>OX422212.1:148271299-149555585 GCA_949130495.1 Sambucus nigra | reverse complement strand
ATTTCAATTTATTTGCAACTTAATTTCACATCCATGAAATTGAGTATTCATTTCCTCTGTATTTGTCATCTTTTGATTGTTGCTCTATGCTCTTTCTTCTGTTCTTGATTGGATTTTTCTTAACTCCTATATTTCATGGACAAAATGGATCAACTTTCTTCTACTATCTTTGAGCTACTCAAGAGATGCAATGATCTATTCAAGGGTGGTCATATGACTTTGTCCAAGGAAGATCTATCAAATTTCCTCGGGGTTGATGTTTCAAATCAAACCAAGGAAGCTTACTTGTACTTGAAGTGTCCTATTGATCGGGCAGTGGGTAACAATGTAGCTTACTTCGAAATGATTGAAGAGCTTCAAGAAGATCACAAAGAAGACAAATCTATCATACATGTTGATTATGAGAAGAAGTATAAAGCTCTAAGTGAAGCTTGGGGTTTTGAGGAAAAATTAGAGAAACATGCCTCTTCTTTTAAGAAGAAATATTTTTTTCTCAAGTGTGAAGTTGATGAGGCTAGGTACATTGCTAAGCTTTTGGAGGAAGAAAATAACCATTTGAGAGATGAGCTGAATTATTTGAAGGTTCCTTCAACTACTGCTATTGCTGATGATGGAGTTTAATATTTGCATAATGAAAATGCTAATCTTAGGGAAGAACTAGAGGCTTTAAAAAAATCTAAACCTTCTTCATCCTCCCGATCAAGAGCAAGATCTGGTCGAGCTACAACTGATGAAGGCAGGACTCAACAGACGCTTGTAAATCAGACTGCATAAATAAAGGGTAAGAATTTAGCCATTACTGAGATGGATCAGAAGATCCAAACCCAAGGTGAGCAACTTTCAACCCAGTCCTCTGAACTACAGGCTAAAGAGGGAGTATTGAAAAAGCTGTAACATTAAGTTGAGAAATTAACTTTCTAATTTCACAAACAACCTAGGGAGATCTGGATGGAAGGATATAATGAAGCCCTTTGTCATTTTGATGATCATTCTAGTCAGGCTCAGCGCGAAGGCTATAAATAGGGCTGGACCAATTGCCTAACAATTATGATGGTTGATCAGGACAGTAGACTATGGTATTGGGATGATCCAGGGATTTTGAAGTGTTAATATCCTCCCTTTAAATTGGATTTCAGCTGGATCCTTATAAAAACCATTCCTCAATGACTGATCTCCAAATACTGAGGGGATTATGACCTGTATGACGAGCTAGAAATAGTTCAACCACCTCATCTTTTAGATGCTCCGAGCAGTAGAAATAGGATAATTCTTTAAGATTTTAACTTCATTAACTCCCAATACACATTGGATGATCCTCCAGCAGGAATGGAACCAGCACTAAGCTCCTCTAAAACTGAAGGAAACTGTCCAACAGAATAATCTTGAGCATAATTTGTTCATGTATTTCATTTATTCACAATATTTGCATGTAATCATCTTATATATATAAATGAAAGGCATTTGATTGACTTATCTTGTTAATTTCGAGATGCTTGAATGACTTTATTGTTTCATTAGTTGTACTGATACACTTAGGCATTTGCCTAAATTTTAATATCAATTACCAATGTGATTATCAAAGGTTCTACTGATATAATTTGATTTCTATGTTTAGTACCAGTTACCATTAATGTGGCCATAGGTTCCACTAATACACCTTGATTTAAATAAAAGTTTAGCACTATTTACCCGTGGTATTGCCATAGGTTCTACTAATGCACCAAAATTTTTAGCTTTAGCATTAGTTACCAGTGGTGACCAAGCGTATGTGGAATATGTGTCTACATTCCTATTTAGGAATCTTCACAATGTTCTTCCTCTATTTTGCTTAGTTTGGATAAAACTTGTTGATTTTTATTCAAAGTTTTATCCCTGATTTTTCTTGACTAAGTACCGAGGACTTAAAATCCTGTTTTAACTTGGGCTTTGTGAATTTCTATTATTTTACAGATCAAGTATTTCCTTTACCAACCAAATTCGACCAATTACTGAATTCCTGCCAACTAAGTATTTATAGGGGGTGCATATCACTAATATTCCCCCAAAAAATCAACTTTTTATTGATACTGAAGCCAATTGATTATGAAAGATGTTGCTCGCTACATTACTAGTAGTACTTCCTAAGATGCTCGGCATTCCATGGATTTTTAAATTCTTCCCCTCCAAAGTTTCAATTCGATAAGTTCCCGATCTAACAACTACTAAGACAAGATAAGGCCCATGCCAATTGGCTTCAAGCTTGTTGGTATTCTAAATTGCCTTCTTAAGTACATACTCCCCCTCTTTTAAGTTGGTCGGCTTCACCCTTTTGTTATAAAAGCGTTCTATTGGTTGTTGATAGACAGTGTTCCTCAAAGAAGCATCTTTACGCACCTCTTCCAACATGTCCAGGTATAGTCTTTGCATCAAATCACTCACAGGAGAATCAAAGATCAACACTCTATGAGTTGGTAAGCCTATTTCAGCGGGTATGATTGCTTCTGTCCCAAAGGCCAACATGTATGGTGTTTCTCCACTAGCAACTCTTGAAGTTGTCGTATGCTCATAAAACTGAGTGCAATTCATTTATCTAATTACCTTTAGAATCATCAAGTCTTTTCTTTAATCCATTTAGTAAAGTTCTGTTTGTTACCTCGGTTTTCCCATTGCTTTGAGGATGACCTGGAGCAGAGTGCAACTTTTAAATCTTGGATTGGGCACAGTATGCTGCGAACTCCTCATTGTCGAACTGGGTACCATGATTAGTAATGAAGGCATATGGAAAACCATATCTACAAATGATGTTTTTCCAGATGAACTGGTATACTTTCTCACAGGGCATATCCACTAATGGCTCTGCCTCAACCCATTTTGTGAAATAATCAATAGCTACGACCAAGTACTTAAATCTTCCTCAGGTGGTCGATAAAGTCCTGACCAAGTCTATCCCCCTAAATAGCAAATGGCTAAGGTGAAGTAATGGGGGTCAAATCTACATGTAGAGTTTTGCGAATATTAGAGAACTTCTGTCACTTGTCATACTTCTTTGCAAAGGTTGTACAATCTGCCCTCATGGTCAGACAGTAATACACTTGAGTATTCATTCACTGTAGTAATGATCCTCCTACCACATGATCTCCACAAGATCCTTCGTGGACTTCTTTTATTAGATCTTTAACCTCTGGTGGGTGAACACATTACTGCAGAGTAGCTATTAATCCTCTCATGTATATATCTCATTTATCTAAAATGTACCTTGATGCTTTGTACTTAAGCTTTTTTTACCTAAATTAGGTCTCTTAGTAGTGTTCCTTCTTCAATATAAGCTCTAACGGGATCCATCCAGGATGGTCCCATGTCTACTGTAATGAAACTAATCCTCAAATCTTCATCAATACTTTCATTGGCCAAAATTTCTATGGGAATAATTCTTTTGAGCTCAATTTTGTTTGCTGATGCCAGCCGAGCAAGTGCGTCAGTTGGGTCATTTTTCAGTCTTGGAATTCTGCTCATCCAAACAACATATAATTTTGTTATAACCTTTAATTCCTTGGCTAAGTATCTTGTCATTAGTTCTCCATTGGCTCCATACAAACTCAAAATTTGATTTACCACCAATTGAGAATCATTGTGTGCCACAACTTGCTCGATGTTCAGTGATTGAGCCAAACTTAAGCCCACAATGAGAGCTTCATAGTCTTCTTCATTATTTGAGGCCTAAATCTAGATACGCAATTCATATTCCATGTCTATCCCGTCAAGGGTGTTGAGTATTATCCTTGTTCCACTTCCTGCTGCACATGATGATCCATCTACATACAGTTTCAGATGGGGATGTTATTGTCAAACACTTGGTCTGTTAATATCCCATGATAAAATACTTTTTTTCTTTCCTCCTCATATCTTTTGGCCATCTCTTGCATCCTGGTTGACGTATTCGGTAGGTTAGCAATAACTTATCTTGTGCTTATCCCTAATGGGGTTTACTTGGGCTATGGGGCAGTGATGACTTCGATTGGTCCTTCCCCTATTTAGGTTTGCTCTCCCTGAATGTTTCGTTGCTTGGGAACCTTCGAATAAGTGAATTCAGTAATGAAGTCTGCCAAATCTTATCCCTTTAATGAGGACCTTCATTCATATATAATATCGTACTCCCCCAGTTCTACTGCCCAATTCATTAACCTTCCAGACTTCTCTAGTTTATGCAAAGATTGTCGAAAAGGCATATTAGTGTACACCGCAATAGTATGTTCTTGGAAGTAACGATTCATCGGTTTGGATGCCTCAATTAATGCCAAAGCTAACTTATCCAATTGTGGATATATAATTTATGCTCCTTGAAAGGCTTGGCTGGTGTAGCAAACAGGCTTTTGAACTCCGTTATCTTCTTGTATCAAGGTTGTACTTACACCTGACTCAGAGATGGCTAAGTATAAATACAATTTTTCTCCTAACACTGGTCGGGAAAGTAATTAGGATGATCCTAAATACTTGCTTAACTCCGAAAAAACTTTCTCACATTCATCATTCCATTCAAAACTCTTCCTCAACACTTTAAAGAATGGTAAACACTTGTCTATAGCTCAGGACACAAATATGTTCAATGCTTCTACTCGCCCAGTGAGCCTCTACACATCCTTTTTGTAGGTCAGAGACTGCATTTCAATCAACGCCTTGATTTTATCAGGATTGGCCTCAATTCTCCTCTGATTAACTATATACCCGAGGCACATGCCTTCTTGGGCACTGAACATGCACTTGGTCGGATTCAATTTCATCTGGTGCTTTTTTAGTTGATCAAAGGTTTGGCCGAGGTCAAAAATGTGATCAGATTCTTTTTTGCTCTTTGTCAGCATATCATATACATATACTTCCATGTTTGTTCCTATCTGCTCCTCAAAGAATTTGTTCACCAACCTCTGGTAAGTAGCACCTATATTTTTCAAATCAAATGGCATAATATTATAGCATTATGTTCCTCAAGGTTTAATTAAACAAGTGTTTTACTTATCTTCGAGCTTTATTTAATCTGGTTATAACCAAAATATGCATCCATAAAACTCAATAGGCCATGTCCTGACCTGGCATCAACAATTTGATCAATCCTGGGCAAAGGAAAGTGGTCCTTTGAGGAGGCTTTATTAAATCTGTGAAGTCCACACACATTCTCCATTTGTTATTTTTCTTTTTTACCACAACCACATTGTGTAACCAATCTGGATATTTCACATCTTCAATGAATGAGGCTTTCTGAAGTTTCTCCACCCCTCCTGGATAGCATGGTTCTTCTCGGGGCTAAATACTCTACGCCTTTGCTTCACTGGCTTGGCATCCTTGTTGATGTTGAACTCATGACAGAGGAGATTGGGATCAATCCCAAGAATGTCAACATGACTCCAAGCGAACACATGATTTCTTTAATTTAGGAACGTCACTAGTTCTTGTTTAAGAACATGGTGTAGTATTGATCCCACCTATGTAATTCACTCTGGCTTGTCGTCGTTTAATATGATACTCTTCGATGCTTCTATAAATTAGCCTTTTACTAAATTTGTCTCATCTCTTGGATAAAAAGTTTCCACCTGAGAGTCTCTATTGGGCTCAGTAATGTCCACTTAGTAAGTGGTGGTATTCTTCTTTATTTCTTCTAGATTTTCTTGCTCGATAGAGGAGTAATAACATTCTTGAGCTACTTTTTGATCACCCTTGACCACACCTATACCTAAATTGGTTGGGAATTTTAAGCATTGATGGACTGTAACGGCACAGTTTTGAACTTTTTCAATCCTACCCTTCCCATGATCATATTGTAAACAGAATGAACATTCTTGTTCATTACAAAGAAACGTATATTTTCTGTCTGACTTGCTAGAGAGGTGTTGATTAACACTTTCAGCTTGATTGTGCCTAAGCGAAACACTTTTTCATCAGAAAAGCCTATTAGGGGCTAATGGTAAGGTTCCAATTAGCTAAGCTTCAAGTCCAAATTGTCAAAGCATGGATAAAACATGATGTCCACCGAGGTGCCATTATCAATCAAAACCCTGGAAATAATTATATTTTTCATTTTGAACATGACTACTAGGGGATCATCATGGGGATAAAGTACCCTTGAAAGGTCATTTATGAAAAAACCAATCACCAACTTTTCTTTATTAACTTTCCTTGGCGTGTCTTCCTCATCCAGATTGATCCTTTGGATATAGGAGCAAGCTTGAGCCTCATTAAGGTAAGCTTTCCTTTCAGTAGTATGATCTCCTCCTCCTGTGTCCCTACCTGTAATCATCTGGCAATCAAAAGATCCAAAAATAGGGATGAATACCTCATGTTCCAGTTGCTTGGGATTTTTGGGCAGGTTAGGGTCATCTTCTTGATCGTCTTTATGAGTTTTCTTTTTCTCATTCCTAGGCTTGCATGGAGATTTTAACTTTCATCGGGCTTTATTATTATCCTACCGATTAATAAATCTATCCATCTTTCCTCTTTGGATGAGGGTTTCAATCTCATTTTATAGAGAAATACATCGATCCGTCGTATGCCCATGGTCTCTGTGAAATTCATAATATTTGGACATGTCCCTCTTTCAAGAAGGTGCTCTAAACATCTCAGGCCAACGTACCTATTTGCTATAATTTATATCTTCTAAAACATGGTGGATACCCATCGTTAATGGAGTGTAATTTTTATATTTTTGAGTCTGTCGGTATTTACTTTTTTCTTCCATTTCTTTTGTTCCTTTTTCTCTTTCTGCTCCTTTTTCTCCATTTTGCCTTAAGACTTTATACCTGAGTTTTGTTTGGATGCCATGGCTTCCTCGGCATTCATTATCTTGACTACTTTAGCCATCAATTATGTTATTATCTTTGGAGGATCTTTAGCAAGTGTGTAATAAAGATTCTCAAAAATTAGTCCAATCATGAGGTCTGTGATAGCCATTTTCTCCTCATAATCAACGAATTCCATCTTCTCGTTGTTAAAACGAGTAATATAATCTCTAGTACTTTTTTATACCCTTTGCCTTACACTTAGTAGATGAGCTACTCTTTTCATCGATTTAGCTCCAAAGTAGAAGTTACCAATAAATAGCTCGATGAGCTGAAAACTAGAAATTTATCCCCGAGGAAGGCTATTGTACCAAATCTGAGCAGGCCCTGTAATTGTACCTAAAAATGCCTTACATCTTATTTCATCAAGAACATCATAAATATCAGTTGCTGCTTTGTACTGGTATATATGAAGAACATGATATATTTTCCCATCATACTTAGGAGTAACCACAAGAGCTTTAAACTTTCAAAGAGTAGGAAAGTCCCCAATAGCTTGTATAAAAGGAGATCCTTTTACAAAACTTCGTTGCAAAGGGTTTTTTTCTTTCGCCATTTTTCCCAACCTATCTTCTAATCGTTGAATAGATCCCTTCCATGCATTATTATAAGCATCATTACCAGCATCAGATCTATGTGTTACAGCTCGACTGTTACGACCAACTATTTATGTTAAACTCTCCTCCTGTGAGGTCTTCTCGGCATGGACAGATCGTCGGGCACTTGATCTGGATTGGGTTAAACCCTCATGTTGATCGACTGGTCATCGAGTATTCCTCAACAATGCCCTGGGAACATTTTTATTCCCCCTGAGTCCCCAACGATCAAAGGGAGATGCTCAGCTTAACCTTTCTAAAGCATTTAATCTTTCAGGAGTAAAAGATTGTTTGTTATATGGTTCTATAGTTATAAGTGAAGAACTTGCTCCTCGGTGGCAGGACGTATCTCTGGTAGTCTGGGATTGGCTATGCATGTTGTTTCTTGGAGGTGGTGGTGGCATATTTCCCTGAGCGGACAAGGCAGGAGATCCAACCTGTAATGTTTGGGTTAACTACCTAATGGTATCTTGCATACCCTATTGTCCTCTAGCAAGGCTCGTTAGGATTTCAGTCAGATCGTTATCTGTTAGTGGAGTAGATGGAACATGAAGAATGTCATCATTCCTGGTGCTTGATTCAGGAATATCGGTCATGTTGGGTAAATGAATGAGTGAAAATATTTAAAAATACGTTCCCACGGACGACACCAATCTGTTGATGTAAAAAAATAAACTAAGTCAAATTATTTAATCATGGATAATATTTGTAAGTAAAAAAGAGAGATTTTAAATTGGTTCGGCTTATGGAGAAAAGCTTACGTCCACTGTGCTTGTTATTGCCTTACATTTGCCTTTCAATAACTTGCCCTTCTCAAAGGGATTACAACATATTTGTAGCCTAGTAGGGAGACAAATAGATGGAATGTTAAAGGATGGAATGCCTTTATAAATTAGGCATTTACATCAGTACAGAATGTCCATAATGTTTCTAGTTGTTGGCATTTTGCTGATACTATTGGTCGGCCTCCCTACTGTTGACTGGGCTTCTTAGTGTTGGTCAGAATTTCAATATGATGGTCGGCATTCCAGGCCTTGGTCGGTGGTTATACCTTGCTGACTAGGATTACTGCTAGAGTGGATGACACGTGTCTATTTTTTATTGGTCCACGTAAGTGGGTAATTTTTTGGTATCAACAGTTATTATATCTATATCTTATAATGCTTATTACTGGGGGTCCAGTTTACCTTAATTGGGAACATTAACTAGTATTCTTGCACTGGGCCTAACCCATCGTTGTTGACTAACCTTTCAGGATAAGTTTTTGTGTAGCTACAAAGTTTGGGAGACTAGCGGGAGTTGAAGCTTGAGATTTACATTATTATAAATTTTAGTTTTCCATTTCAATCATTTTATTTATGAGATAGTTTTATTGTACTTAGTGGGCCATTCAACACCATAGTTGGTTTATGGTTTTATTTGGAGAGATTATGTTGATGACATTAATTTTATTTGATTTTTATACTATTGAAGTTTTAGCATGGTGATGGATCTTCTTGTGATAGATGGTTTATTTATTAGGGTTTAGCTAAAATTATATCTTCGGAATAAAAAGTCTTCAATGTCCTATATTTTTGTCACATTTCACATACTAAAAATGGTATTTTAATTCTAATAACTGATATATATTGGCATCGGGTCCTGATCACCCTTAATAGAAAATTTATGAGGTGTTACAATTTATATCAGAGCATGGTCTTAGGTATCGAGGGTTATGAGTCTGTTATAGTTTTCCTCAATGATAATCTTTGATTCATTATGTTGATTTCAACTCCCTAGACTTTGAGTAGGGCATACATGTTAGTATTATCATTATAAAGAGTGTGAGTTTGTGTTAGGTCGATTTTGGTCATTATAGTTGGATTTAGTGATTTTAGTTGAGGAATCACTAGTGTTGATATGCATGATCATTAGGCATATATGACTCTGTTACATTTGTATGGTTTATGTTACGGCATTTATACTTTAACAAATTTCGAGAATGGAATTCCTATGTAAGGGGGGAGAGTACAAAACCTTTTATTTTTTAACCAGATTAAATTAATTGATTAAAATGATATGTGAAGTTATAATTTAACTTAAATTTAAAAAGATTTAATTTGCATTAATTTGGTGGTTTTTGGCTAATTAAATGAATATTTTGAGCATTTCTTTAATTAATTTATAATTTGGGGTTTTGGTACAAACCTAATGGGCGTTTGATTCTTTTTGTAATTTTTTGGACTCCAAGCTTTGATTTTGTAAAAATCAATCAAGAGTAGGATTTATATTTGGATTAGTTCTTAAATCAACTTGGACTTTTAAGAGATTAATCGGAATTATATAAGAAAAATAAGAAAAACGATATAGGGACCCTCATTGTGTCACATCTTGATTTTTCGCGGGTGAATGTTATTTTAAGATAATGCTAAATCAAAATTGATCCTTGCATACTAACGTAACTAATAATTAATAAAAGCTAAAATGCCTTACAATTTGGTTCAAAAGCTTATTCTTCTATGATTTGACTGCATATCTCAAACTGTTGCACTATAACTCCTGGAGTATTTGTCATTCCTATTGGTACCTGTGCAAAATAACTGGAAGAAAATAAATTAACAAAATTGCTAAATAGGTTCTGCCAGTTCTACAACAAGTATAAATATAAAGAGCGTTTGGAATGTGTATGGAATTCAGTGTTTATCTAATGAAGCGAAAGAAAATGTTTATCATTATAACATTAAGTCAAAGAGTTAAATTGATAATCCCATACTTACCAGTTCATTAAAGGTCATATAAAGAAAGTCAAAGATTCTTGAACTGAGAATCCCATACTTACCATCTCATTAAGGGGTATAGAAATAAGTAAGCCATGAGTAAAACCAAATAAAATCAACCTAAAACATTTGGGGAAAAGTAACTGACTAGGGACACAATTGAAGTGTCACTCGTATGTATGTAAAAATAATCCAGACTCTCAAATATTTGAGACCATAGACTAAGCAAAAAAGTTATGTGGGACAACACGTCAGTCTACTCCCTAGTTAATACTGATGCTTATAATATAATAAATTTCACATAAGTCAGGGGTAAATTGATTCAATAGGGAATATAACATAATTTATTAGGTGAAAGGGTTAAATTGATTCATATGGTTCAAATTTAAATATCCATAGCTAAAACAAATTATGAGAATATGATAAATATGAGTACAATAATTTCTACACATACTTGGAATTAAATTGGCTTTCACGGAGTGATATCAATAGCAAATAAGAAACGCTAAAGTTTACTATTGAAAAGGTTAAAAACTTGCCAGTGTATTTAGTAGAGCGGGCTTATTTTGATTGATTTGTTGTTGCTTCGTCATATTCATCTGTAATGTTTAATGCAAGCATTACTACGAATAATCTAAAAATAAATGTTTCACTCTACACGTTGTTTTTCGTAATTACACTGTCATCGGTATTCGAGTAACGAGCTAGTATGTATATAAAACTCATATACGATTCGAATACAAATCTTTATCTAATTTTTATAACATATTCGGAAAATTTTGTTTAGGAAAATATCATAAAATAATAGTTTAAGGGCTATTTGGAATTTTTAATTGACATGACAACCCAAATATGACGTTGTAAAAATAGTGTCAAAATAAAAATATTTTTACATCAAAAAATCATGTTCGACAACATGACACCAACAATACATTCCGTGTATTTTTTTGATCAACAGTTTCAAAGATATGAATTTTCAAAGTTTAAAAAGGTGGCATTTTAATGTGCCGGCATATAGTCACCGTTGATTTTAAAAGAACACTAGTTTTATTTTTTAACAATGTATACACATAACTACTGTTATTTTGATAAATAACACGTTATTTTGGTCTCGGATTATTTTATTTCATCGTGACACTCGTGCACCTATAATATATATACACACCCATATATAATAAATTACACACACATTGTTTTGAATAAAGACATAAACACTTATCTTCTTGAATATACATATGTATATTATGTGTGTATTACAACATACACACACACACATATATAGATATTATATTCACACACAAATGTGTGTGTATATATATATTACATATATACACACACGTATACACACACACACACAACACACTGCCATGGAAGCTTGGCTTCCATGGCTGCCCCAAACATACACCATAGTACACACACATGCACACACCTTCTCACGAATACATACACATCACAATATTGATATTGTATACATACCTTCTAGGTCTTTTTCGTGGTAAAAAAAACTTTACACACGTGTGTGTGTGTGTGCGTGTGTGTGTACCAAGAACATATATATATATATATATATATATATATATATATATATATGTTACAAAACTTATGTTTGTCATAAGATGGAACTATGATGTCTCAAGATGAATTGCTTTTGCACTCCCTATTTTTCCCTTCAAATTTTTGATTTCCTCCTCTTTTGACACACTCCAATTTATTCCCCCTCTACATTAAAATTCAAAAACAAGGGTACAAAAGAATTTTACCATTGTGGAGATTTCCATAGACGAATTTACCCCTCTCCACACTCTCGAAGCTTCTTCTAAACCCACTTTTTCATACATACTCCTCTCTTTCTCTCTCTCTACAATGAGCTACCACCATTAACGCTAGCCCACCATCATTCTTCATCATCATCTCATCTTTTGATTTGATTTTTTTTTTGTAAATCGAAACTAATGAGGTATTCTACTTTTTTCGTTTATTTTTTGTTTTAATTTTATTTTGTAGATCAAAGCCTAATGATGTATATGTTCTCTAAATCTCTTTCACTCTGATTTCAATTTTACTGTTTATGTTTTTTTTTGCAAATTGTTGTTTTTCAGATTGAAAACCTAATCAGGGTTGGGTACTATTGAGGTATTTTAGGCTTTTACACTGGATATTAGGGTTTTGAGACATATTTTTATTCAATATTGAGTTTTTTTTGTTCAAATTCAATGTTTTGACTTGAAATTTTGGTGGATGTAGTTTGAATTAGTTATTTTGGGTGTTTTGACTGTGTTGCTTACTAATTTATGTTTTTTAATGCAGGTACTCTCTCTGATATCTCTGTCTCTCAGGTATACCTCTCTTTTTTTCATGTTAATATATTGGAGTTGTTTTTATGATTTTCAATGTCTTTGAGTTACCTTCTTCAAATGGAACTAATTTTTTTTACATTCACGCCATATGTTGATAGTTAAAGCTAATAGATTGTTTATTTGGCAATGTATATGTGCGGAAAATAATGACTCGAATATTGCTTGGTATGTTTTTTATTCTTTTTAATATTCTGGGAATGGTTTCAGTATTTACTCGGTAGAGTTTTGCGTTCAAAGTTGGAATTATGTTTACTACCATTATTATGTTAACTAGCATGTAACCCATGCAATGCACGGGTGATATATAATAAATAAATATAGATATAATTACAAAATTATGATATACAATAAATTCAATGCCTTAAGTTTAAGTCGTTATACTGATACTCAATTTTTTATATGTTGCATGGTTAAAATAATCTAAAAAAATATTATATTTTTTTATGCAACTAAATAAATATGATAGAAGCTTTGTTCAATGTTTTTAAGTTAAGTGATCAATAATTATTGTACCAAATCTAGAAAATTCATTCGAAATATAATATATTTTGTAAGGAAATAACGTTCAAAGATAAATCTAGAAAAATAACAAATATATCATGAATAAATTACTTTAAACGGGACTAATCGATAAATAACCCTTTAATATATATATATATATATATATATATATATATATATGTAGAAATTTAATCTATAGTGGATTTAGTTTTGAAATATGTCTACACTCAACTGAAAAATGGGGAAAATTGAATGTAAGAACTACATTTCTACTTTTAAAAGCATATTCTATATATATGTAAAAATTTATCCTACAGCTTGTCTTTATAAATTTTATAACTGCCCAAGAACTCTATCAACTTGTCTTTATAAAGTCTCCATATTCTATTACTTGTAAATTGGGTCTTGATAACATGTGTCTTAAGGTCACACACTCAGAATACCAAAATAGCAGGGACAATGTTCTGACTTACAATTAATAGGGAACAAATACTCATGTAGAGTTCTCATACTTTCAATTTTCTATTTTGAAGCTCAAAACATGTGCCCTAAGAGCACATGTTATCATTTTCCTTGTAAATTTTTTACCCATCCAATTTCATATATTGAATGAAAGTTCTCATCTGAGATTTGAGCATCTATTATCGAGGTATATCCTATAAGTTTCTATGTGAAAGTTTATATCTTATAATACGGACAAAGTGACTTTTTTAACATTGCTCTTTTCTCATATGAATAGACATGATTTCATATATATATATATAGGAGAGAACGAAAGTCTAAAAAAATAAAAGTGATAGAATGATAATAACAAAGGATGCTTAAGTATACCATCAAGAAAGTTCATTTAATAAAACTATTTTTTATAAAAAAAAATATTTTTAACATTAATAAATTTTTAAATTGTTATCGTTATTGGATAATGTTAATTTTTTATAATGAAAACTATTTTTATTATAAAACATTCATTTTAAAAACTTTTTTTTATAATACAACAAATTTTAAATCTTTTTAACTATTTTAAGAAAATTATTTTTCACTTTGATAAATGTTGAATATGTTTTTAAAAAACATTATTGTAGATAAAAAAATATTAAGAATTAGTTTTAATGATAGAACATTAATTTATTATTATAAAACTGCTTTTTATTACAAAACATAATTCTCAAAATATATTTTTTTTATTAAAATAATTTTTAATATTAACGGTAAATATTTTTTGTAATAAAATAATAATTATTAAAATTTTATTAACTTTTTTTATTATCGTATTAGAGGTATAATAAAAATTATAGATATAATAAGGATACCAAAAGTGAACGTTTATAAACATTTAACTACCAAAGCACGTAATATGAACCTTATTTTCACAATTTTTATTAAATGTTTTCCAATTAAAACATTTACATCACCAGAAACACAATTTTATCAATAATCACCACCACGAATGCGGAGAACCAGATGCAAAGTATACTCCTCCTGGATATTGTAATCTGCTAGGGTTCTGTCGTCCTCGAGTTGTTTTCCAGAGAAGATTATTCGTTGTTGATCAGGTGGAATTTTCTTCCTTATCTTGGATTTTGGCCCTCACGTTGTGGATCGTGTCAGAACTCTTCACCTCTAGAATTATGGTCTTAAATAAACAAAAAAGAAAGAAAATATAACTTCATCAAACAAACGAATAGAAACTGGATAAAACAAAAAAAATAATATGTATTAAGGGACATATACCAAATAGTCCTTCGAACATTTTTTAATACTCATTTAGTCCAAGCTTTTTTATTTTGCCTCAAAAAGTCCTTTGCCACATATTTTGAAGAGGGAGTGCCGCTGGCGCGGACCTCTAAATATAAGAGAATAATGAGTGCTTGAGGGACTAAATGGGTTAAATTAAAAATATGTGTCCTTTTTAAAAAATATACATTTATAGTAGGGACTATTCAATAATTGACCCATATATTAAATCTAAAGGCTCTTACATTTTAGTGACGAGAAAAAGGAAGAACATAAGTAGGCTTGAAAGGTTGAGAAATAGACAGAGAATGAAGTATTAAAGGAAGTGATGGGAATGAGATTGAAAAGAAAGGTCGTCTTTTTATTTATACAACTGGGATTTTCAACTCCCTTAAGCAATGGGAGGGGCACATTAGGGAATCCCAATGAAAATTGGAATCAATAGAGTCACGATAATGAATCTAGTCAGGGGACGATAGGATTGAATTTAGCAATCTTGAACCTTGTCTTTAGAATACTCTAGAACCTGTTAACATCCTTTCCCGATCATCAAGTATTGAACCGCTATAAGTTCTAAGATAGTTTTTAAATGTTATTTATTACCATTAAAACCTCTAATACATTGTATTAGAGGTATAATATAGATATTAAACTAGGCATGTGAGTTAGTTCATATATTTTGATGGTGTGTCATTATTTGTTAAAGCGCTCAAATTGGTCTGTCTTTTTAGAAATTAATCAAATCTCAACTTATATTTGTTTATTGGCTTATGATATTTTCTTCAATATAGGTCATGCTCATGCTGAAGTTAGTTTGATTTTAGCTATGAGGAATGAATTAAACTATTACATATCATATTAGTTTTGTTAAGTCTGCTGTGATTATACATATGAACTGAGAAAAGTGGTTTTGTTTAACTCTGTTGTGATTTTTGTCTAAATGAATATAGAAGTGTTAAGTTATTATAAGGATCCATAGGCATATAATACTAGATATAAATAATACAAGTAAGGACTTAGACTGACCAATAACGTTTAATAGTTGGTAAGTATCAACTAATACAGGAAGTTCAGAATACAAAAAAAATGCTTATAAAGACAGAATGACCTCATTGCGAATTTAATACCACAAGACATAGCGTATAGGTTTGCATGATATAGAGTAGACATATAGGTCTTTAAGGCAGCCTATTTTTCAAATTTTGATGTTGACTTGGGTATTTCAGAAGTTAGTTGCAAAAAGGATAATGAAGCTTGGAATGTGATTAACAAATACGAACCTAACCTCCTGTTGCATAATATGGAATTTATCTGCATTTTATGATGAAATTGATGTTGGCTTGGGTGCTTCATAATGCTTTTGTGTATTCTATGTGAATACATATGAAAGATCTGATATATTTTTGTGTTACTGGCCATGATTTTCTAGAGATAATATAATCACGGTACTATATGAACTGATTTTATAGATTTTTTTTGTCAAAAAGAGTGACAAGCAGTCCTGAGGGCTAAGCGATTTACTTCCCATATTCTCCATTTTGTTAAATGAATCCCACTATTCTGGTGTATATTACTTACGCACATGTCTAAGCTTGGTCAACCATACATGAATATCCACATTCAGTACTGATATATTTTCATTTTTAAGTTGCTTAAGATGTTGTATTCCTTGTGGTATATCCAAAATAATATTTTTCTTGGTGTACACTACGGTAGTCATGAGTTTCCAAATTAATTTCAGTCAACCTCTATTCTCCAATTTCCATTTTTCATTTAATATCATCCTCGTGGATTTTCACTTAATTTTGTTTCTTAAGCGGATTTCACTTTCTAATCACAACATTGTGATTTCAGTTGATAGTGTTTTAATAGTTTACCCTACTATGCTTTTTTTAAAGTTAATTTAATAAATAATGATTTTTTTGTATTCCTTCTTACACTGTCATTTTATCGATTTATTTGTAAGTAAGGGGGATTATGTGGATCTGATGGTATATTCTACGGCTCGGTGTATAATGATAATCAATTGTTATTGTTTGCTATTCACAACACTTAAAATTAAATGGTATTTGTGGTTTTGTTAATATTACCTCAAAATTCACTAAATATGTGTACGCTTTGAATGAGTCAACTTCACAGAGGTTCTTTCTATGTTCATTGCCATTTATATGAATTTGAATGGTCCACAAGTTGATACAAAGTGTTAAGTTGACTCATTTGTGTAGTACATGTAGGCTTTATACAAGTCAATCTAGATGCTTCACAATTATATTTATGATTTATGGTTTTGATTTATATGCATACATTGTGTGTGCATAACATGCTCTTTTCATTTACACATTGTATGATCTTTCTAATTAAAAAGTTTATTCTCTTTCAATTAAATAGTGCGTGTCCAAGGTTAGACTTTGAATTACATAGTGAATGGATTGTGATTTTATTTTACGAACCATCATCTATTGTATGTAAATGTGACATAATTACTCTCTGCTTTTAATTAATTCAAAAGCTCTTAATATTGGGTTATTTTTGGATTGTTATTTACAGGTGTACCCAACTTTATTTTTGTTAAAGACGGTTTTGATTTCCATTGAAATCTTTAGATGTTAGGGATGCATCACATTTTTCTTAGAAGTGTTACATTTTTCTTAGATATGCATCAATTTTTCTTAGAAGTATTGGGCATAATGATGATAGGGGACCTATAGTGCCTAAAGTTATGTAGGTGTAGGATAAGAAGTAAGTGTTTGAAGCATTCCGTAGTTTCGAGAAATGGGCCGGGGTGTCTCATTAATCACTATTTGACATTTTTGAACCGTTTTAGAAATATAATTTCACGATTTTCAACGTGAATCCATTTCTTTGGGATGCATACTCAAGTAGGAAGGTTTAATCATAACTAGAGTACTTGGTATAGATATCCATAGTAATTGCTCCAAGTTGGATAGAGTTAAGATTTCAAGTCACTTGATTAAGAGTTTGCGGTTATAAATTTCAGGGTCTACAAGAGGTTGAGATTGATACACCGAATCATTTTTATTTTGGATACGGTGGTGAGGTAACTTTTGGGATTGACCACTAATGTTTTATGAGACGACTGGTTGACTAAGGTTATGATTAGCCCTAACTTTTTCCCTCTACAAAAGTGTTGAAAAAACTGTAAATGGTATGAAAGAGATAACACGTTCAACTTTGGTATTATATTTTGGTTATGTTCCGATGGTTTAACAACCCGTCCTTTTGGAGACCATTAAATTCCATAAATAGATATAAATTGACAATTTGGAAAATTTCTCAAAATAGTGATTTTTGGGATTTCGGGGGATTTAATATTTTTCGATGGGTGTTGTAATTATTTTTGGGACTAAACAGGTCGAAGTATTTTAATTATATGTCGTCGTGAAGTATAGCGACAAAAGATATAAGATTTTGATTAGAAAACCCGCATTTACTTTTATGGGTTAGAATATTGATTAATGGTCAAGTACCTCGGATGGAAATTTCGACTGCGCCGTGAGTCTCGGAATGGCTGAGATAGTCGAAAAAGAGTGTCCGATTGTCGAAACTGAGTTTCGGGGAATTTTAGAGTAAACGGGCTCGTAATTGAGTAAACGAGTCGTTTTTGGGTTTTAAGGGGTATAACCCTTTTTCTTCTTTAAAAATAGGGGGAGAGGGAAGAAAAGAGAAAGAAAGGAAGAAAATAGAGAGAAGAGAGAGAGGAGGAGAGAAAAGAGGAGAAAAGGGGAGGTTCCAGCCAAACTCCGCGGGAATCGGCTCGAGGTCGTCGGATTTTATCCACAAGGCAAGTGTTTACTTGCTTTATTTACTTTTGAGAATAAATATCATATCGTAGTTTGTTATAAACAAATTCTAAATGTTTTGGGTTGGGTTTTCATGGATAAAACGGGTTTTGGGGAGTTAAAACAATTAAACCCCAATAATGTTTCGATTTGTGGAACTTAGGTTTTTACCTAAAATTAATTAGTGATTTCGGGTTCTAGGATGTTTAGAACCCTTAATATATGTGTATTTGTAGTTGGTTGAGGTTGTAGGACATTGCGTGTGGCGATAAAAAGCTTGGAGGTGTATTAATGGAGGTTTGGGATCGTTGGAGATGATGATGAATAGTGAGCAGTAGGCTTTCCGAACCGATTAGGCCTTGATACGAATCGATTCGGCTCTTGGTCAAAAAATAAAATTTGTAGATCTCTTCGACTCGGTCGCGTGGGCGTTAACCGCGTATTTTTTTGATTTTTTTTGGATTTATAGTGATTTTTCTACGGAAAGTTGTCCGAGATCTAAATCGTTAGTTAGAACTTATTGGAGATAAATTTTAGGGGTTCTCAAATGAAGTGTTAGGACCTCTAAAGAACTTGAGGAGACATGAAAACTTTGGGTTTGTAGGAATAAATCCAAGTTATGATTTAAATAAAGATTGGATTGAGTTTGGGTATTTTAAAATGTGAAAAATCGCACAAACTGTGACCCTCGAACAGGCCGAATCGATTCGGGTCCAAACCGAATCGATTCGCCTAAGGGGATTTAGGTTTCTGCAGTGAGCCGAATCGATTCGGGTTTAGACCGAATCAATTCGTCATTAAGGACCTATTTGCAGAACCATTTCCGAATCGATTCGGATTGGGGGCCGAATCAATTCGCCCACCCGAATCGATTCGCATTTGGGGCTAATCGATACGCTTTGGCCAGAATTGCTAGTTTTCTCCCCTTAAGAGTATGGCGAGTTAAATTACAATTTGGGGTTTTATATGGGGGTTCCTAGTTATGAATTCAGGACTCCTAAATGATGGTTTTGAGGGTTAAAAAACCTTTAGATGAAAGAGAATGCCTTGGATTGGTGTAGGGCAAATCCTATGAGGTGATTAGGATGAAATTGAGAGTATAGATATATTCAATTAGTGTATAATGGTATAAGTGGAGATATCCAATAAATCCTTAGCTGGGATTAAAGTATGTATCGTTTATTAAAGTAAGAAAATACTTTGGGTTTAGTATCATGCGTATATGAATGCATGATTATGATTCTTTGAGAGAATCTTTGGGATTATTAGTCACCGCTAGAGGTGATTGGCATATGGCCATTTATATATATTCTAGGGGGAATATATGGTATATGTATATACTATGTGATTAAAGTACATATATGACATGATGTTAATGATTTTGAAAATAAAATATGAATGTTTCAAAAATGGAAAAAGAAATGATTTTCATAATTACTGATTTATAGTCAACACCCTCTCTAAATGACATCATAAGGGAAGTTCGCGCGCTGAGGTGAAGCCCCCGGACTAGCGAATGCAAGGTGGATATAGTCCCCTAGTCCATATGAGTGTTTATGTTATGTTATGTTTTCTGCGATGGTTAGGTAACTTGGGGTGTGGTTATGACTAGCCCGCAGGCATATGGCTGATTCCCGACGTATTGCGTATAGGTGCCATGGTGTCGTAATTGATAGGCACTGGAAGATGATGGTCATTTAGGGGCGCACCGTACGGGCTGTCTTAGAACGCGTTATATGTTAAAGCAATTTATGATAATAAATTGGCTTTATATACATTTCCTGGATAGAAGAAGGGAAATGGGATAAATGTTTTGGCTTCGGTAACACTTCCCGGATGGAAGAAGGGAAGTGGAAGCATATGATATGATCAAAGCATTTTTATGATAATGAAAATGGCTTTAAATACATTTCCTGGATATGATAAGGGAAATGGGATGTTATAAAATGAAAAAGCATTTTTATGATAATAAAACTGGCTTTTAAAAAGTTGTATGTTTTGTTAAAGCAATTCATGATAATGAATTGGCTTTTATATACATTTCCTAGATATAAGAAAGAAAATGGAAAGTTTTGAGATAAAATGATAAGTATTGATAAATACATTGTATATAAAGTAACTCTCATTCCGGGAGTTTAACATGGTATTGATATAAAATATGCTATATATATATATATAAATTGGGTACCGAGGGTTCAATGGATTCTGACGATCGATCTTGCTGCGTAGTAGTGTATCGGGGGGGTTCCTTGTTTGGATTTCTCTTTGCGAGACACCCCACGCACGAATATGGCATTGCGTTGAGACTAGGGAGAAGTTTAATCCTTAGTGCTCTAATATTAGTATTTCTTATGGTATGTATGTATTTACATATATTCTGTACTGAGGGACTAGTGGATCTCAACGATCGACCTTGCCGCGTAGTAGTGTATCGGGGGGGTTCCTTGTTTGGATTTTACTTTGCGAGACACCCCACTCACGAACATGACTTAGTATTGAGACTGGGGAGAAGTTTAGCCCTTAATACATTACTTGGACTATCTAGGGTTGATAGTGGTTGGGTGATAGACTAGTTTAGCAGGGTAGCTTGACTAGGATGTTTAGAGGGATGCGCTAGGAGTGCAATGTTAGAAGAGAGGTGAGGGGTATCTCATGGGAGTGCGATACCAAATTTAAATATGAGATAAAACCTTTTTCTAAAGAATAAGGCATTTCTGCACTTGCAAAATATTTTCAGACTCGGGCTCTGACCCGTTTATCTACTTTTCCTTTCTTGCTATATATATATATATAGGTGTCCAGACACAAGGACGCCTGGATGACACTTCCCTCGAGTGACGTCTGCTGCAGCAGCTGTGGATGCTTGTAGGTTCTCGATAGACGCTTCTCTCCTTGTATTCTAGATAGGAGGTATTGTATAAACATTTGGGCCAATGGTCCAGCTGTATTTATTTATTCTTTTGTACGACATTCGATATGGTTGTATATTTTGATCGAGTGTTCAGTTATTTTATTTCACTTCAGTTTCATTTATGCATAAACTGTGTGGATGTTTTAATTGTATTCGTTTAAAAAGAGTAGTTAAGTAAAAAATTTGACACCGGCCTAATAGGTTATTAGTAATTAAATGGATTTTCGACAGTGATGCTAAGAATGATCCATATGAGACTCCTGTTTTAATTTGATATATGAGTGATCGCCCGGTATCTTATTAGCCGGGGTGTCACAGATGGTATCAGAGCATCAGGTTCTAGTGTCCTTAAGAATCTGTGCAGATGTACTACGTTTTCAGTATTGCTCTTAATTTGATATAGAGCCTCAGGATTAGGATTGTTGATTTCTCTTGTGAGATTTCGTTCTCTGGCCATGTTAGAAGATTATAGTAATCTTTTTCGGGCTCGTTTGAGAATCGTTTGCGGGGCTTGAATGGCGGCAGGAGGTGGGTCTTAGTTGGAGCTATAAGGTTGAAGCTTGTAGTGGAATTTCCTTCTAACGGAGAAGTTATGAGGACTAGTAAGATGATTTGTAAGGAGCAGGGTAAAGTGGTTATTATGAGTTTTACCTCAATGGAGGAGGTATGTTTGGTGTGACTAGATAAAGTCACGGTGTTTGTTAGCCCTAGACTCGTGTGTGTAATTTGAGCTTTGTGGCGGTATCGATAACATTATATAATGTATGCCTATGTGTTCTCCGCAGTAGCGGAGATTTATTTTCCTTCATTATCCATAGAGGCGGGTGTTTATATTTTGTGTATATATGTATGATATTATGGTATTATGGTATTATCGGAGCGATAGAAGGCTAATGATGGCAAGACTATCGTGTCCGCAGTTCCTGGAGGGAACAGGTTGTTGTTGCGATATCTCACCTGGATATAGGTTGAGTTCACCTTTATTGTTATGGGTGAATGGAACTTCGATGAGCAGAGGTTTCATTATCGTGATTTGAGTATATGGCGACCTTATAGATAAGATTTAAGGCCGCGGGATTTTGGTTGAGCTGTAAGATTAAGCTCATTATTGAATGCGCAAAGACTGAGTGTAATGCGATGCGCTTAGTGGTGTGGCTCCTAGATAGAGTCGGAAGTTCAGACCACATTTTGTTGAAGAGGGGATAGGGTTATCCCGGTTACATATTCGAAAATAACAGACCTCCATGACCGACAAAGTTAAGTAGGAGTGTGTGGAGGGGTTCCTTGTTTGGATTTTGCTTTGCGAGACGCTCCACACACGAATCTTAACGACATCGGGAGTGGAGAGATATTATAGGATGCAAGGATGTAGATTTTGTGAATAAGTCTCATAGTGTGGATGAACCACTATAGACTATGAGCCATGTGATGATGGTATGATTATGGAAATATTGTGCTCTGGAAAGGCACTAAAGTGGTCCTCTCGCCACAAGTGGGTGGGTGGAGTAGGACTTAGAGAAATTGATTTGAGGTTTATAGTTAGGGCTTAATAAAAAGGCAAATTTTGAGAAGATATGTGTTCGGTGTGATGTACGTAGTGCTCTTACAGAGATTGGGCACTTCGATTAGTTAGATTTCCTTCCGTATGGGCGGAAGGATAGAATAGTAGAAATGCGTTCATAGGCTAGTGAGGTAGGATTTAGGACGTCCCGCTGGTGTGCCTTAGGTCGCTATATCTCGATGACCGACAACGCGAGGGAGTAGTGTAACGGGAGGGTTCCTTATTTTGATTTCGCTTTGGCGAGACGTCCCACGCACGAAACCAAGCAAATGTCGGGAGTTGAGAGAGACCTTAGGCACTAGGGATATACTTAGGATTATATTCGTTCCGCGTAGGTAGGACATCGCATAGACCTTAGTATTATTAGGATGAAGGTTTAGTAGTGTTAGTGGTGCCGAGGTTAGGAGAAGGGAATTTCGCGGGTTAGGAGGACCCATAGTAGAGTATTACACCGAGGAAAGGAAACCCTTACTGGGAGAGAGTGTTACGTGTCAGACGTTCACTAGAGTTGTGCAGATGTGCACATGTTTAGAAGGTGTATGGGCACCTTAGTAAGTTGGTTTTATATACTGCCTGAAGTAGAAGGGGCTTAGTATATAAAGTTAAAGTTTATGTCATGAGGCACTAGAAATGATGAGGGCAATGTGACGCTATTGGAGTCACTTTACAACCGTGGTAGCCGTATAGAATATGGTTGGGAACCATTTGGTTAGTGTCGTTCCCCTTTAGGTATTAGGATTGGGAGCGACTTTAGGATTTGCGATGTAGGTTGTATCTGAATTTCGAGGACGATATTCTTTTGTAAGGGGGGGAGTATGTAACAACCCGTCCTTTTGGAGACCATTAAATTCCATAAATAGATATAAATTGACAATTTGGAAAATTTCTTGAAATAGTATTTTTGGGATTTTCGAGGATTTAATATTTTTCGATGGGTTTTGCAATTATTTTTGGGACTAAATAGGTCGAAGTATTTTAATTATATGTCGCAGTGGAGTATAGAGACAAAAGAGGTAAGATTTTGATTAGAAAACCCGCATTTACTTTTATGGGTTAGAATAGTGATTTGTGGTCAAGTACCTCGGATGGAAATTTCGACTGCGCCGTGAGTCTCGAAATGACCGAGATAGTCGAAAACAAGTGTCCGATTGTCGAAATTGAGTTTCGGGGAATTTTAGAGTTAAACGGGCTCGTGATTGAGTAAACGAGTCGTTTTTGGGATTTAAGGGGTATAACCCTTTTTCTTCATTATAAAGGGGGGGAGGGAAGAAAAGAGAAAGAAAGGAAGAAAATAGAGAGAAGAGAGAGAGGAGAAGAGAAAAGGGGAGGTTCCGTCCAAACTCCGCGGGATTCGGCTCGAGGTCGTCGGATTTTATTCACGAGGCAAGTGTTTACTTGCTTTATTTACTTTTGAGCATAAATCTCATAACGTAGTTTGTTATAAACAAATCCTAAATGTTTTGGGTTGGGTTTTCGTGGATAAAACGGGTTTTGGGGAGTTAAAACAATTAAACCTTAATAATGTTTCGATTTGTGGAACTTAGGTTTTAACCTAAAATTAATTGGTGATTTCGGGTTCTAGGATGTTTAGAACCCTAAATATATGTGTATTTATAGTTGGTTGAGGTTGTAGGACATTGCGTGAGGTGATAAAAACCTAGGAGGTGTATTAATGGAGGTTTGGGATCATTGGAGATGATGATGAATAGTGATCAACGGGCTTTCTGAATCGATTCGGCCTTGATACGAATTGATTCGGCTCTTGGTCAAAAATAAAATTTGTATATCTCTTCGACGCGGTCGCGTGGTCGCTAACCGCATATTTTTCTGATTTTTTTTGGATTTATAGTGATTTTTCTACGCAAAGTTGTCCGAGATCTAAATCGTTAGTCAGAACTTATTGGAGATAAATATTAGGGGTTCTCAAATGAAGTGTTAGGACCTCTAAAGAACTTGAGGAGATATGAAAACTTTGGGTTTGTAGAAATAAATCCAAGTTATGATTTAAATGAAGATTGGATTGAGTTTGGGTATTTTAGAATGTGAAAAATCGCCCAAACTGTGACCCTCGAACAGGCCGAATCGATTCGGGTCCAAACCGAATCAATTCGCCTAAAGGGATTTGGGTTTCTGCAGTGGGCCGAATCAATTCGGGTTTCGACCGAATCGATTCGTCATTAAGGACCTATTTGCAGAACCATTTCCGAATCGATTCGGATTGGGGGCCGAATCGATTCGCCCACCCGAATCGATTCGCATTTGGGACGAATAGATTCGCTTTGGTCAGAATTGCTAGTTTTCTCCCTTTAAGAGTATGGGGAGTTAAATTACAATTTGGGGTTTTATATGGGGGTTCCTAGTTATGAATTCAGGACTCCTAAATGATGGTTTTGAGGGTTAATAAACCTTTAGATGAAAGAGAATGCCTTGGATTGGTGTAGGGAAAATCCTATGAGTTGATTAGGATGAAATTGAGAGTATAGATATATTCAATTGGTGTATAATGGTATAATTGGAGATATCTAATAAATCCTTAAATGGGATTAAAGTATGTATCGTTTATTAAAGTAAGAAAATACTTTGGGTTTAGTATCATGCGTATATGAATGCATGATTATGATTCTTTGAGAGAATCTTTGGGATTATTGGTCGCCGCTAGAGGTGATTGGCATATGGCCATTTATATATATTCTAGGGGGAATATATGTATATACTATGTGATTAAAGTACATATATGATATGATGTTAATGATTTTGAAAATAAAAGATGAATGTTTTCAAAATGGAAAAAGAAATGATTTTCATAATTACTGATTTATAGTCAACACCCTCTCTAAATGACATCATAAGGGAAGTTCACGCCCTGAGGTGAAGCCCCCTGACTAGCGAATGCATGGTGGATATAGTCCCCTAGTCCATATGAGCGTTTATGTTATGTTATGTTTTCTGCGATGGTTAGGTAACTTGGGTGTGGTTATGACTAGCCCGCAGGCATATGGATGCTTCCCGACGTATTGCGTATACGTGCCCAGGTGTCGTAATTGATAGGCACTGGAAGATGATGGTCATTTAGGGGAGCACCGTACGGGCGGTCTTAGAACGCGTTATATGTTAAAGCAATTTATGATAATAAATTGGCTTTATATACATTTTCTGGATAGAAGAAGGGAAATGGGATAAATGTTTTGGCTTCGGTAACACTTCCCGGATGGAAGAAGGGAATTGTAAGCATATGATATGATCAAAGCATTTTTATGATAATGAAAATGGCTTTGAATACATTTCCTGGATATGAGAAGGGAAATGGGATGTTATAAAACAAAAAAGTGTTTTTATGATAATAAAACTAGCTTTTAAAAAGTTGTATGTTTTGTTAAAGCAATTTATGATAATGAATTGGCTTTTATATACATTTCCTGGATATAAGAAAGGAAATGGAAAGTTTTGAGATAAAATGATAAATATTGATAAATACTTTGTATATAAAGTAACTCTCATTCCGGGAGATATATCCGGGATTTTAACATGGTATTGATATAAAATATGCTATATATATATATATATAAATTGGGTACCAAGGGTTCAATGGATCCTGACGATCGACCTTGCCGCGTAGTAGTGTATCGAGGGGGTTTCTTGTTGGATTTCGCTTTGCGAGACACCCCACGTACGAATATGGCATTGTGTTGAGACTGGGAGAAGTTTAATCCTTAGTTCTCTAATATTAGTATTTCTTATAGTGTGTATATATTTCCATATATTCTGTACTGAGGGACTAGTGAATCTCAACGATCGACCTGGCCGCGTAGTCATGTATCGGGGGGGTTCCTTGTTTGGATTTCGCTTTGCGAGACACCCCATGCACGACCATGGCTTAGTGTTGAGACTGGGGTGAAGTTTAGCCCTTAGTACATTACTTGGACTATCTAGGGTTGATAGTGGTTGGGCGATAGACTAGTTTAGCAGGGTAGCTTGACTAGAATGTTTAGAGGGATGCGCTAGGAGTGCACTATTAGAAGATAGGTGAGGGGTATCTCGTGGGAGTGCGATACCAAATTTAAATATGAGATAAAACCTTTTTCTAAAGAATAAGGCATTTATGCACTTGCAAAATATTTTTAAACTCGGGCTCTGACCCGTTTATCTACTTTTCCTTTCTTGCTATATATATATATATATATAGGTGTACAGACACAGGAATGCCTGGATGTCACTTCCTTCGAGTCAGACGTCTGCTGCAGCAGATGTGGATGCTTGCAAGTTCTCGATAGACGCTTCTCTCCTTGTATTCTAGATTGGAGGTATTGTATAAACATTCGGGCCAATGGTCCTACTGTATTTATTTATTCTTTTGTATAACATTCGATATGTTTGTATATTTTGACCAAGTATTCGGTTATTTTATTTCACTTCAGTTTCATTTACGGATAAACTGTATCGATGTTTTAATTGTATTCGTTTAAAAAGAGTAGTTAAGTAAAAATTTGACACCGGCCTAATAGGTTATTAGTAATTAAATGGATTTTCAACAGTGATGCTAAGAATGATCCATATGAGACTCCTGTTTTAATTTGATATAGGAGTGATCGCCCGGTATCTTATTAGGCGGAGTGTCACAGACGGTTTGTTTGTTTTTCAGGGGTGAGTGCGGTATCTGGATTCTTTTCTTTAACTTGCAGTTTCCCCTTTGATTATGTGAAAACTCAAATATAAAAGATGCAGCCTGATGCTGAGGGTAGATATCCCTAAACAGGTTCTTTGGATCGTGATGTGAAGACCCTCAAGTCTGGAGGGACCTTCAAATTCTACACTGAATTTCCAGTTTACTATGTTAGGATTGCACCTCATGTAATGGTGACTTCTCTCTCTCTCTCTCTATATATATATATATATATATATATATATATATATATATATATATATATATATATATAACAATGAGGCTTTTATGTGAACCAATTTGTTATAATAGTAATTAATCTAATAACCAATTTATGTAACCTCGCTACATTACCATCTTCTATTAATATACAACCTTGCTGGATTACCATCAAATATTGACATATAGAGAACTATTTTCTTAGTAATGTAAATTGAATTTATGTAATAAAGAAACTGTGTTGGTAGTTTATGCACTTTGTTTTATTATTTGGTACTCTCTAGCAGTGATCACATGCGCCACAACATCTACTTATTTTATTGGAGATCCACTTAGTATTAATTTCTTATATTTTTACTTCAACCACATTTTTCAGTTTGGGGTTTCGTATTTTTGGTGGATTGAACTTATGAAATCCATCCCAAGTACACCTCTGAAATATTTATTTCTTTCTTTTTTATGTTTTTTAGGTGACATGTCATATTATATAGATATACTTTGTATTGACATATAGTGCAGGATCTAATGTAGTGGTACCTATTGGTAAGTGATGAATACTTGTTTCAAGACAGGTCCACAAGTTATGTTTATTAATATGTCAAAATTCATGTCGTAAATCCTGATTCACGGGACTCAAGACGCATTGGATAAAAGATAAGATTTCACCTTTATTTTGTATTGATCGAAGTTAAAATCTTCTTAGACCTTTGTGCAATATGAATGACACACCTACACTATGCAAATATCTTGAATCCTTTTACACCCTTCGTAAGGTGAGTAATCAAAACATGATGCACAAGAAATTGGTTTCAAGAAAATCCAGAAATACCAATTGAAGGATTTGGATTTGATTTATCCTACAGCCTTTGGCAACTACACTAAATACATTGGCAGGTGCACTCTACAAAGGTTTTTGTGCATTATCACATCAAGCTAGGAAAGAAATGTGCGATGCATGTTTCGATTATCTGAGCCTTAGGGGCATATTTTTAGATGGACCAATCGCTTTGCTTTGGGGTCTTAACCCATGTCCGTTGAGACTGGTTCTCCATTTCTTTATTGTTGTTGTCTATGGCATTGGCCGCTTATTAATTCCATATCCATCACATAAACGAGCATGGATTGGGGCTAGATTGATTTCGGTGTGCATTCTAATAAATTCTATTGATTTTATTTTATTTGTCCCTAGAGTATATTTACAAAAGATGACACGTATGCTTTTTTTCCCATTATAGGGTGCGTCCGTAATCATTTTCCCTATTATAAAGTCTGAAGCAGTTAGACAAATGTTCTGCCCTATAACTGTCCCAGCATATTACAAGGCTCCTCATGTTATATAAGAAGAAAAGGGAAAGTATTTCTTTTTATGAAGATAAAGAATTGTTATCTTATCTTTATTTTATTTTTCTCTTATGTAAGATGACCAAGGTTTGTATTTGCAATTAGATGGTGAGTTGGTTTGGGATAAAATTCATCTACAAAATTGAGTTTGCGCAATAGAAGCTAATATTATTATTTATTAATGAATTTGTGCTTTCTGCATGAATTGTTTAAATTGATTACTATTTTATTTATTTATTTATTTATTGAAGAATTGATTAAGCGGGGTAGATAGTCTAATAAACAAAGGGAATATGCCCAAATTTTTCGAATTGTTAGACACTTGTGTTGGAAAAAAATTGTATGATTTAAATTGCACGATTCTATAAATTAAAAATTGACACTTCTAATATTTAAAACATTTATTATTTACATTATACACGATTTTATACTTTTCAAAATTATCAGCGTGCTTTCAGGTGTAGGCATACCCTAGTGTGTGTGTGTGTGTGTGTGTGTGTGTGTGTGTGTGTGTATAAGCCAGGAGGGAGAAAGAAGAAGAAAACGAAGGAGGGAAAGAATGATAACATACCTGTTAAGGGAGAAGAATGGAAGATGATGGTTTTTTTCTCCTTGTAGCCAACTGTGTTGGCTTTGTCTTTGGGTTAGTATATAAAGGGTGGGGGAAGAAGATAAGGTCGGCCAAATTTTGTTTTATTTTTTCTTCTTATCTATACTTAACAGGTGCGGACAAAAGAACAAAGTGGGGGGCTATTTAGCTTTAGGATATTTTGGTTTTTTTCCATTATTCCGCTTTTATCCCCTCAAACTTTTTTTTAAAATTATACTTTATACCCTATAATTTTAATTTTAATTTAAATAACAAAAATAAATTTCAATATTTTCATATTTAATGTAAACATAACATTTACTTTAAATATAATATTTAACATGCATAGAAAAAAATCTGCTTGATAGTTAAAAATTGTTATTTTAAGTGTCGACTAAAATAAAAAAATATCTTTTTGACACATAAGAATTTAATTTATATTAAAATAAAAATTCAGGGTATTACAGCGTTGTGATCCACGACTGTGAGGGATTTCACTGCCCTCATAACTCCCTACCGGTAACCATGGCAGTGGTGCACCGCTCTAGTGGCCCAATACTATAATGGGTTTAAGGGATCTCTAAAGTGGGAATGTTTGTTGTGGACTAGGATTCTTAAGGAGTATTGTTTTATTTTAATTTTTAGTACGTTTACACCTTTTGCATCACACGAAAACAAAACCTACATACCCTCATATTATTAAAACCCTATACACCATTAATAACTTTCAAACATAATTTGAGTGGCTTTAAATAAGTTTTCAAAGAAGTTCAAACAACAAAAGTTGCTAATTTTTTAAAGAGGAACAATTTAGGCTCGTGAGATTTACTTCATTATAAGGCAAGAATATCTCTATTTTTCATAAATATTGTTTGATTTAAATGTTGCCAAACATTTAATGCCCGTTTTTTAAATATTATTAGCAACTTAATTAGGGGAACTGATACCCTAATTATAAGTTTGTTTTATGAACTTATGATATTGGATTTAATAATTGAAATCCCACTTGCATAGCATACTAGATTTTGTTATTTTTGGGTCTTGGGTCAAATTGCATGTTAAATATTTTATGAATTTCCACAATATAGTAAGCTTAGGAAATCACATGAATATTGAATATGGTATAAAACATTATAATATGTTGCTGAACATTGTTAACTCGCATGTTTAAAATAAATTTTGAATTATTTTGGTTAAATATCACCCGAGTTAGAATATAAGACTTGGAAAACTTGTTGGGATATTTTGTAGAACTTGGAAATCACTTGATTAAATTGATTTGATGAATATGAAATCATACGTTTATAAATATGCGATAAAAGATTTTGGCATTGAGAGAGAACGTGTATAAGGCGTAGAAATTACCTATGTTAAAATAATGACATGATTGGGACATTTGGATTACATACTTTAGTAGTACTTAGATTATATTAAATTTAGTTGATACTTTTTAGGTATGAGACTACATGCTAGTCATTTTTAATGTATGATACTTTCTAGGTATGGAAGTAAAGAGTAGTTAAATTATTTTTGGTTTATGCTTCTAGGGAAGGGACTAGAGAGTGGTCACTTTTATGATTGGTTGTTTCTTAAGTGAAAGACTATGTAACATTTCGAATTTGGGTAATTCATAGGCATGGGACTAGTTGATACCTGTTACTTTGATTTTATCATAAGTGGGAGAGTAGGGGTTGGCATAGTTTTGGATATTTTCCTAATTTTTGGACTAGGATGTGCATATAATTTTGGAATACCTGGTGTGGACTAGGGATGGATTTGGTTGTGATGCTTTAAAGATTTGGGGCTATTAGTAATTAGTAAAAACATGATAGATCATAATGATAACATACTTGATACCTAATATAATAACGTTTATTAGATATGGATGGATTTATATGGGCGTTACAATGTGTGCATGATTTAATGTTGGTTGGATATTATGATGAGAAAAGGACCTAGGCAAACTGGCTATAGTAACAATTTTATATTTGCATCATGATATATACGGTGTCTAGTGTTGGTTATGTATAAAAAAAGTAAGTCCAAAACCTAGGCAAATTTAGCTATAGTGGTTGTTATTATGTGGGGTACATTAGGGGTACGTGTGGGATAGCCATCAGGATATAATGATATATGAATTATTGATCTGATGAGGCAGTTGGATCACCATGGTATGTGGAGGGTCGTAGGAAAGACAAACTAGATATAGTGGTGTTTCCATTGATAATAATTAATATTGGAGAAAAATAATGTAAAGATGTTAATAATTATTTAAAGAAACATAATTGGGTATATGGACAGTTGAGTTGGTTAACTTTACATTGGTAGTTGAGTTGTTGTACTTTACTCGCATTGTTATTTATATTCTTTACATTAATTAAAATATTTTATTGTGATATTTATCTCTTATAGTGCTTATGATTAGGTTTATATGATACTAATTGGGAAGAGTAGTTGGTATTCTTGCGATGTTTCCTAGCCCATTTTTGTTGACTAACCTTTCAATATAGGTTGTTAGGTAGCTGTATGGTTTTGGACATTAGCGGGAGATGCAGCTAGAGATTTACTTTATTCCATAGTTTGGTTTTCCATTCAAGTAATTTTATTTATAAAACAATTGTATTGGATTTAGTGGGACATTCAACTCCACAATTGGTTTATGGTTTTCTTTGGAGAGATTATATTTATGGCATTAATTTAGTTTGAGTTTTATACTATTGGAGTTTTAGCGTGGTGGATGGTTTATTTCTTGTGGCTTATCTCAAATTTTACCTCGTGGAAAAAAGTTCTAAATGGATAATATTTTTGTTTTATGCTAAGAATAGTATTTTAATTCTAACAACTGACATATCTTTGTAACAGTGCCTAATCACCCTCAATAGCAAAATATGTGGGGTATTACATCTTCCTTGAGAGGGAAGACACAAAGAGCCCAAGTGGGATAAGTGACATCATCATAAAATCTTGGTTGCATAATGTATTTCATGTTTTCCAATGCAGAGGAAGTATATCTTTAACAATAATTCCTTTCCAACCAAATTTCATGACCAACGAAACTACCTTCAGTAAAGAGAATGGATCGCAAAGGAGGTCATAAAAGAACAAAGAACATTAGGGCAAATTTATGGTCATAGGCATGACCAGTGTAAGGGAACCTTTATTGAATCAATGCTTTGTTTTGTTGAAATGACCAAGTGCATGAACTGCACCAGATCTATAAAATTGAAATAAGGATATGAATTTTTCAGCATAACAATAAATTCATATGATATACTTGTGCATGCTTTCTTAAGAATAAATTTGTATATGAAGAATATATTTGCGTACTTATCTTACCAACACCAAAATAATCATATCAACACAAACACACACAAATCAATTTTCTAATTATGAAAAGTTAATTTCAATATGATAAAAGTGTGTTAAAGTCTTATACGTCCTTTTACCTTAACCTAAGTGGAATTCTAGTTAGTTTGAACATGAGTGATGTCTGGATAAGATTCATGAAACTTTCTAAAGAAAACAACTTGATGTGAATCTTTGCAAGAATAACCTCAAGGACAAGACTCTAAGTATATTTTATAGAACGAAATATGACAATCTAAAAGAATCTAGGGAGCATGAGTATAAATATACTCATATAAAATCCCTCTTTGTCTATTTCATGACAAAATAAATATAAAAACATTAGAAGAAAATTATGAAAAATCAAAGCATGCCCAAAGGAAATGATCAACCCCTTTTTTAAGAAAAATCAAGAAGATTTTATTAGATCACCAAATAAAAGAATACAAAGAAAATAATACAAGGAATACAAAAGAAAAAGGGGAAATTTAAAGAAAAAAAGGAAGCAAAAGCATCAAAAGAACCAAGTGGGTCTCAACTAGGTTAATCATTACTAAACTTCACCATCATATGCAACCCCCAAAATGAAAAGCCTAAAAAGAAGGACTAAACAGAAGAGGAAGCCTACCTAATGGAATCTACAAGAAGGCAGGCCCATAAAATCTTTGAAAACAAAGCCATAAAGATCACTAGGACATTGTTCCTACCAAAAGCCATTAGAGAACATCAAATTTCTTGCAAGATCTTCAAATGTTACCACATATTTAGAGAAGGAAATAGTCCAACTGATAAATTGGTAAATAATCAACTTAATACTTATAATCTCATCGAAAAAGAACCCACCAATCCAAATGAGAAAATTTGTTCCCGTTAACCTATCATTCACTATAAAGAGGATCACCACACTAATGTTTATAAAGACTATTAATCAGGATGCAATAAGAAAAAAGGGATTGATGTGAATATTATTGTATGAATTATATAATCACATAAAATATATCCAATGTCTAGCAAGAATGTGTCCTAAAATATAACAATAATGAATGGTACTTCATCTTCTATATGTATATACTCCCTAAATTTTCATGTGAAAAATATCATATTGCAAGGGCATGTTATAGTGAGGCTGTTCATATTACCAAATGGCACAAGAGGTCACTTAAGAATCCTTTGGGATCTTTTATTGACAACATTGATGAGTTTTTCTTCTACCCCTATTGCAAACGGGTTGGCGACACTTTTACTTAGATATCTTTTATGAGAGAGGGGGATCTTCTACTTCCCCTCTGATGCAGAGTCTATTTCTTCTTGCCCATATATCAACGTGATGTATTGTTGTTACCTGGAACCCCTTCCTTCCTTGATTGATATGGGTCAAGGCGTTGAGTTCTATCATTCTGAGAGGGTGAGGAGATAGTTTGAAGATGATCAAGGTGTTCATACCCTTCGAGAAATTCTCCCTTGGAGTTATACTTAGAGGAAAATAGAAACTTTACATTTCAGGGAATGCTCCACAGGGTGAGCCATTTGGGAGGTGTATATGTGCCTCCTTACGATAACTTACGTTCCTTCACCCATTAGTGGTTGACTTGTTAGAAACGGTAGTGCTTCTCATACAAAACTATGTGGTGGATGTTCCGTATAAGACTATTCCCATAAGATTCCACAATGATAGGTTCCTATGAGAAAGGATCCAGAAAAAAAATATGGCATCTTAATACAACTACCAAAAACCCCTTGAGCAAGTTACTCCAAATCTGGTGAGGCCTTTATTGGATTAGTCTATTTACACAAAACATCCTGAGCCTCATCTTGCCAAATCTAAAGGAAAAGGGAAGGCAAAAGCCCCAGATGCTTCTAAAAGGAAGCATTATGATACTGATGTGTTAAATTTTATTCCTGATATTTTTGCTACTCCTCCTACCTCCCTTGCTTCTCCTCCTTCACCAGTAAGGACTAGGGCAAGTAAAAAGAAGAAAAAGGTTACTGCTGAGGTTGTTGATCCTTCTCCTGATCAGGAATATGACACTGACGACCTTGGGGTGGAGGAGACCTACAGGACTGTGCATGAGAAAGGCTATGAAGCCTTAGATTTATCTTCTCAAGATCCTATTACTTCCATTCATGTTGCTAAAGGTATTATACATGATTCCTCTTTACTTAGTGAAATTGGATTTTATGTGGTTTCACCTGTTGGTTCCCCTTCCCGTTCATTTGAAAATGAACTAGTTGATTATGGAAGCACTCCTTCCTATGATGATGACAGTTCTTCTTCAAATGACGTGAGTGATATTGACCTTCATGATGAGCATCATCCAAACGTCTACTTTGTTGCTAGTTTCAAGGGAGTCTTGCATTAGGATGAAATAATTAGTGCTCTTATATCACTTATAAATGAGGAAGCTAATTTTAAACATATTTTATCTTTTTATCGTAAACATGCATCTATATTGATAAAAAAGATAGATCAAATAAAGCAGTCAACAAAGGTCAAGTTTTAAGAAAAAAAAATAAAGGGAAAGACATTTTATTCACTTATAAATCTACAAGATAATCGACTTACAAAGTACTTGATAACCGCCACAAGCATAAAGAGTTAATCCTCATAAATCTTTAATGAACAACTATGATCCTCTCAAGAAACACAAGACCATAGTCCCCTGTCACTCTCAACCTTCGTCTTCAGTCGTGAATCCCCGCAGGTATCACAAGTCATCCACAAAGATACTCTCCACAAAGTGTATGCAAAGATGCTAAACTTTCTAGCGTTCTAAATGAATTCACAAGAACAATATTCAAGGATGTTCTTTTATAAATTAAATAGTGTTTTAAAACACTAAAACATGAAGAACTTTCGCAAAAGATATGTAAAATCGGAGTTGGCAAAAAGTCTTAAATGTTTTGAACACGAAATAGATATTTATATAAAATTTGAAGTGGCACGTCATTCGAACGAGAATAAGAAGTGGTTCTAACGAGATATAGATCTCGTTCGACAGATAGTTTCTCACACTTATAATGATGTAACAAAAATCGATACAGTAAGCTCTCACTTGATGTATGTTTAAAGCAAACTACGAATGACTTTACAACGTCATTTGAACGACATGTAAAAATCATTTGAACGACCTCAGCGAAAATAAAAACTCTGCTGACACTAAACCTTAGGAAAAACATTTTTCTTTTTGAAAATAAAAAACCCTGATCATTTTTTATAAAAATAACCATCCCAAATACAATTTCATAAATTAATTAAAACTTTAAATTTTTCATACCTTTTCGGTACGTGGAGAAGTCTTCACACATAGAGATGCTTAAGTTCGGTTCATCTTGGCGGTACATGACGATTTATAATGGGATACACCAAACTAGTCTAAAACAATGCTATGAATAATCCTAGAAAAATTATTCTTACAAATCTTCCCCTTTATCTATTCTGGTGCAAAACAAACAAATATATCCAAACACCAAATTAAAATAAAAAATACCCTATGAATAAAACATTAACACCCTTCCTAACCCTAGAACGGAATGGAACAAGTCTCTTTATCTTCAAACTTCCTCTTCGTCCTTTTCTTCCACAAAATGTTGCCATCCGTGTGTCTTGAATTTCGCTTTAAGTACCTACACACATGAGACAAAAACATATTCCTCGTGATGCATCAAGTTTGAAACAAAGTAAAACTCATAAAATTATCCCTTATAAATCAAACTCATTTTAATTTTCTCTCCCCTTTTATTTTTATAAAATAGTTAATGAAGTAGAAACATAACCATGAAATACGAAGCATCATGTAGAAGATAAGATATCATCATAAAAGATATAAACCAAGCATGTGTAATGATCATCTCGAAGGCAAACTCAACCAACTTTTTTTTTGAAAATTTTCATTTTTTCTTAAAAAGAAACAAATTTCACAAATACAACATACAATACCATATATAATATATAATATATGCAAAATATATAAAAGCAAATCTGACATACAAGTATAGTTATATACAACCACAAAACATGACACAAACACATAAGCTTTACACACTACAAGAAAAATACCTTTTTATGACACTTCGTAAATTAACTTTATGACAATTTTATACAAATTGCCATTAATAGTATAATACTATTATTTATATAACATATTAATTATAAACTGTCGTAATATATTTATTACTATTAATATACTTAACAATTCATACATAAAAGTCATGTTAGACTGTACATATTATGACCCTTTTTGTTGAACATCAGTACGTAAGTTTAGTAAAGACAACATATATGACCATTTTTTACCCCAAAAATTTAAGAACCGCGCGCATCAATAAGGAAAAAGGGGCGGAAGTTTTCCCCCCAAAGACACGTCGAAACTTCTCCACCAAAAGTGAGCCCTAACCTAAATCGTCTCACCTGTCTCCTTCCCACAAAATCGTAGCAGCCGTAACCACGAAATCAGGTACTCTTTCCCCCCTCTCTCCCTCTCTATCTCTAACATCCACACACACGCGCAGACGCACGAACACATACATAGATGCACATATAAATATGAAAATCACTGTAAAACTTTTGATTTTAGTTACGTATGAAATCTACTCAGTTCGTTTTCAATTTTGATTATTCATTTCATTACTTTTAATAGCATATTAGTATGTAAACAAAATGACAATCTTAAATTTTTAGCGATTGGTTGGTTTAATTTTGTTAAGACACTTACTTTTTGTTGAGATAAGTGGAGATTACCACAGGTGGTGATTTCTCAGAAAAAACATTGGTTGAAGTTTTGCTGGACATATTTATGTTGTTTTGCTTCTCCAATTCAGTTGAAATTATTTTTTTCTTTTGATTATTATTTTTTTCTGCAATATTGTTTAAACGCATTTGCTGTTAGATTCCTATGCCAAGTTAATTTTGTACTGAAATTTGTTTTCATTAGGTTCTCATTAGCTATATTAAGTTTGATCAATTTTTGGATAAATTTTGACTTTATATTTATAGACTAATTGTTGTTACATATATGTATCATTCTGTTGTACTCTTTTTTATAATTTATTATATAGAGAATTAAGGTAAAGGTCATCTTCCTTCCTATATTTGAATTTTAGGACAATTCTTTGCAAATTTATAAATCTAGTCCCTGCGGTACAATAACATTTATTTGTGTGGTCCCTTTAGAGTTAGGAGTTCATTTTTTGGGTCCGCGTCAGCGGCACCATTTTTCATGGTGTTTTAGTCATGTTTTTAGTACATGGACTAAATTTATAAAAATTAAGTGGATGTCCTATTTTTATACCCTTTGAGAATTACGAGGACTTTTCCCAAAACCGCCTTTATTATAATACCTACTGGATATGCATTTGAATCTTCTAGTGTTTTTGTATGGAAAATATTTTATGTGTAAAAGAAATGAACTCTGTAAATATTTTTGTATTGCAAACATTTTGTTTCTTTTATATACAATTTGTTGGTGTATGCTTAGACTAAATACCTAATAGGAAATTGTAACTACTTGCAATTTATTTGTGTCGATTGATCGTTATTTGAAAATTAGTAATATGTGTAGTACTTACTTTTACTTGTGCATCGCAAAAATACTACTGGTGATAGTTCATTTTAAAATAAAATGGAAGTCGGATCCTCCATGTGAATTGTTCTCCTTGTTGGCCGCTGATGCTTTTATAATGCCCACTTACAAATTTAAATAATTATCGGTGCCTACTTTATGTTACCTATTTGAGAAATATTTATTTGCTACATATATTTTTTGTTGAGCTTGTTGTCCGAAGGATTGACGCTTGGTTGGTTATTATGTCGTGGGATGATTATTAAGTACAAATTGGGTTGTTTTGTAGTACAACTAATTTCTTTGGTTTATGAAGATGTTTTGGGTTAGTGTGAACCACTATTTAATAGCTGGGAGGTGGTATATGAAGAATTTATATTCTCAATGCTATATTATTCATTTTCTTATAGTGCCATCTTGTTGTTTTAGTCTTAATGTGAATTATTCATTGGTGTTGGAGTTAGGCTACTGAAGAAGAGAGTTTTATGGTTAATTTTGAGAGTTGTCATTTATGAGCCGACTCACTCTCTCAATCCCTTTTTTGTCATTAACTCATTCTCTCTTCCCCTCAGTCATATAATGTTGTAACTAATTTTCAGGAGTAGTTCCTTAGAAGATTTATATAATGTTGGTAGTACTTGGAAGTAACAATTTTATTTTTCTAGTTTTCTTTTGCATTTTAAAGTAACTAATAAGTTTCTTAATTGTAAGAATACACTCTAAATTTTAACTCCAGCGATCGAGTGGCATGGAGAGAGTTATGAATACCCCATGGGGCACAAAAGTAACCAGTGGGAAGTGAGTGCGTCCTCTTTGAGCTTCCGGTTGCTGAAATTGATTAGTATATGCTCGTTTTATGGTCAAAAGTGGGCATTAAGGGGCGAAAACTAAAAACAGTAATCGAGTGGCCAAAGAGTGGCACAGACACCCCATGGGGCACAAAAGTAACCATGGGAAGTGATCGTGTTCTCACTGGACTCCTTATTGCTGAAATTAACTACTATAGTCTCCTTTTGTAATTAAAATTGGCATTAAGTGGCACAAACATACCATGGGGTATAAAAGTAATCCGTGGGAAGTGATCGCATCCTCTCTAAGTGTCTGGTTACCAAAATTAACTAGTATAAGCTCATTTTGGGGTTAATGGGCGTTAAGGGGGGGGGGGGGGATTTAAAAAATTGATCAAATGTCCTTGGGAGAGGCACGGACACCCCATGGGGAGTAAAAGTAAGCCGTGGGAAGTGACCGCATCCTCTATGGGCTCAAAATTGTCGAATTTAACTAGTATAGACTCGTTTTAGGGTAAAAAGTGAGCGTTAAGAGGGGAAAACTCAAAAAAACAATCGAGTGGCTCGAAGAGATGCTACCATGGGGAATAAACTTAACACGTGGGAAGTGATCGTGTCCTCACCGAGCTCCCGGTTGCCGAAATTTACTAGTATAGGCTTGTTTTGGGGTTAAGTGTAGGTGTAAGAGGAATTCAAAACAATGACCAAGTGTCCCAGGGAGAGTCACGGACAGCCCATGGCGCATAAAAGTAACCAGTGGGAAGTGTCTTCATCCTCTTTGGGCTCCCGATTGTCGAAATTACATAGTATATGAGCGTTTGGGGGTAAAACTGAGCGTTAAGAGGCAAAAACTCAAAGCAACGACCTAGTGGTCCGAACAGAGGCATAGACACCCCATGGGGCACAAAGTTACCAGTGGGATTCTCATCGGGCTCCCGATTGCGGAAATTAACTAGATAGGCCCATTTTACGATTAAAAGTGGGTGTTAAGGGGCGAAAACGCAAAACAAGCTATAATTTTTATATTCTAAATAGGTCGTTATAACCAACTTATAATCTAAAGGTTGTTATAGCCTTTGGCGCTTAGTGAAATGCTAAGTATAAGTTCATGTGTTTTCAATTATTTAGCTATCAAATGAGAAAGGTCCAAGCATATTCCTCTCGGTGAATCTAGCCTCTCATTTGTGTAGTTTTTTCATCATCATATTCATGTTTATTCTTCTCATTAAGTATCAAGTAGAGGAAGATGAATAAATGCCTTAAAGTTGTAGTTCTGAGATAAAAACTGAGTTTTCTATATAAACACGCGCGTGTGAATTGTTTTTATATAAATTGAGTTTTCTATATGAACTCATTTTTCAAAATTAACACTATTTTCTTTCTTTTACATGTATAGTTGGTTTAATTTCCCAACGTTTTGCATAGCCTATAGTGCATTATATCCAGTTTCCTTTTTACGTTGATGTTCTTTTGAGATTCCTCTTTATTTACACTTTATGTTTAATGATTTTTGCCTATGTAAATAATTGGCTGATGTGTATAACAATTTATTTTGTTTTTTTAGATTAGGGCTTCCGATATATTCCCTGTATTTTTTTGAAGTAGTCTATTTGTTTTGTATACCAGACTTTCATTGGTGATGATGCTAATACTATTTTTATCGTGCATCTCTTTAGAGTTACTTGTCTTACTTTTACAATCAAATGGTATGTGAACATTAAAATTATCTATAAAGTTTTTTAGCACATTGATATGAATCTTGGTTTTCACTCAAAATTCATGGATTACTAGTCAAATGACTAGTATAACATATAAATATAAAGGAAAATTATTTGTAGAATTATGTTGTTAATTAATTAACACTAGTCCACTTACTTAGTTCTGATATCCAGAAGTGAAGAACATGGAAACCTTGTGTCTCATTATTTAAAATAACTAATGTTGTTCTTATTATGTTTGGCTCTACCATCCTTATGTTGAGAAGATGATGATTTTATTTAATATCGTGAGTATTTAGGTACGTGTTCTATTTTTGTAGAGTTGAGTTGAGTTGAGTTGAGTATTTAAAATCGTGAGTATTTTGTAACATATATTGAAAAGGCCATTCCATTTAATTGACAAGAAGATAACATGCCAAGTATTTGGGGTTCTTTAATTGAAAAATCCATTCCATCAATGAGATATATTTTTCTTTACTCTATTTGGTGTCCCGAGTCTATTTGGTTTTGTTGGTATTTTTATTTTTTTATGCTTAATTTATAGTGCGTGATTAATTAGCATTCCAAGTACTCTTTTTTAACACGCGTACGCAGTACACAACATTTATTAACTTGTCCATTTGGTTTATGTGATTGATTATGCTTAACAGTTATTAATTGTCAATTCCATGTTTTGGAAGTTTATATTCATGTTTGTTTGGTGCCTTTGTTTTGAAATCATCTGTAGCTAAGAATCTAGTTCTCGTTGGTGTCAAGTATGTGACACTGCACGATGAAGGGACATTAGAATTATGGGTTTTGTCCAGCAATTTCATTTTCTCAGAGGTATATGTTGGTAGAACATGGCACTTGCTTATGTTCGAAAGTTGCATGAGCTCAACAAAGTTTTGGTCATCTTTACCTTAAAAGCAAAACTGACTAAAGAACAACACTTTGATTTCCAGGTTATTTATTCTTCTTTAAAATTTTATAAATTAACCTATCGATTGCTTGATTAATTATATAAATTTACCCATAGACTGCTTGATTAATTTATGAGTACTGATTCAACCACACATTTTAAGTGAAAAGTAACAAATGCAAAGAAACTCAACTTGGGGAAAGTCCTACCGACATTCAGGCTACCTTGGGGTGAGTCGTTGCCTCTACCACAATTTCTTAATTTTTACTCAATGATTGTGGCGATATGAAACTATTAAGGTGACGCAAAAGACAAATTTAAATCCAACAAAAACCCCATAAACCAAATGTGTTGGTACTTTTAGAGACTCGTATCCTACTTAGGGGAATTGGAGAACAATGCACCGACTTTGGTTTTATAGTAGCGTTGGATGAAGACTGTATAGGCTGGGTGGGGGGTATTTGGATTCTTTGAAACCCCCTCTCCATTTCTATAACCCTGGTCAAAATTATGAACAATGTTATCCACATGGTGGTCTCCAAAACTGGTTATGAAGATTGGCTCTTCCCAGCCATATATGCCAACCCATATCCTGTGATAAGAGCTTGTCTTTGGGAAAATAAGTTCTTGAAAAAGACTCTAGTACACCATGGCTTGTGGTAGGGGACTTCAATGATCATTGGGACTAGGGAAAAAAGGAATCTATACATTGTCTAAAGCTTTGTTCAGTTAGGGCTCTCGTTTTACTATTAATATTAGGGAGTGTAGTCTGGAAGATCTCGGATGCACTGGTCCACACCTCACACCTAACCTGGTCAAATCCATAGTGCCGTATAATCTATCCTGAGGCGGTTGTCAAAAATACCCCTCGTACAACTTTCGATCATAGCCCTATATTGATTTCAATGAATGGTAACTTCCTTCCCTATACTTTTAACATACCATGTAGACTTCTTGCATTCTGGAGCGCTACTTCTCCCATATTTTTTTGGAAATATTTTCAAGAAAAAAAGGGAATTCAAATTACTTAGGAGCGCTACTTCTCAGACAGTTGGACATTTCGGGGGAAAAAAGCATAGAATAGAATATCTCGATGTTTTGAGCAACTCTATTGGATTCAAAAATCTAGAATGTAGTTGATTTATCAAGGCGATAGGAGTATTTTCAAGTGCGTGCAATTAATAGAAGAAGAAACAGAATTGACCGCCTCTGTATTGACAGTGAGTGGAATAATAACCCTTTTGACATGGTTAATCATGTATGGGAGTACTTTAAAGCTGTATTCTGTGTGACTGGTTGGATAATTCTTTTACTGTGAATAGGATGACTGCTAACACATTGATGACTTTCTCCACATGGTATAACAACGGTCTTGTAATTTTATCCCTCCTTAGAAGGCTCCAGCCTGATGGGATTGAACCGTCCTTTTATAAAAAAAAAAAAATTGGGATAGGATAAATCCTAGTTTAGGTCGCTTTATCTATGGGTGCTTCATATATTTTCCGCTTCCCAGCTGCTAACACCATCCTTATTACTCTAAACCAACAAAATTAATAAACTTGAATAAATAAATCATTTTAGATCCATTGTGATTTGGAACGTTCCATATAAAATCCTTTTTAAGTTTTTATTCGGTCATCTTAGGCCCATTCTAAATAAGATGATTATCCCAATTCAAGATAGTTTCCTAATGGGAAGATAGCCTACGAATAATGTCATTATTACCCAGGAGATTGTTCCTAAAATATCATTGCTAAGGTTTTGGTCAATCTTCTTAGACCCCTTTTAAATAATGTGATTAGCCCAGTCCAATCTAGTTTCCTACCGGGTTGACAAACTATGGAGATTGATCGTAAAAGCTGATTTTGAGAAAGCTTACGACCAGCAAATTGAAACAATCTTATGAGGGTGCTTGAGGCGTTTGACCACAAGAAAAGCTGGGTGGATTTAATTACTAGTTATGTGACGAATAGTTCCACGGTTATTCTTGGAATAGGGCTTCCATGTAGGCATTCAGGTCTAGTAGAGGCCTTAGACAAGGGGACCTTCCCTCCCCTTAACTCTTTGTAAAAGCATCATGGAGATTCGTCGGGTCAACACCTAAATTTGCCTAAGTCTAAAATCTATGTTTCTCCCAACATTCCCCGGAGCCAAGCTATGGCTATTAGCCTTACATGTGCATGAATATTTTTAGTGACCTTTGTTCTTACCTTGGAGTTCCTCTCATCCATGGATGTTTATCGAAGATAAATTTGAGCAAAAAAGGTTTGTAGGGTGGAAATCTAAGTTGCTTTCCCTTGCGGGCACCCTCATTAGATTTGTTACCTCTCACATTCCTTGCCATAACAACTATCCTGCTTCCTAAAAGTGTGCAATTATCTCAAAAAACTAAATAAAAGTTTCCATTGGGGAGTGTTGACAGTAAAAGAAAAGTGCATAATGTGAACTAGACCACGGTTTGTAAGTCCAAAACGATGGGAGGACTTTTGTCGATAACATCATTGCGACTGTTACCAAACATGGCTTGAAACTTGTGATTGGAGACCAAACCTCTATGGGTTCAGGTCCTTAAACAGATATATTCCATTTCACCTAAACCGAGAAATTGGCCTTTCAATTGGAATGCCTCCTTGGTTTGGAAAGATATTTTTAACACCCACTCTGTCCTCATTATAATTAAAAAATGGGTCATTGGCAATGGGAATAAAGTGGAAATTCATATGAATTGGTGGTGTAGGGATGCACCAATTCTGATGCTACCGAAGTCGGACCCTTTTAATGGATCAAAGGCGAGCCTTGTCTTAGACGCCTCCAATAATTGGGACCTTTTTAAATGTCAGCAACTCTTTAACCCCCAATCTGTTTAGATTATCTTAATTATGCCTCTTACTCGAATTTTGAATAATGAGGACAGTCCTACTTAGGGTAGGAGCCCAAACGGGATATTCTCTATTGGGAGCTGCTACAATACCATCAACCGGCATATGAAGGGGTAGTAGTTTGGAAAAAAATTATGCAGACAAACTCCCCCAAAAGTTAGTCTATTTTTATGGCTTACTCTTCATGGAAAACTTCTTACAAATGAATGGGGTCTTACGGATTCTACCACCTGTGATTTTTGTGGAGGAAACGAAGACAGAGAAAAATTTTAGGGGATGCATTAAATCTAAACAGGTCTGGTATCCATTTGGACTAAACAAACAGATAAACTCAGGTATTTTTTCTTAAATAAATGATTAGATTAATTTTAATCTTTGGAAATTAAGGGACTATAAGCATCATGGTATGTCTTTTGAGTACCTTTGGTCTTCGATTTTTTGAAATGTCAGGAAATGAAGATATAGATTTTGTTTCAAAAAACTAACATGCCAGTGAATGCTGTTGTAAAATGCAGTTGGAACATGTCCAAGGACATTAGTCATGCCTTCAATCGGCATGATAATCATTCGCTTAAAAATGAGCAATGACTCATTTCTTTTCGTTTTCCAAGTGAAGGGGCTATTAAATTCAATACTAATGGCACTTATAAGGGTGTCAGGAGCTTTGGATGCCTGATCAGAAACAAGGACAGATCATGGTTGACTGGTTTCTATCAAACGCTTCCACCCACCTTATCTGTTAACCCACATAAACTCCCTCCCATGCATACCCCAACAGCCCACATAAACTCCCTCCTATGCATACCCCACAACTAGCGGTAATTGTTTGTCTTTCTTATTGCGTGTTGTATAAATTTCTGGATTGGTTGTTTTTTGTTCTTGATTTGTCCTTCTTGATGAGAAAAATGGGCAACTTTTCAAACAAATCTCACCACCATAGCCTTTTTGCAACTGTGCTACTATTTAATAAAATGCCCCAAAAACCTTTTAATATAAATTCTCCCCCCAAATAAATGTGGGTCTCAACTCACTCATTATTTTCACTTCACACAGTCAACACCATTCACACATTCCCTCACCTAATCACTCTCACCATGCATACACACTACACCAAATATATCATTCTCCACACACATTCACCCACCCCATACAAATCATGACCACAGTTCACTAAAGGAATCAGGTCCTAAGTTCTTCTTTTCCACACTAATTCCTCAAGAGGTGAAAACTTGATGATATGTGTCCCCAAAATGAATATGTATGTCGTCATTCAGTTGGTTACCAGTATGATTAAATGCACCACCATTTTTCGAGCTTTGGTTTTTTATTATTTCTTCTCGATTGATTACCGTGCTCTGATTGTTTGTTATGAAAATTGATCGTTCTTTTGTTTTTTACGGAGTTGTTAATGATTGATATTTTGCACTGAAATCCATCATTAAACTCAACTCCTATAAGCAAAAATTCATCCTTGATTTTAGAACTTTGATTGGGTACATTCGCTGAAGAGGAGCGACCGAGCGTGGCAGGTTCATCAATATCGAGTGCCCGAGAAATGGCACTGATTGAAGAATGTTCTTTATTCATATTTGAAGCTTCATGCTTTCCTGACATGTTCTTTTAATTCGACTCAGTACACAAAAACTTAAAGTATGTCTTTAATGCGTCTTCATATCCTTCAATAGCATCTGATGATGAAAACAAACCTAATTTGTCTCCATTAGGAGATCCACACCCCGAAGCTCAAATGCTGAATCGCAAATTCTATCACCGAGAGTAGGATCATCGGCACAGGTATCCAAATTATTCCTACTGAAGTAATGGTTTAACATCCTTGTATTGTTACTGCATGCTAAACTTTCCATGTCTTTAGTTGAGCTGGTATCGCATGAAGTAGAAAACACATCATGAGTTATGTGAGACTATGGATCATTTCTCATCATTGTATCCTTTATATAATTTTAAGTTGGAAAGTCTCTTTCCTCCTTTACCTTGCTAACACATTTTGCATCCTAGTACCCAACATTACTTGAACCGCCTAGGTTTCTTACGATTTTAACCCTGGATTGAAACTTTATTAACACATCAGATGAACATCAACATGTTATATCCTCCGCTCCAGGTGATATATAAATTCATAATATGTCATATGATTTATTTTAGAAACGGTGATCTTAATTAGGGATACTCCAAAAAGAAGAACATGATTCTTAATTTGGGATAGACAGAGAAGTAGCAAATTTTAGAACATAACACATACTGTGTTCACTTTACGTTCCTGTTCCATTCAGCCAAACAAACTGCATTCAAGGTAAATATTTTTTTGTTTGGATTCTCCAATATTACTATAATAACAAAGCAGACAATTTCATTCCAATCATTTGAAAACTACCAAGTAATATCATAAATATAATTTTATTACGCCACTAAAATAAAGGCACTTTGAGAAGCCAAAGGAGCATAATGTTTGGAATTAACATATTCGTTTTTAACTTGATTCCTTCCAAACCTTTTATCTCTAATTACTAACTAAATGGCCTTTTATTTTTCTGTCAGGAGTCGCTCAGAAATGCAATAATGGACTCCTGCATTTGGGTCACAAACAATGGAAGAGAGAGCTGCCATAGAAAAGTACGTAACTTAGAAATTATATTTTATTTTTAATTTTTGCACATGAAAATGAACTGTTTGTGGTTCTTTAATAGTGGAAACCCTTTTCATTTTATTGCTTTTAATATTTATTTCGTTACTTGCTGGTATTCTTCATTTTCACCTTGTATAACAATTCTAATCACAATGATAAAATCAAGTGTGGAAACATTCTTGTTACAAATGTCTTTATTTTTTGTATTTTTATTGGTACATAAGTCTTGAATAAATTTGATAGTTGGGAGCAAGTAGTTCGGAAGAAGCCGCTAGATGGATTCTTTATTTAAAGGATACAATCATTCATGCTCTACACACAACTTACCACTATAAATGGAGAGCTGTTGAATATGTGTATTTAGTAAGTATGCTCATATTTATTTGGTTTGAATATTTTCATCTTTCACTTAGGCATTATTGCTGGCTATTCTTTCATTACTTTTCATTAGGGTTCAATTATTTGGAAATTTATTTATATATTTTAATTTAGAATAAGTAACTCTATTATCCACACATTGAGTAGTTGGCATGTGGGAATAGAGAAATAATGTCATGACTCATATTACTAGGGTTGGCAACTCCATGTGTCTTTTAGGTAATTATATGGAAGTTGAGGCATTAGTTCACATTCATTCATCTCTTTGCTTCTCAATTTCATCGCTTAATTACTTTGTTTGCTTCATCTAAGAAGATACAAATACACCACGCATTTATAATTAAAGTATATTGTCATTGTAGTTTATCTGAAGAGGTTGTGGCAATGGAGCACGAGTTGACTGAGCTGCGAAATCATATTTCTGCACATGGGATTAATGTACATGATTTAATGAGAGATTTATGCCGTGAATTAGAAGAGTGGATCCAAGCTAATGCTGACATCCACGAAGCTGAACAAAAGCATCAAAATTACGATCTTGAAGTTTTCGTTATTAATATAGTAGAAGATCACATGATGATATTTTTGGAGAATATCAGTCTTCTCCTGGCCGAGCATAAAGTGGAATAAGTAATTGAAGCAATCACTTCTCTATAGTCTAAATACTAGATTCTAGTAATTTTTGAAATCAAACTGAGTTCTAATTAGCTCTCAGATTCGCTATATATATATATATTCCAGTTAATCTGTTATATGCAACTCATCATGTTGTCCTTTGTGTTTCTTGTAAATTTTGATTTAGAAGGCCATTTTGAATTTGGTTATTTATTGTAACACCTTCCTTGTATGTCTGTTAAAAAAAAGAAAAAATAATGATCGAAGCTGAGAAATGAGGGCAGCAACAGCAGAGGCACAGTAGTAGGTTTGCATACCAGATGAAGAAGCAGAACGTGGTAGTGGCAGGTATGTTGTAAATGGCATATTTGAATGGGGTTAAACATATGCTATGATAAGATACATTAAAGAGTTGCATTTCTCTTATACTCATCTAATGATAAGATACATTGTTTCAGGTTTAGGAACTATGGATTGAAGGAAAAGGTTTGGATATAGTTGATTTTTCATTGGGCGAGTCTTATCTTCATGAAGTAATGAGATACATTCATGTTGGACTTTTGTGCGTACAAGAGTTTGCCAGTGATCGACTTTGCATGTGCTGCTTCAATTGAGAAGGTTTCTAGAAACTCAAACTACATTCTTCAGAAGATCAGTTTGGATGCTAATGTTTGCGAAACCAATTGAAAAATAAAAAGCCGAGAGGAACTATGGATCAACAACATAACATGAATTACCTTCTCGGTGTTCCGACTTGAAGCTTGGGGTTGAAAACGCTGCATCGTGAGCAGTGCCAAAGGGTGCTGAATTTGTGCTTATTGATGATTTTGTTTAAATGGTGATGATCACAATGTCTTGGGAAACTTTATGTCTTGCTTGTGATGATAGAGGAATCAATTTGATAAGTCCCTTGATGGAAAATATCTACTACTTGTGAATTTCCCCCCGAGAGTATCTATGATGTTTACCGATCCCGATAGTATCTATGATTTTTTCCGATCATATAATGCCAATTATAATATTAATAATTGTTTAACTGTTCCATCTATATTCAATTTTAGTAATCTAGAAGTGTTAATCCACCACTGTCTTTCATGTCTTTGATATAAAGTTCTTCGTATCTGTGAAATTACAATAGATGTCTGGGATGGAACTGGCACTACACTAGTTGCTATTCAAACGAAGTGAGGGTTAGTTCTTTTGTTTTTTTTATTGTTTTTACAGGGATACTTTGATATTGAATAGGATCTAAGGTGTTGTATGTAGCTAGGGCACAAAATAAAGTCGAGCGTGAACAAATTTTGCATTCGCATTTTGAGGACCACAGAAAGGAGCAAATCTTGAAATACTAGGTACTATAATTATCCACTTTCCTCCTTATAGATTTTTAAATTCTACTTATATTTGATTTTCCTTTATATAGAAAATAATGATTCATTATTTAACTTTAAGTGTAGGCCTCAAACATATATGTCAAGAACATTGTTGATGATGTTACTGACCATGCTGTTTCGTTGTCACTGGAGTTGGTGATTGCTGGAACACTCATCAGCGCTGTTTCGTTGTCACTATTATTGGTGATTGTTGTGGATGAGAAAGAGATCGTTGACGGAGCAGTGGTGTAGAGCGATAGAGGACTATACCAACCCAAGTCCCAATTGTCGTCTACAAAAGCGGCGATGTGGTAGGTGTAGTAGGTCGGTGGTTGGAGCTTTCGAGGTGTCGACACAATTTCACAAAAGTCAAAGGAAAACCAACACATTTTTGGATGTACATTTTTTTGGAGACATTTATTTGAATGATGTACATAGTGGGTGTATCTAGCTATGATACATGTAGTAGGTCATTATTTTTTTGTGAATAATTAATGTAGATGATGGGTATATCTATTTGTGTCCCACTATTTTTTTATATGGACAAATGACTTGGCTTTGTGCATTTTTTTGTGAATAATTAATGTAGGTGACTTCAAATAGAAAAAATTCAAGATTGTTTTTATGTTATTAAAAATTTTGATTTTTGTTTAGATTTATTTGTCAACTATGACATTAATATTGGTTATTATTTTTTTTATTATATGTTTAATTTATGACCGTTTATATTAAACTCATGTGATGAAATTTTTTATTACCTTTTTAAAATTTTGAAAACTTTTTATCATCATGCTTTTTAAATCAAATATGACATCTTATAGAGGATATTATGACCTTTTTTGTAGCAGATATGACAGTTTTAAAAAAAAGGTCATATATAATTGTTACCTAATATGACACTTTTTATGGGCATCAATTATGACACTCAAACTTATGACGCTTTTTATTGAAAAATAAAACGTCATAAAATGCATTTTATCACACTTTAAAAATGTCATTAAAAGGTTTTTTTCTTGTAGTGACATTAGCATAGTATCGATGTGCCCAAACACATGGGATAGAATATATGGGTGTGAACTAGTAACAAATGAATTATAACCCAAATACTCAAATATGTTCAAGAAGTTGTAATTAATCGCAAAACTTTATCAAACTAAGTTTTAGTCTCAAATGACAAATAAAGCTAAACTTTATGAACAAAATAAGCACAATGCACACAAGCGCATAATATTGATGATCTACAAATCAATAGCATTATGAAAAAACATGCATAACTAGGTATCATTATGCAAACCCGTTGATCTTCAACTAAACACTCTTAAAAGATAAACATAATCGTATTTTCTATTCTTTTCTTTTGAAGTGATTTCTTTTGCAAGAGCACACAAACTAAACTAGTTGGCCCATTTTAGCATATTTTTCTCTGTTTATTGTCTTTATTTTTTCTTGGACTCTTTTCAAACGGTGGCTTTCACGACGAGTCAACTTGTCTCTCGCAGCCCTTTTCCATATACACTCATATTTTTTTAATACTAAATAAACTCTCACGAGCAACGGTTCTTGTAGGCACAAATCCCCCATAGTCAAATAAATAAGTAGATGAAAAAATTGATGGGAGAAAATCTCACCAAGCATAAATGTACACAATGAAGTAAAAATCCAATAAGCTCGTGCATGTGTGTGTGGAGGCATATACAAATTCTAAATCGTAAAGCAAATCAAGTTAAAAAATACTCTATAAACATGGTTAAGAACAATCTAAGTATCTAAAGTCAAAACCAAATGTCCTAGCCACATGGAAATTTTATAGTGAATTGGATTCAGACACACCAATATGCCACACCAAATGTGTAAAACTAAAATACACAAAAAGCGAAAATCTTTTTTTATTTTTCAAAAAATTTATCAAAATAAAATCCTTTTGTATTTTTCAAATATGACTCAATAAAAGAAAAATATAATACAAAATATCCACATGTCATAACACTAGCAAACATATATCATGAAACATAAACTAGAGTATGATAAACATAATCATGCAAGCATTCAATAATAAGAGATATCATGTGAAGCATCATGCGCAAACATGTGAGAATCAACCAACCTAACATTTATTGTCTCCAAAACTGATTTCCTAACCCAAACAGGTGTATACCTAACTCAAGGGGTAATGGTAACCGACGGGACACTACACTTAAACTTCCTAGGATCTCTTCTAAGATCATAACAAAAATGCCTAAGGTGACCCTTCCAGCCACAATGTGAACATGTGTAAATGAGAGGAATGTTACTTATGGGTTAACCTTTTCTAACATCCTTGGTTTTCATTGACCCTCTAAAACAAAATATGGTTTTAGCTTTAACACTCGAAGCATTAGAAACATGTGATCCATTACCATTAGTATTCAAACTACTCGAGTCTTTTAAATCATCTTTTAACTTTAAAATTCTAGACTCAAACAATAAATTTAACTCTTCCAATTTTAGGGACTCCTTCTTCAAATTTTCAATAATTCCTATAAGGTTATCTCTCTCCCCCTCAATGATAGAAAACTTATCCCTAAGAGTCTTCTCTCGTGCCTTAAAATCACTAATTAAAACATTTTCCTCAACGGCATAAACATTAGCCCTAGAATTTTTAACATCCTCTAATTCTTTATCCAAACACCAGACTCTATTATCACTCTACTTCTTGGAAAATTCTATTTTCCTAAAATAACGGTCCATGTTGACAAGTCTCTTCCAAAGTAAATCTCTTTGATTTCAAACATTTTGCAAAACTTTCAAAATTGTTTTAAAATGAGAATTTTCTTTTTCAAGAATTTCAATTCTTTTAGCAAACTTCAAATTCAAGTGATTTAAATCATCAAAACTATGAGAATCAATCGAGAGAAAAACATTCAAAAACTTTTTGAAAACTCGGGATCGCTCGATAACTTGGAGCAACCAGCTCTAATACAAATTTGTAAAGTAGAAATAATTAGTGCTCTTATATCATTATTAAATGAAGAAGCCAATTTTAAACATATTTTATCTTTTTATCCTAAACATGCATCTATTGTGATAAAACAAATAAATCAAACAAAGCAATAAACTAAGGCCAAGTTTCAATTAAAAAACAAAGGGAAAAAACATTTTATTCACTTAAAAAACTACAAGATTATCGACTTACAAACTACTTGATAACCGCGAGAAGCATAAAGCGCTAATTTTCATAAATCTCTAATGAACAACTATGATCCTTACAAGAATCACAGGACCATAGTCCTCCATCAGACTCAGCCTTCGTCTTCAGTAGCGAATCCTCACAGGTATCACAAGTCAGCCATAAAGATCCTCTTGTAAAGATACTAAACTGTATATAGTTTCAAACGAATTCACAAGAAGATTATTTAACTATGTTTGTTGTGAATTAAACAGTGTTTTGGAACAATAAAACATGAAGAACTTTCACAAAAGCTATGCATAATCGGAGCTAGAAAAAGTTTTAAACGTTCTGAGCAAGAAATAAGTATTTATACAAAGTTTGAGGCGATGCGTCGTTCAAACAAAAATAAGCAGTGGTTCTAACAAGATATAGATCTCATTTGAACAAGAGTTTCTCTCGCTTCTAACGACGTAACAAAAATCAATAAAGTTAGCTCTCGCTTGATGCATGTTTGAAGCAAACTTCAAACGGCCTTACAATGTCGTTTAAATGAAATGTAGAAATCATTTGAATGTCCTCAATGAAAATAAAAACTCTGCCTACAGTAAACCTTAGGGAAAATATTTTTGTTTTTGAAAATAAAAGGCCCTGTTCGTTTATTATTAAAAAAAAATAAACATCCCAAATACAATTCCGTAAATTAATGCAAACTTAATTTTTTTTATACTTTATCAATATGTTGGGAAGTCTTCAAACTTAGAGATGCTTGAGTTCGGTTCGTCTTGACGGTGCGTGACGATTTGTAATGGGATACGCCAAACAAGTCTAAAAGTATACTATTAAAAATCCTAGAAAAATTATTCTTACATCTTCAGTGAGGACACTATGATATATTCTACCTCCGCCAGTATTCTTACCACTGGACATGTTCCATATTGGCAGGGCACTCGCCCAATTACTGTATGTCTTTTCACCGGACTTCCTTTTCCTGATCTTTAATCTTTCTAACTTTTATGGGGTTTGTATAATTTATTTTTGTCTCATGATACTTTACAAGTTTCTTCTCTTGAGGCCAGTGATCCCTCACCTTCGCCTATTGTCCGAGCACCCTTTCCAAAGGAGAGGAATTCTATGCTCGTTTATTTTTTGGATATGTCTAGAGAGGTTGTTAATCACTTCCTCCTTATTCAATTATTTCTCTTTCCTTTTTCTCTTATAGTATTTTACTAATATATCTTATTTCTTTTTGCGTTCACAGTTATCTTATGTGTTTCCTGCCACCATGAGGACCTCTTTTGTGTCCTCTAATTCTATCCAGGTAAGAATTAACCCTCTAATTCTTTTGATTTATTTCCTTTTTTGACGTATCCTGATGTATTTCTCCCTATGAATTTGTAGAGGACCATTCCTCCTAATCGTACCTCCCCATTTCCTGCCTCTTTTGTGGTGGGCTATTCTTCAACTGGGCTTCTGGAGGTATTTGAATTTCTTATTTTTGGCATCTCTTTTATATCTAAGTTCCCTATTCATGAATGAAATTTATGTTGTCTCTATTACCCTTGTCTTTTTTCTTATAGGTCTTTTCCTCACGTGGCCCTTGCACCACTAGGGTAATGGTATCGCTTAACAAGGTTACTATTTTAAGCATGTCACCTTTCGAGAGAATACCTATCCCCCAATTTTGTGTGCCTATGGATAATAGGCCCCATGTCCTTCTCCTTCCATCTCAGCCAATCTTCACCATTGCTTCTAATGAGCCTGTTTCACAGGCTATCACCTCTTCTTAGGTACTATTCATCTTTACTACTATCAACTCTTTCATTGACTTGTGCTTGTTTCTAACCATCTTTTAATGAACAGTTCACTACTACCACACCGGTCATTCATGTAGTTACCCTTCCTCATTTTTCCCTTGAGGGAGTTCAGGTATTTTTAAATCTTCTATTTTGACTCATTTTTATTTATCGCTAAAATGTTACTCTCTTGACTTGCCATTGTCTATTCATTGTTCAGCTATCCCATGTTACCACATTATTGGCCACTTCCTTGGCTACTTCTTCAGTGGCCCTTGCAGCCATTGAGGCTCCTTCTGTCACGAGTTCTATTGGAGGCACCATCATAATGCCTCTCCCAATATCTACCTCATCTCCTTTTTAAGACACTTTTATACATTTACTTTCTCTATATAAGAAATTTGTTAACACTTGTATCCTTATTCTTCTCAGACTAGTGTTAATGAGACCCCTTCATATGTGGGTCCTACTATGAGTTTTGCGGAAGTGACCCCTTAGGTATTATGAATTTCTTATATAAGTGTAGTTTATTTTGTGTCACTCTTTTGCCAAAACTTTTCTAATCTTGCTTGTCATCAGGCTAGTATATCTGAGGTCCCATTATTTGTGTAACTTGTTGTAAGTTTTGTGGGAGTGACTTCCTATGTATTTCCTTTCGCACATCCGTTTTTTATGCTTATATTTATTTCCCTTTTTCTATGCATAAGAATCTCCAAGTTTTTTCGACATATTTGTAACTATGGTCTCCTTATCTGCAGGTACTATATCTTGATTCTCAGGTTAGCACTATGTTGGTTCCTATAACTATGGACCCTTGGCTAGTATTCTAGAGGAGACTACCCCGGAAGGTTTGACATACTATATTATTTACTTATCTTATTATTTTCAAATCAGTGCGCAGATGTCCCCATTACTGTGGGATCTTTAACTATTGTCTCAGATGAGAATATCTAGGTAAACACTTGGTATATCATACCTTAAAAACTTTCTTTCACTATGAAAGTGTTCGCTAACACTTACCCGTTTCCTTGTTTTCAAGTTAGTGTTGCGACTCTTATGATAGTTGTGGAACATCTTAGGGAAGCAGCTTTAAGGGAGGTATTATACTGTCATACCATTTTCTCCTTTCTACTTCCCCATTATTCTTGCTTTTACTGTGCAAGTATGCTCACCTTCAAGCCCCTATTTCCTTATTTTTAGGTTAGTTAGGCAGTTATCCCTTATTTCACTGGACATACTATTGGTGTGTTATACTGATCACTCCCCAGGTATTAAACATTATAGCTAGTTTATTTTTAATTATTTTCTTAGAAATTTTTATTTCTAACTTAAATAAAAAGTAACTTGATGCTATCTTTGCCTATCCTCTATTAGGTTGGCATTCAGAGTCACGCAGTGCCTTTCTGATTTGGCAGCACCACACTTAACCCACTAAGCTTTAAGGTTAGATTTATATTACTTGATTTACTTTTTGGTAAAAGACACTCCCCTGTTTATCCTTCTCTTTCCGTGACTTATCATTTCTATGTTTCTTATTTTCAAGATCCCTTGAGTGAGCCTGCTGAGGAAGCTGATTAGGCAGAGTTGAGTTGTGAGGCCACCCCCTCAGATGGTGCAGTTGGCTCTGACTAGGATTCATCTCTTCCTTTTTCAAAGATTAAGTTTAAGAACACGAGTTATGATGATATTCAGGTAGATGCTCTTGGGGACTTTATGAGTGCTTTATAGCGCACAGAGCGACCTTCGAGGTTTCAAACCCACGAGCGGGAGATTCTGGAGGTGATATTGGAGCACCACCCTGAGACTTTCACGTCTCAGAGTATGATCAACATCAACAATCTTATGGTCTTCAACCTCAAGTCCCTCACTAGTCACGTTCATGATTTTTTGTCCACTCCCCCTGACCTGACCAGCACTAGGACTTCATTATTTCTCTAGGCCCTTCATGATCTCTAGAGATTTTATAAATTTTAGCTGGACTGGCTTGATACTAAGGTTTATCATTTTCTGAGTGTCCCATTTAGGAAGATGATGAGACTTCATACATCTAGGTAGTCTAGGGTTCAGTAGAATCAAGCTGAGGCTATTAGGATCAGGGGTAAGATTCAGTTGCTCCAAGCCAAGTTGTCCAAGCTTAAGGGTGGTGATACTGAGGATAAGGCCAGGATGGCCAAGTTAGAGGAGCAATTTATTGAGGAGGCAGGTCCGTCTTATGCAGACGTGCGCTCACCGCAGGATTGGTTTTTTGTTTTATCTAGAGAATAACTTATTTTGACATGTAGGCATTGCCTTGTATTTTTTTCGTTCTTTCCATACATGAAAAGATCTACTTGACATTAATGAAAACTATTATTTTTTTTCAATTTTGTCTTTTCATTCCTTGCCTCTTATATGATTTGGCATCTGCTTACTATGACATGCTCTATTTACTATGAGCACTTTGTTAATTAGAGGTGCCCCATGTTATGTGGGGTAGTTGCCTATGATCTGGGCAAGCTATCATTTTAGATTTTCCCGTATAACTGTGGGGTACTATATATATATATATATATATATATATATATATAACTTAGAGGAGGGTGACCCCCTTCTCCTTCCCAAATACATAAAGAATAATCATAAAAATGGGACTAAGTAAAAAGAAGAATAACTATTTCTTTCTTTTTTTAGTAAACTGCCCCTAGTCTACTGGGTCCTTGTTCCAAACTTTAATTTGAGAACTTTTAACTGTGAATTTGTTTTTTGAAAATCTACAACTTAAAAAGGTGGGTAGACCCATTTCTTCACATTTTCATATAAACTAGCAACTAAAATTTACTTTCTTGAGAACAAAGGTGAGAACTTTTTCTCCAGGTTATAAATCTGTAGGAAATCCTCTTTGTAAAAAAATCTTTTTTTTATTACTTGAAGAACAATCTCCTGTTAGTCTGTCGAAATAGTTAAACTGATGTGTCTGTAGGGACTTGGCTCACTATACTTTGCCTATAGGATGGATGTACCCCCCACGTATAATGAGGAAAGCTCCTTTTGTCATGGAACATCTTCTAGTTTAGTAAAGAGTGTTATTATTCTTTATTTTTAAGAAATAGAAACCATTAAAATCTGGTGTATCCACCTCATAAACCATGTAAATAAATAAAACACAAGTTAACGAGTAGTGATCAAAATCACTGTTTTCATTTCTTGTATATTATTTGCTATTTACAAAACTATGCTCATGACTATATTTACAAAAAATGTTTCTGCGTCAGAGCTTGCTATTCAAACTTTTAAAAGAAATTAAATTTAATAAGCGCTAGGCATAGTACTTTTTCAACCACTTACATTTGATAGATTGGAGGCAAGTAACCCGACTTTCCCACCCCCCTCACCAGGAAGGGGCCTTCCTAGTTAGGCTTGAACTTAGATGTTGTCATGATTCGAAGATAGTGAGTGGCTGCACGTAGGACCAAGTCACCTTCTTGAAATTCCCTAGTCTTAACCAAGTTCTTGTAAGCCGTGGACAACTGCTGAGTGTAAACTTTGAAATTTTCTTTGGACTTATCCTTGTGCCCGTCCAACGCCTCTAACTACATATGCCGAGGGTCTGATATAAGGCAATTGCTTAGAGAAATCCTAGTTGAGGGTACTGCTAGCCCTATCAGTAGGACAACTTTCTTCCTATAGAACAGCGAGAATGGAGTAAATCCTATTGTCTTCCTTTTTAAAGCTCTGTAGGCCCAAAGCACCATCAGTAGCTTTTCTTCCCAAGCTCCTAGCATGTCCTCAAGCATCTTCTTCAAAATATTAATCAATATCTTATTTGTAGCTTCTGCCTAACCATACTCCTTTGGGTATGAGATGGTTAAATTGTTGTTCACAATTTTATACTTATCCTTTAGGAGCCCCATCTCCTTACACACAAACATCTTTCCATTATCCGTTAGGATCACTTTAGGGATACCAAACTTGCAGATGATATATTCCCTTATAAATTGGGTCACCAAGGCGGTCACTCGCGTTAGAGGGATTGACTCTTCCCACATGGTGTACAATTATATGGAAGCAATGATGAAAGCCTTTTCATGAGAGGTTGGGCTGATCTTTCCTACCAGATTGAATGCTCAAGTGTGTAAGAGGTAAGGAGTTGTTAGGCTTTGTAGACTTACTGAGGGGGTATACACCATGTTTCCATGCAATTGGCATGCCCTGTACTTCTTGACATAACTGATAGAGTTAGCCTCCATTGTGGGCCAGTAGTACCCCAGCATCATTAGTTGGTTATAGAACTTAGCACCTCCTATGTGAGAGGGACCATCTGCCTCTTTCATACCCCTTTCTATATCTTTCTCAGCCACACACTTTAGCACCTTCTCATTATATCCTTTCCTGTAGAGTTACCCATCCACAAAGTAGAAGCGGGCCACTCTCTTCTTGAGGTATATCTCATATGCTCTTTCTGTTGGAAACTTTCCATCCCTCAGTTATGCTATGTAGGGTGTTCTATAATCTTCTAACACTTCTACAAAATTAGCCTCAGTTGGTTGATTAAATTAGGTCTGACACTTTAAATAGTCCTGCTGCAAATGAGCAACCTTCATGCTCATGGTGGGCCAATAATAGACCCCCACTATAACCAACGATAAAGGCAAATCTAGACAGAAATCCCCCCGGGCCCTTGAAATAGAGAGTCCTATGGAGTAAATGGTAGTTTTCCAACTCTCACATTTTCATCATTCCCTCCCTTGTTTCCAAATGCTTCGCTATTGGGAACCTAAAATCATTCTCTTATTCACTTGGAAATAAAGACTTGACCGTGGTAGGCACTGTTCTTCATCGTACCGTTATGGACGCTTCTGACTCGTCCATCTAGACCTTCTTGTTTATAGTTACTAGTGCATCTAGGTGTGTATTCATCGTGCGAGCGTGCCTCTCAATGGTGAACTTCAAGAACTGACTCAATAATCTCTAGATGATAGACCTATATGGTGCCAAGTTGACATGCTTGATGGGAACTCCCCATTAACCTATTTCACTACTAGGTTAGAGTCCCCTCGTATGTACAAAACTCCAATGCCTCTTCTCAGTGCTTCTAGCAATCCCAGAATGAGAGCTTAATACGCGGCCTTATTATTAGAACATATAAAATCAAGTTTGAAGGAGGGGTGATCTTCTCCTTCCTATTGGAAAAAATAATACCTGCTTTGCCCGTCTCCTGGGCATAAGAGTGGTCAAAGTCCATCTTCCATTTCCTCCACGAGGCAAGCTTGAAAGTTTTCCCCGGGAAGCTCCTCATTAGGAGGCTCAAAATTCTATCTTGGGAAGTGGGCTAGTAAATATGCTACTACTTGGATATTGACATCCTTTGGGATTATGCACTTCAAATCATACTCTGAAAACATCAACAACCAACTTGTTGCTCTTCCTACCAAGACCGTTCACACCAGAAGGTACTTGATATAATCACACTTAGTGATAATATGAACTATAAATTACAGTAGGCAATGCCTTAGCTTCTGGCCAACAAACACCAAGGACAAACATTGCCTCTCCACATTGGTGTATCTAGATTCAGTACTTGAGATCAAGCGTGATAAGTAGTAAATGGGTCTCTCTACCCCTGCTCTTTCTTAGGTAAGCAAGTCCTCTATGGACCTCTTCGTCGAAGTTAGGGAGATCAACAGCACTGCACCCACCTTTGGAAATACCATAGTTGAGGTTGATGCTAATGTCTCTTTAATTTTCTCAGAGGCCTTATTGTGTGCATCTCCCCAAACCCATTTGGATTTTTGTTCATCAGTGGAGCGAATGGGTGGGCCACCTCTGCTAGTGTTGGTATAAACCTTATTAGGTAGGAAACCTTTCCTAAGAAGCTCTTAAGATGCCTCTGGATCTTCGGCAGTGGCATTTTTAGGATGGTCTTCTTCTTTTCCTCATCTACTTTCACCCATTATCAATTCTCTACAAAACCTAGGAACTTGCCAGTTGTTACTCCAAAAGCATATTTTGAAGGGATCATTCTCATCTTATACCGCACCTTTCAAACACCTGTCTCAGATCTTGGATATGTTTTCTTTTTTTCTTTGATTTTACCACCGGGTCATCCACATAGAACTCTAATATTTCATGACATAAATCATGGAATATTGCCATCATAGTATGCTGGTATGTGGAATCCACATTCTTCAGCCCGAATGGCATGACCGTGTAGTGAAAATTTCCTAATGGTGTATGGAAGACAGCCTTTTTCGCATCGAATGGATATATTTTAATCTAATTATAGCCATCATACCCGTCCATGAAATTATACATTTTATGACATGCGGTAGTCTCTAATAAACTATCAATATTGGGCAATAGGAATTCATCCTTTTGGCAGGCCCTTTTCAAATCATAGAAATCCATTCAAATTCATATTTGACTCTTATTTTTCTTTGTCGCCGGTACAATGATGGAAAGCAAGATTGGATGCTGGATGATTTCCTTCCTCTAGTATTTTTTCCACCTCTACCTTGATCTTAAGGTCTAACTATGCTTTACATGTGCGGGTAGCTTGCCTCACTTGTAAAGCATTAGGAAGAACATTCAGTTTATGGGAGCTCACTTTGGGATCTATCCCTTACATCTTATGCACTAACAAGTAAACACATCAGTCAACTTTTTTAGTAGAGCAATAATCTCTTCCATTTTCTTTTAAGTCCAATCCTTTGGATTTTAGAATGGGTTTACTTTTTTCCCCTTCTAAGCCCAGGTTTATCTCTTCTAGCTCCTGCAACTGCTCTCTTAGGCCATCTTGCATGCATTTAGGCACCTCCTCAGGTTCCTCTGCATGATCTATAATATGTGACTAATCTACCATAAAACATTCTGGTGTCGTGTCGATGCTCTCATCCTAGAACGTCGCCCATGCAGACTGTTATAAGCGGTATATAAATTTTCCATCCGGAAGGATGACCTTTTTACATGTTTGAGGGTCTTGGATTCCTTTTCTATCTTCTTTTTTCCTTTTGCCATTTGGGGGATAACTCTTTTTCCCAAGCGATCATGAACATATGTCCTTGGTTGGGTACCACCTCCAATCACTTGCATCCCCTCTAATTTTCTGGACGAGATCTTTCTCTCTTCATAAAGCTCAGTATAGAATGTCGCATCCACCAGATAATCTTCCTTAACCAAAAATGTCTTTTGAGTTGCTTTGATTATAATCTCGGTACCTTGAACATTGGCTTTAGTGCATTAATGATATGTGGAGGGCACTTTGCCATGAGTGTGCATCCATACTCGCCCTATGAGCAGTTGGTATCTTGTGTTGGCATTGATGACATGAAATTTAATGTGGGAAGTGAAGTTCCCCAACTTAATACCCATATTCACATACCCACTTAAACCTCAAAATTACCAATGGTACATGTATTATCTTCTCTTGAGATATCCCTGTCTCATATAGCGTGCTGATTGGCACGATGTTGATGGATGCTCCTCTATCCTTCAATGCTCTGGTGAAATAAATCCTATTGATCAAGGTTGTCACATAGAGTGGGCGGTTGTAAAAATATGGTACTTGACTATCTGCCTCAGAAAAGACCACCACAGAAGTGTATCTTTTGATCAGTCGCCCAAAGGGTCCCTCAATTTAGCGAGAGATCCCCTTGATGTTACAACAATTACAGAATATTTCTTGTAATGACCACCCTACACAGATATGCAATGAACTTTACCTAATTTTCCATTTTGATCACTGAACTTTTTTTGACATATAACATTGTACTTTCATTTTGTTTCCAAGTGGTTAACATCTCTAACTAATACTAGTGGAGCGGTGATGTGTCATCTGAGTGTAGAAATGATGAGTCATCTAAGTGTAATAAAAAAATTTAAAAAATAAAAAAAATATCGTATAGTATCTGATGGGCCTTTAATTGTAAAAAATAAAACAACCTAAGACATTTTTCTACCCAAATCCATCTTCAATCGAAAACCACCCACCATCTCCAACCCAAAAAACACTATCATTAATCTAGAACCCCCGAACTACCATCCCCAACCCAAAACCAAAACCCACTATCCCAAACTCAAAACCCACCGTCTCTTTCTCATCAGAAATGAGGCACCAGAAAAACCCACCATGGCGGTGAAACTTTTTCCCGCCAAAACCCACATAGCTTGTTCTTCTCCAATTTCAGAATTGACCAAAACCCATCATCTAAGTTTTACATATTGGTTTCTTATTTTCATATCGATTTTCCAATTTTAGTCTCACCTTTTGAAGTTAATTTTCCCATTTCATTTTTTGGTTTCCATTTCTCTAATCCAATCGATTTGAAATGGGTTTTGGGTATGTGGTGTTTGTTGTCTAATAGATTTTGGATTGGAGATGGTGGTTGGTGGTGCGATGGTAGGTGGTTTTGGGTTGGAGATGGTTTTGGTTTTTTTAGGATGCGTGTCAATATATCAAGAGTTAATCTAAAGCAAACCTAGAGGGGGTGTTGAATAGATTTGATTGCATAGCATGGTTAATTTTTTATTTAAAATATTTTTTCTTGCACATTAAATTATCATAGAACATGAACTGTGATATGATTTAAGTCTAAAATTAATCTCACAATAAGATTAATTAGGTAGATCTAAAGAGTACAACTGAAAATTAACACCTAACTTAAATTTTATTCGATTACACTAGATCTACATGTGATATAGAAGTAGTGTGCGATCAAAGTGTTCAATTGAATGACTAACAATCACAAACATTCCACAATACATATTTATTAGGAAAAATCTCCACCAAGGGTAAAAAAAACCTCACACATTTCAAAAATATTTTGTGCACATGTGTGTGTTAGCCTTATATAATTCACAATCATGAAAAAGGAAACATCTTCCATCTTCATCAAATGAATGTATATCTTTGGAATTCTTCAATAAGAGTCGATGCAAGCTCTTTAATTTTCAAAGTTTCTTTTAAACCTAAACTAGACTGTTCCTTACTCATAACAAATCAAGTTAATTTTACTTAATGGACACAACGACTCAAATATTTTATCATGGGAAACTAGCCAACTAATATATTACAAAATTATATTTTCAATCTCCCCCTTTGGCTATTCCATTGCAAAACTTCCCCAAACCTAAAATCATCATATTACACTTACAATACTAACACCTTAGTATCCATGTAGTGAGAGTATAAGGATTGTAATGAACAAAATTAAGAAATCAGTAAGTATGCTCTGACACCACCTGTAAGCGCGAAAGACTCTAATACCACTTACGAATGCGGGAACAAATATGCTCAACAAAGAATCCAATTTGAGACTGCGCAATTATCTAACGGTGTTCACTTATTAAATTTAAATGACAATCCAACCAATTTTAATCCTTTAACCCTAGATCATTCAATTGTGTGATTCAAAATGTAAATCAAATCAAGCATTCAACAGAGGCAAATTAAAGAAAAAAAACCTTTCGGGTAAAACCTTATTTCAGACTTTAGAGAGTTCACAAGACTATCGACTTACAGACTACTTGATAACCGCCACAAGTAAAATGTGTTGTGCCTTAGCAAATCTCTAAAGAATACGGCTCAGCCCAGATTCATTTACATGTGGCCTTCCATGCTCGGTATCCACTGATCAGTCTTTATCTTCAGTAGTAAATTCCCTTTGGTATCACAAGTCAGCCATGGAGATGCCTTCTCCATCATGGTGTATGAAAGTGTACAAAAATTCCTTATGTTTAAACCGATTCACAAAAACTAATTTCAGGATGTATATTGTGAATTAAAAAGTGTTTTTGCAACATAAAAGTGAAGAACTTTCGCAAAAGTTATGCATAAACTAATCTGACAAAAGTCTTAAAAAATCTAAACACGAAATAGGTATTTATAAGGCATTCATAAAATTCAAGGCGGCGTTCAAACGATATTGCAGAGTCATTCTATCGAGATTATCATCTCTTCTGAACAAGATCAGTCTATCTTCTAATGACATAAAAAATCAAAATAGTATCCCTCGATCAAATCTCATTTGAAAAATATTTTGATCGACACTTCTAACAAAGTGACGATCTCATTTAAACGAAATGTCCATCTCGTTTGAACGAGATTAAAAATTTTCTTTCCTAAATAAAAAACCCTTGTTTGTTTTTGATAAAAAAAATAAACATCCCAAAGATAATTCTGCAAATTAATTTAAACTCTAAATTAATTTATACCTTTACGTGATGTCGGGAAGTCTTCAAACTTGGATATGCTTGAGTTTGGTTCGTCATGATGGTGCCTGACGATTTATAATGGGATATGACAAACTAGCCAAAAGTACAAATGGCCTATGCTATAAACAATCCTAGAACAAATTTCTTACAAATCTCCCCAATTGGCTATTCCAATAAAAAGAAAACAAACATAACTGAACCCCAAATTAAAATTAAAAAAAAATATCCTATGAAAAAAATCCTAACACCCTTCCTAACCCTGGAATGGAATGGCATAAGTCTCTTTGTCTTAAAACTTCTTCTTCCCTTTGGAAAACTTTGCCTTCATCTGTGTGTCTTAAATTTCGCTTTAAGTAGCTATATGCATGAGAGAATATACCTCATGACGCATCGAGTTTGAAATACCGTAAAACTAATAACTAAACTCTCCCCCGTAAAGAAAACTCATTTTAATTTTCTCTCCCTTTGTTTTTATTCAAAATAGACAAAGAAGTACACACATAAACATGAAATATGAAGTATCATATAGAAGATAAGATATCATCACAAAAAATATAAATCAGTCATGTGTAATGATAATCTCAAAGGAAAACACAACCAACTATTTTTGAATTTAAAAAAAAAATCACAAATACAACATACAATAACATATATAATATATGCAGAATATATCAAAGAAAATTCGGCACACATATATACGTATAAACGGCCACAAAACATGATACAAAACACAAAATCTTTACACACTATCACAGTATCGATGTGTCCAAACGTGTGGGATGGAATGAATGTGTGTGAACTAGTAATAAAAGAATTATAACCCAAATAATCAAATATGTTCAAGAAGTTTTAATTGGCCACATAACTTTATCAAACTAAGCTTTAGCCTCAAGTGACAAATAAAGTGAACTTCAATGAACAAAACAAGCACAGTGTAAACAATCCTAGAATATTAACGATTCTATAAATCAATAGCGTCATGACAAAATAAGCATACAAGGATTCAGTATGCAAACCCATTGATCTTCAACTAAACTCCCTCAAAAGATAAAAATATATCATATTTTTCACTTCCTTTACTTTTTCTTTTTGAAGTGATTTCTTTTGTAAGGTCAAACAAACTAAACTATGTAGGCCCCTTTTTGGCATATTTTGCTCTTTTATTGCCTTTATTTTTTCTTAGGCTCTTTTCAAATGGTAGATTTCATGCAAATTCAACCTGTCTTTCACAGCCCTTTCTCGTGCTCACTCATATTTTTTTAATACTAAACAAAATTTCTCATGGGCAACAGTTTTTACATGCAACTCCCCCATAGTCACATAAACATGTAGACGATAAAATTGATGGGAGAACATCTCACCAGGCTTAAATGTACATAGTGAAGTAAACGTTCAAAAATCTCGTGTATATGTGTGCGAAGGCATATACAAAGTCGAGACTGTAAAGCAAATCAATTTCGAAACTACTCCACAAATATGGTTAAGATCAATCCAAGTATCTAAAGTCATAACCGAATGTCCTAACCACATGAAAATTGTGGAGTGAATTGGATTAAAAGACACCAAATGTGTAAAATTAAAATACACAAAAACTAAAAATCTTTTTGCATTATTCAAAAATTTTATCAAAATAAATTCTTGTTGTATTTTTTCAATGTGACTCAAAACAAGAAAAATAGATATACAAAAGATATACATGTCATAACACTACTAAATATGTATCATGAAACAAAAATAAAGTATGAAAAACAAAATTATGTAAGCAATCATTTATAAGACATAGCAAGAGAAGAATCGTGTGCAAACATATAAGAATCAACAAGTCTAACATCTAGCTCCTTCAAAATGGATTTCCTAACCAAAATAAGTGTGTACTTAACGTGTACGGATTTAGGAACCAAAGGGATAGTAGACTTCAACTTCCTAGTACTTCTTCCAAGATCATAAAAAAATGCCTAAGATGACCTTTCCTACCACAATGCGAACATGTGAAAATGCAAGGAATGTTACCTATGGCTTGACCTTTTCTAATGTCCTTGGATGAGGTTGACCCTCTAAAACAAACAATTGTATTGACTTTAACCCTGAAAGCATTAGAAATATGTCAGCCAGTACCATTACTGCAAACACTACTCGAGTCTTTTAAATCATCTTTTAACTTTAAAATTTTAGACTCAAGCAAAGAATTAGGCTCTTCTAATTTTAGGGACTCCTTTATATGCTCAATCATTCTTAGAAGGTTATCTCGATCCACCTCAATGTGAGCAAAAGTATCCCTAAGAGTCTTCTCACGTGCCATAAAATCATTAATCAAAACACTATCCTCAACGGTACAAACATTAGCCTTAGAATTTTTAAAGTCCTCTAATTATTTCTCTAAAAAACAGAATCTATCATCACTCTCTTTCTCGGAAAATTATGAATTTTTGAAATCACCATCCATGTCCACAAGCTTCTCACGAAACAAATCTCTTCGATTTTGAACAGTTTGCAAACGATCCATAGGGAATTTAAAATAAGGATTTTATTTTTCAAGAATTTACAATTCTTTTAGCAAACTTCAAATTCAAACTATTTAAGTCGTCAAAACTATAAGAATCCACAGAGAGAAAAATGAAACACCCAAAAATCTCTAAATAAGGATTTAATACAATAACTTAGTGCAACCTGATCTGATACCAATTTGAGAAAAATGGTATCAGCAGGAAAAACAAACACAAAAATCAAAATCACACGATGACGTGGTGCAACCGCTCTGATACCAATTTGAGAAAGCAGTAAATATGCTCTGACACCACTTATAAGAGTGTAATGATCTAATACCGCTTATGAATGCATAAATAAATATGCTCAACAAAGATTCCAATTTGAGAGTGTGCAATTATCTAACGGTGTTCACTTATTAAATTTAAATGAAAATCCACACCAATTTTAATCTTTTAGCCCTAGATCATGCAACTATGTGATTCAAAACATAAATCAAATCAAGCATTCAACAAAGGAAAATTAAGGGGAAAAAACCTTTTGGGTAAAACCTTTTCTCAACATTTAGAGAGTTTACATGACTGTCGACTTATAGACTACTTAATAACCGCCACAAGTATAATGCGATATGCCTTAGCAAATATCTAAGGAATACGACTCAGTCCATAGTCATCCACACATGGCCTTCCATGCTCGATATCCACTGATCAACTTTTATCTTCAGCAGTAAATTCCCTCAGGTATCACAAGTTATCCATGGATAATATTTCTCCACAAAGGTCTATGAAATTATACAAAACTTTCTAGGATTTAAACCGATTCATAAAAACTATTTTCAGGATGTGTGTTGTGAATCAAAAAGTGTTTTTATAATATAAAAGTGAAGAACTTTTGCAAAAGTTATGCTGAAATGAATCTGAACAAAAAGTCTTAAAAAATCTGAACACAAAATAGGTATTTATAAGACGTTCACAAAATTCGAGGCAGCGGCATCATTTGAAGGATATTACAATGTCAATCGAACGAGATTATTATCTCGTTTGAACGAGATTAGTCTCGCTAACGACATGTAAAAAATCATAATAGTATGCCCTCAATCAAAGATGATTTGAAAAATATTTTGAACGACCCTTCTAAAGAAGTGACAATATTATTTGAATGAGATGGCCATTTCGTTTTAACGAGATTAAAAAAATTTATTTTCGAAATTAAAAACTCTTGTTCATTTTTGTAAAAATAAACATCCCAAAGATAATTTTGTAAATTAATTTAAACATTAAATTTCTTTATAGCTTTATAGGATGTTAGTAAGTCTTCAAACTTAGAGATGCTTGAGTTCGATTTGTCCAAACGGTGCATGACGATTTGTAACAGGATACGCCAAACAAGCCTAAAATACAAAATGGCCTATGGTATGAACAATCCTAGAAAAATTGTTCTTACAAAAATAAATAATCCCAAATGATAATAAAAAATTCATATCTGAATATGGGCTAGAGTCGAAATCATAAATGCTAAGCCTGAAATAAAATAATAATAATAAAAAACATCATGCGGGCAATAACATAGATGAAGAGAAACTCCCCTTCCTTGGTAACCCTCCGATAAATATCAAGTGATATAGATGAGATAAAACATGTGGTAAAGAATATGAGCATGTGAAAAACAATAATTTAATATCAAGATACCAATATAAGATCAATAAAATGATAAAGCACGTGAATAACATAATGTAATAACAAATTCTCTCAATATATACCAAATCCCAAGTAAAATAACAAATCCCCCTCTCATAGATATTTCTCCCTATTCTAAAACAAAGTGAGAAACAAATTTCTTCCATTCAATAAGTGAAAAGAAAAATTCACTTCCCCTTTTATGCACAAGTGACAATTCAAGGATATTGTAAGGAAATATTTTTCCTTATCAATTTATATGTCGTATACCGCTACACCGTCAAAGAAGTTCAAGATAACATTCACATCAAGACGGATTCGAAGAATTAAGGTTCTTAAACAAACAACCTCAGCCTCCGTAAGGTTAATTTTGGTAAGGTTACATTTTAGGGTACCTTAATAATGCACCTAGAGTATTGGGATATTTTTCATAAAATATTCTCTAAGTGTTGGAGGGGAGCGGCTTTAAATGTTTTTTTTCAAAAAATTATTTTCGCAGTTTTTAAGGTGGTATATTTACTGAAAGGATAAACGAGAAAAAATTAGTTTTTAATCATATGGTTCGAATGACATCATATCTGGTTCGTGTAATACCCCGTACTTTTGGCTATATTTATTTTTGGGATTAATTAATTAAATGCGTATAAATTGGAAATTAATTCGGGTTATAAATACTAACGAGATGCGAGTTGGTATTTGATTATGTGCATACATGTTTTTATATATGAATTTGGAATTATAAAACTTGTCGTGAGATGTATATACGGCATTTTAGAAATTTTGTTGAGACGCGTGGGACCGCCGCGTCACGGTGTAATATTTTGACTATAAAAGTGAATTTAAAATCTATAAACCGTATGGTCATTTTGAGTGCGCCAACGCGTCCGGAAGGGTCGAGGTAGTCAGAAAACACTAGCCGGGGGTGTAGTTTGGATTCCGGGGTATTTTTAGGCCATACCGGCATCAAAAAGGGTATTTTGGTAATTTTGTATTTTGGGAAATTAAAAGTGACGAAAATTGGTTAATTACATCTGATGTGGATTTGACCCACTAAGCCCCTAACCAACCCATATTAACCTAGAAGGCTACGTAGGTTATTAGAAGAGTTTTCTAAGTTCCCCAAATCAAACCCTAGCCACCTTAAGCCACCATTGGAGAAGAATCTTGGAGAGAAGAAATTCTGCAGAAATCTTCACCAAACCAACATCAAAATCAGAAATCAAATCAAGGCAAGTGATTTAAATTACATTCCTTATGCAGTGAATGCTTCTTCCATGTTAGAAACCTTGATCATCAATCTTATATAAGAGTTAAAAGAAAACCCATTAAATTGGAAGTTATTATTTAATTTTGGGATAGGTTTACATGTAGAAACATTGTTTGAAGATTGAATTCAGAGATTTCATATTTATGTGATGTAAAAACGGATTAAAATCTGGGAAATTATGATGAGAAAAATCTAGGGTTTATGTTCTTGAAGAAAATTGGGAAAAATGTAGAAACTTGTGATTTAATGATGTTTAGAATGTATTAAACCCTTAAAAGATGTTAGTATATCACCCTAGCATGTTTGAGGAAGATTAGAGAACTTAATACATTGTTGGAACGAATTTTAGAAGAGATTTGAGGAGTAAAAATGGTGAAAAATGAGTATTAGGAAAATCTGGGACGAATCTGGTAGGTCGTTAGAAGCCCCTGCCCAGGTCGTTCGAACGAACTCATTCGAACGAGCTTCTAACGAATTAACCAGTCGTTCTAACGAAAGGGAGCCTCGTTCGATAACTTCGTTCGAACGAGATCTCGTTAGAAGGGACAATTCGTTTGAACGAACTGAATCTCGTTGGAACAACCTCGTTCGAACGAGACTTCTAACAAGTTGACAGAGGAATCTCGTTTCGAACAGTCTCGTTCGAACGAGACTTCTAACGAGTTGACAGTTTGGGCCTTTTTGGACTGTTTTGATTTTTGGAGTCCCGTAAACTTGTTCGAGAATATAGATAACATTCCGATGATGATGTAATGATAGAATTGGGACTTTTGGGTATTTATGAGATGGAAATTAGATACGAGAGTTATATTAAATGGACGGTTTGGGTTGAGACGTGAGTGTCTACTACGACGAGAGAATAAATTATGGTGCGTATGATTATAAACCGGAATAGTATAAATTGTGATAATTATAAGTTAGTACGAGAAAGCGATATGTACTACGATTAAACTACGGGATTACTAAGACGTGTGTTTACTTAGTATTGGTATATGAATTGTGTGTATGACATACCTACCATACTTGCTATCACGGGAGGTTTGCGTTCGCTTAGGGCCCTCTAATCCTTGTGTTGCCCGGATTTAGACTGGTTACCTTGATGAACATAGGTCATAGAAAGACTTATTGGGATATTAATAAGTCCGCTGATCGTAGGAGCGTAGGTATGTGCGTGACCTATGTGATGTGACTGTGTTCGCCTCCATTGTTTGGGATGTTGTTATCTGTGAACTATTCCTGAGAGATTCGGAATATGTAATCCTTATGTACGTGATGTACCGGGATGGATAGCAGAGTATGTGTGCACCGCAGCTTAGTTCTCGGGGTGCTTATATTGTATATTTATGATGTGAATAATATACACTTAATTAATGGGAACCTTCATGTTAATGTTGTGAATATAATTACGGTATTGCTTCGAGAAATATAGTGAGTTAACTGATAGTGATGTATATATTGCATATTGAGCATCTGAGTTTACGTTAAACCCCTACTTAATTACGAGCGTTATAATGTTAATAGAACCGAGTAATATGGGTAGGACCTATGATAGTCTAGCTAGAGATGATGTCACTTAGCTAGTGGTTTGTGTCGTTGTAGATGGGTACTTACGTTAGGAGTGCACAGTTAGACGAGAGGTGAGAATATCATGTGAGTGTACGTCCTAACATGTACTTTGCATTTAATGTTTTAAATGTTTTTAAAGCACTTGCAGGTTTTTAAAATATAACTCCACATTCGGGCTCTGACCCGTTTGCTTTTTAAATCAATTTTTCTTTGTAAAACCATTTTAGGTGCCTAGCCACAAGGACACCATGCATAGGATATTCATTCAGGTGACGAGCTGTAGCTGTTTGTGGAAGCTACAGGGATTTGCTTGTAGACGCCTCTATCACTTGGATTCCAGATTCATTATCTATCAGTTGTAGGGCATGTTGCCCATTTCTATTAGAGTTACTTTTCCATTACAGTTTTCAAACTTTGGCATGTATTGATTTAGTATTCAGTTTACTTATCAGTTGTGGGATTTGTAGTGAGGAGTTTTTCCTCCAGACTTTATTTACGTTATGTGATGGTCATTCTATTTACTTCATTATGGAGAATGGTGTTATTATTCTTTATTACACTTGTTGCATGTTAATCAGACTTTAATTAAAATTTGGCACTTACTTTTTAAATACTAGGTGGTTAGTAATCATTAAAATGTTTTCGACAGTGATGCTATTAACTGGGCCAACTTGGCATTTTGAATTAATTTAATAAAGGAGTAGCTACCCGGTATTTAATTAGTCGGGGTGTCACAGGTGGTATCAGAGCATCAGGTTCTAGTGTCCTTTAGGATCTGACGGCTTATTATGTTTCCACTAAGTTTCTTTGATATAGAGCCCTATATTTTAGGACTGTTGTACTCTTTTTGTGTATGCTTCGTTCTTCAGCTATCTTAAGTTTATAAACAACGAACTTATAAACTTTGTTCTTATTTCAGATGCCTCCACGACGTGCACGACGAGTTCCCAGGGATGCAACGCCCGAACCCCAGCCCGCTCCAGTTCAGGGCATAATGAACGCCGCTGAGGTTGCAGCTATAGTAGCCCAAGCGGTAAATGCCGCCATTGCCGTTGTGCAGCAGGCACCACCTCAGGCGTCGGTTGCCGCGCCAGTACAGGCTAATGCATTCCCGTCTGCTTGGGAGCGTGTACGTGACGCTTTTCAGAAAGCGCATCCGCCAGAGTTTGCAGGTAGCTCAGATGTGGTAGTCTCGAGCCAGTGGAGGAAGGATATGCAGAGGCACTTAAGGATGTATAAGTGCACAGATGTTCAGAAGCAGGTGCTAGCTACTTTCAAGCTAGTTGGATCTGCACTACAGTGGTGGGAGTCTATTACCACCATGGAGGAGAGGGATACTCTCACGATTCAGGAGTTCTGGGTGCGGTTCGACAGTAAGTACTTTCCGTCAGCTGTTCATACGGAAATGAGGAGGAGATTGATGAGTCTGAAGCAGGAAGGTAAGATTGTGGCTGAGTATGAGGCCGAGTTCACGAATCTGTTGAATATCGTTCCAGATGAGATACCAACAGAGAATAAGAAGATTGAGAAGTTCACGGACGGGTTGACTTGGAGGATCCGTCAGCATCTGCTAGGGAACCTATCGTTGGCCACCTATTCTGATGTGGTTAACGCTGCATTGTTACACTGCCAAGACCACCGTTTTCATATGGCCGAGGGTAAGAGGTCGGGGGAGTCTAGCCATCAGGGCAGGACTGGAGGACATGGTGCCAGCGGGGCACAATCTGGTCAGGGGCAGAGACAGAATGAGCAGGGCTCCCAGCAGGGGGATAATAAGAGGTTCCGGTCAGGGAACTACAGACAGGGACAGGGAGGTTTCCGTCAGGGCCATCAGGGTCCAAACGGCCATCAGGGCCAACAGGGGCAGAATGGGCAGCAGTTTCACCAGGGCCAGCAGGGCCAAGGGAGGAACGGTAACGGCCACCAGGGCCGGGGACAGCAGGGACAAAGAGGAGGGAACTTCCTAGGGAAGTGCTTTATTTGTGGCAAGACTGGCCATAAGCGACAGGATTGTCCTGATAGGGGCAGGGCCCCACAGAAGCAGCAGCAGGGTGCTCTCCAGGAGCCACAGAGGCCTATGTTTCCCGCTGCTCTTCCCGCACCGCCACAGATGGCAGCATTGCCACCCATTCCAGCAGTCCCAGTTCAGCAGGGGCAGCTACAGTATGGACGTGTCTACAACGTCCACCAGGCTGCAGTTCCACAGGCACCACCCGCGATTGAGGGTACGTTTCCTATCCATGGCACTATGGGTCGGGTATTATTTAATACGGGTGCTACACACTGTTTTATAGCTACACACTTTACGAAAGCTTTAGGATTGTTAGCTACGGCAGAGAGCACAGTAACGTGTGTCGACTCACCATTGGGGAGTGGGTCACTTATTTTCTTTATATGCCGGGGAGTGGGGGTAGAGATTGGTGGTTTGGTATTACCTACAGACATGTTAGTATTAGATATCCATGTTCACGATGTGATTATTGGGATGGATTGGCTCGTAGCTTATAGGGCCATGATTGATTGCTTCAGCGGGAGCATTGTTTTTGCCATTCTGGGGCAAGAGATGTTTGTAGTGGCGATGCCTCGCCCAGAGGGAGGATCGACCGCTCATCTGTATTACATTGAGGAGGATACCTCTAAGGAGGTAGTGATTCCTTTAGATTCTATCCCAGTAGTCAGGGAGTATTCGGATGTGTTTCAGGAGATACCAGGCTTACCCCCCAGTCGAGAGATAGACTTTGTTATAGATTTGCTACCGGGTACGAGACCTATAGCACGCGTACCGTACCGTATGGCTCCAGCTGAGATGAGGGAGTTACGGGATCAGATAGAGCAGCTGTTAGGTCAGGGCTTTATTCGCAGGAGTACCTCACCTTGGGGCGCTCCAGTTTTGTTTGTGAAGAAGAGGGACGGTTCACTGAGATTGTGTGTGGACTACCGAGATTTGAATAAGGTCACGATACAGAATAAGTATCCGTTGCCTCGAATCGATGACTTATTCGACCAGTTGAGAGGAGCTTCTTTCTTCTCGAAGATTGACTTGAGATCGGGTTACCATCAGTTACGTATCAGGGAGGAGGATGTCTCGAAGACTGCGTTCTTGTCGAGATATGGTTCTTACGAGTTTCGGGTTATGCCTTTCGGTTTGACCAACGCTCCAGCAGTGTTTATGGACTTGATGAATAGAGTGTTCAGGGATTTCCTAGACCAGTTTGTCATTGTCTTCATTGATGATATTCTGGTTTACTCCCAGACAGAGGAGGAGCACGCCGAGCATTTGAGACAGGTTTTACAGACACTTCGTCAGAACGAGTTGTATGCAAAATATGAGAAGTGCGGGTTTTGGTTGAAGGAAGTCCAGTTTTTGGGACACATTATTTCCGACCAGGGAATATCTGTTGATCCGGAGAAAGTATCAGCGGTGAGGGAGTGGGGACAGCCCACGACACCGACTGAGATTCGTAGTTTCTTGGGTCTAGCAGGATACTACAGGAAGTTTATTCGGGGCTTCTCATAGATAGCAGGTCCTTTGACACATCTGACTCGTAAGGGTGTGCCATACATCTGGAGTGATGCCTGTCAGTTGGCATTCGATGAATTGAAGGACAAATTGACCTCAGCACCTGTGTTAGCATTGCCGAGACCAGGAGTTGAGTATTTAGTTTACACCGATGCGTATTTGCAAGGACTGGGAGGTGTATTACAGCAGGAGAGACAGGCCATAGCTTATGCTTCCCGTAAGCTTAAGCCTCATGAGAAGAATTACCCCACGCATGATTTGGAGTTGGTGGCAGTGGTATTTGCCCTACGGATTTGGAGGCACTATCTTTTGGGGGAGAAGTTCCAACTGTTCACGGACCACAAGTCCCTACAGTACTTGTTCACGCAGAAGGAATTGAATATGCGGCAGCGTAGGTGGCTTGAGTTTGTGAAGGATTACTAGTTTGACATCCAGTATCACCCAGGTAAGGCTAACGTGGTAGCAGACGCGTTGAGCCGTAGGCCAGCAGATGAGGTGGCAGAGGTGTGGAAGGCTAAGTGGAAGGAATTGGGACACCAGGATGCAGTGTCCCGCTCCTTCATGTCTGTGATGACCGTTACACCGCAGATTGTCACGAAGGTAGTACGGGCACAGGCCAATGACTCATTCTGTCAGGAGAAGATAGTTCGATTACTAGCAGAGGGAGCCGAGTCCTATACCGTTAGCTCAGACGGGGGATTGCGCTTCAATGGGAGATTGGTGGTTCCGGAAGGGGAGGAATTGCGACACGATGTGATGGCAGAGTCGCACGGCTCACGGTTCGCGGTACATCCCAGAGGGGACAAAATGTACCAAGACATGAGACGCCAGTATTGGTGGAGCGGTATGAAGAGAGATATCGCTAAGTTTGTTTCGAAATGCGCCACTTGTCAGCTTGTAAAAGTGGATCATCAGAGACCGGCAGGATTGCTACAGCCATTGGAGGTCTCGGTGTGGATGTGGGAGATCATATCCATGGACTTTATCACGGGGTTGCCTACGTCGCAGAGGGGTCACGACTCCGTTTGGGTAATTGTGGACAGGTTGTCCAAGGTCGCTCACTTTTTACCCGTAAGGACTGATTACACTACGGGACAGTATGCCCAGCTCTTCATTTCAGAGATCGTGAGACTTCACGGTGTGCCCCTAAATATCGTGTCTGACAGAGACAAGATATTTGTTTCGAGGTTTTGGGAGAGTTTCCAGGAGGCCATAGGCACGGAATTGCGGTTGATTACGGCTTATCATCCGCAGACTGATGGGCAGACTGAGCGCACAAATCAGATGTTGGAGGACATGCTACGCATGTGCATTATTGACTTTGGGGGTGGATGGGAGCAGTACCTTCCACTGGTGGAGTTTGCTTACAACAACTCCTATCAGTTCACTATTGGCATGGCTCCGTTTGAGGCATTGTACGGTAGGCCTTGTCGTTCCCCAGCATGTTGGTTAGAGGTGGGGGACAACAAACTGCTTGGGCCGGAAGTGATTCAGGATACTTCGACAGGGATTGAGTTGATTCGGAGTCGCATTCGGGTAGCTCAAGACAGGCAGAAGAGCTATGCTAATGCGAAGAGATTTTTCAGCGAGTTCCAAGTAGGGGACCAGGTTTTGCTCAGGGTATCTCCTATGAAGGGGATTATGCGTTTGGGGAAGAAAGGGAAGTTGGCACCAAGGTATGTGGGGTCGTTTCCTATTATTGAGCGGATCGGACCGGTTGCGTATAGACTTGGACTACCGGAGCATTTGCATCGGATTCACGATGTGTTCCATATTTCCTCGCTGAGGAAATATCATAGAGATAATCTGGCTCATTCTCACATTGCTGTGGAGGACATCGATCTCCAGCCGGATAGCTCCTACGAGGAGGGGCCGATTGCTATTTTGGACCGAAGTGAGAGGAAACTGCGGTCAAAGATAGTTCCGTTAGTGCGTGTTCAGTGGCGACATCACAATGTCGAGGAGTCCACATGGGAGCGCGAGGATGAGATGCGCGAACGTTATCCAGAGTTATTTTTAGCAGGTACTTTCTAGTTTCGAATTTCGGGACGAAATTCAGTTATTAGGGGGGAAGTATGTAATACCCCGTACTTTTGGCTATATTTATTTTTGGGATTAATTAATTAAATGCGTATAAATTGGAAAATAATCCGGGTTATAAATACTAACGAGATGCGAGTTGGTATTTGATTATGTGCATACATGTTTTTATATATGAATTTGGAATTATAAAATGTGTCGTGAGATGTATATACGGCATTTTAGAAATTTTGTTGAGACGCGTGGGACCGCCGCGTCACGGTGTAATATTTTGACTATAAAAGTGAATTTAAAATCTATAAACCGTATGGTCGTTTTGAGTGCGCCAACGCGTCCGGAAGGGTCGAGATAGTCAGAAAACACTAGCCGGGGGTGTAGTTTGGATTCCGGGGTATTTTTAGGCCATACCGGCATCATAAAGGGTATTTTGGTAATTTCGTATTTTGGGAAATTAAAAGTGACGAAAATTGGTTAATTACATCTGATGTGGATTTGACCCACTAAGCCCCTAACCAACCCATATTAACCTAGAAGGCTACGTAGGTTATTAGAAGAGTTTTCTAAGTTCCCCAAATCAAACCCTAGCCACCTTAAGCCACCATTGGAGAAGAAGCTTGGAGAGAAGAAATTCTGCAGAAATCTTCACCAAACCAACATCAAAATCAGAAATCAAATCAAGGCAAGTGATTTAAATTACATTCCTTATGCAGTGAATGCTTCTTCCATGTTAGAAACCTTGATAATCAATTTTATATAAGAGATAAAAGAAAACCCATGAAATTGGAAGTTATTATTTAATTTTGGGATAGGTTTGCATGTAGAAACATTGTTTGAAGATTGAATTCAGAGATTTCATATTTATGTGATGTAAAAACGGATTAAAATCTGGGAAATTATGATGAGAAAAATCTAGGGTTTATGTTCTTGAAGAAAATTGGGAAAAATGTAGAAACTTGTGATTTAATGATGTTTAGAATGTATTAAACCCTTAAAAGATGTTAGTATATCACCCTAGCATGTTTGAGGATGATTAGAGAACTTAATACATTGTTGGAACGAATTTTAGAAGAGATTTGAGGAGTAAAAATGGTGAAAAATGAGTTTTAGGAAAATCTGGGACGAATCTGGTAGGTCGTTAGAAGCCTCTGCCCAGGTCGTTCGAACGAACTCGTTCGAACGAGCTTCTAACGAATTAACCAGTCGTTCTAACGAAAGGGAGCCTTGTTCGATAACTTCGTTCGAACGAGATCTCGTTAGAAGGGACAGTTCGTTCGAACGAACTGAATCTCGTTCGAACAGCCTCGTTCGAACGAGACTTCTAACTAGTTGACAGAGGAATCTCGTTCGAACAGTCTCGTTCGAACGAGACTTCTAACGAGTTGACAGTTTGGGCCTTTTTGGACTGTTTTGATTTTTGGAGTCCCGTAAACTTGTTCGAGGATATAGATAACATTCCGATGATGATGTAATGATAGAATTGGGACTTTTGGGTATTTATGAGAAGGAAATTAGATACGAGAGTTATATTAAATGGACGGTTTGGGTTGAGACGTGAGTGTCTACTACGACGAGAGAATAAATTATGGTGCGTATGATTATAAACCGGAATAGTATAAATTATGATAATTATAAGTTAGTACGAGAAAGCGATATGTACTACGATTAAATTACGGGATTACTAAGACGTGTGTTTACTTAGTATTGGTATATGAATTGTGTGTATGACATACCTACCATACTTGCTATCACGGGAGATTTGCGTTCGCTTAGGGCCCTCTAATCCTTGTGTTGCCCGGATTTAGACTGGTTACCTTGATGAACATATGTCATAGAAAGACTTATTGGGATATTAATAAGTCCGCTGACCGTAGGAGCGTAGGTATGTGCGTGACCTATGTGATGTGACTGTGTTCGCCTCCATTGTTTGTGATGTTGTTATCTGTGAACTATTCCTGAGAGATTCGGAATATTTAATCCTTATGTACGTGATGTACCGGGATGGATAGCAGAGTATGTGTGCACCGCATCTTAGTTCTCGGGGTGCTTATATTGTATATTTATGATGTGAATAATATACACTTAATTAATGGGAACCTTCATGTTAATGTTGTGAATATAATTACGGTATTGCTTCGAGAAATATAGTGAGTTAACTGATAGTGATGTATATATTGCATATTGAGCATCTGAGTTTACGTTAAACCCCTACTTAATTACGAGCGTTATAATGTTAATAGAACTGAGTAATATGGGTAGGACCTATGATAGTCTAGCTAGAGATGATGTCACTTAGCTAGTGGTTTGTGTCGTTGTAGATGGGTACTTACGTTAGGAGTGCACAGTTAGACGAGAGGTGAGAATATCATGTGAGTGTACGTCCTAACATGTACTTTGCATTTAATGTTTTAAATGTTTTTAAAGCACTTGCAGGTTTTTAAAATATAACTCCACATTCGGGCTCTGACCCGTTTTCTTTTCAAATCTATTTTTCTTTGTAAAACCATTTTAGGTGCCCAGCCATAAGGACACCATGCATAGGATATTCATTCAGGTGATGAGTTGTAGCTGTTTGTGGAAGCTATAGGGATTTGCTTGTAGACGCCTCTATCACTTGGATTCCAGATTCATTATCTATCAGTTGTAGGGCATGTTGCCCATTTCTATTAGAGTTACTTTTCCATTACAGTTTTCAAACTTTGGCATGTATTGATTTAGTATTCAGTTTACTTATCAGTTGTGGGATTTGTAGTGAGGAGTTTTTCCTCCAGACTTTATTTACGTTATGTGATGGTCATTCTATTTACTTCATTATGGTGAATGGTGTTATTATTCTTTATTACACTTGTTGCATGTTAATCAAACTTTAATTAAAATTTGGCACTTACTTTTTAAATACTAGGTGGTTAGTAATCATTAAAATGTTTTCGACAGTGATGCTATTAACTGGGCCGACTTGGCATTTTGAATTAATTTAATAAAGGAGTAGCTACCCGGTATTTAATTAGTCGGGGTGTCACAGTTCGAACGACATCATATCTGGTTCGAACGAGTTTTGTCGAGTTAGTTTTTTCTATAAAAGCTCATTAAATGATTTTGTTTTTTATAAGAGGTCCACAGTTGTTGAAAGACGGAAACTGCGGAATCCTTTCGGCTTCTTCTTTTAGGGTTTAATCCCTTTTTATTTTCAATTCACAAAATCTCGATATATTTATGTGAGTTGTTTTGGAACCCAAAGAAAATACTTTACTATTGTTCATCCTTTGCGGGGATATCTCTACAACCTAGAGTTGTGTGCTATTGTGGAGTGAGTCTCTACGAAGTTTATGACTGCGTGTCATTAAGGATCTTTTACGTGTTGATTCTTTACTTAAGACGGCGTGTCTAGACTACGTGTCCTTGTGGTATAGCTGCGTGTGAACCACTGCTGATTTCTAGTCAATGCTTTGAAGGTTTGACAAAAACATCGTGCATTACACTTGTGGGCGATTGTCTTGTGAACTTGTCAAAATTATAAAAATAAAGGTTTTGCCCTTCGAGGATTTTTCTAGAATTTTATGTCGCATGCTTACTTGATTTGTTTTCACACATGGTTGCATATTTTAGGGATGAACTAAAATTGGTTTAAAATTAGGAAATTTGGGAAAACCACCTGAGTATCTCCTAGAATACATCCTCAAAATCTCTCACAACTAGAATCGAGTCTAATAGAATCACTACCTCTTGTTAGGTCTCCTCCTCAATGTAGTATAAGTGTGTGTGCTACCTTACCTCAGGGAGAGGCATCACCACAAGGAACATCTCCTGCCCCGAAATGGAAAACAAAATGGCCCTATCATAGCAATCTTCTATTGCCCTATATCTTGCCAACCAATACATACCCAGAATCACATCGTACCCCTTTATGTCTAACACTAGAAGGTCTGTTGCTAAGCTCAATCTCCCTATCACGATATCGATTCCTCTATAAATTGAGTTTATTAGTGAACCACTACCCATAGGTGACTCTACACACATAAGGAGACTGCTGAATCTCTAATAAATTGATAGCTCTAGTAAACATGGTCTTAATAAACGAATGGGATGCCCCAGTATAAAAAAAGAATCCTACCCTCAAGCCCATGAATAGTAAATGTACCCTCTACTACTGGCGGCGCCTGAGGTGCAGGTGGCATCTGTATGTGCCAAATGTTATACACACGCCCTTAGTGCATCTATCTTTGCTTCTGCTGAGGGGTTGTGGTTCTGGTGCTCCTGGGGTAAATGAGCCTACTATCCCTGTTGGGCACCCAACTCCTGCCATATTGTGGGCAATTTCTCCTCTTGTGACCCTACTGAACACAGATTAAGCATTTCCCTGGGAACTATCTCTGTCTCTGGCCTTATTGGCCCTTACATTACTGGCCCTAATGGCCTCAGTCCTGGTTCCCCTGGCCCTGATGGCCCCGAGGAAACTGCTACTGATTTGGGACCCACTGACCCTATCTCTAACCCTGCCCCTCTGGTCGGTACCCTCCGTGCCTGAATCTCTTGGCATTATTCCATTATCGGCAATCTTGTCCCTAATGACTGACTTTCTACTGCTGAGGTATCGAACTGGCACCACCCCCATTTACCTTACCCTACTAGATAGGCACTCCACCTCTTTTGCTCCCCTTCACATAGAAGCGATGATCCTGACAGTGTACATGAGCGATATTGACGACATTAGTATATGTCACCAATGCGGGGCTGCCGATCAAATGCTGCCTAATCTTCCAGGCCAACCCGCCCATAAACTTTATTTTCTCTCTCTCCTCATTTCTCACCTCATATAGCACAAAATTAGCCAAACGGGTGAAATAATCTTCGTACTCAGCTACCGAGCGGACATCATGTGCTACTTCTCCAAACTTCTTTCGCATCTCTGACTCGACTATAAGCGAAAAGTATTTACGATCAAACCGCACCCAGAACTCGGTAATGGTCATCATATCTCTCTTCTTAGCGGTGGTTACCGACTCCCACCACTGTAAGGCTGCTCTATCCAGCCTGAAAGTAGTTGTCACCTATTTCTTTATCCCTATACACTCCACTAGGCGCAGATGGTGCTAAATATTCTTCTTCCACTAACATGCCTCCACCACATCAGAACTGCCCTAAAACTCGGGTGTGTGGCCCTTTTGGAAGGTCTCTCTTTCTCTTTATCATGTAAATGGTCCTGAATGGGCCTGGATCACGGGTGCCACTGGGGGTGGTGCTTGGGGATGAGGGAAATGAGCTTCCATAGCTCTCATGGATGTGTCGATCGCCTGGGCCACTATCACTGCCACCTAAGCCGTCGAGATCATCTCCGGTGGTGGTTGTGGTTGAGGCACCTCCACTAGATCTTGGTGAGCCTCCTTAACCTCATCCCTAGTCGCTGCCCTAGTTGCTTTCTCTCTCCGTAGTGGCATCTGAAAATAGATCGAATTGTATAATTACACAGTTTATACAAAATTTAATAGCAGAAGTACGATATCTCAAACACGGGAAGATAAAAGCAACAGTCCTAATAATAGGGCTCTATAACAACAGAACGATACACTGAAAATGTAATAAGTTATACAGATCCTATGGACACTAGAACCTGATGCTCTGATACCATTTGTGACACCCTTTACTAATTAAATACCGGGTGATAAGCACTTTATGAAATTAAAACAAGATTTACAAAATGGTTCATTTTTGGCATCACTGTCGAAAACCAAATTAATTACTAATAACTTATTAGTTAATTAAGTTGGCGCCAAATTTTAACTTGCATTAAATAGAAAAATACAAATATGCGAAAAACTTAATTACAACATTCACATAATACTAGTGTCCAAACAATCTCAAGTGAATAAATAAATAAATAAATAAATAAAGTCTTGTCGAATAAAACATCGGCTAAAAATCCCAAAACCAGAATAGTAAATCCAATCAATAATAATATCTGAATACAAGTTTGGAACTGAAATACTGAATAAATAAAGTGTCAAATGGGGCCCACATGCCCAAACTGAAAAACTGGAATAAACTCCTATGTTATAATGGAAATGATAGATGAGTCTAATCAAAACTCTGCAAGCCTCCAGGGCACTGCAACTATACATCCCTGTAAGGAATCATCAAGTCTGACGTCACGGTGGCTGGACAACTAAAAGGTTTTGAAAAGGTTTTATAGCAAGGGTTAGAACCCAAAATATTTGAAAATATTTAACAAGTATTTATCACAATTTAAAATCAGTATTTTTGAATACGAACGCGTCTCTGTTCTTGTACTGCCCATATAGTACTTCACCCATTAGTTAACGTTTGTCATACGTTATAATAGTTGAAATTAACATTTCACTAATATTCTCATTTTTCAATTAATTAAGTTTCACCACTTAATTCAATCTTTAGATATCCACTATTTAACTTTCTACTATCACACATAAGTAGAATATTCACATCGGTATATATATATACACACACACACTAGGGTATGCTCGTATCTTAAGGCACGATGCAAATCTTAGAAAGTGTACGATGTTGATTGGACCATACGTCGTATTTAATTCGCAATAATAATAATACTCCATCTTAAATCTCGTGTAAACATCATAATTTAAGTTGAAAAAAATTACAATACAACCAAGTGTAAATAATAAATGTTTTGTATATTATAAGCGTAAATTTTCAAAGTATTGAATTGTGTAAATTTAAGCCGTAAAGTTTTTTACAACACATGTGTAAACAATTTTAAAAAATTGGGCAAAATTTTCTTTGATTATAGGATTATCCACTCTGTTTAAAAATAATAATAACAATAGTAATATTCCATCCTGGACCTTACATATCATCAATTTAACTCAACTTGTCGAAATACAACGAATCAATCAATCAATAAATAAAATTTTGGCAAAGTTCCCTTCGTATAAACGATTATCCACCATATTTAAGAAATAAAAAAATACTCCAACATTACTAATACATCAGTAATCAATTACGTCATGCCACTTGTATCTCCCACGTCACGTTTGTCTCGTTCATCTTCAAAAAATGCTTATAGCAAAAATAAAACTCCATTTCTACTGAAACATGAGAAAATTTTACCTCAAATTATATATAAATGACAACCATGGTGCTATGAGAGTATATATTAAACAAATAGTAATACAACGATTCAAAACATCGGATGGAAACACAACTTTCATGAAACCTGCACAACCTTCTACCTCTATTTTTAACACCTCCAATGCCACCAAACCAACACTTCAACTTTTTTCGTACAACCCGAAATTTGATCCAAACTTTTAACACTAACTTTTACCTAACAATTCATTTTGCGTTTATATTTCTAAATAGAACCCCTTACGTAAAATTATGATTTTCAAGACTTTCTTAAACATTAAAAGCCTATATTTCGGATTTAAGGAACCCAAATCACGCATTTTTGTACTATTTAATATTGTAGTGCACCGAATCCCCTAATAAAAACAGACAAAAAAAACTCATTTAGCCTCTCTCAATGTTGAATTTCAATTGTCGTACAGAGAGAGGGTAGTAGTAGAAAGTTTAAGACTTGGGATTTCATATCCTTGGACTTGGATCCAAGGGTCCTAAATTGTGGATTACATTGTTCATTTGTGGATTTACGCTATTTTTTTGTGACATTCTTCATGATATTGTCAAAATCAATTCATAGTTTTAACAGCATTCTAGTTCTTCAAGGACATTATTTTTAAAAGATATATTTAAATACTTCTTAAAAGTTACCATTTGAATAAATATTTTCACACATCAACATGGTTCTCATTTCTAATATTAACACAAAACATACAAAGACACAAAGACAAAATAAATAAAAAACATCCATCGAAATCACACCCATCACAACTCCTTTGAAGAATCATAAAAGAACACAACAGGTCTATAGAAGATATAGAAGGCAAAGAGAAGCTTTCGAAGGTTATATTATTTGAAGATGTTGGTGACTATATTTTCTCAATAAGCTCGAAGGAATCCCGTTTGTCCATGATATTCCAATTCATTGATTTCCATGGCGAGAGGATATCATCTTGGACTTCAACGAATAGTTCAAGCTGGGTAGAGAAAACCCTCAACTTGGAAGCCCTGTCAGATTATACCTTAAGCTCTCATAAAAAGGATTCACAATATTTTAACCAAATCAGAAAAGAGCCCAAGTAGTTTGAATTTGGAATATCTTTTAGTCATCTCAAATGACATTTCCAAGAGGACTAATATGATGAAATTTCTTTGCAATGCTACCTTACTTTGTTTAACTGTATTTCCACATAACTAATTTGGAAGAAGCCACTCTTGTTTCTAAAGATATATGAAATACAAAGATGGATTCTTGGAGCTGCGCAGTCAAACCATGTAGAGCTTTAGCAAGGAGCCTCTTGAAAAACAATTGTCAGGATGTACAGCTATGTGGAGTTTATGCAAGAAGAAAGGTTATTTTGGGGAATATTGAACATACAAGAAAGGTTTTTGATATGGCATTGTCATCTATTGAAGGTCTTACTTTGAATTCGCAGTCGAGTTTATATCTTTTATTTTCTGGTATGCTGAAGTGGAGCTTGCCAATAGTACTGGTAATGGTTCAGAATGATCATCACGTGTAATGCATATCCATGATTGCCCATGGTCCAAAAGTTTGTGGCTTGATGGTTTCGTCAAACTGAACTGAGTTCTAATGACAAAAGAGCTATCAGATCTCTAGGGAGTAATAAGGAATAAGGAACTCCAAAATTCTACTCAATCCTCTGTTTACAATCATCCGTATCAACTACAACAAAAAAGACAATTGAGTCTTTGTACATAAATTATTGAGAAATATAAATTGTGTTCCAATTATTTTTTTAAAATGTGTCTAAATAGTTAGATATGACATAATGTATGAAATAATTATGTTTTTAGATCATAAATAATATATTTGAGCAAGTTGGATACACATAATCAATTTATTGAAATGACCTATAAATCCAAATAAAAATCATATAGACTTGATGTGTCCTCTCTTTGAGCTCTAGCATATGCCCAGTTAACTTTAATAGGGTTCCTAAACTTGCACAATTTAAACCTTTGATAACTGAGACACAGATATAGAACCAATAACTAATTAAGATGTCTTGGTAAGACCCAACACTATGAGATGGAACTGGCCCAAAAATTTTGTCATAGTAAGACCCTCTTGCTCTTTTATCCTCTCTTCCACCTACACACTCCAGATTGTTTGTCGATGTTTCACTAAGGTATGGTCCTTTGTTGAAAAAGGGGTGATGAGATAGAAAATTAGCTACAACGGTTGTTCTTGAGACAACTGTCACTTATTGTAAATGCTTATAGATGTTTCACCAACATTTGGCTGCTATGGTTGTTCCTCAATCAAATGGAAAATACAAAATAAAATGAGTAAAACATCAGGGGCACAGATATTAAGACCAACAATATTAGGTTGAGTATCACCCATCTAAGATACCCATTTGGGAAGTGGAATCTTGGCTTATTTGGATGCATGGAAACAGAGCGACACGTGGAGCTTAAGACCTGCCTTTTTAACCATCTCCGCAAGAGCAAGATAGCCATGAATTACTCATTCATATTCCGTCCCCACTATTCCTTTAAGGACCTGAAATATCACAAAGCAACATATTCATAGTGCCTAAAATATGTGCTAATATGTTCACAGTGGTAGAGATTGATGAAAAAAATAGTGAATGAAGTGGGAGAAAGAGTTAGATAGAATCATACCTAGCATTAGGCTGTGCATTTTTTTATGGCGGTATTGCACACCTAAATCCATTAGATCATAACTTCTCCAGCATGTTGATAGTTTAAATTACCTATTGAAATTACAAAACATAAATAAATTAAATTTTTTGTTCAAAACTGCATAAATAGTATTAAACAACAATTCAAAACTGCATACATAGATTAGGATTAGTTCCATGATGAACAGCAAAATGAATAAGACTATCGGTCGGAGTTTGATTTGGAATGGGAGAAGGGTGTGATTGACTATGACTCGAATTAATTTTGTTAAAGGTCTTATCAGTTACGCCTTCAACTGCAAGTTGAACCTTCTCACTTCTGTGATCTAGATTAGTGGGATTCTTCTGTGGGAAGGAGTTAAAGACCCAAACTTTAGTAGATTCCTTTGAGCTATCATTTTGGGAAGACTTTAACTCTTTTTATATAGGCTTAATTTTATCTCTAGTTCTAACACTAACGAGCTTCTTTTCTTGGTTTAATTTTAATTTACACTGCGATGATTCGTGTACTTTCTTTTCACAGAATTCGCAAAAGGGGGGAGTGTTTTCACCATGTGCTCAAGTCTTCTTTAAAGTTTTGGTGAGGTCTGGTATGTCTGGTATATATATCCCCTAAACAGTAAAACTTTTCGAAATTCTAAGCTTAACTAACTACTGCTCCCCTGCTATCTCCGGTATCTAGTTAAGAAGCGAAAAACACGACTTGCATCGCCTCTACAGTTACGATGCTTTTATAAAACATGAAGAAGAAGAATACCTGAGTAGCTGCAAGTGGTTGTAAATTTCAGTAAAGTGATTACTATTCAAAAAATTATTAAAAAAAATTTAAATACATTTACATACTTATTCACATATAATAAATAGAGTATATTCGTGGAGTACCAAGTCAGTGTGCCAAAAAAAAATCCCTAATATTGTAGAAAATGCCATGAAAACTTTGAATACATTTTGCCAAAGTCAACTGGCATTCTTCCACTTCGGAGCATATCAACAAAAATAAAAAATAAATCTGATAAAATATAAGTAGCTTCTTATAGGTCTAAGAGATTAAAAGCAGAGCTGGACATGTCAGGTGCATAGAGTGTCTTACAAACTTCAGGAATAACTATACAATTAGAAAGGAAGGTTGTTGCCATAGTTGATAGCATAAACTTATTATGCTCCATGTAAATATTATTTTATATACAGAGAATTAAATGACATCACTACTTATTTATGCATAAAAAGAAATTCGTTGAAACATGAATGGGGACCAAACGTTAAATAAGCGAAAATAAACACTATAAAAAAAACCTAGTACGGATCCACCTGAGGATTTCAAGAAGAGTAGCAAGAGCTCCCTCACCTTCACTTTCATCACTACTCAACTCAAAAAGTGATTAATAACTAAATCCAAATTGTCAACTACTTGAAGCAAATGATATCTTTCCATTATTATCAGATTGTCCTTATGCTTCCCCCATAGCTACATTTATGAACAATAACAAATATCTTTAGCTTTACAACATAATGAAGCACAACTAATAAAAATTACTAAGTCCCCCTGAATTGTCAAAAAGTATAGAAAAAAGTATTTTTGACTCACAAATTAATGGATCACATAATTTGGAGAATCGATTGAATTAAAAAAATCCACTGCTAGAGAAATTAGTGGATTACATTACGGTATGATCCATCAGTTTTCTCAAAACTCTCATAGTTCAGACCAGTTTTAACATATGTGTAGCAACAAACACCAATGATTACACTAATCCGAATGTTATTTATGGTCTAAGGGATAATTCATGCTAAAACCTTGTACATCCTAATATTTACTCTCATAAAAACTTGTGATCTTCCTGACCAAGATCAAAACTGAAATCACAATGAATTAACAAAGGTGTGATGCTCTATATAAATTGATTAGTATATTCATGAACCATAAAAAAAATCTTATCAATTGTTGGCATATAAAAAAGCATTCTAAAATTTGATACGGAAAAAAAGTAACTCGCAATTACAGTTTAAACTTTGATAACACCCTATAGATATAACCCATGCCACTCACACAGCTAAAACTATTATGGGGTAACAATGACACTAACATATGAATGTGATGTCTACACAAATATCGTGATGTTGTAGAGTTACAATACGGGATACAGGCCTAATCCAAGACATCACAATATCAACCCTAAAACCATACAAAACTATCAAATTTGAAAATTTTGAAATATAATCTTAGATTGGAAAACACATACTTCGAGGATACACCCCTAGTCCAAGGATAACATTAAGCTAAAGAAAGTTATTATAAAACAATAGTTTGGTAATCTACCAACAATAATTTTGTAATCTACCAACAATATTTTCGTAACACAAAGTTTAAATATTTGTTACTTAACCTACCAACATAGTGAAAAATACCATAAACAATGATAGAAGGGGAAAATAATCTCAACTAACCTAAACTTACATGTCAAGAACACTATGATGCTTAAAAAAAATTAGCCTATATACAATGGTCAAAACAACACTAAAGAGAGAGAGAGACAAAACCATACCTGTCAAATGACCCAAATTATTGCTAGATCTGTAAAATGTAAAGTCATATTAGTTGCTAGATCTGCAAAACAAATGCTCAAAAATTAGAAATGAAAAAACTTAAAAAATCATAAATTCTCCCAATATAAATTTAAACCAAAATATTTAAAACTACAACACTAACAAAATTAAATGAAAAAAAGTAAAAAGAAAATATAGGGAGAAAGAATAAATAGTATACCTGAAATCGTGCATTGGATCTGCAAAAAACAAACTAACCATAAAATCAAAACCAAAATGGAAAAAATACTTGATTATCAATGGTGTCTTTCCATAGATCTGGAATAAAATTAGGGTTAATTCTAAAAAACACAATCTAAGAACGTAAAACCCACGAAATACAAAGAAAAGAGACACAAACCGAACCTTGACATGGGAGTTGAGAGGTGAGTGACTGCGAAGACGTGAAGGAGCATCGGAGGTAGAGGCGGAGGGACGCGGAGAAGAAGGTTGATTCATGAGGGGGACAGAATGAGGAAGGGATTTTACAGAAATGGGGAAAATATGAAATGAGAGAGAATGAGAACCACAGCTAGGGTTTTGGCTAAAGAGAATAATGTGAGAAATGATCTCAACCCTTCATTTTTGAGTGATGTGGCACTCATCCTAACCATAAAGTGTCTTCTCGTCTTATGAATAGTGAAAACTCCATTGCTACTTATTTTATATATATATCATTACAGTATCTCTCAAAAGGACCACCGTGAAACATAGGCATATTCTGTTATTAGTCTATGTACCTCTTGTACTAAATAGGGACAAATGGTTCGGTAGACTCCTCGAACCCAAAATCAAATAACAATCAACGGAGGCGAACATAGTTTATAGCCCTTGCGCTATGCACACACCTAACGTACCCAAACGACATACTGGACACACTAATACATGACACATATTGAGCCGCCCTAAGTTCTATATTCTATGACGCAAATTCAGACCTCCCTGATTGTCAAGGTGGGATCACCCACTAAGCGGGAACCTCCGTGATAGCAGGCAGTGTAGGTATGTTAACATATATCATCAATCATATAATAGGTAAACACACAACCTATATATATTCAGTAGGTATTTACACAACCTAATTATCATCAGTTGTACGTAGTATATATCAATCGAATACTCACCGAACATTCAATTTACCATTATTCTCGCTATCATATTTAATGGAGTATTATTCTCTACTCTAAGGGCCTTAGTCTCTTTTGGTAGCTAAGTATTCCTTTACCTATTGGTTCATGCCCAAAGCTCACTTACGCTTTCCCGTAATTTTATTCTCATATTCTGGTATTAATTACATCCCCATTTAAGCCCGAATAATTCTAGCCTTAATTCCCTCCATAAGACTACCACATGCCATTATTAAGGTCCTACCGTAATCCCATAAGTCCCTCATAATGATTTAAAGAGTTCCCAAAGGTCACCCTATCATTTAAACAAATTTTCAAGGCTTAAATTGGCAAAATAGGCAAAAATGACAGGGCCGAATCAATTCGATTTGCACCAGGTCACCTTCTTCGTTGGTTTTCATGCATTTTTCACCATTTTCACATATGTGACTTATTTTTTCTTCACCAAATTCTAGACCAACTTTTCCAAACCTTTTCTACATGCATTAGGATGATTTTTAACATGCTAAACACATTAAATCCTCATGAAATTCAGTCAAGAATGAATAAAATTTAATAATCATCAAAAACTCGAGTTTTGTGTTCTTCCCACATATTCATTCAAAAACTCAAGTTTGGTCTGTGGTGATACTCACATATATTTTTATTTCTAATCATTTATAGATATTGAATTATTATACATGAAATCCCTACCCATAACATGTATAAAAATCATTTTTTTTCTTCTAAGAACATTCATTTAATCAAAACAATTGAAACCCTAATCACATGGGTATTATAACCTCATATTAAATTGTAATAAACTAATTTATTTTGATTAGTAGGGTCTGATTTCTTGGTTAGGATGATGGATTAATGATCTTCTCTTCCAATCCTCACTCCAAGCTTGATTGTGGTGTAAGAACACAATTCAACCTCTTAAGAATTCTTCAAAACCTCCAAGAATTCTCTCATTTTCTTCTCTAATGGACTCCCATTGTATTTAGAGTTTATAATCCTAACCCCTCTTATTTAGCATCTAATAAAGTAGTTAGACATTCGTAGGTCTCCTAACCCTCATTTCCCAAATGACTAAAACGCTCATATACGGTGCCGATTTAGTGTAAAAATGCCCCGGGACCCAATCGACACGCCCTGGTATACTATTTTGACTATTTTGACACTTTTGGAGTCATCCGTGACCTCAAAATTATCATCTGAATCACTATATATAATCATCCCATCTCTACCTCAAATTATTCAACACATGATTCTCGATTGAGATAAGATCCAATTACGCCAATATCACTCACTATTACGTAATAATTTCCATACGTTATTTACTATTTACTTAGTAAATTAAATTCATAATATTAATCATTATCTCACTCTCTATTAATATTAAATAATCACATTATCATTCAATTCAACTAAATTACTTCTCTCGCATAATTTAAAATAAAACTAAATAATTATCGAATTAATTAAATTAAAATACTCAGAAATATGGGTGTTACAGTAGCAACCAGTGGAGGGACTTAAATAGAAAAATCTTAAACTAAATGTGATCTCTACTGGTACTCTATAATGAAACACACATCGGTGCATAAACTCCATTATTTCTGGTCTAAACCCTCTTTGAATTGGCATTGACTAGACAACCCATCATGAATCCGATGAAAATGAACTCCTAAAAAGGCAAACTAATAAGTGGTTAAAGTACGCTGACTCTGTCAAACTCTAGGCATATGAATATCCTCATGAGCTAGAGAGGTAGGATCATCTAGATCTATCCATTGAGGTACTAGACGATGTGTCATTTGTGCTACAGAATGTGAAGAACTCGTACTAGATAATTCACCCATGATATGTGCTTCAGAGTCATTAGCCAAGTACGGAAACATCAAAGAATAGAGATAGTCACTGATAAGTCTCCCATACAAAAACACAGTGTTTGTTGAATTAGTTCAGGCTCTCTTCATAGTAGAAATGATGAGCCTGGGGTAATCAATATTCATACCTTGGGCTAAGACATACATAATTCCCCTTATGGTAATATGATAAATTAGAGGTGTGTCGATGCAGCATAAGGTTTTACATAACCTAGAAGTTAAGTGGGGAATAGTGCCGATCAAGGGAGGACTAAGGATACAAAGGCTGCTAAGAAAAAATGCAAAGTTATTGTAGAAAACATCATCCATAACATAAGGCTGATAAAGCTGACTATCCAACCTAGTCTTTAAACCCAAAAGTGTAGAAATGCTCATGAGAAAGATCAATAACAATTCCTCTCATAAAAGAGTAAACAACACAATTAACCTTGGGCAGGACCATGTTCGTATAAAACTTGTGAACTAAAGAAGCATTGGTCAAACCATAAGGTAGGACCAATAGAGAATCCCAGGTAGAAAAAATCAGCGACAAAAGATATATGCCCTCATCATACCTCTCTAAATGGGTCAAACCCAAATCACTCTCAGTAATAATAGGAAAAAATGGAACCATGTCTAGTAAAATAAATCATAGAGGGATTTGACGGATACACGATGTCTCTTAGTCAGTTTAGGGGTCGAATGAGAGTCTCGATCTATCGAACTCTCACCGACTCCACTCAGGGATGGGTATTCTTTCTAGCTTGTCACTTTTCTTTGGGCATGCTAAAAACACTAGGATAATACCAATCAATTATAATCATAGGGTTAAAATATGTCAAGAACACAAAATCTCAAAAAAAAAAAGTACTCCAAAATCACCAAATCCTTAAACCAAACACTCAAATAACTCTTAAGATGATAGATTCAACCTAAGAATACTAAGAGTAGCGTAAATAAATTAAGCTCGGTGAGGAATCATGACTTAACCAACTGTATTTTGAAGGAAATACAAATCAGACAATCCTAGGTCTGAAAAACAACTTGTGAGGAATCGAACTACTAAAACCTAATCAAACAGACATGTAATAAAAAAATGTATAAAAAGGGATTTTCACCTAGGATTATTTCTTTTGAGGAGTTTTGGATCGAAAGGAGGAACTAAAGATCCAATCACAAAGTTAAATTTGTAGAAATCCATTCGAACTGCTAAGTTTCACCATACACACGGGCCATGCACATGTCGTTAGTTATGTACCATGCGTACACAAAACAGAGCAAGGCCACAAAAACTTCTAACTCCTTGGCAAAACTTAAAAGAGCCCTATAATCCAAACTCTTAAAACTCATAAGTACAAATGAATGACAATGCATGGAAAATCATTCAATTTTGATTTTAGAAACATCAATTTGGGATATAATGCGAAAAATAGCAAAGTCAACAACTCATACACACAAGTATACAAATGCAAACACTAAATGTGTAAAGTGTGAATACGATTAGCCAACCCATGATTAAATTATTTAATATAAACACTTTATTTAAATACTGATTTAAAACATGGATTAAAAAGACATTTAACTCATATCCAATCAATTCAAAAGTAAAAGAATAAAATTCTTATCAAATCAATATTTTGCAACTTTGTAACGTTAATCAAGGTACGATTAGTGTGATATAAAAGAATACTAAATCAACATGAGTACATATAATCAAATCATGTAAGACATTACAAGTAATGGTTAAAAGACAATCATTACATCAATATCCTTTTGAACTCGAAATGATAGTTTGAAGCCATTAACTTCCTCAAACATGTTGATTGAAAAAACATTTTGGATGCCAACTAAGATAGAAAATTTTATTTTGAAATGGTAAGTCATATTTTGTTCCCATGTTTATTCAATCACTTGCCTTATGGATATTTTGTTAACATATATTGGGTTTTGCTATAGATTATCTTTTCACACGCCTAGATGTAACCTATCCAAGAACATTTGAATTTTCAAAATGGGTGTAAACACTCTAGTGGTGGTCCTTATCAATACTTTAAAATCGGTCATTTTTTTAACTCCTTCATAGTAAGTATCACACAAAATCTCACATATGGACCAATGAAACACCAATAATATCTCAAGGATTTTATCATTGATCAAATTCAGCACTGAAGGTAATATCAACATGATAAGCATCATATGCAATAAGTGATATGCATGTGCAAGTAGTGTGAAATTGATACCAAATATTTCAACAAATTTTTTAATCGTGATTTATCAAATGAATTTCAACCAAACAAATGAATCAGTAAAATAATGTAAATAAAATGGTTTATAATTCGCTTTTAATCATCATTCAAGTTAAATTGATCATCAAATCGTTATGAATTAAAGACCTAACCATAATACAAATATATATATATATATATATATATGAATTTTTAATAAGGAATGATGAATGAATATTTAAAAAATCATGTTTTAATAAGAAAAAAATATGTTGAATGCACATATATATGAAGAATCTCACTAAATAATGAAATGAGATACTTATTGCAGTCACTCGCCCACAAATATTTATCTCCCTCATAAATCAATAATGAACTAGGAATGTAAACCTACAAACCCTAGTCATCCCTAGCAAATTATATACTAAGATAGCGACAGGTGTTCCATCTCCCGGATCAATGGGAGGAACAACAACACTTTCCTTCTTCATAAATTTCATAAGAGGAACATCAACCTCTAATTTCTTTCTTAGTGAATTCCTAGGCAATTCACTAACAACTTTTGGAATCCATCTCCCATTCCTCCTAGGATTCTTATGCCTAGTTCTTTAAATTTGAGCATATGTTCGAGGTATAAGTCAAGGAAACTCTCTTCTAGCCTCACTTTCCTCATGCACTAGTAAATGCATCAATTAATCAAATTGTCCACAAAGATCATTAAAATGATCACTATGAGAAAATTGCCTCCTATCTCCCATGAACCTATAGTTTTTCTCTCTCAATCACCAACAATATTGCTTTGTGTGACCGTGTACCTTACAAAAGTACAAAAAGATACATTTCTTATCCCAACATTATACACATTCTTTCTTAACTTATTTCTCTCATGTTGAAATTTCAAACCAATTTTTTCAAGTCTTTTTCTTTTAGAGCAAAAATGTGCAATATTGTTTGATTTACCATAAAGAAAAATCCCATATGGTTGACTCACTTGAGTCTGTACCATATAGGATTTCCAACTAGTTTGGATAAGGTGACAAAATAGGTTAGATCCTTTTGAGGATCCCCTCAAAGGTATACAAGATTCATCAACAAATACCATCCAGTCCAAGAACCACATACCTATAAAAAAAAAGGGAAGTATTCTTAATACCTGAACACGCTATAGGACCCAATTCGTGCATATAGGTATAAAAGTGTGTGCACAAGTATTTACACATTTTTAGGAATTTTTATAACATTTTAAAACTATTTTAAACATTTTTAAATCATTTAAAATTATTTTTAAAACAATTAAAATCTTATTTTTAAAGTGTTGGGGTTAAAATTGAAATATCTTTATTCCTTAAAAATATGCTAGGGTATAGGTGTAAATGGGATTTTGAAAAATATCAAAACATGCATTTTCTAACCAACATTGTCTCTCCATGTGTTTGCTTTCGTTTAGTTGGGTTTGTGTTTGTTGCCTCTCACAGGTTTGAGAATCATTGTTAACCCTTAGATAAAATTCATCAACGATCTGATGTGTTTAGAAGTGATCCAAGTGACATCCTTAGTCCCAATCATAGTGAGAAGAGGAACGGTGCATTATCAACCCTTAGATTAAGAGTTTGAACCATCCAATTAATCACAACCCTTAATTCCCTTCGAACGTCTGGATCCTTCCATGGGTGGTATAAATACGTTCCCCTGGTTATCCTTTAAGAGACTTTTTCCATTCGTCTCATTTGAGAGAAAAAAGAGAGTAGAGAGAGAATAAAGAATGGAAAGAGAGAGACAGAGAAAACCAGTCTTAGAAATGAAAAATCTAGAGGTTTTCTTCCAAAAACCAAACACGTCCTTATAACTTTCATACATACCAAAAAACCTACAACTGTGAGAGTTAAAAAAAATTAGGTTTTGAGGGTTTGGTGTTTGGCTAAGATTTGAAGAACCTCTTCAATTGAAATCTCTCTTGAGAACCTGTCTCAGTGTAAATTTTGTGTTTCTTTTTAGAAATTACAAAATTTATTAAGAGATTTATCTCACTTACTATTTTAGGGTTTCTATTATCTCTTACATGTTGGATCTTGATTTATATGTTTATATTTTGTTAGATCTGTTATCTGTTTCAAAAATTTTGAAAAAGATACCTCAAACAGTGTTTAAATCTCAAATCTGACTATAGTGTTTCAAAAAGTTTAAGTTTCACAGTTTGTGAAAATAGTTTGTATATAAATAAGTTTTGAAACCTTTGATCTATTTTTTAGAAAGATTTTCTCAGATCAAAAAATATTTTTAAAGTCTGATCTTTAAGAAGTTTGAACTCTCTGCATATCATATAGACTATGTGTAATTCATTAGAATTTATTTTGTATAAATCTTGAGAGGTGTGAACTGCATTTTGCATGTAGTTGTAGTCACATCACTATCATAACACTCTCACACGTACACCTAGTAAGTGTGGTTCATTTGAGAGACTTTGAGTTGTTTGAGCCAATGCAAACAAGGAGCAAGAAGGAAGGCAAAGAAGATGCTAGGAAGGATAAAGCCAAATCAAATATATTTTTGAGATGGGAACTCGTGTACGTATATTTCTCATCTTAGACTTAGGATCTTGATTGCATTCTTAGTGCTTATAATCTTGTAAATATTTCTTGATTATAGTGAACTTTTTTGTTTTGTGATGTAGAGGTCACCGTGGATGTTTCCCCTAGTTTTGGGGTTTTACCATGTAAAAAATACCGTTTATTCTGTTTTTTTTTCTTCATTAATATTGATGCTACATAGACTTAGGTTTATTCTAAAACCTATTTCCAACAAACTGAAGTAACTTGTTCATATTTTCTATTTTAAACACATCTTGTGTTACTATTGAGATTTTTCTGAAAGAGTTTCCTAAAAAAGTAATTCGAAACTTACTTAATTGTTTTAACTTATGTTAAGGTAAGGTTTTTTAATTGGTATCAGAGATGAGTATCTGTTTTTCAAAACAATTAGATCCTGCACTTTGAAACTGTATTAAAAAATCTCAATGGACGAGAAATTTGAGCATCTTGGAAATCTCTCCAGACCTCCCCTCTTTGATGGAAATAATTTTCCTTACTCAAAAGTAAGGATGGTTGCCTTTATCAAAGGGACATTAGGAGATGATGTTTGGGATACTATTGAAAATAGATATACACATCCAAATAAGCCTATTACATAAGGTAGTAATGAAAGGATTAAAAAATTCCTCAATGAGTTTACTAAGGAAGAAAAACATACCTCTTTAAGAACAATAAAGGTTAAAATGACATATTTATGCCTCTTAATGAACACAAATTTCAATGGATATCTATATGTTCAACATCTAAGGAATCTTGGGACACTTTAGTCACAGCTCACGAAGGTGATAACCGTGTTAAGGCAACCAAAACTCAGATGTTAATACAGTAGTATAACACTCTCCTTATGGCTGAGACTGAGACCTTTGATGAATTCTATATTAGGTTGACTCATGTTATTACTAAATTACATGCCAATGGAATTATATATGATAAGAAATAAAAAGTTTCTAAAATTCTTATATCCCTTCCCCCTAAGTTTCATAACAAACATTATGCAATTGAGGAGATAGATAACCCGCACTTGACCCCTGAACTCCTTAGTAGAAAACTTAGGGTTGTTGAAATGGAACTTGAATTTAAGAAGCATTTATCCAACAATCATAAGAGATAGACCAGTTCCAATGTAGTCTTATAGTCTAAAATGACCTCACCTCAATTAGTCATGCCTAATGTTGACTTTGAATCTGAAGAGTATTGTAATTTAGAGAGTTTGGATAACCATATTGTCTTAATGTCCAAACAATTCAAGAAACGGTTATAAATAATGTTTATTCTAGAAAAGGTAAAGCTGGATATCAAAACTCTTTTAGTAGAAGACCTCATGAGAGAGATCAAGATAAACACAACACGGATGATAGACCAAGGACTAATATGAAAATGTTAAATGTCATCATTGTGGTAAACTAGGCCATTTTGCCAGTAAGTGTAGAGTAAAACTTAACAATAACAATGCCAAGGCTAATATATGTAAGATTTGGGATGGCTCAAGTGACTCTGAAGAAGATGAGCCTGAGGCTTCTAATTATTTTGACCTTGGTATGGATTTATTTGCTAAAATTATTTATACTGAAGATATGCCTTTGAACAATGTTGATTCTGATGTTGTTATAACTAGAACTATTACTGATGATGTTGTGCCAAATGCCGATTTATCTTCTTTTTGCTTAAAGAATATAAATGTTGTTGATGTTACTACTAGTGGTTCTTCGATGTCGTGTGTGAGTTAAAGTGATCTCGTTAATGACGAATTAAATGGGTGTGTGAGTGCGACAAATGAAACATTAGGGGACAACTCACACACTGCATTAGATGAGTCTAAAAACAATGATCTACCGGACATTCACACACTTTACACTAAGACCCTTAGGAAGATCAGTAGACTAGAAAAGACTATTAAGGATTTAACTAAGAAATTAGAAGCGTTAAGCCTAATGGTGAATTACAATGTTGGGGACTATACAAATCAGTGCTTGGCTTATGAATACAAAACCAAATCTTTTGTTGAAAAAATTAAAGAACTTTTTGCAATCAAATATGGCCTTGGAAAAGAAATATAAGTTAACTTTGGTAGAATTGGAAGAATCCAAGCTAAAGGTTTTAAAAGTTTTCAAAAAGTTCTCTAAATTTGAAAATAATTCTAACTATTTTGAAAATTGTGTTGCCTCTAGCAAAACCAATTCTAAAGATAGATTTTGATAATAAAACTAAGGCACAAATAATTTTTTTGAAAAATGTGCAATTTATTTCTTCTGGAAAAAGACCGAATGACCTATGCCCTGATTTTCTAACTTTAAAGAAAGACTTTGAAAATAAGAAAAAGTGTCCAAAAAAACTGATGGAAGATTGTTCAAAGTCAACTACTGAATCTAAGGCTAAATATGTTTCCCCCGATTACGAGATTTGAACCTGGATGGAAAACTGTTATAGTTAGACCTAAGGTCAATGTTTAGCAAATGGATAAACCTCTTTTTTAAGATTTTCAAAACCTGAAACAACCGTCTAGCCACCAATACTGTTCATATTGTGATGTTTATGGACACTGTCTTGTTGGATGTTTTTAAAAACGACTGTATAAGCCTATCTATAATTCATTTGTTTAACAAAAATTTAATTATTCTAGGCAAAGCAGTAATAACTATGTACTTTCGAAATAGCCCAATAAAAACTCTAACTATAGATCTAGGAAGAAAAGATATAATACCAAGAAGAAATCTAAGAGAAAGAACCCTAAACCTATTTCTAAACCAAAAGCTCATAAAAATTGTAAAACTAGAGCTATCTAGGTTATAAAGGACGATATAATACCCCAATTGCGATGTAACATTGTTATTAATGCTTTAAAAGCTGAGAACACTTTAACTGGTTGGTACTTAGACTCTGGCTTCTCCAAGCATATGACCGAAGACAATACTAAATTATCCGACAAAACAAACTTTTTAGGTGGAAACATTTTGTTTGGAGACAGAGTATCAACTCAGATCATAGGCAAATGAATACTCTAAGAAAAGGACTTCCTACTCTTAAAGATATCCTATTAGTAAAATCTCTTAATGTCTATTTGTTAAGCATATCTCAATTTTATGATTCCAACCACGCTGTCATATTCTCAAAAAACAATTACAAAATCTTAAATGAGAATGGTGATTATATTCTTACAGGTCACAGAACCCTAGATAACTGTTATACAGTAAATTTGAGTACTAAGATTTGTAATATTGCCAAGCTGGATGACAATGAAATCGGGCATAACAGGTTGGGCCACATTAATTACGATAATCCTAGAAAATTAAGCACTCAGGATATAGTTAGAGGTTTACCTAAGATAAAACCTATTTCAAACGTTGTTTGTGGGTCGTGATAGGAAGGAAAATAGTTAAATCTGCTCACAACAAAGTTAAAGATACTTTAACTACTAAATCTCTAGAGTTAATCCACATGGACCTAATGGGTCCTTCATGTACAGTGAAACTTTATGGTAATAGTTACATTTTGGTTATTGTGGATAATTTTACTCGATTCACTTGGGTAGCATTTTTAAAACAAAAATATGATTCATTTGAAGAATTTTTTAAAATCCTTTTAAGAATCGAAAATGAAAAAGATACACAAGTAAATCGAATTTGTATCGATATAGGAGGTGAATTTAAGGACTTGGGTGTAACATAATATTATAATTATAATGGTTATCAGCAAGAGTTCAGTGCTCCTAAAGGACCCCAACAGAATGGTGTTTTCGAGCGTAAAAATTGCCCAATCCAAGAAATGGCCAGGGTAATTGATATGCCCAAAGTTCACCCTCTTACTGAGAGCAACCAACCTCGGCCAGTCTCAGAGCCGAGGTGACCAGAAGCTAATGGAAACCATCGGTAATATCGTCTCTCATAAGGTCGGCCTTAGCCGACGTTGCAGTAACCTCATTAACTAACCTCGGTTGGTCAAGAGCCGGGGTCAACAAGGTCTCAATCATCTACCAACATTACCATCGGCCCTAGGCAACGTTGCGATCACTAGCCGAAATTAGCATGTCTCATGGGCTCAATCATTTACCAATATTACCATCGGCCGCAGTTGACGTTACGTCTCATACCTAACATCTGACAGCTCTCCTGGCAGAGGTCTTCATGGGCACAAGGCAACTGCACCTTACTCCACCAACCTTGTTCTTGTCCAAGCTGAGGTTACACTAGTCAAGGATGCAGAGCCAAGAATTTGCAAGCACATACAAGGTTGGGAGCGCGGGGATAAAATCAGTTGTAATCGAATCAATCCCCTCACATGAGGGACTATTTCATCATCATCCTCTACATATGACAGTGATAGATGGCTTCACTAGATTGGCTATATCATCACACACATGCTCATTGCATGCTTGGGGGGTACATTACACCCCCAAACACTATAAATACTTGTCTTCTCCTACTTTGTAGGGGATCCTCAATTACAAACCCTAGCCAAAATCTGGTGCATTTACAGTAGAGAGATAAATTGGAGTGATTGTATTGATAAGGCCATTAGAGCCCCCTTTTTATAGTGATTCTTACACTCACTTGCATAGTGGACGTAGGCTAGATTAGCTGAACCACTTACATTCTAGAGTTCTCCTCTTTTCCTCACCTCCTTCTATATATACATATATCCTCTTGTGTTGCCATTGTTATCACTTGCTTGAGCTTGTTAACACCTTACTTGGTGGTGTTATTCACAGCATCATCAGTAATGATACAAGCTAAGAACTTGCCAAAATAATTTTCGATTGAGGAAGTTCAAACAGTGTGTCATATCAATCGGTTTTACCTTCGAAAAAATACCAGACAAACCTCCTATGAACTTTGGTATGGCAAAAATACCAACGTAAAATATTGTTGAACTTTTGGGAGTATTTGCTTTGTTTCCAAATATAGAGAACACCTATCTAAGTTTGAAACCTATGGTGACATTATCATATTTTTGGGGTACTCCCCTAATAGTCGGGCTTATCACGTCTATAATTTACGTACCAAAGTAATCATGGAATCAATAAATGTGATAGTAAATGACACTAATATCGAGAGTAAAGATCAAGGACTAACTATAAGGGACGAGTTCGAAAATAATTTTACTAATGACTCTCCAGAGATAGTTGATCCTTTACCAACTAAAATCACTGAAGTGCCTAACTAGGTTTCTAAATATCATCCCATAGATAATGTTATTGGTAACCCTGAAGAGCCCTTACGTACAAGATCATAATTATGTAATGTTGCTCATTTGGCATATTTTGTTCCTCCAGTAGAATAAAAGAATGTGAATGAAGCACTTGATGACTCATTTTGGATAGGCGTTATGCAGCAAGAGCTCATCTAATTTAAAAGTTATGATGTATGGTATCTTGTGCCTAGGCCAAAAAATAAAAGGGTTATCAGCACTCGCTGGATTTTTAAAAACAAAATAGATTAATCAGGGATGATAGTTAAAAATAAAGCTATATTAGTTGTCTAGGGCTACTCTCAAGTTAAAGGAATAGATTTCAAGGACAACTTTGCCCCTGTCACTCGCCTTGAGTCTGTTCTCTTACTCTTGGCCATTGCTTGTCACTTACAATTCACACTTTATCAAATGGATGTAAAACCCACTTTTTAAAATGGTCTTTTGTCAGAGGAGACATATGTTGAACAACCTAAAGGATTTATTGGTCCTCGTTACCCAAACCATATGTATAGATTGAAAAAGTCATTATACAGTTTAAAGAAAGCCCCGGGGCTTGGTACGAATGCCTGTCGACATTTCTTATCAATAAAAGTTTTTGACATGGTGGAAATGACTAGACATTATTTGTTAAACATTTTAACAAATAGGTCTTAATAGTCCAGGTTTACGTTGACGACATTATTTTCTGATCTACTTTCCCATCTAAGGTTAAAGAGTTTTCTGATATTATGCATAGGGAAGTCAAAATCTCGTTTATGGGGGAGCTTCAATATTTATTAGGACTTCAAGTTAAGCAAAAAAGATGATGGGTTATTCATATCGCAATCTAAGTACGCAATAGAGTTTGTGGAAAATTTTGGTTTAGATAAGGCCAAAATTGCTTGGACTCCCATGAGTACTTCTACGAAACTATCCAAAAATGAACATGGGAAACCTATATATCCTACCCTATATAGAAGCATGAGAGGCAACTTGTTATACTTGATAGCCTCTTGACCTAATATCATGTATGATGTGTGTTTGTGCCTGTTACTAAAGTGCACCTAAAGAAAGTCACCTTTTATGTGTTAAATGTATAATTAAATATGTTAGACGGGTAATAATCCTAGGTATATGGTACACAAATGATACCTCTAGCACAATTGTATGATACACCAATGCCGATTAGGTTGGGTGTTCGGACGATAACAAAATCACATCAGGTGCTTATCATTATATAGGTAATAACTTAGTAGGAAAGAGCAGTAAAAAAACAAAATTGCACTTCACTTTCCACAGCAGAATCATAATATATAGTAGCAGGAAGCCGTTACACTCAGTTAATGAGGATAAAGAAAATGCTTAGTGATTATGGCATTAAAGAAGAAAAGTTAAATCTATACTGCGATAATCAATTTGTGACAAATATCTCTAAGAATTCTGTTCAACCTTCCCGTACTAAACATATTAAGATAAGACATCATTTTATACGATAATTAGTTGAATCTAAAGAATTGGAGATAAACTATTTACCTACTGAACAACAACTAGCTGACTTATTCACTAAACCTTTGGATAATTTACGATTTAAATCCTTAAGAAAATCCATTGGTATGATAATTCCTGAATAGATCTATGTCACCTACTATTACATCCTCTGGTTACGTTCATGCTTATAATTGGTCTTTGGGGATATAGGGCATGGTCGTTTAATAAATGACAAAAGATGCCCCCTATCTCTATTTTATGTAGAAGACCCTTGAGGTGACCTGTTGTATATTTTAGGTGTATAGAATGATTTACATCTTGAATAAATAATCTTTTGCATATTTCGTTTACCCCATTGTATATTTGAGAAAAATCAGGGGAGAAACTTGAGTAGCTAGCTATATTATTATCTATCTTAACTCAACTAATGCGCCAACTTGAGTGTTTTATTTCAGGCATTTCATAATCCGTTTTGTGCAAACTTCACATCTTTAGTGTAATAGTCTGTATGGTAGTTGATTTATGTAGTTTCTCTCTTATTTTCGGTTCTAAGATAGGAATGGGTATATATCTCTTTTGTATAGGAAATCTATGACTTCTATTTTACCCACGAGTACTGGTTACTCAAGGGAATTTTGTCTTCATTATCCAAAGGGAAAGATTAAGAACACACTAAATGGTTGACTCACTTAAGTCTGTACCATATAGGAGTTCCAACTAGTTAGGTTATGGTGACAAAATAAGTTAGATCCTTTTAAGGGTCCCCTCCAAGGTATATAATCTTCATCAACAAATATGATCTAATCCAAGAACTACATACCTATCAAAAAGGGAAGTATTCTTAATACCTGAACACATTATAGGACACAAATCATTCATATAGGTATAAAAGTGTGTGCACAAGTGTTTACACATTTTTAGGAGTTTTTATAACATCTTAAAACTATTTTAATCTTCTTTTAAAACCATTTAAAATGGTTTTTAAAATAATTAAAATCTTTTTTTAAAGTGTTGGGGTTAAAATTAAAATATATATATTCCTTAAAAATATGCCAGGGTAGAATACAAAGCCAGTAAAGACATTTGTGGGTGTAAATGGGATTTTGAAAAATATCAAAATATGTATTTTCTAACTAACACTGTCTCTCCACATGTTTGCTTTCATTTGGTTTGATTTGTGTTTGTTACCTCTCACAGTTTTGAGATTCATTGCTAACCCTTAGATCAAATTCATCAACGATTTGCATGTATTTAGAAGTGATCCATGTGATATCCTTAGGGACAATCAGAACGAGAGAAGAAATAGTGCATTATCATCCCTTAGATTAAGAGTTTGAATTATCAAACTGATCATAACCCCTAATTTCCTTCGAACGTATGGATCCTTCTGTGGGTAGTATAAATACGTACACTCGGTTAGCCTTTAATAGAATTTTGTCATTCGTGTCATTTGAGAGAAAAAAGAGAGTAGAGAGAGAGAGAGAGAGAGAGAGAGAGAGTGAGTGAAAACCGTCATAAAAATGGAAAAATCCTTAGGTTTTCTTCCCAAAACCAAACACATCCTTATAAGATTTGTACATACCAAAAAACCTACAACCTTGAGAGTTAAAAATATTAGGTTTTTGAGGGTTTGGTGTTTGGCTGAGATTTGAAGAACCTCTTCAATCAAAATGTCTCTTAGGAACCTATCTCGGTGTAAATTTTGTGTTTCTTTTTAGAAACTACAAAATTTATTAAGAGATGCATCTCACTTAGTGTTTTAGGATTTCTATTATCTCTTACCTGTTGGATCTTTATTTGTATGTTTATATTTTGTAGATCCATTCTCTATTTCAAATATTTTGAAAATATACCTCAAACAGTGTTTAAATCTCAGATCTAATAATAGTGTTTCAAAAAGTTTAAGTTTCACAATTTGTGAAAATAGTTTGTATATAAATAAGTTTTGAAACCTTTGATCTATTTTCAGAAAGATTTTCCCAAATCTGAAAATATTTTTAAAGTCTGATTATTAAGAAGTTTGAACTCTCTGCATATCATATAGATTCTGTGTAATTCATTAGGATTTATTTTGTATAAATCTTGATAGGCGTGAACTGCATGTTGTATTTAGTTGTAGTCACATCACTATCACAACACTCTCACACAGACACCTAGTAAGTGTTGTTAATTTGAGAGGTTTTGAGTTGTTTGAGCCAATGCAAACAAGGAATAAGGAAGAAGGCAAAGAAGCTGCTTGGAAGGTCAAAGCAAGATCATATATATCTTTGAGAGGGGAACTCGTGTAGGTATATTTCTCATCTTAGAGTTAGGATCTTAAATGCATGCTTAGTGATTGTAATATTGTAAATATTGTTCGATTATGGTTGAATTTTTGTTTTGTGGCATAGAGGTCACCGTGGATATTTCCCCTTGTTTTGGGGTTTTACCACATAAAAAATACCGTCTCTTGTGTGTGTTTTTTATTTCTTCATTAATACTTCTACTACACAGATAGGTTTATTATAAAACCTATTTCCAATAAACTAAAGTAACTTGTTCATATTTTCTGTTTTAAACACATCTTGTGTCACTGTTGAGATTTTTCTAAAAGAGTTTCCTCAAAAAGTTATTCAAAACTTACTTAATTGTTTTAACTTGTGTTAAACAACTTAGTAAGGTTTTTCAAAAAAGTACAAACAAAATCCTTTTTAGCAAAAAGTTTAACCTCCTTCTTTTGAAACATAGGAGTTTGTACCAAATCCTATTCTTGAGCATTTAAACTTTCAACATTCAATTTTATTTTTACAATATTTTTCTCAAACTTTGAATCATTGAAACCATTCACATGATTGTTAGGTTTTGGTGGATCATTACTCAATAAGATGCTATCAAGAACATTATTTCTATCCTATACTTTTATTTTTAAATCATTATCATGGTCAAGTATAAGTTTAAACTTTTCAGTGTCAACTTTAAAATTGAGTTTTCAATCTCATTCTCTTTTTTTTTCTAAATAATTAAATTTATTATTTTAAAGACTCATATTGCTTTGACAAACTTCAACAACTTTTTCAAGATAAAAAACTTTAAATGAACATTATCAACCTTTTCTTCCTTCTCATCAAGTTCATTCTGTATAGCTTTCATCTTGCTAAAAAAATTAATGTTCGATTCCTTAAGTTTTAAGGACTCTTTAAAAAGTTCATCATAAGCCTCTTGAATGTCATTCTTATCACTGTAAACCTCATCTCGAGACCTGGATATAGATGTGTGTGCACTCTCACCATTATATGATTAAGAATCACTAAGGACCATATTTTAAGAAGCATTAGTCCTATTCTTCTTCACCACACACTCTAAAGACACCATATCATCTTTCTTCATCATGAATGTAAACTTTTTTTCAATTTATTTCAAGAACATGGAGTCGGTTTCCTTTGAATCATGTTAAGAATACTCACTCAGTGAGTCAACTTGCGAATAATATGACTTGTTTTCACACTTTTAAAAAAGTCAAATTCACTTTGCAAAGACTCAAATCGCTTCTCAGGTTCACTTTTAGAACTTTCACAAACAAAAAGCTCTTCGTTCACTTTTTCAAATTCAAGAGTCAAATCAAATTTAATTTATAAAAAATCTTGAGTTTTTTCAAATCAAGACTTAAGGACCTATACAATTTTCTCAAATCAGAATTTTGTTCTCTCAAGGCAAAAAATCTTCAAACAATTCTTCCTACTCTAATTCAAGCATTTTAAACTTTCAATTGGTAAGTTGACTGTCATTTTAAACTCTTTAGAAGTTTTTTTTTCTTATTTATGGAGTTTGACTTGATTAGCCAATTTAACATTCAACTATTTCATTTTGAGAAGTTGAACATTCAACACTTCATTCTTTTGGCTTAAGGATTTGGCATTTTCAATTGCATCAAAATCAACATTCATGGATTTTGCATTTTCTAGAGAATGAGATAATATAGCCACACTCTTGTTAAATCTAGATTTGAATTGATCTAAACTTTATCTTTAATTCACAAACATATGATTTAAAGGTATCTTTAATTCACAATTATTAATACTAATCAAATTAGGACAAGCAATTTCCATCATGATCACAAAAACTAGATCTATACACGAGCAAACAAATATGTGAACAACAATCAAATAGAAGACCCGCAACAACATCTACTCTAGCATGCTAATACTATAAAAGTGAGAACCATGCCCTGATACTAATTGAGGATGTGAATTAATATTACAAGAGTTAACCTAAAATAAACATAATTTTGTTTGCACATTCAATTATCCTAGCACATGAATTAACTAGGTGATATGATGTAAGTCTCAAATTAATCACACAACAAGATTAATTACGTAGATCTAGAGAGAATAATAAGAATTCAACACCTAATTCCAAATTTATCTAATTAAATTAGATCTAGATGTGATCTACATGTAGTGTGTGATCAAAGGGTGGAATTGAATGAATAACAATCACAAACATTTCACAAGACATATTTATGGGGGGAAATCCCCACCAATGGGTAAAAAACCTCATACATTTCATAAATATTTTGTGCACGTGCATGTGTTAGCCGGTACAATTCACAACCATGAAAAAGGATACATATTCAATCTTCCAATGAATGTATATCTTTTGAATTCTTCAATGAGAGTCGATGCAAGGTTTTCAATCTTCAAAGTTCATTATAAACTAAAACTAGACCATTCCTTGCTCATAACCAATCAAGTCCATTTTACTTGATACATGCAACGACTCAAATATTTTATCATGGGAAACTAGCCAACTAATATATTACAAAATTACATATTCAGTTTCTTTATTACAATTAAAGGCCACATCAAATATCATAACATATTTTTAATTTCTTTAAAGTCTTACTACTCGTGAATGACACATCGTTTGTCCACTTAAATGACACATCATCGCTCTATTAGTATTTGTTAATGGTGTTAACCTCCTGACAACAAAATGAAAGTATCCCATAAAAGAACATCCCCAATACCCACTTTTGGATAATTAAAAATATATACATAATTATCCTACTTCCCAAAAGTTTGAGTTTATGAAAATGTTCATAATAAAGGAAATATTATCTAAAAGGATGATCATGATTGTTGATGTAAAAAACTAGATTGCTCTAATTATTCAATCACAGATAAATAAATAAGACAAAGATTTTTAAAGTGGTTCGGCTAGGAATAAAGCCTACGTCCACTGTTATGTTATTGCTGAGTGTTAATAGAATTCTTGATTACAAGTTCTCTCAAGAAATTCCCCTCCCTTTGAATGGGATTGATACAAGGTATTTATAGCCTCAAGGCTGTACATGAAAGGTCCAATACATTAAATGATATACATGTGAATGGGTAATACATTTAATGCAGCGTGTGCGTCAAGAATCTAATGAATAGTTGAACAGTTGTCCGTCTGATAATTGATGACACGGCCGAGGTGCAGTTCGGACCGCCTTAGTTGCTCGTTGATCAAGAGTTCCTCGGAGTGCTTAGAGTATCTCGGGATGATATAGTTCCTCGGATGATAAAGCTCCTCGGTGAATTCTCGTTGCTCGGTACCAACCACGGTAAATCTGTAAATGATCTTCCTCGCTGTTATTGTGCCACGTAGACCGACACGTGTCTTCATACTATTCGTCCACATCAGCATATTAATTTTGGTATCAACAGAAGCCCCCAATGTTTCATATTTCGAACTTTGAGGAGTATGGGACATTCTTTCTCGGTATATGGTAATATTAAATGACCTTCCTGGGTTTTAGGAGCATTGTATTCAAATTTCCTTCTCATTTCGCAGTTTCCGCCTTTTTATAAGCGCTTCGATCTTCGTGCAACTTTTGTCTTTTTAGCCGCCGGAAGTTCAGTAGTTTCTTTTTAGTAATCATTTCTTTCGCCGCTTCCCAATGCAAAGTATTTAAACCTCTTTGGTAACCATACCGTCGTCTACACTTTCCATTTTTCTGCCTTCAAGTTTTCTTTTCTCTTCCTCTCTCTTGTGTGTTCATCATTGTTTCCGTTCGTTGTCAACATATCTCCTTTCTTTCTGTAAGATCTTCTTCTTTTCTTCTGCATCTCTTTTATTCAATATGGTTTATATTGTTGAATCTGCTGAGAAATTTCGTTCTGACTTTTCCATTCCTTCTTGGGTAACTCTAGAGGTTCTTTCTGAGCCTTTAGATTACTTTCGATTGGCTGAGGGACATTGGTTCCCCAGTCTTTTCATTGCTGAATGTGGTTTTTCTTTTCCCCCAAACTCATTATGTCTTGAGTTTTGTCAATATTTTGATCTTGTTCCTGCAAAAATAGCCCCCAATTCATGGAGAATAATTAACGGGGTGCACAAGTTAAATCTAACTCATGGGACTCGTATAGGGATCCCAGAAATCATGTACTGCTATAAATGGGCCACTTTAGATAATATTTATTATTTAAAAACTAGGTTTTTAAATAGAGCCCTTGTAGTTAACCTCCCTGATTCAAATAGAGATTATTTTGAGCATGGGTTGGTTATAAAAAATTGGCAACACGCGCCTTTATCTGGGAATGAAGTATACAACGGTCCCAGATGCCCCCCATACGGCAATGGGATAGGTTTATTTTTCATTTTTATTTTACTTATGAAATTGCGTTTTCATCATGTTTGACAAAATGTATGACTGAGATTTATGTATTTATTTGCAGTTGATAGTAAAAGAAAAACTCCAAAAGAGTCGGAAGTGAATATCAAGCATTTAAAACTTATCTGGAATTTGCATAAGACGATTGCAGACGAGCATATTAGATCTGCATCATATTTGCTGCAGTATAAGAGCTACACAACCTCTTATACTGCTCGCCCTGTTGAACCAGCCTCAACACCAGAAAGTTCATCTTCAGATTCTCATATTCCCCTATCTCAGAGAATGGGCAAGAAAAGAGCTCCTCCTGCTCTATTTGGTGAAATTTCTTCTACTGTTGAAGCAAAGAAAGGTAAAAGTGATGTCCCAGAGGGGACTAAAAAAGTAGATGTTAGTTCCTCCAAAGTTGCCGAGAAGCCCCCAGTGGCCCCGAGCAAGAGAGCTGATGTAATTATAATCTCTCCGACCAAGACCTCTTCCTTGGTTGATGCTGCTGACCCTCCTTTGAAGAGATTGAGGAAATCATCCTCGGTTAATCTTGCTGGAACTGCATCTTCTCTACCCGCTGGTGGTAGTAGTATTTCAAAAATCATTCTTCCGAGCTCTTCAACGAGCTCAGTTATACCCGAGGTTCTCGGGGTTGATGAAAAGATTCCTAGGGATACACTGACATCCCTAGCTGCTCGCCATCTTTCTTCAGTAAATTTCTCATACCTTTGGTCTTTCTTTCTTTTTCTTGATTTCTTGCATTTGTATTGACTTTATTGTTTTTCTTATCTCTCAGCTGGTGAACTGTTTCAATACCATCGTGAAGAAAGATCAAGCTATTAAAGCTTCTAGTTCCTCGTCCGATGTTGACGATGCCCTCTTGGGTTTAGCCCAATCTGTGAAAGAATCTCGCCAGCAGTACGTCGAGGAGAAAGCTGCCTGGGAGAAAAAATTGGCTGCAGCTGAGGCTGATAAGATGAAGATGGCTGAAACCTCCAAGAATTTGGAGGAGAAGGTGAAAAGATTAGAGGTCAATCAGCAAAAGTGCGATGACCAACTGAAGAAGGCAGAAGAAGAACTGTCTATCCTACGAGACATCAAAATCCAGAAGGAACAATTGGATGTCAAACTCTCCTCGGAGAAGTTGAAAAGAAAAGTTGCAGTTAGGAAACATTTCAGTGCTGGTTGGGAAAAAGGATGGGATAAAGGGATTGCAGCTATGACATCTCAAGTCAAATATGGGGAGTTGAAATACTTCCATGACGGTTGGGTAGCTGCTCTACAAGAGCTAAAAACCCAAGACGATTCTGAGCTATTCCAAAGGCATCTCCCTGGTCCTCCTCCCCCAATTGTGGAAGAAGAAGAAGATGAACCTGCATCAGATGAATCTTCCATAGCTGTGGATGTCCCAATCTCTGCTTCTCAACCCTCTGTCATTGAGGACATTTCTTCTATGCCTCCTCCTGCCGAGAAGATTTCTGCCGACCAAGCTGTTGTTATCACCGAGCAACCGAGCTCCTCGTCCCAGCCTCCCGAGAAAGTCTTGGGAGACAAGGAAAAGGTGTGAAGTTGTTCGGTATCATTCTTATCTTTTATCATTTGTAATCGAACACTGTAATCCTTTTATGATCTAATAAAATACTTCTTTACTCATCGCCGTTATTGATGATTCTTTGTTGATTGTTGTCTTTTTCTTGTCTTTAGTTTGTTGCTAGAATGGAATTAATCTCTTCTCATGATACCGAGCTGATGCAGCAATGTCACCAATACTATAGGGCTGGTCATACAGACCTTAGTTCTTCTGAAATTGCTGACATTCTTGGTCATGATGCTTCAGAACAAGCGACTGAGGCTTATCGGTACTTGAAAGATTTACTCCACCGAGCTGTAGCTAACAATGTCGCTTATTATGAATTGATTGAAGAGCTGCATTGTTCCTTAAAGGATCTCCAAGGCCAGCACAATGAATCGATGGCTTCATTACACGAGGAATATGAAAATAGATATCAACAACTTTTCTCTGATACAGGTCATAAAAAGATCATTGCTGCATATGACATTAGGGAAAGGACCCTAAAAGGTGAAGTTGAAGCCTGCCGACAAATTGCCGAGATCCTGGAACAAGAAAATAATAGTCTGCAGAAAAGATTGGCTCAATATGAATCCGTTGCCTCCTCTTCCACTGCATTAGTACCAGTTACTGATGAAGGTTTTTCGTTTCTAGAGGTTGAAAACGCCAAACTAAGGCAAGAGTTGGATGACTTGAAAAAGTCTATTATTCCTGTGACTGCTCGGGGACGAGGAAGGAGTTCTCGGGGACGAGGAAGAATAATCGAGGAGCAAAGTTCTCCAGTTGCTTCTCGGAGCCGATCAAGAGTTCTTAGCCGTAGTGTTGAAGAATCTCGCACCCAATCTACTCTGGAAACTCAAGCATTCCAACTGAATGTTAAGGATCGTGCTCTGTCTGATTTGTCTAAGAAAAATTTATCTTTAGAAGATCAATTGGCTGCGATGAAGTCTGATCTGAATAATAAAGATGCTCTTATCAAGAACTTTCTCGATCAAGTAGATAGATTAACTTTCCAATTCCATAAACAGCCTCGGGAGTTCTGGAATGCAGGCTATAATGAAGCTCTTTACCATTTGGATGATCGCCTTGAAAATGCTAACAACGAAGGTTATAAACAGGGATGGTTGAACGCCCTGGGTGTATTAAAATTGGAACAAGGTCATTATTTATGGGATTATCATGCTCCTGGATTGCTAGACTTGCCTGTTCCTCCCTATAAATTGGATATGGCATGGATTCCTGCTCGTTCCATTCCTCGGAGTTTGATCTCTAAATATCTTGGTGATTATAACCTTCATTCTCAAGTTGAAGTATCTCGTCCTGAGCACCTGTTGGACACTCCTACAATAATGAATGTCAGAATGCTGAAGGACATGAACTTTATTAATTCTCCTCTTTGTCTAGAGGATCCTCCTGCTGGCGAGGAACCTGTCTCAAAGGATAAAGGAAAGAAACCAATAGAGTAGGAATCTTTAATGTAATAGTTAGCACATACATGTAACATGTAATACATTTTTATCTTAATGAAAGAATTTCATTTTCTGTTTTGCCAATAGCTATTTTTCTGTTTGCAAATTATATGGTTCATCAACCAAATTAGAATTTATAATAAGCATAAATTGTTCAAAATTGTTTCCAACCAACCAAGGTGGATAAATAATGTTTGTCGACCAACCACAGTTGATGGGTTTCAATCCTCGACCAACCATACTTGGTTCAATTTTCAAATATAAACATGTGTCCGACCAACTAAGGTCAATACTTTTATCCTCGTCGACCAACTACAGTTAGTGGGTTTTTATCCCCGACCAACCATACTTGGTACAGTTTGGAATATTTTGTTCTTTAAAGAACTTTTTGTAATAATGTTACCTCCCGACCAACATAAGCTGTAATGCGAGAATGTATAAAGTCTTACCAACCGTAGTTGATCATACTGGTCTACACCTCCTAATCAAAGGAGTAGTAGGGTTCTTTCGAACTTTTTGGCTCCTTGGAGCATGTCCTCCTAACCAAAGGAGGTTGGCTACTTATAGCACTTTTGCTCCGTAGAGCGCTCCGTAGAGCTTATCCTCCTAACCAAAGGAGGTTGGCTACTTATAGCACTTTTGCTCCGTAGAGCGCTCCGTAGAGCTTGACTCCGTAGAGCATGGCTCCGTAGAGCATGACTCCGTAGAGCAGTCTTCTTCTTGTCAAGCAGTGTAGTGTTCAACACTAATATTCCCCGAAAAACTTTCAACAGAAAGAAAATGGTGAACCATCCTCGTTTTATTCATAATGAAGGAAATACTTTACATTTGTCATTACTGATAATACTTTCGCAGGTGTTCAGCATTCCATGCATTCTGAAATTCTTCTCCTTCTAGAGTTGCTATTCTGTAGGTTCCAGGTCGAACAACCTCTGTAACTCGGTAAGGTCCATGCCAGTTTGCTTCCAGTTTATTCTGTTTCTGAATGACTTTCTTCAGCACATAATCACCCTCTTTCAAATCGCATTTCTTCACCCTTTTGTTGTAGAACAGAGCTGTTCGTTGTTGATAAGCAGCATTCCTAATGGCTGCCTCTTCTCTTACTTCTTCGAGCATGTCCAAATCCATTCTTCTCATCAAGTCACTGATCGGAGAGTTGAAATTCAACACTCTATGCGTTGGGAGACCCAACTCGGCCGGTATCACAGCCTCACTTCCAAATGCTAGCATATATGGTGATTCTCCAGTTGCTGCTCGGGGAGTTGTTCGGTAGGCCCATAATACTGATTGGAGCTCATTAATCCAATTTGATTTAGCTTCACTTAGCCTCTTTTTCAACCCATTTAGTAATGTTCTGTTCGTCACTTCAGTCTGTCCATTGCTTTGGGGATGTCCTGGTGCTGAATGAAACTTCAAAACGTTCGACTGATGACAATAGGCAGCAAATTCTTCATTATCAAATTGTGTTCCATGATCTGTGATGAAAGCATGAGGGAGACCATATCGACAAATGATATTCTTCCATACAAACTGGTATACCTTCTCGTACGTCATATTGACAAGAGGCTCAGCTTCCACCCACTTAGTAAAATAGTCCACTGCAACTACGAGATACTTGAATCTTCCTCGGGTGGTCGGCAGTGGTCCAACCAAATCAATTCCCCACATGGCAAATGGCCAAGGGGAAGTTATTGGTGTTAGCAATGCTTGTGGAGTTCGTCGGATGGAAGAAAAACGTTGGCACTTGTCACATTTCTTGGCATAGGCTATACAATCAGCCCTCATTGTCGGCCAGTAATATCCCTGTGTCATCACTCTTTGTAAAAGCGTTCGACCTGCTACATGAGCTCCACAAGATCCTTCATGGATTTCTTCAATCAATTCTTTCACCTCGGTGGGATGTACACATCTCTGCAAACCTGCCATAATTCCTCGTCTATACAAAATACCATTAGTTAATACATACCGAGCAGCTTTATACTTCAGTTTCTTGGCAGCGAGTTTGTCCTCCGGCAATTCGCCCTCTTCAACATATTTCCTGATTGGATCCATCCAAGATGGTCCTAAATCAAGGGTAATCACATTCGTTGTCAGATCTTCATCTATGCTCTGACCTTCTAATACTTCAATCGGTATGGTTCTTCGCATCTCGGTACGAGTAGCTGATGCTAGTCGGGCCAGTGCGTCTGCTTGTACATTCTCCATCCTCGGTATTCTCACCAATTGAATGGCCTCAAATTCTGTCAACAATTTCATCACCTTTGCATGATATTTGATCATTAAATCTCCTTTAACCGCATACATTCCCATCATCTGATACACAATTAATTGAGAATCACTGAATACCATCACTTGTTGTGCTTCCATAGTCTTTGCTAGATTAAGACCTGCTATCATGGCATCATACTCCGCTTCATTGTTAGAGGCTTTGAATTGGAATCGCAAAGCATATTCCATGTCAATCTCGTCTGGAGTGATCAAAACAATTCCTGCTCCACAACCAGCTGTGCAGGATGATCCATCTACATATAATCTCCATGTAGGTATTTCGTCTTCAAATTTCTTATCTGTCAGAGTTCCTCGATAAAATATCTGCTGTTTTCTTCCATCATCCCCCGGTATCTTTCGCTCCTCGTCAGTCATCTGCTCGTACTCTTTTACCAACCGTGGTTGGTCTGAGTTTGAATATAATGATTTCTCTACATCCACAAGTCCTTTTACCAACCTTGGTTGGTTTGGACCTATTTCTGCTGATCCTGTATCGTCCACAGGTAGGTCAGCAAATGTTTCTGTTGATCCTGTATCGTCCACAGGTAAATCAGCAGGCATCTTTTGCTCCTCGGGGGTATCAGGGTATGTGAACTTTGCTATAAAATCTGCTACAGCCTGCCCCTTCAATGATGATCTGGGCTCATACACAATATCATATTCACCAAGTTCTACTGCCCAGTACATCAGTCTCCCTGATTTTTCTGGCTTATGAAGGGCTTGTCTCAATGGCATATCAGTATAAACAATGATGGTATGGGCTTGGAAATATGGCCTCATTCTTCTGCTTGCTTCAATTAGTGCCAATGCCAATTTTTCTAGCCTTGGGTACCTGATTTCTGCACCTCGGAAAGCCTTACTTGTGTAATAAATTGGCTTCTGGACTCCATTCTCCAATCTGATCAACGCTGAACTGACTGCGTTCTCTGATACTGCCAAATACAAATACAACTTTTCTCCTGTTATTGGTCTTGACAACAGTGGGGGTGCTCCCAAATATTTCTTCAAGTCTTGAAAAGCTTTTTCACATTCCTCATTCCATTCAAAGGTTTTTCGAAGTGTTTTGAAGAATGGTATGCATTTATCAGTTGCTCGAGATACAAATCTGTTGAGCGCTGCAACTCGTCCGGTAAGACTCTGCACTTCTTTCTTCGTCGTCGGAGATCGCAGCCCTAGAAGAGCTTTGATCTTATCTGGATTTGCCTCAATACCTCGCTGATTGACGATGTATCCGAGGAACATTCCTTCTCGTACTCCAAAGGTGCACTTCGTCGGGTTAAGCTTCATTTGGTATTTATCCAATTGATCAAAAGTTTGACTCAAGTCAATCAAATGATCAGCAGCTTTCTTGCTTTTAGTGAGCATGTCATCGACATAGACTTCCATGTTGCGGCTGATTTGTTCGGTAAAAACCTTGTTCATCAACCGTTGATATGTTGCACCTGCATTTTTTAAACCAAAAGGCATAACATTATAACAATAAGTTCCCCTAGGGGTAATAAAAGAAGTACTTTCCCTGTCTTCAGGTTTCATTTTGATCTGGTTGTAGCCAGAATAAGCATCCATGAAGCTGAGTAGCTCGTGTCCCGAGGTAGCATCCACTAGTTGATCAATTCTGGGCAATGGAAAATGATCTTTTGGACATGCCTTGTTGAGATCAGTAAAATCAACACACATTCTCCATTTGTTGTTTTTCTTCTTTACCATTACCACATTTGCCAACCAATCTAGATATTTTACATCTTCAATGAATTGAGCTTTCTGGAGTTTCTCGACTTCCTCTTGTATGGCTTGATTCTTCTCGGGACTAAACACCCTTCTTCTCTGCTTTACAGGTTTAATCTCCTTATTCACATTGAGTTCATGACATAAGAAGTTTGGATCTATTCCTGGCATGTCTTCATGACTCCAAGCAAAAGTATTTTTCCTATTCTTCAAGAAAGTTATCAACTCCTCTTTTATTGACATATCCAACGATGAACCTATCTGGGTTATTCGTTCAGGATGCTCGTCGTCCAGAATAACATTTTCTGTAGATTCCATCACCTGTCCTTTTACAAGTTGAGATTCATCCCTGGGATCAAGAGTTTCAATTTCTGTACCTTCCTCTACCTGGTAAGTAGTAGTCTTTTTCATCGATCCTTCTAGTTCTTCTTGTTCGGCCGACGAATAATAGCATTCCCGAGCTACTTTTTGATCACCTTTCACCACTCCAACTCCAAAATTTGTTGGGAATTTCAAACATTGATGTACTGTAGAAGGAACGGCTTCGAACTTCTTCAATCCAACTCTTCCCATGATGATGTTGTAGGCTGACTGCACATTCTTATCCATCACAAAGAAGCGTATTCTTTCTGTTCGACAAGCAGGCCAAGTTCCAATGAGTATATCCAACTTGATCGTCCCAAGTGGAAAAACTTTCTCGCCAGCAAAACCCAGAAGGGGTCTGTGATAAGGTTCTAATTGGGATAATTTCAAATTCAAGCTATCAAAGCATGAATAATACATGATATCTGCCGAACTACCATTGTCTACTAACACCCTTGAAATGATCACGTCCTTCATTCTCATTTTGATCACCAAAGGATCATCATGAGGGTAAAGAACACCTGCCAGGTCGTTTTTTGAAAAACCAATTACTAGCTTCTCTTTGTTTACCTTCCTCGGACGATCATCCTCGGCCAGGTTTATTCGCTGAATATATGAGCAAGCTTGAGCCTCTCCGAGATAAGCTTTTCTTTCTGCAGTAAGGTCTCCTCCTCCTGCATCTCCCCCTGTAATAACGTTACAATGAAATGATCCAAAACGTATGGAAAATACCTCTCGTTCAGGTTTCCTTGGCTTCTTGGGAAGATCGGGGTCATCATCTGGATCCTCTTCATGGGCCCTCCTCTTTTTCTCTTCTGCACGACGAGGAGATCTAGATCTCTCTCTAGTTCTATCATCATTCCTCCTTTCATTTCTGCGATCTACATACTTTGATAATTTTCCTCTTCGAATGAGTGTTTCAATCTCGTTCTGAAGGGCTATACAATTTTTGGTCATATGGCCATGATCTTTGTGAAACTCGAAATATTTGGTCTTATTCCTCATGTCTGGATCTGTCTTCAGTTTCTCTGGCCATTTGATTTCCTCGTTATTCCTGATTTCTTCTAAAACATGATTAATACCCATTTTTAATGGAGTATAATTATCATACTTCTTTAGGGCTTCCAACTTTATCCTGTTATTCCTGGAATATTTGTCACCACCATTACCTTTCTAATCTTTCTTCTTAGAGTTGTCGACCTCCACTTTAACTTCTTTATCCATATTCTTCTTCGCAGTCATAGCCTCCTCGGCATTCATGATTTTGGCCGCCTTTGCCATCAATTCCGACATATTTTTAGGCGGATCTTTGGCCAGAGTATAGTATAGCTTGTTAGGCAGCAAACCACTCATCAAAGCAGTGATTGCTGTCTTTTCTTCATAATCTATGACTTCCAACTTCTCGTTATTGAAACGAGTTATGTAATCTCTAGTACTTTCTCCCCGAGGAAGATTATTGTACCATATCTGTGCAGATCCGGTAAGAGTTCCCGAGAATGCTCTACACCTCATCTCGTCGGGGACAGCATAGATATCTGCAGCAGCTTGGTACTGTTCTATATGAAGTACAGGATCTGTCTTTCCATCGTACTTGGGGGTCACTACAGGTGCTTTGAATTTCGACGGTGTTGGGAAATCCACAATGGCTTGCACAAAAGGTGTCCCTTGAACAAAAGTTCTCTGTAAGGGGTTCCTCGCCTTAGCCATTTCTCCCAGTCTATCCTCCAATCGTTGAATGGAACCTTTCCATGCTTCATTCCCTTCTTCGGGCCGCTTAGTCCGAGCAACTGATTGCTCTGACGTAGCTTCTTGAGATTTATCTCGACGAGTAATTGGTCGTGATTGTGCAGATCTTTCTCTCAAACCTGGTGGTGGTCGAAAACTTCTTGATGGAGCCCTAGGTGGACTCATGTTCCTCCTTGGTCCTAACCGACTGAAAGGAGACACCCTGCTTAATCTTTCTAAAGCGCTAGTTCTCTCCGGAGAAAGAGAGATATGTTGATCTGTATCCGTAGCCTGTATTGATGAAGTTCGTCCAGGTTGATAAGAAGAATCATTGGATTCCCCATTGCGATATGACCCAATACGTCTGGATCGTGATTGCCCATGATCAGTCCTTTGCCCTGAATGAGTAGGTACACCGCCTTGAAGAGTTTGAAGGAGTTGCCTCATAGATTCTTGCATGGCGGTTTGTCCCTGAGCCAGATTCATCATAATTCCGGCCAGATCTGGAGATGCAGATGGATTTGGAACATTTCCAGTATTTCCAGCATTTCGATTACTGGATTTCGGATTATCTGCCATTGATGATAAATGATTTTTATGAAAAACGATAACAACAGTCGTTTCCCACAGACGGCGCCAATCTGTTGATGTAAAAAACTAGATTGCTCTAATTATTCAATCACAGATAAATAAATAAGACAAAGATTTTTAAAGTGGTTCGGCTAGGAATAAAGCCTACGTCCACTGTTATGTTATTGCTGAGTGTTAATAGAATTCTTGATTACAAGTTCTCTCAAGAAATTCCCCTCCCTTTGAATGGGATTGATACAAGGTATTTATAGCCTCAAGGCTGTACATGAAAGGTCCAATACATTAAATGATATACATGTGAATGGGTAATACATTTAATGCAGCGTGTGCGTCAAGAATCTAATGAATAGTTGAACAGTTGTCCGTCTGATAATTGATGACACGGCCGAGGTGCAGTTCGGACCGCCTTAGTTGCTCGTTGATCAAGAGTTCCTCGGAGTGCTTAGAGTATCTCGGGATGATATAGTTCCTCGGATGATAAAGCTCCTCGGTGAATTCTCGTTGCTCGGTACCAACCACGGTAAATCTGTAAATGATCTTCCTCGCTGTTATTGTGCCACGTAGACCGACACGTGTCTTCATACTATTCGTCCACATCAGCATATTAATTTTGGTATCAACAATGATATTTGACAATGAAGAACACAGTATCATGTCTCATTTGTAAAAAAACAAGATAATGAACACCATTGAGAGAAAGTTTTAGTCTAAATTTCAATTCAAATAATGAATCATAAAATACAGAATGCAAAGATTAAACTCTTGTGAAATACCCAACTTCATTTTTAAATAATTTTCAACTATAACTTCCCTTCCCCTAATTAAGAATTTTTTAGTTAAAACCTTTTGTCTCATATCCTTGTTGTGAACCAATTTTGGATATATAGAATTCTTTGGGACATTTCCTTTGATCAAATTATTTTTCAACTAGTTACTTTCACTCAAAAAAAAATGATACAAGTTGTAAATTTTAAATGTAATGCTGCACACTCTAGTGTCACAGCCCACCCAGATGTTCTTTCATGATTTTTCAGATAATAAAGATATTTTAAACTTACTTCAAATCATGAAATGAAATTCCTCACATGCACATTTTTATAAGTTTAGGAACTATTTTACAAGTCTAAAAAAAGCTTTCAGCTGTTTGTTAAAGACCATAATCTTTGTCATCCCTTATGAGTATCATTCATTCAAGGTGTAGTGCAGTGTAAAGTTAAACAAGATATCATCATGAGTTACATAGTACAATTTCTCTAAAATTTTATAAGAAAATATAATCCATCTCATGAAGCACACATTACATCCCCAACCAAAAGGAAAAGAACTAAAAAAATAGTCATTGTGATATACGAAAGTGTTTCATGGAATATATTATCTAAAGGGCATAAATATGATTGTATCAAAACTATTTTTGATTTTTACAAAACATATATACAATCACAAAAGATCATGTCATTGGATTAAGAGATATACATGAGTCATATGATCCTAAACATGTTACTACAAGCTTAATCAATCATGCTAATATTTAATGAAGTCCTATGATAATTAATTTGGATAAATCATGAAGGCGTACAATCAATATTTTTCTAAGTGTAGTTGATCAAGCTGACACGTCGAAAATAGGTTATGATACCGAATGTATATCATTCTCAGGATCAACTATAAATAAAAAATGATAGTAAATAAAAACCATCGATGGCATAATAATAATAATAATAATAATAATAATAATAATAATAATAATAATAATAATAATAATAATAATAATAATAATAATAATAATAATAATAATAATAATAATAATAATAATAAAGGACATTAATATAAAAACTGAACATCAGTAAAATAAAATTTAACCCAGTGCTATAATAAATTTCCATAACACAAAAGTATTAGTCGAAATGTAAATTACTTGAACCACCTCGATTCATACATAAACTCCTAAATACAATTAACTATCAGAATTCCAATAAAAATGAAACAAAAACTCTTACATTAAGGATAATGAAATATATCTACAAGGATGTTGTTCATGTATATAAATAATAATACCTAGGGAAAAATATTTTCTAAATTAGGTTCAAAGACCCAAAGTTTCAAGAGATATCTATATTACTTAACATTATTAAATGCGACCCATTTACGCCCTATGCCGTCACCCGTCGACACTCATGCAAAATATACCTCACCTCTCCTCTAAACTGATACAACTCTAACTAACTATACCCAAATAAACCTTACCATACAAAGTCTAAATTTCCACATAAGCAAAATATGAAGTATAATCCAATAGTCTTAGTGCCTTGTCGTCTCTTAACTCCCAACCTTACCAAACTCCATTCGTCGAACGTCTCATAATGAAATCCAAATAACCAACCCGTTGATACAGTGTGTAAGCACCCCATCCTACTACCCTCCAAATACCTCCTTAGATCCATAACTTTTTCCCCTCACCCTAAGACCCTCGGTCCTCTCCAAACCCTGATCTAGAGGCTGTTGAGTGCACCTGAGCCTTATTTGATTTTGGTCAACTCTTTCACTCAAGAGAATCTCATTGCACCTTCATAGGGCTCCGAATCCCCTTTCTGATGGTCCATATTGTACGCAAATCAGTCTTACGGTTCACGTGTACTTGCTTTTTTACTCTAAACCTTAATCAAGAGGCCAATATGTTAACTCTCCAACTCGAGAAAAGATCATTGAACTCTCATAAGGATCCAACTGCTCTTTTTAACAATCCATACCGTTTGTGAATCGACCTTACCGTTCACACGTACTTGCCTTTTTACCTCAAGAACCACCGTCTAGTTGCCATTGGGAACTTTCGATCCCTATTTGACTTTGGTCAACTATCCATCTCGAGTGAAGCTCATTGAACTCTCATAGGGATCTTAATACCCTTTCTAACGGTCCATACCATACGTGAACCTTGCCTTTTTCACTTTGAGAACCCCCGCCTAAAGCCATCGAGCACCTCCGAGCCCTGCTTGACTTTAGTCAACTATCGAACCCGAGAGTGGCCTAATATATTTTCATGGGGGTCTGAATCCCCTTTCCAACGATAATGGCCGTGAACGATTCGGACTTAGCATTTTCATTTTATGCCCATTTTTTTGAAAAAGTCCTTTTCGAACTACCACACCCCAGACCCCCTGCCTATAGGCAGGGGTGCGCTTTACTTCTCTAGTAAGCTAGGGGTGTGATGATAGGCAGGACAGGGCCAATGCGATTATCACCCCCTAAAATACTAATTTTGATTATTTAAAGAGGTCATGATCTGACGCGACTAATAATGTGTCTCAGAAGTGCGTACTCTCTAGGCTCAAGTGCAAGCCTGTCACTCAAGTAATAATCCGATAAGTAGGATATCGATCCTCAGGGATATAGGACAATGGAGTTGTAACGACGTTGGACAGACGAAGGAATCCTAACTTTGACGGTAAAAAGAAAGGAAAAGATGATTTGATTTGAGAATTGACTACGACTAAATGCAATTGTGAAAATAATTAACTAATGAACTAAAGTATGAATGGCATGCAATTACTCTAAATTATCTAAAATACTAATAATGAACGACTTAAAACTTGACCTATATGATGAAGAAAACAGGACGGGAATACAATCCCTCAACCCCAGTGTATTGATGGTATAAAACTAATCATAAATTTAAATGATTAATTAGCCCCAGAATTTAGTACTCCCATGCATTACATATATGAGGTTCAAGCCCGCACCATACTTAATCAGAGGACGAGTAAATCGGTATTGCGATAGTTACACTCTCATTGCATTCTAAAGCATCCCGGTTACCTGAAAGAAAACGAGATCCATAGATCTACAATAGTTGTGATGCTACACAATACGGTCGTAATAAACCATTAAATTTAGAGGATTAATTTTATACGCATGCAACTACCACATCAGGTTGAGTTCATGCAACCCGACCTTTAAAAGCCTAGCCTAACATGATGAAATTAATGAAAACGATTGTTGAATTGCAGGAAATCATGATTACACTAAGGGAGAATTGAAGAATGATGTAGAAGGAAGATTAGACAGAGGAAATTTATCAACTAACTCACCAAAGCACTGAAATCATCAACTAAAATTACTTGTAATCACAGAAATCTGAACAATCTTCAATCTTGAAATTAAAATTGCAATAAATCTTCAAACTAGGGTTTTGACTAAAAAGAAAAGAAAATTAGATAAATTCTCCGTGCTTAAAGTGATAATAAATTGGGTTTAAATACCCTACAAGACTCCAAGAGTTTTAGATTAACCGGGACACTCCATTGGAGGAGGAGTAAGAAAATAAAACTTCGACAGTCAGACCGGTTCGGGGTTCCTTCGGTTCGGTCTGGCTTGAATCCGGATCAGTTCGTTTATTTCTTGGCTGGATCGATTCGGTACGGATCGGTTTGTTTCTTTTCTCTCATCTTTGATCAGTCTTTGGTCCGGGGTTCACTGGAAGTTTGCATTGCGGATCGGTCTGGATCGGATCAGTCCGCTAATTTTTTTGACTTTTTCTTCCATCTTTAACTGCTCATAACTTTCACACAGGGACTCCGATTGAGGTGTCGTTTCTTCCTATGTGCTCGCAAACTTGATATCTTCAACTGTTATTTATATGCCTCGTCCAAATTCAAAGGTAAAAATTACAACTTTGCTGTTTTGACTTTCCTTCTTTTCTTTTTCTATTCTTTCGGTTTCTTTCGTTCTTTATTGACATCGAATACCTGTAAAATTAATACGAAATACCAGAAACTCGGGGTACTCATTAGAATAAGTCAATAGCAAGATTATGATATAAAATCAAATCGATTACGTTGTTCGAGGTGCTAAAAGTAACTAAATTAAAGGAATAAATTTGGAAGAATTTATGCCTAATCATGATCTCATTCCTAGGGACCCCTTTTCAGCAATCAGAACATTCCTTCCTCGAAATTAGTGCGCTGTCACTCTATAAAATCCAAGTTCCAACCATTACTTTCACCTTTCTTACCTCACTTTCATATCACCTTTTCCACTTACCTCACCTCTATTTCACCACCATTCCACCACTATAAAATCAACCTACTCTCCTTAAAAAATTAATAGCAAAATCTTATAGGAGGTTTACTCTCATTCTTTTATAATTCATTTAATTTGTGTGGTTTATTTACTTTTCTTCCAATTTGATATATTTTAGTCCTATTCCATTATCTCACACCAACTAATATCTTTTTTTATTATTAGCATTCACATAATGTATTTTTCACAAAATCAAAATTGACAAAAAGAGGGTTTACTTATAAACTCCAAAAGTAGGATTTCCTCACTTTCTCCACACTTTTACACTTAAGCTCCTCTTTTAGAAACAATTAAAGAGGATTCCTAAATTTGGGTTTATGGGTTAAACCCTACCCTTTCGATATGTCGAACTATGCGGACTTTGATGCCTATTATGGCTACATAGGTGTCCGAGTCATTATCACGATTTGAGTCCTATTTTTCCCATTGTGTTACTTTTTTCATATCTTATATTTAGAATTATTGCCCATATGTACACACTTACATATCAGTGTTCTCACCCGACATGCACATTCACTTTCTCATAGTGAATTATGATTCAGTGGGCACTAACATCATATTTTCTATTATTCACTTTTTTGTGTGTTCCTTAGATGACTCCTCTCTGTTCTCCCCATGACGTGAGTGTAACACCCCGTGTTTTTTAGGATATAGAAATTAAATTACATTGGTGATTCGGAGAATTTATTTAATTTGGATAATTTATTTTTAATTTGGATAATTTACTTAACTTAGAGAATTTATTTTAATTTGAAAAAATTGTTTAATTCGATGATTTAGATTTAATTAATTCAGGTTGACATTTATTTTCACATAGAATATATTTTGAAGTGAAATAAGAAAAGTTATATAGAGTAAATCAGATGACAATTTAGAGGTCATGGTTGATTCCGAATAGGTCGAGATAGTCGGAAAAGAGTACCCGGTGGTAGTAATTAGGTCTCGGGACATTTTTAGGCATAGTCGGGCCCACACAGGGGTGTTCAAGTAATTTTGGCTTAGCCCATTAGTCTAAAAATGGGATTAGCATTATTTAACCTAAGTTGAGGAATTAGGATCGTCCATAACTCATTTAGAAAACCCTAGAGCCGCAGAGAAGAAAAGAGGGAGAAAGTAGGGCGATTTTTTATAGCCAAACCAAAAAGAATTGAGGGTGTTATTCGTCAAACAGCCGTCTACGTCAAAGGATCAAACCGTACGAATCAATAAAGGCAAGTGGTTAATTTTTCTTTCAATATAAATCTGTGATAATCGATTCGTATCAGAGTGGTATAATTGAAAACCCATTTTTAGGTGGGTGTTAATATGAAATTGGGTTTTTTATAATTAGAGTAAATCGTGTAGATTAATCACTAAATTGATGATGGATTATTATATAGGATTGTTAGAATCTAATTTTTATTGAATACCCAATAGTTAAACTCATGTAATTTGGATTTATAGAATTAAATCGAGGATGATATTTGTATAAATTGTTATAAACCCGATTTGGGAAGTATTGGGGAAATATATAAATTAATTATGATTGATGATCAGTAGGATATTTAGAATTTGTTTTGAGAGTAGGAATATGATGGGAAGTATTGTTTGAGTTCTTAGTTTGATGAATAAGATCTTAAGGGTTTAAAATGGTAGAAACAACATCATGAGGAAGAAGAGTTTCGATCGAGGTAGGGTGAACCAGTTTGGGGGTCAGGCTGAACCGATTAGGGGGTCTGTTTGCTGAAGGGATTTTTAGGGTTAAAAATGGAGGGATTCCAAGGTAAATTATTAAATGTAAGGGATATAAATCTTGTTAAAAACATTATATTGGCTTATTTTACCTCGATGAGAAGGGGGAATGTAGGAGGGAAATTACTACGACGTGAAAATTTATGACTGGTTGATTTTTATTAATAAAGCAAGGGAAAATAAAATTCGTACGACTTAAATGACGGGTTGTGTGGATGTGTTTGAGCATCATAGGTTAACTACTGAAACAATCTAATGGAGTGACTAGGACTCTTCGAGTAATGAGAGAAAATGCTCGGAAAAATACGATGAGTAGTTAAATGGTGAATTAATAATACGTAGGATACTCGGGTGTTATATATACCACGTATAAGACATATACTATAGGTTGAGGGTATACCTATATTGATGTTATATATATATATATATATATATATATATATATATAGGTTGTGTGATTACCTATTGGTTGATTGATTAATAGTGTAAACATACCTAGGCTACTTGCTATCACGGGAAGTTTTCGCGTCATGGACAGTCTTATCATGATGAGACCATTAGGGGGATTTTAACTTGTACCCTAAGAATATAGAACCTAGGTACGTGCTATCTGAGTGTATGATAGTTTCGACGGTCAATTGGGCACGTTCGGTGTGTGCGTGACCCATAGACTTGGAACTATGTTCGCCTCCAGTATGTGTGATTTGATTTAATGGTTCGAGGATGATATCTGAAGCGATGTCCTTATTTAATACGTGATGTAATGGACTTGAAAGCAGAGTATGCTCGCATCGCAGGTCTCCACCAAGGGATGTCGTATACGTATATACTATGATAGTGACGTATGTATGTAAGTAAGTATATATATATATATATACTCATATGCAGTTGTAATAACCCGTCCTTTTGGAGACAATTAAATTCCATTATTAAGTATAAATTGGAATTTGGAGATATTCCCTAAATAGTGATTTTTGGGATTTTTGAGGATCAGATGATTTTCGATAGGTGTTGTAATTACTTTTGGGACTATATAGGTTGCAATAATTTAATTCTATGTCGCCGTGGAGAAAATTGACAAAAAGGTCAGATTTTAAATTGGAAAACCCACATTTAATTTTATGGGTTAGAATAGTGATTTGCGGTCAAGTACCTCGGATGGGAATTTCGACTGCGCCATGAGTCTCGGAATGTCTGAGATAGTCGAAAAAGAGTGTCCGATTGTCGAAACTAAGTTTCGGGGGATTTTAGAGTTAAATGGGCTCGTAATTGAGTAAACGAGTCGTTTTTGAATTTTAAGGGGTTAAACCCTTTTCTTCCTATATAAAGAGGGGGAGAGGGAATAAAAGAGAAAGAAAGAAAGAAGAGAGAAGAGAGAGAGGAAGGAGAAAAGAGAGAACTCCGGCCAAACTCCTCGGGATTCAGCTCGAGGTCGTCGAATTTCATCCTCTAGGCAAGTGTTTACTTGCTTTATTTCATTTTGTGCAATTATCTCATATCACATTTGGTATAAACATGATTTTAGGGTTAGAACCCTTAAAATAAAATTGGTAAAAGTTGGATATGATTTTACAAATTGATGAAATGTAAACTCTTAATGATTTCTAGTATTAAAATCATGTTAATGGAGTATAAAATGGAATTGAAATGGGAGAAATACCAAAAAACTAGGTTTTAAGGATTTAGGGTTCAAATCCAAGAGATATGGGTTAATACCCCAAATTAATTGTTGTGTTGGTTGTAAAACCTATATTAGATGTTTATTGAGTTGTTGGATGAGCTTAGAAACAACAAAAATGGAGAATAATGGAGGTTTGGAAATTTTTTGAAGATAATGAACAGTGGCCTGCGTGTTAACCGATTCGATTCGGCCTGATGCAAATCGATTTGGCTCTTGGTTAAAAAATAAAATTTGTAGATCTCTTCGACGCGGTCGCGTGGGCACCGACCGCATATTTTTCTAATTTTTTTTGGATTTATAGTGATATTTATACAGAGAGCTGTCCGAGATTGAAATCATTAGTTGTAACTTATTGGAGATAAATATTAGGGGTTCTTAAAAAAAGGATTTTTAGGACCTCTAAAGCATTTGAGGAGATATTAAAACTTTGGGCTTGTTGGAATAAATTCGAGTTATAATTTAAATGGTGAGTTGATTAAATTCTGGGTATTGGGTTATATATAAAACCCTAAGCAGATTTGGGAATTTCGGACCAGCTGAATCGATTCGGACAGGCCGAATCGATTCGGTAAGAGACAGTTTGAAAGTAGAACCATTTCAAATGTGGCAAAATTTTGAGGTTTTCTCCTTTTAAGTTTAGGGATACTTAAATTGTGGTTTTGGAGATTATTATAGGAGTTTCTACATGGAATATTAGGACTCCTAGATGATGATTTGAGGAGGATGAGAAAACCTTGGATTAATTTAGAGTATGATCCGGGGTATGGAGTTAATTAATGTTTTGGGATAAGAGACATTCGGGTTGATGTATAAGTCCTTAAATGAAATTAAGGTATTTTGTTAGCTATAAAAGTAAGAGAATACTTTGGGTTTAATATCATGCATATATGAATGCATGATTATGATTCCTTGAGGGAATCTTTGGGATTAATGGTCATCGCTAGATGTACTTGGCATATGGCCATTTTTATATATACAGGGAGGAATATATGGTATATGTATATACTATGTGATTAAAGTATATATATAATTTGAGATAAATGATTTTGAAAATAAATATGAATGTTTTCAAAAATGGAAAGATAAATGATTTTCATAAATGCTAAAAATGAGTATACACACCTCTCTAAATCGCTATCATAAGGGAAGTTGCGTGCGTATGGTGAAGCCCCCTGACAAATTAACGCAGGGTAGATATAGTCCTATAGGCCATATGAGCGTTTGTTGTATTTTTCTGCGATGGTTAGGAGATTTCAGGTGTGGTCTTGACTATCCCGCAGGCATATGGACGCTTCCCGACGTCTTGCGATGTAGGATCCCAGGTTGTCTTGATGATAGGCCCTGGAAGATGATAGCCATTTAGGGGCGCGCACAGTGGGGAAACCCGGACGGGCGGTCTTAGAACGCGTTATATTAAAGCAATTCATGATAATGGATTGACTTTAATTACATTTCCTGGATATAGGAAGGGAAATGGGTTATATGGACTGGCTTCGGTAACACTTCCCGGATGGAAGAAGGGATGTGGAAGCATATGATATGATCAAAGCATTTTTATGATAATGAAATGGCTTTGAATACATTTCCTGAATATAAAAAGGGAAATGGGATATTTTGAAACGAAAAAGCATTTTTATGATAATAAAATTGGCTTTTAAAAAGTTATATGATATGTTAAAGCAATTCATGATAATGAATTGGCTTTTAAATACATTTCCTGGATATGAGAAGGGAAATGGAAGGTTTTGAGATAAAAAAGATAAGTATTGATAAATACTTTGTAAATGAATTCTCTTTCCGGGAGATAGATCCGGATGTATATGGTAATATGTACATATGGATAAATCGAGTGCCGAGGGTCTAATGGATCCCGATGATCGACCTTGCCGCATAGTAGTGTATCGGGGGGGTTCCTTGTTTGGATTTCGCTTTGCGAGACACCCCACGCACGAACATGGCATAGCGTTGAGACTAGGGTGAAGTTTAGCCCTTAGTACATTTCTTGGACTATCTAGGGTAGACAGTGGTTGGGTGATAGACTAGTTTAGCAGGGTATCTTGACTAGGATGTTTAGATGTTTAGAGGGATGCGCTAGGAGTTCACTGTTAGAGGAGAGGTGAGGGGTACCTCATGGGAGTGCGATACCAAACTTAAATATGAGATAAAACCTTTTCTAAAATAATAAGGCATTTATGCACTTGCTAAATCTTTTCAAAACTCGGGCTCTGACCCGTTTATCTACTTTTACTTTCTTGCTATATATATATATATAGGTGTCCAGACACAGGGATGCCTGGTTGACACATCTTTCGAGTCAGACGCCAGCTGCAGCAGCTGTGGATGCGTGCAGATTTTTGATAGCCGCTTCCATTCTTGTACTCTAGATAGGAGGTACAGTATAAATATTCGGGGCAATGGTCCAACTGCATTTATTTATTCTTTTCGAGTATCATTCGATATGGTTGTATGTTTTGACCGAGTGTTCGGTAATTTTAATCTTATTTCATTTCAGTTTCATTTCCGAAAAACTGTGTGGATGTTTTATTTACAGTTGTTAAAAAGAGTAGTAAAGTTAAAATTTTGACACCGGCCTAATAGGTTATTAGTAAATAAATGGATTTTCGACAGTGATGCTAAGAATGATCCATATGAGACTCCTATTTTAATTTGATATAGGAGTGATCGCCAGGTATTTTGTTAGGCGGGGTGTCACAGCAGTCTTCCCACATAGGTTTTACATCCCATGTTTTCCTTTGTGTATAACACAAAGAAAAGGTCATCCAACTAATACACTTCCTCCCTGTTATTGTTGAATATATACCGAAGCCAAAATTTTAGAAATGACCAGTTTTTTCAGGTGCGAAATCTAAGGAGATAAGAGGGTTTAGGCACAAGAATTGTTTGGAAGAAGGGTCCGTATGTATTTAAAATACGAGAATACCGCATTAGAGCACTACTCTCTCTCTCTCTCTCTCTATATATATATATATATATATATATACACACACACACACACACACGTGTGATTTATTCTACTATGGGTGTTTTAGCAGACATAGTAGATAGTGTTGTCTAAATTAATCAGTATGTGTGAACTTTATAATAAATGGGTAACTCTAATTAAGTAATAAGGGATTAGAAATTTGGTATCGTATTATATGGGCAAAATGGGTGGGCACAGTAAAATACTAGCCTGGAAAAAAGTCTTAAGTCTGAGAATATTACATATAATTTATTAAAGATGATTAATTAAGTTAATGCGATAAATAACTTATGAAATTAGGGCTAGAGTAGGATTTTGGGAAGTATTCATAACAAGGCTACTTAGTTGGGGTAATACATCTAGGAGGGTTAGGAACAAAGCATTAGGCATGCACTTTGGAAGAAGGGTGAGTGTTATCCCAAGAGAATGCGATACTAACTTAAATATGAAGAGAATTCATGCATTTTATTTACTGTAACATTAATCACTTGCTAAATATTTTCAAAATGTTTTGGGTTCTAACCCTTACTGCAAATATTTTCAAAACCTTTTAGGTGTCCAGCCACAGGAACGCCATATTTGATTATCTATTCCAGGGATATGCAACTGCGGCATATGTGGCTATATGCAAGAGTTGGAGTAGACGCTTCTTTGATTTCATTCCTAGATTAGGAATCCTATCTAAGTATTTTATTTTGGACGTGTTGCCTTAAGGACTAATTCAGATTATTTCAGTTCGGATTTTGTGTTGAGATTTATTATTAGCTGTTGGATATTTTGATTTTGGATTTTGTAGCCAATGGTTTGTTCGGCAAGTCATTTATTATTCAATATCATTTTGGAAAATGATTGTTTGTATGGTTTATGTTTATTTTATTTTCGCATGTTGTTATCTGTTTAATGAAAGATAAAATTTGACACTTGTTTAATTAACTATTAGGTGATTAGTAATTAATATAGTTTTCGATAGTGATGCTAAGAATGAACCAAATGAGAATCATATTTTAATTTAATAAAGGACTAATCACCCGATGTTTAATTGGGCAGGGTGTCACGGTGAGTAGGATGATTCCTCTATGCTCACTTATTTTCACATCGTACACATTATACACATGAGTCACATCTCGGAGAAAAAGGATAACATTAATATTGCCCATGAGAGATCAAAAGGGCAGAAAAGGTGCCTAATACCTTCCCATTCCGTAAGTTAGTCCCCAGACCCTCGATTTATTTTGTTTTATATGCATCAGTTTTTCATTTGATGTCGTTCTTTCGGGGACGTCTACATTTTTTGTTTGTTTTTAGCAAAATAGGTCGGTGACTCCATTTTCTACATTTTTCTCCCCTTTGACAATGATCGATTTATATCTATGGCAGCCTACAAAGATGTCGTGAGTGGCAAAAAGAGGATTTATATTCTCGAGACCTAATATACACCAAGAGAGATTTCCTCATTTTATCTCTTCTTTTGTTGCCAATCCGCGCCGGAGGAATCCCTGGATGACAACACATAACCTCTTACCATAGTTAAACATTAAGACCCATTGGCCTAAGACTTAATATATCACTTTAATAATAACTTCAAAAACTAATGATTTAACACCAGGTTGGTCCTAAGGATATCATTCCCAAATGATCCTAACTCCCAACCAAACTAGACTATATATGTGGGATGTCTCGACAATGCAATCCAAATAAGGAACTGTTGCCCAATACACTTCTTTCTAGATGGATTATTCGTCCAATACAATGGTAAAATACTCCCTAGGAAAATGCTAATAATCTAAAATGTCATGATATATTCGATACCATAGAGCACCACATCGACTCATGTATCATCCAACTAACCACAAAGCATTAACCTGACTAATATATTCTCATTAATTTCCAAGGATCAATAACACGGGTCATAAGTACCCTACACCACGGGGTAGAATTCAATACATCTACATCACATCATCCCGGAGTAATAAACTAACCTTGGACCTACCCAGCAAACAGTATTTATCCAACTCATACCGTTTATTATCCATACAGATAGACCAAAATACAATCACCAAACGATAGAGCGACAACCCAACACAGGCCTCACATTTAATCCATACAAAGAATAACATTATTATAATAAAATTTGTCATCAAAATTTTATAATAACCATATGTTGTTAATCATTATACATTCATTATGATTAACCCAACCCCGATATATTTTAACATTTTTCAAATTGTTATGTATAACTCCTGAATTACGTTTTACATATACCAATGTATGAAGATTTCTTCTCATAGCAATATCTGAGTTCCATGTATACCTATACGCATATATAATTAAATTTACCAAGCTATCCATAACCAACGAAGTTCCAAATGTTAAACTACTCACAAGCCTAACATATACGTATTTAACATTATCATAAGTATATTCCTCACAACTGGACTAAACATCCACAAATATATATATATATATATGTGTGTGTGTGTGTGTGTGTGTGTGTGTGTGTGTGTATTAGGGTATGCCCGTGCCTAAAGGCACGACGCTAATTTTCGAAAGTGTACGTCGTTGACAGGACCATACGTCGTACTTAGTTCGCAACAAATAAATAATTTTTTAGATAGCCTAGACAAAAATTTCCAAAATACATAATCGCAAAATGATGAAAATTTTCGAAGTACGTAATTGTAAAAAGGTAAAAATTTCATTCCCCAACAAAATAAAATGTAAGTTTTAAAAAATTGACCATAATCTCTTTTGTTTATAAGACTATCCACCCTGCTTAACAATTAACAAATAGTCTAACATTCAAATAGTCTAAAGTCATCAAATAAACTCACATATAACATGAGATATACAATATTCATCAATCAAATTCACATTGTGCCTCAAATTAACAAAGTGTCAATTTTAAAAAAATGGACATAGTCTCCATTGTTTATTGGACTATCAACCTTGCTTAAGGGATACTAACCAATCCAACAATAATTAAAAAAGTCCAAATTCGTCAAACAAACACTTAAACGAAACAAACTTCTTTAAAAAAAATCAAATATATATCAATTGAGGTCGTCCCACTTGTTCCGCTGTAATGATTTTTCGTAGTTTTCAAAATGCGACCTAATACAAAACAAAAAATATAGTTGGTCAGTTGGAATAGCTAGTCAAATATTATAAAAACCATGCTAATTATTAAATATATAGTAAATACATCGTGTCGCGAGAGAGTTCCTAAAAGAGGGACTTTGTAACAAAATACATAGTTTATGGTCGTTCATTATGTGAGACCTTACCCACTAATGATCTATAAAATATGAGTAATCAACATTTACAGTAAACCATACATTTACAGACCAAACAATCATATAGCCATAGAATAACAGTTACATGGAAACAATGACATATTGAGTTAGCACACAAATCACATTCCACTGGTAAGTTGGGGCAATGTCAAAAGCGCCCAAAACATGAAATGTTTGATGTACAACAACATTATAAGTTGTATTGCACATTTAAAAGACAAATTAAGCATTTGAAAGATGATTATTTAAAAGAATTTTACCTACAGGCCCTGCTACTATGTAGCATCATTTTTTATGATTTAATCTCTTCTTCTGCTAATGATTTTCATACCAATCTAGGAAGCCTATGTGTCTTACCTGCCCCATGTATTATATCAACTCCTATTTCTGGCAAACCCATCTTTCCATCTTCTCTATGTATCCGTAGATCACAATATAAATCCATTTCTGTAGAATAACGGTAAAAAAGGATGCTACATAGATCGCACTTGAACAAAATAACGGTTTGAGATAGTGATGACCCAATGACCCAATATTTATTGGGTCATTGGGTAAATAGCCTGAATATAAATGCATTAGCTTAGAACTCCTAGAATGCCACCGTTTGCAGCTGGTAAAAACAGAGTCAATATATTATAATGTAAAATGCATACAAAGATAGTTTGCGTTAAGATATACTTGAGAAAATGGTGAGAAAGATATTGATGCAAAAATCCTAAAATGGATCATAAGAAAAACTCACAAACATTAAAAATGAATACTGCAGCAGTATTAAACATTAATATGCATCGTATTGTTCAAACAACATATCCAAGAACCCAAGCATAGACCTTACCATACACACGAGTGACTTACTATCATTCATTTATGCCAAAATCGAATTAGAAAATACAAAGAAAAGTGATTGGAAATAGAGAGAGAAAAGATTTGATGTACATTTACTGTGAAAAGATTTATAGCAAAAAAACAAATGTGTGAGAAAAATATCCATATATCAGGAAAGAAATGAAGTGACTCCCCCGCCATTTTCAACAAATGGGTTCTGGTTGGAGAATCGACTCCCCCACTATTTTCTACTCTCATGTATGAACATAAGTTTTAATAAAAAAACATAATTATGGAGTGAAAAATCATATCAAAATAAAAAAATAAAGTGATTACAATCGGGTACCTACTGTATCAAGGACATATCTCAAACTATATTTTGTTAGAAAAATAATCCCTAAATCGAAAAGCTGGAAAATCTAAAATCATACTTCACTATTAGATTATTAGATTCACAAAGAATAGACATGGAGATGTTATGATTCAGTGGTGTGGGGCACAAAAAGTGACGGTGGCGATCTATCTTTCCCATTCTCAAATTTCAATTAAGTGAAGAAATACAATATGAGGATTGCTTGTAAATGGCAGAAATAAATAGGAGGGATGGATTTTTCATACGACAATTCCACTAGTGTAAAATCACAATGAAATACAACTACTACATAAATTAATAGTTATTCATCTTAGAAATAAAAAAGAAATCAACTCTTCCCTAGTATTTTACACTGCGAGGAATAGAACTTCAGACCACCAACGAAGGAGAACAATGCCATGCCTAGAACGGAGCAACCCTCAACAAATATCTTTACTGCCAAAGATAGATGTGATACCACTGAATGGTATTCAATTGAATCCCCAAAAGGATAAATATATGGCTGACGAATCACACCACCACTATAAGATACAACCACCTCAAATATCATCTTTCTTTCCAAATATTATAACAAAGTGTCCAAGGATATCATGAAGTATGGGTAATTCAACCATCACATAAAAAATATCAAAGAACTTCCCATTGTTGAACCCGAGATTGTCCTCAACGAAAATGATGAAAAGACGACTCCAAACAGGTTAAAGTTTAGTAAAAGTAGTTCAGGTTTTCTGCATGAATAGGGAAGAATTCACAACATACTGAACACTCTTACCATATCCAGCAAGTTCATAGGCCCTTTTCCTGTGATTTTCAAATTTAATCGACTTCCACAATCAATTTGCGATAGCCCCTCAGCACATATGGATGAGCTAGAAACACCATATCAAGCAAAAATACCTGACTGCAATGGCCTTCATATGTAGTTGAGATGGGAGTAGTAAATAAATTACCCAAGGGAAAATAACCCTCAACTTTGATGATATCTGCACAACAGGTTGCTAAATATTCCTCTTGCTCATGCAAAACAATATGATACTCTGATGTTACTTTAGACAGTATTTCGTCACGCACTCACAAACGACACTTTGCAACCCTGGGACTCGTTATACCAAAACAAACTACCATTCCATCTCGGCCCCAATATAATAACAGTATACATGACCGATCGAGCACCATTTTGAAACTTCAGGAAAGAATCATTTAAAAAATTAAAATCTCATAAATAAATAGTTGACGAAAAGACATGCAAATCTGTTATAGGCTCGTATATATGATTTATAGCAGAAGTAGTCTTTTATGGGTTGTATATATGCTCGTATATCTTATATTTATAACTAAGTTATGGATTACTTCCTTGTAGTGGTTTAATGACATAAGAGGCTTAAAATGCAAAGCAAAATAGAGTAGTAAATACAAATCAGTTACCAATGGAGAGACTGAGAATGCTGTTTTAATGAACTACATGCCATCCTTTTCAAATTCGAAGCAAAACTACAAATGTCCCTAGAGGTGGAAAAAAATGGAGAGACTGAGAATGCTGTTTCATAACTTACATTGAGTTCCAAACCACTAATGAAACACCAATCAACATAGGGAACTATATTATTATTTAGTTGAAATTAACAATCTGCATAAAACTTGGGCATAACTATTTTGAAATTCACAATCTGCATAAAACTTGAGCATGACAGTAAACAAAGTGAACTATTCAGATAAAAAATCCTAATTATAACTAGCCTTTAACAACCATATTCCTCCATAGACAAAAATACCTAGAGTTAAATGAGATTTCATTCCAAAATATAATAAATGGCAGCCTATTCCATGAATAGTAAATTGAAGGATAATAAAAATTACAATGCAATGAATGGAAAATGGAAGCCTATTCATTTCAAAAAATTAAATATGCATCATCGAAGGAGAAATTAAGAATCACGGTGTTAAATGGCCGCTATTCCAGCGAAAAGTTTCACAGATGTAAAAGATGCTTATAGGCTTGATCTGACCAAATAAAACTAAATGTAGAACTCATATTGGGGAGTAATGTAAAAAAATGATATGCTCATTTAAATTAATGGGTTGAGTTGAATCCGTGAAGATTAAGCAAAAAGTGGGGAATGAGACAGGTCGTACAAATGTTTGGTTTAATTTTTTTTAGAAACTTACTACCTCAATATCAGTTTCACAGTATTGAATCTGCTTTGACTCTTAAATGTCCACGGTAACAAATATGTGAATTTCTTTCCAGCTCATACAACTATTGTGAACTTTTTAGCATGTGAATGTGTATATTAAGTGTTTAAGGCACATTCAACATAGAATATGAGGGATAATATAAATATTTTTAGACAACTTCACAAAGTATAAAAAGCATCGAAATCATTCTAGGAGGCACCATCAAGCGTGAGAGGCAGAGACTCCCAAATTTCATGTCACGCATAAACAATGACAGTATATGAATTACATCCCATACTTTCAATTTTATAAAGGGTACATCTCAAACTTTCAGCTTGCCAAATAGCATATTTATAAAGCCTACATCTCTAACATCCACGTGTCTTGTGTAAGACATGTACATTATTACCTTTTTATATTAAAACTAAGAGCATACCTGATTTGAACTGTGATTTGATTTTGAATCACAATATGATGAATCAAAGATTGAAGGCCATTTTCACTTCATACCCCACCTATTAGTTGAAAAACAAAATACAAAACTGTGAGCCCTCCATTAATTAAATTGCATGAAGATAAACCTAACATGTCCAAAGAACAATTAAAGACTAAAATCAAAACTTCAATCCATGAACATATCTAAAATAAAATTCCTACTTAAAAAATACAAAACAAAAAGTATTTATGCTCAATGTATTTATGCTCAATGTATCAAGAATATGGCTAATCTGGCCTCTTTACCAAACCTAGCAACTCTTAAGAATTTAAATACATCACAGTTTCCTAATATGGCTCGTGTACCAAACCTTGTGCTCTTGAGAAGTTGTCTATAGTGTGAAAATCTAATAGACATACACTATTACCTCCCATCCCTATTGAAACTTGAAATTTATGATTGTAAAAATTTGAGTGGTTAACTAAGTTAGATCGAAGCCTACCCACATATTGAGGAACTAATCATATCAAACCATGGTTCAAAGTATCGTCCGAGTTGACTCGGTATCGACCGAGTCAACTCGAAATCGAAGGGTACTGATACGATACCGAGAGGCGTTTAAAAAAAATACTGAATCATGTTGTCTCACCGAGATATCGACCGAGACAACCGATTCAAACGACACATTTTTTTTGGTACCCAAAAAACATTTTTCTCCAAAACATTTTTTAATTTTGTTTGTAAAAGGATGTTAAAAATATGTTTTGTAAGACATTTCTTTGTACATTTTTTTACAAAACATTTATTTGTACAAAAAAAATGTAAAAGTTTTGTAAGACATCTCTTTCTACATTTTTTAGAAAAAAATTATTTGTACAAAAAAAAATGTATACGATTTGTAAGATATTTCTCTGTACATTTTTTTACAAAACATTTATTTGTACAAAAAAAATTATTGTGAAAATTATTGTGACCATATATAATTTTTCTGAGTAATATGGAAAAAAATTGCATCATTATTTGAACATTGTTATATTTTCTTTTATTTTTTTATAAAATTTTAACCTTTTACCATATATCTTTGTTGTTGAAAATATATTGTAACTATTACAGAAACACGACCTATATAAGTTTGTCCACATAACATATACATGCAGAATAATTTTACACACTAAGATTAAATTAAACAATTGCAATAACGATAAAATGTCACTAATATAAAAATAATAACATTCACCGCACATAAAAATATTTGAACTTGGAATAAAATTTTCTATCAAAATATAATGTCACATAATGATGTCCAAAAATGGAAGAGACAAAGATTGGGGGAAAAAGAATCCCCTCTAACTATGGGGTACTTGCATATTTTCTAAGCAAGTTAATATTTAAAGCTGCCCCCTTTGAGTGTGGAGTACTTGAATATTTTCTGAGCAAGTTAATATTTTAGAGCTGCCCCCTCTGACTGTGGGGTACTTGCATATTTTCTGAGCAAGTTTACTATTTTAGGACTGCCTCATCTGGGGTATTTTGCTATGCACATTCATTTCTTAGGGAATAACTCGGAGGAAGGGGTTAGCCTTTCTCCTTTCCACAAATTTTGAATATAATTCTCAAATATAAAATGATTCTTTTTTTAGAAACCTTGCCCCTCGTCTGCGGGGTCTTTGTTTCAAACAGTTTATTAGAAAAACAAATTTAGAGTAGGGGGATATAGACCCCTTTTCTCTATAATTTCTGAGAACTGGTCGAGTAAAGCTTTTCTTTGAAAACAGAGGTTAACATTCATTCTCTAGGCTATGAATCTTGCCGTAATAATAACAAATATTTATATTAATTATTATTACTTGTAGTATGTCTGATTCGCATCAAATATTGCATATTTCCCCCCGTTACCTTTATGCATTCTAGCGCTTTTACGGTCCTTAATGCCGATATTTATGCTCATTAACTAGATAACCTTGGATTTGGATATATACATGTTTTGCAGGGGATAATTATGCTTTTGTAGGTATTAGAACGCTAAAAGTGAGGATCCGTTGCATTTCAGAGAAGTTCCGTTGCTGGACGCTACTTCAAGGGTATTTTAGTCAAATTCACATTTCATCTTTGACTCATGGAATTTCCACGGATACGTAGCTCATTGAATAAGCTTCGCGTGGCCGCAAATGATGCGCGATTCCGAGTACGGACGGTGCAGTTATGGTCGTTTCCGTTATTGGACTTTTTCCCCCTCTTCATGGAACAAGGATTGCAGAAAACATAGTACCGGTCGACCGCGTCCCTGGGACCGGTCGACCGCGGTCTTAACTTTTTTCGTGGGAATGAGACACTGGGCTTTTACCTAAGGGACCGATCGACCGCGCCCCTACGACCGGTCGATCGGTTATGTCAGATATTTTGAGATCTTTTCTTTTCTTTTCTTTTCTTTACTTTTTCCCACTAACTATAAATAGGTTTTTTGATGTAATAATCAGATATTAAGTCTTTAGAATAGATTTTAGAGAGTGGTAGCTTAGGGTTTGAGGGTTTTGAAGAGTTTGGCTTTGATTCTTCTTGGTTTGACACCCAATTGGGTTGTAAGTTACACTATTCATCATCCTCTCCATTTAATATAGCTGTATTTCATTATTTCTTGCCTTTTAGTGTAATTTACATGCTTTGTTAATTGGTTTACATGCTTTCTTAACTCGCTTTCTAGTGTAGACTTATCGCGTTTATTTTCAAGCTTTTATTTACCGCGTTTTTAACATGCTTTCTAGATAATTTAAATTAGGTTGTGTTTGAATGGAACTCACTCGAGTTGACACGTTGCTTTGAATTGGTGATGGTGTTTACGGGTTTATTTCGAGTGGGCAGTCCTAGTTATTACGCCTAGGGAATTTGACGGGGAATATCATGTATGCTCCGTGCTTATGACCTTGCGTGCGTAATTTTTGGGATATTTGTTGGCGCCAAAATCATATTAGGATTTTATGTAGATTTAGGGGCGTGACAACCCTTGGTTCAAATAACTGTCGAAACGAGACGCATTCTAAATAATTCGTCGACCCATGTATCCATTTTATACTAATTAACTCGAATGAGGGATATTCGATGCAACCTATAGTTTTTATTCTCTTTATTAATTAAGTTTAAATGCACTCATGCCTAGTTTATCTTTTATTTCTTTTTAGTTAACAAATTACCTTTTACACTTTTATTTAGAATTATTAAACCAATTAAATTCTAACAACTCCTTTATGTGGATTTTCGATACCAGGGCTTAGCCTCTATACTCCCTTTTTGAGCGTAGTCATAAGTTTAGGTTTTTTGTATTAAGGCGGTGAACAGAAAACAACGATCGACGTTTGACACGAGCTACTTTTCACCCTTGATCAAAATGGTGTGATTCGCATCAAATATTGCATATTTCTGCCCGTTATCTTTATGAAATCTAGCGCTTTTACGGTCCTTAATGCATATATTTATGCTCATTAACCAGGTAACATTGGATTTGGATATATACATGTTTTGCAGGGGATAATTGTGCTTTTGTAGGTATTGGAACGCTAAAAGTGAGGATCCGTTGCATTTCGGAGAAGTTCCGTCGCTGGACGCTACTTCAAGGTCATTTTAGTCAAATTCACATTTCATCTTCGGCTCATAGAATTTCCACGGATGTGTATCTCGTTGAATAAGCTTCGCGTGACCGTAAACGATGCGCAATTCCGAGTCCGGACGGCGAAGTTATGACCGTTTATATTATTGGACCTTTTCCCCCTCTTCATGGAACAAGGATTGCAGAAAATAGAGTTCCGGTGGACCGCATCCCTGGGACCGGTCGACCGCGGTCTCAACTTTTTTCGTGGGAATGAGACACTGGGCTTTTACCTAAGGGACCGTTCGACCGCGCCCCTACGACCGGTCGACCGGTTATGTCAGATATTTTGAGATCTTTTCTTTTCTTTTCTTTTTCCTTTCCTTTTCTTTACTTTTTCCCACTTACTATAAATAGGTTTTTTGTTGTAATAATCAGATATTAAGTCTTTAGAATAGATTTTAGAGAGTGGTAGCTTAGGGTTTGAGGGTTTTGAAGAGTTTGGCTTTGATTCTTCTTGGTTTGACACCCAATTGGGTTGTAAGTTACACTATTCATCATCCTCTCCATTTAATATAGTTGTATTTCATTATTTCTTGCTTTGCAGTGTAATTGACATGCTTTGTTAATTAGTTTACACACTTTCTTTACTCGCTTTCTAGTGTAGACTTGTCGCGTTTATTTTCAAGCTTTTATTTACCGCGTTTTTAACATGCTTTGTAGCTAATTTAAATTAGGTTGTGTTTGAATGGAACTCACTCGAGTTGACGCGTTGCTTTGCTTTGATGATGGTGTTTACAGGTTTATTTCGAGTGGGTTGTCCTAGTTATTACGCCTAGGGGATTTGACGGGGAATATCATGTATGCTCCATGCTTATGACCTTGCGTGCATAATTTTTGGGATATTTGTTGACGCCAAAATCATATTAGGCTTTTATGCAGATTTAGGGGCGTGACAACCCTTGGTTCAAATAACTGTCGAAACGAGACGAATTCTAAATAACTCGTCGACCCATGTATCCATTTTATACTAATTAACTCGGATGAGGGATATTCGATGCAACCTATAGTTTTTATTCTCTTTATTAATTTAGTTTAACTACACCCATGCCTAGTTTGTCTTTTATTTCTTTTTAGTTAACAAATTACCTTTTACACTTTTATTTAGAATTATTAAACCAATTAAATTCTAACAACTCCTCTCTGTGGATTTTCGATACCCGGACTTAGCCTCTATACTCCCTTTTTGAGCGTAGTCATAAGTTTAGGTTTTTTTTATTAAGGCGGTGAACAGAAAACAACGATCGACGTTTGACACGAGCTACTTTTCACCCTTGATTAAAATGGTGTGATTCGCATCAAATATTGCATATTTCCGCCCGTTATCTCTATGAATTCTAGCGCTTTTACGGTCCTTAATGCATATATTTATGCTCATTAACCAGGTAACCTTGGATTTGGACATATATATGTTTTGCAGGGGATAATTGTGCTTTTGTAGGTATTGGAACGCTAAAAGTGAGGATCCGTTGCATTTCGGAGAAGTTCCGTTGCTGGACGCTACTTCAAGGGTATTTTAGTCAAATTCACATTTCATCTTTGACTCATGGAATTTCCACGGATACGTAGCTCATTGAATAAGCTTCGCGTGGACGCAAATGATGCGCGATTCCGAGTACGGACGGTGCAGTTATGGCCGTTTCCGTTATTGGACCTTTTCCCCCTCTTCATGGAACAAGGATTGCAGAAAACAGAGTACCGGTCGACCGCGGTCTCAACTTTTTTCGTGGGAATGAGACACTGCTTTTACCTAAGGGACCGATCGACCGCTCCCCTACGACCGGTCGATCGGTTATGTCAGATATTTTGAGATCTTTTCTTTTTCCTTTTCTTTTCTTTACTTTTTCCCACTTACTATAAATAGGTTTTTTGTTGTAATAATCAGATATTAAGTCTTTAGAATAGATTTTAGAGAGTGGTAGCTTAGGGTTTGAGGGTTTTGAAGATTTTGGCTTTGATTCTTCTTGGTTTGACACCCAATTGGGTTGTAAGTTACACTATTCATCATCCTCTCCATTTAATATAGTTGTATTTCATTATTTCTTGCTTTGCAGTGTAATTTACATGCTTTGTTAATTAGTTTACACGCTTTCTTTACTCGCTTTCTAGTGTAGATTTATCGCGTTTATTTTCACGCTTTTATTTATCGCGTTTTTAACATGCTTTGTAGCTAATTTAAATTAGGTTGTGTTTGAATGGAACTCACTCGGGTTGACGCGTTGCTTTGCTTTGGTGATGGTGTTTACGGGTTTATTTCGAGTGGGTTGTCCTAGTTATTATTCCTAGGGGATTTGACGGGGCATATCATGTATGCTCCGTCCTTATGACCTTGCGTGCGTAATTTCTGAGATATTTGTTGATGCCAAAATCATATTAGGTTTTTATGCGGATTTAGGGGCGTGACAACCCTTGGTTCAAATAACTGTCGAAACGAGACGCATTCTAAGTAACTCATCGACCCATGTATCCATTTTATACTATTTAACTCGGATGAGGGATATTCGATGCAACCTATAGCTTTTTTTCTCTTTATTAATTTAGTTTAAATACACTCATGCCTAGTTTATCTTTTATTTCTTTTTAGTTAACAAACTACCTTTTACACTTTTATTTAGAATTATTAAACCAATTAAATTCTATCAACTCCTCTATGTGGATTTTGAATACCCGGACTTAGTCGCTATACTCCCTTTTTGAGCGTAGTCATAAGTTTAGGTTTTTTATATTAAGGCGGTGAATAGAAAACAACGATCGGCATTTGACACACGCTACTTTTCACCCTTGATCAAAATGGCGCCGTTGCTGGGGATGAGTTTGTTTTAGACTTTATTTGATTTAGTATTTCATAGTATTTTCTTTCTATTTGTATTATTTGCTAATCTTTTTGCAGGACTTCCACATTTGAGCACTTAAAAACGCTTGAATTTATTTCGCACGCACCTACTTTGTGGAATCCGCCACTTCGAGCCATTTTGGGGGTAAGCACGTCTTATTCCAATTCTTTCTGTAGTCATTGTTATAATTCTCAAAATTCTCGGCCTATGACTTTTGGTGAATACTTAGAATCCCAAAGTATAACAAATTCAAATATGACTTTGGGCGAGTATAACGAAAGTCAAAATTTGGGTTATTGGAATTTTGATGATGATAATAATGATTTTGTGCCTTTACCTCCTTATAATAGGAATTTTGAAATGAATTGCAATAGTTTTCAAAATAACTATAATAATGAGTTTTCATTTAAGTCCGATGGTAATTTTTAATGTTCCCATTTTCAGGGATCCGCACCTCGACCTATGAAATTCGGTGAGGGTTTGAGTATGTATGAAAAAGAGAAAATTGAAACTCGTTATCGGGAAGAAAATCATTTGTGGGAACATGAATTGGATTTATTATTTGAATCCGACGATGATTTTGCTTTCGAGACTTTTGAAGTCGAGGAATGTTTTGAACCAAATGAGGTACTTGTGCCTACTTTGGAACAAACCGTTCTAGACTTTGCCCATTGCATAATAAATATTGAAAGTGAGGATGAAAATGATGTAATATCTATTTGCAATGAAATGATTTCTTCTTTGGCCCCCAAATAAGAACATTTCATTGAAAATGATATTATTTCATTCGAAACTCAAGCTTCATGCGATGATGATTCATCTCATGAGTTTGAATTTTTTTTCATCCCCATTTTCATTCTCTATTATCACACCGTCACAAGTACCCGATGACTCGGTTTCAAACTTTAATATTTTAAACCTTTTCGCCGATGAGGAGTACTTGCTTGAGTCGCTTTCCACGATCGCATTCATGCCTTCATGTGTGCCGCCTCCCATTCTAATTTCAAAATCATTGGGAGGATATTCGGCTTTTCTCGGTTCCCACATGTTTTTGTCACCCGCTCAATCCAAACCCCCCATCGTCCCTCCAAAACTTTTAATTGGCGATGGTTCCTCTCTTCCGCCTTACTCATGCCTTCCGTCGTTCAAACGAAATTCATATTTTTCAGAAGGCATGCTTGTATGTGAGGTTACACCAGTTATCCTCCAAAGTCAAATCCTTTTTACGGTGGACCCTCAGCTATTTAGACTTCTAGTGTACAATTAGTGTGAAGTCTAAACAATAGGTTGTATATAGTTAGCTTTTTATTCTTTCTTTCTTTATTTTTTCTTTCCTTTTTTATTTAGTCTAGTGTAATTAGTTAACTTTTTGTTATTTGTTTTTGTTATGCTCGGTACTAACTTGTTTTGTAGATTCTTTTGACTTCTTCTTATGGGGATCGCTCCAATTTTGGGTAATATCGCTCTTTTCCTCTCTTTGACTTGGTTCTTAATTTACATTGTGGACAATGTCAAGTTTTAAGTTAGGGGTGTGGAATATTCTATCCATTTCATTGTTTGGTCCATGTTTTTGCTCACATGTTAGTTACTTAGTATGCTTTTCTTAGAAAATTCTGAAATTTCAAAAATATTTTCTTTCTTTTTTCTCCTTTTTTGGGCAATTTTGCCTTCATTTCCGATGATAAATTTCAATAATTTCCCGATCCAATAGACTAGGGGTGTTCACGGGTCGGTCGGTTCGGTTTTGACCGGGTTTTTTGGGCCGAACCGACCATGTCGGTTTTTGGAGGAGGAGAACCGAACCGAACCGAAAATGCTGAAAAACCGAACCGAACCGAACCGAATCGGGTCGGTTTTTGACAGGGCCGGTTCGGTTTGCCCGTCGGTTTTTGACAGGGCCGGTTTTATACAGGGCCGGTTCGGTTTTTTCCTTTATTTTTATAAAAAATATTTTTTTTAATACCTAATATAAATATAAAATTAAAAAATATAATATAATATGTCAAGACTAATATAAATATAATATAAAATATAAAATTAAAAAGTATAAAAATTAAATCGGTTCGGTTCGGTTCAAAATCGGTTTTTTTATGCCAAAACCGAAAACCGAACCGACCCTGTCGGTTTTATACCTGATTAAACCGAACCGAACCGACCCTCAAAAAAACCCGGCCCGAAAATTTTCGGTTCGGCTCGGTTTTGTCGGTTTGTCGGTTTGGTCGGTTTTTTTGCACACCCCTACAATAGACGGCCCAATGATGCATGTTCTCGATTTTAGAAGTTGTTAGTCTTTAGTCTCACTTATTGATATTATGAATAACTTCATGAATTAAACTTTAATCCCATGAGCACATGCACTTTTATTATTACATTGATTTGGTTTAAGATTTTTATAACTCGGTAATCTTTTGTTGCATTGTATATACTTAGACCGAGTAAGCTTTGTACCTTTCGTCGTTTGTGAATGTATACACTATTCTTTTCTCTTTGAAAAAGTTGAATTCGTCGGTAATCTCACTATTCTTTCATTTGATCGTTCATTAATTGAGTTTATATCTTAAAATGCATTACTTGATCATGATTTTCATATATTGTTTTGACTCAAGAATTGTGTAAACTTTTGGAAATGTTTATAGGCCCTCTTTGTTATATCACCCATATTAGTCTTGACCTCACCCTTATATGTTTACCCTCGTTAACCCCTTTGAGCCTAAATATAGCCTTTCGTTTCATAACCCAAATCCCTTAACCAACTCTAAATTAGAGTTTTAGCCCATACATACACTTTTCATACCTTTGTTTGGAATGTTGCTTGGTATTGAATGTTGTTGTTGTGATGTCGGTTGTAATTTAGGCATATGAGAGTTTCATAAAAAGAAAAAGAAAGTAGTGAAAAAAATGATGAAAAAGAGAAAGCAAAAAGCAAAAGAAAACATGAAAAAGAATAAAAGAAAAAGAAAGAGAAAGTTATAAATGTTTTATATAGTTCAATAAGCTTTGATTACTCTCCCCGATGATATATTTAATGCCTTTTTGGAACTCGTTTTTCAATTTTGATATTGTCGCATTTTCCCATTATCTCAAGTTTTCATCCCGAACACTTTGAATCCGTACATACATTCCTTCGTTTCATACCCTAGCCTAGCCTACATTATAACCCTATACAAGTCCTATATGATCTTAGGTGCATGTAATTCAAAAGTCATAATAGTTTTGATAATCTATGAAAATGCATTTCGCCTATTTTAGTGTGCGGTATCTTTCATTGAGATTACAATTTTTCAGTTTATATATATAGCTGTTAACGCAAAAATTCTCCATCTACGAGGACCAATCAGAAAAGGACACATGTCATCCTACGTGGCAATATTTGACACCCGAGGAGAGTTGGTCGGCACCCGAGGAGTGTTGGCCGGCACCCGAGGAGTGTTAGTCGGCACCCGAGGAGTTGGTCGGTACCCGAGGAGAGTTAGTCGGCACCCGAGGAGAGTTGGTTGACATACCAATAGGGAAGATCAAAGGATAACTACGCATTTAATGATCATTAATGTACATTTATACTGTAGATGACAACACATAGCATACCAAGCAATTCAACAATTAGATTCGTTGAATGTAGACATAATGTATAAATGTCTACATATAATGAATCTCTTTATCTCCCATCATTATAAATACATGTATTCCCTTAGCCAAAAGGGAGAGATCGAAGAGATCTAAGAGAACCTAGAAACCCCATACACAAGATACACATCCTTTCTCTCTCTACACCCTATGGTGCTATTGTAAACCCCTGGGAATAAAATAACAGTGGACGTAGGCTTTATTCATAGCCGAACCACTTTAAAAATCTTTGTCTCTTATGTGTTTGATTGGATTGCTTTCATCTATTTATCTATGATCATAAAAATGGGATTCGGTTCAGTTTTTTGCATCAACAGATTGGCGCCGTCTGTGGGAACGTGTTACAAGCGTTGTTCTCCATCAAAAGCTAAGTTTTTATTTTCTCTACGTATAATCAATTATACATACATCTGTTGATTCACTCATGATTTTTATGTTTATATACATAAATTAGTTGTCCAATTTTTATTTATGAAATCTGCAAAAATTGCATATCATGATTTCAAAATCATAACTGTTAAATTAATTCTTATTTAGAAATCTGAAAAATAGTGGATTTCATAAATCATAAATTTTTGCTTGATTCTCAAGTTTCAATTTTATATCATGGAATAAATATTTTAAATGATTACATATACCAATATATATGACGATGATAAGATTTGATAATTTTCATAATAATTTTTGAAATATCTTTGATGACTATTCAAATTCCCATTATATTTTTAATCAGAGAATGGGAAAAGGTTAAAGACAATGAAAAGTTTCCTCATGGAAATCATGACCCATATCTACTTTCTCTCTCTTCAAGTTTGAGTCTCTTTGCATTCATTTTTATGAACTATATACTTAATTTGATTCATCTTCCATCTATGTCAATAAAGTCTCATTGATTGATTTTTGATATAAATTTGGTAATAACTTCGATCATTCAGTATATTTTTATCTCTCCAAATAGGGAATAGGAAGGGATCAATATAAAAAATAATTTTCTCTCACCTGAAAAATAATTACTCACCTCTTGTAAAAGAGGATCAGTAAAACAATCATGACCATATCAAGACTCTGGGCACAAATTTGATATGTTGGCCCCTCGTTCATCACATCACAAGGTTTCTTTGTCGAAATCACACGATCTAGTGGGTTATATATTTATTCATTTAATTAAAATTCTTAAGGCTTAAATTTTACATCGAATGTTATTTTTTTGATCTAAAGATTCGAGATATTCTGGTCATCCAACCATATATTCTATAATTTGAGATATCCTTAAATGTTGGTCGGCAACATCCATGTTGTTTGTCGGCAGCAGTAGAATCTTGGGGTATTAAAAAATTGCGAAGCACCCTAGATATTTCTTTAAACACGAGTTCAACTTGGGGACAAGCAGGGGGCTTAAGTCTTTTTTAACTTGTGATCACCCCAAAAATATTTTTAAAACCAAGTGATAAATAATTTTCAAACAGCAACTTATACCTGATTAGTTGTTGGAGATTAAATAACTCTACATCTTATTTATGATGCATATCTGATAAAAATTTGTCCATCTCACACACATTTGGCACAAAAATATTATTTCATATTTTGAAATTTTTATTATTTTATGCTGATACACATCACATATTGTTTGGTTGAATAATTATTCTCATGATAATAATTATTTTCCCTAGTCTCGACAGGTGCTCGGGCAGCCTATTAAAATTTCATAGCAACCTATCAGCGGCTGATGAACAAGGTCTTTGCAGAGCAAATCAGTTGCAATATGGAAGTCTATGTTGATGATATGCTGATAAAGAGCAAGAAAGTTGTCGATCTTCTAGTTGACTTAGGCCAGATCTTTGATCAACTGGATAAATATCAAATGAAGCTAAACCCGACGAAGTGCATATTTGGAGTACGAAAAGGCATGTTTCTCGGTTACATTGTCAATCAACGAGGCATAGAAGCAAATACTGAAAAGATCAAAGCTTTATTAGGACTGCGATCTCCAACGATGAAGAAAGAAGTGCAAAGCCTTACATGACGAGTTACCGCGCTCAACAGATTTGTATCTCGAGCAACTGATAGATGCCTTCCATTCTTCAAAACACTTCGAAAAACTTTCGAGTGGAATGATGAATGTTAGAAAGCCTTTCAAGACTTGAAGAAATATTTGGGAACACCTCCACTGTTGTCCAGGCCAATAACGGGAGAAAAGTTGTACTTGTACCTGGCAGTATCAGAGAATGCAGTCAGCTCGGCATTGATCAGATTGGAGAATGGAGTCCAGAAGCCAATTTATTACAGAAGTAAAGCTTTCCGAGGTGCAGAGATCAGGTACCCAAAGCTGGAAAAATTGGCATTGGCATTAATTGAGGCAAGTAGAAGAATGAGGTCGTATTTCCAGGCCCATACCATCGTCGTGTATACCGATATGCCATTGAGACAAGCCATTCATAAGCCAGAAAAATCAGGGAGACTGATGTATTGGGCAATAGAGCTCGGTGAATATGATATTGTGTATGAACCCAGATCATCCTTAAAAGGGCAAGCTGTAGCAGACTTTATAGCAGAGTTTACATATCCTGATACCCCCGAGGAACAAAAGTTTCTCACTGACCAACCTGTGGATGTTACAGGATCAACAGACATAAGTCCAGACCAACTCCGGTTGGTAAAAGGGCTTGTGGATGTAGAAAGATCATCAAATTCAAACCCAGACCAACTCCGGTTGGTAAAAGGGCGAGAAGAGATGGTCGACGAGGAGTGAAAAATACCAGGGGGGATGAAACAAAACAGCAAATATTTCACCGAGGAACGCTGTCAGATAAGAATTTTGAAGACGAGTTACCTACGTGGAGATTGTATGTAGATGGGTCATCTTGTACAACATGTTGTGGAGCAGGGATTGTTTTGAACACCCCAGACGAGATTGACATAGAATATGCTCTGCGATTCCAATTCAAAGCCTCTAATAATGAGGCTGAGTATGAGGCCATGATAGCAGGTCTTAATTTAGCAGAGATTATGGAGGCGCAACAAGTGATGGTATTTAGTGATTCTCAATTAATTGTGAATCAAACAATGGGAACATATGCAGTGAAAGGAGAAATAATGATCAAGCATCATGCAAAGGTAATGGAGTTGTTGGCAGAATTTGATGCCATTCAGTTGATCAGAATACCAAGAATGGAGAATGCACAAGCAGACGCACTGGCCCGATTAGCATCAACTACTCGTACCGAGCTGCGAAGAACGATACCAATTGAAGTATTAGAAAGTCGGAGCATAGATGAAGACCTGACGATAAATATTATTACCCTTGATTTAGGACCATCTTGGATGGATCCCATCGGAGCATATATTGAGGAGGAAGAATTATCGGAGGATAAGCTCGCTGCCAAGAAATAGAAGTTTAAAGCAACTCGGTATGTACTAATTAATGGTATTTTGTATAGACAAGGAATTATGGCAGGTTTGCAAAGATGTGTACATCCCTCCGAGGTGAAAGAATTGATTAAAGAGATCCATGAAGGGTCCTGTGGAGCCCATGTAGTAGGTCGGACACTTTTGCAAAAGGTGATGATGCAGGGATACTACTGGCCGACGATGAGAGCTGATTGTATAGCTTATGACAAGAAATGTGACAAGTGCCAACGCTTTTCCTCCATCCGAAGAACTCCACAAACATTGTTGACACCCATCACTTCCCCTTGGCCATTTGCCATGTGGGAGTTGATTTGGTTGGACCACTGCCGACGACCCGAGGAAGATTCAAATACCTTGTCGTTGCCTTCATCACAGACCATGGAACACAATTTGATAACGAAGAGTTTGCCGCTTCTTATCATCAGTCAAACATTTTGAAGGTTCATTCAGTACCAGGTCATCCTCAGAATAATGGACAAACTGAAGTGACGAACAGAACATTACTAAATGGTTTGAAGAAGAGGCTAAGTAAGGCTAATTGGATTAATGAGCTACAGTCAGTATTGTGGGCTTACCGAACAACTCCCCGAGCTGCAACTGGAGAATCACCATATAAGCTGGCGTTTGGAAGTAAGGCTGTAATACCTGCCGAGTTGGGTCTTCCAACACACAGAGTGCTGAATTTTAATTCCCCAGTCACCGACTTAATGAGAAGACTGGATTTGGATATGCTCGAGGAGGTTAGAGAAGATTAGGAATGCTTCCTACCAACAACGAACAGCTCTGTTCTACAACAAGAGGGTGAAGAAATGCAACTTAAACGAAGGAGATTACGTGTTAAAGAATGTCATTCAGAAGCACAGTAAGTTGGAATAAAACAATGATGTTTCGCCATCTCCTTTCTTTTATTGAAAGTTTTTCGGGGAATACTAGTATGCAACACTACGCTTCTCAGCAATAAAAGCAAACACCGATAGTTCAAACCCACGACCAACTCCGGTTGGTAAAAGGGCGAGAACAAACTATACTCCTTTGGTTAGGAGGCGTACACTAGCGTGATCAACTCCGGTTGGTAAAATAACTAGTGGACATGATAGTTAGAGCGTGATCAACATCGGTTGGTAAAATAGCGAGAACAAACTATACTCCTTTGGTTAGGAGGCGTACACTAGCGTGATCAATTCCGGTTGGTAAAATAACTAGTGGACATGATAGTTCGAGCGTGATCAACTTCGGTTGGTAAAATAGCGAGAACAAACTATACTCCTTTGGTTAGGAGGCGTACACTAGCGTGATCAACTCCGGTTGATAAAATAACTAGTGGACATGATAGTTCGAGCGTGATCAACTTCGGTTGGTAAAATAGCGAGAACAAACTATACTCCTTTGGATAGGAGGCGTACACTAATGTGATCAACTTCGGTTGGTAAAAGAGTTAGTGGACATGATAGTTCAAACCCATGACCAACTCCGGTTGGTAAAAGGGCAAGAACAACATTCTTAAAAATGCCAATCTCGGTTGGTTTGAAAATAAAATATGCTCTCAAATGCCAACTTATGTTGGTCGGGAGGTAAGATTATTACAGAAAATATAAAAGTTCCTCGAAGAACAAAATATTCCAAACTGAACCAAGTATGGTTAGTCGGGGATAAAAACCCACTAACTATAGTTGGTCGACGAGGAGAATTTATCGACCTTGGTTGGTCGGACGCATTTTATGAAAAAGATAAAAATTTACCAAGTATGGTTAGTCGGGGATAAACTCCCACTAACTATAATTGGTCGACGAGCACAATTTAACAACCTTGGTTGGTTGGAAAAATTTTAAACATTTTTATACTCATTACTTTATTATTAAGTGATCGAGCAACATTACTGATACTTGTAACTTTTTTATTACTAAGTTGGTCGATGAACAACACAATATTGTTATCTTTTTAACTTATACATATGCACAAATGTAGAGTATTTTACAAGACAATAGCAATTAAGATTGAGAACAAAAATGAAAGTCTTTCATTAAAATCAAAAACAAAATACGTTGAGAATGAAAATGTATACTAATTATTACATTGAGATTCCTACTCTATTGGTTTCTTTCCCTCTTCTTTTGAAACAGGTTCCTCGCCAGCAGGAGGATCATCCAAAGCATAAGGGGAGTTTATGAAGTTAAGATCTTTCAGCATTCTGATGTTCATCACAGATGGTCTGTCCGAGCAGATCTTGCTCGTCCCCGAGAAGGAATTTGCTCTTCAAGACTCATAATCTTCTCGAACATCTCAGCCAAGGCCTGGTTCTTTGCCATTAGTTGGAAGGCTTGATTCTCCAAAGCAGATTGAGTTCTCTGGTCTTCGACAGTTACCCGAGCAGCTTTTGCTTGTCCCCGAGAACCTCTTGCTCGTTCCCGAGCAGAGGTAGAAGTCAAAATCAACATCTACAGCACTGAGATCTTTTGCTACTACTGTCTCGACCAATAATGAAGAAGAGGTTGTGTGAAAATGTTTCGAAGTCCACCACTAGCTTGGTACTAATCAGATTGAAGAGTTGGGTTCAAAAGCTGGTATGTTATTCGACAAAGTATTCATAGGATCACAAATTAGAAGAATCAAGCACGTGAAGTTAGCACTCAGTTACTCGGCACATGAGGCAGTTGGTCGGCTAACAAACCAATCAACATACTTGAAGATTATGACAAGCTACAAGCTACAAGTTGCATACTATAGCATGGCTGTATCCAAATTCCCAGGGGTGATACATAGCACACGGAGTTCCTCAAAAGAAAGATTAGTAACCATAGATCAGCTTGCATCATATGTCGTCCATGAGATAATGCACTTTATGTTAAACAAATAAAGAAGGTAGATCAAGAATTTCATGAGCACCGAGCAACACTGCAGAATAAATACTCCATCCTTTCAAGTAAACCATCAAGCATAGAGCATTGGGGGCTTCTGTTAACGCAAAAATTCTCCATCTACGAGGACCAATCAGAAAAGGACACATGTCATCCTTCGTGGCAATATTCGACACTCGAGGAGAGTTGGTCGGCACCCGAGGAGTGTTGGTCGGCACCCGAGGAGTGTTAGTCGGCACCCGAGGAGTTGGTCGGTACCCGAGGAGAGTTAGTCGGCACCCGAGGAGAGTTGGTCGACATACCAACAGGGAAGATCAAAGGATAACTATGCATTTAATGATCATTAATGTACATTTATACTGTAGATGACAACACATAGCATACCAAGCAATTCAACAATTAGATTCGTTGAATGTAGACATAATGTATAAATGTCTACATACAATGAATCTCTTTATCTCCCATCACTATAAATACATGGATTCCCTTAGCCAAAAGGGAGAGATCCAAGAGATCCAAGAGAACCTAGAAACCCCATACACAAGATACACATCCTTTCTTTCTCTACACCCTATGGTGCTATTGTAAACCCCTGGGAATAAAATAACAGTGGACGTAGGCTTTATTCATAGCCGAACCACTTTAAAAATCTTTGTCTCTTATGTGTTTGATTGGATTGCTTTCATCTATTTATCTGTGATCATAAAAATGGGATTCGGTCCAATTTTTTGCATCAACAATAGCGTTCTTCATTTGTGATATGTGTGCAGTCTAGTTTCCATTTATATTTACTCTTTATGCCCACATGTTCCGTGTGTTACCTCACTGTTTCGAGTGAATTCGCTTGATGAGTGTAATGCCCGTGAGGATTGAATGTATGCTTGCTTTAATGTTTATCCGGTTTATATAAGTTTTTCTCCAAATCACACTTTGCATGTGCTCTCTCCCCCTCCCACATTTTAAAGTTTCAATTCTATGAGGTGCATTCTATAATGTTAATGATTCGGACTTTTGTTTGAATTCGTTCAATGTGCTAATAATGCGTATGAAATCTTGTTTGCTATTATTGGGCTTATCGATGTTGAGTTGGGCATATTTTGAGGAAATCATGTGATGTTTGTGGGTACCATCCCTGAAAACCCTCACGAGATGACACTCGTCCACTAGGGAGACCTAAAGGTTTAATGGCTTATTGCATATGCTAAATGCAATCGTGTTCCCTACAAAAGTGGCATTTATATTTCGATGCATATATACGTCTTTTATCGCCTTCTGTGGACTGGTTTTGTTTGTTTCATTACTAGGGACTAGCAATGTTTAAGTTAGGGGGTGTGATTCGCATCAAATATTTCATATTTCCGCATGTTATCTTTATGCATTCTAACGCTTTTACGGTCCTTAATGTCTATATTTATGCTCATTAACCAGACAACCTTGGATTTGGATATATACATGTTCTCCAGGGGATAATTGTGCTTTTGTAGATATTGTAACGCTAAAAGTGAGGGTCCGTTGCATTTCAGAGAAGTTTCATCGTTGGACGCTAATTCAAGGGCATTTTAATCAATTTCACATTTTATCTTCGGCTCATGTAATTTCCACGGATGCATAGCTCATTGAACAAGCTTCGCGTGGCCGCAAATGGTGAGCGATTTTGAGTCCAGACGGTGAACTTATGGCCGTTTTCGTTATTGGACCTTTTCCCCCTCTTCATGGAACAAGGATTGCAGAAAACAGAGTACCAGTCGATCGCGTCCCTGGGACCGATCGACCGTGGTTTAAATTTTTATCGTGGGAAGGAAACAGTGGGCTTTTGCCTAAGGGACCGGTCGACCGTGCCCCTGCGACCGGTTATGCCAGTTATTTTGAGATCTTTCCTTTTCTTTTCTTTACTTTTTCCCACTTACTATAAATAGGTTTTTTGTTGTAATAATCAGATATTAAGTCTTTAGAATAGATTTTAGAGAGTGGTAGCTTAGGGTTTGAGGGTTTTGAAGAGTTTGGCTTTGATTCTTCTTGGTTTGACACCCAATTGGGTTGTAAGTTACACTATTCATCATCCTCTCCATTTAATATAGTTGTATTTCATTATTTCTTGCTTTTTAGTGCAATTTACATGCTTTGTTAATTAGTTTACACGCTTTCTTTACTCGTTTTCTAGTGTAGATTTATCGCGTTTATTTTCACGCTTTTATTTACCGCATTTTTAAATGCTTTCTAGCTAATTTAAATTAGGTTGTGTTTGAATGGAACTCACTCGGGTTGACGCGTTGTTTTGCTTTGGTGATGGTGTGTAATACCCCGTACTTTTGGCTATAATTATTTTTGGGATTAATTAATTAATTAGCGTATTAATTGGAAATTAATCCGGGTTAAAAATACTAATGTGATGCGAATTGGTATTTGATTATGTGCATATATGATTATATATGAACTTGGAATTTGAAAATTTGTCGTGGGATTTATATACGGCATTTTAGAAATTTTGTTGAGACGCGTGGGACCGCCGCGTCACGGTATATTATTTTATTAATAAAAGTGAATTTAAAATCTATAATCCATATGGTCGTTTTGAGTACGCCAACGCGTCCGGAAGGGTCGAGATAGTCAGAAAACACTAGCCGGGGGTATAGTTTGGGTTCCGGGGTATTTTTAGGCCATCCCGGCACCATAAAGGGTATTTTAGTAATTTGGTATTTTTGGGTAATTAAAAGTGACGAAAATGGAGAGTTGTAATCTGATAAGGATTGACCCAACCAACCTTTATTAACCCCATAAGCTACGTAGGTTATCATTTAGTCTTCCAACTCTCCCTAAGAAAACCCTAGCCACCATAGCCATCTTTGGAAGAAGAAAGCTTGGAGAAGGAGAGAGAGATAGAGGAATTCTGCAGAGATTCTTCACCAAATCAACACCAAATCCGAAATCAAACCAAGGCAAGTGGTTTAATTATGTTTAACTTCAGCAAATGTTCTTTCCATGTTAGCAAATTGAAGATTTATAATTGTTATTGGAAGATGAATGAAAACCCATGATTAATTGAACTTAGGTCTGAATTTTGAGGATAAATTGCATGTAGAATAGTTGGTGACGATTAATCTGATGTGAATACATGATTGGGTGAAAGAAAAATGAATTAAATTCTAGGATTTGATGATGATATTATGTTAGGGTTCATGTTCTTGAGAAAATCTGAAAAAAAACTAGGTTTTTATGAAGATTGATCCATATGTAACCTTTAGATGTTGAATTATTGATTTATGGACGTTAGTAATACTGTAGGATTGTTATATGGCATTACTACGACGTTATATCTGAGAATCATATGTTAGAAATTAGTTTTGGGATGGATTAAAATCTGCAAAACGAAGCAGTCCGTAGCCATACCTGTTCGATCGATCGATCGACATTCATCAATCGATCGATCGACTATATCGATCGAGCGACATTCATAGGTCGATCGATCGACCTTCCCAGAATGAGTGAAATATTCCTTAATTTGATTTTAATGGTGGAAACTCTCAGAGAATATGTTTGTAGACCTTATGAATACCCTCAACCTTGAGGAAGACCAGTAGGTGTGATTATTATAGTGGACTTTAATTAGAATACAATTCGAAGAATTATTCTAGATTATTGAAATTGTTAAGTGAGATAACGTTTGGGTTAATAGTGTAGAATTGAGTAATTTAATGAAATAAGGTTTAGGGCAGAAGTAAAGACCTTAAGAATAAAGATGTTATATTTGGGAATAATCGGAACTTAATAGTCTATTTAAGATAGATTTTAAGGATAAGGGATTACGGCGTGAGACGTGTCGGTAATTTAACCTTATATTAACGGGAGACTTGAAATATATAAGTTTGATATAATGGTATAATGATGTAGAAAATACCTTATTAAAATGGTGATATCTAAGATGTGTGAATGCTTAGTATATAGTTTATGTGTATAACATACCTACCATACTTGCTATCACGGGGGAGGTTACGTTCGCTTAGGACCCTCTAATCCTTGTGTGCCTACGGGGGGGATATAGACTGGTACCTTGATGAACATAGGTCATTGAAAGACTTATTGTGATATTAATAAGTCCGCTGATCATGGGAGCGTAGGTATGTGCGTGACCCATGTGATGGTGACTGTGTTCGCCTCCATTATTTGTGATGTTGTTATCGGTAAACTATTCCTGAGAGATTCGGAATATGTAATCCTTATGTACGTGATGTACCGGGATGGATAGCAGAGTATGTGTGCGCCGCAGCTTAGTTCTCGGGGTGCTTGTGTCGTATATTTATGATGTGAATAATATACGCTTAAATTAATGGAAATCCTCATGTTAATGTTGTAAAAATATTACGGTATTGTTTCGAGATATATAATGAGTTAGCTGATAGTTATATCAATGGTATAGTTAGTAACTGAGTTTACGTTAAACCTCTATTAAATTACGAGCGTTGTTATGTTAAATTAACCGAGTAAAATGGGTAGAACCTTTGGTAGTCTAGCTAGTTACGTTGTCACTTAGCTAATGGAAAGGGTAGTTATAGATGGGTACTTACGTTAGGAGTGCACAGTTAGTCGAGAGGCGAGAATTTAATGTGAGTGCACGTCCTAACATGTACTTTGCATTTAATGTTTTAAATGTTTTTAAAGCACTTGCAGGTTTTTAAAATGATTTCCACTTTCGGGCTCTGACCCATTTGCTTTCAAATATATTTTCTTGTAAAACCATTTTAGGTGCCCAGCCACAAGGACACCAAGCATAGGATTCTCATTCAGGTGACGAGCTGTAGCTGTTTGTGGAAGCTACAGAGACTTGCTTTTAGACGCCTCTCTCATTTGGATTCCAGTCTCAGCATCTATCAGTTGTAGGGCATGTTGCCCAATTCTATTAGACATTTTTACATTTCAGTTTTCAGACTCTAGCATGTATTGCTCAGTATTCAGTTTTAGTTATTTATTTCAGTTTACTTATCAGTTGTGGGATTTTGTATTGAGGAGTTTTTCCTCCAGGTTCTATTTACATTGTGTGATGGTTATTCATTCTATTTCAGTATGGTGAATGGTGTTATTTAGTTATTTATTACTCTTGTTGCATGTTAATCAGATTTAATAAAATTGGCACTTACTTTTTATATACTAGGTGGTTAGTAATCTTTAAAATATTTTCGACAGTGATGCTATTAACTGAGCCAACTTGGCATTTTGAATTAATTTTATAAAGGAGTAGCTACCCGGTGTTTAATTAGTCGGGGTGTCACAGGTGGTATCAGAGCATCAGGTTCTAGTGTCCTTTAGGATCTGTACGGCTATTATGTTTCCGCTACGTTTTCTTTGATATAGAGCCCTATATTTTAGGACTGCTGTACTCTTATTGTGTACGTTTCGTTCTTCAGCTATTTTAAGTTTATAAATCGTGAACTTATAAACTTTGTTCTTATTTCAGATGCCTCCACGACGTGCACGACGAGTTCCCAGGAATGCAATGCCCGAACCCCAGCCCGCTCCAGTTCAGGGCATGTTGAACGCCACTGAGGTTGCAGCTATAGTAGCTCAAGCGGTGAATGCCGCGATTGCCGTTGTTCAGCAGGCACCACCTCAGGCGCCGGTTGCCGCGCTAGTACAGGTTAATGCATTCCCGTCTGCTTGGGAGCGTGTACGTGACGCTTTTCAGAAAGCGCATCCGCCAGAGTTTGCAGGTAGCTCAGATGTGGTAGTCTCGAGCCAATGGAGGAAGGATATGCAGAGGCACTTGAGGATGCATGAGTGCACTGATGTTCAGAAACAGGTGCTAGCTACTTTCAAGCTAGTTGGATCTGAGCTGCAGTGGTGGGAGTCCATTACCACCGCGGAGGAGAGGGATACCCTCACCATTCAGGAGTTCTGGGTGCGGTTTGACCGCAAGTATTTTCCGTCCGCAGTTCATACAGAGATGAGGAGGAAACTGATGAGTTTGAAGCAGGAGAGCAAGACAGTGGCCGAGTATGAGGCCGAGTTCACTAACCTGTTGAATATCGTTCCAGACGAGATTCCAACAGAGAAGAAGAAGATAGAGAAGTTCACTGATGGGTTGAATTGGAGGATCCGTCAGCATCTGCTAGGGAACCTATCGTTGGCCACGTATTCTGATGTGGTTAACGCTGCATTACTACACTGCCAGGACCACCGTTTTCATATGGCCGAGGGCAAGCGGTCAGGGGAGTCTAGCCATCAGGGCAGGACTGGAGGACATGGTGCCAGCGGGGCACAGACCGGTCAGGGGCAGAGACAGACTGAGCAGGGTACCCAGCAGGGGGATAATAAGAGGTTCCGGTCAGGGAACTACAGGCAGGGACAGGGAGGTTTCCGCCAGGGCCATCAGGGTCCAAACGGTCAGCAGGGCCAGCAGGGGCAGAATGGGCAGCAGTTCCATCAGGGCCAGCAGGGCCAAGGGAGGAACGGTAACGGCCACCAGGGCCGGGGACAGCAGGGGCAGAGGGGAGGAAACTTCCCAGGGAAGTGCTTTGTTTGTGGCAAGATTGGCCACAAGCGACAGGATTGTCCTGATAGGGGCAGGGCCCCACAGCAGCAGCAGCAGGGTGCTCGCCAGGAGCCACAAAGGCCTATGTTTCTCGCCGCTCTCCCCGCACCACCGCAGATTATTCCAGCACCTCAGCAGGGGCAGCTACAGTATGGACGTGTCTACAACGTCAACCAGGCTGCAGTTCCACAGGTACCGCCCGCGATTGAGGGTACGTTTCCTATCCATGGCACTATGGGTCGGGTGTTATTTGATACGGGTGCTACACACTGTTTTATTGCTACACACTTCGCGAAAGCTTTAGGATTGTTAGCTACGGCAGAGAGCACAGTGACGTGTGTCGACTCACCATTAGGGAGTGGGTCACTTATTTTCTTTATATGCCGGGGAGTGGGGGTAGCGGTTGGTGGTTTGGTATTGCCTGCGGACATGTTAGTGTTAGACATGCATGTTCACGATGTGATCATCGGTATGGATTGGCTCGTATCATATAGGGCCATGATTGATTGCTTCAGCGGGAGCATTGTTTTTGCCATTCCGGGGCAGGAGATATTTATAGTGGTGATGCCTCGCCCAGAGGGAGGATCGACCGCTCATCTGTACTACATAGAGGAGGATACCTCTAAGGAGGTTGTGATTCCTTTGGATTCGATCCCGGTTGTCAGGGAGTATTCCGATGTGTTTCAGGAGATACCAGGCTTACCACCCAGTCGAGAGATAGACTTCGTTATAGATTTGCTACCGGGTACGAGACCTATAGCACGTGCACCGTACCGTATGGCTCCAGCTGAGATGCGAGAGCTACGGGATCAGATAGAGCAGCTGTTAGGGCAGGGCTTTATTCGTAGGAGTACCTCACCTTGGGGCGCTCCAGTTTTGTTTGTTAAGAAGAGGGACGGTTCACTAAGGTTGTGTGTGGACTACCGAGAGTTGAATAAGGTCACGATACGGAATAAGTATCCGTTGCCTCGAATCGATGACTTATTCGACCAGTTAAGAGGAGCTTCTTTCTTCTCGAAGATTGACTTGAGGTCGGGATACCATCAGTTGCGTATCAGGGAGGAGGATGTCTCGAAGACTGCGTTCTTGTCGAGATATGGTTCTTATGAGTTTCGGGTTATGCCTTTCGGCTTGACCAACGCTCCAGCTGTGTTTATGGACTTGATGAACAGAGTGTTCAGAGATTTTCTAGATCAGTTTGTCATTGTCTTCATTGATGACATTCTGGTTTACTCTCAGACAGAGGAAGAGCACGCCGGGCATTTGAGGCAGGTTTTGCAGACACTTCGTCAGAACGAGCTGTATGCAAAATATGAGAAGTGCGGGTTTTGGCTGAAGGAGGTCCAGTTCTTGGGTCACATTATTTCCGACCAGGGAATATCTGTCGATCCGGGGAAGGTGTCAGCGGTGAGGGAGTGGGGACAGCCCACGACACCAACGGAGATTCGTAGTTTCTTGGGTCTAGCAGGATACTACAGGAGGTTTATTCGGGGTTTCTCGGAGATAGCAGGTCCTTTGACACATCTTACTCGTAAAGGTGTGCCGTTCATTTGGAGTGATGCCTGTCAGTTGGCATTCGATGAATTGAAGGACAAGTTGACCTCAGCACCTGTGTTAGCATTGCCGAGACCGGGAGTTGAGTATTTGGTTTACACCGATGCGTCTTTGCAAGGGCTTGGAGGTGTTTTGCAGCAGGAGAGACAAGCCATAGCTTATGCTTCCCGTAAGCTTAAGCCTCATGAGAAGAATTACCCCACGCATGATTTAGAGTTGGCGGCAGTGGTATTTGCTTTACGGATTTGGAGGCACTATCTTTTGGGGGAGAAGTTTCAGCTGTTCACGGACCACAAGTCCCTACAGTATCTGTTCACGCAGAAAGAGTTGAACATGCGGCAGCGTAGGTGGCTTGAGTTTGTGAAGGACTACCAGTTCGACATCCAGTACCACCCGGGTAAGGCTAACGTGGTAGCAGACGCGTTGAGCCGCAGGCCAGCAGATGAAGTGGCAGAGGTATGGAAGGCTAAGTGGAAGGAATTGGGACACCAGGATGCAGTGGCCCGATCTTTCATGTCTGTGATGAGCGTTACACCGCAGATTGTCACGAAGGTAGTACGGGCACAGGCCGATGACTCGTTCTGTCAGGAGCAGATACTTCGATTGCTAGCAGAGGGAGCCGAGTCCTATACCGTTAGCTCAGACGGGGGATTGCGCTTCAATGGGAGATTAGTAGTTCCGGAAGGGGAAGAATTACGGCACGATGTTATGGCTGAGTCGCACGGCTCACGGTTCGCGGTACATCCCGGAGGGGACAAAATGTACCAAGACATGAGACGGCAATATTGGTGGAGCGGTGTGAAGAGAGATATCGCTGAGTTTGTCTCGAAATGCGCCACTTGTCAGCTTGTAAAAGTGGACCATCAGAGACCAGCAGGATTGCTACAGCCGTTGGAGGTTCCGGTGTGGATGTGGGAGAGCATATCCATGGATTTTGTCACGGGGTTGCCTACGTCGCAGAGGGGTCACGACTCCATTTGGGTGATTGTGGACAGGTTGTCCAAGGTCGCTCACTTCTTACCCGTAAGGACTGACTACACTACGGGACAGTATGCCCAGCTTTTCATTTCAGAGATTGTGAGACTTCACGGTGTGCCCCTGAATATCGTGTCTGACAGAGACAAGATATTTGTTTCGAGGTTTTGGGAGAGTTTCCAGGAGGCCATGGGCACGAAATTGCGGTTGAGTACGGCTTATCACCCGCAGACCGATGGGCAGACAGAGCGCACCAACCAGATGTTGGAGGACATGCTACGCATGTGCATTATTGACTTCGGGGGTGGATGGGAGCAGTACCTTCCACTGGTGGAGTTTGCTTACAACAACTCCTATCAGTTCACGATTGGCATGGCTCCGTTCGAGGCATTGTACGGTAGACCTTGTCGTTCCCCAGCATGTTGGTTGGAGGTGGAGGATAACAAATTACTTGGGCCAGAAGTGATCCAGGATACTTCGGCAAGGATTGAGTTGATTCGGAGTCGCATTCGGGTAGCTCAAGACAGGCAGAAGAGTTATACTGATGCGAAGAGATTTTTCAGGGAGTTCCAAGTGGGGGACCAGGTTTTGCTCAGGGTTTCTCCTATGAAGGGGATTATGCGTTTCGTGAAGAAGGGGAAGTTGGCACCAAGGTATGTGGGGCCGTTTCCTATTATTGAGCGGATAGGACCGGTTGCATATAGACTTGGACTACCGGAGCACTTGCATCGGATTCACGACGTGTTCCATATTTCCTCGCTGAGGAAATACCTTAGGGACAATTTGGCTCATTCGCACATTGCTGTGGAAGACATCGATCTCCAGCCGGATAGCTCTTATGAGGAAGGGCCGATTGCTATTTTGGACCGAAGCGAGAGGAAACTACGGTCAAAGATAGTCCCGTTAGTGCGTGTTCAGTGGCGGCATCACAATGTCGAGGAGTCCACATGGGAGCGCGAGGATGAGATGCGCGAACGTTATCCAGAGCTGTTTTTAGCAGGTACTTTCTAGTTTCGAATTTCGGGACGAAATTCAGTTATTAGGGGGGAAGTATGTAATACCCCGTACTTTTGGCTATAATTATTTTGGGGATTAATTAATTAATTAGCGTATTAATTGGAAATTAATCCGGGTTAAAAATACTAATGTGATGCGAATTGGTATTTGATTATGTGCATATATGATTATATATGAACTTGGAATTTGAAAATTTGTCGTGGGATTTATATACGGCATTTTAGAAATTTTGTTGAGACGCGTGGGACCGCCGCGTCACGGTATATTATTTTATTAATAAAAGTGAATTTAAAATCTATAATCCATATGGTCGTTTTGAGTACGCCAACGCGTCCGGAAGGGTCGAGATAGTCAGAAAATACTAGCCGGGGGTATAGTTTGGGTTCCGGGGTATTTTTAGGCCATCCCGGCACCATAAAGGGTATTTTAGTAATTTGGTATTTTTGGGTAATTAAAAGTGACGAAAATGGAGAATTGTAATCTGATAAGGATTGACCCAACCAACCTTTATTAACCCCATAAGCTACGTAGGTTATCATTTAGTCTTCCAACTCTCCCTAAGAAAACCCTAGCCACCATAGCCATCTTTGGAAGAAGAAAGCTTGGAGAAGGAGAGAGAGATAAAGGAATTCTGCAGAGATTCTTCACCAAATCAACACCAAATCCGAAATCAAACCAAGGCAAGTGGTTTAATTATTTTTAACTTCAGCAAATGTTCTTTCCATGTTAGCAAATTGAAGATTTATAATTGTTATTGGAAGATGAATGAAAACCCATGATTAATTGAACTTAGGTCTGAATTTTGAGGATAAATTGCATGTAGAATAGTTGGTGACGATTAATCTGATGTGAATACATGATTGGGTGAAAGAAAAATGAATTAAATTCTAGGATTTGATGATGATATTATGTTAGGGTTCATGTTCTTGAGAAAATCTGAAAAAAAACTAGGTTTTTATGAAGATTGATCCATATGTAACCTTTAGATGTTGAATTATTGATTTATGGACGTTAGTAATACTGTAGGATTGTTATATGGCATTACTACGACGTTATATCTGAGAATCATACGTTAGAAATTAGTTTTGGGATGGATTAAAATCTGCAAAACGAAGCAGTCCGTAGCCATACCTGTTCGATCGATCGATCGACATTCATCAGTCGATCGATCGACTATATCGATCGAGCGACATTCATAGGTCGATCGATCGACCTTCCCAGAATGAGTGAAATATTCCTTAATTTGATTTTAATGGTGGAAACTCTCAGAGAATATGTTTGTAGACCTTATGAATACCCTCAACCTTGAGGAAGACCAGTAGGTGTGATTATTATAGTGGACTTTAATTAGAATACAATTCGAAGAATTATTCTAGATTATTGAAATTGTTAAGTGAGATAACGTTTGGGTTAATAGTGTAGAATTGAGTAATTTAATGAAATAAGGTTTAGGGCAGAAGTAAAGACCTTAAGAATAAAGATGTTATATTTGGGAATAATCGGAACTTAATAGTCTATTTAAGATAGATTTTAAGGATAAGGGATTACGGCGTGAGACGTGTCGACAATTTAACCTTATATTAACGGGAGACTTGAAATATATAAGTTTGATATAATGGTATAATGATGTAGAAAATACCTTATTAAAATGGTGATATCTAAGATGTGTGAATGCTTAGTATATAGTTTATGTGTATAACATACCTACCATACTTGCTATCACGGGGGAGGTTACGTTCGCTTAGGACCCTCTAATCCTTGTGTGCCTACGGGGGGGATATAGACTGGTACCTTGATGAACATAGGTCATTGAAAGACTTATTGTGATATTAATAAGTCCGCTGATCATGGGAGCGTAGGTATGTGCGTGACCCATGTGATGGTGACTGTGTTCGCCTCCATTATTTGTGATGTTGTTATCGGTAAACTATTCCTGAGAGATTCGGAATATGTAATCCTTATGTACGTGATGTACCGGGATGGATAGCAGAGTATGTGTGCGCCGCAGCTTAGTTCTCGGGGTGCTTGTGTCGTATATTTATGATGTGAATAATATACGCTTAAATTAATGGAAATCCTCATGTTAATGTTGTAAAAATATTACGGTATTGTTTCGAGATATATAATGAGTTAGCTGATAGTTATATCAATGGTATAGTTAGTAACTGAGTTTACGTTAAACCTCTATTAAATTACGAGCATTGTTATGTTAAATTAACCGAGTAAAATGGGTAGAACCTTCGGTAGTCTAGCTAGTTACGTTGTCACTTAGCTAATGGAAAGGGTAGTTATAGATGGGTACTTACGTTTGGAGTGCACAGTTAGTCGAGAGGCGAGAATTTAATGTGAGTGCACGTCCTAACATGTACTTTGCATTTAATGTTTTAAATGTTTTTAAAGCACTTGCAGGTTTTTAAAATGATTTCCACTTTCGGGCTCTGACCCATTTGCTTTCAAATATATTTTCTTGTAAAACCATTTTAGGTGCCCAGCCACAAGGACACCAAGCATAGGATTCTCATTCAGGTGACGAGCTGTAGCTGTTTGTGGAAGCTACAGGGACTTGCTTTTAGACGCCTCTCTCATTTGGATTCCAGTCTCAGCATCTATCAGTTGTAGGGCATGTTGCCCAATTCTATTAGACATTTTTACATTTTAGTTTTCAGACTCTAGCATGTATTGCTCAGTATTCAGTTTTAGTTATTTATTTCAGTTTACTTATCAGTTGTGGGATTTTGTATTGAGGAGTCTTTCCTCCAGGTTCTATTTACATTGTGTGATGGTTATTCATTCTATTTCAGTATGGTGAATGGTGTTATTTAGTTATTTATTACTCTTGTTGCATGTTAATTAGATTTAATAAAATTGGCACTTACTTTTTATATACTAGGTGGTTAGTAATCTTTAAAATGTTTTCGACAGTGATGCTATTAACTGAGCCAACTTGGCATTTTGAATTAATTTTATAAAGGAGTAGCTACCCGGTGTTTAATTAGTCGGGGTGTCACATGGTGTTTACGGGTTTATTTCGAGTGGATTGTCCTAATTATTACGCCTAGGGGATTTGACGGAGAATATCATGTATGCTCCGTGCTTACGACCTTACGTGCGTAATTTTCGGGATTTTTGTTGACACTAAAATCATATTAGGCTTTTATGCGGATTTAGGGGCGTGACAACCCTTGGTTCAAATAACTGTCGAAACGAGATGCATTCTAAATAACTCGTCGACCCATGTATCCATTTTATACTAATTAACTCGGATGAGGGATATTCGATGCAACCTATAATTTTTATACTCTTTATTAATTTAGTTTAAATACACTCATACCGAGTTTATCTTTTATTTCTTTTTAGTTAACAAATTACCTTTTACACTTTTATATTAAACCAATTAAATTCTAACAACTCGTCTCTGTGGATTTTCGATACCCGAACTTAACCGCTATACTCCCTTTTTTAGCGTAGTCATAAGTTTAGGTTTTTTATATTATGGCGTTGAACAGAAAACAACGATTGGCATTTGACACGCCCTACTTTTCACCCTTAATCAATGTCCTCCCACTGTCCCGGAGATAAGGATAAAAACCATTTGTCTCATCTGTCTTGAAGGACTTTGCTCAATATACTTTTCTCTTGGGATGGATATTCCCCAAAGTATAATGAGGAAAGACCTTCACATCATGAGTCCTCTTCTATTCTAGTGGAGTTCTATTCTCTTAAGAAATATAAAACATTAGCCCACCTTTTATTTATCGTTGGCATTTGCTCATCTACTTAACCTATTTATTTGTTTCCAGGTTAATATTGTGAGCATTCCTATGCCCCTGGGCCTGAGGTACTAAGCTATTGTACCTTTTATTTATGTTTGACACTTGCTCAATACTGTGAGCGCTCTTATGCCCTTGGAGACCAAGGTACTAAACTGTTGTACCTTCTATTTATACTTGACACTTGCTCAATACTATGAGCGCTCCTATGCCCTTGGAGACTGAGGTACTGAATTGTCGTACTTTTTATTTATACTTGGCACTTGCTCAATATTGTGAGCGCTGCTATGCTCTTGGCGCCCGATGTACTAAATTGTCGTACATTTTTTACTATTTTATTCATACTTGGCACTTGCTCGTTTACTCAACCCGTTTCTTTGTTCTCTGGTTGATACTATGAGCGCTCCAGTGTCCTTGGAGCCTTGGATACTAAACTAGTGTACCATTTTATATACTTTTACAAATATTTTTTGTGTTCTCACACCTATTGTCTTATTTTATTAGATGGAGACTAGCAAGTAAATGGATTTGGCAACACTATTCTTGTGCACTTGTGTACAAACTTGGATTGTAAATTCGAGCAACCCCTAGTCACACAAACGCTCGGGTCATAAATTCAAGCAACCCCTATTCATGCATTCGGGGCATTTTTTTTTATAAAAGAACACTCATGTTCTTCAAGAAATTTTATACTAAGACGAAATCGAGTATATACTTGGACAAATATTATTTTATGTCCGTTTTTTTAATCGCATTAAATGATGACGTGTGTAGTTATTTCACACAAAATATATTCAAAAAAAATTCTCAAAAGTATCAATTTTAAATATAGTAATGAGAAAGTATTTTAAACTTTTATGTCAATTAATCACTCTTTTCTTTTTACAAATATTCCTTTTCTTAAAATAAAAAATATTTCCACTATACTTGTGCGTATGCCAACAATGTAGTACTCTACGTCAAACTCCGTGAATTCAAGCAAATCAACCCACTTGGGTTACTTGAATAAATAATATTTTTCGTTTTATTTTCGAGCATCCTCTTTAGAGTATTAAATATACTGCTCGTGCTGACTATTCTAATTTCCACGAGCATGCTTTATGATGCTCTTGAGATAATTTTGTTTATAGATTATGTACTTTTAGGACTTAAAATAATATTGATTGTGGATATAGGACAACAAACATTTCGTTTCCATTTTTAGTCTCTGCTTTCAAATTAAAGAAACACGTGGCATGCTGTGATTGGTTAACGTTTTATGAATATGGGTCCACGCCAGTGGCTTTATTAAAAAATAGGGACTAAAACTATAAATCAAATGTTTGTTGTCCTATTTTCAAAATACATATTACAATAACCCTAAATTTATAAAGCCCCTTTTGTTTAAGGCCCTGTTTGATAGAAGTTGGTGAAATTAATTTTCAAGTCATTAATTGAATTTCATGACAAATCAATTATTTTTACTTTAAATATTAGTACCTTAATATAAATAATTATTATTTTTCAAAATAAATAAATACTATCAAATACATTTAAAAATGGGTCAATTATTAAATAGTCCCTACTATAAATATATATTTTTTAAAAAAGACACATATTTTTAGTTTAACCCATTTAGTCCCTCAAGCACTCAATATCCTCTTATTTTTAGAGGTCCGCGCCAGCGGCACTCCCTCTCCAAAATATGTGGCAAAGGACTTTTTGAGGCAAAATAAAAAAATTTGGACTAAATAGGTATTAAAAAATGTTCGAAGGACTATTTGATATATGTCCCTTTAAAAATTAAAAAATAAAAAAATTTCTTATTTATCGTGACAAATGTTACTACCAAACATCTCCTAAAATATTTTGTATCGCTCGCATGTATGCAAAAGAGGGGCGAGAGACTCGAAGAGAAAACATTGTGCTCACATTTCTGTGCCACGTGTGTGGTTGAAAATGCTCATCTAACCTTATCCTTTCTATTACGTATTTTATGAGCAGGTGGGTGATCGGCGTAAAAAACGATAATATTGACCCATGTTTCAAACGACTGAGAGATAATATGAGAGGGGCTGGTGGGGGAGATGCTCGAGCGCTCTCCTCTAGCTTTTGTTCTACATCTGGGAGGTAGCCAGTCGCCCCACGAAGAGGCGTTTTATTTACTTCCTCGTCTCTTAAACTTCATGGGTGTGGGATCTTCAAACGCTATGAGAGAAAAACCAAGAGAGAAGATTAGATCTGGGAGGGAAAGCCCGGTTGAATGCATTTGCCGATAGCCTCTTATAGCAGATTTAAGGTATCGTCATCTCAGACAGCACTGGTTTTCATTTCGGATTTCAAATCTCATGCCGATTTATTTGAAATCTCAATATAATTCTGTGAGTTTTTTTTTAACTCTTAGATATATTTTGCTTGTAGGTTCTTTTCAATCTTGGGGCGAGGAACCCGTGTATTAAGAATTTGGGTCAAGTACTTCATTTTTGTTGACGAGGATGGATCTAGGTTTTCTTTGTCTACGCACATCAGGTGCTCGATGAAAATCTTATGGGTTAAAATTTGGGAACCATTTCTTTTTACATTTTTTTTATGTTCTCCATGAAGGAATCCACTAAACAGTTTCTTAGATTCCAAATCCTAAACTTTGATACTGATTTGCGGGGTCCAAATCGAAGACTTGTTTGGTGAAGCCACTCTTGGATTTTTTCAAATGATTTGACACGAGCAATCATAAAATCATTTTGATTCGAGATAGTCCAACGACGACAACGTCGTAATTTCTTTTGGGCGGTTTGATTCGAGAAAGCTGCAGATGTTTTGAGTCTAACAACAAGGTGATTTGTTTACTCTTGTGTTCTTTTGTTTTCTCTACTTTTTCATTTAAGTTCTGATGTGCCCTTGCTCAAGGATCAGTTTTGTCACTAGTTGGCAATTTCGGCGAGAGTTTGTAACTGGGTTGATATATACGGTGTTGCTTTCTTGTCTCCTTTTTTTTTTTTCCCCTCTGGGGCATAAAACGAGCAACTAGATCAAACACTTTTTCTATTTCAAACTGATTACTTTTTGGGGGGTTTTATAGCACCTGACGTATTATTTTTTTTTAATATGGTTTGCAAGGTCCTCCCCAAATAGTTGTACCGTGATTTCTAGGAGCAATTTTGAGACTTAAGGATCTTTATTTCGCGGATCACTTCGCTGGTTAGTAGGTTCCTCGCCAAATATCAGTCTGGTAAAAAAAATTTACTTTGAGAAATATTTTCTGGTACACTTCTCAATTTGAGGGCGAGGAAGACATCTGATATATAGGTTACGGATTTTTTTTTTTAATTTTGGTCATAAGCTGTTTGATCAATTGATCACGAGCGGGTACTGCTTTCAAATGCAGTTTCCTGATGGTGTTCTTTGAAATACAAGAGATAAAAGTGTTCGAGGTTCATTTTTAGGGACGAAGTACGGGTAGAGGAATCATTTCGATTAATTTTTCTTTCGGCTTATAAAGAAATAAAACAATTGTTTGAGTTCAATGTGAGGAGCCGACTTGTGCTGACGAGACGAGCAACTCAGTGGCTATATCGAGAAGTCTACTGGCTACAGATGTGATGTGCCTTTCGCGAAGAGGATATTTTTTACAAATTTAAAAATTTTACTATTGTTTTTGACTATTTGAGATATGGATCTCTAAAATAATCTAAATTTCGAGCACCTCTTTGGAAGGCCATGGCTGATGTCAACTTAACTGGAAATATTTTATTTTAAGCCCCCCTTTGTTTTTTGTTCTCACTTCAAAATTTTTTACCAGGGGTGGTCTAAATAACAATATTTTTGTCTCTGTCTTTCTATAGCAACATATATTGTGAACACTGAAAGACCCGTGCCAGTTGTTTGATACGATGAGCAGAGCTCTCTCAAATATTAAGGTGATTGATTTATAATTTTTTTTGGTGAAAAATAAATAGATTAATTAAGCATGCAAGGTGTCCATAAAAAATCACCCGAACAGTAGTTACTCAAAATAACATCACACTTTAAAAACAAAATCATAATATATACCTTATCAGAGCAATAATAAACATTATTAGTCTAAAAATACTTTACAAAAACTACCGAAATTGCTACGGGCAAAGCAAATATATATTAAATATACACTATATGATGCAAAAAGACGCCGCCGCGAAAAATCCCGAAACAACCGCGGAACAAGATGTTCCGCATTATCTAGCCACGTCACCCATTTAGGTGGAACATTGTTCTGTTTAAGGGTTCCATAATCCCAACTTTCACCCTACACATTTTCTGATAATTAAGCAATGACCCAAATTAATTAACTCAACCACTTTACTAACCACCCAACCATCTAAATAAATGTAATAATCCTTTATATATCTTGGCTATCGAAACTAATTTTTGCATAAAAAAAAAAATTCAACTCCCAGCTAAAAAAAGATGTAATTTTTTGGTTGTGTTAATTTTCATGCTATATTTATTTATAATTTAGTTGCTGTAATATCTATGTTGTATAGTTGTATACATTATTTAGTAAATATTTGTGTAGAAAATCAAAAAATATTATTAGTTAATGTTATATTTACTAAATAATAGTAATTGGATTTTCTATTATTAGTTAATGTTTTATATAAATATTAATAAAATAGTCATGTGTAATTATTTAATTTAATTAAATTTGTTATATTATGTTAGTACTAAAATTTATTTTTGAAAAGATTTTTTTTATTGAAACCTATTTCGGAAAATCCATATATTTCATGTCATGTGTAATTTTTTACCAACTATATGATACTAAAATAGTTAAACTCAATTTGCTATTGATTTTTGATAACAAATTTTTATGTCGTTAAGATTGTTTTATCAAATAAAATATTACATAACATTTATTTATTCAGTAGTTAATATGCTAAAAAATTGATGACTTTTTTGTTGACATTGCAGCGTTAATAATGGAACAAGTTGGAAAAAAAGTTACACGGCGATTGGGGATAGAAAGTCTTGAAAAATTTGAGAAAAAAGGCGAGAGCCTGAAATTCCTACTGCCGAGTGACCTATAGTTTTTGAAAACTATAGGCGTATTGTGGACGACGGAGATCACATTACAGCTTCTTCGGACACGACCTCAAATGGCAACATAATAAAGATGCGTGGTACCTACAAACATTTTAAGACATCTTCTGAGGTCATGTATTTAATACACTCTAACGGTTGGGGAGAATTGTTGGATGCTCAAATTCTCAAGACAGGTTGAGGGTTGGTATAAGCGCTCGGTGAGCATTGGTGGGACACAACCAACACATTTCCATTGTTTAGCGGGGAGCTGACCATTACTCGTTATGATTTTACGGTTTTGATTGGCTAGTTTTTTTATATAAAAAATTGCCTGAGTAATAACATTGATTAGTACAATAATTAAATTTACAATTGATTGTTATCCTTCCCATCTTGCAGGTATTCCCATCGGAAGCGGTCCTATGGTATCGATGGATGATAGTACTATTTGTTCGTACTCGACGAAAAAACTCAAATTCGGGTTGACGTTATGCATAAATATTTTCTCGGCATTGAAACAAATTGCACTGATTTTTGTGGGGTGAAAGTTTCGAGCTTAAATAAGTGGTTTTAGGCTATAAAGTTAAAAAAATTGATTGTTGGCCTTGAGGACATTGTTAGAGCATTTTTATTTTTTTGTGTGGGACATATATTCTTCCCGATCGCAAGAGACATTGTTTTTATTGGTTAATTGGCTGCTTTGAAGGATTTGGAGTTTGTGGGATCGTACGATTAAAGTTCAGCAATTTTAGCTAAAATATTCTACTCTTTTCATCTCCTGTTAAGATGTCGCGTAGACTCTGTGAATTGTTTTTGGCAACTCATTTCGGTAAGTGTTAAAAAGTGAAATTATTTGTATTTAATATATAATTAATAAAATTATTATGGTTTTTTATTACTCATTATTGTTTTGCAGTTTTTCGGGTTTGAATACATACAACGGGGGTGTCCTTTATTGAGGGAAAATACTGGTGACTGCTGGCTTAGGATTAATCGTTGGAAGAAAGAAAATCGGTTAAATCGTAAGGAGACAAAGGGTTCAATCCAGTATAATTTTCCCACCGCCCAGAGTCAGATTGAAATGCAATCGTCAGGTTTAATCAATTGACTACCTTATTCAGGGTCTACTGTGGAGATGAACGCCTACGTTCAACATGCGAAGTACATATCATTCAAACTATGTGTTCTTATGAATCCTCAATATGAGGAATATATTACTTGGGTGATCAATGTCGGCGACAGATCACAGGCGAAATTTGCATACCAAATGACCCTCCCCCGCAAATGATGAGGATACCTTTTCATTCCTAAAGGCATGAGATTCTTATTCACGAGACGGACCCTAGAGCATCTATTGTTTCTCAACCCATGTATGATCGCTATTGGAAGCAAGTGTCTTTAGGCCTTGTTATGCCACTCATCTACCGAGCAGTCAACACGGATGCCTTAAGTCCCAGCGCATTAACATACCACATCCAAATACCCACCGTCTCTTCACAGGCACCTGACGCTTATAAGACTCCCACAGGTCGGGTACATCCCACTCAACTCCAAATGACTTGGAATCTATCGTTTTGCAGTCCTGTTGGTTTACCCATATTGATTTCAGTTCCATGGTCGGATAGGATTGCGATCAAGTAATGCCTGAATATAATGACCTCCTATTTCGTAGTCGGGAATTCTCAGATTATTGACAATACTCGAGGGCTATCGCTCTAGGTGCAGCCATGCATCTTAATAACTATTGGAGTCATGAGTTGGATATAGTTATAAGAAATCTTTATGAAAATGGTATATCTCACTAGCGAACTGCCCTTCCACCTAATTTTTTTAGTGGTACACCATGTGCCTTTTGCAATCCCACAGAAGATCTCAGACATCTGATCACTGTGTATCGATCATACATGGATGATATTGGTGCCCAAGAAGATACAAGCCACCCTGGTTTATCAACGCAGAATTATGATATGTCTGATGCGGTAAATTTGGATGATGTAGATTGAAATTTCGATAATTATCAATTATAAAATGTAATGTTTCGAGCATTATGAGTTTTGTTATGAACAATAAACTCATACTATTGGAAACATTATATTTTATAATTGATAATTATCGAAATTCCAATATACATCATCCAAATTTATCGCATCAAACATGTCATAATTCTGCGTTGATGAACCAGGTTTACTTGTATCTTCTTGGGCACCAATATCATCCATGTGTGATCGATACAGTGGTCGGATGTCTGAGATCTTCTGTGAGGTTGCAATAGGCCCATGGTATTCCACTAAAAAAATTAGGTGGGGGAGCCGTTCGATCGTAAGATATACCATTTTCATGAAGCTTTATTGTAACTATATTCAACTCATGACTCCAATAGTTATTAAGATGCATGACTGCACCTAGAGCGGTGACTTTCGAGTATTGCCAATAATCTTGAGAATTTCCAACTACAAAATAGGAGGTCATTGTATTCGGGCGTTGCTTCTTCGTCAATCGCAATCCTATCCGACCGTGGAACTGGAATCAATATGGGTAAATCAGCAGGACTGCAAAATGATAGATCCCAAGTCATTTGGGGTTGAGTGGGATGTACCTGACCTGTGGGATTCTCATAAGCGTCAGGTGCCTGTGAAGGGACAGTGGGTATTTGGATGTGGTATGTTAGTGCGCTGGGACTTAAGACATCCGTGTTGACTGCTCGGTAGATGAGTGGCATAACAAGGCCTAGGGACACTTGCTTCCAATAACGGTCATACATGGGTTGAGAAACAATAGATACTATAGGGTCCGTCTTGTGAATAAGAATTTCATGCCTTTCAGGGTGAAAGGGTATCCTCATCATTTGCGGGGGAGGGTCATTTGGTATGCAAATTTCACCGGTGATCTGTCGTCGGCATTGATCACCCAAGTAATATATCCCCCCATATTGAGGATTCATAAGAACACATCGTTTGAATGATATGTACTTCGCATGTTGAACGTAGGCGTTCATCTCCACAGTAGACCCTGAATAAGGTAGTCAATTGATTGAACCTGACGATTACATTTCAATCTGACTTTGGGCGGTGGGAAAATTATACTGGATTGAACCCTTTGTCTCCTTACGATTTAACTGATTTTCTTTCTTCCAACGATTAATCCTAAACCAGCAGTCACCAGTATTTTCCCTCAATAAGGGACACCCCCGTTGTATGTATTCAAACTCGAAAAACTGCAAAACAATAATGAGTAGTATATGTTAGCTAGAATTGCTGAACTTTAATCGTACGATCCCACAAACTCCAAATCCTTCAAAGCAGCCAACTAATTAGTAGAAACACTGTCTTTTGCGATCGGGAAGAATATATGTCCCACACAAAAAAATAAAAATGCTCTAGCAATGTCCTCATGGCCAACTTATTTTAACTTTATATCCTCAAACCACTTATTTAAGCTCGAGACTTTCACCCCACAAGAATCAGTGCAATTTGGTTTAATGCCGGAAAAATATTTATGTATAATGTTACCCTGGATTTGAGTTTTCTCGTCGAGTACGAGCAAATATTTACTATCATCCATCGGTACCATAAGACCGCTTCTGATGGGAATACCTGCAAGATGAGAAGGATAACAATCAATTGTAAATTTAATTATATAAAAAAAACTAATTAGTCAAAATCATAAAATCATAACGAGTAATGGTCAGCTCCCCACTAGGTAGTTGGAACGTGTTGGTTGTGTCCCACTAACGTTCACCGAGCGCTTGTATCAATCCCCAACCTGTCTTGAAAATTTGAGCGTCCAACAATTCTTCCTAATCGCTACGGTATATTAAATACATGCCTCGGGAGATGTCTTAAAATGTTTGTAGGTGGCTCTTAAACTATGTCAATTACCTCACATTTTTATTGTGTTGCCATTTGTGGTCGTGTCCGGAGAAGCTGTAATGTGATCTCCGTTATTGATACGAAAATCAGTCAGCTGACATGGACCAATTATATGAAGACACGCATCATCCAACATGACACAAGATCAAGTACTGAGCGACTCAATCTACTGAGCTACTTAACGTCCCAAGCCACTTAATGTACCAAACAACTTATTGGGACGACCAGGCAGATTCAATGTTCATTGTATTACAACCATTCCTTACCATGTACTGTATATGCCTATCCGATAGCAACATATTATCTATTAACATTGACAGTCCAAAGGCTATTAATACATTATACTACCCTCATGGCAAGGTAAGCTAACCAGGCAAACATAATTGAGATCAAGGCAAGACACCCTGTAATACAAAACCGTGGACGTAAGCCATTCATTAACGCTGAACCACTTTAAAAATCTCTTGTCTTATTTCTTTACACATATTTATCTTTGATTAATTAATTAGATCAAATCTAGTTTTTTATATTAACAGATTGACGTCGTCTGTGAAAAATTACTATACATAACGTTTTTTCACCAAAAAACTTATCATAAATTTTTTAACTTTATGGCGTCAAATCACTTATTGAAGCGCGAGACTTTCACTCTACAAGAATCAGTGCAATTTGGTTCATTGCCGGAAAAATATTTATGTATAATGTTCACCCTGGATTTGAGTTTTTTCGTCGAGCACGAGCAAATATATAGTATCATCCATCGGTACCATAAGACCTCTTTTGATGGGAATACCTGCAAGATGAGAATGATAACAATCAATTATAAATTTAATTATTGTAATAATCAATGTTATTACTCAGGTAATTTTTTATATAAAAAAACTAACCAGTCAAAATTGTAAAATAATAACGAGTAATGGTCAGCTACCCGTTAGGTAGTTGGAACGTGTTGATTGTGTCCCACCAATGTTCACCGAGTGCTTGTATCAACCCCCAACCTATCTTGAGAATTTGAGCGTCCAACAATTCTCCCAAATCGCTACTGTGTATTAATTACATGACCTCGGGAGATGTCTTAAAATGTTTATAGGTGACTCTTAGATTATGCCAATTATCACGCGTTTTTATTGTGTTGTCGTTTCTGGCCGTGTTCGGAGAAGCTGTAATGTGATCTCCGTTGTTAATACAAAAATCAGTCAACTGACATGGACCAATTATATGGAGACACGCATCATCCAACATGACACAAGATCAGGTATTGAGCTACTCAATCTACCGAGCTACTTAACGTACCAAGCAACTTATTGGGACGACCAGGCAGATTCAATGTTCATTGTATTACAACCATTCCATACCATGTACAGACGTATATGCCTATCCGATAACAGCATATTATCTATTCACATTGACAGTCCCAAAGCTATAAATACATTGTACTACCCTCATGGCAAGGTAAGCTAACCAGGCAAACATAATTGAGATCAAGGCAAGACACCTTGTAATACAGAATAGTGGACGTAAGCCATTTCATTAAGGCTGAACCACTTTAAAAATCTCTTGTCTTATTTCTTTACTCATATTTATCTTTGATTAATTAATTAGATCAAATCTAGTTTTTTACATCAACAGATTGACGTCGTCTGTGAGAAATTACTATACATAACGTTTTTTCACCAAAAAACTTATCATAAATGGTTGATATCCCAGAATCTAGCAATAGGAATATTGAAAGGAATCTTCCCAAACCTTCCGTCCCTCCAAATGCAAATGATAACACTGGAATTTTGGCAAGCTTAGCCAGGGGACAAACGACTATGCATGAAACTATGCGACAGTTCATTCAGACTTTTCAAAATGGAGCATCTGCCCAGTCAGGTTAACGAAGCGTTTAAAGAAGCATGTTGTGACACTCCACCTAATAAAATACCAGGTGATCAATCCTATACCAAATTAAAGCAGGAGTCTCGTATGGTTGATTCTCAGCATCACTGTCGAAAATCAATTTAATTACTAATAACCTTTTAGGCTGGCGTTAAAATTTTATTTAACTAATCTTTTTATCCAAACGAACTAAATAAAACATTCACACAGTTCATATGCACGAAACTAAAATGAAATAAAATAACTGAACATTCGGTTTAACATAATCCAACCAAATCGAATGTCGCACTAAAAGACGATAAAAGAATAAATAAATACAGTTGGGCTATCGATCGAGTATTTCTACACTACCTCCTATCTAGATTACAATGGTAGAAGCGTCTACAGTAAACCTACATGCATCCACAGTTGCTGCAACAAATGCCTGACTCGAAGGAATCATCATCCAGGCGTCCATGTGTCTGAAAATCTATATATCTATCTATATATATATATATATATATATATAGCAAGAGGGGAAAATGGAGAAACGGGTCAGAGCCCGAGTTTTGAAAATATTTTAGCAAGTGCTTAAATGTCATATTTTAAAATATGAAATCTCTCATATTTACATTGGTATCGCACTCTTAAGAGATGCACCTCAACCCTCTTCTAATAGTGCACACCTATCGCATACATTTTAAACAACCTAGTTAAGCTACCCGACCTAACTAATCTATTTTACCCATCTTTTAATAATCCTCTTAAACCAGAGTACTAAGGGCTAAACTTCTCCCCATTCCCAACATTGCGCTACATTTGTGCGTGTGGTGTCTCGCGAAGCGAAATTCAAACAAGGAATCCCCCGATACACTACTACATGACAATGTTGATCATCGAGATCCATTAGGCCCTTAGTACATAACACATATAATAAAATCCCGTATATCTATATATATAGTTCTCACTAGAACCTATGATCCATATTCATATAAGTCCGGATATAAATCTACCGGAAGGGGAATAACTCTCATTCATTCTTTTCACTTTATACAAGCTTACTTTATATGATATCTCATTGTCATATACAAGCAATATACTATACACAACAAGTATAATTATACCGATTACAATCATAAGTATAATAACCATCCCACCGAGCGATAACTCGAGCATGCAGTCTCATAGTGCCTATCCGCATCCGAGTTTACTCAGTAAACCACAGTACCAAGCCAGACTCACTCATGGTCATGGTAAAAATACATAAGGGTGGAGGCGGTTATATTCCCTCCTGAAAAAGGAATAACAATAACACACTCATATACGGGACGATATGACCTGGAGATATACTCTCCCTGTTCCTCAAGCCAGGGGATTCACCCACATCCCGCAACCTCCCTGCATCGCACTAGAGAAAATATATAAACTGGCTGTCCATCCCTATGCCCGGGGAAGCTTGTGGAACCAGCCTCTAAAGTACAAATATACCAATCACACAGATATATTTATTCGTATCATATTATATATACTGTAACAACATCGTATATATAATCTATATCACTTCTCAATTATATTATGACTATAATTGCCAAACTCTTATAACGATAGGCAATAACCCCGAATGTTCCCATTCGTAATAGTATATAAGTATTCACACACTTAAAATACTAAACCTATTAGTACTCTCTTATTTAATATATAACTCACACCTCAATCACTTTTAAGGATTTTACATAAACCCGAATATACCAATTTGTAATAATTAAATAAGTGTACTATCAACTTATCTTAAATCCAGAGGTATCCCACCACCTATAATAATAGTTGTCAATAGACGTACCGGATAACTGCGCAATTCTCTTGAGCCCGTATCCTAAATTCCATCCTAATCGCATCCTAGGATTTACTCAATTACAGTCGGCCCATATTTATTCTAACCTCATAAATATATCTACATATATTTACTCAATTACAATCGGTCCATATTTACTTCCCGCGAATGTTATTCATACATTCATTAAATCCATATCCCGGATTGTACACCAAATTAACTCGAGGTTCCCTCTTTCGATCCAAGGTTTACTCACCCTCAATACCATTATCTAGGAGTCCTAATATCACTTCTAGAATCCCTTAAAATAATCTCCAAACAATTTTAGCCTTAATTCTCCCAATATCAGGTTTGATTTCTAATTAATGATTTCGATCTCGGACAGCCTTCCGTAGAAAAATCATTATAAATTAAAAAAAATTAGAAAAATACGAGGTCGGCGCCCACGCTACCGTATCGAAAAGATCTACAAATTTCATTTTTTGACCAAGAGCCGAATCGATTCCGCAATGACGCTGGTTACTGTTCATCGTCTTCTCCGAGACTGTTTCGGCCATTAACATACCTCCAAGCTTTTTTGTTTCTTCTCCCAACCTTATTTAATCACAACCAAATATATATTCTCAAAGAAAATAGGTTCTAATCATCCTAGAACCAAGAATCAACAACTAATTTTAATTAATTTCTAAGTTTCTCGAATCGTATATTATCCGGGTTTTACTCGTTCAAACTTTCGAAACCCCCGTTTTGATTCGCGAAAACCCAACCCAAAAATCTTTATAGTTTTACAAACTAACTACAATATGAGAAATAAACACACTAAATCATTAAAACAAGTTAAACACTTGCCTCGTGAATAAAATACGACGACCTCAAGTCGAATCCGACGGAGTTTGGCCGAAAATCCCCTTTTTCTCTCCTCTTTTCTCTTTTCCTTTCATTTCTCTCTTCCCCCTCTCTTTCTCCGAGGACTGAAAATGTGAGAAAAGTGAGGATTATAAGGGTTTATAAAGCTTATCCCTTAACGTACCCAAAATTGACTCGTATACTCAATTGCGAGTCTCTATTAGTCCAAAAATCATCGGAACCTAACGCTACACGCGAATACTCTATTCTGACTATCTCGGCCATTCCGAAACTAATCGCGCACTCGAAATCTTCATCCGAGTCACTTAACTAAAATTCACTTATTAAACCCAACACATTTCAATATGCGTGTTTTCCAAGTAACATATTATCCTTTGTCTCTTTACCCAACTGTGACATGTAATTAAAACAATCCAACTCATTTACTTATTCCTGTAAGAAAATCTAATCCATGTAAATATTAATCCGACATCAACAAACTAATATTTTCTACTCACTTTAAATTCTAAATTTATCAAATTATACTCATAAATTCCAAAATTACTATTCACAGTAATTTCCTCAAATTTCCAGATTACTCCCACTTGTGCAATTTAAATCTCTATAAATGTACGGGGTATTACATACTTCCCCCTCACAATGAAATTTCGTCCTCGAAATTCAGATATAACCTGCACCACCAACCTAGGATCGCTAATTACACTACGTCCTAGTACACCGAAGTCGAATGGTACTACCCAATGGTCCCCTACTATGTACCTATTAATGGTACCCACCTATCTCAAGGCGTATGCTCTAACGCACTAGCTTAACCACAAGCTTAACTAAATCTCTATATGCTACAACACTGCCTAAGGTTGACTCTAATAACGTCACATCACACCTAGTGCTTTTATAAGCGCATATAAAGAAAACGAGCCTATAACCGCCGCTCTAACTTAGTGATCCCATCGAAGATTCGCTACTCTAGGCGTTCACTCATATACATCAGGACATCTAATTTCTCTAAAAAAGGAAACTACACTAGCGCTTGACTACTCCCGTCAGTCTCATCGCTTATCTTAGGTGTGATAACTCTTATTGAAAAAATATAATTGGATCATTGCGTACCTCCTACGACGTTCCATCCAACCCATTCCAAATCCATTTATAACTGCCTCGTAGCATAATCGTCAGCTTTATATACTACGTCCCTTCTATTTCGGGCGGTATATAAAATCAACTTACCAAGGTGCCCAGACACCTTTTTAACCCGTGCCCATCTTCACAACCATTGTAAACGTCCGACACGTAAAACTCTCTCTAAACAATGGGCCTCATTTCCTCGGCCTGGGTTTTCCTATCCCGAATAATTCGAAATTCAATTCTTCCTATACCTGGAAATCCAATCCTTCTTAAAGTTAATCCACCAATCTTCTCATGGTTAACTCACTACAATCTTCCTAAAACAGCGCCACATGACCCACTTGCCTAGCTTCCTAATAACCCTACAATCGATGTGTTTCCTTCACACATAAAATGAGTACTATCCTAACTATATCCCTAGTGCCCAAGACCTCTCTCAACTTCTGACATTTACTCAGTTTTATGCGTGGGACGTCTCGCAAAGCGAAATCCAAACAAGGAACCCTCCCGTTACACTACTCCCTCGCATCGTCGGTCATCGAGATATAACGGCCTAAGGCACACCATCGGGATGTTCTAAAATCCTACCTCGCTAATCTACTAACGTACCTCTACCACTATGTCCTTCCATCTTGGCGAAATGGAAAGTCTAACTAATCGAGGCGCCCACTCTCTGCAAAAGTGTTACGAACATCATACCAAAACATACTTCCTCTGAATTTGCCTTCTATCCAAGGCCGGGCTATGAACCTCAAATCAATTTCCTTCGCCTTGCCTCACCCACATACTTGCAGTGAGAGGAACATTTCCAGTGCTTTTCCACCGCACATCTACTTTTTATTAGCCCCTAATCATCACATGACTCTCGGATAATTTCACCAAAACCAACATCCTAGCATACAGTAACATCTCTTCACTCCCAACGTCGTTAAGGTTCATGCGTGGAGTGTCTCGCAAGCGAAATCCAAACAAGGAACCCCTCCGATACACTACTACTTAACTTTGTCGGTCGTGGAGGTATGTCAGCGTAAAACATGTAAAATAATAAATACTGCATACCTTAGACCATATCTATAAGGTCCCCATGCACTAAATTCATGCTAGTGAAACATCTACTCACAGAAGTTCCATCTAGACATATAATAAAGGCGAGCTCAACCCGTATCCAGGTGAGATATCAGAAAATAACTAGTTCCACCCTGGAACCGCGGATATGATAGCCTTGCAATCATTAGATTTCCATTGCTTCGATCAATCAAGAACATATTGTACTCATCATAGTACTATACTCGTATAACACACACAAAAAGAGCAGTCAAACCAGATATAAATTCAAAATATCAACACCCGCTTTTACAGCGAATGAAGGAAAATGGAACCCCGCTACCGCGGAAAAACACATAGATACACTAAATAGTGTTACCGATACCGCCACAAAGCTCGAATTACACACACGAATCTAGGGCTAACAAAAATACTGTGACCCAATCTTGTCACACAGAATATACCTCCTTCATCCGAGGTGAAACTCATAATAATAACTTCGCCAAATCTCCCTGACTGCCCCAATTGTTTTCTAGACATAGTACACTTGTCTTAACCAAACCAAAAACTACTTTAATCAATGCTCCATCTAAGCACTCTACTCTTGTCCTTTAACTCCTACCGAACAAGGACTAACCGTGCGGTTCTACACTCCACCTCACCTGATTTCCCCCTCGCTGGCCACCCTGACCATGTTAAGGTTGTCAGTATCTAGGACACTAATAGTCTCGATCCTGACAATCATCCTCATAGTTCCCTTAACTCCTCCGACTAAAAGGAAACATACTACCAACCTCAACTGCCCTGTTTCATTGAATCCCCGGCGGATGTCCACCTGTGGGGTTCCACGAACACAAATTCTCCATAAGTGTTAGCAACCCTTACTAGTGACCCTATCATTTCACTGAAGGACTCTTTCTTCATTGTACCTACCTTACTTCGGTACAAGGTTTCCTTAACCATATAAATCTTTATTCACTGTCGGCCTATGATCGATCCTCATGTGAAAAATTGAGAAACTGCATTCTCTTTATTTATGATAAATCAAAGGAACTCGCGGTTAAAACCATCTGTAAGATTCCTCTACAGGCAAAACATCCTGCTCCCTCAAATATGATGACCATTGTTCCCACCATTTCAACATTGCTCCAACGAGTGAAAAATTTTTCCTCAAATTTTCACATCTGGGCATTCCTATACCCCACTCTAAGCCAAAGATTCTGAGCCCTATACTTCCACTGAATAAAGCTACACCGCCTCCGCATGACTTAACTTCAACGTATGGTCCTTATCAAAGACCCTTCGAACCTTTTCCCAATTTACTTCACTGGGTAATTCACGTTTAGCACCACTCTCTACTATAACGGTACTTGGATAAATATAACTACTATACTTTAGTCGTTGCAGCAATCCTTTACAATGCCACAAGGGGAGTGACCTCTACTGCGGTCCTTATTATCAACTTCAACATACAGCTCTAACTAAGCCATGCCTCCTGCTGCCCTCATCACGGCCTTCCCTCGTCGCCCTTCATCGATCAGCACACGAATCTCGAACGAGCATGCAAAAGATTTACCATAATCTTACATAATGGTAGGAGAACGAAATATCACAATAGGAATCAACAATCTTAATCATAAGACTCTATATAAAATCGAAAGCAACGCGAAAAGCGTAGTACGTCTGCACAGATTCCTGACGACACTAGAACCTGATGCTCTGATACCATCTGTGACACCCCGCCTAATAAAATACAAGGTGATCAATCCTATACCAAATTAAAACAGGAATCTCATATGGTTCATTCTCCGCATCACTGTTGAAAACTAATTTAATTACTAATAACTTATTAGGCTGGCGTCAAAATTTTATTTAACTAATCTTTTTATCCAAACCAACTAAATAAAACATTCACACAGATTATATGCACGAAACTAAAATGAAATAAAATAACCGAACACTCGGTTTAACATAATACAATCAAATCAAATGCCGCACTAAAAGGCGGTAAAAGAATAAATAAATACAGTTGGGCTATTGGCTCGAGTGCTTCAATAGTACCTCCTATCTAGATTACAATGGTAGAAGCGTCTATAGTAAACCTGCATACATCCACAGCTGTTGCAGCAAACGTCTGACTCGAAGGAATCATCATCCAGGCGTCCCTGTGTCTGGACACCTATATATATATATATATATATATATATAGCAATAGAGGGGAAAATAGAGAAACGGGTCAGAGCTCGAGTTTTGAAAATATTTTAGCAAATGCTTAAATGCCATGTTTTAAAATATGAAATCTCTCATATTTAAATTGGTATCGCACTCTCATGAGATGCACCTCACCCCTCTTATAATAGTGCACACCTATCGCATACGTTTTAAACAACCTAGTTAAGCTACCCGGCCTAACTAATCTATTTTACCCATCTTCTAATAATCCTCTTAAACTAGAGTACTAAAGGTTAAACTTCTCCCCATTCCCAATATTGCGCTACGTTTGTGCGTGGGGTGTCTCGCGAAGTGAAATCCAAATAAGGAACCCCCTGACACACTACTATATTACAATGTTGATCGTCGAGATCTATTACGCCCTCCGTACATAACACATATAATAAAATCCCGTATATATATATATATATATATATATATATAGTTCTCACTAGAACCTATGATCCATATTCATATAAGTCCGGATATAAATCTACCGGAAGGGGAATAACTCTCATTCATTCTTTTCACTTTAGACAAGTTTACTTTATATGATATCTCATTGTCGTATACAAGCAATATACTATACACAACAAGTATAATTATACCTATTACAATCATAAGTATAATAACCATTCCACCGAGCTATAACTCGAGGATGCAGTCTCATAATGCCTATCCGCATTCGGGTTTACTCAATTAACCACAGTACCAAGCCAGACTCACTCATGGTCATGGTAAAAATACACAACGATGGATGCGGTCATATTTCCTCCTGAAAAAGGAATAACAACAATAACACACTCATATGCGGGACGATATGGCCTGGGGATATACTCTCCCTGCTCCTCAAGCCAGGGGATTCACCCACATCGCGCAACCTCCGTGGATCGCACTAGAGAAAATATATAAACTGACTGTCCATCCCTATGCCCGGGGAAGCTTGTGGAACCAGCCTCTAAAGTACAAATATACCAATCACACAAATATATTTATTCGTATATTATATATACTGTAACAACATCGTATATGTAATCTATATCACTTCTCAATTATATTATGACTATAATTGCCAAACTCTTATAGCGATAGACAATAACCCCGAATGTTCCCATTTGTAATAATATATAAGTATTCGCACACTTAAAATACTAAACCTATAAGTACTCTCTTACTTAATATATGACTCGCACCTCAATCAGTTTTAAGGATTTTATATGAACTCGAATATACCCATTCGTAATAATTAAATAAGTGTACTATCAACTTATCTTAATTCCATAGGTATCCCATCACCTATAATAATAGTCGTCAATAGACGTACCGGATAACCGCGCAATTCTCTTGAGCCTGTATCCTAAATTCCATCCTAATCGCATCCTAGGATTTACTCAATTACAATCGGCCCATATTTATTCTAACCTCATAAATATATCTATATATGCTTGCCGAATACTTCCCGTGAATGTTATTGATACATTCTTTAAATCCATATCCCGGATTGTACACAAAATTAACCCGAGGTTCCCTCTTTCGATCCAAGGTTTACTCACCCTCAATACCATTATCTAGGAGTCCTAATATCACTTCTAGAATCCCCTGAAATAATCTCCAAACAATTTTAGCCTTAATTCTCCTAATATCAGGTTTGATTTCTAACTAAAGATTTCGATCTCAGATAGTCTTCAGTAAAAAAATCATTATAAATTCGAAAAAAATACGCGGTCATCGCCCACGCGACCGTATCGAAAAGATCTACAAATTTCATTTTTTCACCAAAAGCCGAATCGATTCGCTTCTAGGCCGAATCGATTCGGCAATGACCCTGGTTAGTGTTCATCGTCTTCTCCGAGACTGTTTCGGCCAATAACATACCTCCAAGATTTTTGTTTCTTATCCCAACCTTATTTAATCACAACCAACTATATATTATTAAAGAAAATAGGTTCTAATAATCTTAGAACCAAGAATCAACAACTAATTTCAATTAATTTCTAAGTTTCTTGAATCGAATATTATGTGGGTTTTACTCGTTCAAACTTTCGAAACCCCCATTTTGATTCATGAAAACCCAACCCAAAAATATTTATAGTTTTACACACCAACTACAATATGAGAAATAAACACACTAAATCATTAAAGCAAGTTAAACACTTGCCTCATGGATAAAATTCGACGACCTCGAGTCGAATCCAGCGGAGTTTGGCCGAAAATCCCCTTTTTCTTTCCTCTTTTCTCTCTTCCTTTCTTTTCTCTCCTAGGGCTGAAAACGTGAGAGAAGTGAGGGTTATAAGGTTTTATAAAGCTTATCCCTTATTATACCCAAAATTGACTCGTATACTCAATTGCGAGTCCCTACTAGTCCAAAAATTCCCAAAACCTAAATGCTACCCCGGATACTCTTTTCTGACTATCTCGGACATTTCAAAACCAACCGCTCACTTTAAATCTCCATCCGAGTCACTTAACTAAAATTCACTTATTAAACCCAACACATTCCAATATGCGTGTTTTCCAAACAAAATATTATCCTTTGTCGTTTTACCCAACTGCAACATGTAATTAAAACAATCCAACTCATTTACTTTGTCTCGTAAGAAAATCTAATCCATGTAATTATTAATCCGACATATGCAAACTAATATTTTCTACTCGCTTTAAATTCTAAATTTATCAAATTATACTCATCAATTCCAAAATTACTATTCACAGTAATTTCCTCAAATTTCCAAATTACTCCCACTTGTGCAATTTAAATCTCTGTAAAAGTACGGGGTATTACACATACATCCGCCATCTTCACGAAAACCACGATCTATGTCACGATCCAAACATACTGAAGTTAATTATTCCAGAAACTCAAGTAATCCATCTTATCGCCCCGGTGCAACCTCCCCTATAAGAATTTCGGATTCACAAGAAAACATCACTCTAATGCCAGAAAGACCAAGTGCTCTGGAAAGGTTGAACAGAGCCTCACCCTTCGACTGTTTGGGTCCCAGGACGAATATAAATCCTCCTCGGTTTGCGTCGAGAAATTCTCAGTGAACAAATGATTTAAGGGAAGGCTCAGTCCAATCACATCCAAACCCAAAACCTGCAGCTCGAAGAGAAAGATCACAAGAGGAAAATTCTGCACGATCTATTGCTCGGGCAGACACAAATAAATCAGGGGCTGGAAACGACGCATGGAAAGGATTTATTCAGAGATTAGAAGACAAGTTAGGAGAGATAGCTAATGCCAATAACCCTCTCCAAAGAACCTTTATTAAGGGATCTCCATTTGTACAAGCGATTGTGGATTTTCCCACACCAACCAAATTCAAGGCTCCGGTGGTCGCACTGAAGTATAATGGAAAAATTGATCCTGTTCTTCATATATAGTAGTACCAAGTTGCAATAGATATTTATGCAGTCCCAGATGAAATGAGATGCAGAGAGTTCTCAGGAACCATTGCCGAATATGCTCAAATATGGTATAATAACTTTCCTCGGGGGAATATTGCGACCTTCCATCAACTGGCATAGCTCTTTATTGGAAATTTCTGTTTTGGCGCAAAGCCCAGTTAAAAGGGAAGCACATTTGTTGAGTGTCAGGCAGAAAGCAGGAGAAAGTACTAGGGATTACATTACTCGTTTCAACAACGAGAAACTGGAGGTTATAGATTATGAGGATAAAATAACTAGTACAGCTCTCATGAGTGGTCTTTTACCAGACAAGCTGTACTACACCTTGGCCAAGGATCCCCCCAAATCCATGGCTGAATTGATGGCAAAAGCAGCTAAAATTATGAATGCCGGGGAAGCTATGGCTACGAAGAAGAATACTGAGGCAAAGGTGGAAACTAAAGCTAAAAGCCAGTCGGAGAAGAAAGATCACAAGAATAATGGTGGGGGCAAGCAGACGAAAGGCAAAGAAACATTGGATCACTTAAGGAAGTATACAAATTATACCCCCTTAAAAGATATAAACCATGTTCTAGAGGAAATCAAGAACAACGAGGAACTGAATTGGCCAGAAAAGCTAAGGACAACCCTCGAAAGGAGAGATAAATCCAAGTATTGCAAGTTCCATAAAGATCACGGTCATACGAACAAGCAGTGTGTAGCTATCCAAAATGAGATAGAAGCACTCATTAGACGAGGAAAGCTGAACAAGTTTGTTGATCGTCTGAACGGTGGAAGGACCAACAATAGAGCTCGACAGATGTCTAGGTCTCCTTTTTGACCAAGATAAGATAAGAAAAGAGACCCTGAAGATGGTCCTGAAGAGAATCCTGATATCCCAAAAAGGACAAGACAACCTGAACGCGAGGTATTTTCGATTCATTTTGGTTCATTTGATTGCAATATGATTACAAATGGAGATGCAGGTGGGAGCGATCATTCCGCTGAAAGGAAAGCTTACCTCAATGAGGCTCAAGCTTGTTTCTATATACAACGAATAAATCTGGCAGAAGAAGATCGCCCAAGAAAGGTCAACAAAGATAAACTGGTCATTGGTTTTTCTAAAAATGATCTGGAAGGCGTTTTGTACCCTCATGATGATCCTCTGGTGATCAAAATGAGAATGAAGGATGTAATCATTTCAAGAGTGCTGGTGGATAATGGTAGCTCGATAGACATCATGTTCTACCCTTGCTTCGATAGTTTGAACTTCAAACTTGATCAATTAGAGCCGTATCACAGGCTTCTGATTGGGTTTTTCGGAGAAAAAGTTTTTCCACTTGGAACGATCAAGTTAAACATGATGATTGGTACCTGACTAGCTAGCAGAACAGAGAGGGTGCGCTTCTTCGTGATGGATAAGAACATCCAGTCAGCTTACAATATAATTATGGGGAGAGTAGACCTGAAAAAGTTTGAAGCAGTTCCATCTACTGTACATCAGTGTTTAAAGTTCTCGACCAACTTTGGTGTTGGAATTGTGAAGGGAGATCAAAAGGTAGCTCGAGAGTGCTACTACTCATCTGCCGAGCAAGAGGAATTCGAGGATGCTAGGAAGAAAACAACCACTTATCAAGTGGATGAATATGATGAGTCTGAGATTGAAACCTTAGACCCAAGAGATGAAACGAAACTTGTTAAAGGCCAAGTCATGGAAGCAACTGAAGGTATTATTCTGGACGACGAGCAACCAAAAAGAACAACTTAGATTGGCGCTTCACTTGATCCAGTATTGAAGCAAGAGGTGGTTAAAAACATAGAAAACAGGTATTTGCATGGAGTCACGAGGATATGTCGGGGATAAACCCATCTTTCTTATGTCACGAGCTCAATGTCAACAAGGAGATCAAACCAGTGAAGCAAAGGAGAAGAGTCTTTAGTTTGGAGAATAACCTACCTATTCAAGAAGAAGTGGAAAAGCTGCAGAAAGCTTCTTTTATCGAAGGCGTGAAATATCCAAATTGGCTGGCTAACGTTGTGATAGTCCAGAATAATAATAATAAATGGAGAATGTGTGTGGACTTCACAAATCTGAATAAAGCTTGCCAAAAGATCACTTTCCTCTTCCCAGAATAGATCAGCTAGTGGATGCAACCTCAGGGCATGAGTTGTTAAGCTTCATGGATGCCTATTCGGGATATAATCAAATTAAAATGAAGCCACAAGATAGGGAAAGTAACCCTTTCATTACTCCCTGAGGAACATATTATTACAATGTTATGCCTTTTGGTCTTAAAAATGCAGGTGCTACATATCAGCGGCTGATGAACAAGGTGTTTACGGAGCAGATTGACAAAAATATGGAGGTATACGTCAACGACATGTTGACTAAAAACAAGAAAGCTGCTGACCATATAGCTGATTTGAGCCAAACATTTGATCAACTAGAGAAGTACCAAATGAAGCTGAACCCAACCAAATACGTTTTTGGCGTACAGGAAGGCATGTTCCTCAGATACATTGTGAATCAAAGAGGTATTGAAGCGAATCCTGACAAGATAAAAGCCTTACTGGAGTTACAATCTCCAACCACCAAGAAGGAAGTACAGAGCCTTACGGGGAACGTTGTAGCTCTCAATAGATTCATCTCCCGAGCAATTGATAGATGTATTCCATTCTTCAAGGTTCTCAGAAAGACCTTTGAGTGGAACGATGAATGTGAGAAGGCGTTCTTAGAGTTGAAGAGATACTTGGGGACACCTCCTTTATTGTTCAGGCCAGTAGAAGGAGAAAAATTATACTTGTACTTAGTTGTCTCAGAGAGTGCAGTTAGTTCGCCCTTGATAAGAATAGAAGACGGAGTGCAAAAACCTGTTTATTATACTAACAAGGCATTCAGAGGAGCAGAAATCAGGTATCCTAAACTGGAGAAGTTGGCGTTGGCTTTGATTACAGCAAGCAGAAGAATGAAACCGTATTTTCAAGCACATGCAATAGTGGTATGTACTGACATGCCACTCAGACAGACTTTACATAATCCCAAAAAGTCTGGAAGATTGATGTATTGGGCAGTTGAATTAGTGGAATATGACATTATCTATGAGCCAAGATCCTCTCTCAAAGGACAAACAAGGGAGGATTTCATTGACGAATTTACCTACCTAGATGTTTCCAATCAACAAGGGGATAATGCAGAGCAACGCAAGGATGCTGGAGGATCAACAAAAAATATCCCCGGTCAACTCCCCGAAGAAGAATTGATACAAGGGATGGCCACCGATCAACCAAAAACTTCTAGTAAAGTACCAGAGTTGAAAAAGATGTATGACGAAAGGAAGGATAAAATATTCCATCAAGGGATTCTATCAGACCAAGGGTTTGATGATAATAGTCCTATGTGGAATTTATATATTAATGGTTCTTCATGTGCAACAGGTTGCGGGACTGGAATTATTCCCAATAGTCCGGATGGGATAGATATTGAATATGCTCTGCATTTCCAATTTCAAGCTTCTAATAATGACGCTGAGTATAAAGCCGTGATTGTGGGCCTCAACTTAGCTAAATCATTGAATGCAGAGCAATTCATGGTATAAAGTGATTCGCAATTAGTGGTGAATCAGATGCTAAGTCGCTACGCAATAAAAGGAGAATTCATGTCAAGATACTTAACCAAGGCTCTGGAGATCGTAGCCGATTTGGCAGCTGTTCAGGTGGTCAGAATACCTAGACTGGAGAATGCAAGGGCAGATGCACTTGCTCAATTAGCCTCAGCTACTCGCACCGAGCTATGAAGAACAATCCCCACTGAAGTACTTACAAGCCGAAGTATTGATGAAGACCTGATGGTGAATTTTATCACCTTGGATATGGGACCATCTTGGATGGATCCCATAAGGGCCTATATTGAAAAACATATTTTACCAGCCGACCTACTTGCAGCCAAAAGGTTGAAGTACAAGGCTGCTAGATATGTTTTGAATAATGGAGTTCTGTACAGGAGAGGTTTAATAGCTGGTTTGCAGAGGTGTGTTCATCCAGCAGAAGTCAAAGACCTCATAAAGGAAATTCATGAAGGATTTTGTGAGGCTCATGTAGATGGAAGAACTTTACTACAAAGAATGAATACACAAGGATACTACTGGCCAACAATGCGCGCTGATTGCACGGCTTATGCTAAAAAATGTGACATGTGTCAGCAATTTTCTACCATACGAAGAACTCCTCAAGCGTTTCTAACACCAATCACTTCACCTTGGCCATTCGCTAAGTGGGGAATTGACTTAGTTGGGCCTCTGCCAACTACAAGAGGACGATTCAAATATTTGGTGGTAGCCGTTGATTACTTCACAAAGTGGGTGGAAGCTGAACCGCTCATCGATATGGCCTATGAATGGTTCAATTGGAAGAATATTATTTGCAGATATGATCTACCCCATGCCTTTATCACTGATCATGGTACCCAATTTGACAATAAGGAGTTTGCAGCGTACTGTCTACAGTCCAACATTCAAAAAGTCCATTATGCTCCAGGTTATCCCCAAAGTAATGGTCAAACAGAGGTGACGAACATAACTTTATTGAATGGGTTGAAAAAGCAATTAGATGATGCTAAAGGGAATTGGATCAATAAGTTGCACTCAGTGTTATGGGCGTATCGAACAACCCCCCGAACAACAACGGGGGAATCCCCTTACATGTTGGCTTTTGGGAGTGAAGCAGTGATACCTGTTGAGCTAGGATTACCTACTCATAGGGTGCTCAACTTCAATTCCCAGTGAGTGATTTGATGCGACACTTGGATTTGGACATGCTTGAAGAAGTTAGAGAGGACGCAGCGATCCACAATGCTGCCTATCAGCAACAGACTGCCATGTTCTACAATAAAAGGGTTAATAAATGTGATCTCAAGGAAGGCCATTACGTGCTCAAGAAGGTAATTTAAAAGCACAATAAGTTGGAGGCCAATTGGTATGGGCCCTATCGTATCACAACAGTTGTTCGACCTGACACTTACAGAATAGAAACTCTCAAAGGGTAAGAATTCAAAAATGCCTGGAATGCAAGCACCTACGAAAATACTACCAGTAATATAACAGCCTATGTACTCAGTTATTTCAATATGAATGAAAATGATGATTTCCCATTTCATTTTTTTTCCGGAGTACTAGTGCTACTCATTACACTCAATAACAAATTATCAATACATTTATACATTTAAAAAGAAACAACAACCAACTAAAAGTTAGTCGGCATCAACAACCACTAGCTAAAAATTGGTCGACATCAACGACCACTAGCTAAAAGTTAGTCGGCATCAACATAAACACCCACAATGTTGATAAAACAATCGAGAAAGGCAAGTCCTGCTGGGTTATGGGTGACCCAAGAAGGCATCTAAACTAAGTAAGAAGTTGGGTAAAATATCCAATGCCTGGGAACCAAGGCAATCTAGATAAGATTGTTACAACTAAGCAGGAATATGGGATAAAAATAATTCCATTGCTTAGGTACTTATGGGTGATAAAACAATCACTACAAATTGACATCCACATGGGGCAAAAGTTCCATTGTCTAGGCAATCAAATCAAAAAAGGGCAAACTGCCCATACACACACACACACACACACACACACACACACACACACATATATATATATATATATATATATATATATATATATATATATATATATATATATATATTCAATGATTAAAAAGCAACCTGTTACTATTATAACTACAGTACTACTATTGTTGATATCATGTGATGAATAAAGATTGACAAAATAAACATCATGCAATCATTTTATTTCCAAGGAAACAAAATTACAAGAAGACTATTTTTCTTCATTTACAACAACAATTACTAACAAAATGCAAACAACCTATCCTGTTGATTTCTTTCCTTCAGATTTTGATACAGGATCCATTCCAGTTGGAGGGTCATCTAAAGCATAGATGTTGCTCGAACTTGGTCGATCTTGCAAATGAGGAGGTCGGGATATCTCAAATTCTTCATGAAGATTGTAATCACCGACGTATTTGGAAACCAAACTTTGATGAATGGAGCTAACTTGTATCCAATTAACATCCAGTTGAAAAGGTGGTACTGGCAGATCAAGTAGACCAAGGTCATACCAATCCCACAGTTCAGTTCCTTATTCAACTTTTATTACAGTTAAGTCTTTCAACCACCTGTTTGTACCCATCATTATTTGATTGTTTCAATCTGGCATCGAGATGATATAAAGCTTCATTGTATCCCTCCATCCAAAACTCTCTGGGTTGCTTGTGAAACTGATAAGTTAATCGTTCAACATGTTGATGAAGTCTTTTCAACATACTTTCTTTATTCTACAACGTAGAACTCTGATTGGATAATTATTCTGTAAGGGTTTGAATCTTCTGGGACATCTCTGCCAGAGCTTGATTTTTTTCTTTTATTTGAGCAGCTTGATTTTCTAAAGCTTGCTGAGTTCTAGTCTCTTCAATACTACTCCGACCAACTTCTGTTCTACCCCGGGAAGTGGATGCAAGTCTAACTCTTTTCAAAGTTTCCAACTCTTCCCTTAATGAAGCTTTTTCACTCTCCAAAAAAGAAAAACCTTCATTAGTAACCGGGACCAGAGCTCCAGAGGAAGAAGTAGACTTTAGCTGTCTCAGTTCTTCTCTTAAAGCAATTTTTTCTTCCTCCAGTAATTTGACAATGTTTTTATGCTCCTCAATTTCACGTCTCAGCACACTCTCTCTTTTATTATGTGTAGACAAAAATTTGTCATAACCCCGATCAGCACTCAACTGTTGGTACTTCTTCTCATAACCTTCATGAAGAAGAGCAATAACTTCCTTGTGTTGCAGTTGAAGTTCTTCAATCATTCCTTGTAGATCCTCAATCATTTTTTAGTAAGCTACATTATTCGCTACTGCACGATCAAGTAAACATTTCAAATATTGGTAAGCCTCAATTGCTTGTTCAGAGGCATCAGGGCCAAGAATGTCAATTATTTGTGCTTCAGTAAAATCTGCACGACCAGCTTTTTAGTAGTATGTACATTTCTACATCAACTCTGTATCATGAGCTGACAATAGTTCCATCTTGGCAATAAACTAGTAAGGAAAAGTAAAAACATATCAACAACAACACAACTATATTGAACAGTAGAGGAGAAATTCAGATAAATAACAAGTTAATTTTATTAATCATAATGGATGAGAGTACAACCAGAGGAACAAAACGAAGAATAAAAACAGAAGAGTAAAACAAAAAAAGTTGTTGAGCAACGTTACACCTTCTCCTTATCCCCCACTACATCCTTAGCTGATTTTGAAGGAGTTGGTTGCTGAAGTTTCTCGAAAGGCATCTAATGTTGCTCGAAAAAAGTAGTTGTCTGCTGAGCTTTCTCAAAAGATTGAGGGACAATGGTAGCAGGTGTTTGTTCTACCATTATGAAAGAAGATTCATCAGATCCAGCTTCATCCTCTTTTTCTTCTTCAATGGCAGGAGGAGGGCTGTGGACATGTTTCTAAAATAATTCAGAGTCTTCAGCAACGTTCAACTCTTTCAACGCTGCAACCCATCAAACTTTTATATTCCATTTGAGCAGAGGCAGCAGTTACAGATTTGTTCCACCCTTTGTCCCGGCCAGAGCTAAATGACTTCTTCACAATAGACCTTCTCTTCGTCCTCTCCAAGAAAGTATTTTCCCTAAAAATATCTTCAACAAATTTTACTTTCTGTTCAAGATCTTTCTTACGCCATCTAACCTCTTCAAGCTTGCTCTCAGCTTCCTCCTTGCTGGTAATGGTGACTTTCAATTTCTCCCCTGTATCCTTGGAAACATCTACAGCTTTTTGCCGAGCTAGATCAGCCCCCTTTGCAGCATCCATAACTTTTTGTTGAGCGGTCTCAGCAGATTTGATTTTATTCTCCCAAGAAGTTTTGTCATCTTCATATTTTTTCCGGGAGTCCACCAAAGATTTTGATAACCCAGCAAGGGCTTCTTCTACTTCACTGGAAGAGGAAGTAGCTTTGATAGCTTCATCCTTCTCCAGGATATTATTGAAATACACCAAAAACTACAAGACGAAGAGAAACTCAAGATTAGAATATGAAAATTGAAAGCATAACTGAAATGACAGGGTGTAATGACACTTACTGATGCAAGGTGTTGGGCTGCCAAATCAGAGACTTTTCCCCAAGGAGTAGGCTCAGTAGCTCTGTGATCAGGAAGAGTTCCAGACCAAATCAATTTCCTGGCCAAACCAGGAGTAATGAATGATGGAGGACTAGCCTTCATGGAAGGTATTTCAATCCCAGCAGGTTAAGCAGAAACATCAACGGTCTTCTCAGCAAGACCCCTTTTCAATCTTTTCAAAGGTGCAGCTTCTTGAATCAAAGGTGCTGCCTCTTTTCGAACAACAACAACCTCTTCAATCAAAGGTGCTGCCTCTTTTTTAACAACATGGGGCTGTTTGGTAACTCCCTTAACAGGTGTAATCGCCCCACTAGATGAAGCAACATCCTTTTTCTTAGTCCCTTCAGTCGGGACATCTTCTTTGTTCTTTTTTTGCCCCATCAGCACCAGGGACAATCTTGGCAAAAAGATAAGGCATTCTCCTCTTCTTCGCCATCAAATCAGTAATGGAGGTAGAAAAATCAAAGGAAGATTTTTCAACAGCTGAAGAAGATGCTGGAGCCTGCTTAAGATCAATCACCAGAGGAGGAACAGTAGGGCGGGCAATAAAAGAGGAAGTGGTGTTCCTATATCTCAACAAATAGGAAGCAACTCTCACGTGCTCCCCAACAACTGATTGATGCAAACCCCAGATAAATTTCAAATTTTTATATTAATATCACTCTCTTTTGGGGACTTTCTTTTATTGTCAACTGCAAATTAAAATTGAAGAAAACAAAAGCCAGTGACATATTTTATCAAATAAAAACAGAGTTAGGTAAAAAATAAAGAACAACCTATCCCATTGCCATACGGAGGACATCTGGGACCTTAGTGCACGTCATTCCCATTTAATGGAGGGTGTTGCCAATTTTTCATCATAACCCCATGTTCAAAATAATCCATATTAGAATTAGGGAGATTAACCGTTAAGGTTCTGTTAACAAACCTAGTTTTTAAATAAAAGGTGGTGTCATTGTTGACCCATTTATAACAAAACATAATTTCAGGAATCCCAAGATGAGTTCCATGAATTTGATTCAGCCTATATATGCCATTAACTACCCTCCATGTATTTGGAAATACTTTTGTAGGTACGATATCGAAATATTGGCAAAATTCCAAACATAGGGGATTAGGTAGGAAAGAAAAACCACATTCTGCTACAAAAATAGAAGGAAACCAGTGTTCTTCAGCTAAAGAAAATAAGTCAGAAGGATAAGTAGGTTCCTTTAAAGCAACCCAAGAAGGAATTTCACAATCGGCTCTAAACTTATCCAAAGACTCGATAAGGTAAACCATGGTGATTAAAGCAAAGATAGAAGAAAGAAGGAAGAGATTCTTACAGACGATTAAGGAATCAGCTAAGGCAGATGACACAAAGAACGTTCGTAAAAAGAAAAATGAGAAAACAAAGACTTTGGAAACAAGATGGCAAAAAGTAGAAGACAATCAGATTTCACCGCCTTTATATATTCCGCCTCGAAAAATGAGAAAATTAATGATCATAGATGACCACGTTTTCACTCTCGGCGGCTAATCAAAGGAAAAAGACGCAGATACCCAAGCGATCGTCAGAATTCAAAATATTTACAAATTTGCCATTTCGTGCTCAAAACTATTACGCAAAGTGGAAATTTTTTAGAAGTATTGAAGGTCTGTAATTAATCAAGACAAGGGAAATATGTTCGCGTAACTATTTGAGTAAAATGTTCCACACTCTCACATCCAACCTCAACTGTGAAACATTTAGGGCTTCTGTTGATACAAAAATAAGTCAGTTGACATGGACCAATTATATTGAGACACACGTCATCCAACATGGCACAAGATCAGGTACCGAGCTACTCAATCTACTGAGTTAGTGTTTAGGCACATATTCTTCACATTTATCCCCTTAATTTCAGTATTTTTATGATCCCGTGCAGTGTAAGTAGCTTGGATTTGTCTCAAATGTATTCTACTAACCCCTTTTGGCAAGTATTTCTTGTTTTGTGTATTTCTCATGTGTTTTACAGGTATTTCATGCAAGTTAGTGCTAAGGAGAACGCAAAACAGTGAAAGAACCCTAGAAATGGAGAGTTGAAGGGCATTTTCGTAATTTTTCAGCCTTAGTCCGGAGGTGGGGCCAACTAGAAAGTTGAAGAGCTCTAAATTACAAGAATACTGGAAAAAACGGCACCTCAATCCGAGCTACGGTGAAGAAGTTACGATGTTTTGAAGTTGCGCGATAATGAAGAGTCTGGATGTGCGGATTTCTGTCATTAATTATGCATTTAATGCAGTGCAACTCTTGGAAAACTTGTTCCACAAGCACTATTGGCTGTCAATTTCGAGATTTTGTGCTATAAAAGCCCATGACCTACATCATTTGAAGGGAAGTTGCTAGAGAGAGGCTAGGTTAGGAGTAGGTTAGAAGTGCTAGATTGAATTTTAGGGTTAGATTTTGAGAGCAAATTTTCTATTCCTTCAAGAGTTGTATGAACCCTAGTTTGTATTCTGAATCTCAATTCCTTGTTGCTGAATTCAAGTAAACTCTTTCCATTCTCTTATTTTATTACGTGCAAATTATTTACCATGTTTTGTAGATCCATAATTTTGTGTATGAATTTGTTTTTTTTTATCCAATCATGAGTAGCTAATTTCTCAAGGGTTGGGGTACATGAACTCAATCCTAATACAAATTATTTGTATGGAAAATTAGGAAATAAATGAAAATATTGGTTGAATCGTGAATGAAAATCATATATGCATTGTCATATCTTTTAATCTCTCTTGCCCTAGGTACTTGGGATGTTTAAGAATGCTTTGTATGTATAATTTGTTGTTCACCTCCTTATATTGATCTTTGATTTCATATGATGCGGGCTTGACCCTCATATATGTAATGCTTAGTGATGATAAGGACTGGATTTAATCAAGAATTTTGATTTATAATTCTAGTATTCTAAAGGATAATTTGTTAAGGATTGAGGGATTGTACCCTACCCTATTTTCTCCCATTTGTCAGATCTAATTTCTTTTGCACTTTTCAGTTTGTTTTTCTTAAGTAATTTTTTAATAGAAATTTTCCCAATCATCATCTTTTTCATTTTTATTTTAGAAGTAATAAATCAATTAAATTCTATAAAACATTTCCTGTGGATTCGATACCCAGACTTACTACTATACTCCATAAAAGTGTAGTTAAAAGTTTAGGTTTTTTTTTGTATTGAGGTTGGAAGCCTATAACAACGACTAGCGTATTACACGGATGCTCGGTTTTTCCACTCGATCAAAATGGCGCCGTTGCCGGGGAATGTTTTGTTATAGATTATAATTGATTTACTATTTCGAAAGATTTTTTTTTCTTTGGATTTTTTTTAACCTTTTTTTGTAGCCTTGCACAATTGAGCGCCAAGAAACGTAGAATCCTCAACCGCACACCTTTGTACTCGAATTTCCATTTAGATACTATTCGGTAATCATGTCTTTTTATAGTGAGTTCGGTAATTATAATGGTTCATATGGGAATAGTTTTCAATCTTTTTATTTTCAATAATCTCCGCCTCGACCTATTAAAATGGGTGAGTGGATTTTAATTCATGAATATGAAAGGCTTGAAAACAAATATCGGGAAAAAAATCGTTTTTGGGAGAAAGAGTTGGATGAATTATTCGAATCCAATGACGACTTTTCTTTCGAGGTGATAGAGCCAAAGAATCCTACTTTGGAAGAAAGAATGCTTTTGCTAATTAAACAAGTACTCAATTTTCTTTCCACCCAAAGCGTGATGGATACTGGTCTTGTTACGAAAATAATCTCACTTTGCGATGAGATGCGTTCTAATTTGGAAAACAAAGAGGAGGTTGAGACTTGTGTGTCACCTAAAATTTTTGAAGAACATCTCATTGAAAGTGAGTCTTGCTCCCTTGAAATTCAATCTCCAAGTGATGATGAATCACTTGAGATTGAGTTTATTTCATCACCATTTTCGTTCACGGTTATTGAACCATTAGAAGTACCGCTAGATTCGAATGAGTCGGTTGAAAATTCGGAAACGTTTACACCTTTTACCGACAAAGACACTTTGCTAGAATTGTTTTCTAATATGGAGTGTTCCTTTTTGTGTGCCCCTCTCCCCATACTACTTGAAAAATCTTTTGGAGGTGATTATATTTTTCTTGGATCTCAATTGTACTTAGCACCCAAACCCCCCATCATCCCGTTAAATTTTTTAATTGGTGATGGTTCATTTTCTCCATCTCACACATGCCTTCCGTTTTTCAAACGGAATTCTTACTTTTCGGGAGGCATGCATCCTAGTGAGGGCACACCATTAATCCCTCAAAGTCAAATTGTATTTTGGGTGGACCCTCAAATTTTTCGACTTTTAGTGTATGATTTATTAGACGTTCAAATTTTAGGTTGTAAATAGTTAGTTTTTTTTTTCTTTTATTATAATCTAGTTTTGATAGTTAGAGTTTTTGTTATTATTTTTTCTATGCTTGGTTCTAACATGTTTTGTAGATTCAATGGACTCACACTCATCAGGGATCGCTCCATTTGGGGTAATATCTTTCTTTTCCTCTCTTTATGTTGTGTTCTTAATTCGCATTGAGGACAATGCAACATTTAAGTTAGGGGGTGTGGGATATTCTTCCCATTTATTGTTTAGATTCATTGATTCGATCACATGTTCTTTCCAAGTGTGTTTTTTGTTTTTTTAAAAAAAAAAATATTGAAAAATTTTGAAAAAATCCAAAAATATTTTTGTTCAAAATAAATAAAAATTGGAATTTAAATTTTTCAAAAATATCACCTTTATTCTATTTATAGTCTCAAATTGTTAAATCTCAATTGCACTGAGCCAAAATTGACCAAAGATGGAAATTGAAAGAAAATTGACGACTTTACGAATAAGTGTGGAGATTGATCAAACCCGGTGAGATTTCGAGCCTTTCAATTTTTTATGAGTTTTTAAATCAATCCGAGTTTATGATTAACTCAAAGTTCTTTTCTGCGTTTTAATAAGTCGTTGATGATCTCAGTCCTTTATTTTGATCGGTTATGGGAAATGTGTGAAATTATTGTCTCGAAATTTGTGCTAAATATATCTCTAAACTTAATTAATCTCGAGATGCATATAGTAATGTGATTAGCAATTCGGACAATGAAGTAGGCCCTCGTTTGTTACCCAAAAATATTAGCCATAAAAAGTTGTGAAAAATAAAATTATCCTTTTGCAACCCAATTTGAGCCTAAAAAAAAAAATTTCCTTTCGTTTGATAACCCGAAAAACCCAAATAGCCTGGAATTGGGAAAATGGAATATTTATCAAGTAAGTCCAAATTGTGCAATAAAAAGGGGCAAGAGAAAAACAGAAAAAAATGCTAAAAAAAAAATAGCAAGAAAAGAAAAAAAAAAAAAAGAAGAGAAAAATGAGCAAATGCCCGAAAAAGCACTAATGGACGTCATAAGGACATTTTCCAATTCCGAATATTCCGCCTATTACCAATTTTTACCCTTTACACCTTTTAACCCAGAAAGTCCTAACTGAGTCCGAATGGCAAAATTAATTACCGCGTGGAGAGCTAAGACATGAAAAGATAATATGAGAGATTAAATGGTGTGAACTAGAGATGATGTTTCCCGTTTCCCTATAACCGTACTCCGATGATGAGATCTTTTCACCATATATTTCCTTCTTTTCAATTTTGTATGCATGAATTTGTGTCCATTATATTTACTCTTTATATCATGCATACCGAGAGAAAATAGCCACAATTCGAGTGATTCGTTTGTGAGTGCAATCCGTAAGAATTTGAATCAAAACGAATTTTCGGAAAGTAACGTAATGCTCAATCGGTGGAAGTTTGAGGTTTAATGTTTGGCTTTGCACACACACACTATGGTTTGAGACAGTTGAATGAGTTGATGGTGATTATTTTTCGAAAATTTTAAATTGTACAATTTTTAAATATTTTGATATTTATTTGAGTCAATAAAGAAGTTTGTGGGTGTATTCACTGCAAACCCTCACGAGACAAAACTCGTCCTACTAGGGTAACCTAGGGGTTTAAAGGCTTGTTGCATACGCTAAATGCAATCGCTTGCCCGCGAAAAAGGTATTCTATTCCAATAAAAGAATTTTCAAGAGTGGATTTTTGGTTAGATTCATTTACATTGCTCGGGACGCGCAAAGTTCTAAGTTAGGGGGTGTGTTTAGGCACATATTCTTCACATTTATCCCCTTAATTTCAGTATTTTTATGATTCCGTGCAGTGTAAGTAGCTTGGATTTGTCTCAAATGTATTCTACTAACCCCTTTTGGCAAGTATTTCTTGTTTTGTGTATTTCTCATGTGTTTTACAGGTATTTCATGCAAGTTAGTGCTAAGGAGAACGCAAAACAGTGAAAGAAACCTAGAAATGGAGAGTTGAAGGGCATTTTCGTAATTTTTCAGCCTTAGTCCGGAGGTGGGGCTAACTAGAAAGTTGAAGATCTCTAAATTACAAGAATACTGGAAAAAACGGCACCTCAATCCGAGCTACGGTGAAGAAGTTACGATGTTTTGAAGTTGCGCGATAATGAAGAGTCTGGATGTGCGGATTTCTGTCATTAATTATGCATTTAATGCAGTGCAACTCTTGGAAAACTTGTTCCACAAGCACTATTGGCTGTCAATTTCGAGATTTTGTGCTATAAAAGCCCATGACCTACATCATTTGAAGGGAAGTTGCTAGAGAGAGGCTAGGTTAGGAGTAGGTTAGAAGTGCTAGATTGAATTTTAGGGTTAGATTTTGAGAGCAGATTTTCTATTCCTTCAAGAGTTGTATGAACCCTAGTTTGTATTCTGAATCTCAATTCCTTGTTGCTGAATTCAAGTAAACTCTTTCCATTCTCTTATTTTATTACGTGCAAATTATTTACCATGTTTTGTAGATCCATAATTTTGTGTATGAATTTGTTTTTTTTTATCCAATCATGAGTAGCTAATTTCTCAAGGGTTGGGGTACATGAACTCAATCCTAATACAAATTATTTGTATGGAAAATTAGGAAATGAATGAAAATATTAGTTGAATCGTGAATGAAAATCATATATGCATTGTCATATCTTTTAATCTCTCTTGCCCTAGGTACTTGGGATGTTTAAGAATGCTTTGTATGTATAATTTGTCGTTCACCTCCTTATATTGATCTTTGATTTCATATGATGCGGGCTTGACCCTCATATATGTAATGCTTAGTGATGATAAGGACTGGATTTAATCAAGAATTTTGATTTATAATTCTTGTATTCTAAAGGATAATTTGTTAAGGATTGAGGGATTGTACCCTACCCTATTTTCTCCCATTTGTCAGATCTAATTTCTTTTGCACTTTTCAGTTTGTTTTTCTTAAGTAATTTTTTAATAGAAATTTTCCCAATCATCATCTTTTTCATTTTTATTTTAGAAGTAATAAATCAATTAAATTCTATAAAACATTTCCTGTGGATTCGATACCCAGACTTACTACTATACTCCATAAAAGTGTAGTTAAAAGTTTAGGTTTTTTTTTGTATTGAGGTTGGAAGCCGATAACAACGACTAGCGTATTACACGGACGCTCGGTTTTTCCACTCGATCAGTTACTTAGCGTACCAAGCTACTCAGCATACCAAACCACTTATTGGGAAGACCAAACAACCAGGCAGATTCAATGTTCGTTGTATTACAATCATTCCTTACCATGTATAGATATATATACCTATCCGATACCATCATATTATCTTTTCATATTGACTAGTGGACGTAGGCCATTTCATTAAGGCTGAACCACTTTAAAAATCTCGTCTTATTTATTTACTCATATTTATATATGATTAATAAATTAGATCAAATCTAGTTTTTTACATCAACATCCGTCGTCCACAATACGCCTACAGTTTTAAAAAACTATAGGTCGATCGACAGTAGGAATTTCAGGCTCTCGCCTTTCTTCTCGAATTTTTCTAGACTTTCTAGCCCCAACCGTCCGTCTAATTTTTTTTCCAACTTGTTCCATTATCAACACTGCAATGTCAACAAAAAAGTTATCAATTTTCGAGCATATTGGCTACTGAATAAATAAATGTTATGTAATATTTTATTTGGTAAAACTATCTTAACGACATAAAAATTTGCTATCAAAATCAATAGCAAATTGAGTTTAACTATTTTAGTATCATATATTTGGTAAAAAATTACACATGACATAAAATATATGGATTTTCCGAAATAGGTTTCAATAAAAAAAATTATTTCAAAAATAAATTTTATAACTAACATAACATAACAAATTAAATTAAATTAAATAATTACACATGACTATTTTATTAATATTTATATAAAACATTAACTATTTTATTATTATTATTTATATACAACATTAACTAATAATAGAAAAAAATCTAATCACTTTTATTTAGTAAATCGTTGTGTAAAGCATATAACTAATAATATTTTTTGGTTTTTTTCTACCCAACTATTTACTAAATAATGTATACAACTATACAACATAGATATTACAACAACTAAATTATAAATAAATATAGCATGAAAATTAACACAACAAAAAAACTACCTCTTTTTTTAGCTGGTCGTTGATTTTTTTTTATATGCATAAATTAGTTTCGGTAGCCAAGATATATAAATGGTTATTACATTTATGTAGGTGGTTGGGTGGTTGGTAAAAGTGGTTGAGTTAATTAATTTGTGCCATTGCTTAATTATCAGAAAATGTGTAGGAAGGAAGTTGAAATTATGGAACCCTTAAACGAAATATCGTGTTCCACCTAAGGGGGGTGACGTGGCTAGCTAAAGCGGAACATCTTGTTCCGCGGTTGTTTCGAGGTTTTTTACGATGGCGTCGTTTTGCGTCATATAGTGTATATTTGATATATATTTTCTTTGCCCGTAGCAATTTGGATAGTTTTTGTAAGGTATTTTTAGACTAGTAATTTGTATTTTTACCCTGTGCATAAGGGTTTCTCTCAAAGATAAAAGCTTCTTCTGTGAAAAATGAGGCAATGACTTGACCCACATGTAAGAGTAAGTTGTGAATATTTCCCAAGCACAACACTTGATATCTTTATTCTTAATTTCAAAGGACAATACCCATGTGAAGGGTTAGACTAAAACAATTGTCATTGCGACGTAGATTTTTACATAAAGCGACATTTTTTTATTCTCTGTAGGCATAGGTTTACAACTACAGTGTTAATCATATCCACTCTCATTAACGAACTTGGTGTAGGAACCTGCTCCTCTATTAGTTTACTCGTGCGGGAGTATATTTGTTTTCTTTTGTATTGACTTTGATCTTCCTTTACTCAAGTCAAGAGGAAGTTACTCGAAATTTATGTGTATGAAATGTGAACATCATGTGTATTCAAATTCTCGAGTGAGAAGATTTTCAAGTGTGATGAAATGCCCGTGAGGGACTCATTTTCTACTGGGAAATAATTGTGAGATGTACTTGACTTTTTTTTTTCCTTTTGAAAAATACCAACTCAAGGGAGTGGTCTACAAATTTGATTTGTTGATTTGAGTAAGTTATGTACATTCTGATTCGAGCAAAGGAAAACCATATAGAGCATAGCACTATAGTGTATAGTCACATCAATTATCACATGAATAACATGTAAAATTCTTTTTTACATCAGATAACTAGCATAGATGCAAAGTGCGCGTAAAATATAAATTAAAGACTAGTGAGAGAGAATTTACTTAGCTGATTCAGAATAATATGCATATGAACACGGTTCTTGAACGTGCTAGTTTCGTCTCCTTCAGCATCTATATTCTACAAGTGAGTAGAACCTCCTCTAAGGTGTCTTTGAGGGTGAATCCTCCATCTCCACATTCTTTTTTCGGCGCCACCCCTGGCGTCACTGCTCTCTCCTGCGGGAATCATCACTGGTGCAACTATTTGCTCCTGGTTCGCTTTTCGCGGTGGAGCCACCTTCACTGTTTCTGGTGCAATAGCGGCTGCCCCTCCAGAGGGAGCTGTTGCTTCACTAATTGGTTCTCCTTGAGGAGAATTTTCTCTATCTCCGGTGATTATCACCTCTTCTTGGGTGGTCTGGTCATTCTGAACTCCATTTCCAGCTGGAGTGCCTTCAAAGACCAGCTGCCGAGAAACATTATAACCTTCTTTGTCCATGGTAGTGATGATACCTCCCCAACAGGTTCGCTAAATGTAAGAGGGTAGTGAGATTCGGGTCTATGAATAACTGGAAAGGGTGAGGCATGACCTACTCCAATGGATTTTGCCTTCAAGGTCTTCAAGGTCAAAAGAGCACCTGGGAGTGAAAAGCTTCCTATTCTGGTAAAAAAAGATTTGATTCTAGAACATCCTCCTGTAAATATGAAACTTGAAAAATAAAAATATCAACTTGGAGAATGATGGTTGTCAAAGTGGGAGTTAAGAAACAGGAACTCAACACTTGGAGAGAGAGCAGGGAGAGAATACTAGGTGGTCTGGTGTGAATTTGACAGAGTAACTTTGCAACTGAGTTTTTTCTCTATCTCCCTTATGACTTTGCCTAGGGATCCTATTTATAATTGGTCACTTGTATTGATTTGGCACTTTGGGCACCAAAAGTGAGAGGAAAACTTAGAGGGACAAGGTCTGCAATGTACCTTCTGTCCTTATCGAGTCAGTAGCCATCTGTCCCCTCTGAAAGACGACCGCTGGTGCAAATAAGATTCAAAAAGCAAATGTGTCTCCTAATGAAGACAAAATATCTTATTTGGTAAATATCTTTCAAAATGGTAACTTTCTGTACAAGCTTTGTAAACTCAAGAGGGGCCTCAAGGACCACCTCCTCTAAAATCTTTGTAAACTTGAGGAGGGAGGTCTCAAGGACCACCACCTCTAAAATCTTTGTAAATTTGAGTAGGGATGTCTCAAGGACCACCTGCTCTAAAATCTTTGTAAATTATTCATTACTTTGACACTAGATGTGGATTGTGCAAGGACTGGGAGACCATAGGGTCTTTCTGCTAGTATTCTCTCAATCTTAAACTTCTAAGTGGTTGAGCTTGCTCAACAAACCTTGTTTCTCACTCGCCAAGCCAAAACTCTCAATAGATCCCAACTTGCATTTTTAAGCCTTGCCTGCTCAACTAGGCTACCTGTACAAGAAAGTAAAATATGAGTACTTTAAATACATTTTTGAGTAACAAGTGTCGAGGAGGAGGTTAATCTAGGCGGACCTCCCCGCCGACTAGTTCTTTTTGAGTAAGTCATTTGGGAGTAGAGGAATCATTCTGAGTAAGCGTCTTCATTCAAGATATATTTCTGTGATTTTTAGTCTGTCGGGAACGAGGACCTCCTACAGGTGGGCCTCCTCGACCAAAACTCATTTTCTACGATTTTCGAGCTTTTGGGAACGAGGAGCTCCTCAAGGTGGGCCTTCTCACCAAAAATCATTTTCTGTGATCTCTAGATTTTTTGGGGACGAGGAGCTTCTTCAAGTAGGGCTTCTCACCTAAACTCATTTTTAGTGATCTTTGGACTTTTGGGGACTAGGAGCTCCTCATGGTAGGGCTCCTCACCCAAACGCATTTTCTATTATCTTTGTACTTTTGGGGACGAGGATCTCCTCAAGGTGGGGCTCGTCACCCAAACTCATTTTCTGTGATCTTTGGAGTTTCGGGGACGAGGTGCTCCTCAAGGTGGACCTCCTCACCCTAACTCTCATTTTTGTGACTTTTGAGCATTTTGGGATGAGTAGCTCCTTGTGATGAGCCTCCTCATCCAAACCTCATTTCTGCGACTATAAAGCCTTTTAGGACGAACAACTTCTTGTGGTGTGCCTCCTTGTCCGAACTTCATTTCTGCGACTTTTGAGCATTTTGGGGACGCGGGGCTCCTTCTGGGGGACCTCCTCGCCCTAACTCTCTTTCTGCGATTTCTTCAGTTTTGGGGACGAGGGGTTCCTTCTGGTGGACCACCTTGCCCTAGCTCTCATTTATGTGACTTTTGAGAATTTTGGGATGAACAACTCCTTGTGGTGAGCCTCCTCATCCAAACCTCATTTCTGTGACTTTTTAGCAGTTTAGGATGAGCAATTTCTTGTCGTTAGCCTCCTCATTCAAACTTCGTTTTTGTGACTTTTGAGCATTTTGGGACGAGCAGCTTATTGTAGTGAGCCTCCTTGTCCGAACTTTATTTGTGTGACTTTTGAGCATTTTGGGGGACATGGGGCTCCTTCTGGGGGACCTTCTGTCTCTAACTCTCTTGTTTGCTAACTTGGGAAGTGGGAGCCCCTCTAGGTGGGCTTACTTTCCCTAGGCTATTTTAAAATATTAGATGGACACCCCTCTACATGATATTTTTCATAACTTTGATATTCCTTTTTCATAGTCTCCAATGAGTTGTTCATATCTTCTATTATCATCTTCTTTAGGCACCTCATTTTGGTCTTTTGACTTATGAAGAAAATCTAGGAAGTCATTAATATCAACATTAATAGCTTTGAATTTAGCAATGAGGGAATGACCACAAGCTTTCAAAACTTGAAAAACTTTTATAAAAAGAATATTATTAAAAAAATTGTATTTCTAATTTTCAATGATTTTTATATTTTCTAAGGAAAAACTTTTTCAATAAACAATCGATAAGATGTATAGTCTTTATTCTTCATAACGACTTTTTCTTCTTTAAATCTTTGACTTGTAAGATAAAATGACATTAGCTTTCAATAATCTTTTGGATTCCATAAAAGTTTTGCTGTAAGACGTTTGAATATCATATTCTTCACTATCAATACCACTTTTAATGTTCGAAAACATAGTGATTCACAAAATCATATGGGTTACAAGTTGATAAAAGTATAGCTATTATGTGAACCAATTAAATCATGATTATTATCACACTTACTGAACTAAATTTTAACATTGAGAACAATTTTTCTCTAGGCATTTAAACCTAATAAAATGAACACTAGCTTTGATACCAGTCGAGAGTGAACTTTATGTGTGGAATCGATGGAGATACCCAAACTAAAATTATTTTCAAATTTCAATAGTGCTAAATTAAAATGCGCACCCTAAAGTTCTATGTAATAAAAGTTCACAAATTATATTACACCATATTTTATGTTCAATATTAGATGATGAATCTAAATGTTAAAATTTTAAAGAAATCACGTAACACCAGATGTTTGAGGAAAAAAACACTAACAAAAAAAAAAAATACTAGACCAATATGAACGACAGACACACTATGGTAGAGATTTAAGAATAAGAAATAATAACTTATAATCACAAAATGCACTTAATTTCTTTCCAATCTTTCGCACCATATCTTTCTAACAAGGCACCTAATAGTTGGAATACGCTATACAACCGCTACTAGTTTTGGCATCTACCAATGTATTCAATTATTTGTATCCTCAAAGTATTCTTTGAAGCATAAGTAACTTTGTTTGTTCGGATGGAACAATTGATATGTCACCAGTGCCTGGATACCACTTTCTAGGATGTGAGTTTTCTTAAAGTGTTTAAAATACTTTGGCTTTCTCAAACTTCACAATGTAAAAGTCTTTCAAAAACAAATATATATATATATATATATATATATATATATATATATATATATATATTCAAGAAAAAAAGTTGATTTTTTAAAACTTCAATAAGACTTTTGATCAAATTTAAAAAAAACATATCAAAAATCCAAAGAGAGTAGTAAAGAAGAAATGCAAAAATGTTTTTTTTTATCTAAATAGTTTTTATCTAAAAAACTTACTCTCTTAAAAAATCCTCTCGACCGTTGGATAACTCTCTTAAAAATATGATCTCAAAAGATGACAGAAAAATTTAAATTGAGGATTAGATTGATAATAAGGCAAACACTCCATATATATGGAACTCTCTTCATTGTGAGGGAAGAGAAAGAGAGATCAAGTGGAGATAATGACCCGATACAAATCTTGACACGTTAAATAAGAAAAGATATGGTTTCTCAAAGTCTTTCACCTTTCATATTATAAAAGAGAGATATTTTAAAGATCTCATTTCTAGAAAAAAGTTTGCGACTAACTAATATACTTTTGTTGAAGAAAACGAACCACGAGTTAGGTTATAAAAAGAACAAAACATATCGGAGAAAAGTTTTGGTCGCAGGAATGACCAGCTAAGGAGGAACATTGAAGTGAAGCTTTGCTTTGCTAAATCGACCAAGCCCATGAACTTCACCAGATCTTGCAAATGGAAAAAAGGCTATAATTTTTAACCTAAAGAATAATTCATATGATATATACCAACAGAACCATATCAACACATACACACCAATTTCTTAGGTAATATGAATGTGACAAAAGTGTGTTAAATTCTTCTTTGTCCTTTTACCTCAACATAAGTGGCATTAAAAAATTGTGAACAAAAGTAACACCTATGTGAGATTCATGAAGATTTCCAAAGAATACAACTTGAGTGAAGCTTTGTAGGAATGACCTTATGACAGCACTCAAAGTATATTTTGTAAAATGTAAAATGACAATCTAAATGATCCAAGATGACGTGATTATATATAATCTCTTATAGTATCACATTAATGTGTAATGAAATTATAAAGTTTATTCAATAGTATATTTCATGTAGTTATACTAAATGAAATATTGGGCATGTAAATACCCACATTAAAGCGTTGTGGAACAATAATTTAACTAAAACAACAATTTGTTTTCTAAATCCTCCAAACAAATCCACCTAAATCAAAGTCTATAATCCCCTCCCCACCCAAAAAAAATGTATCCACAATATACTCTCACCACCTATTTAACTAGTCCTGCCAAGTTCCTTACTTTTTTTTGTACCCTTTGAACTATTAAAAAATGAAACAAAATTGTATTATAAACCATTGACATTAGAAATTGTTATTTTTCTATGGCCTTGTTGTGATGTTTTCCTTGGCTTGAAGTCATCATTGTGCCTTCCTTTTAGCTTAACCATGATTGGACTTGAGTCACAATAGTTGTCTCCCCCATATATGACTTGGATTTCTTTTCACATATTTACATGAGTGATAAATTATAACGATTAATTAAATGAATCAAATTGTGAATATACTTGTGCAAAGAGTGATCAAATGATAATGTTACCTAAATAAATTTGATCAAATAATCTAATTTGGAGGGTTGATTCCCCATACATTTTAGTTGCATGCAAAGTTCACGGACACTTAGTTCTTCACCCTCCTCTTAGCCTATTCTTCTCTATTTTAACAATCTTCACTAAATTTCCTGCTAAATTAAGCGTTCCTTCATAACTTTAGCTAATATTGTGCTAGTGCTAAAGAGATGACCAAGACAAATTCAGGATAACCCATGTTTTAGGTTTGAAATAATGTTAATATTTCCTTTTATCAATCTTATTCTCTCTACCATACTCATTCTCATAAAAAATAATAAACACTCCTCATGTCATCACTAAGAGAATATGAAACATAAAAAGTGAAAATGTAGAACATTTGTATATGTTTATATTGTCTATCTTCTATATCAAAACATCTGTATTTATCAAAACACATAGATTTGTTCCGTATAAGTTAGGCGCTATTTAAATGAACTCTGAAGAGTTTGAAGATCTTAGAAGTCACTCGTAGAAATTTATTTTCCACTGGATTCACACCGATCTCAAGTTGGAAATGTACCAATTTTATGGATATTTGGTGAATTATCTTTGGCTACACACACCCTCACAAAAATTTATTTTTAAAAAATGTGTGAGTTTTAAACTTTGAGAATCAAGTCATTTAAAATCTTTTAAATGTTTTGGAGGAAATTTTTTTCCTGTGTTTTCGGCCTCAACCGTTCGCACGGTGGATTTTTATGCATTCGTGGAGGCATTCGTACGGATGCAATGTTACCCGTGCGCAAGACTGTGGTTAGAATTGCACATAGGGAGGAATTATGCGAAATACTGTACTTGAATGTGTGCATGGAGTGATTGAAAATTTGAAAAATCCTATTTAAAAGAGTTTTTTCCTCCCATTTGTTAAGATCTGACTTTTACACTGGTTTAACTTTCATCTAAACGATTTTTTAGAGTTGAGATGATTGGTTCTTACATCCAAATTCCTTTTTCACTTGTTCCTCACAATGAAAAATCAAGATCTATTCATGGATCTTCAAGTTTTATGAGTGAATTTTGAAAGTTTATTTAAGATCACCACTAGCCTGTAACGTTTCGACCCGGATTTATGGGTTACCCGTGAGTCAACCTGGTCCGAATCGGACGTTAGGTGTGAAGTGCAATAAAACAACCTAAATAATATTGCTTGTCCAATTTTATTTTTAATTGACATTTCACTTATTAGCATGCGATACCCATTTCGAGATAAACTACATGAGGACCCCATGGCGAGCACCCCGGAGTCCAAGTAAATAGATCTACTAACGTAAAACATGAATAAAATATACTTACATGTACAACACACTCAAAATACGAATCCGCTCCCAACCTTCCCTAACAAAGTGGGGATGTGAGCCTATGCCCATTGGAATTTATAAAAGGAGTATAGAAACGAATGACATAAAGAAATACTCACACACTACAACCACATGCATGCGAAAAATATGTATATATATACATACGTATAACTTTGAAAAATACATATTCCAGTGCATTAATCAATTTATGTTCGAAAACCTTACTTGTCCAGATTAATCGATCTTAATCTTATTTAAGATTTTATTTAATTATACTTAGCATTCTCACTTTGTTTAATGCACCTGGTTCAACACTTGGCTTAACCACCCATTCTTGTGTTAGGTATGGGTTTAACTATTTAGGTTGCTTAACCACCCATTTATTTATTCCCATTAACCCTTTTCATTTCTTTATGGACACTATTAGATTTACGCATTTACTTGTCCATTTCACTTTTATATAAACATTTATTTCGTTCATTAAAGTTAGGTTGTATTAACACATTTTACCACATAACCCATTTCTTGATATGTTCCATATTTCCTTTATCTTTTTCGAAATCTTTCAATATTTCATACTTACACGGGCTCCACACCGACGGCTATGCGCACCATATGCTATAGCCAGTGAATTAGGGCTTTTCATCCAAGGGCTCCGTCCGGTGTCATCCGAGGACCTTTTATGTGTTTTTGTAAGGACACAAATTTCCAATTGAGTCCTTGTATAATGTTGGCTCAATTCCGGAAAAAAGCATTTATTCATAGGATAGTATGTAATTGTAATACTCTCAAGCCTATGAAGTGTTTGTTGAAGACGTAGCGGCAAAGAGTATAAAGCTTCATCATCATGCCGGTTTACGTGCCTCGTTTCTACGTCATCAACTATGATTCCATGCTCCCAAGGTATGAATGCAATATTATATATATATAGGATCTTGGAACTTGTTTATTGGGTGTTAGGTTTAATAAAAACTGTGTTTTATTTTCAGAAAGAATTAATTAGAACTTTAAAATAAGTTTATAAAGTTTCTGGGCTAAAAATCGAATTTTCCAAACTTTCTGGAAGTTCGTTCGATATGTCGTTCGAACGAGTTTTTCGTTCGAACCAGATGTCGTTCGAACGAGTTTGCCAATGACTTCCCACTAAGGTATACTGGTCCGTCGTTTGAAATGTCGTTCGAACGAGATTGTTCGTTTTAACGAGATTTCCAACGAGTTTCTAACGAGTCCATACTGGAGCGTCGTTAGAAGTCTCGTTCGAACAAGAATTTCGTTCGAACGAAATGTCGTTCGAACGAGATGCCAGGCGGGAACAGTTTTTGAAAGTTTTTTTCCCACTTCCCCACTTAGTTTTTAACCAACTTTTTTAGACTTTATCATGTGCGGGAATAACATTTTCCAACTTAAATTTTCCATTCCATTTTCATCTCTTAGAGAGAGTTTGAGAGAAAAAATTATTTAGGAAAATGTTCATGTTTTGAGTGAGATTTTTAGAGAAAAATTTCCATCACTCTAGTGTTTACACCCAAATGAGTTTATCCAAGTTCACCTATATACATATCAATTGCTTGGAGTTTGGCACCGGTTTTTCTCTACCGAATTGAAGAAGAGAAGTTTCGGGTTTTGCTTCTACCTCCCACAAAGAAAGAAGAAGTGTTTTTATGATGATTTACCCACACGGAGAAAGGCTCCATGTTCGGGTGACGGTGACCATATAAAGTCCTATTGGTGGATTCTGAGACCGCGGTGGTGTTCCAAGGTTATTCGCTAGGAAGAGGTGTCTACAAGAAGAAGCGTCGGGACTTAAGAGGGATCGAGTCGTGTGTTGTAAGTCTATCTCTCTTGTACTTATAAATCCGTATCTAGTGAATTTGTGGCTAGGGCCGTCCGAGGTTGTTTCCCGTCTTGGGTTTTTCCTCGTACATCGCGACGTAGTGTGATTGATTTATTTTATCTTGCATAATAATTTAGAACGCATGCTTAGGATAATTCATGATAAAATTTGGTTTAAATTATCACACTTAATTTAATTTGGAATTAATTTAAATATTGGGTAAAGTTAGTTAATTCAAGTCATTTGCTAAAATTGGTTTGGCCTAAATTCGAAATATTGAAAATTATGACTTAGGCAAAATTCTAGGGCTTGAGTTGAATTAACATTGGTTTAAGTGAAATTTAATACTTGTATGTGTTTTGTTTAATTTCACTCGGTTTAATTTTAAGAAAATTAAAATTTGGTATTTGTTTGTTTTAGTTGAACCATCATCCTAACGCTTCCGCATCTCGTGATTTATAAAAGGAAATTATAAGTTTGATTTTAATTGATAAAATTAATTAATCATTATCCGGGGTTTTATAAATTGGTATCAGAGCCAAAAACGATAAATTATTTCGTTATGATCCTTTAAATTTTTGGCTAAAATGGAATTTTCCCCATTTTCAAAATTTCCTATTTTCGATGGTTCAAACTACGCGTATTGGAAAGAGCTAATGAAATCGGCACTAAAATCTATCGACGAGAGAGTTTGGATGTCTGTTGTTAACGGGTGGTCCCCACCAACTTATTTAGTTGAAAATGAACGTGTTCCCAAACCCGCCGATAGATGGACTGAAAATGAGTTTAAACTTGCTAATTTCAATTCCCGTGGTTTAAATGCCTTGTTTAGCGCTGTCACACCGAATGAATTCCGACGTATTATGACGTGTGAAGCCGCTAAAGAAGCTTGGGATATTTTACAATTAACTCATGAAGGAACTAGTGTCGTTAAAGCTTCAAAACCTCACCACTCAATTTGAAACTATCAAAATGAATGAAAAAGAAACTTTTGATGAATTTTATGCTAGACTTTCTGATATTGTTAATTCATCTTTTAACTTGGGAGAGAAAATACCCGACAACCGTGTTGTAAAGTAAATTTTAAGGTCCCTACCCGATCGATTTATTCCAAAAGTGACCGTTTTAAAGTCTTTATCAACTTTAGCCTCTACGAAATTAGAAGAGCTTGTAGGTGATTTACAAACCTATGAACTAGATATGTTTCCCTCTAAAACTGAAAAGAAAATCGAAAAGGGCGTTGCTTTAAAAGCCAGAAAAGAGGTCAAACAAGTAGTAGAGAGCGAGAGTGATAGTGACTCGGAAGACATGGCTTTGTTTGTTCGTAAATTTAGAAAATTTCTTAAAATCAACAAAGATAAACTTAAAAATGATTTTAAGAAATATGATAGTTCTAAACATGATAAAGGCGAGAAGATTCCTAAAGCCGAAAAGATCCCTAAACCTAGTAATGAAAATTTAGATAGGGACGAGTCTAATAAGTGTTTTGGTTGTGAAGGTTATGGTCATAGGTGTAATACCCCGTATTTTTGGCGATATTTATTTTTGGGATTAATTAATTAAATGAGAAGTAATTGGAAATTAATCCGGATAAAATACTAGCGAGATGTGAGTTGGTATTTGACTATATTGAGTATATATGATGATATATGAATGTTGAATTATGAAATTTGTCGTGAGATTGATATACGATAATTTGGACATTTTATTGGGACGCGTGTGACAGTCGCGTCAGGATATAATTATTTTAATTATAAAAGTGAATTTAAATTCTATTAACCGTATGGTCGTTTTGAGTGCGCCAATGCGTCCGGAAGGGTCGAGATAGTAAGAAAATACTAGCCGGGAGTTTAGTTTGGGTCTTGGGGTATTTTTAGGCCATACCGGCAACATATAGGGGTAGTTTGGTAATTTTGTATTTTTAGGAATTAAAAGTGACAAAAATTAGGAGTCTTTATCTGATTGGGAATTGACCCACTAAACCCACTAACCAACCCTTAATGACCCAATAAGCTACAGGGATTTGCTTTTAGACGCTTCTACCATTTGGATTCCATATTCAGTATTCTTCAGTTGTAGGGCATGTTGCCCAAATTCTATTAGAGACTTTTCCATTTCAGTTTTTCAGACTTTGGCATGTATTGATTCAGTATTCAGTATTTAGTTATTCATTTCAGTTATGGAGTTTGTTGTGAGGAGTTTTTCCTCCGGATTTATTTATATCATGTGATGGTTATTCTATTATTTCGTTATGGTGAATGGTGATATTATTCTTGCTTTAAATCTTTCACTGCATGTTAATCAGACTTCAATTAAAATTTGGCAACTTACTTTTTAAATACTAGGTGGTTAGTAATAATAAAATGTTTTCGACAGTGATGCTATTAGCTGAGCCAACTTGGCATTTTGAATTAATTTAATAAAGGAGTAGCTACCCGGTATTTAATTAGTCGGGGTGTCACAGGTGGTATCAGAGCATCAGGTTCTAGTGTCCTTTAGGATCTGTACGGCTATTATGTTTCAGCTAAGTTTTTCTTTGATATAGAGCCCTCTATTTTAGGACCGTTGTATCTTTTGTGTATGCTTCGTTCTTCAGCTATTTTAAGTTTATAAACGGTGAACTTATAAACTTTATTCTTATTTCAGATTCCTCCACGACGTGCACGACGAGTTCCCAGGGATGCAACGCCCGAGCCCCAGCCCGCTCCAGTTCAGGGCATGATGAACGCAGCTGAGGTTGCAGCCATTGTAGCCCAAGCGGTAAATGCCGCAATTACCGTAGTTCAGCAGGCACCACCTCAGACGCCGGTTGCCGCGCCAGTACAGGAAAATGCATTCCCGTCTGCTTGGGAACGAGTACGTGATGCTTTTCAGAAAGCGCATCCGCCAGAGTTTGCAGGTAGCTCAGATGTGGCAGTCTCGAGCCAGTGGAGGAAGGATATGCAGAGGCACTTGAGGATATATGAGTGCACGGACGTTCAGAAGTAGATGCTATCTACTTTCAAGCTAGTTGGATCTGCACTACAGTGGTGGGAGTCTATTACCACCGTGGAGGAGAGGGATACTCTTACTATTCAAGACTTTTGGGTGCGGTTCGACCGCAAGTACTTTTCGTTCGCTGTTCATACGGAAATGAGGAGGAAATTGATGAATCTGAAGCAAGAGGGTAAGACCGTGGCCGAGTATGAGGCCGAGTTCACGAATCTGTTGAATATCGTTCTGAGGTACCGACAGAAAAGAAGAAGATTGAGAAATTCACCGACGGGTTGACATGGAGAATCCGTCAGCATCTGTTAGGGAACCTTTCGTTGGCCACATATTCTGATGTGGTTAACGCTACTTTGTTACACTGCCAGGATCACCGCTTTCATATGGCTGAGGGCAAGAGATCGGGAGAGTCTAGCTATCAGGGCAAGACTGGAGGACATGGTGCCGGTGGGGCATAATCTGTTCAGGGGCAGAGACAGGGTGAGCAGGGTTCTCAGCAGGGGGATCCGAAGAGGTTCAGATCAGGGAATTACAGGCACGGACATGGAGGCTTCCGTCAGGGCCATCAGGGTCCAAACGGCCATCAGGGCCAACAGGGGCAGAATGGGTAGCAGTTTTAGCAGGGCCAGCAGGGCCAAGGGAGGAACGGTAACGGCCACCAGGGTCGGGGACCGCAGGGGCATAGAGGAGGGAACTTCCCAGGGAAGTGTTTTGTTTGTGGCAAGACTGGCCATAAACGACAGGATTGTCCTGATTGGGGAAGGGCCCCACAGCAGCAGCATCAGGGTGCTCGCCAGGAGCCGCAGAGGCCTATGTTTCCCACCGCTCTCCCCGCACCGCCACAGATGGCAGCATTGCCACCCATTCCAGCAGTCCCAGCTCAGCAGGGGCAACTACAGTATGGACGTGTCTATAACGTCCACCAGGCAGCAGTTCCACAGGCATCGCCCGCGATTGAGGGTACGTTTCCTATCCATGGCACTATGGGTCGGGTATTATTTGATACGGGGGCTACACATTGTTTCATAGCTACACATTTCGCGAAAGCTTTAGGGTTGTTAGCCACAACGGAGAGCACAGTGACGTGTGTCGACTCACCATTGGGGAATTGGTCACTTATATTCTTTATATGCCGGGGAGTGGGGGTAGAGATTGGTGGTTTGGTATTACCTGCAGACATGTTGGTATTAGATATGCACGTTCACGATGTGATTATCGATATGGATTGGCTCGCTGATTATAGAGCCATGATTGACTGCTTCGGTGGGAGCATTGTTTTTGCCATTCCGGGGCAAGAGATGTTTGTAGTGGCGATGCCTCGCCCAGAGGGAGGCTCGACTGCTCATCTGTATTACATAGAGGAGGATACCTCTAAGGAGGTTGTGATTACTTTAGATTCGATCCCAGTCGTCAGAGAGTATTCGGATGTGTTTCAGGAGATACCAGGCCTACCCCCCAGTCGAGAGATAGACTTTGTTATAGACTTATTACCAGGTATGAGACCTATAGCACACGCACCGTACCGTATGGCTCCAGCTGAGATGAGGGAGCTACGAGATCAGATAGAGCAGCTGTTAGGTCAGGGCTTTATTCGAAGGAGTACCTCACCTTGGGGCGCTCCAGTTTTGTTTGTAAAGAAGAGGGACGGTTCACTGAGATTGTGTGTGGACTACCGAGAGTTGAATAAGGTCACGATACGGAATAAGTATCCGTTGCCTCGAATCGATGACTTATTCGACCAGTTGAGAGGAGCTTCCTTCTTCTCAAAGATTGATTTGAGATCGGGATACCATCAGTTGCGTATCAGGGAGGAGGATGTCTCGAAGACTGCGTTCTTGTCGAGATATGGTTCTTACGAGTTTCGGGTTATGCCTTTTGGTTTGACCAACGCTCCAGCAGTGTTTATGGACTTGATGAACAGAGTGTTCAGGGATTTCCTAGATCAGTGTGTCATTATCTTCATCGATGATATTCTGGTTTACTCCCAGACAGAGGAGGAGCACGCCGAGCATTTGAGGCAAGTTTTGCAGACACTACGTCAGAACGAGTTGTATGCAAAATATGAGAAATGCGGGTTTTGGCTGAAGGAGGTCCAGTTTTTGGGACATATTATTTCCGACCGGGGAATATCTATTGATCCGGGGAAGGTATCCGCGGTGAGGGAGTGGGGACAGCCCACGACACCGATTGAGATTCGTAGTTTCTTAGGTCTAGCAGGATACTACAGGAGGTTTATCCGGGGTTTCTCGAAGATAGCAGGTCCTTTGACACATCTGACCCGTAAGGGTGTGCCATTCATCTGGAGTGATGCCTGTCAGTTGGCATTCGATGAATTGAAGGATAAATTGACCTCATCACCTCTGTTAGCATTGCCGAGACCGGGAGTTGAGTATTTGGTTTACACCGATGCGTCTTTGCAAGGACTTGGAGGTGTATTGCAGCAGGAGAGACAGGCCATAGCTTATGCTTACCGTAAGCTTAAACCTCATGAGAAGAATTACCCCACGCATGATTTGGAGTTGGCGGCAGTGGTATTTGCCCTACGGATTTGGAGGCACTATCTTTTGGGGGAGAAGTTCCAATTATTCACGGACCACAAGTCCCTATAGTACCTGTTCACCCAGAAGGAGTTGAACATGCGGCAAAGGAGGTGGCTTGAGTTTGTGAAGGACTACCAGTTCGATATCCAGTATCACCCGGGTAAGGCTAACGTGGTAGCAGACGCGTTGAGCCGTAGGCCAGCAGATGAGGTGGCAGGGGTGTGGAAGGCAAAGTGGAAGGAGTTGGGACACCAGGATGCAGTGGCCCGATCTTTCATGTCTATGATAACCGTTACACCGCAGATTGTCACGAAGGTAGTACGGGCACAGGCTAATGACTCGTTCTGTCAGGAGCAGATAGTTCGATTACTAGATGAGGGAGCCCAGTCCTATACCGTCAGCTCAGACGGGGGATTACGCTTCAATGGGAGATTGGTGGTTCCGGAAGGGGAGGAATTGCGACACGAGGTGATGGCAGAGTCGTACGGCTCACGGTTTGCGGTACATCCCGGAGGGAACAAAATGTACCAAGACATGAGACGCCAGTATTGGTGGAGCGGTATGAAGAAAGATATCGCTGTGTTTGTTTTGAAATGCGCCACTTGTCAGCTAGTAAAAGTGGATCATCAGAGACCGACAGGACTTCTATAGCCGTTGGAGGTTCCGGTGTGGATGTGGGAGATCATATCCATGGATTTTATCACGGGGTTGCCTATGTCGCAGAGGGGTCACGACTCCCTTTGGGTAATTGTGGACAGGTTGTCCAAAGTCGCTCACTTTTTACCCGTAAGGACTGACTACACTACGGGACAGTATGCCCAGCTCTTCATTTCAGAGGTTGTGAGACTTCACGGTGTGCCCCTAAATATCGTGTCTGACAGAGACAAGATATTTGTTTTGCGGTTTTGGGAGAGTTTCCAGGAGGCCATGGGCACGGAATTGCGGTTGAGTACGGCTTATCATCCACAGAACGATGGGCAGACAGAGCGCACAAATCAGATGTTGGAGGACATGCTACGCATGTGCATCATTGACTTTGGAGGTGGATGGGAGCAATACCTTCCATTGGTAGAGTTTGCTTATAATAACTCCTACCAGTTCACTATTGGCATGGCTCCGTTTGAGGCGTTGTACGGTAGGCCTTGTTGTTCTCCAGCATGTTGGTTAGAGGCGGGGGACAACAAACTACTTGGGCCGGAAGTAATTCAGGACACTTCGACAAGGATTGAGTTGATTCAGAGTCGCATTCGGGTAGCTCAAGACTGGCAGAAGAGTTATGCTGATGCGAAGAGATCTTTCAGGGAGTTCCAAGTGGGGGACCAGGTTTTGCTCAGAGTATCTCCTATGAAGGGGATTATGCATTTCGGGAAGAAGGGGAAGTTGGCACCGAGGTATGTGGGGCCATTTCCTATTATTGAGTGGATTGGACCAGTTGCGTATAGACTCGGGTTACCGGAGCATTTACACCGGATTCACGATGTGTTTCATATTTCCTCGCTAAGGAAATATCTCAGGGACGATTTGTCTCATTCTCACATCGCTTTGGAGGAGATTGATTTGCAGCCTGATAGCTCCTACGAGGAGGGGCCGATTGCTATTTTTGACCGAAGTGAGAGGAAGCTGCGGTCAAAGATAGTTCCGTTAGTGCGTGTTCAGTGGCGACATCACAATGTCGAGTTGTCCACATGGGAACGCGAGGATGAGATGCGCGAACGTTATCCAGAGTTGTTTTTATCAGGTACTTTCTAGTTCCGAATTTCGTGACGAAATTCTGTTATTAGGGGGGGAGTATGTAATACCCCGTATTTTTGGCGATATTTATTTTTGGGATTAATTAATTAAATGAAAAGTAATTGGGAATTAATCCGGATAAAATACTAGCGAGATGTGAGTTGGTATTTTACTATATTGAGTATATATGATGATATATGAATGTTGAATTATGAAATTTGTCGTGAGATTGATATACGACAATTTGAACATTTTATTGGGACGCGTGTGACAGTCGCGTCAGGATATAATTATTTTAATTATAAGAGTGAATTTAAATTTTATTAACCGTATGGTCATTTTGAGTGCGCCAACGCGTCCGGAAGGGTCGAGATAGTCAGAAAACACTAGCCGGGAGTTTAGTTTGGGTCCCGGGGTATTTTTAGGCCATACCGGCAACATATAGGGGTAGTTTGGTAATTTTGTATTTTTGGGAATTAAAAGTGACGAAAATTAGGAGTCTTTATCTGATTGGGAATTGACCCACTAAACCCACTAACCAATCCTTAATGACCCAATAAGCTACAGGGATTTGCTTTTAGACGCTTCTACCATTTGGATTCCATATTCAGTATTCTTCAGTTGTAGGACATGTTGCCCAAATTCTATTAGAGACTTTTTCATTTCAGTTTTTCAGACTTTGGCATGTATTGATTCAGTATTCAGTATTTAGTTATTCATTTCAGTTATGGAGTTTGTTGTGAGGAGTTTTTCCTCCGGATTTATTTATATCATGTGATGGTTATTCTATTATTTCGTTATGGTGAATGGTGATATTATTCTTGCTTTAAATCTTTCACTGCATGCTAATCAGACTTTAATTAAAATTTGGCAACTTACTTTTTAAATACTAGGTGGTTAGTAATAATAAAATGTTTTCGACAGTGATGCTATTAGCTGAGCCAACTTGGCAATTTGAATTAATTTAATAAAGGAGTAGCTACCCGATATTTAATTAGTCGGGGTGTCACAATAGGGCTTTTGAGTGCCCCACTAAACTAAGGAAAGAGGGTAAGCGACCCATTTCATATAATGCGACCCTTAGTGATAGTGATAGGGAAGAGAGGCCCGATTCCCCCACTAAGAAAAATTTTGTGGCTTTTATGGCTAGTCATGTGAGTGATAGTGAGAACTCATCGATTGATGAAACTTTAACACATGACACTTCCAAGGTCATTGTTTATGATTCTCTTGTTTTTGATGATAGTGAGAGTGGAGAAGAAAGAGAGAGTGAAAATGAAGAAGAGGTCAATGTGAGTGAACTTCAAAATGATTTTCAAGAACTTTATAAAGAATCTATTAAATTGAAAAAAGCTAATTTGAAGTTAGAAGCTAGTTTAAGAGAGAGTGTCAAGGTCGTTGATGAAAATGCTTTAATAGAAGACCTTAGGACACGTTAGAGGACTCTTCAAGAGAAGCTTGAATATGAAGAAGGCGAGATAGATAGCCTTAGGGGTTTAATGGAATCCTTGAAAAAGGAGCTTCTTGCTTTTGAAGAGCGAAATGTTTTATTAGAGTCTAACATTTTAGAATTGCAAAATAAATTAAAAGGCTCTAGTAATGTCAAATTTGATTTGGAGTGTCGTTCGGAAAAACTAGATAAAATATTAGGAACGGTCCAAATTAAAAATGACACTTGTGGTTTAGGCTTCAATGCTTGTAATGAATTTTCTCATAATGCCAAAACCCATGTTTTAGGAGAATTGTCTAGGAAAGCTTTTAAAGATCACTCCTTAGGTAAATCTTTTCGACATGATTTTACTTGTACACATTGTGGTCGAAAAGGTCATCTTAGGAAATTTTGTTTTGATCTTAAACGAATTCCTAGAAAATCCCATAGTAAAGTAACCACGGTAGTTAAAGTTCCAACACCCCAAGATAGTCATTCTTCATTAATTTGGGTTAGGAAATCCGACTTGGTTGCCTTGCAAAATAGGGCTTTTGATTCTCATTTACTTTCACATGCTTCCTCTCTTGCTAAATATAAAGGATGAATGTGTTAGTGTTTGCATACTTTAGCGTTTGTACTTCATGCTATATTCACATGCTAAATGTATGCTTGTTTAATCATTTTCTAGTCTATGCTCCATGCTTATTACATACTAGAATTATGATTTTTGTTTATCTTTTGTATTATATTTCCTTCATTTTGTTTGCATTATGAAAAATACAGAAAGATTTTTGTTTATCATTTGGGTTTTATCTCTCGATAATGTGAGCTTAATGAAAAATTCAAATGATTTTTGTTTGTCTTTTGAGTATATATATATTTTTTTATTTTTGGCTAAAAATTTCAAAAACTCAAAAAGATTTTATTTTGTGTGTACTTTAGTTTGACACACTTTATGTGGCATATACTTGTGTTTGAATTCCATCTTTTACGCTCCCACGTGGCTAGAACTTTTGGTTTAGATTATCAATCCTTATTATGTTCTTTACCATAGTTTTGTGGAGTAGTTGTATTTTGTGTTGTTTAAATGAATTCTATTTTTATATGCCTCTATTCACACATGCACGAGCTCTTTTGAAATTTTAACTTCATATGTATAATTGAGCTATGTGAGGTGTTCTCCTTCCAATCTTGTCAACTACATATTTGTGACTTAGGAGGACTAGTGCATGTCAAAATCTGTTGCATGTGAGATTTGTGTGAAAAATAAAAAACATGATAAATATAAATGTGCACGGGGAAGGGCTCCGAAAGGACTAAGTGATCTTTTGTGATTGTAAGCCACCGTTTGGAATGGACCTAAAAGAAATACGTGGTCCAAAGGCCTAAAAACAGAAAATATGGCATTAAAAAGAAAATAATTTGCCAAGGCCTATGTTTGATTGATATATTCATTCAAATTTAATATAAATCCATATTGAGGGAGATTGGATGATATATCAACGGTTTGTACAATGTCCGTTTATCCTAGTTGCGTATTTCATGTCATGACTCTATTGGTTTGTAGAATCATCAATATGATAGGCTTGTATGCATTGTGTATATTTGTTCATTGAGTTCAATTTAAATTGTCACATGAGGTTATATTTAAATGTGATGAAGTTTGCAATCAAATAAGAACTCCGTGAACGTTTATTAAGTGATTGGGTATAAATTTAATTGTTTCTAGTTCACACCCCTACACTTCCGTTTTCATATGACACATTTTTTCCATACGAGTGCGAAAGACTCCTATTATATGTTGTGTGTGTCATTTGGGTTTATATCTATACATATGTACGTGTGCATTCTTGATATATTCATAGTACATATATATATATATATATATATATATATATATATATATATATATGGCATTTTGTTTTTGCCTTTGCCTTGCTTTTGTTGCCCATATGCTTTCATGTCTTATCACTTTAAGCTTCAACATGCTTTTATATTTGTTCTTTATCCTTTGTCTATTCCTGAACAAAAAGGGGGAGAATAATGATAGGGGGAGAAATGGTATCTAATCCTATTATTATAAAGCGGAGAATAGATTTAGGGGGAGTAATTACTTAATTGTATTTAATATTTTGATATTCCCTATGCATTTGATGAGTTTGCTTAAGTGTGCAGGAATTATTCTAAAGCGGCATCTTTCCATGGCAAAGCGTTTGATCCTTGGGTTGAGTCAAGTTTGGGTGGGTTATGTTTTGAGTCTAGTGAGATTGATGGCCCTTTAGGATTTTTGTTTAGTTTTTGTCCCGGAATAGCCAAAGGGGGAGATTTGTAAGGACACAAATTTCCAATTGAGTCCATGTATAGTGTTGGCTCAATTCCGGACAAAAACATTTATTCATAGGATAGTATGTAATTGTAATACTCTCAAGCCTATGAAGTGTTTGTTGAAGACATAACGGCAAAGAGTATAAAGCTTCATCATCATGCCGGTTTACGTGCCTCGTTTCTACGTCATCAACTATGGTTCCATGCTCCCAAGGTATGAATGCAATATTATATATATAGGAGCTTGGAACTTGTTTATTGGGTGTTAGGTTTAATAAAAACTGTGTTTTATTTTCAGAAAGAATTAATTAGAACTTTAAAATATGTTTATAAAGTTTCTGGGCTAAAAATCGAATTTTCCAAACTTTCTGAAAGTTCGTTCGATATGTCGTTCGAACGAGTTTTTCGTTCGAACCAGATGTCGTTCGAACGAGTTTGCCAACGACTTCCCACTAAGGTATACTGGTTCGTTATTCGAAATGTCGTTCGAACGAGATTGTTCGTTCTAACGAGATTTCCAACGAGTTTCTAACAAGTCCATACTGGAGCGTCGTTAGAAGTTTCGTTCGAACGAGAATTTCGTTCGAACGAAATGTCGTTCGAACGAGATGCCAGGCGGGAACAGTTTTTGGCAGTTTTTCGCCCACTTCCCCACTTAGTTTTTAACCAACTTTTTCAGACTTTATCATGTGCGGGAAGAACATTTTCCAACTTAACTTTTCCATTCCATTTTCATCTCTTAGAGAGAGTTTGAGAGCAAAAATTGTTTAGGAAAATGTTCATGTTTTGAGTGAGATTTTTAAAGAAAAATTTCCATCACTCTAGTGTTTACACCCAAATGAGTTTATCTAAGTTCACCTATATACATATCAATTGCTTGGAGTTTGGCACCGATTTTTCTCTACCGAATTGAAGAAGAGAAGTTTCAGATTTTTCTTCTACCTCCCACAAAGAAAGAAGAAGTGTTTTTATGATGATTTACCCACACGGAGAAAGGCTCCATGTTCGGGTGACGGTGACCATATAAAGTCCTATCGGTGGATTTCGAGACCGCGGTGGTGTTCCAAGGTTATTCGCTAGGAAGAGGTGTCTACAAGAAGAAGCGTCGAGACTTGAGAGGGATCGAGTCGTTTGTTGTAAGTCTATCTGTCTTGTACTTGTAAATCCGTATCTAGTGAATTTTTGGCTAGGGCCGTCCGAGGTTGTTTCCCGTCTTGGGTTTTTCCTCGTACATCGCGGCGTAGTGTGATTGATTTATTTTATCTTGCATAATAATTTAGAACGCATGCTTAGGATAATTCAAGATAAAATTTGGTTTAAATTATCACACTTAATTTAATTTGGACTTAAATTAAATATTGGGTAAAGTTAGTTAATTCAAGTCATTCGCTAAAATTGGTTTGGCCTAACTTCGAAATATTAAAAATTATGACTTAGGCAAATTCTAGGACTTGAGTTGAATTAACATTGGTTTAAGTGAAATTTAATACTTGTATGTGTTTTGTTTAATTTCACTCGGTTTAATTTTAAGAAATTTAAAATTTGGTATTTGTTTGTTTTAGTTGAACCATCATCCTAACGCTTCCGCATCTCGTGATTTATAAAAGGAAATTATAAGTTTGATTTTAATTGATAAAATTAACTAATCATTATCCGGGGTTTTACAGTTTTAACATTTTATTTATGTCCACATTCTTCCACTTTCTTACTTTTACCTAGGTGAAGCCAAAAATCCGGACTTAACCATCCGTTTTTCCATAAACACTTGGAAAAAAAATTCCTTTTTCTTTAAGTCCCGTATCCACACACACACGTGATTTATACTAGATTCATTCATGCATTATGACTTAATTCATTATCACACATGTTAGTGTAAGGACATTCTTTAACATTTTTATTACATAAATATTTTTTCACTTTAACTAAATTATCAATTTACCCTTTGTTTACCAAACTTTCATTTTAGTCCTTTAACAAGGGTTATTTCTCAAAATGGTTATTAAGTTTTCAACTTAAAATTAAAACACTTAGCCATTTTAACACATTTTATTGCCACACTTTTGCCAACTTTGACATTTGTTACTTTAGCAACCTTAACACATAAAATAGCACCCTTTACACAAGACTACTTTTTATTTCTTCGAAATTGACATTTCTTTCATTTAGCACAAGTAGTCTCATACTATACCTTATTCAATATTTTGTTCTACAAAATATCCAATTTTATTCCAAAGTTATTCATTGTTAGTCTTACTAGAAAACACACTAAAACAATATTATCAAACATTTTTGTTCCATAAAAATGCTTATTATTTCCCTTTCACTTGAAATATACAAAAATAACATTTCTCACATTTTTATTCTATCAAAATGTTTATTATTCCCTTTTACAAAGAATACACACAAATGCTATTTCCTTATATGTTTATTTCATAAAGAATGTTCATTATTTATTTTTACTAGAAATACACACAAATACCATTTTCTTACATTTTTATTCCATAAAAATGTTCGTTATAACATTACCACACATTTTTATTTCAAAAAAAATGTCTAGTTTCATATTTATTAGAAAACACACAACAATAATATTTTCCACCATTTTTATTCCATAACAAATTATATTTTCAGATTTAATAGAAAACACACAACAATAATATTTTCTAGCGTTTTTATTCTATAAAATATCTATTTTCAGATTTAATAGAAAACACGTAACAATAATATTTTCTAGCATTTGTATTCCATAAAAATGTCTATTTTCAGATTACTAAGAAGACATCATTTTTCTTATCTCCTTACTCTTATCCATACACCATGAGACTACAATATTTATCAAATAGAGTCTCAAATGTAATAAGAGTAGATTACCCACCTTAATGACTTCAAAGTGGTGGTAGTGAAGATGGCTGGTCAGTGCTGGGTGGTGCAGTAGGGAAGAGTGGGCATTATGTGGTGTGAGTGTAATAGTAGTCAGGGGCAGAGTATTTACTCCAAGGGAGTTCTCTAATTTAGAGAGAAAAGGTTTAGGTGGTTTGATGGATTATCCCCAACTCTACACGATTTCTTCCTCTTATAACCCCATGCCACTGAATTCTTACCTCAAAATAATTCTCATAACCCCATATCATTCTATATCAGGAATTAGTTAAATCTCCACTCAACAGCACATTCAATCATATGGATGATATTTTGACACAGTCCATGCCTTCCTTTCTCTCTTTATTTGATATAATATTAATGAACATATTTTCCTTAAACTAGCCAAGATTTTCATCCTTGCCGACATAGGTTTTAATCCCTCTAATGGGAACTCGACAACGCGTACTGGCAAGCCTGCACGCATCAGGTATCGTTCAAACGACCATACCCGTTGTTCGAATGACTACATCGTGCGACCTGCTTTAAATGACTTCGTTGACGAGTCTCTTCCCTTTTTCTTTTTTTTTTAATCTCGAATTATTCTCCACATTTCTCATTTACTACCCCTTATATATAGTCCATCTACAGCTCCAAAAATTCTCTTTATTCAATCCATTTTGTTATTCACAATTTACTAAATATATAACTTGTTTCTCCTCATATAAAATTTGTATACAATTTAATTAATTTAATCCAACTGTCGGGGCGGGGTATTATAAACTTCCCTCCTTAGGGAATTTTGTCTTCAAAATTCTTGGCTCACTACGAACTATACTCTGGTTACCTATGGCCGGTCTTCAATCATATGCATCCTCAACATTATGGCTTAAACCCAAGGATTCAATCTCATCAATCACCATTGCCAATCCAATCACAACCCCCAAGGCCTTATTGCTAAAATCTCAAGCATGCCTAACTTGTCTATTTAAACAAACCTCAAGATTATTGATAATTGTCGTACATCGCAATATCATAATGAATTCCTTAATATGGGTCATCGCTACATTAGGATTCATGACCCACGTTTTCTCAACTAAATTCTCGGATCACGCCTAGCCTAGGTTGATTCAATTTCAACACTCCTCGATGTACATGTCAAAGATAAACACCGATCACATGGATCTACCTGGATGATATCTCCTACGAGATCCTGGGTATTATAACATGCATATACGCCAACGATTATCTCCTAACTCTCCATAATTTCAAACCAAGTGCAACACTATCATTCGATGTTCATTAGGTTCTAATATTCATTATACTATCAAGTCATAACCTCGAGAGACATGACCAAGGGGTGAATAGTAACACCGGCTAACTATCAACATGTTAACCTAAAGCAAAAAAGTACATATGCAAACTATATGCAACAATGTGTTACCACTCGTACACATAAACTAGTGTAAAATAAAGGTGCGTCCGAAGAAGAGAACACTCACACATCGTGACGCTTCGGCTACAACTGGCCTAACTTGCATCACTACCGAACTCACACAACTCCATAATCGAATCAAAATAGATCAACAACCTTCCATTACTAGGATCAAGACGGCACAAGAATGTAACAAATTTGGTGACTGCTATGCCAAAAGAAAAATAATCAGATTCCAAAATAAATCGTGCCACGTGACATGTAACTATGACGTATCTTTGAAGTATATAAATCTTGGCTGATATCTTCTAAAGTCTTAGCCTTGACACATACCCTGGCTTGGCCCAGTAACCCTGACGAGTTCTAACCGCGAATCACCCATCTGTGATGGACGGACGAGATACAAAACCAATTTCTTCGGGAAGTTGAAATTCTAGGCTTCCCTTCTTAGGATGAATGCTACATAACTATCACTGGCGAGTACCACCACCCAAACCCAATGAAATCACATTATTTCAATGCTCAATTATTTATGTCTAAACAACTTACACATCTATTGCAAGGAACCATAAGTCATACCATGACCTATGCCACACAACCTTGTTCTTATCACTATGAAATGGACATCACCACATTAACCTCAATGCGACAATAAATCCCAAGGTTTTGAAGAGACATACTATCATCATTGTAATGCACGGTACACAACCTGAAATGCACTATTATTAGGAATTGAATACCCCTTGCATCAATGTCTCATTAGATAATACTTAATATACATCTCCGCGAAAAATTTCAATATGATTTCACAAGCCTAAATCTTTTAATCTCTAATGAGCGTTCAACTACAATAACTTAATTGCCTTACTACGTAAACCTCATGCTATGTGCTAATCTAGTATTTGACACAGCTAGATATATATAAGTGGTCGGATACGGGACATCAAGCATTTCCTATGAACACTAAGGTCCATGCCTACGAACGCCATGAGGGATCATATTTCTCAATGCCAAACTACAATCACGAACTCTAACTTAATACCATCTAGGTTTTTGGTAGGACAAGGAACGTCGAGTATTGCCTAAGAGATGGTCCACCCTAACAATGCCGCAAGAGGTCCTATTGTAAGACATCACAACTTAATTACTTAGTACTAAGTCACCATGATTATCTAAGTTCACTCTTATGTCACCCTAATAATTAGGATTATCTAGGTCCTCACTATAGTAAAGGCACATGAACCGAGATACACTAAGTCCAAGTCCACAACCAAAGGGCATAATACGTTCTTGCCATGGAACTAACACTTATAAACACATTACCCAGTCACTTAATTTTAATCTAGGAAATCACAAGCCTTCCAGCTAAGTGGCAATGAACGCTACACGACGTTACTACTACTACTAAGGCTTCTTGGTAGGATACAAGACACAACATATAACTCTTACACCCTAGGTATATATTGTCGATGTCACTAAAGATCATATTTCTCAAATGTTGCATTACCCTTCAATCACTACTTCGAAGGGTGACCTAAGGTTCACTCCCTTGCCACTATAACTCGTCATTGTCGCTTACGTGATCCATTGCCATAAATGGACCGTACCACTAATCATGGCTCAAAAGATACATTCATCGGCTAAAAACCACTAAGGCGCTCAACCACAAGGATAGCATCATATCTAACCAAAACTGACTATACCTATCCCTAAGTGTTACCCCACACAATTTTTTATACTTATCGAATTTACCATCAATCATGGCATTTCCCCAAGGATCGAATTTTCCTAATTATAACATTGATATTGACCATTCATATGTGTCACACCCATGGCTACGTATAATTTATATCGCGATCTCCTAATACATAATTATGACACTCTAACTATCAATCTCTATTATTGATTATCTACAATTTGGTTCCACTTTCCCATTGTGTGATATCTCATTCTATCAATATCTCCAAAGATTCTACATCTACAAAGGCTAGAACATAAAACACCTCACACTACGAACCATGGTGTCCCCACTTTTGTCTTACAGGAACACCCGTAAATTATTTACATACTAGATCAGCAATGCGAAAGTGATTTATAACAATTAACTTGGTCGAATGATGCTTGGCATTAACTTAATTTTCGTGCTAACCTCTTTAACTTTATTGTCAAGGATACGAACTAAACAGTCATCAAACTAGCATGACCAGCCCGAACCACACCGACGTCGAAAGATCCAATACCGACCTTACCACGTCACATCCAAAAGGAACCTTTAACCTAGAGCTCTCGGATCATTTGTAACTCCCCGACTCGGATTTACGGGTTACCCATGAGTCAACTCATCTTGAATCGGATGTTAGGTGTGAAGTGCAGTCAAACAACCTAAATAATGGTTTTATTCGATTTTTATTTTTAATTGACATTTCTCTTGTTAGCATGCGATACCCATTTTGAGATAAACTACGCGAGGAATCCATGGGGAGAACCGCGGAGTCCAAGTAACAGAGATACTAATGTAAAACATGAATAAAATATACTTACCTGTATAATGCCCTCAAAATACGAAACCGCTCCCCACCTGCCGTAACAAAGTGGGGATATGAGCTTATGTGGAGTGGGATTGATACAAGTAGTATATAAATGAAAGGAAAAAAGAATACTCACACGCTACAACCACATGGATGAAAAAAATATGTATATATCTACATACGTATACCTTTGAAAAATACATATTCCAATGCATTAATCATTTTATTTTTGAAAACCTTACTTGTCCATATTAATCGACCTTAATCTTATTTAAGGTTTACCTTAATCATACTTAGCATTCTCACTTTGTTTAATTCACCCGGTTTAACACTTGAAACCTTCCCACTTAATTTATTAAAACCATTCCTTTACCAGAATTTACCCTTTTATTCATTCCAATACCCTTTAGTATTTTCATTGAAAATTTGCCATTTTAACACACACAATCTCCGTGTTAGAAAATACTTATTTAATCTTTAAAAATCCTTTTCACAACACATTCTTGTGTTAGGTATGGGTTTAACCATTTAGGTTTCTTAACAACCCATTTATTTATTCCTTTAACCCTTTTCATTTCTTTATGGACATTTATAGATTTGCGCATTTACATGTTCATTTCACTTTTGCTGGTACATTTATTACATTTATTAAAGTTAGGTTGTATTAACACAATTTACCACACAAACCATTTCTTGATATGTTCCGTATTTTCTTTATCTTTTCTCAGAATCTTCCAATACCGCATACTTACATGGGATCCACACCGACGACTATGTGCATGATAAGCTCTGGCTAGTGATTTAGGTCTTTTCACCCAAGGGCTCCGGCCCTTCTTGCATTATTCCGGTGTAATCCGAGTTCCTTTTATGTGTTTTAACATTTTACAAATGTCTACATGATTCCACTTCCTTACTTTTACCCGACCGAAGCCAAAAATTTAGACTTAACCGTCCCTTGTTCCATTAACACTTGGAAAAACATTTCCTTTCTTCTTTATGTCCCATATCCACACACACGTGATTTATACTAGATTCATTCATGCCTTAGGACTTAATTCATTATCGCACGTATTACTGTAAGGACATTCTTTAATATTTTTATTCCATAAAAATGTTCCACTTTAAGTAAATTACCAATTTACCCGTTGTTTACCAAACTTGAAATTTAGTCCCTTAACAAGTGTTATTTCTCAAAATGGTTATTAAGTTTTCAACTTAATATTTCAAACACTTAGCCATTTCAACACTTTTTTAATGCCACACTTTTGCCAACTTTCACGTTTGTTACATTAGCATCATTAACACAAAAAATAGCACATAGCACAAGACTACTTTTTATTTCTTCGAATTTAACATTTCTTCCATTTAGCACTAGTAGTCTGATACTGTATCTTATTCAATATTTTGTTCCACAAAATATCCATTTTTATTCCAAAGTTTTTCATTGTTAGTCTTACTACAAAACACACTAAAAAAATATTATCAAACATTTTCCATAAAAACATTATCACACATTTTTATTTCACAAAAATGTCTATTTTCATATTTATTAGAAAACACACAAAAATAATATTTTCTAGCATTTTTATTCCATAAAAATGTCTATTTTCAAATTTTATAAAAAATACACAACAATAATATTTTCTAGCATTTTTATTCCATAAAAATGTTTATTTTCAGAGTACTAAGAACACATCATTTTTCTTATATCCATACTCTTAGTCATACACCATAAGACTACAATTTTTATGAAATAGATCCTCAAATGTAATAAGAGTAGATTACCCACCTTAATGACTTCAAAATGGTGGTGGTGAAGATGGGTGACTCCCCCACTTCCAATGGTGGTCCTAAAGGCAGTCACAAATGCTCCACCCTACAAGCTCTAAATGCTCAACAAAAACCCTCGTAAAAAACCCTACAAATCACCTCTTCCTCTTATTTAAAACCCCCAAATAGACACACACACACACACACACACACACACACACACACACATATATATATATATATATATATATATATATATATATATATATATATCATAACTCGCTAATAGCAGTAGGGAAGAGTGGGCATTGTGTGGTGTGAGTGTAGAAGAAGTCTGGGGCATAGTATTTGCTCCAAGGGAGTTCTCTAACTTAAAGAGAAAAGGCTGAGGTGGTTTGGTGGATTCTCCCCAACTCTAAATGATTTTTTCCTCTTATAACCCCATGCCACGAAATTCTTACCTCAAAAGGAATTCTCATAACCCCATATCATTCTATATCAGGCAATGGTTAAATCTCCACTCGATAGCACATTCAATCGTATGGATGATATGTTGACACAATCCATGCCTTCCTTTCTATCTTTCTTTGATATAATAATAACGATCATATATTCCCTAAACCATACAAGACTTTCATCCTTGCCGACATAGGTTTTAAGCCCTCCCATGGGAACTTGACAACATATACTGGCAGGCCAACACGCGTCAGGCATTATTTGAACGATCAGACCCATCGTTCGAATGACCATACCCGTCGTTTGAATGACTACATCGCGCGACCTGCTTCAAACAACGTCGTTGCCGAGTCTCTTCTCTTTTTCCTTTCGTTTTCTTTTCTTTTTACTTTTCTTTTATTCTCCAATTATTCTCCATATTTCTCATTAACTACCCCTTATATATAATCAATCTACAACTCCAAAAATTCTCTTTATTCAATCCAATTTGTTACTCACAATTTCCTAAAATTGTAATTTGTTTCTCCTCATATAAAATTTGTATACAATTTAATTAATTTAATCCAACTATCGGGGTGAGGTATTATATAGCCATTGGTAACTTCATCTATCTATTTTGATTGAACATGATCAACCACTCCACAATCCAAAATCGGAGGCATTTCGATCTATTAAAGAGACTGAAGTATATCGGGACTTCAAAAAGGAGAATGGAGTTCTTCGTTTATTGTATGTAGCTTGGAATGGATTCTCATTAGCTACTGGGGAGAGTTGAAAAGTTCATAGGTAACTATGCAGAAGTTATTATGTGAGAGGTTCCTTCTTGACTTTTGTAAAATTTCTTTTAAAGTAGAAATGGGATTTGGAGTGCGTCGAGGTTTTTTTACCCCCTATGTGGGGGTTTTTTTACACATAAAATTTGTCTTACGGTTGTTTGTGATTGTTTACTATACTCATAAACGCATTTGATCACACACTTCACATTAACTGGTTTTGAATCAAGAAATTTATGTTAAAATCGACTTAGTTGTGTTTGTTTGGATTTCTACACCTAGATTCATTTGATCAATTAGTTTTTTTTATTAAGACCTTTGAATTGTGATTTGTCGATTTTGGTTTTAAGAAATTAAAAATTGAAAGAAATTTTTGTGAAATTTAAAATTTTTAAAATTTTGACATATGAAACTCTGAAGCATATTCAGCCCCCCCATGTTCACATATTGTCAATTGGTATTAGAGCTAAGTTACTCATTTTAAGTGTAACAACCTGATATAGTCCATGATTTGTGTGTTTTCTTATTATTTTTGTGTCTTCATGAAATTATCTGATTTGTATGCTTTGGGAGTAGGTATTGACAATTTGCACTCATCCTCACGATCTCGTATGGATAGGAACACGTCACACATATCTCGTGAGTCTAGTTATGAGATTAAGCATAATGATAATGATAATGATAAGAGTGGCGATAAAGAGTTGGGTGAACTTAATCATGCTTATAAAAAAATATTTCTCGAGTCACTGAAGTTGAATAAATCTAACATTAGGATGCGAAACAAAATAAAAGTTTTTGAAGAAGAAAGTTTTAACACCCCATATTTCTGAGTATTTAAAATTGAATTAATTCGGTAAAATTTTAAATTACACGTGTGATTTAATTTAATGAAAAAAATATTATGTGTTGATTAAATTATTAAAAGGAGAGAAATGATTTATTGAATAAAATTACTAAGTGAATAGTGATTTAGTATTTTACGTCATAACGAGTGACAGTGGTATATCTCAATTGGGTGTCATGTGTAGACTATATGAGATTGAGATAGGAAATTATTTTAGAGTGACTCGGATGATGATTTTGAGGTCACGATTGATTCCAAAATGGTCACAGTAGTCAAAATTGTGTAATTGGGGGTAGTATTTTGGTCCCAGGGTGATTTTTGACTAAATAAGGACCATAAGAGGGCGTTTCGATCATTCGGGAGATTAGGGCAGAGAGAGCTCCAAAATTCTAAGTGTTATATCTTCCCCTTTGGGTTAGAGGCTAGGGTAAACACAAAGTTGATAGAGAAGAAGACATATGAGGGGAAGATGAGGAGAAAACCAAGGCTTCCCACACCAATTCTCACTTGAATGTTGCCAGAATCGTGATCGGAGCAAGGAAAGACCAATTCTATCATCCTATTCATGAAATCTGATCTTCTTGATAAGTCAAATTTTATCTCGCATGCTTTAATTGAGTTATAATGCCCATGTAGTGTAGGGTTTGAATTATTTGATTTAAATTATGTTCTTGAGGTATAGATGTAGAGAATTCATGAATTGGGATAAGATTTACATGTAGAATGGATCCACTGATGTAAATAATTTGTAATCAGATGATGTATGACGATTACCATGGAAGAAATCTGGATAAATGTTTAAGTATATAGGAAGAACAATAAAACTAGGGTTTTAATGGATATTGGAAGATAATCAGTTCTTGGACAAAATACTGGATGGTTTAATGTTAGATTTACTTTGGAAATCATCCCTATATGCCTATATAATGCTTAATAATGTTAGTTGAAAATTTGGTGAAGAATCATGAAGTTTTGGATAATGAAAAATGGTGAAAAACACAATTGCGTAAGAAAGAAGATAACTTGACACTTTTCGAATTGATTCGGTCTTTGGGTGAATCGATTCGATTTGCCCAGAATTGTGAACTTTCCCTTTTTAATCCCTGAATTTGTGAATAATTAATGGGGAGACTTTTGGGACATCTTTAAATCGTAACGAGGATTATATTTAATTGCAGTAGGCTTAATATGGGGTAGAGTCTTAACAATAATGAGAGAATTAAGGCAAATACCTATGGGGTGTGAATTATGAAAATAATGAATTCAAAGGAATAAGAATGGATCATGGAGAGTATGAGTGAACCTATGATTCTGACTAGTAGTGTATGAGTGTATTAGCTACTGATATTAATTAAGGGATAACTAAAACCCTTCAAGTAGGGAATGATACTAGAAAATATATAATCTGAGGTTGTAATTGATATTGATGGTGTGTTGAGTATGCAAGAGATATATACTACGTACAGATTTATATGATTGGGTTGTGTGTGTATACATAATGAATAATATGCATATATAGGTTGTGTGAATAACTATGATTGTGATTTTACTATACATGTGAACATACCTATGCTGCCTGCTATTCAGAGGTTTTTGCGCAAAGGGCAATCCTGCCTTGGTGATTCCAGCGAGGTTTGGATTTGTGCCCAGATAATGGAACTTAGGGAGGCTCACTATGTGTCGTGTATTAGTTGGACCGACGTGTCATATGGGTATGTTGGGTATGTGTGTATCCTAAAGGCTTATAACTATATTCGCCTCCAGTATATGTGTTGATTATCTTTAGGTTCGAGGAGACATGCTGAACCAATAGTCCTTGATTTAGTACGAGAGGTACATGGGCTTGATTGCAAAGTATGCCAGCATCATGAGGGGCCATTCCAGGGATGCTATAATTGTATATATTATATGTGTGTTAAATATGTACTAGTACGATATTTCTACTTATGTGTGTGATAGTAGAACTGATAGATTATGTATATCTAAAAGTACTTAAGTAGAGAAACTTAATTAATCGACTAAATAATAATACGTGAATAAATTGATTATTGAGACTGTGGTAGCGCGTCATATTGGTAATACAAGTGGGATAAACTCATCGAGGTTATTTAGATACCTTATCTAGTTGGGATAGGTATCATAACTAAATAGGATACGTTAGGCATGCACATTAGTTGAGAGGTGAGGATCTCAAGAGAATGTACGTGGAATTTACATGTATAATAAAAAACTGATTAAATATGTGATCTAAACCCTTAAAAAATATTTTCAAATTGTTTTCTTGGGCTCTGAACCGTGTCAAAATATTTTCAAAACCTTTTAGGTGTCCAACCACTAGGATGCCAAGCTTAATGATTCTATCCAGGGATGCATAGCTGCATCACTTGTGGAGGCTTGCAGGAGTTATTTAAGACGCTCCAGCATATTCTTTCTATATAGGATTTCTCTCAGTATTTCATTTGGGCATGTTGCGCCTCAGACTATTAAGTTTTCAGTTCTTTTATCAGACTATATTTAGATTTAGATATTTATTTCAGATTGTATTTGGATCATTTATTTTGGGAACCAATGGTTTATTCAGTTTTATTTATTTATATATCTGTTGTGTGATCATTCAGATTATTATTCTGTGAATGGTTTTGGGTAATATAATTTAATTCTGCAAGTTGTTATAATAATGAATGATAAAATTTGGCATCGACTTATTTTAACAGAGATGGTTAATATTTATAAAGTTTTCAATAGTGATGCTAAGAATGGACCATCTGAGATTCTTGATTATTTTGATAAAGGATTGATCAACCATGATTAAAATAGGCGGTGTGTCACAAAAATGTAATTTTTAAAGAGAAATATGAAATGATTTTATAACTCAAGCGTGAGTTAAAGAGAGTCAGTGAATAAAATTTTTCATTAGAAAAAGAAAAAGATCATTTTCTTGAATTAAATTGTACTTAAAAAGAAGCACAAAATGTTTATACTCAATGAGAGAGAATATAAAAAAGAAGTTGTTACTCTTAAGAATGACTTGTCTAATGCCTTGAAAATAAAACTTGCTTTAGAGGAACGTTCGAAAAAGATGAAAAATGCTTTTTGAAAAATCTATGATTCTAAAGGGATTGGTGTTGACTATTTTGATCCTCGTACTAATTTTTCTATGGACTATATACAAGAAAAATAAGGATGATATTCAAGAGAGTTCTACCCAAGCTAACAAAGAAAACAGGATTTCAAGAGGAAAAGAGCTTGAGGAGAATTTTTTTTCCACCAATAGTATGAATGTGAAAGTTTATAAGCTTGAAAAGAATCAAAATGTGAACCAAGAAAAAATAATTCTAGATCTTTAAAGAAACATTTTGAAAGAAAAGTTTTTGAAAACTAGCTTTCAAACTTTTAACATGAAATAAGTTTTCCAAAGAGATGAATTTTTTCAAAATCAAAGAGTTCAACGTTTTGAACAAAGGAGTCGAACTTTACTCCTAAACCTTTTCAAACATGAAAGTCTTGTTATTACATTAGAGGACACTTAAGAAACTTTTGTTTCAAATTACATAGATACGAGCAATTTTTATATCTCAAGTTTCAAAGGATAAATGAATTTCAAGGAAAGAATGTAAAACTTGAAAATGAACTTAAGAAATTTTAAAAGGAAGGTCGTGAGTTGAAGAAAAGTTCTAGTGAGAAAATAAATGGGTGAGAAAAGAGTTCCACGGATGTAGTGTTTGATCAATTTCGTTAAAATCGTATTTTGATAGTGATTTCTCTTGGCACGTGATCTGAGTGAAAATGTTTTTCACTACACTCAATGATTATGATAGTGGTGTAGTGATTTTGGGAATGAGAATAAGTCTTGTGTAAGTGGAAATTGATATACCCGTTTGTATCCTCGGCTTGGCTAATGATAACCTCCAAACGGACGACCCTACGAGGGGCCGACCCCTCCCGCAGGATCCATACGACCCCTCAGAGGGGCCGACCCATCACCATGCCCAGACGACCCTACGAGGGGCCGACCCTTCACTAGGTTCCAGACGACCCTACGAGGGGCCGACCCTTCACCACTCTCCAGACGACCCTCCGAGGGTACGACAGTACGAGGCCAGAATTGGGCCAGGCCCACTACTGGAAGAAACTTTTCCCTCGGCCTCGGCTCATAGGCCGAGGGTGACATCATGACAGCGCGTGGCTTGGGAGACGGGTGGAACAGTGCGCGTGAGGCTGACATGGCACGTGGAAGACCGTTATAACCAAATCACACCCTCACGTAAGGGAATATTATGTCATCATTTGGCATCTACAGGTGTCAACAGGGGATTGGCTAGATCATCATTCACATGCACCATGCATACTTGGGGGGTACACTACACCCCCCAAGACCTATATATACTTGTCACCTACAACCCTACAGGGGATCAATCCATTAACTGCAACCCTAGCTAAAACTCTGCTTGTACACACAGTAGAGAGAGAGAGAGAGAGAGGGTTATGTGCATTGTATCCAAGGCCATTAGTGCCCATACTTAGTGGATCACACACTCACAGTGGACGTAGGCCAAATTGGCTGAACCACTATACATTATTGTCTTATTTCCTCTTATACTCATCCCCTTCTACATACTTATACACTTATACATCTCTATGGTTGCCATGGCTGCTACTGTTTGAGCTCACTATCATTTATCTGGTGATGCTAAATCTTAGCATCATCAGTTTGGCGCCGTCTGTGCGAAAGAGAAGACATCTCTTCCTTTGTACAACTTGACCTCACTGGGCACTCTGGTGGTGAACCAACACTCCCCCTGAGAGGAGGTGTTTCACCATTGAAAGAGACCCACTAGGGTTCCCAAGCTCACCAGTATTTTCTTCAGTTCAACTTTTCATAGCTCAAGCACATGGCACCTGAGATGCCACCACCACCACTTCCCCCACCGGATGAGGGGGGAAGACCCAGTTCCAGTCAGCCGCCGCCTCAGTTTGAGATGGCTGATGTGGCGGCAGCCCTAAAGTCTCTGGCATCTAGCCAGCGGATGATGCAAGAGCAGTTCACAGCTCTAAGCCAGAACATACTAAGAGCACCAGGGGTTTCACCTGAGATGATTACTCCGGCAGCATCTCCAGGGCAGCATGAGGCCAGGGGACCACCCCAGGCACCACGCAAAGACCTTCCACCCCCTCAGCGGCGTAGGGATGTTGCTGACCCCCGGCGTCTACGCCTGGGGAGGAAAGAAAACCCTTGCCCTGAGGATAGGTATGGAGATCTGGAGGGAGAGGAGGCTCCTATAGAGTGCTGGGAACCTTACGAGGTCTCCAACAATACTGTGCGACCCCTCCAGGACAGTAGGGGAAAGTGCGGGAGACCAAACGCTGATGATCGCCCAAGAGGCTCTGCTTTTGATCGCTTGAGTAGGGGGTCGGCCTTTGAGAGGCTAGGCCCAGTAAATGACCTGCGAGAACAGTTATCCAAGCCAAGAAGCGCCGCGAGATCCAGGAGGGAGGCAGCAGATGGCCGACCCCGAGGACGAGATGACGGCCAAAGGGAAGTGAACATTCGACACAGGCCTGCTGCAGCAGAACCCTCTGTCCACCTCGAAGAGGAAGCAGGGGATAACATCGGTCAGGCCGACCATGTGAGGCCCTGGAATGAATCAATCCATCGGTTAGAGGATAAGATTGGTGATATATTGAAGAGCCGAGACCTTCTTCAGAGGGGATACACCATAGGCTCACCCTTCGTGGCAAGATAGTCAACTTCCCCACGCCGTCAAAGTTCAAGCCACCTATGGTCACCCCAAGGTATGACGGGAGCACCAACCCCATCCACCACATGGAGATGTATCAGTCGGCGGCAGACATATACTCTATCTCAGATGAGATGAGGTATCGTGCCTTCTCTGGTACCTTGACAGGGGCTGCGCATGTCTGGTACACGTCACTTCCAAAAAATTCCATTGAAAACTTTAAGCAGATGGCCGACCTGTTCATCCATAATTTCTGCTTTGGGGTGAGGCCACATAAGAAGACCACCCACCTGCTCTATGTTAAGCAGGGGAAGAGGGAGAGTCTGAGGGACTATATAGCCAGATTCAATAAGGAGAAGCTGGAGGTGGAAGACTATGAGGAGAGCATAGCTATGACAGCCCTGATTGGAGGACTGCAGAAGGGGAAGCTGTTATGGAAGCTTGCTGAAGACCCTCTGAGGACGATGGCCGAACTGTTGTCGACAGCAGTAAAGGTGATGAATGCCGAAGAGGCGATGGCTGAAAAATATGAGGACGAAAGAGGAGGTGCAAGTGGGAGTAAATACCCTAAGAAGAACAAAGAGGGGAAGAAGAGATCCGCGGATGACAAGTTCGATGGTTACACCCCTCTGACGGTCAGCTGTGAACAGATTCTCAATGAGATAAAGAGTGACCGATCGCTGAAGTGGCCTGAGAAGCTGAGGGCAGCCCCCGGCAAGAGGAATAAGAACCTGTGGTGTGAATTTCACCAAGACCACGACCACGTAACGGAAAAATGATTTGCTCTGAAAGACGAGATTGAGAAGATGCTGAAGGAAGGGAAGCTCAGAAAGTACGTCGACAAAGGTGCCGCCAAGGGGGACCGAGGGGACGAACCCAGAAAGAAGCGAGGCGACGCATGCAGAGAAGGTCCTCAAAAAAGAGGGGACGACCCCTCTGATGATGAGGACGACCCTGACCTCCCGCCGAGAGACGACCATGGCCCTGTGAAGAGGCTTAATATGATCTTGCTCGGAGTGGGAATGATCTCCGGGGGACTTGTAGGAGGAGGGTCTGAGGTCACCGATAGGAAGGCACATGTGGCTGAGGCCAAGGCAGTGACGAAGACGGTACACGCGACTTCCCTGGAGGTCAAGTCAGAAAAAAGGAAGAAGGTTGATATGGACACACTGATAGTGGGATTTTTAATAATGGACTTCAAAGACCTCTTGGCCCCATACGATGACCCTCTCGTCATCACTTCCAGGGTGCACGGATGCGAAGTGCCGAGGATCTTGGTAGATGGGGGTAGTTCTGCAGATGTGATGTTTTGGCCATGCTTCAAAGCCTTGGGTCTCAGCCGTGCTAGACTCGTCCCCTACCATCATCCATTGATTGGGTTCAGTGGGGAAAAGGTTCACCCCCTTGGGGTATATGAGGCCGATGTGAGGATGGGGGACGAGTGGCCGAGATGGCTCATCAAGAAGGTCAGTTTCTTTGTGATGGATGAGAAGGTGTTTTCGGCCTACAACATCATACTGGGGCGTGTGGCCCTCAAGGGGTTTGAATCCGTGCCCTCTACGGTCCATCAGATGATCAAATTTCCAACACCTTACGGGGTAGGGGAAGTTCAGGGAGACCAGACGGCAGCGAGAGAATGTTACTACAACTCCGCTGAAGAAAGGGAGGCACACAAGAGGGCTACAACCACTTACAACATTGATACCCTAGACCCAGGGATGAGACGAAGCTCAAAAAAGGAGAGGCCGCCGAGGAGGTAGAACTCATCATCCTCGATGAGGATGACCTGGGAAAAATCGTCCAAGTTGGCAAATCTCTGAAGCCCAATATCAAGGAAGACCTCATCAAACTGTTGAGGAGAAGATGAAGCGTCTTCGCGTGGAGTCATGTAGATATGTCGGGGACCGACCTTGAAATCATGTGCCACAAACTCAACGTGGTAGAGGGAGTGAAGCCGGTAAAGCAGAAGAGGAGGATTTACTCTAGAGAGAAGTACGAGGTCATCAGGGATGAGGTCAAAAAATTAGAAGACGCTGAATTTATCAGAGAGGTCATCTACCCTGAATGGTTGTCCAATGCAGTCATTGTCCCAAAGGCCAACGGGAAGTGGCGAATGTGTGTGGACTTCACAGATCTCAACAAGCACTGCCCCAAAGACAGCTTCCCTCTTCCCCGCATTGACCAGATAGTAGACACTACTACAGGCCATGAGCTCATAAGTTTTATGGATGCCTACTCAGGGTACAACCAGATCTTCATGAACCCTGAAGACTCGGAGAGGACTGCCTTCATCACTGACAAGGGGACATACTGCTATAGGGTCATGCCCTTTGGTCTAAAAAATGCGGGGGCAACGTACCAGCGCCTCGTAAACAAAATGTTCGAAGACCAAATTGGGAAGTCTATGGAGGTCTACGTGGATGACATGCTGACCAAGAGTTTAAAGGCAGAGGATCATGTGGCAGACCTGGAGAGGACCTTTAATACGATGGACAAGTACCAGATGAAGCTTAATCCGGCCAAGTGTGTCTTCGGGGTCGGAGCGGGGAAGTTCTTGGGGTTCATTGTCAATAAAAGAGGCATCGAGGCCAACCCTGAAAAGATAAAGGCCCTTATTGAGATGAAGACCCCCAAATCCATTAAAGGCGTTCAGAGGCTCACAGGGAGAGTGGCTGCCCTGAACAGATTTGTGTCAAGGGACACAGACAACTGTTTACCATTCTTCAAGATCCTCAGGAAGGCCTTTGAATGGAGTGAAGAGTGTGATGAGGCTTTCAAGGAGCTAAAATCATACTTAGGGTCTCCCTTGCTGCTGTCACGACCCGTGCAGGGTGAACGACTTTACGTGTACCTCGCCGTCTCAGAGTCAGCCATCAGCGCAACCATTGTGAGAGACGAAGACGGAATACAGAAGCCCGTGTATTTTAACAGCAAGGAACTCCAGGGGGCAGAGCAAAGATAACCGAGGATGGAGAAGTTGGCCTACACCTTGATCCATGCCTCGAGGAAGATGAACCCGTACTTCCAGTCCCATACAATGGTCATCCTCACCGACTCTCCTCTTAGGCAGGTCCTACACAAGCCAGAAAAATCAGGTAGGTTGATGGCCTGGGCTATAGAGCTGGGGGAGTTTGACATTGTGTATCAGCCTAGGACGGCCATTAAGGGGTAGACATTGGCAGACTTCGTGGCTGAGTTCACTTGGGAAGATGTTGAGGCCGAGGGTGAGACCCTCGAGAAGACGGATACAAAAGACACACCCGCAGATAGGGCTGAGACGAGCATCGCTAGAAGGAAAGCGACTAAAAACGAAGAGGGAAGATACATCTTTAGATAGGGGTCCCTCTCTGAGGGAAATTTTTCAGAAGGAAAGACTCTGTGGAGCCTCTTCGTTGACGGGTCCTCCTGTGACAGAGGAAGTGGGGCTGGACTGATACTATCAGCACCCGATGGCATAGACGTTGAATACATCCTGAGGTTCAACTTCAAAGCCTTTAACAACGAGGCTGAATATGAGGCCTTAGTAACAGGCCTCTCCTTGGCCAAGTCTCTTAGTGTCGGCCAGATTTTGGTCCATAGTGATTCGAGGCTAGTAGTGAATCAGATACTAGGAGCCTACGAGGCTAAGGACGAGAGGATGGCTAGGTAATTTGAGAAGGTGAGGTCATTACTGAAGGGCTTCAGAGAAGTGAAATTAAGGAGGGTACCTAGGCTCGACAATGGCCGTGCGTATGCCCTTTCTAGGTTGGCCTCGACAACAAGAACAAACATCAGGAGGATGGTCCCAGTAGAAATTTTTCTTCGGCCAACTATTGAGGGTGCTGAGGGAACACTCAGTAATTGCCTAAATGTTTCTCAAGAAGCTTCGTGGATGGACCCCCTGATCAGATACATTAAAGAGGGTGAGATGCCAGAAGCAAGGCAGGAAAGGAAGAAGCTGAGGTACAGGGATGCAAAATTCACTGTCATCGGAGACACCTTGTACAAAAAGGGGTTTTTGCTCCCCTTACTTAGGTGTGTGCATCCCTCAGAAGTCCCTTCCATTTTGCAAGATGTGCATGAAGGATCGTGATCAAGCCACATCGGGGGAAGATCCTTAGCGAAGAGGGTGATCACCCAAGGCTACTGGTGGCCGACCTTGGGGAAAGACGCTGCAGAGTAAGAAAGTGTGATAAATGCCAAAGATTTGCTACCATCCCTCATCAACCCTATCAGCCTCTTACCTCCATTACATCTCCGTGGCCATTCGCAGTGTGGGGGATTGACCTGGTAGGGCCCTTACCAAGAGCAGTCAATTACTATCGGTTCCTCATTGTAGCGATTGACTACTTCTCAAAGTGGGTAGAGGCCGAATCGATGGTCACAATTACAGAGCAGAAGACCTTCCAGTTCATCTGGAAAAATGTGATATGCAGATATGGTCTACCCAACACCCTCATTTCAGATAATGGGACACAGTTCAAGAATGCCTCTCTGCAGAAGTACTGTGAGAGGGTAAATATCAAACAATTTTTCTCCACCCCAGGCCGACCTCAGGCCAATGGGCAAACCGAAGTTACGAACAGGACAATCCTAGATGGAATTAGGAAGAGGCTTGAGGAGGCAAAAGGAAGATGGGTCGAAGAGTTATATGCAGTGTTGTGGGCATATAGGATGATAGTGAGGAACTCTACCGGGGAGACCCCATTCATGATAGCTTATGGATCAGAAGCCGTCATCCCCACCGAAGTCGATTTTCCTACTCATAGGGTCCAAATGTACGACCCCCAGGGAAACGCGGAAGAAAGGAGACTTGACTTGGACCTGATTGAGGAAAGAAGGGAGGACGCTGAGATAAGGCAGGCTTCCTACCAGCAGAGGACCGCAAGGTTTTATAATCAGAGGGTGAAATAGAGACCTATAGCAGTAGGAGACTTGGTTCTCAAGAAGACTTGGCAAAAGCACAACAAACTCCATCCTAATTGGCACGGCCCCTATAGGGTCATCGATGAAGTTGTCCCTGGGACCTATAGACTAGAAAACCTAGAAGGGGAACCTTTTTCCAACCCCTGGAATGCAGATCACTTGAAGAAATACTACCAGTAGTGTTGTAAGATCTTGATAGACCATAGTTGTAATAAGAGTTGCTCCAACAGGACACTTGAGAATTAATGAGAAATGTGTTTCCCCTCACCCTATTTATCAGTTCCAGTATGCATGGAAACATCTACAGAACCATTAATTTGGCGAGTTGATCCCTCGGCTATAATGAGGGCCAGTGGAGGGGACGACCCCACCACTGTTCTAAAAAAAGACAAGGGTGGACTTTATTAAAAACCATTAATTTGGTAAGTTGAACCCTCGGCTATAATGAGGACCAGTGGAGGGGACGACCCCACCACTGTTCTCAAGAAAGACGAGGGTAGACTTCATTAAAAAACCATTAATTTGGTAAGTTGATCCCTCGGCTATAATGAGGGCCAGTGGAGGGGACGACCCCACCACTGTCCTCAAGAAAGACGAGGGAAAACTTTATTAAAACCATTAATTTGGTAAGTTGAACCCTCGGCTATAATGAGGACCAGTGGAGGGGACGACCCCATCATTGTTCTAAAAAAAGACGAGGGTAGACTTTATTAAAAACCATTAATTTGGTAAGTTGATCCCTCGGCTATAATGAGGGCCAGTGGAGGGGACGACCCCACCACTGTCCTCAAGAAAGACGAGGGAAAACTTTATTAAAACCATTAATTTGGTAAGTTGAACCCTCGGCTATAATGAGGACCAGTGGAGGGGACGACCCCACCACTGTTCTCAAGAAAGACGAGGGTAGACTTTATTAAAAAACCATTAATTTGGTAAGTTGAACCCTCGGCTATAATTAGGACCTGTGGAGGGGAAGACCCCACCACTGTTCTCAAGAAAGACGAGGGTAGACTTCATTAAAAAACCATAAATTTGGTAAACCCTCGCCTATAATGAGGACCAGTGGAGGGGACGACCCCACCACTGTTCTAAAAAAAGACGAGGGTAGACTTTATTTAAAACCATTAATTTGGTAAGTTGGTCCCTCGGCTATAATGAGGGTCGGTGGAGGGGACGACCCCACCATGATCCTCAAGAAAGGCGAGGGGCCACTTGATTAAAAAACCCTTTGGTTATTATGACCCTCGGCTATGATGAGGCCACATGGGGGGACGACCCCCCATTGGTCCTCAAAAAAATAGAGGGAGGGGTTAGTAGCATTAACGAAGACAGCAAACCATAAAAGAATTAAATATGGAAGACAGTAATTATGGAAGACAGTAGAAGAAGAGACGATGGTATTGATAAAAGAGAGAATATTCAAGTGTTTTACAATACAGAGCACAAAAATGGTAAATACATTATGAGGGTATGGGCTACAGACATCCAACCTAAGGGATAACATCGGCGGGCAGAGCTTCAACATCTACCAGAGAAGTCTCTTCCACAATCACGACCGGCTGATCCTCAGATGTACCGACCCCCTCAGCCTGCACTTGAGATTCAACATAAGTCAGGTCCTCGGCAATTGTTGGGTCGTCCAGACTGACTGCTTCAATAGAAGGACGGACTGAGGAGACGACGTCGCCAAAACGGAGGACGACCCATCGACAGGCCGTCCTGATCCCCCTCTCCAGGTACTCAAGGCCGAAACCCTAAAACTCGTCAGAAACTTTGTAAGCCTCAACAGCATCGACCTCGGCTTTCATAACGGCTGCTTCAAGGTCAGCTTTGTACTTGGACTCCATATTGGTCAAGGCCTCATCCTTTTCCTTGAGAAGCAAGTCCCTAGCCTTAATGTCCTCATCCCTGGCCTTAATGTCCTCGTCGTGCTGCCTTGTCATCTCGTCCAGGATCCTTGCATGCTCAGTCCTAGAACTTTCCAACTCGGCCCTTGCAGTGTCAAGCTCAGACTGAAGATCAGCCTCATGCTGAATAGCCCTTTCGGCCTCATGGAACTTCACCTGATTCTCGACCATCCACTTGGTGGCTGAGGTGAGGGCACAAACAGACTGCACGAAAAATGAACAGATATCAAGAGGGGCCGAGGGAACAGTTGATGAAAGAATGAAATTTAAGATGTGGGTCAGAACCAATACCTGTGCAAGGGAGTGCAGACCATAGTCGTACACTTTGGCTGGAGGCATCTTTGACAAGAAGTCGTAGTCAGCAGCCGAGGGTGCAGAGAATATTGAGGCCTTGGCTGCCCTCAGATTTGCAATGAGCGACGAGGGCTCGGCTCTCAGATGCGCCAGGTTCTGAGACCAGAAGGCCCCCATACTGGACGAAGAGGTCGTACCCTCAGAGGCTTCGACCCTGGACCTTGTCCGAAAATCAGGCCGAGGGTCAACAGGGGCCTCAGGCTCCTTCCTTTTATTGCTGTCAGTGGTCGGCTCCACCACCGTCGGCCCAGCAGCCTTTGTCTTCCTCGGAGCCTGCTGAGGCTCCTTCCCCTTCTTCTTGGCCAGTCCAGATAGTAAACTGGGAGCAGTCATTTCCCAAAGATAATCCGATATACCTGCAGGACGACCTGATAAGAAGCCGACACGTCAGAAAAATGCAGAGAAAAAGAGAAAACACTTCAAAAATAAATAAAGAATGGAAAATATGCAGTGTAACTCACATAGTTCTGTCAGAGGGCCGACCCTCAGACCAGCTTCTTTGAGGAACCGAGGGGTCATCAAGTCTTCGAATTTGGGAATTTCACCCTCTCTCCCTCGTCCTCTAAGGTAATCAACAATGTACTTCACCTCCAGGCTAAGCCCAGGGTCTGATCTGGCCTTCATGGAGGGGTTAGACCACTTCCTGGGGACCCTCGAACTATCGGCAACGGGCTCCCACTCCCCGGAGATGAAGAAAAACCTCTTTTTCCAATCATGGTTGGAAGTTTGTGCCACATGGAGGAGTTTCTTCTCAGACCTCCTTGCCCCCAGATGATAATATCCAGGCTGTTTGGACGAAGAGGTAATGTTATAGTAGCCCAAAAATAGGTCAGCCGAGGGCTCGTCGGTGAAGGCATTCTTCCACAAGGAAATATAGCCCAAGATCATCCTCCAAGAGTTGGGGGGAAGTTGAGAGGGGGCAACGTCGAGGGCAGACATGATATCTACGATGGCAGTGTGCAGAGGGAATCTGACTCCGACCTTGAGCATTTGTTCGTAAACTGCAACCTCGCCCTCTCCACAATCAAAAACCCTCTCAGAGTCAGAGGGAACCCTCATAGTTATGCTGGAGGGCACCCCATAGGCATGCCTCCATATCAGGAGGTCACGATCCTTAACCGAGGAGATAAAGGATGAGGCGTGGGAGGTATCAACCTCGTCATCTGTATCATCGTCCTCGTCCTCATCCCCTTCCCCCTCATCACCTGCAGGAGGACCCTGGGGAAAAGACATTTGGAAGGCATTGGGGGATAGGGTTGTCACAGGAACGGCATCAGAGGGAACCGTACCCTCGGCCTCTCAGCCTGGGCTTAGGTCAGACATCTCCCTCCTACCAGAAGTTTCAGCACCAGTTGGCGAGGATGCTCTCTCGTCCATCTCACTCGAATGACTCTCGGCTGGACGAGCGGACGACCCACAAGACTCGACGGTTCTAACGGTTTTATAGTGGCAAGAGGAACGGGAAAGTAGGGTCGTCCCCTCGTCTCCTCTCCCTCTATTCGTCTGATCTCGACAAAGAGTTTCTCTCTCAAAGATGGGAATTCAAACACTAAGCTGTAAAGCCTCCTAAGCATTAAAGGGAAGACTCTACACTTAGAGAAATTACAATAGACCTAGCTAACTTACTACAAACAGGTGGGAAATTGACCAAATTTGACTTTTAGATTAAACAAAGGAACTCAATGGTTCTTGTCAAGAACAACCAAGAACCAGTTACTGGAGAAGACGCCGGAAAAGGTTAAGGCACAACTTAAAGAAAATGCAGCCCCACAACCCTAAAAAGCAAATAGAAACGAAGGCAAAAGAGAGTACCTGATAAAGAGAGAAAAAACCTTTCTAAGACTTGAAGAATCGAAGGCTGCAAATGGCGAGGGAAGCTGATAAGTTTCTAGAGAGAGAATGTTTAGGCGCGAAGAAGAAGAAGGAAGAGAGAGAGTTTGAAAATATCTTAAATACTTTGGTAATGAGTGGAACCATTTACCGAGAAAGGTATAATTAGGGCACAAGGCCCCAAGTGCACTGCGCAGCCGCCATGACCTTGGAAACTGAAACAGCAATGAGTATCTGCCCAGGTGTCACTCACCTAACTGATCATACATGCATCTCATTTAAAACACTATCCCTCAGCCATCTCAACAGCACCTATGGCTAAGGGCTGGGGGATGATTGATATACCCGTTTGTATCCTCGGCTTGGCTGATGATAACCTCCAAACGGACGACCCTACGAGGGGCCGACCCCTCCCGCAGGCTCCATACTACCCCTTAGAGGGGACGACCCATCACCAGGCCCAGACGATCCTACGAGGGGACGACCCTTCACCAGGTTCCAGACGACCCTACGAGGGGCCGACCCTTCACCACTCTCCAGACGACCCTCTGAGGGTACGACAGTACGAGGCCAGAATTGGGCCAGGCCCACTACTGGAAGAAATTTTGCCCTCGGCCTCGGCTCATAGGCCGAGGGTGACATCATGACAGCGCGTGGCTTGGGAGACGCGTGGAACAGTGCGCGTGAGGCTGACATGGCACGTGGAAGACCGTTATAACTAAATCACACCCTCATGTGAGGGAATATTATGTCATCATTTGGCATCTACAGGTGTCAACAGGGGATTGGCTAGATCATCATTCACATGCACCATGCATACTTGGGGGGTACACTACACCCCCCCAAGACCTATATATACTTGTCACCTACAACCCTACAGGGGATCGATCCATTAACTGCAACCCTAGCTAAAACTCTGCTTGTACACACAGTAGAGAGAGAGAGAGGGTTATGTGCATTGTATCCAAGGCCATTAGTGCCCATACTTAGTGGATCACACACTCACAGTGGACGTAGGCCAAATTGGCTGAACCACTATACATTATTGTCTTATTTCCTCTTACACTCATCCCCTTCTACATACTTATACACTTATACATCTCTATGGTTGCCATGGCTGCTACTGTTTGAGCTCACTATCACTTATCTGGTGATGCTAAATCTTAGCATCAACAGTAATGGTATAGCTAAGGTTACGAAGAACAAAACTCAACATAATGTCTTGTGTGTGGAAGGACTTATCGCTTTTCTAAATAGCATAAGTCAACCGTGTGGCAATGGACATTGTGTGAATTTTTCAAAAGGAGGGTGTATATGTAACACCTCATGTTTTTATTAATTAATTATTTAGAATATTTGAGAAAAATAAAATTTTGAATTTAATAATTTTTATTACATAAATATGTTGGTTATGATTTTAGAAGAATAAAACTTCAAGTGGAATCGAAATCGGATTTAAAATGAAGTTTTTATGAGAGTTTTAAGTTTAACCTTAAAAAAAAAGGGGGGGAAAAAGAAAAACATTTGTCACGGATTTAGGCCGTGACTAATAAAATTGATTTTTAGTTAAATGGTATTAAACGAAAGGGAATGACAGAGGTCGCATACCTGATCGATCGATCGATCGGCCTAGGGAGTCGATCGATCGACTATGCCAGATTTGAGGCGGTTTGGTGATTTTATTTGTAGTGTTAGAGTGGGATTAGGATTCCTAATTACTATATAAGACTATTAATCTGTAGGGGGACTTCTCATAATCACTTTTTTTCAAGTTTTTCCCCAGAGAACTCTTACAAAAGTTTTTCCTCTCCACCATAATCATCAACCTCCAACATAATCAAGTTTTTGTCACAAGTTTTGGGGGGCTTAATTGGGGTTTAATCAAGTTTGTTGAAGAACACTTCTTTTCTAATTTTTTAAGAGGATTCCAAATGCGCTAACATTTTTTCTTCAACTTAATCTCAGGTATGAATACTCTATTCGTTTCCTTTAGTATTATGCGTTTTAAGTGTCGCCTAAACGCTTAATTACGTGTTTTCTTAAAATTACTAGTAACTTAATTAGAGAAAGTGGACACTAATTATGGGACTATTTTTATTAAATCTTTTAATCTGAATAATATTCATAACCCTTGGGTACATAGGATTGATGAGTGGATTTTGGATTTTATTAGTGTAGGTTGCATGAAGAAAAGCCCTAGTTTTGAAATAAATGATTTTTGGGTGCGTATAACTCACGTAATTTATGTAAAGATAATGAAATAAAATTTTTGTTATATTAATGATGAAATCTCGGTGTATCTAAGTTAATATAATTAAAGGGCATTAATTGGCTTTTTATGATGTTATAATAATTAAATTAAGATTTAATTGAATTAGACTATCATGCGTAGTTGTATAAGTTAATTAATTATGATTGGTTGTGTGACTTGTTGGTACTATTTAATTTCCTTTTGTGACAACGAGTTACTGGATATTTTTTCTCTCCCTATATTTTAGGATGCCTTCTAGGTATGGGACTAGTGGGTAGGTCTTCTTATGATTTACGCCTTCTAGGTATGGGAGTAGTGAGGGTAGATTATTATGACTTTATTATGTCGGGGGTGGGCTGATTTTTGTCACTTTATCGTCATTATGCTAGCCTAGGCATAAGACTAGGTTGAGGTTTATGTTAGAAATTAATCTTATACATAGGGGTAGGAGGTGTTGATAACTTGGGGACCCTTAGGTATGGGACTAAGGGGTATTTTGAGGATCTCACATCGATTAAAAGGGTGGGGTAATTTATAAATTGAGAAATTGAGAATTAATGCCTAAAGATAAAATGGGGTATTAAAATTGGTGGCGACATAATGTGTCAGTGACGGACAGTTTAAACGGGTCAGCTTGGGCAATTTATGTCATGTCGTGAGTTGGAACCTTATCATATTACGGGGGATCGACAGTTTAAACGGATTTGGCTGGCTATTGACAAGGGGAAGTGTGACACTTTGGTGGATTACCACCCGGGACGTGAGGATCGTCATAATAAAAAGTGAGAACATTAATAAAATGAGATAATTAAATAAAATTAACATCATGGGACTTGGGAATTTAAAATCACATTGGTGTGTCTTTTTAAATGGGGAGCTCTACGGTAGTTAGTTATTTATATTTATTGCGTTTGGTTATCTCGTTAAATTAAAATATTCTACTGTGATGTTAATTGCATATAATGCTACTGTCTGGATTCAAGGATCCTATTTGAGGGGAGTAGAGTGTGTTCATGGTCGGGGCTTTGACCTCGTGCGTTGACTAACTTTTTTAGGATAAGTTTTGGAGAAGCTGCATAGGATTATCGAAGTTTTCATTTGGAGGTGCAGCTGGAGTTATTCATTTTTATTGCGTTGTTTAGTTAGACTTTCCTTTTCAGTCGTATTAATTATGAGACTTCATTTGAGTTTTATTGGGCCATTCGGTTCCAAAGTTATTAAGATGATTTCAATTGAATTATTCAAATCTTTATTATTCAGACTTTATTTAATCATTATTGGAGATTGGATTTAGTCGGAGTTTTAGCATGTGATGGATATTTTATCGCTTAGTTGTTTATGATCATTTGAAATTGATTCAATTTTTATCTTATGGACTAATTTATTTATGTCTCGTATCTGTCTCATGCTGATAATAGTATTTTTCTAGTTCACGCCCAACTTAGTTCGGCAGCGGTGGCTGGCCAGCCCGTCTGTCGGATTGCGCAGGGTGTGACAGTATAATGGAGATTTGATAAGGGGTGTTTGTTCTAGTGAAAATTGTTATGTTTCGGTGAGTTAGTCCATTATAGTTTGTCAAAAGGACAAGGTTGTGTCAATTGATATGTGGCATGAAAGGCTAGGTCACATAAATGTTTTAGACTTAGAAAGTTTAAAAAAAAAAATAAAGTGAAAGGTCTACCTAGGTTTTGGAATCCTGAAAGTAAAGTTTGTGGTATTTGTCAAAAGAGGAAATAAATGAAGAATTCCCATGAGAAGCTGAATGATATTACTACATATAGGCCTCTAGAGTTAGTACATATTGACTTGACGGGTCCCTTGAAAATCAAAAGCATTGGTGGAAAGAGATATTGTTTTATGATGGTTGATGGTACTCAATATTTACCTTTTTTGGGGTTATGAGAGAAAAAAGTGAGTCATTTGAGATCGTCGTATCGATGTGCAATATTCAAAATGAGCAATCACTTCCTATTATTGTAATGAGAAGTTATCATGGCACCGAGTTTAAGGAATCAAAAGTGGAGAAATATTGTGATGTGGTGGGTATTGCCCATGAGTTTTGAGCGAAATAATCTTAGTTTGTAAGAAATGGCTCATTGCATGACTGAAGGAAAGAACGTGACTAAAGGGTTCTGGGCTAAGGCAATGCATACGACTTGTCACACTTATAATAGAGTGTTTTTGAGACCTTTTACTAAAAATACCCCATATGAACTTTAGAAAGGAAAAAATTCTAATATCAACTACTTCAAAGTGATTGGTAACAAGTGTTATATTTTGAAAGATTGGGAGTATTTGACAAAAAATTAACTCAATAAGTGAAGATGGCATATTTCCTTGTTATTCTCAAAATACTCATGCCTATAGAGTCTATAATTTGGAGAGTAAGAAGGTTATGGAGACATTTAATGTTGTTATTGATGATGATGTGTCGAATGTAGTGACACTTGATGATGAAGTAGAAGGTGAGGTCTTAGATCTAAAGGTGGTTAAGATTTGGAATGTTTATATAGGATAATCAATTTCTCCTATAGGAGACATTGGGGCAACTTCTTCCAAAAATATGTTTTTAGGTGAGAGAGAGAGAGAGAGGGGAGTTTAAACTTGGGTTAAATATGAACACACTCTGTATAAAATCATTGGTAATCTTGAAAGTGGGGTTAAGACATGTAATAAATTGCTAAATGAACTCAATTTCCATTTCTTTACATCATGAATTGAGCCTAAAAACATCAAAAGGCAATATTATATGAAAATTGGATTGGAGCGACGTAAAAGGAACTTAACCAATTTGATAGGTTAAAATTTTAGGAATTATTTCCACGTCCAAAAAAATTCGATAACATTGGTACTATGTAGGTGAATAATAAGACCTTATATGAAAATGGGATAATCATGAGAAATAAGGCACGCCTTGTAGCATAAGTTTTTTTATCAAATCGAGGGAATTGATTTTAATGAAACATTTGCACCTGTTGCTAGATTAGAAAATGTTGGACTTTTACTTGACATTGCTTGTTACATGAAATTCAAACATGATCAAATGGATATTAAAATTTCTTTTCTAAATAGTGTTTTAAATGAAGAAGCTTATATTTAACAACTAAAGGGTTTGAAGATCCAAATTGCCAAATCATGTTTTCAAACTTCATAAAGATTTGTGTGGTCTTAAATAAGTCCCGAGAGCTTGGTATGAAAGATTAATGGAATAATTAATAAAGACCGGTTTAAGCACGGTGGAGTTGATAGGACTATGTTTCTGTGAAAGGCCAATGATCATATCATTGTGTCTCAAATCTATGTTGACGACATTGTCTTTGGGTCAACCATATGTAAGTATGCACTTTGATTTTTTGAAAAGATGAAAATCTAATTTGAAATTAGTATAGTTGATGAGCTTACATTCTTTGTTGGATTGTAAATGAAATAAATAAGTAATGGAATTTTCATATATCGAACAAAGTACGATAAGGAATTAATAACGAAGTTTGGTATGAAATTGACAAAACACGTGAATACGTTAATGGGGATAGATTCCAAATTAACAAAGGATGAAAGTGGAAAGTATGTGGAGGAAAAGATCAATCGAAGCATAATTTGGAGTTTGTTGTATTTTTCGCGAGTAGACCTGACATTTCTTATAGTTTAGGCATGTGTGATTGTTACCAAGCAAATCAAATGGATCATATCTTCAAGTTGTTAAGAGTATAATAAGGTATGTAAGTGGACTCCACAAGATTGGATTATGGTATCCTTTTCATACCAATGATTCATTATAGGTTAATATGATTTCGATTAGGAGGGAGACTTCGTTATTCAAAAGAGTACCTCGGTTGGATTTTTACTTTGGGATGTTTATGGCATCATGGTTATCCAAAAAGCCAAATTTTTTTCATTGTCCACGATCGAAGACGAATATATCGCGACTGAAAATTATAGTACACAACTCTTATGGATGAGGCAAATAGTTAATGATTACGAGATGGATCAAGAAAAAATGACACTTTTTATGACAATATGAGTGCCATTGACATTCCAAAGCATCTCACGAAACACTCAAGAACCAAACACATCGAGTTGTGTCATCATTTTATTGAGAACTTGATTGAGCAAAATGTTATTTCCTATCATCTATGTTCGTAAGAAAGCCAATACGTTGATATCTTCATTAAACCATTAGTCATCACTAGGTTTTGTCACCTTAGGGGTTGTTTATGTTTAATTGAGATTGAGTGATCAATTCGATTGTGAGTGGTAAGGTGAATCTCAATTTTCATATTCGCAAATTTTTTAGATTATTTAATTTTTGTTCACATTTTGCTTATATTTTAAAAAGTACAAAAAAATTGCATTTCTAGTTGTTTTTAGTTAAATGCTCACTAAACCATTACACAATGTTATATTGCTTATGATATGTATTGATGATTTGAATATTTGAATGTGTTTAGTCAATTTAAATTTTTCAATGACATCATGTAGACATTGACTTGATGTTTGTTTTTTGATGAATTAAGTGATTGCTTACATTTTACACCTCATGAATGCAAAATTTATTGACTAAATTTTCATTTCTACAAACATTTGCGAACTTATTTGTAAACAATCTTGCATGAGTTTCAGAAATTTCTCGAAAGGTCTACATGTGAGAATTGTGAAATTTTATTTGTTGGATTTGAATATGGACCATTTTGAAAGCGTTTATAAGGGCTACCATTAGTTTGATAATGCTTAATTTGAAATTAGTATCCTTGGGTAGGTGTTAACTAGGTGTGTTAAACCCAATCAACGATAAAAGCCATTGTGTTGGAAAGTGCCACAAGCCAAGATGTTAACAGTCATTAAAAATAAGATAGGGCTTTATCATTTCAAAAATGAAATTACTTTTTAGTTTCACATTCAATAAATTCAAAATCAACATTTTCCGAGGGAGAGTTGTGGATGGAGTTGAACTTCTAAGACTAAATTCACGATCTTATTGCTCTTCTCATTACAGTTGATCTTAAATGTGTCAAGTAATGGAATTTGATATTCGAGGTTGTGTTATTCCTATTTTAATCACTCTCAAGCCTATGATTCTCAACTTACTTTAGTTATATTTCAAATGTGAATTAAAAATATGTTAAATTGCTTAACATTTGTAGAATTTTTTTATTTAATGCATCTAAAGTGGTTTCAAATTCAAGTGTATGTGATTTTGTGTGATTTTCCTAAAGTGTTTATTTTTTAGATTTCCATTCTTATTTTCATATATATATATATATATATATATATATATATATATATATATATATATATATATATATATGTTCTAATTCACCTTCTTTGATTATTAGACTTTGAACATGTTGTTTGGTTGCATAAGGGTTTTGTTTGTTATATGAGATCTGATGATGAGTAGTTTGTGATGACATATTGGAGTTTTGAGAAGCTCTGGAGATGTATTGCACTGTGGGGGAGTAACTCATTTTAAAGAAATGATACAATTGATTTTAGCCTTGATTTTTCAATTACTACAGTGCATAAAGTATTATAGTTGTTTTTGTAGGAATTTCTAGATAATTTCATGCTCATGGTTGTAAAACGTGTCCGTTCTTATGGCTGTTGAGTTTTTGTCCCAAGCTTGGCTACTATCCATTTTCTTTATAAGAAATAAGAAATGAAAAATAATAAAAAAAGGGGGATTTTTTATGATCATTATTTTGTGTTTTTAATCATTGATTGACTGTTGATATATTATTTATGATAGGGGGAGTTTATTTGATATAATTTGTCTTGTCTATTGAGAATGATGTTCTATATATCTTAATATTAGATTTTGTTTTCATTCATAATTCTCGTGTTATATCTCATCTATATCATTGATATTTTTATCGGATTTCCAAGAAGGGGGAATTTCTCTTTTTGAATGTTATTGACTACATGATGTTGTTTGTTGTTTCATGTCATTTTAGGTATAGCTTTGATGATTTTGATTTTCCAGCCCAAGTTCAGAATCGACATTCATTGTATTAGTCTCATGCTCGACATTAATTGTGTTAGTGTCTCATGGATTTTATGTACATTACCTTACTACAACTCCCATTCTATGTCTAATGAGGTCTGAGTTTTTGAGGGGTAATAATATCTTATTGGGCTTTCCATGGAATAGAAAAATAAAGGAGATTGAAAAAGTAGAACATTTGTATAGGTTTATATTTACCATCTCCTCCGTCAAAATATTTGTGTTTATTAAGTAACACCGACTTGTTCCGTATGAGTGAGGCACAGTTTAGATGAACCTTGAAAGACTTTAAAGATCTTATAAGCTCCTCATGGAAATTTGTTTTCCATTGGATTCGTATCGAGCTCAAGTTGAAGACAGATCCTTTTTGTAGATATTTTGTGAATTGTCTTTAGCTACACGAACATTCACAAAAGTTTATTTTTCAAAAATATATGATTTTTAGACTTTGAGTATCAAGTCATTCTAAAATCTTTCAAATGTTTTTAAGGTAACTATTTTTGGGGTAGGTGTTTCAATTTTAAACATGCTAACTTTTTTTCATCTGTTTTCAGCCTTAATCGTTCGTATGGTGGCTTCCTACGCCAGAGCGCATGTAAGTGTTTGCATGGTTTCAGTTTGTGCCCATGCACACGGTTGTGGTTAAAATTGCACACTAGGAGGAATCGTATGAAAGAACATACTTGACTATGCGCACGGAGTGATTAAAAATTTGAAAAATCCTTTTTAAAGGAGTTTTTCCCTTCCACTTGTTAAGATATGACTTCTACATATATGAAACTTTCCTCCAAATGAATTTTGAGAGTTGAGAGACATTGTTCTTCCTTCCAAATTCCTTTTCCACATCTTCCTCAAAATTGATCAAAAACCTAACTCTATTCATTGATCTTCATATACATGGAGGCATTTCGATCTATAGAAGAGATTAAATTATGATGCGACTTCAAAGAGGATAATGGAGTTCTTCGTTCGTTGTAAGGAGCTTGCAATGGATTCTTATTAACTACGGGGAGAGTTGAAAGGTTAATTGGTAACTTTGCAATAGTGATTGTATGATAGGAACCTTCTTGATTTTTGTAAAATTACTTTTCAAGTAGAAATGAGATTTGGAATGCGTCGAGATTTTTTAACCCTTGGTGGGAGGTTTTCCTCATAAATTTTGTCTTATAGTTGTTGTGATTATTTACTCTACTCATGAATACATTTGATCCCATACTTCACATTAATTGGTTTTTAATCAAGAAATTTGGTTAAAATTTATTTAGTTGTGTTTGTCTAGATTTTATACACCTATATTCTTTTACTTCCTGAGTGTGTGTGTTTTAATAAGACATTTGAATTGTGATTTGTTGATTTTACCTTTAAGATATTTTAAATTGAAATATTTTTTTTTTGATTTTTTTTAAATTTGGACACACGAAGCTATCAAGTAGATTCACTACCTCTAGGTTTGGTGTAGGTCACTCACACATTATTCTCATAAATCATCAACATTTTTCTCATTAATATTAATCTTTCCATCAGCATATTTATCCCAAAACAACCCCCCTTCAAACCAAATTATTCATCCTTATATATTTTCATCAAACAATGGATCATCTCCTATTTTTATGAAAATAATAGTATTTTCAAGTAAAATATTTTATTTGACAATAATCCAATTGATATAATCAAACTTTAATGTATTTTCTCTAACACACTTAAGATAAAAACAAGCACTCAAGATATGATGAGACCATTTACCACAATGACTCTCGGGGTTCCTTTGTTAACATTTGAGAGGGTTGAATCTACGTTTATTGTTCTTGGCTAATCTTCCATGAAATGGTGTAAGGCTCATTTTAGACTATAGGAATGTAAAACTAATCTTGTTTATCGATATTAGTCTTAAAATGAAACTTACATAAATCCCATATATCCACCATCGCATATTGTAGTTGTTAGTACCTTCACACCTATCCCTCTATATTAAGTCATCACCATGCGATCATACTTTATAGATATGAGGAAGTTATTAGTGGAACTTATGGATCGGAAGTTTGAAAAATACTAACTGAGCATCTTAATGAGCATATTTAGCACATATAAGTATATATATGTCCACAACAGCAATAACTCAGAAGATGCAACATGTTATGTTATGAGATTCTTGACAATAGATGCGCCATGAGGATTGGATGCATGAAATAAGTCTTCGAGATCAAACAAAAGTTGTATGTTGTCCTAGAGATGGTGGGTCAATAAGTCATTTCGATGTTAATGATGCTAATGAGAAATATTGATAGAGCTATGGAATAAAGATACGGTGTTCTTTATTATGAAACAATTGGGTTTTATGCAATTTTAAATATATTGATAAATAGATAGATAGATAGATAGATAGATTGAGAGGGAGAGGGGGAGAGAGAGAGAGAGAGAGAGAGAGAGAGAGAGAGATTATTTTGATATATGGGTGGACAACAAAACCTTTTAACCCAAAGATTCGAACCAAACAACTAGGTTTAGTTTGCGATTTTTTCACTATCAGGTAAGTTCTTGAAAAAGATAGATTTGTGTATAAGGGTCCAAAATTAATTAAATAATTAATTAACACTTAAATCAAATTAAAATATATTTTATATATGAACTAAATTTTAATTATATTGAATGAAGTTATTAAGTCCAAATTGCATGCAGTTAGTTATTAACAAAGGAAACAAATATAAAACAATCGTAAATAGCACACCAAGATTTTATAGTGGAAACCCTCGTGGAAAAAAACATTATCGCACCCAACCCACATAAAGTCCACTAGTTTTGAAATATGATTACAGGACATAATAAGGACTCATATATGACAACAATACACACCACAAGGTCGCTACCTTGTGTTCTATCTTCTACCACTGCCAAGACTAATGTCCTTACTTAAACCACGGAGCCCTCGTTCAAATGAGAGTTTTCAATAGAGGATGATTTTTTATTGTTAGTAGGACCTCATTTGAAAAAATATTCAATGAAGCAATCCTCATTTGAAAAGTTCTTTTGATCATGAGTGAATCATTCGAATGAGGTCACTCTATATTGACCCTTGAAATTTTTTATAAAAATATTTTAAATCTTTTACAAAATGGTTTCATTATAGTTTTTCCTTACCTTTCCAGATATCTAACATGCAATGAGGTTTACCAATCCGGTTCGGTAATCTTAGTCATGATGCTTTGCATTTTTCTCTTCTTATGTAGCGCTACAATTTAATAATATTGATACAATGATGTTATGAATCAAAGGTTTGTTCTTGAACTAAGACAACACAAACTAAAATATAAGGGAGTGTCAAATATGTCTTTATAAATCTCCCATTTTGGTTGTTTTAGGATAAAACCAAAAATGGAAAATATAAAAAAAAGGCCTAATATAAAATTCTTATACATAAATCTACCCAATACCAATATTCACAAGACTCTATAGAGATGATTGGCTTCTTTAATAAAATATTTTATCATTATTACGGGCCCATTAAGTCCTTTACACTGGAGTATATACCACATGTCGTATAAAAGATGAAAGAGATGTATATAAATTGACATAAATAATAAAATGTAATGTGTACACTTAAATACTCACCATAGATATATACTCCCCTTTAATACTAAAATTTATCCACCCACCTCCATTTGTCTCGGATTTTATCACAAATCAATAATATTATAATCAATTAAAACATGTGCTCAACGAGATAAGTGACTAATATGCATGAAAATGCCGTATGATAAAACATATCAATAAGACGAATGATATCCACACTTAAGATGACAATAACAAACAAAATACACAAAACTAAACACAAGTGAATATCAAGAGCAAGCCAACATCAAATATATGAAATCCCACTCAAGCAATCTAACACGAAGAGGACTGAACTCGAAACACGAAAACTTTGATAGACTTCACTTATGTTATTTATGAACCCTTTTATACAACCCGTGTCTGAAAATAATTACAAGTCAGCCATATTTTAAAAATGAGTGTTCATAGATCACGCTGATTAAGACCTACAATAAATGGTTTACGTTAACAGTTCAGTAAGGCGAAAAAATCACAAACTAGATATAATTTTCCAAGCCCACAGATCTTTAACTTCTAACTCCCTCAAAAATGTAATTTTGACTTTTCGTTTTATTTATTAAAAGGATGCATTTGCATAGATGATTCATTATTTATTTTGTCTTATTTGCATATAAATATAAGTTTCTTGCTAATGGTAGCTGTTACCTTTGGGCAGTTCTTACGACTATTTCTGTCATTATTTTTATAATAAACTCACTAACTTTCACTTTTACATTCTCATTTAAAACATATAGAAAAAAAATATGACCCGATTGAGTGAAAATCAGCGTAGATAAATGTTTCAGATCAAAATAAAATATACACCCTAGTCAACTCGTGTATATGTGTGTGAAATATGGTAATGAGCACATCATAGTCAACATGAGTCACTCTAGAAGAACTCTATTGGAATGACTATGAAAACATGCATAGGTTCGCACTACCTTCCCAAGATTATATTCTAAGAATAGAGAAATAAACAACATGGTCTATTCCATAAGTCATCAATCATATCCACACTAGCTATCCATAAAATAAACGCACAATATTTTTTGTATTTTCTAAAAAAAAAGATTTTCTTAAATGACTTAAAAGAGAGAAAAATATTTTTGGTATTTTTCATTTATAAAGCCATAACGAAAATTTCAAAATTCAAACAGAAAAATATTTTTATGCTTTTTCTCAGTTTTCAAAAATAAATGATATATATCTAATCAACAATATAAATAATCATGCATTAAAACAATTAAAGAATATAATAAAACTCGCACCAAGACTATAAAAAGAATCAACAATAGGCACACCCAGTTTGTGGAGATAAGAATGCAATTCACAGATGATGAGAAAACCCTTTTCCTACTATAAGAGGGTGGTTGTAATGGGGTCTGTGAAATATTAGAATGGGTTAGGCCTGACCCACTCCAATGGACTCTGTCTTCAAGGTCTTCAAAGTTTCAAGGGCATCTCTAGTAAAAAACCTTCCTCTTCTGCTGACAATGGTGTAAATTCTATAACCTTCGTCCTGAAAAAGCAAACTTCACAAGAAATAATGATAACTAGGAGAGAGGTCTCCTGATAATAATGGATGTAATGATGGGAGTGAAGAGGCAAGCACATTGACACTTAGAGAGAGAGCATGGGGAGAATACTAGTTCTGATGCTATTTTAGCAGAGTAACAGTGTAACCTGAATTTTTCGTGTGTTCTTGACTTTACCAAATGGTCCTATTTATAGGTATATTCTAGGGCTGACTTGGTGTTTTAGGCGCCAAAAATGAGAGGGAACTTGGGGCCAAGGTCTGCAATGTACCTTTTGTCCCTACCTGTCTATCAGTTGCTTATCCCCTCTGGTAGGCAACACTTGGTGCATACCAAAGTTAAAAAGAAAATGTCTCTCATAATGCTGACAAAATATTTGATTCGGTAAGTATCATTTCAAACAATAACTTACTATAAATTTTTTTTGAAAACTTTAGAGTGGCATTGAGAGCCACCCTCTACACATGTCATTTTATAAAAGTAGTTATCCTTATGATCAGCCTCTGGGCTACTCACTTATTTACTCTAAGTGTGGGTTGCGTGAGTGCTTAAGTGACTTCTAAAGTCATTCTATTAGTATTCTCTCTATCTTAAAGTGTTAAGTGGTTGATCTTTAGCTTTGCCCAACGAACCTTACCTTTCATCCACCAAACTAAAACCCTGAATATATCCTAACTGGCATGCTTGAGCTCTGCTTGCTCAATTAAGTCTTCCTGTGAAAGAAACCAATCATTAATAATTTATTAGCTTATGAGTAACAATATTGGGGGATGGGACCACTCGTGGTGGACCTCCTCACCTTAAGTCATTTTTGGGTGGTGATTTGGGGATGGGGCCACTCAAAGTGGATCCCCTCACCCTGAGTCATTTTTTTAGCATTAAACTTGTATAGACAAACACTCAAGTTGGATCCCCTTGACCTAGGTCTTTTGCTATCAAATTGGCAATCTTTGGTAGTGGGATCCAATCTAAGTAAATCCACTCGCCCTAGGATATATTCTATCAATATTTCTCCACTGGTGTTACCGTCATGGACACGACCATTATTTCCACTGCCTCTACTTTGGTAGGTGGATCTTCCTTTGATGCAACCTTAGCTGGGGGCCCCTCGTCTGGAGTGAACCTTTTAAAATCATAAAAGGAGTACTTGGTCATCCGCTCAAAAAAGGATTTTGGTTTGTATTGTTTCTCTCCTTACTTTGCAAAAATGACACCTTCATGCCTTCACTCGCCCAGTACGAGGAGGAATTTATTGCTAAGATCATCGAGTATCCCCAAGTGGGCCTAGGTGAGTCCCCTGACCTCCCTATACTTTGGCTGAAAGTATACTTAGGGTTAGAGTGGATGTGGGTGACTTCCTCTATTCCAACTTTAATCTCAATGTTTGTGGAGGTGCCCCAGATGAGTAGGACCTCTAGGTAAATCACGTCCTTGACACCTCCTCACATAAGGCTATCATATAAGGGCTTGGGGTCACTAGAACTATTGACAGTCTGAAGTCCTTTACCATAGCCAAACATGCCAACACTTTCAACTTGTCGTCCTCTCACTGGAGCAAAGACTCTCACACCTTTGTAACTGGTTAGGGTGAATTCACCACGACCTTAGAGGATATCTGTGAATTGATAGGACTTACTTATTTCAGGAGCCATGTTCTTACTAATACCTTTGAGGATGCCGAGGAGGAGGAGATACTGTAAGAACTTCACACATCCATTTCTGAATGCTCTGATTAAGTTGCTATTAACAAAATTGGTACCACCAAGCACTCATTTAAAAAGTAACAGAGATATTGGTTTTGGGATTTTGAGCCTTTCCCCAAGGGGGATGTTGAAACAGGGGGTCAAGAGCTACAATGGGACCAACATTGAGTCCACTTTACACTTGGTTGCATTCTTTGCCACCTTTTTGAGTAGGTTCTTTTTCCCAAGGAAGCCATATGACTCCCCTCGAGATTTACTTTTCAGGTTGGTTGTTAGACTTGCTCATGGTAGGAATGTTCCCATCACATCCTTGACCTTAGGGTCTATATACCCTTGTTTATTCCTCTCTCACGTTGATATGGAATGATCTTGTTGCCATTACTATGTTACCAATTTTGCTAAGTCTTTCCTTTTATTGGCTTTTCTTTTTGAGAGGTTTCCCATCTTTTCGCTAGAGACAAAGCGAAGTTTCTCTCATTTCAAGATGGCATAGGATAAGTCTCCTTTGTCTCTCTAATTAATAATGTTGATGAATTTTGTTTCCTCCCTTATTACAAGCAAGTGGGTGGGGTTTTCGCTTGGGGGTCCTTCTCAGCTTCTGGAGGTACCTTATCATGTCCTTCTGATGTGGAGTCTGTGGATACTTGCCCTCATGTCTCTGTGATGACTATGCTTCTTCCATGTACTCTTCCTTCATTGACTGAGTTGGGTCAAGTTATGGAATTTTACCATTCTGAGAGGGAGAGTTTACAGTTTTTTTATGATCAAGGCAACGACGCCATTTGATAACTCGCCTTTTGCGTATATGTCCTTGTGGCGTAAAGACGGTCAATCAAAAATCCATTTTGTACCTACAAATACACTAAAATATGTATAATGGCAAGTAAGGGGTCAATCCGCTCTCTCTAATGTGGACAAGAGCAAAATGAAGATAATGTATGATTTTTAAAATAATTTTAAAGGGATATTTATACTACTAATTATGAACTAAAATTAAAACTACATTAATAAATAAAGAGAATGATAAAGTGAGCTAAAGGTGAGGAGAAAATAATTATGAGATAATTCAAGGGATTAAACTTCACCACTTAACCTATTTATTTTCATTAATTAGTTTGTCTATTTGAAATGCCCCAAAACATATATAAATTCACAAATCAACTCTCGTTGCAAATGTAAATTTACATATAGTCCTTTTAGAAGATTAATACTTAAATTTCACATACTCACAAAAATTAGATTTAAACATTTTCTAATAAATCACCCGCTAGGGAAAATTAACTAGAAGCATTTGAATCATAAAAAAAATAAGTTTTAGAGTAGAAAAATTTGAACTATAATATTATTTAAAAATTACCTATCTCTAGTTTAATTAATAAATGAATATTATAATATGAATTTTTGATTTTCTCTCGAAAATAATTCACCCTCTCTTGAGGTGTAAATATAAATTGTAAAATTTTAATATTAATATTCAAAGGGGCATAATAAATAAACAAACCCAAAAAAAAAATAATTAAGTTAAGGGTTCCATCTCACCCCTTGAATGGGGTATTTAGCCTCTCATTTTGGTATTATTACATATAAAATGTAATAATGACACAACAAGAGGCATAAAAAAATAAAATTGAATGAGAAAAATAGTTGAACCAAGTCTCCTTGAACTCAATAAAATTTTTCCAAACATGAACAATTAAGTGCACCCACAAATCTGAGTTTTACAACACACAAAAATATCACTCAACTCATAATTTGTATCTCACAAAATATTCTGGCTCACTCAAGTCACTAAAAAATTATAAAAGAAGAAATAGATTTTTTTTCGTACAATATTACAATAAAAATGAGCTCAAAAAATGGAGCTCTAAAAAAAACTAAACTCTTTCTACCCTCTTACACTTTGTGTCTGTCCGTCGTCCTCTTTTTCTGTCTTCACCCACCCTATTTAACTTGAAGAGATGGTCTCCTTTGTCATAGTCTCTAGGTTCTATATATATTGCGGATATTTTGAGCCGTTTGAAACAGAAGTGTCAGGTACGGATTACGTGTTTTGCACAATGGGTTTTGGCAGGAGTCATTGGCTTTGGTTTTGGGATTGGGAAATGGGTATGGAAGTTTTGGTTTGGGAATCGGGTTCTAAATCGAGGTGTGTCCGGTTAGGAGATTGCGGGGGTCAGGTTTCGCTGGCTGGTTCAGGATGGGTCTCGAGTCTGGTTGGTCGTGGGTCTGTGGGTTTACAACCCAGATAGAACATGTGGGTTGTGGGGTCGGGTACGGCTCCGGGTATCTGGGTTGGCTAGTCTGAGGAGCTGGGCGGAGTTAAAGCTAGCCGACGAATTTTCATTTGGGTTTGGTTCATGGCAGTGGGCTGCCAGGGATTTCCGGGTAATGGCCGGAGGGTTAAAGAGCAGCGGGGTCACGACTTGGGTTTTCTGGCGATTGAACAAGTCCGAAAATGGGGTGGTTCAGAGTGGATTTAATTGGGTATTGGGTGGTGGGGGCATGTGGTTATGGTTAAATGGGTAAGGTGGTTAAGGTATGGAGGCGTTGTTGACTATGGTGCTTTGGAGAGAGAAAATATGGGTTTGGGGAAGAAGATGGTGAAGTGGGTGAGTTTTTGTGTGGATGAGTGTATGGTATTAGTGTGTGTGTGAGGGAGTGTTTTAGGTGTGGTAAGGTGTATGGGTAATGTGTTTCAGTGTGTTTGCACCTAAATAAAAATAAAAGAAAAATAACTAACTAAAATCCTAAAAGAATAAAATCTAATAAACTAAAGATAAGTAAAATCAAATCTATTAAAATTAAATGCCTAATCTATAGAATAAAACTCAAATAAAAATAAAAGAAATAAAACTAAAAACCTAATAAAAACATAAAAACGAAAGACCTAAAAAAAAGTAAAATATAATAAAACTAAAAATAAACTCTTAAAAACTAGTCTTAATAAAATAAGATAAAATAAAATAAAAACTAAAAACTAATAAAAATCAAAATCAAAATAAAACTACACTAAATAAAAAGAAATAGAAAAATATGCAAATAAATTCTAAAAAACCTAAATAAATATAAAATAAATTCTAAAAATAAAAATGACTCAAACTAAAAATTAAAAATGCACAAACTAAACACACACAGGCTTCAGGGTAGGTTTAGGGACTCAGTTAGGCTTGGCTATGATTACGAGACAGGGTAATTAACTCCAAATGACTGCAAATTGCCTCGAAATAATGCTTTTGACACCGCAACTGCAATCAAGTTTGCACAAAGAACATTTAAGTGCATAAGACCCAAATTGTCGAGAATTAACAACTAAAAATCATCTATTCGGGGTATAAAATATACACTTTTGGGTTCTTTCCACTATCATTTGATCTATTCCCCCTCAAAGCTGTACTTTGATGCCTATGTCAATTTTACTTTTGAGGAGACACTACGTAAAGTTGATGCCCTTAGGGGCCTATTTGTTCCTGGTTGAGATTAACTACCTTCCTTTACTGGTATGTGGTTTAGTTTATGAAGAGGCAGGTGTCTTTAATTCAAAACTATGTGGTGGATGTTCCTCACGAGACAATCCCCACAATGATTCCACACACTGATATATACTTGGGTAAGAGGTCATAGAAAGAGTTGTGGTTTCATAGCATACTAGTAAAAACCACCGTGAGCAGGTCACCCTATTATGGTGAGGCCTCTGCTCGATGAATCTATTTATACTAAGAACCCTGATACTCAGCCTAACATGATAAGGGGAAGCCCAAGTCCAAAGGCTCCTCCAAAAGAAAACATCCTGACATCGATGTGTTAAATTTTATTCTTGTTGTAGTCACTACTCCTGCTTCCCATCCTTCCCCCGTGAAGACCAGAACTAGTAAGAGGAAGAAAGTTGGTGTTGAGGTTATTGCTCCTTCTTTTATTCCAGACCAAGGGTCAGATACCGATACCCTTAGGGTAGAGGAGACATACAGGATAGTTCGTGAGCAAGGTTATGAAGGCTTGGGCATTTCTATCTATGAGCCACCAATTTCATCCATCCCGTTTACTAAAGTTACTTTAGATAAATCCTCTCTACTTAGTGAAACTCTTAGACATGGGGTTTCACCTATTGTCCTGTATGTGGAGGAGACGTACAAGACAGTTCGTGAGTAAGGTTATGAAGGCTTGGGCATTTCTATATATAAGCCACCCATTTCATCCATCCCGTTCACTGAAGGTACTTTAGCTAATTCCTCTTTACTTAGTGAAACTGTTAGACATGGGGTTTTACCTGTTGGTTCCCCTCCTTATTCACTTAAAGAGGAACTGGTTGATTATGTAAACACCCCTTCCTATGCGATGGCAGTGCTTCTTCAAATGACCCGAGTGACCTTGATCCTCTTGATGGTTATCAACCTGATGAATATACTTTATTTCCAGTTTTGAGGGAGTCTGGTATTGATGATGAGGCCATGATTTACTCCCCCTCCACTATGATACCTACAACTGGGCAATTAAATTATGGGCAGAGCACTTGCCCAGATATTGTAAGTGTTTTCTTTTTTTTTCTTTACTCTTCTTTTTATTTCTTATTTCTTAAATTTCTGCTTCATGTTTCACTAACTTTAAATTTTATGAATTTTCACAGGCTTCTTCTATTGAGGGGATTGGTTCCTCAGAGGTGAGTACTACCCCCTCACCTATTTCTCCTCTTGTTCAAGCACCCTTTCCAAGGGAAATGAACTCCATACTTGATTCTTTCCTAGGCTCGGCTAGAGAAGTTTTTCTTTGCCATTCTACCAATTCTCCTTCTCTCTATTTTTACAATGTTTATTAACATGTTTTATTTGTATCGACACTACAGATTTCTTTTGTGTTCCCCACTACTACGAGGGCTTCTTATTTATCCTCTCTCTCCGTTGAGGTAACAATCAATATCTCTTAAATATTTTTATTTGTTGCCTCTTAGACTTATCTTGATGTGTTCATCTATATCCACTTGTAAATGACTGTCTCCCCTAGTCAACTACCTCTCTTCTTGCCTCTTCTGTGGTGGACAATTCTTCAGTTGGGCCTTATACTACTTCATCTCTAGAGGTATTTGAATTTTTCTTATTTCTAGCATCTTCTTTTAATCTAAGTTCTTATGCATGACTTAAACTTTTTTTTCTTCTTCCTTACTTTTTTATAGGGTTCCCCTTCATGTAGACCTTCTACTACTTAAAGGAAGGTGCTTCCCACTGGGGGTTACTATTTCTGGCTCTCACTTTACGGGAGGATATCTATCCTCCAGGTTCGTTTGCCCATGGATAACAAGCCCCATATCATCCCCTTCCTTTTTAGTTGACCTTCAGCGTAGCTTCTAGCGAGCCTTTCTCACAGGTTGTCGCATATGCACTGGTATTAACTACTATACTTGTGACATTACCTCTTTTGGCTATGTTCATATCTAACCAACTTTGTAAGGACATAAATTTCCAATTGAGTCCATATCTAGTTTTGGCTCAATTCCGGACAAAAACATTTATTCATAGGTTAGTGATTTATTGTAATATTCTCAAGCCTATGAAGTGTGTGTTAAAGACGTAGCGGCAAAGAATTTAAACCTTCATCAAAATGCCGGTTTGTGTGCCTCGTTTCTACGTCATCAACTAAGGTTCCATGCTCCCAAGGTATGAATGTAATTATATTTATATAGGAGCTTGGAACAATATGTATTGGGTGTTTGATGTAATAAAAACTGCATTTTATTTTCAGAAAGAATCAATTAGAACTTTAAAATAAGTATATAAAAGTTTCTGGGACAAAATTGAATTTTACAAACTTTCTGGTCGTTCGTTAGAAATGTCGTTCGAACGAGTTTTTTCGTTCGAACCAGGTTTCGTTCGAACGAGTTTTTCGTTCGAACCAGGTTTCGTTCGAACGAGTTTGCCAACGACCCTAAACTGGCCAGTCGTTCGATATGTCGTTCGAACGAGTTTTTCGTTCTAACGAGATTCTAACGAGCCCAGGCTGGTCGCTCGTTAGAAGCCTCGTTCAAACGAGAGTCAAGTTCGTTCGAACGAGACGCCAGGGCGGGAACGGTTTTGAGCAGTTTTTTGCAGTTTTCTCCCACTTTCCCCACTTGGTTTTTAACCAACTTTTTCAAGACTTAATATGTGCGGGAAACACATTTTTCTAATCAACTTTTCCATCCTAATACATCTCCTAGAGAGAGTTTGAGAGATTATATTAAAAAGGGAAAATGTTCATGTTTGAGTGTTCTTCAACTTAAAGAAAAATCTTTAAACACTTAGTTTACACCCAATAGTTGTTTATTCCAAGTTTCTATATTCATATTCTTTACTTGGAGTTTTGGCACCGGTTTATCTCTACCGAATTCAAGAAGAGACGTTTCGGGTTTGCTTCTACACCCCATCACAAAGAAGACTTTTTGTTGAGATTCTACCCACACGGAGAAAGGCTCCATGCTTGGGTGACGGTGACCATATAAAGTCCCATCGGTGGATTCCGAGACCGCGGTGGTGTTCCGAGGTTGTCCGCTAGGAAGAGGTTTCTACGAGAAGGAGCGTCGAGGCTTGAGAGGTATCGAGTCAGTCGTTGTAAGTCTATCTGTCTTGTAATTGTAATTCCGTATCTAGTGGACTTGTGGCTAGGGCCATCCGAGGTTATTTCCCGTCTTGGGTTTTTCCTCGTACATCTCGGCGTAGTGTGACATTGTTTATTTTATCTTGCTCATTAATTTAGAATCCATGCTTAGGATAATTTCAAGATAAAATTTGGTTTAATTATCACACTCATTTAATTTGGGACTTAAATTAAATATTGGGTAAATTTGGTTTATTCAAGTCATTTGCTAAAATTGGTTTCGCCTAACTTTGATTAATTGAAAATTATGACTTAGGCAAATTCTAGGACTTGGATTAACTTATTTTAATTTGTTTTGAAGAAATTAAAATTCGGCCTTGTTTTTGTGTTGAACCATCACTTATATACGCTTCCGCATCATTCATTGAGTTTTACATACAAAGGAAATTACTCTGCGCCTTTCAAATTGGTATCAGAGCTGGAGCGCTAAGTTATCACGTTAAAGATCCGTTTTTCGGCTTTATGTATTTCCTTACCTTTTAGGTTGTTCAATTTTTATCACTCTCATTTTTTCTCTTGATGGGACGTCTTAATGAAAATTTGTCCAATTTAAATGAAAATGATATTTTTGATTTTCGAGAGGAATTAAATGGGCTTAACAAATGTAACGAAAATTTAAAGGAATTAAATTTGAGATTTGTTAAAAGAATTAAATTTCTTGAAAATGAAAATTCTTGTTTTAAAACTCACATTGAGTCTTTCCCTTGCTAAATTTAAAGGTTGAATGTGTTAGTGTTTGCATACTTTAGCGTTTGTACTTCATGCTATATTCATATGCTAAATGTATGCTTGTTTAGTCATTTTCTAGTCAGTGCCTTAGTTCATATCCCATGCTAGAAATTATGACTTGTTTATCTTTTTGTATTATTTTTTGTGTTTGATTTAACTGCAAAATATAAAAATATTTTTGTTTATCATTTGTGTTTTATTTATTTCATTTATGCTTAATGAAAAATACAAATGATTTTCTGTTTAGTCTTTTGAGTATATATCTTTCTTTTTGACTAAAAATGTTAAAAACTCAAAAAGATTTTGTTTGGTGTGTATTTTTGTTTGACACACTTTATGTGGCATATACTTGTGTTTGAATCCCATCATTTACGCTCCCACGTGGCTAGAACTTTTGGTTTAGATTTTCAATCCTTATTATGTTCTTTACCATATTTTATGGAGTAGTTGGATTTTGTATTGTTTAAATGGATTCTATTTCTATAGGCCTCTTTTCACACATGCACGAGCTCTTTTGAAATCTTAATGTCACATGTTATATTTGAGCTTTTTGAGGTGTTCTCCTATCAATCTAGTCATCTACATATCTATGACCTAGGAGGACTAGTGCATGTCAAAATCCGTTGCATGTGAGATTTGTGTGAAAAATGAAAACATGATAAATTAATATATGCACGGGGAAGGGCTCCGAAAGGATGAATTGAATCCTTTGCGATAGTAAGCCACCGTTTATTGGATCTAAAAGAAATACGTGATCCAAAGGCCTAAAAATAGAATATTTGACATTTAAAAGAAAGAAATTGCCAAGGCCTATGTTTGTTTGATATATTCATTCAAAAACAAAAGAATATATATGCTCATTGAGGGAGAACTGGATGGTATATCAACGGTTTGCACAATGTCCGTTTATCCTAGTTGTCTTTAATGTCATGCTCTATTTGGTTTGTAGAATCATCATCATGCTAGGCTTGTATGCATTGTGTATGTTTGTTCATTGAGTTCAATCTTTATATTGTCACATGAGGTTATATTTAACTGTGATGAAGTTTGCAATCAAATGAGAACTCCGTGAACGTTTCTTAAGTGTTTGGGTCTAAATTTAATTGTTGCTAGTACACACCCCTACACTTCCGTTTCCTTATGACACTTTTTTGCCATAGGTGTGTGCAAACTTATTGTATTTTGTGCCATGTGTGTGTTTATATCTATATATATATATATGCAAGTGCTCTATTTGTATATTTTTGGTATCTATATATATGATATTTGTCTTTGCCCTGCTTTTATTGCTCATATGCTTTCATGTCTTATCACTTTAAGCTTTCACATGCTGTTTATTAGTTCTTTATCCTTTGCTTATTACCGAACAAAAAGGGGGAGAAATGGTATCTAATCCTCTTATTATCGTATCTTAGTTTGGGGGAGATTTATCTTAGGGGGAGACGTCTTTCTAAGTAAATGTCATTGTTTGTAAATGTCATTGTTTGATAAAGGGGAGAATTATTTTAGGGGGAGTAATTAATTACATGCGATTAATATATTTTGATATTGCCTATGCATTTGATGAGTTTGCTTAAGTGTGCAGGTATTCTACTAAAGCAGCATTGTTTAATGGCAAAGCGTTTGATCCTTGGGTTGAGTCAAGATTGGGCGGGTTATGTTTTAAGTCTAGTAGAGCTTGACGGCCCTTTAGGATTTTTTGTTTGGTTTTTGTCCCGGAATAGCCAAAGGGGGAGATTTGTAAGGACACAAATTTCCAATTGAGTCCATATATAGTTTTGGCTCAATTCCGGACAAAAACATTTATTCATAGGTTAGTGATTTATTGTAATATTCTCAAGCCTATGAAGTGTGTGTTGAAGACGTAGCGGCAAAGAATTTAAACCTTCATCAAAATGCCGGTTTGTGTGCCTCGTTTCTACGTCATCAACTAAGGTTCCATGCTCCCAAGGTATGAATGTAATTATATTTATATAGGAGCTTGGAACAATATGTATTGGGTGTTAGGTGTAATAAAAACTGCATTTTATTTTCAGAAAGAATCAATTAGAACTTTAAAATAAGTATATAAAAGTTTCTGGGCCAAAATCGAATTTTACAAACTTTCTGGTCGTTCGTTAGAAATGTTGTTCGAACGAGTTTTTTCGTTCGAACCAGGTTTCGTTCGAACGAGTTTTTCGTTCGAACCAGGTTTCGTTCGAACGAGTTTGCCAACGACCCTAAACTGGCCAGTCGTTCGATATGTCGTTCGAACGAGTTTTTCGTTCTAACGAGCCCAGGCTGGTCGCTCGTTAGAAGCCTCGTTCGGACGAGAGTCAAGTTCGTTCGAACGAGACGCCAGGGCGGGAACAGTTTTGAGCAGTTTTTTGCAGTTTTCTCCCACTTTCCCCACTTGGTTTTTAACCAACTTTTTCAAGACTTAATATGTGCGGGAAACACATTTTTCCAATCAACTTTTCCATCCTAATACATCTCCTAGAGAGAGTTTGAGAGATTATATTAAAAAGGGAAAATGTTCATGTTTGAGTGTTCTTCAACTTAAAGAAAAATCTTTAAACACTTAGTTTACACCCAATAGTTGTTTATTCCAAGTTTCTATATTCATATTCTCTACTTGGAGTTTTGGCACCGGTTTATCTCTACCGAATTCAAGAAGAGACGTTTCGGGTTTGCTTCTACACCCCATCACAAAGAAGACTTTTTGTTGAGATTCTACCCACACGGAGAAAGGCTCCATGCTTGGGTGACGGTGACCATATAAAGTCCCATCGGTGGATTCCGAGACCGCGGTGGTGTTCCGAGGTTGTCCGCTAGGAAGAGGTTTCTACGAGAAGGAGCGTCGAGGCTTGAGAGGTATCGAGTCAGTCGTTGTAAGTCTATCTGTCTTGTAATTGTAATTCCGTATCTAGTGGACTTGTGGCTAGGGCCATCCGAGGTTGTTTCCCGTCTTGGGTTTTTCCTCGTACATCTCGGCGTAGTGTGACATTGTTTATTTTATCTTGCTCATTAATTTAGAATCCATGCTTAGGATAATTTCAAGATAAAATTTGGTTTAATTATCACACTCATTTAATTTGGGACTTAAATTAAATATTGGGTAAATTTGGTTTATTCAAGTCATTTGCTAAAATTGGTTTCGCCTAACTTTGATTAATTGAAAATTATGACTTAGGCAAATTCTAGGACTTGGATTAACTTATTTTAATTTGTTTTGAAGAAATTAAAATTCGGCCTTGTTTTTGTGTTGAACCATCACTTATATACGCTTCCGCAGCATTCATTGAGTTTTATATACAAAGGAAATTACTCTGCGCCTTTCAAACTTATTGGTGAACAGGCCTCTGCTGCTATTTTTGCTTCACCCGTGATCGCTTTTTGCCATTCTTCAATTTCCTTCACTCTTGGTCACGCCTTTATCTAATCATGACCTGCTCTTGTCAATCTATGCTTTATTTGGTTCATGGAATCTTCTCACTGGTTACTCCCAGGGTTGGTCCTCAGGTAACCTTTGTTGCTAGTGAGTCCTTTTATTCTATGGGGATGAGCATAGACACTATGACGGTGTCTCACCAGGTATTCACTTAAAAAATTTCTTTTGAGAGTTATCTTCTAGTTTAATCCATTTACTAACATTGGTCTGTCTCTTTGCCCTTAGTCCAGCACCACTAAGCCTGCAGGGTCTGCTGCAAGTCTTGGGGAGGTGACCCCACAGGTACTATATATTCTACATATATCTCATGCGTTTACTGCGCAAGCCTTTACTAACACTTCTTTATTTAATTATCTTTAGGTTAACAAAGATGAGGTCCCAGCACCTATGGGACACGCTATGAGTACCGTGGAACTGACTCTTCAAGTATTTTTTTGTCATATATGTTTGTTGTACTTGACTTTTTCCTATACAAGTCCCCCCTTTTTTGACATATTTGTAGATGGCATCCATTAACCTGTGGGACCTGTATATTTGTTCTCAAGTTAATACTGGGCTTGTTCCTGTTATTGCAAAACATCTAGATAGCATCGCGAATAAGTCTACGCAGATATTTATTTTCATACACTATGTCTTTCTGACTTTTTTTGTTCAAGTGTTCGCTAACACTTCCCCATTTCCTTATTTTCAGGTTAGGGTTGCGACTGCTCCAGTTACTGCGAAACAGTTTAGGTAGGTTGCTGCGAGGGGGCTATTATACTATTATATCTCATCCTCTATTCTGTTTTCCTTCTTTTTATACTTGCTTTTACTGAGCAAGTTTCTTACCATCACATGGATATTTCCTTATTTTCAGGTTAGTGAGGTTGACGTCCCTTATAAGGACAAAACTTCCAATTGAGTCCGTTATATGTTTATTTGACTTATTCCTGAAACAAAACACGTTTGATTCATAGGTAGATTTTTATTGTCATGATACCACACAGACTATGACGTATTGAAGTTTATTGAAGACATTACGACAAAGCTTAAAATATTTATCATCTCGATTTATGGTGCATATTTTGTCTTCAAGTCAAATTGCATTTCGAGATCACTCAGGTATGAATGCAAAATCTTAATGGGACTCAAATTTATTTTAAATTATTTAAGGATGTTATTTTATTAAAGAAATGTTCTAAATTTTTTTTTAAATAGTTTTAAAAGGACTACACTTCATTTTATTCTGAGATAAGGATGGATTAAAGTTGTATAAAATGAAAACTCTAAATGTTTCCCGTTTAAACAACATCAACAGTCGTTCATGCGAGATATGCATGTCATTTGAACCGCATGGAAATCTCATTGGAACGATGCACCGCCTCAAGAAAATTATTTAAGGCGTGTTTTCATTTGAATTTCGTCAGTGTGCAATCTGAAAAAATAGTATACGACCAGTACGTATTGTCCAGATGTTTTGTATGGTTTTTTAAGTACAAAAACATCCTTAGAGTTTCAAATATATGAGTTTTCATTATCATATGCAATAGTGATCTTTTTTTGAACTTTTTTTGAGGTTGTTCTACATTTTAAAGAACATAATTGGGTTTTACGAAGAAAAAACGAAGGACTTTGTGTTCCGATTTCATATACTTTCCAACATACATCAGTGGACACCGAGGAATTTATGGAGGCGACTGTTGTGGATAGGTGTAGCGGAAGGATTCATGTGGGCACTGCAGAGGAGTGGTTGAAGATCAGAAGATCATCAAGTCTCGTGGGGAATCGAGTCGTTGAGTAAGACTTGTGTCTATTCCTTACAATTCCATATCATAGTGATTGTCTAGTTTGGGTCGTCTGAGGTTTTTTCCCTTTGTTGTTTCCTCGTACATTTGAAATTCTGAGCATTCTTTTCCTTAGTTTACTTTACTTGCTTTAATCACTAGGTGTATGTTTAGGATTAATCAAGATAAAATTTGGGTAAGTTAAAATTGGTGCAGAACTTGGTGCGATTTAAAAATTGGAAAAAAGGTTTTTCATTTAAAGAAAGTTATTTTTTGTCATCCTTAAAACATATTCCGCATAGAAAAAGGTGACTACATATTAGTATCAGAGCTAGAAACATATTTTTATTTTGTTGATCCTTTGTGTTTTTAAGGATGACTTTTGGAGGATTTGAATGTTTTTGAGCTCCTATTTTTTATGGCACAAATTATGCTCATAGGAAAATACGATTGATAAGTTCTCTGAAGTTAATTGACGAGCACGTGTGGTTAGCGGTAGAAAAGGGCTGGACTCCACCGGTTACACGAGAAGGTGAGGCCACTACACTAAAATCCTTTAAGTCATGGATCGAATCTGAACATAGACTTGCACTTTACAACTCTAAGGGTTTGCACATTATTTCCTCACATGTCACAGTGAAAGAGTATTATAGAGTCATGACTTATGAAACTTCAAAAGATGCTTGGGATACACTTGCACTTACTCACGATGGCAGTAGAACGGTTAGGGAATCTAAGCTACAAAATATCACTACACAGTTTGAGACGATTAAGATGTTAAAAATTGAATCATTTGATGAGTTTTATGCTAGGTTATCCAACATTGCCAACTCGTTATTTAACTTAGGAGAGAATATACCCGACAACCGTGTGACAATGAAAATTTTAAGATCTTTGACAAGTAGGTTTTATGCCAAAGTGTCCATTTTAAACTCCTTAGGTATGCTTGAATCGACAAACCTTGATCTATTAACTCAATATGTTTACCTCCAAGCAAGTGCTAGAGAAAGAAAAGGGCATTGCGTTGAAATCCCAGAAGGAGGAGACTAAAGTTTCAAAGGACGGTTCCAATTTCAATTTTGAGGATGTAGCCTTGTTGGCAAAGAAGTTCAAAAAATTTCTTAAATTTCAAAAGTAATCGAAAGATGATAAAAAGTTTGAGAAATTCAAGAACAACAAGGTATATTCCACCCCTAAGGATAAGAGTGAGAACTTTAATAGGGATGAATCAGATAGGTTTATGGGTGTGGGGGGTATGATCACAAAGTTGCCGAGTGTCTCACTACAGTTAAGAAAGAAGGAAAGAAATCAATAGCCTATAATGCCTCCTTAAGTGATAGTGATCCGAAAGAGGGAGAGAGTTCCCCCAATGAGAGCAAGTTTATTTCTTTCTTGGTATGTCATGTGAGCGACGATGATAAATCTTCTCATAAAGATTCTCATGTTCTTAACACTTCTGAAGTAGTTGAATCCCCAGTGAGTGAGGGTGAAGCGAGTGAGGAAGAGGATGTTGATGTGAAAGAGTTTCTAGTTGCCTTTAATGAGATGTATACCGAAGTGGTGAAAGGGAAAAAGGAAAATTCTATATTACAAGCTAGGTTGAACGAGCGTGTAGTACAAAATAATGATGTTTTGATTAAGTATCTTAGGGCACGGGAGAAGAATATTAGGGAGAAGCTAGATTACATTAAAAAATAGAGAGACAGCCTTTGTGGTTTGATGGAGGCATTGAAAAAGTAGGTGTTAGAGTTTGAGGAGTCTAGGCGTGTGCATGATTCAAGGATTTGTGAGTTAGAGGAGAAGCTGAAAGACTTGAGTAAGGTTAATTTTGACTTGGAAGCTAGGTCAAAAAAGTTGGATAGGATATTAGGCACAATCCAAGTCAAAGGTGATAGGTGTGGTATAGGCTACGATGATATAGTTGTTCCCATTCCCAAAGACAATACCAATAGTGTGAGAGATCCAACTAGGAATGTGAGGAGATGTCGACAGTTTGGTAATCATTCCCGCCATCTTTACACTTGCACACATTGAGGTAGGAAAGGTCATCTTAGACGTTTTTACTTTGGCCTTAGGAATGCTCCTAAGAAGTTAAGGAATAAAGTTTTTTCGGTTCCCAAAACCCCCATGCATAATTTCACACCTACTTGGGTTAGGAAATTGGACTTAGAGTCTTTAGGACTTAAACTTCATGGTTTTCATTTGGTTGCACTTGAATCTTCCCATGCTAGATCTAAAGGATGATTGTGTTGCCATATTTTTCATACGCTAGTCTTTGCAACATGATTTTAATCTTTCTAGTGCTATAAAATGTATATCTTTTGTATCATTGTTTTCATTTATTTGAGTCTTGTTTGAAAAAATACAAAAAGGTTTGTTTTGAGAAAATTTATTAAGAAAATACAAAAAGATTTTGCTTTTATTTGAGTCAAAATAGTTGAAAAACCAAAAAGATTTTTGATTTTTTTCAAGTTTACATGTTTGATGTGGCATGTTGGTGTGCTTGGACCCCCATATTTTCATACATTTTCTCATAATTATTGATGCTTAGAATGATCTTAACCATTTTATTATGGTATTGTTTCGAAGTTGATATGATTTTGATTCGACTTTGTATATATGCCATCTTTGCATACATGCACGAGTTAATATGAATGTTTTACATCTCGTGCATATTTGAGTTTGGTGAGGTATTCTTATCTGAATTTTTTCATCTATGCATAAGTAGACTTAAGAAGGAGGTGTGCATATAAGAACCGTTTATCGTGAGGATTAAATTGAAAAAAATTAAAGAGTGTTTACGAAAAAGGGTTGCAAGAGTGCAAAATTGACTCGTCGTTCAAGCCATCATTTAAAACAACCCAAAAGAAAATCAAGGCAATAAAAAAAAACAAATGCCAAAAATAGGGCCAATAATATTTTCTCTAAGTTGAGAATGATAGAAACCTCAAAAGAGCTTGAAAAAGTAAATATATGAGGTAGTTTGGTTGGTGAAAATTTAAATGAGTCTGCACCATGAATCCTAACATTGAAAAATTGTATTATGACGCTATTGTTTGTAGAATCGTCAAAATTCTGAATTTGTATGCATGATGTTTGTTTAGTTCATTTAGATCACACTTTAAATGTCACATATGGCTAAAATAAAGTTTGATGATTTATAGCTATAAATTAGAGCTTTTTGATCTTTTCGATGTGATGGAATTGTGTTTCATTTGTTTTAGTTCACACCCATACATTCCTTGTTCATGTTTGAGCACATCGGTACTATATTAGCATGTAACTCACATTGTTTTATTTGTTTTGTTTTCTGTTTTGCTATTATTTTGCAGTTTTTGCTCTTTCTAATTAACTTTTTCAGGAAATTTTTTCATTGGACAAAACTTCATGTTATTTAGAACTGGAATTGAGTTTTTGTTGTTCTCGTTCAAAAGAGAAATCGATGTTGCGTGAAGCCTTCAAGCGATAAGCCTATGTCATTCAAATGACAAGGCTATGTTGTTCAAGAAATTGTCTGGAGATTTTTTCTCTGCTTTTTACTGCTTTAGTACCCTGGTTCATATGGTTATTTCTTTTGGTATTACTGGGTATGTTTGGTTAGTATGCAGTTCTCACCGATTATATAATTTTGCTACATTGTGTTGGTATAATCACATCTCTACTGATTTTGTTGATTTCTCACATGTGATTATTGTTTGCTAGCTACGAATATGACATCTTTTGATCATAATTAGTTGATTGTTTCATTGATATCTAGATACACTTCATTGATGATCTTTTCACCGGGTTCCCTATTCGAGAAAAAAAGTGGGAGAGATGTATCTGATATAGGGGAGATTTGTTGAGCACATAGATTTTGTTGCATTACAAATTTATATCATATGCTTTCATGCTAATATGTCGATATTAATTAGTTTGCACAAATTGGTATCCTGATTTAGATGTTGTTTACAAATTAGTATCCATAATTTTGTTCACATGTTTTATATCATTTATTCCTCCATACTTTACTGGGTATTTGTGTGTTCCATGCATGTAGGTATGTTTTAGAGATTCGAGATTTCAAGACTACATCACATTCAGATAATTCATTCTTGTCGGTCCATCATTTACTAGTCTTGTCCTGTAATTTTTGATTTGGGGTTTATGGGATGGGATTTAGGTATCATACGACTTGACGGTCTGGCTTAGGCACTTCAGTGTAGGTTTTGTCCTGTAATAGTCAAAGGGGGATATTTGTAAGGACAAACAATCCAATTGAATCCGTTGTATGTTTATTGGACTTATTCCTGGAACAAAACACGTTTAAATCATAGGTAGATTTTTATTGTCACGACCCCACATAGAATATGATGTATTGAAGTTTATTGAAGACGTTGGGACAAAGTTTCAAAGATTTATGATGCCGGTTTATCATGCATATTTCGTCTTCAAGTAAAATTGCATTCCAAGATCACTCAGGTATGAATGCGTAATTTTAATGGGATTTGAAATTCATTTTAAAATTATTTAAGGACGTTATTTTATTAAAGAAATGTTTTTAAAAGAGTTTTAAAAGGTTTACACTTCGTTTTATTCTGAGATAAAGATGGATTAAAGTTGTATAAAATGCAAACTCTAAATGCTTCTTGTTCAAATGACATCAGCAGTGGTTCAAGCGAGATATGCACGTGGTTCGAATAACATGGCAATCTCATTATAGCGACTAGATATCTTGTTCGAACGATTCACCACCTCAAGAAAATTATTTAAGGAGTGTTTTCCTCAGAATTTAGTAAGTCTGTAATCTAAAAAAATAGTATACGACCAGTACGTAATCGTCACATGTTTTCTAAGGTTTTATAGGTACAAAAACATCCTTAGAGTTTCAAAGATCTGAGTTTTCATTATCATATGCAATAGTGATCTTTGTTTGCACCTTATTGGAGGTTGTTCTACACTTTAAAGAACATCATTGGGTTTTGCGGAGAAGAAAAGAAGGAGTTCATATTCCGATTCCGTATAGTTTCCAAGCTACATCAATGGACATCGAGACATTCGTTGAGGCGACTACTGTGGACATGTATTGCGGAAGGATTCGCGTGGGCACTAGGGAGGAGTGATTGAAGATCAGAAGAGCATAGACTCTCGTGGAGGACCGAGTCATTGAGCAAGATTTGTGTCTGTTCCTAATAATTCCACATCATAGTGATTATCTAGCTTAGGTCGTCCGAGGTTTTTTTGCTTCGTGGTTTCCTAGTACATCCGATATTGTGAGCATTCTTTTCCTTACTTTGCCTTCTTTAATCACTATATGTATGTTTAGGATTAAACAAGATAAATTTGGTTAAGTTAAAATTGGTTCACAATTTGGTGGGGTTTAAAAATTAGAATAAGGTTTTTCACAAAAGGAAACTTGGTTTTTGTCATCCTTAAAACACATTCCGCATATAAAAAGGGGCCTACATCCCTAGTTCTACGGAATAAGCTATGAATGCTACACTAAGACCTCCTCAAGTATTAAACTTCCATACCTGATTTATTTTAACTTATTTCTTCAATGTCTTTTACTGAAAAAAGCATTTACTAACATTATATTTGCTTTGTCTTTTCCAAGTTTGTGTGGTGCCTCTAGGAGGACCTTCTCACTTTACCAGCAGCATACTCACCACATTGAGCTAAGACGTAATTATTCTATTTCTTGATTCTATTATGAGAAAATTCATTCTACTGTTTATCTTTATTTCTTAAACTCCTTATTTCTATGTTCTTTATTTTGAGGATCCTACGAGTGAGTCTGGTGAGGCGGTTGATGAGGAGGATTAAAGCACTACGGCCACTCATTCAGGGGATGCTGGTGATTCGGGTGAAGATTCTTGCTTCCTCCCTTTTGAGCTCGAGTCCCAGAACATAGGCTGCGATGAGATTGAGGTAGAGGCTCGTAAGGCCTTCATGAGGGACCTATGGCGTGAGGAGCAGTCTAAAATATTCAGAATCTATAAGAGGAAAGTGTTGGAGATGATCCTTGAGCATCAACCTAAGACTTTAACATCTCAGAGTGTTCTTACATTGATAGCCTTACCGTCTGTAACCTGAAGTCCCTCTCAAGTAACATCCATGACTTCCTATCTTTGAAGCCCTTATAATTTTGACTCACTTGAGTCTATATTGTATAAGAGTTCGTCTAGTTTGGAAATTAAGACAAAATTATGTCTATCCTAGAAACCAAAGAACCTCAGAGATTGGTTTGCTATTTCATTCATTTATCTTGTAGTGATCTAAACCAAATTACCAACACTCACATATAATAGAATGCATCATATACATGTCATATTGCATATTTATGTTTGTATATATGTTGAGTATATTTAAATCCCTAAATTTGATTTTTAAATTTTTTTTGGGATTTTATAAACATTTTTTAATAAAGGTTTTATTAATTAAAACTTGATTTTAAATGTTTGTGGGCTCAATCTCTAATTATGGTTTAATGGGTTTATTGGCTCAAAGTTGGTTTGGGTAGAAACCAAAAGCGGCAGAGAATTCAGGGTGTGGTTATAATTACTTTTAGACGCGCGTTTTATATCGCCTTACTGATCAACACCTGTTGTTTGCTGATTGGTGCATTTTGTGTTTCTTTACTGAGTATATAATCGCGTATGCTTACAACCGTTGGATCATAACTTATCAACGATCTGCATGCTTTCTTTGGTAATCCCTGTGTATCCCTCCTGAACCAATCAGGTGAATTTTAATCACCGCATGTTGTGATCCCTTGGATTTAAGTCAATCCAGCTTGACTCAATCCTGACCCTTGTTTTTGAACCTACTTCTCGATCCTTCTCTTCGTCCTATAAAAAGGAGCCTCCTCTCAATCGTCTGAGACTTTTGTCCAGTTCATTACTGAGAGTAAAAAGAAAGAGTAGAGAGAAGAGAGAGAGAGAAGAGAGAGAAGAGAGAAACTAGAAAGAGAGAGAGTTAGAAACCCTGACCCTAACCCCTGTTCGTCAATCCTCTTTCAAACCAAACACTTCTCTAAAACTCCTACAAATAAAAAACACTACCCTGAGTGTTCTTGAGTTTTTGAGAGATATCTGTGTTGCTGTAACCTCTTGTTCGTTAGATCTTGTTCCCAACTTAAACTGTTTACTTAGATCTATTTTCTTCTTCATAGAAATTTCAGATCTATGTTCTGCATGTTACATCACACTTAGATCTACATGGTTTATTTCTCATCTTAAGAAATATATTGTTGATTCTTTTCTGAAAATTCCTTTTAACTTTGAAATCAACAATTAATGTTTTCTATTTCTAGTTCTCTTAAAACTAAACCTTTGACCTAGTTTGGAATCACACTTGGAGGTTTTCAATCTCAAAAATCTTTTCAAAAATATGAGATTGATTAAGATCTAGACTATCTTCTAAGCAAGATATCCGTGGATTCTGGGATTGATTTAAAGGTAAAAAAGGTTCAAAGTTTTGTGAGAAGAGAGAAAAACAAAAATCATTGCATATAGCCTTATATGTAATTTGTTAGGACTGTTTGTACTTAATAAGTGTGAGTGTGTGCATGCATGTGTTAGAGAGCACCTCCACAAACACTTTCACCCTACAATACGAAAGTGTTGGTAATAAGATCTTGTGAACAAGAGTCGACGTAAAGTGATGGAACAAATCAGAAGTTAACAAACTGGGAGAACAACATCTACAATCAGAAATGCAGAGAAGTTATAAGGACACTAGAGGGTACATTCCTAAACTTATATAGGTCAGAGTTGTAAGCATGTTAGTTATATAGTTTGTAACTCGTAAATTTGTTTTAGTGGGTTTTTTATTTTACTCCGTAGAGGGAGTCATGGATGTTTCCTCAGTTGGTGAGGTTTTACCACGAAAAAAATTGTGAACTTAATCTTTCTACATCTCCTCATCTCATTCTTGGTTGTGCTGAGTTTAAAATTTGTTTAAACTGTTCTATAAACCTGTTAGTTAAATCTTGAATAGATCTCGTACATACTATTTTATTAAACACATCTTGTGTTCAAATAGTTTTGAGTTTTAAGAAAAAAATTTCTTCAAAAAATAGCTCGGAGTTACTTAAATAGTTTATTTTTAATAAACAACTTTAGTAACAGATTTTCAATTGGTATCAGAGCTAATAGGCGCAAAATGAAAACTAGAGCAATTTGGGTTAGAAAAGATGATCTATTACCTCAGATGAAGTGTAACATAGTTGTTACTACTTTAAAAGCTGAACACACATCATCTGGTTGGTATTTAGACTCTGGATGTTCTAAGCACATGACTGGTGATGATACAAAACTCTTAAATAAAACCAGCTTTGCTGGTGGAAAAGTCATTTTTGGTGATGGAGTATCATCTCAGATCATAGGCAAAGGAACTCTCCAAGAAGATGGACTTCCTATTCTTAAAGATATTCTTTTAGTTAAAGGTCTTAAGGCCAATCTACTTAGTATCTCGCAATTTTGTGACTCAGATCATACTGTTACCTTTTCAAAGAACAATTGCAAAATTTTAAATGAAAAAGGTGAATGCATAATTACAGGATTCAGGACTCCTGACAATTGTTATACTGTCATGAACAAGTCTAAAATCTGTAATGTTGCCAGAATGGATGACAACGAGATATGGCATAATAGAATGGATCATATAAATTACGATAATCTTAGTAGACTGACCTCTCAGGAAATAGTTAGAGGAGTTCCTAAAATCAAACCCATACCTAACATTGTCTGTGGTTCTTGTCAGGAAGGTAAAATTGTTAAGGCACCTCATAAGAAAGTTAATGATATTCTTACCTCTAATCCCTTGGAGCTCATCCATATGGACCTAATGGGTCCCTCCCAAACTTTTAGTCTCTGTGGACACAGTTACATCCTGGTTATGGTTAATGACTTCACCAGATTTACTTGGGTAGCCTTTTTTAAAGAAAAGTCTAACACTTTTCAAACTTTCCTAAAAATTCTTCTCCGGATTGAAAATGAAAAGGACACTCAAGTAAATATAATTCGTAGTGATAGAGGTGGTGAATTCAAAGACACTGGTATTATTGAATACTGTGACTATAATGGTTACAAACACGAATTCAGTGCTTCTAAGACTCCTCAACAAAATGGAATTGCTGAGAGAAAGAATCATACCCTTCAAGAGATGGCACGAGTTATGTTACTTTTGGGTAGAATCTATTCGTACTGCATGTCACATCATAAATAGGGTCTATCTTAGAAAGAATTCCAAAAAAACTCCTTACGAACTTTGGTATAATAGAAAGCCTAATCTTAAGTACCTCAGAACCTTTGGCAGTACTTGTTATGTATGAAAAGATAGGGAACACTTATCCAAATTTGAGAGTAGGGGAGATAAAGCTATATTTATAGGATACTCTCCTAACAGTAGAGCCTATCGAGTGTATAACCTTCGCATTAAAATCTTGATGGAATCCATAAATGTAATTGTATGTGACGCTACTGTAGAGAACAAGCTTAGTGAATCAACTATTGAGGAAGAGTTTATAAACATTTTAGAAAATGACTCTTCTGAAATAGATAATTCATTACCAATTGAGATTCCTGAAGTACCTAACTGGGTTTCTAAAGATCATCCCATAAATAACGTAGTTGGTAACCCTAGTGAGCCAGTGCGTACAAGATACCAACTAAGAAATTATGCACATTATGCATGTTTTGTTTCCCTCGTGGAACCAAAGAATGTAAACGAGGCATTGAATGACTCTCACTAGATTTCTGCTATGCAGGAAGAACTTTTTCAATTTGTCATGATGTTTGGTATCTTGTTCCCAGTCCTGATCACAAAAAGGTTATTGGCACACGTTGGATTTTTAAAAATAAGACTGATGAAAATGGGATAATAATTAGAAATAAAGCTAGATTAGTTGCTCAAGGATACTCTCAAATTGAAGGAATAGATTTTAACGAGACTTTTGCTTCAGTTACTCGTTTAGTATCTGTTCGTCTGCTCTTTGCTATAGCTTGCCACATGCATTTTAGACTTTACCAAATGGATGTCAAATCTGCATTCCTTAATGGAATATTGACTGAAGAGACCTATGTAGAGCAACCTAAAGGGTTCATTGACCCTCAATATCCAAATCATGTATTTCGTCTTAAAAAGGCTTTGTATGGCCTTAAACAAGCACCTAGAGCTTGGTATGAGAGTCTTTCCAGTTTCCTCTTAGATAAAGGTTTCAAAAGAGGTGGAAATGATCAAACCCTTTTTGTCAAACATTTTGACAAATACATCATTATTGCTCAAGTTTATGTTGACGATATTATCTTTGGATTAACTTCTCCCTCAGAAGTAAAATCCTTCTCTAAAACTAAATAAGGAATTTCAAATGTCTCTTATGGGGGAGTTGAAATTCTTCTTAGGCCTTCAAGTCAAATAAAATTCAGAAGGATTATTTGTATCGCAATCTAAGTACGCTTTAGAGATAGTAAAGAAATTTGGCCTAGAGAGTGCTAAAGATGCTAGAACGCCCATGAGTACTACGATAGAATTGTCGAAACATGAAAATGGAAAATTCGTAGATCCTACTCTATATCGTAGTATGATAGGAAACTTACTATATCTTACTGCCTTGCATCCTGATATTATGTATGCTATGTGTGTATGTGATCGTTTTCAAAATAATCCAAAAGAGAGCCATTTGAATTCTGTTAAACGTATCATTAAATATGTGAATGGCACTCTGAATCTAGGACTTTGGTACACTAATGACACACCAAGCACTATAATTGGGTACACTGATGCTGACTGAGCTGGGCGTACTGATGATAGTAAAAGCACATCAGGAGCATGTTATTATATAGGTAATAACTTGGTAGGATGGAGTAGTAAGAAACAAAACTGCACATCACTCTCGACAGCTGAATCTGAATACATAGCCGCTGGCAGCTGTTGTGCAAAATTACCGTGGCTTATATAAATGCTAAGTGATTATGGTATTCAAGAAAACCAATTGCATCTCTATTGTGATAATCAAAGTGCGATTAATATTTCTAAAAACCCCGTTCAACACTCGCGAACAAAGCACATAAAAATAATACATCACTTTATACGCGAATTGGTTGAAACTAAGGAATTAGAAATCAATTATCTTCCTACTGATTTGCAACTCACAGATATGTTTACCAAACCTCTAGATTATAATTGATTCATTTCTTTGCGGAAATCTATTGGTATGGTTTGTGCTGAGTAATACCTTTGCTGTTTATCCAAGTTTTTCCCTTTGTCCATTTGAGACAAAATGGAGGAGAAATTTGAGTCTTTATGAATATTTGTATATATGCTAAACTGCTTGATCTTAGTGATTCATTGCAGGTTTTTGTACAAATTTTCTCAACTGATGTAATAGGGTATTCAATTGTTAATAGTTGAGTTATGTACTTTTGTTTTCTAGGGTTTGGGTAGATAAAATCTTTATAGGAATAGGTTTTTCTTATTTGTTTTGTCGCCCTACGAGTCCTAGTTGACTCAAAGGAGATTTTGTCTCATATTTCCAAAGGGGGAGATTGAAGCCCTTATACTTTTGACTCACTTGAGTCTATATTGTATAAGAGTTCATCTAGTTTGGAAATTAAGACAAAATTATGTCTATCCTAGAAACCAAAGAACCTCAGAGATTGGTTTGCTATTTCATTCATTTATCTTGTAGTGATCTAAACCAAATTACCAACACTCACACACAATAGAATGCATCATATACATGTCATATTGCATATTTATGTGTGTATATATGTTGAGTATGTTTAAATCCCTAAATTTGATTTTTAAACATTTTTTGGGATTTTATAAACATTTTTTAATAAAAGTTTTATTAATTAAAACTTGATTTTAAAAGTTTGTGGGCTCAATCTCTAATTATGGTTTAATGGGTTTATTGGCTCAAAGTTGGTTTGGGTAGAAACCAAAAGAGGCAGATAATTCAAGGTGTGGTTATAATTACTTTTAGACGCGCGTTTTATATCTCCTTACTCATCAACACCTGTTGTTTGCTGATTGGTGCATTTTGTGTTTCTTTACTGAGTATATAATCGCGTATGCTTACAACCGTTGGATCATAACTTATCAACGATCTGCATGCTTTCTTTGGTAATCCCTGTGTATCCCTCCTGAACCAATCAGGTGAATTTTAATCACCGCATGTTGCGATCCCTTAGATTTAAGTCAATCCAGCTTGACTCAATCCTGACCCTTGTTTTTTAACCTACTTCTCGATCCTTCTCTTCGTCCTATAAAAGGGAGCCTCCTCTCAATCGTCTGAGACTTTTGTCCAGTTCATTACTGAGAGTAAAAAGAAAGAGTAGAGAGAAGAGAGAGAGAGAAGAGAGAGAAGAGAGAAACTAGAAAGAGAGAGAGTTAGAAACCCTGACCCTAACCCCTGTTCGTCAATCCTCTTTCAAACCAAACACTTCTCTAAAACTCCTACAAATAAAAAACACTACCCTGAGTGTTCTTGAGTTTTTGAGAGATATCTGTGTTGCTGTAACCTCTTGTTCGTTAGACCTTGTTCCCAACTTAAACTGTTTACTTAGATCTATTTTCTTCTTCATAGAAATTTCAGATCTATGTTCTGCATGTTACATCACACTTAGATCTACATGGTTTATTTCTCGTCTTAAGAAATATATTGTTGATTCTTTTCTGAAAATTCCTTTTAACTTTGAAATCAACAATTAATGTTTTCTGTTTCTAGTTCTCTTAAAACTAAACCTTTGACTAGTTTGGAATCACACTTGGAGGTTTTCAATCTCAAAAATCTTTTCAAAAATATGAGATTGATTAAGATCTAGACTATCTTCTAAGCAAGATATCCGTGGATTCTGGGATTGATTTAAAGGTAAAAAAGGTTCAAAGTTTTGTGAGAAGAGAGAAAAACAAAAATCACTGCATATAGCCTTATATGTAATTTGTTAGGACTGTTTGTACTTAATAAGTGTGAGTGTGTGCATGCATGTGTTAGAGAGCACCTCCACAAACACTTTCACCCTACAATACGAAAGTGTTGGTAATAAGATCTTGTGAACAAGAGTCGACGTAAAGTGATGGAACAAATCAGAAGTTAACAAACTGGGAGAACAACATCTACAATCAGAACTGCAGAGAAGTTATAAGGAAACCAGAGGGTACATTCCTAAACTTATATAGGTCTGAGTTGTAGGCGTGTTAGTTATATAGTTTGTAACTCGTAAATTTGTTTTAGTGGATTCTTTATTTTACTCCGTAGAGGGAGTCGTGGATGTTTCCTCAGTTGGTGAGGTTTTACCACGTAAAAAATCGTGAACTTAATCTTTCTACATCTCCTCATCTCATTCTTGGTTGTGCTGAGTTTAAAGGTTGTTTAAAATGTTCTATAAACCTGTTAGTCAAATCTTGAATAGATTTCATACATACTATTTTATTAAACACATCTTGTGTTCAAATAGTTTTGATTTTTAAGAAAAGCGTTTCTTCAAAAAATATCTCGGAGTTACTTAAGTAGTTTATTTTTAATAAACGGCTTTAGTAACAGATTTTCAATCTTCTCTTCTTGTTGAATTGACCAGCCCTCCGACTTTGTTATTTTTGCAAGCTCTCCATGATCTTCAGAGGTTCTAGAATTTTTAGCTAGATTGGCTTGACGCTACAGTTCTTCGCTTCCTTAGCACTCATTTCAAGAAGATGATGAGGCTTCATGTTTCTAGAAAGTCTAGAGCTAAATAGCGCCAAGTTAAAAACACTCAGATCTGGGGTCAAGTTCAGTCACTCCAGGCCAAGTTGGCCAAGCTTGAGGCTAGTAACACTGAGGATGAGGTCAAGATAGCCAGGTTAGAGGAGAAGTTTGTCTAGGAGGCAGGTACATCTTATGTCGACACGCGCTCACGGGAGATCTTCTTTTTTATTTTATCCAATTTATAGACTTTGAGATATAGACTTTCCCTTTCTTCTGTATAGTTTTCCTTTCTTCTTGTACATGTAAAGGGCGTTCTTATACTAATGAAAAATATTATTTTGTCTTCCTTTATTTTTTTTTTATTCTTGCCTCTGTGTTACTTACTTGCATATGTTTACTGTGAGAAGCTCTCTTTTTCCAGTGAGAACCTTAGCTCATTGAACTGCCTCATAGTCTATGGGGTACTTGCACATGATTTGAACAAGTTATCATTTTAAAGTTGTCCCTCTAACTGTAGGGTACTTTTCATATATACATTTTTAGGGAACAACTTGGAGGAGGGCGAACCATTTATCCTTTATAAATAATCAAACAATAATTATCAAAATGGAAATAAGTGGAAAAAAGTAACTATTTATTTTTCAATAAAACTTGCCCTAGTCTACAGCATCCCTGTTCCAGATTTTTTTGGGAACTTTTAAACGGTAAGAAAAAAAATCTTGGGGAGAGTGGAACCCCTTATACACATTCTTATGCAATCAAACAAGTAATTCTTTAAAAATGTAAGTTAGAACTTGTTCTTAGATTATAAATCTGTAGAAAAATAATAATAAATCTTATTATTATTATTATTATTATTATTAGGAGGGCAACCTCCTGTTAGTCTGTGGGATATTTGAACTTTTGCGTCTCTAGGGACGTTTCTTACTATACTTTATATTTGGGATATACGTACCCCCAAATATAATGAGAAAAGTTCATTGTGTCATGGACCCTCTTCTAAATTTTGAAGTTTTAAAATTTGTTCAGTATACTGGAGGGTTCCACTACATGGTTTTAAAAATAACATGAATCCAGATGTACCCACTTCATAATTTATTAGTGAGTGAGTAGTCTATCAGTAATCCATATAAGTAAATATGCACAAACATTTTAATATTGGTCTAAATAAACGGTATTCATTTTCTTGGATTATAGTCAGTGTTTGTATTGTTTACAATGATTGTGTTCATGATCTTATTTATAAAAAACATTTCTTTACTAGAGGAGAATGTTCAAAATTATCAAGAGAAATGAAACTTGGTAAGAACTAGGCATAATACTTCTTTAACTACTTACAGTTGATGGACTAGAGCCATTCACTCTCAATCTTGGATATTTGGCATTAACCTGACTTGCCTACCCCTCATATCACAAAGGTACATTCCTTGTTCGGCTTGAATTCCGATGCTGACATGCTCTGCAGATGGTGAGTGAATGCCCGTAAGAACAAGTTCCCTACTTGGAACTCCCTAGGCTTGACCAGATTTTCATAAGCCCTAAATAGCTATTGGGTGTAGACTTTGAAGTTATTCTTGGCCTTGTGTCTATGCTCATCCATTGCATCCAACTATACATGCCAGGGATCTGGTATAAGTCCATTACTTAAAGCCAATTTAGCTGAGGGTTCCACTAATTCTACCGATAGGATAGTCTCAGTCCCATAAAACAATGAGAATGGAGTAAACCCTATTGGCTCTATCTTCAATGTTATATAGTCCTATTACACCATCGATAATTTTTTATCCCACACTCCTGGAATCTCTTCTAACATCTTTTTCTAGATGTTGATTAGCGTCTTATTCATGTCATCTGCCTGGCCATTCCCTTTTAGATATGAGATGGTTAAATTGTTATGCATAATTTTATATTTGTTAGTTAGGAACCCTATCTACTTGCATACAAAATGCTTCCCATTGTCAGTGAGAATCACCTTCGGGATACCAAACATGCCATTGGTGTACTCCCTGATAAATTGGGTCACCATCTGAGCAGTCCCCCTCCTTAGGGGGATTACTTCTACCCACTTGGTATACGAATCTGTATTAACTAAGAGTAAAGCTTTGCCATGAGAGATTAGGTTGATATTACCGATTAGATCAAATGCCCAAGTGTGGTAGGAGTAGGTCCTGTTAAGCTTTGTAGACCCACTGATGAGGCATGCACCATATTGACATGCTCTGCACCTTTTCACATAGTGGATATAATCAACCTCTATTATTGGCCAATAATAATCCAGTGTCATCAATGGATTGTACAACTTAGCTCATCGTAAGTGAGAAGGCTTATGGGCCTCCTTCATCACCTTTTCAGTATCCCCTTTGGCCACACACTTCAGTGGTATCTCATTATACCCTCTTCTGTAGAGTTACCCATCCACCAAGTAGAATTGAAGTTGCTCCCTTCTTCAAATAGATCTCTTTTGCCCTTTTTGTTGGTAGCTCTCCATCTTTCAGATATGATATGTAGGGTTTCCTCCAATCATCAAATTCTTTCATGAATTTAGCCTCAAAAAGTTGATTAAACTAGGTCTGTCATTTTAAGCAACCCTGTTGCTAATGAGTGGCCTCTGTGCTCATGGTGGGCCAATAGTAACCCCCCCGCCTTCTACTAACGATAAAGGGGGATGTCTATATTCCCTTAATGCCTCTCATGCATCGCTGCAGCCTTTCTTTGGCCTCTTTCTCTCTTACACATCTTGATAAAAATCCTCCAGTGCTCTTGAAGTAGAGTGTTCCCTGGAGCAGATGGTGATTTGATAACTCATATATCTTCATCTTTCCTTCTCTTATCTCTAACTGTGTAACTACAGGGCACCTTCAGTCCTCTGGCTCATCACTTGAAAATATTGATTTTGCTATGGTTAGAACTGTTATTCGTCGTACTATGATGGTGGCTTACTATTCTTCCATATCTAGCTTCTCCACTATTATCGCCAACACGTCAGGGAGTTGATTCATTGTTCGAGCGTGCCTCTCAATTGTCGTTTTAAAGAATTGACGGAGAAGTCTATGAATAATTGATCGTTATGGGGCTAAATTAGCGTTTTTGAGGTCAAACTCTCCATTAACTTGTTTCACTACCAAGTTAGAGCTCCCTCGAATGAATAACACCTTAATCCCTCCCATCAATGGTTCTAATAAACCCAAGATGGGACCCTCATACGCTGTTTCATTGTTTGAACACTTAGAGTTGAACTTCAAAGAGAGGGTGGATTTTTCTTTACAACTTGAGAAAATAATGCCCGCCATGCCTGTCCCTTAAGCACAAGAGCCATCAAAACTCCATCTTCCATTCTTCCATTTCCTCAGCTAAGTAGGCTTGGAAGTTCTCTTCTGGCAATTCTTCACTGGGAGGCTCAAAATTCTGGCTCAAGAAGTGGGCTAAAAAATCTTCTACCTCTTGAATCTTAATAGACTTGTAATACCCCATATTTTTTATGCTATATTAATTTGGGGATTTATTAAATTTAATGTGAATTAATTATTTAATAAAAATCCGAAAATTAATTATGTTATAATTATTAACGTGATGAGAGTTAGTAATTATGGGAAATTTGTTGAATATTACTGATGAGCAAAGTAATATATAATATTGGTTATATTGAATGTCACGAGTGAATAAAATGGCAGTTTTGGAAATTTGAGTCGGGACGCGCCCGTGTTGCGTCGAGACTAAATATTGATAAATAAAAGTGAATATTTTATAAGTTGTTTGTATGGTCGTTTTGAGTGTGCCAACGCATTCGGAAGGGTCGAGATAGTAAGAAAAGTGTACCTGGGGGTTTAGTTTGGGTCTCAGGGCGTTTCTAGGCCTAATTAGTACCCCGGGAGGGCATTTTGGACATTTCACATTTTTGGGTAATTAAACCCACGAAAATTAAAGGGGTTATATCAAATGTCTAGGTTATCTTCTAGGGTTAAAACAATTCAAAACCTTAGAACGGCCATAGGAGAGGAGAGGAGAAAGCTCTCAAGGCAATCCAAGGCTCAAAATCCATCCGTTTGCACCGCCGCCACCGCCACCGCCACCGCATAGATCGCGAGACGGAGAACGCAACCACATCGAATTTGGCACCAAACCCGAACACCGAAAATCCCAGGCAAGTGTTTATCTTGCTTATTTCATTGATGCATCTTTCATATTAGTTTAGGAATGATTAGGATGAGTTATATGGAAGAAAAACCCAATTTGAGATAGGAAATTGCATGTAGTGATGACTTAAATGATATTCTGGAAACCCTTTGTGATGTAGAGGATTAAACCACGAAGTTTTGATGTTGTATAAGAAGGAAATTCTGGGAAAAACAGATTAGAACCATGATTAAGAGATTTCTAGGGTTCTTGAGTTTTAAATGAATTTTGGCTTGTTAATCCATGTTTAGTGACGGAAATTGACATGTTTTACGTAGGAAATGCATAATATTATGTTAGGATGTTAGTATTATAAATTTTTGGACGTTTGGGAATGCAAAACTTGAATTGGGATGAAGATATGTGTTAGAACCCGTAACTGCAAAACTGCAGAAATTGCAATACCTGCTTGATTGATCGATCGAGCCCAGAATTTCGATCGATCGAAGGTTCGATCGATCGACCCCTCCTGGAAGACTCCTCTTTCCCCTTTTTAAATTAGTTAAATAAATTTATTGTGAAATAATTCTTGGACATCCTTAATAAAATGTTTTGGGAGATATGGATGACCAGTAGGACATATGAATAATTTTGGGACCTTTAATGTAAGACGAGAATTGTATTTTTGGGATAATTACATAAGGAACGATGAAATCTTGTATTAAAGGGAGAGATTACGTAAAAATGATTGCGATGGAAAATAGATGAATTCCTACTGAATTTATACTTGGGAGAATAGAGTCCATGAATGTTACGTAGTAAGTTGAATAATACCTCGAATTAAAGTTAAAGACGAATCGTTAAACGTGATAACTAATAATGAGATATGAGGATAAATGTCGTAACTATGGGATTTAAGATATACCTAATATTGATATGGTAATATTAGTATAGTTATATGATTGTGTTTGCATATACTATCTATGTGTGAAAAATGTACCCATGCTACTTGCTATCCCTGAGGTTACCGCGCTGGGACGATCTTATCTCGTGTGCCTTATGGGGGATATTGACTCGTACCCTAGGAGATAGATATCCTTGGTACAGGCTATCGGAATGATAGTTCAGATGGTCCTAAGAGACGCGGGTATGTGCTTTCCTCTTAGAGACTTGGAATCTATGCTTCGCCTCAATATTGTTTGTGTATGTGTTAATACAATTCGAGTGTGATTCCGAATTTGTATTCCCCTTAGTACGAGTGATACGGGGATTGGATAGTAGAGTATGCCCTCACCATAGTTTTTATGTGGGGTGCTGTTATAATATATATATTATATGAGTAGTTAATATATATATGAAATTCTGAAATTTGGAACTACCTACTGTGATTTGGTAAGTAGGACATGGTTGATGAGTCAAATTGTAAATACTTGTTTTGAGAAAGTATAATATGACACTGGAAAACTTTATTAATTAATAAAGTTAAAATGAGAACTTTGGTTACTAATTGAAATCTTACTTTTTAAACAATTGTATTGTTCAGTTTTAAATCTTGCAAATAACCTAAGATAAGATAAATCGTTGGGGGAGATTAGTGCGATATATGATAGATAATCCATTGGTAAGGTTAGTAAGATAGGCGTGCACATTAGAAGAGAGGTGAGAATTTCTCAAGAGAGTGCCGCACTAATATGTTGTTGCACTGGCTTGTAATCAATTTAAATACTTGCTAAACGAATTTTTAAATCATACACTATCGGGCTCTGACCCGTTTTTATTTCTCTTTCTCTCTTTTATATATATATGTATATATTATAGGTGCCCAGCCACAGGAGCGTCTTGCATAGAGTCCTTTGGAAGGAACGCGCTGCAGCTTAGGTGGGAGTTGCAGGCCTCTTGATTAGACGACTTCATTCATTTGAATCCACTCCTAGCACATTCATTTATTTGGGCATGTGTAACCCTTTCCATTATTCAGTTGTTATTTGGACATTGTGATTCAGTTATTTCTAGCTTTATTACTTTGGGATTTGTTACTGTTTGGATATTCTACTGTACGTTCTAAATGTTGGGATTTTGGATGTTCAATGTTTAAATTAATTGGATTATGTTCCAGGATATTTGTGGTGTGATTCTTACTTATTGGAAATGTTGTTAATAAATAAATAAATTTTTTTCTTTAAAAATAATTTGGAAAGAAATGTTAAAAATGGTTTTGACACTTAGCTTAATTAATTAGGGTGTTTAAATTGGAAATGTTATTTTTCGACAGTGATGCTGAGAATGAACCAACTGTTCACCTTGATTTAATTTAATAAAGGAGTGATCGCCCGGTATTTAATTAGGCGAGGTGTCACAAGACTTTGGGACAATGCTCTTCAAATCGTATTTAGATAGGATTAGGAACCACCTCACTGCTTTTCCTACCAAGACCGTTCGTACCAGAAGGTACTTTATAGGATCACACTTGGTGATGATATGTACTGTGAAGGCAAGTAGGTAGTGCGTCAGCTCCTGGGCAATAAATACTAAGGCAAGGCAATGCCTCTCCACGTTGGTGTACGAGAACTCAGTGCTCAAAATACAAGTAGTATATAGGCTCTCTATGCCTACTCTTTCTTGGGAAAATAAGGCCCGTATGGACCTTTTCGTCGAATTCAGGTAGAGAATCAATGGTGCACCCACCTCTGGTGATACCATAGTTGAGGGAGATGCCAATATCCCTTTGATTTTCTCAAATGCCTTCTTCTATGCATCTCCCTAAACCCATTTGGCCATTTCTTTAATCAATGGAGCCAATGGGTGGATCATCTCAGCCAGTGCTGGTATGAATCTCCTTAGGTACGAAACTTTCCATAAGAAAATTTTAAGTTGCCTTTGGTTTTTTGTCTTTGGCATCAATAGGATGGCCTTCTTCTTTTCTTTTGGAATTTTCCTACTGTTACCCCAAAAACTCATTTTGAGAGGTTCATCTCCATCTTATACTTGCGACATCTTTCAAATACCCGCCTCCGATCTTGGATGTGCCTGCTTTCCTTCTTTGACTTTACCACTAGATCATCCATATATAATTCCAATATGTCATGAAATAAATCATAAAATATGGCCATTATAGTATGCTGATACATGGCACCCACATTATTTATCCCAAATGGCATGATGGTATAATGAAAGTTCCCCAATGAGGTGAAAAAACCCATTTTTTTAGCATTAGCCAGATCCGTTCTAATCTAGTTGTAGCCAACATACCTATCCATGAAACTATACATTTGATGGATAGAAGTGGCGTCCACCAATCTATCAATATTGGGAAATGGAAACTCATCTTCCGAGCATTCAGACCTCGAAACTCTACACATATTCTTATTTATCTCGTCGTTCTTAGCTACAGGAATAATAGTGAAGAGCCATATTGTGTGTTGGATGGGCTTGGTGAACCCTGCCGCTAATATATTTTGCACTTTCTCTTTGATCTTGTGGTCCAGCTTCGCTTTGTATGTGCAAGTGTCTTGCTTTACTGGAAAGGCATTGGGAAAGACATTCCATTTGTGATAACTTATCTATGAGTATATTCCAAGTAATTATGTATACTTCCATGAAAACACGTTCGTGAATTCCTTGAGAAAACCGATGATCTCTCCTCTCTGTTATGGATTTAGCCCCATAAATATTAGAATGGGTCTTCCTTCCTCCCCTTTCAATCCCAAGTTTATTTCCTCTAGCTCTTGGAGTTACTTCCCTGTACAATCCTGCATACATTCTTGTTCTTTTTCGAGTTCTTACACATTCTTAATGATGTGTGACTCATCTACTATGAAACATTCTGGTTCCGGTTCGACACTCCCATTCCATAAGGCTACCTGTGTAGACCGTTATAAGAGATATATAAATTTCCCATCTGGGAGTACAAATTTTTTACATGTGCCAGGTAGTACATCCACTTCCTCACACCTGCTCTTTACTTTTCCTTTTTGTTCTTATGGGAGCACTCTTTGACCCAGTTGGTCATGGACAAACATTCTTAGTTGAGCATCTCCTCTGATCACCTTCCTCCCTTCTAACTTTCTTATCGAGTTCCTCCTCTCTTTATCTAGTTCGGTGTAGAATGTTGCATCCAATAGATGCGTCTCAAAGAAGACTACCTATGAGGTGTATATTTTGATCAATCATCCTATGGGCCCATGCCAATGAATAAATGGTCCCCCTCATTATTGGATTGATTCTAGAATCCTCTTTGTGATGACCACACGGGTGTCGTGTTTCACCCTTATTTGGTAAAAAATCCACTTGAATTTTGGTCTCCTTGCAATAGCCGCACAATCCAAATCTAACTCCACTTCGTTTATTTTGGCATTACATACATACTCTACCTCGGATGTTCTTCCCTCATCTAGGGCAAGAACTATATTTTATCTATCTTCCAAAGGGTTTACATAATTAACCCCTCATTTTTCTCCTCTTTTCTATCAAGACTAATTAACCAGTCTTCATATACTTTCTCGTTACTTCACCATTCCTTCAGTTCTTGCACTTTTTCATCATATGCCACCACGATGTTGGCGGTACCATAGTGATTGGCTGGGAGGATATTTTCATTAACATCTACAAGTGGTATCTACAAATTACCATTGGTTACTTGTTAACCAATAATCTTTCGTAAGTAAAAACAATCTTTGGTAGCATGCTTCACCCTCAGGTAAAGTTCCTAATACTTGGTATCTGCCTTTTCTGTCACTGCTGGGACTTTACTATTAAAGTGAGGTGGACCTTCTACCCCCTCTCATATCAAAGAGTGGTAGTAATCCATGGCTTTTGCCATGATACAAGGCAGTAGTGGTGGAACTTCATCACCAAACTTCCTTTTTCTTAAACTACATCTTTTGAATCCTAATCCTTTCTTCTTACCCTCTGAGTTCCCATCTACTTAGTTGTTACTTATTTCTAGAGAATTGAAATATTTTTGAGGTTAGAGGCACTTGTGTCCTCCAAATTGATGGCGTGGGTTGAATTATCATCGCGATCTACTAGCTACTTGAGTGGATTCCCTAAGCATCTCATCCAGGGTCTCGTTGACCAAGTGGATTTTGTACTCCTTTAGGAGCCCCTCAACATATCAGCAATAGTCTTGATTTGGCCACATCCTCATGAACATCCAATGCCCTCTCGTGAAAGCGTTTGATGTAATGCATCAGTTCTTTGCCTATTTTTATACCTCTTGTGCGAGGTGGCTCAATGTGAACTCATCTTCTACTATGAAAAATTTATGTAGAAACTACCTGTGCATCCCTTCCTATGTTGGAATGTAGTTAGGTGTAAGGTGGGAGTACCATGTGTAAGACTTCCTTGTGAGAGTTTTTAAAACTTCTCATAGCTTCAAGTCTTTTTTTATTACCATCCACACCCAAGTACTCTACGAACCTCTTTACGTGTTCTCTAGGATTTTTTCCCTTTCCATTCAACTTTATGAACTTTGAAGGAACATACCCCTCTAAGTATGGCTTTTCATTGATACTTTTTGAATAAGGGTTTTGTAGCTCCTCGTACATATGAGGGGCTTCTCTCTTAAAGGAAAGAAAATATTTTACCTTTTCCATAGTGACGACCTTAGAAAGAGATTCCTCCAAGCCAACCTTCTTCACATCTGGCAAAGTCACTAGTGTTAATGCTTTCTCTGCTATAGCCTTTTGTGGCGGAGTGACCTTTACAGTCGTTGTTGCTATTGTGGTTGCCTTTCTAGCAGGGTCCACTATCGGTGTTGTATAAGATTGTCTTTGTCTTTCTAAATTGATGTTATTTATCTTTAAAAATACAAAGAACATACTCATTACGTTTATATCTTCCAAGAGCATAGCTGTTGTCGTGCTGGTCTTCCCTGCTTGAGGAAATGGTGTTCTCACTTCCTGTCACCACCACCTCTTCTTATCTAGTCTGGTCGCTCTGAACTCCATTACTAGCCGTACTATCTCCAAAAATTATCTTCTTTAGCACATTATAACTCTCTTTGTCCATGGAAATAAGGGTATCTCCCCAACGGAGTCGCTAAATGTGGGAGGATGGTTGTACTGGAGTCTTTAAAGAACTAGAATGGGTGAGGCATGACCCACTCTAATAAACTCTATCTTCAAGGTCTTTAAAGTTTCAGGAGAAACTTTGGTGGAAAACCTTCCTCTTCTAGTAATAATGAAGTAAATGCTATGTCCTTCTTCCTGAAAGATCAAACTTCATAAGAAATAATGATATTTGGGAGAGAGTAATATCCTGAGAATAATGGTTGTAATGTTGGAGTGAAGATGCAAGCACTTTTACACTTAGAGAGAGAGCATGTAGATAATTCTAGTTCTGGTGCTATTTTGGCAGAGTAATAGTGTAACATGAATTCTCTCTGTGTTCTTGACCTTACTAAATGTTCTATTTATATTACTAGGGTTGACTTGGCATTTTGGGCACAAAAATGAGTGGGAACTTAGGAACAAGGTATGCAATGTACCTCTTATCCCTACTTGTCTGTGAGTTTTATGTCCCCTCTAATAGGCGACACCTGGTGCATAGTAAATTAAAAAATAAAATGTGTCTCCTAATGGTGACAAATATTTGATTTGGTAAATATAATTTTAAATGGTAACTTTATGTGCAAACTTTGTGAAAAACTTGAGAGTGGCCTTGAGATCCACCATCTCTATAGGTCATTTTATAAAAGTAGTTTTCCTTGTGAAGAGCCTATCGGATACTCACTTCTTTATTATAAGTGTGGGTTGTGTGAGTGCATAAGTGACTCCTAAAGTTCCTTTGCTAGTATTCTCTCGATCTTAAAGTTTTGAGTGGTTGAGCTTTAGCTTTTCCTAATAAGCCTTGCCTCTCAGCCACCAAACCAAAACTCCTGGGAGATCCCAACTGGTCTGCTTGAGCCCTTCTTATTCAACTAAGGCTACCTGTATAAGAAAATAATCATTAGTAATTTATTAAATTCTTAGTAACAATCATGGAGGATGGGGCCACTCGTGGTGGAACCCTTTACCCTAAATCATTTTTGGGTGGTAATTTGGGGATGGGCCCACTCGAAGTGGACCCCCTCGCCTTGAGTAATTTTTTGTAGCATTAAACTTAAGCAGAAGAGCCACTCAAGGTGGATCCCCTCGCCCTGGGTCTTTTTCTATCAAACTGGTAATCTGGGAAGTGGGATTAACTCTATGTGGATCCACTCGCCCTAGGATATTTTTTTATCAATTTTGGCCATCTTGGGTGGTGGGAGCCACTCAAGATGGGTCCCCTCGCCCCAGGCTTAATTTTCATCATTCTTGCAATCTTGGATAGTGGGAGCCACTATAAATGGATCCCCTCGGTCTAGGTTGTTTTCAATTAATCTGGCAATATTTGGGCAGTGGGAGCCTCTCTAAGTGGAACCACTCGGCTCAAGATGTTTTCTATTAATCTTTCAATCTTGGGCCATGGGAGCCACTCTAAGTGGATCCCCTCGCCCCAATCTATTTTATAGCTCTGCTAACGAGTGATTGCCCTTATAAACCTACTAGAGATTCTGAACAATATGTAACAAAATGTACATGGTGAGAAACATAAATCTTACTAATCAATTGTCCAACCATCTCGGATTGCCTAACCTAAATAAATCTATTAACGAAAATATAGGTTTTGGTAATCAGTTTGGTTCTAGAGCTTGGGGATACTGTACCTGCAATATTTATATCTTTAGTTACATTTATGCATTTTTTTAATTATGTTCCTAATCCTTCAACCTATGTGGTTCGAATCTACGTTTTTTATTGTAAAATTATTGGTTTTAGGTACCCTAAACACATATTAAGATTGGAAAAAAATTCCTAAGGTGACCCTTCCGATGGAAATAGGTGCAAACTTAGGGTTGTGTCATTTTCACCTTATTATGTTTAGGAGTGTTCTGAGGAAGGGGTGTGTAGGAGTTTTGTTTGACCTTTTGATATAAATAATATTGGATTTGAGAGTTTACCCTTTCGAATGGTTATAGCCAAGCTCAGTCTTATTCTTCTAGGATTGGTATTGTTCAAGGAACATATTCCCTAACTTCTTGTATCTTTCTTCAAGGTAAAACTTCACCATCTTTTATTCCTCAATGCTCTTTCTTAGCCTATAATTATTATCCTTTAGCAAGCTTCAAGTCTGGGAAGACTCGAGAGGTTCCTTCTTTAGGCTAATAACCTTGCACTGTAAAATCTCACACTCCATGTTTCGTTCTTTATGATTTACAAAAAAGTTACTTAGCAATCCTTCAAAGCGATTAAAAGTGACTTCATTCATGGCAAAAATTTCAGTTTAGTATTAATCTTTTCGTTCACCTTCTCCGTCTTAAGGGGCATATCATAAATCTTGGAGTAAGATTTTTCAATGTCAACTCCCTCTCTACATCTTCACTAAAATCATATTCTTCATCCTGAAATCTATTGGAATGGAACCCTACTCCATCATCATCATCATCATCATCATCATCATCATCATCATCATCATCATCATCATCATCATCATCTTATCTTTAATAAGGGAAGATTTAGGACTAACCACATCTTTAATGCTAATGAATGCATTCAAGGAAAGACTCACTCTTGGAAACTAAGTCACTATCACTAAGAGTGGAATTAATCTTCTCCTAAACCTTACCCTTTGTTTTATTAGGACACTCAAATGACTTATAAAAGATACTTTGACATTCTAAGCATCTCCACAATTCCTATTCTATCCCTTCCTTTTTATTCATTTAGTTATTTGAATATCTTACGTTATTGGCTCTATTTTTCTCAACCATTTCAATATTCCACATTTATTACATTTGAGAATTTTCTTTAGTGTCTCGACCAATTTAGGTAAATCCTCTTCCTTATCAATGGTCATGTCAGAATCGAAAAACTCAGTCTTATGAGCATTTAATATAATCCCCTTCCAATCGAGTGGATATTTTCTAACTCAAAGGCATGGATAGAACTTACAATCTCCTCTATCTTCCTTATATTTATACCTCCAACAACATTAATGGTTGAGATATGTGTATTGAACCTAAGTGGTAATGACGTAAATATTTTCCTAGCAACCCTTATAATTAGGTATCTTCTCACCTAAATAAAAGCGAGTTCACGATTTTGCATAAAACTGAATAAAAGTCTTGTTCTCTTGCATATTCAATAAGTCAAATAAGGTGATAATATTTAGAAGATTCAAGACCCAAATGTATTGGTACCCTCATGGGTGAGCTTGATTATGTCCCACACCTTCTTGGAAATAGTACATTTACATATCCGATGGAACACTTCTTGGGACACTTCATAGAAAATGGCATTAAACCCATAGAGTTGTAGTTAGCTACCTTATATTCATCGTAATACTATGACTCCTCTAGTTTAGGCACAACAGTTTCTCCTAGCAAGGTTGTTGGAGGTATCCACCCCTTAAATATGACAACCCACACCCTTTCATCTTGGAATTTAATAAAAAATAGTATACGCGCCTTCTAGTATGCGTAGTTACTACTATAAAAATAGTTGAACATGTGGCCGACTAACCCTCAATAAACATATTCCTAGGACGCATGATAAAGTTGGATCTGATACCAGTTTGAAAAAAGGATATTTGTGCCTAAGGGTTCAAAATTGAAAATATTAATTAATTAATCAACAGGTAAATCAAATTAAATTATTTTCTTTATTTTTGAACTAAATTTAAATTTACGTAATAAAATTACTTAGTACGAATTGCATGAGATTTGTGTTTAACAGCGAATGAAAATATAAAAAAATCACAAACATAACACCAGGATTTTAGAGTGGAAACCCTCACAAGAAAAAATATTATCATACCCAACCCACAAAAAGTCCACTGATATTGAAATATGAGTACACGACTTAATAAGAAATCATACACTACTTACATATATGATAATGATACACACCACACCACCTCTCCCTTGCGTTCTTCTCTGCTGCCTCTACTCATACTAGTAATAGCTGCTTCAATCCAGGAAAGTAGTTTCATAACCTGCCAGGCTTTAGTATCCATCGATCTCATTTAATGAAAGATAAGCCAAAATGTTACCATATGTGCTATGCTCTTCAATCTCTATGATCTCATGGGATCCGTAACCTGAAATTGACTTTAATTTCATAGAGTTGACAAACTCTTATACACATAATGAATCTAGAAAAACCAAATTTGGGTTTTCAAAACCTTGGACTTCGTCAATTGGAATACGTGTTTAAAGGTGTTCAAATAGTTTTTCAGTGAAAAGGATCCAATTAAACACATTTTCTAAGATGGAGGTCCTCCTTCAAACAAAGGATCCCTCAGTAGAACAAGAGATTTTTATCGAGGGTTCTTAATCAGTAAAACTTTTAGTCTAGTCTCTATTTTTATAGTCAGTGGGCTGTCGTTTAAAATAGTCACTGCTTCTGATTGAGGTCCACTTCCTAAAAAATAGTCTCTCTATCGATAACCACTTTTGTCGAGGGTGACCTTGTTCGAACAAGGTAACTATGTATTTTCCCTTGATAAAATTTTGTAAAAAAAATTTAAAACTTTTGTAATTGGTTTTTATTAAAGTTTTGTCTTGTCACTTCCTAGAATTTAAAATAAACTACAAGGAATAACAAAAATTTGAAAACCATTACCATTCCAAATCTCTAATATGCAAAGAAATTATCCGATTTGGTTCATTAATCTGAGTCAGGATGCTTTGTCTCTTGGTTTTCATATGATTTAGCATTATAATTCAATAGACTCAATATAAAGATACTATGACTTAAAGGTTTTTCCATAATCCAGTCACAAACTAAGACCTAAAGGTAATGTAAAACATGTCCTTGTATTTATGGTTCCCCAAATTAAAAACTGATCATATAGATTTGGTTCTTGGTTTTATACTTAACCTAAACCAAACCAACTCGAGAATCAAACCAATATAGAATTGTTATTAAGCCAAACCAACTCCTACACCATATATAATCATCACAGAACCAACCAAATATATATATATATATATATATATATATATATATATATATTAATTTGTATATGGGACTGTAATAAATAAAGTTTCAATTTAGTGATATTTAGTTCGCATAAGAATTTTTACATTGGATTTTTACTCTTGAAAGTTAAACAACTTGTGAATCTTTAAGGTTAGCCTTTGAAATTTTATAGTATTGTTATATTTAACTAAGTTATAAATTTTCTAATGAATTTAGAATAAAAAAGTACATTTATTATTATTATTATTATTATTATTATTATTATTGTTTAAAAATAGCTAAAATAATGAACTAACCCAAAGTCACCCAAAGGAAAAAACCACGAAAAAAAATGAACAATGATTGGTTTTGTTTCGTTTCGTTATATTATTGGATTGGTTCTAGTTCCCAAATCATTAAATCGAATAGCATAGGTTATGATATAGATTTTGGTATGGAACCGAAAAAGCCCACTATGTCCCACCTCTTTTAATGGATGTATTTATTATTCTCTTGTCACTTGTTCTCATTATTGTTGGATGTTTAGTTTAGATTTTTGGTTGATGGATTTATGAATAAGTTTGGTTTTGGTTTAACTATATTTGTCTCTATTTTTCATACTTGCTATCTCTTATCCAGAATCGCTACAAAAAAAAATGCTTCTTGAGACGGTACCCCAGCCGTCTCAAAAGGTCCTCTGGTCATCTTAAAATCCTTTTAGGATGCCGTTTGAGACGAAAGGGGGGGTCATATTAGATCCCCATTTTAAATTCTTTTTGAGACATTAATAGCCGTCTCAAAAGATCATTGCTTCTAGGACCCTTTTGAGATGGAGGAAAAGTCATCTTTTAAAGCTATTTTTTGATATGGTAATTAGCCTTCTGAAAAGGTCATCATTTATGGAACCTTTTTTAGACTGTGAAAAGTCATCTTTTAAATCATTTTTTGAGACAGAAATAATAGTCCCGAAAGACTTTTTTATGGGATTTTTTTGAGACGGCAAAGAAGCAGTATTTAATAATTTTGGTACCAAAATTAGAATTTCATCCATTCCAAAATATATTCTATATAATTATAAACAAAACCTATTAAAAACAATACATGACATATATGGCATCCCATTTTAACATATATATCATATAATTTCCCATTAAACTATAATTAGACTTCATACAAGTAAAATATCTTTATACAATCAACACTTCCAATATCCTGTTCACGAACCTAAATCTCTCTGCACAATTTCACTCGTCTCATTAGAAAAAATACGCAACTCATCTACTCTTAACATAAAATGATGTAATCAGGTTAAACCCGCAATCTTGAATCATATGACCTCTAACAAAATGACTTCAATGACTTGCTTTGTCCACAAAAGGTTTCCACCTACAATAAGATTAATTTAGTGTTAATTACCTTAAACAAAGAAGAAATATTTTTTTAATAGTTCCTATAGATTAATCTTTAAAAAATTGTCAAATTTGTATATATTCATATTAATTTCTTTTAAAAACACTTAATATTTTTAAAAACAATTGTACAGAATCTCCTTTATTTATTCATGGAAACCAACCCTGTTCAAACACAAACATTAACACAAAAATAACTACATCAATAGCCACAATACTATAAACAACTAAGGGTGAAAAATCTCAATACTATATAAAACTCCATCAGACAGATATATATTAATAAAATAAATACGTGTTATTACCTAATCAATATGAGTCGTTGAGGTAATGGAAGATGTAGATACCCCATTCTAATACCCCCTAACTTCTCCTAAGGTCCCTCGCACCTCCCTTCATCATTTCAAACCTAGGTCACACCCCAAGTACGACCTAAAGGCCATTGGGCGCTCCGAGCCTCCGTTTGACCAAAAGTCAAACTCTTCAGCTTGAACGAAACTGAATAAATCTTCGAAGGGCACTGAAACCCCTTTCCAACGGTCCATCCCGTGCACGATTCTGACTTACCATGCGGATAAACGACCCGTTTTCCCCCGAAACTTGATCAGATGCCACCGGACGCTCCCCAGGCTCCGTTTGACTGAAGTCAACTATTCAGATCAACCGAGACTAAATAAATCTTCGAAGGGCACTAAAAACCCATTCCAACGGTCCGCCCCATGAGCGATTCTGACTTACGGTACGGACGAACGATCTGTTTTACTCCGAAAGGTCACTAAATGTTTCGAGGCCCCAGTTGACCAAAGTCAAATCCCTGAGCTGAGTCAAACTCTTCGGAATGTCTAATTACATATCCTAAACTTTCCAATGGTCCACCCTGTGCGCAATTCTGACTTACCCTGCGGACGAACGATCCATTTGCGTCCGATAATTTCCCGTCCAAAGGATAAATGAACGCTTTCGAGCCACATTTGACCAAAAGTCAACTCCCGGACCCGGGAGAAGTCTAAAAGACTTTATAAGGTATCTAAAGTACCTTTACAATAGTTTTCCCCTTGTGCGATTCGGATAAATAGTTCTCTCTCTACGATGGAGTTTTCGAAGGAACCAAAAAGAGACTGCCAAACGGCAGGTTCCAAACCCTGCCTATCGGTAGTGTGCCTAAACACACCTGCTGATTGGCAGAACCAAGGCTATGCTAATTGGCAATGACCTGGTCCTATAAAAAGGAAAGCCTAACCTCATTTCAAAAAAGGCGGAAGATCTATAATCTATCACTCTTAGCAAGCTCAGAAACCCCCTCTCGAAGTCAGCGTAATTTCCACACCCAAATCCTTTTCCATCCTTCATTTTTCATCATCCTTTTTCATCAAATCTGATGAATTAAGTAACCTCCATCATCACCCAAGTGCAAGGGCTTCTCTCCAACATTCAAGATCAAGCTCAAGATCATCAAGTAGGTCCAACTTTCTCAACACTTTCTTTAAATTCCCCTAAATTTGCATTAATTTGTTTTATTACTTAGCACTCTTATTCTCTCATCTCACATATCCTAATATACTTTTTATTTAGTATTATTGCACATCTCTTATTTTCATATAAATAAAACCCAAAAAACAAGAAAAATAGGGTTTGCTCATACATTCCAAACAGGAATTCTCATACTTTTCTCACACTTTTCTCATAACTAAAACACTTTTTTACACACACACACACACACATATATATATATAAGAGAAGTACCCGATTGGATTTATGGGATAAATCCCACCCCTCATTTTGCATACGAACTACGTGGACTTTGATGCCTCTATAGGCTATGTAGGCGTCTCGGGATAAAACTCGAGACTCGAGTCCTTTTTCTACTTTTCCTATTTTTTCTATATTCTTTAAAGTTAACTCTCTTAGTTTCTATATATTTACATATACGTATATTTGTGCTTAGTGGCATATTATTCCATATGTGTTATCGCTCAGTTATAACGATCAAAGCTAGGATAATCGCGTAAATCCTATTTTTCTAATATTACTTTTAAGAAAATTCCTACGGATGACTCTCTTTATCTCTTCCATGATACAATTCGATGATTCCTATCTCCACTACATATACACATGCACACATATCACGGGGAAATAAAAGAAAATAACAATAACCCATGAGAGACTGTAAGGGCAGAATGGGTGCCTAACACCTTCCCATTTTGTAACTTAGCCTCCGAACCCTTATCGAATCATTTTTGGTTTCATATGTATCAGTATGTATTTAGATGCTGTGTTTCGGGACGAGGCCCTTTTCTTTTGTCTGTTTTGAGTAAAATAGACTGGCGACTCTACCTCTCTATATTTTTCACCTCATCATTGATGCCGACCGAAGCGCTTTCGAGAGGGATGCGCGGGGCCAAGATCCTCTCGAGACGAAAGGGGACACCCCCCACCCCCTCTTCTTTGTCTCTCCTGATGCGAGGATCGGAAGGGATGACCACTGTGGCGACTCTGCTGGGGATAGTTTATTTTGAGGGCTAGACTCTATTTACATGGGTGTTATATCTGTTTATATTTTTCCCTATTTTGCATGTTCCCCTTTACTATTCATGCGTACCTCATGCTTATGCTTCTATTCACACACTTGTAGAAAATTCTCCATGTACACTTCACACCACGTGCACCTAGGATCACATATATCTCCATGTTGCAGACACCACCCATACTTGGTATACCATTTGTACTCCTACTTTGCTCCATGTTGGGCATGATCAAGAAAGATACTCACATAAGATATTAATAAGGGAATTATGCATGATTCACACGATATCACCAAAGAGCATTGTGATTGACCAAATTTTGTCCAGTAATTGGAGGGTTACTTCGTGATGGGCACTGGTTCGGCAGGGCGCAGTTAGCCTAAGCGATATGACTCTCACCTTCCATTGGCCAAGTACCTTTGGCGTATATCGAACGATTCTTCTGCATCATATCGCTTGACCAAACTCATGACGGGAGATATATTGCTGGGAAATCATTCACATACGTCGAGTATATCGAATTCTCTCTCATGCGTACCGTCCCCATGAGGTATATAGTGAGGTAATTCACGTACACTCAGGTATATCAAATGGCTTGTCCACACGTACCGATTGCCCTCAAAATCAAGACGTATATCGTGTAAGCCACGCCAAAGGGGGGAACCCTTTCCGATTCACCCCACCAACTGCATACCCGCATATAGGTGTCAACCCTAGGACACAAATGTTAGATTGCCAGTTTCAACCCAAAACTCTACCAAAATTTCGAGTTGGCCTACCGCCCAAATTTTTGCACACTTTTAAAACGGGACCCTGCCCGTGAGCTTGGTCACAAGTCCATCCATAGCTTTGCATATGTTACAAACCCATCTTTTATAGGCTCGGGTCCCGTCCGGGATTTCATTTTGGATTTAGGAAAATTTAATACAAGTGAAAATATAATAATAATAATAATCATGCTGAGACCTGTCTGCCAAATATTTCTCCTTCCTTTATCAAAAATCCAAAAATATTTCTCTTTTGTTTATCAAAAATCCAAAAATATTTTGTCTTTCAATCTCAAAGAGAAAAAAATGTGAAAAATATTTTCATTCTTTCTTTTAAAAAATAAATCCCATTCTAAGCCTTCTCAGGTCAATCACACTCCCTTGGCCTGTCTCCTTATTGGTTTCGATCTTTAGTCAAATCACCCCGGAGTTTCGTCCATTCCCCTACTACCTATTTCAAGTCCGTATCCATCCACTTTCCATGGAGAACATTGCTCAAGTACCAATTGTGCAGCCAAATCTGATGGCAATTTTAGCTCAGCTCATGTCCAAGATTGATAAATTTCTGAGGTCCGAGAGATGCAATGAAACCAGGTTCCTATTCCTCAAGATCTCGAGGCCCTATTTCCGCATGCTATGGGTACACCCGAGCCTATCTGGGTTCCTAAAGAGTATCAACATGCTCCGAGTTCCCCTCCTGCTAATGGGCCGCCACCTGCCTAGCTTCCTATGCTGAACCTTGCCCGACCTGGGGCTAACTTGCCTATGATCGTTGATCTGAAAGAGGAAGAATTGAACAAGGTCAAAGAAGATCTTAAGTTGCTGACTACGAAGTTCAAACAAGTCCGAATCTCTGGAAATTACATGGACTACACCCACACGTCTCCTTATCCTAAAGCAAGGTTACCCAAGAAGTTCAAGATGCCAAATATAGAGAAATTCGAATGAAGTGGACCTCCGATTGTTCATCTTTGCAGTTATCACCGTTCCATGACTTTCCTAGGGGCTTCTGAAGAAGTGATGGCCTAATTATTTCAGCAAACTTTGAAGGATAGCACCCTTCGATGGTTTTTGTCCCTTGATGAGTCCTGAATCCGTAGTTGGGAGGATGTAGCCCGGGAATTCATGTCGCAATACAAATACAACGAAAAGCTTGAGGTCACCCGCTGTGATTTAGAACTACTCAAATAGAACTCTGGGGAATCAGTCAGTAACTTCATATCCCGACGGAGGGAAAAGGCAGCCACTATAACCAATCAACCATTCTAGGAAGAGAAAGTCAACATAGTGAAGAAGAACTTCTTTCCCCATGTCCGAGCAATAATGGGAGGACAATACTATCCCCACTTCTGAGATCTTAGAGAAGCAGGAGTAGAAATCGAGGAAAGTCTTGCTAAAATAGAGGTTGAACCAAAGAAGGTGTGTGGACAGTTCACCCTCAAAAAATATGACAAACCTGTCAGTTCTGCAGTCTCAACCATCAACAACATCTCTAAACCAACCACTTCGTGGGAACCAAAAAGCTGCCCTATACTGTCCGAAAGGAATACACCGAGCTCCATGCTCCCCTCTCCAAAGTTTATCAAGCCATGTTAAGCCTAAACCTTATCAAATCCTTAGATCCCCATCCATTACCAATTCCACTCCCAAGAAACTTCAAGGCAGATTCCCATTGTGCCTTTCACCAAACCGATGGACATAGCAACGACCAATGCTTTCATCTTCAAAACGTAATCCAAGGTCTAATTGATTGGAGTACTATTGCCCTGCCAGCCAATCCTAAGCCAAATACTACTCACAACCCACTCCCAAATCATACCAATGCTATCTTCCTAGAAATGGACCCAGAATTTGATCCCTTAACTCAAATCACACCCATACACTCTCCCAAGCCTCTCCAAACTTGCCTATATTTCCTCCTACACCCTATTAGCCTCACTGATCTAGCATTGTCACTCCTCACCAGAGAATGCATCATTGTCCATACCTATTCTGAAGATGGAAGTACGAAATTATCAAAAGTGTTAAACCAACTCCTAGAGTTCGGGCTGAAATTGCCCTGATAGATGATCATTGATTGCCATAAGTTCAGTACGCTATTCTTAGAAGCATGAAAATGGGCCTGAAAGTCAGCCAGTTGGTTGGTACCAACCGATGAAGTCAGCCTAGATGACGTTGTCCAAATCATGGCAGAATCATTCAGGCAAACCAACGATATTTGCAGAATGACCGAGTTACTTGATACTCTGAAGATACAAGGGTGTCCAGTCCCTTCACCCTTAGTTATCCCCATAGAATGGGAATACCTGTATAAAGATGCCATTAAAGTTGTGGAATGCATTGAATTTACATGGAAAGACAAAATTGTTTCCACCAGATGGGGGGAGGAATTTGAAGATTCGAATGAAGGGAAAGCTTTAGAGAAAAATGGCCCGGTAGCCGAAATGTGTGGGATGATATCATTTGAGGAGCTCCTCGGAGAAATAAACAAAGTGGCAGAACAACCTGAGATTGATGAAGAAACAGGGTTCATGTTCTTCCCTTCTTCAGTAAATCACATGACCAGATTAGGGAGGCATTACCAGGTCCTAAGCCCACTACCAGCCACTAACAAAGGGAAGGGCATTGCAAACATTCCTATGCCAGAAATGACCCTCGAGGAAAGTAAGATCCTCGATTAACTGAAGAAAACTCAAGCTAACATCACTATATAATGGCTTTTCATGTCTTCCCAACTGTACATAAATTCTTTGATAAAATTGCTCACTGGACCCACAGTTCCTCCTTCTACCGCACCAGAAAAAGCGATAAATTTAGTCGGATCCTTGACCTCTACCCGAATGCTATCCTTTTTCGAAGAAGAAATCCCCAGAATTGGGCCAAACCACAATCATGCACTCAAAATCTCCGTCGAAGTTATGGGGAAGATCGTACCACTCTCTCTTGTCGATAATGGATTCGCCTTAAATGTATGCCTATTAAGAACCATCAAATGCTTAGGAATGAAGGAAAGTGACCTCACTCCAACTTCCGTTGCTGTACGTGCCTATGGTAATAGTCGTCGAGAAGTGATGGGATCCATAAAACTTATAATAGGGGATGCCCCTATAAACCCTGTCGTTGAATTCCAAGTTATTGACATCCCAACTTGTTTCAACATGTTACTCGGATGAACTTGGCTCCATAGTATCAAGGGTGTGTCTTCCTCGCTCCATGAGAAATTAAAATTTCTTTTCCGACGGATGAGTCATTACCATCTTGGGCGACGATAATAATGCCGAGGGTGCAAGCACCAGCAGCCGAATCCTTGATATACAACACGGGTGAAATGATATGCTCCTATCAGGATTCATAGTGGAGCCATTTCTACTCCCAATAGGGGATGATTTCAAAGAAAGGGTTTGTACTGAATACGACCCTCATGGAAACGTCAATGTGATTCAAATGTTCAAAAACATGCACTTCATGCCTGGGCTGGGGCTAGGGCAAAGACAACAAGGGATACTTGAGCCCATTGAACTGAAGAAAGCTCTCCCCCTTGTGGTTTGGGGTATCAACCACCAGAACAAGAGATCAAAATGATCCTCCAGTCTCGACCAAAGAGAAGACTAGACTGCATCCAGAGTATCCCAGGTGACTCCTTTAATGGACAATTCATTAAAGAAGGTGAAGACTTCCCCTTTTTTATCTTTTCGAAACCATGATATGACCATACAGACAAGAAGATGAAACCTGTAATGGAGATCTTTTTCCGGGAAAGTTACCCATGGGCTGAGATTTCCCAACACCATGCATAACCGCTCATCAGAGATATCAAAGACTCCTTTAACTTACAAACACTGGGCTGACAAACTGTATGGTTCATTCAGGCACTTCATCACTAGATCCATCCCAGCTGATTAAAGCTGCTAATTCACCTCTCCTCAACTGGCATGCTACGCCGGTTCTACCTGTTGAAATCCCACCTAATCCTAATTTTTACCCTATTTATTATTTTGTTGTCTATCCTTGCTCAAATGTAATCAAGACCTCCTTTGATGAGATTCTCAATTCTTTTTTTTCCTATCAATGAAATAAACAAAGATTTTGAGTATCTTGATGTGCCTTACATTAATTGTTTTGATTCCAATCAAATTTTTGATGATGATGATTTTGCAAATGAATAATTCTCAACTAATCTAAATAAGGTTAATAACAAACAACATAACCACGTTCAAATGAATTAAGAACAGACTATTATTCTTAACCCCGATTCTAGTAGCCAACTGCGCGAGATTAGGATAGGGGCTACCCTTGATGAGCATGAGCACGCATAACTCGAAGAATTATTGAAGGAATTCGTTGATGTCTTCGTATGGTCCTATGACGATATGCCTAGCATTGATCCTGAAATTACCCAGCATGAGATCCCCACTATTCCAAATTACAAGACGATTAAATAAAGGCTGAGAAAGCTCCACATCGAATGGTCGCTCAAAATCAAAGAAGAGGTGGTCAAACAAATGAATGTGGGATTCATTTGTGTGATCGAATATCCCACATTGCTAGACAATATAGTTCCTGTACCGAAATTAGGAGGGAAAGTTCGGATGTGTGTAGACTATCGGGACTTAAATAAAGCCTCTCCAAAGGATGACTACCCGCGACCCAATATCGGCATGATCGTGGACAACATCGCCAGTCATGCTCTCAAGTCATTCATCAACGGGTTCGCTGAGTACAACCAAATCAAAATTCACCCGAATCACCAAGAAAAAAATTCTTTCATCACCCCGTGGGGAACCTTTTGCTACACTATTATACCATTTGGTCTCAAGAATGTTGGGGCTACCTACCAGAGGCCTGCCACAACCATCTTGCACGATCTGATTCACAAAGAAGTCGAGTTCTATGTGGATGATATGATTATCAAATACAAAACTAGAGAAGGTCATGTTCCCACTCTCTAGAAGTTCTTCAAATGACTGCAACGGTATCAAATGAGACTCAATCCACAAAAATGTGTCTTCGGCGTTACAAAAGGAAAACTCTTGGGATTTATGGTCAGTAAAAAAGGGATAGAAGCAGATCATGACAAGATAAAAGCCATACTTGAGATGCCACCTCCCCGAACGGAGAAAGACGTCTGTGGTTTCCTTAGGAAATTACAATACATTAGCCGGTTCATCATCCAGCTAACCTCCATCTGTGAACTAATTTTTAAACTCCTCCGAAAGGATTCAACCAAAGTTTGGAACGAGGCATGCCAAGAAGATTTTGATCGAATCAAATAATACCTGACTCAACCTTCGATACTCATGCCACCATAGCCCGGTCTCCCCTTGCTTCTATACCTAACCATAACCGACACTGCAGCTGGGGCTTTACTATCCCTATACCTTGAGGATTCTCGCAAAGAAAGAGCCATCTATTATGCCAATCATAAATTGGCCGAATACGAAGTCAACTACACTTCTTTGGAAAAGGCATACGTCGCACTTGTTTGGGTAACCCAAAAGTTACGACATTACATGCTCGCCTTACCCATTAATCTTGTATCCCAAATGAACCCAATCAAGTACCTGCTTAGGAAACCCGCCTTATCCAGCCGAATGGCTCGATGGCTGATGCCCATAGTTGAGTTTGATATCGTATACGTCACACAGAAATCCATGAAAGGAAGAGCATCTATGACTAACTCGCTGACTACCCCATGTAAGAAGCCGATAACTAGATCTCCAAATTCCCGGATGAAAACATCCTCTACACTGCTCAAGATGACTTGCGATGGAAAATGTTCTTTGACGGTGCTGTCAACAAAAAGGGATATGGCATTGGGATACTTTTGATCACCCCAGATTATTACCACACTCCCATCGCTATTAAATTGGATTTCCCCTACACCAATAACATGACTGAATACGAGGTGTGTACTGTAGGCCTCAAAGTTTCTCTCCATAAAGGTATCCAATGCCTAGATGTCTATGGGGATTCCCCCCTCATCATTGGTCAAGTGCTCAGAAAATGGAAAGTTAAGGACGATAAACTCTCACCCTTCCATGACCACTTAGAAGAACTATCCTCCTAATTCAAAGACATTATCTTCCACTACCTACCTCGAGCAAAGAATAACCGAGCCAATGCCCTTTCTACCTTTGCCTCCATGGTCTACATGCTCGAAGGAATAACAATGGCCCCCTTCCTGGTCCAAAAGAAAAACAAACCAACCCACTGCTACAACATTGAGCTCATCACCAATCAAGATACTGAGCTAGCCAATTACTGGTATTATGATATCTGGCACCTCCTCAAGCATGGTTAGTATCCCAAGGGTTCCAACAAGAAAGACCGAGCGACCCCTCGAAGACTTTCCTCCCAGTACATCATCTGTCACAAAGCACTGTTCAAGAGAAACTTCGATGGAACCCATCTACACTACATCGTAGGGGCTGACATTGAAGAGGTAATGCAGAAAATCCACAGCGGGGAATTAGGGCCCCACATGAACGGTCACATGCTTGCCAAGAAGATCATTTGACAAGGCTACTACTGGACCACCATGATCGAGGATTTCACCACCTATGTCTGGAGATGCCTCAAATGACAACAGTTCTCCAACCTTCAACACCTGCCTCTGCATGAATTGTACAACACGACTTCTCCCTGACCGTTCTCTACCTGGGGCATCGACATCATAGGGAAGGTTACACCCAAGGCCTCCAATGGGCATGATTTCACCTGGTTTCCATTAATTACTTCACCAAATGGGTTGAAGCCGAGTCATACGTAGTCCTGAATGCCAAGAAAGTGGCTAAGTTCATCAAGAAAAACATCATCTACCGATATGGGGTCTTGCATGATCTAGTGTCAGATAACGAGTTGCTTTTTTAGGAAGAAGTCACAGAAGTGGTCAATGAGTATGGGATTCAGAGACACAAATCTTCTCCCTACCGTCCTCAGACCAACGGTGAAGTCAAAGCCGCCAATAATAACCTAAAATCCATCATTAGTAAGATGACCAAAAGCTATCGAGATTGGGTCAATTGTATCCTATACACCCTCTGGGGCAACTGAACCTCAATTCGAACCTTTACTGGGGCTACCCCTTACTCTCTAGTATACAATATGGAAGCATTCCTACCTGTGGAGCTAGAAATACCCTCGTTACGCGTCATGCTTGAAAGAAAGGTCAGTGAGGAGTACTAGCATCAAAGCCGCCTCGACGAGCTGTCGCTCTTGGACGAAAGGAGATTAAAAGCACTGTACACATACAAGGGTACCATCACCGAATAACGCGTTCATTTAATAAGAGAGTCAAGGACTGCGGCATCCGATAAGAGGATTTATCCCTCAAAGAAATACTATAGCCCATCTGGGACTCCAAAGGGAAATTCAAGCCCAATTGGAGCGGCCCATACATTGTCAAGAAAATCTTGTCCGGCGGTGCCTCCATGCTCACTGACCTAGATGGAGAAGAGATGAGTCGTCCAGTCAACCTGGACCATCTCAAAAAGTTCTACCCCTAGTCCTAAATCTCGACGCGCTATGACTCTTCTCATCTCCCTTTTATTCTAAAACAAATCTTCATTTCCCTCTACCTAGAACTACATGGGCCTGATCCTCTGCAAAAATCATTCTCGAAAAAAATTAAATTTTCAAAAACCCCTAGAGGTACGTAGGTAGCTCATATATCTTACATGAGCACGACCCTTTCTTTTTCACAAAAAACTATTCTTTTCTTATCTCCGAGAACAACAAATCATTGTAACAAATATTTGAACAAAAGGATTATGCATGCCTTAGCGATCGGTATAGATAATTCAAAATACAAAATTCATCGAAAGGCATAGCTGGATGATCCAAAACTTGTTTATTTTACTAATAAGAAATTACAGTGCAATTATATAATGTAATGGATAATTACCTTTCCTCTACCTTCCTAAAAGTCCAAATAAATTCCCAAATTTATTCCCCATTACAAAAACAAACTCTCCAAGAGCCCTACCTATAGGTACCAGAGGAGCCCGCTCCATCATCATCATCATCATCATCATCATCATCATCATCATCATCATCATCATCATCATCATCATCATCATCATCATCATCATCATCTATATCCTGGTGTCCCCAAGCTTCCCCTGCCTGGATGGAATGCCACAGACGCTCCATGGACTGATAAGCTCGAACCAGTCTCAGAAAAACTACCACACCTCCCTCCATGGTATCAGATAAAACAAACCACCGTCATCCAGTCTCCACTGCCAACATCTTGCTAACTACTCTTCTCCACAACCACTTTATATAATCCCCAGGGATGTGCCAAACTCTCCTAGGTGACTGAGAGGGAGGGATCGACAGACGTTGACTCTCCCACAAAGAGCCAAGCCGCATGCGTAGACAATCTATTAAATTTATACCGAAAAGAAGTCTAGTGTCCGAGGTGTCACGATCTGCTCTCAACCAAATTGGCACAGAATCCGCCAAGGGAAATAAAAAGAGGTCTGTCCGAGACCAACCATCCGGACATATAGGTATTCTCCCAGTTCCAAAATAGGCAGCAACTGCCCCCACCAAGGCACTCACCAGTACAGATTTAGAGCCCCATGCTCCATGAAACAGTTCTCCCGACTCTCCATATCCAAACCCATATTAATAAAATGGTGAGAAAAGAAGTTGGGTACACCAACAAAGGGTATTCTGGAGGAGTCACCAGGCAAAATATTTTAGAAAACCACATGAACAACATCACAGGGCTACCCCCTTAGAAAGTCAGGATGACCTTCTTGCTAGGCATCCAGGCCATTCAGAGTCTCCGCCAGTATCACCGCCACAGGATTGCGATGGTAGGACATCCATAAAGTAATATCTGCAAGTTATGGGTCCAAAAACAGCTCCCTAGTTACCAATAGTAATTTTGAAACCAAGCCAAGAACGACGGCTCTGACATATCCAACATCACCAACCTCCTGCAAATGTACGGACTGCAGCACCGCCGGAAGGGAGATCATACCTCCAGCCACCAGTGATCTGGCCGCCGAGGATGAAATACAAAGAAACTCAGCCAACAAATCCCTAGGAGAATGGGAAAACTTAGGTAGAGCTGCAGTAACACTGGGATTTATCCCCAGCATGGCAAAAAATTCCTCATAGGTAGAACAAACCTCATCTGACCCGAAGCTGAATACATGATCCTCGGGATACCAAAACTCGACAGTCGCCATCAGCATATTCCACTCTATGGGCCGATTACACCATAAAGAAACTCGAGGCATATTGTAAGCATTGTAGTCGACGTTATAGGAGCACATCACCTCAAAAGTCTCGAGTTAGTTGGCAAACTCAACGCTACCATGGAGAGCCATCTCACAGAATAAGAAAGTCAGGATGTGAAGGTGTGATGAAAACACTCCACCCTTACCCTTTTTATACTTGAAAACACCCAAAAAAGACATAACTCCTACAGAAATCGGAGGAAATTCTACCCCACGAGGTACCAAAGGCTAAAGAGGGTACCAATCAAAGCTTGAAATGATGGGACAGGGCTGACCTGCCGATAGTCAGGACAACGTGCTTGTCAATCGGCAACCCCCTATTTTTAGAAAATTTCTTTTTTCCTCTTTTGTCAAAATTAAGAAAACCCAATAAAAAAAATTGATATTCTCAACAGAATTTAAAAAATCCCCTTTTCATCTTTATATAAATCCACATTGTGGACAAAACTTTCCTTCAAAATCTAAAAAAAAATAAAAATTCTTTTTACGGTCTCAGCAACAAAGTAAAAGGCTCATGTGCATGCATTCATTCATTCATTCATCATTAACAGAAGAGAATAAAAAAACCTTATTGCATTACATAGATTTGTTTATGTGTAACATCATTTTGCAGGAAATAAAGAAAAGAAAAAATAACGGGACTCAACCCGAACCCACATTCATTCTCTCTTTTTACCCTTCCCCCTCTCTCCTAAGAGCTTCCACCCCTGCGACACACTCTCTTTCCCCTACAACGAGATGACGTACCATTGCTACCCGAAATAGACTCCTCTTTGGATGAGGCTGACGGTACCAAGTAAGAATGAACAGGAATCGCGTCCCGAATATGGGTAGTCACCGAAGATATCCAGTCCCTAATATCCCTCAGCTAGGTGGTGGACACCCGAACGTGCTGTAAGAAAAGTTAGAATCAGTATCAAGTAAAAAAGATCAAAAGAAACTAAAGGAGACGAGCAGAAAAGATATACCTCAGGACGAAGGACCTCCTCTGTCAAGCCCAACTCCTTCGGATCCATCGCATGAGGATGATGCAACATAGGCACCATCCCTCCATCAGCCCACCAGATGTTGTATGAAGGGGTATGTAGCCACACAAAGGGAACCTCCAAAGTCACCGCCGTCGCAGATGTTGACGGACCTCCACCGATGTGGGAGGACCCCACTGGCCAACTCGAAGCCGCAGGAGGTAAAGGCAGTGCATCATATATGCTGGGCGCCATCAGCCAGCTCATCATAAAGTCCATATAATCATACGACACAACCGTATTAGTGTACAGCAGGTAGGAATCACCAATCATCATCGCGATCCTCGCATCCTCTGGCAGCAGTCGCTCCCACCTCATAGGCATAGGGGGCCTCGCAGTTGGCACCACCACCTACTCCTCACCAATCTTTTGGACCACCCTCTCCCCGAGATACCTAGAGTGACCAAACTCATGCGCCAGCAAATGCCTCATCTGCGCATTCACTCCAGTTAACCCCGTGTCCTAAACAGTCGTCCCCCAAGATTAAAAGGTCACCTTAAAAATCCCCAGTAGGTATGAGTCATCACAGAATCAGAGCACACAAAGACCAGGACTGAAAAAGGAAAAAGTCTTTACCCTATCACTGGTCATGCCATTCAAGACTTGACACACCGCCTCTAGAGAAAGAGACCTCCTCGACTGCCGATTGGCCTTTCGCCACCGATACAACCGGAAAAAGTCCCCAATAGTCTCATCCTTCAAAGCGATCAGCTGGGTATTACACCCAATCACCTCATAGAACCACGTCTGCCAAATACAAGAAATCCACAATCAAAAGAGGTGCATATGGAAAGCGAATGCATGAAAGGAAAATGAACAAATTAAAGAATACCTCAAGAAGATACATGGCTCCAGTGAAAGTCTGTTGACAGCACCGGCTGAACGCATCCAAGGAAAAATAAAGGGTCACCAAAGTCAGTCTCCCCTAGTCATAGAGGGAGATGTTCGAAAACATCCTCAAATATGGTAAAAATCATAAATGGACGACGTCGCCGCTCGACGCGATGATAATCCCCCCAGCATCAGCAAAATAAAAAACCAGGCCATCTACCTCACCTGCAGCCCATCCTCCACATCAATCACCCTGCCCAATAAAACATCCTTCAGCAATGACAGACGAATGGAGTTCCCAGACACTATCCTCCCCACATCACCAAGCGCCGCGCGCACCGCCTCTAGCCTCACCCGCAAAGATCAATCCACCTCTATCTGCTCTCCATCACAATCCAACCCCAGCAATTGCTACACGTCTATTGGAGTAACAGTCATCTCCCCAAAACCAAAATGAAAGCTGTGGGTAGTGTCTCACCACCTCTCCCCCTGAGCGCATAAGACCACCGTCGAATGAGGCGTCTCGTCCAGCACTGATGCCAATCTCCCAAAGCCTACTGAGGATACGACCCAACGCACCATAGGTGGAAGATGCTCCCAGACATCCTTAAGCCCCATCGTCCCGCGAACACGCATAGTCGACAAAGAAACATCAGACTACCAAAAGAGAAAAACCTTGTCAAAATCCAAGAAAAAAGGAAAAACCAGAAAAAAAGGAATGCCAAAAGTCATTTTTAATTACATAACCGCTAGGGTTCACCACCCTAGAAGAGCGATGACACAACGGCTCCCGCAACAAAGTCCGTTCATCCGCAACCGACTCAAATGCATTAAAAGAGTTCTCACTCCCTAAAGTAAGAGGCACCTCTCCCTCCACTCCGCGTTTGCACAATCGTCAACAACCAACCACTCCCTGTGTATTATAGTTCTCACAAAAAGGACCATTTTTTAGAGATCGAAATGCTAGAACGATTCGCAGAAGAAAATCGCAAAAAGAGAGAAGACAAGAAGTTGTGAAAAATGAGGGGAACCTGCCCCTTTATATAGGATGTCAAGGGTCATACCGATCGGCATTGCACCCCCACCTACCGATCGACGCTGACCCTTTGTCTTCTCGAGGTAACTCAAAAGTCCGTGCCACTGCCGAATGGCACCCTCCACACCATGCCGACCGATACCCCCCTTAAATTTTCATACAGAAATTCCGAGAAAATACTAAAAAATTCTTAGAAAATTCCTAAAAATCTCAGAAAGGATTTTGAGCATTTTCACCAAGAAAATTTTGCACTTCCTCAAGCGGAATCCCTATTTACCCAGTGGAACTCTCAAAAACCAAGTGAATCTCTCCTCGACAACGTCCCCAGAGGACCTCCAAAATATCCAAAACTTCAGGATCATCTCATGTTCCCCAAAGGTCTTAAATTTCCCTGAGAAATACGTCCAAAACCCTAGACCACCTAATCACTTCCCCAGCATCAGATTGGCTATTCCCCTAGTAAAGTCTCCAAAAGACACGAGGATTTCCTCAATAATCAGCTCCCCAGCTCGAATACAAATCATGAGGTAATTTTCCCAGCAGAGTTCCCCGAGAACATCACACTTAAGCCCTCATAATTAGCTTTGACTCGCAGAATTGGTCATCTCAAACTTAAGCCCGCAGAATTTTCTTCGACCCGCAGAATTGGTCATCTCAAACTTAAGCCCACAGAATTGGCTTCGACCCACAGAATTGGTAATCTCAAACTTAAATTCGCAGAATTGGCTTCGACCTGCAGAATTGGTCATCTCAAGCTTAAGCCCACAGAATTGGCTTTGACCCGTAGAATCGTTCTCCCTCATCAAGCCCTTAGAACTGGCTTCGACCCGCAGAATTGGTCATCTCAAACTTAAGCCCACAGAATTGGCTTTGACTTGCAGAATTGGTCATCCCAAACTGAAGCCCTCAGAATTTGCTTCGACCCACAGAATTGGTCACCCTCATTCCTAAGTCCTCAGAATTGTCTTCGACCCACACAATCGGTCTCCCTCATCCCTAAGCCCTCAGAATTGGCTTCGATCCACAGAATCAGTCACCCTAATCCCTTAAGCCCTCGAAATTGGCTTCGACCCGTGAAATCGGTCACCACCCTCTTTAATCCCTCATAATTCGCTTCGACCTACATAATCGATTATCCTTAGGTCCTCAGAATCGACCTCGACCCTCTGGTCATCCTCTTTCAAAAGCATCATGTGGTGTTTATTCGATGACTATCGTTTGTTCTAAACTCACCCATCGAGGGGCTATGTAGACACCCCATTCTAATACCCCCTAACTTCTCCTAAGGTCCCTAGCACCTCCCTTCATCATTTCAAACCTAAGTCACACCCCGGGTACTAACCTAAAGGCCATCAAGCACTCCTGGGCTCCGTTTGACCAAAAGTCAAACTATTTATCTCAAACGAGACTGAATGAATATTTGAAGGTCACTGAAACCCCTTTCTAACGGTCCATCTCGTGTGTAATTTGGACTTACCATGTGAACGAACGACCCGTTTTCCCTCAAAACTTGATTACGAGGTCACTGGACGCTCCCAGGCTCAATTTGACCAAAGTCAACTCTTCATCTTAACCGAGACTTAATGAATCTTTGAATGGAACTGGAACCCCTTTCCAACGGTCTACCCCGTGCGCGATTCTGACTTACATTAAGGACGAACGATCCATTTAAATCCGAAAGGTCATCAAATGCTTACAGTCCCCGGTTGACCAAAGTCAAATCCTCGAACTAAGTTAAACTTTTTGAAATGTCGAATTAAATCTCCTAACATTTCTAATGGTCTATTTTGACTTACCGTGTGGATGAACGATCCATTTGCGTCCAACGATTCCCCCTCCAAAGGACTAATGAACGCTTTCAAGCCACATTTGACCCAAAGTCAACTCCCGAACCCGGGAGAGGTCCAAATACTTTCGAAGGTCTCGAACATATCTTTCCAATAGTTCACCCCATGCGCAATTTGGATTAACGGTTCACACTCTACGAACGATGTTTTGAAGGAACCTGAAAGAGGCTGCCAAATGGCAGGTATCGAACCCTGCCTATCGGCAATGTGCCTAAACACACCTGTCGATTGGAAGGACCAGGGCTATGATGATAGGCAATGCCATGGGCCTATAAAAAGGAGGGCCTAACCTCATTTCAAAAAAGGAGGAAGATCTAAAATCTATCACTCTCAGCAAGCTCAGAAAACCCCTCTCGAAGTCAGCGTGATTTCCACACACAAATCCTTTTCCAACCTTCACTTTTCATCAAACTTGGTGAATTAAGTACCCTCCATCATCACCCAAATTCAAGGGATGCTCTCCAACATCCAAGATCAAGCTCAAGATCTTCAAGAAGGTCCAACTTTCTCAACTATCTCTTTAAATTCCCCTAAATTTGAATTAATCTGTTTTATTACTTAACATTTTTATTCTCTCATCTCACATATCCCAACATAATATTTATTTACTATTATTGCACATATCTTATTTTCATATAAATAAAACCCAAAAAATCAGAAAAAGAGGGTTTGCTCATAAATTCCAAACGGTAATTCTCACACTTTCCTCACACTTTTCTCACAACTAAAACACTTTTTTGCACACACACACATATAAGAGAAGTACTCGATTGGATTTATGGGATAAATCCCACCCCTCATTTTGCATACGAACTACGTGGACTTTGATGCATCTATAGGCTACGTAGGTGTCTCGGGATAAAACCCGAGACTCGAGTCCTTTTTCTACTTTTTCCTATTTTTTCTATATTCTTAAACTTAACTCTCTTAGTTTCTATATATTTACATATACATATATTTGTGCTTAGTGGCGTATTATTCCATATGTGTTATCATTCCATTGTAACGATCAACGCTAGGATAATCGCGTATATCCTATTTTTCTAATATTACTTTTACGAACATTCCTACGGATGACTCGCTTTATCTCTTCCATGATACAAGTCGATGATTCCTATCTCCACTACATATACACATGCACACATATCATGCGAAAATAAAGGAAAATAACAATAACCCATGAGAGACCGTAAGGGAAGAATGGGTGCCTAATACCTTCCCATTTCATAACTTAGCCTCCGAACCCCTTTCGAATCATTTTTGGATTCGTATGTATCAGTATGTCTTTGGATAATGTCTTTCGGGACGAATCCCCTTTCTTTTGTCTGTTTTGAGTAAAATAGACTGGCGAATCTATCTCTCTACATTTTTCACCTCATCACCAACGCCGGTCGATGCGCTCTCGAGAAGGATGCGCGGGACCAAGATCCTCTAGAGACGAAAGAGGACACCCCACACCCTTCTTCTTCGTCTCTCCTGCTGCGAGGATCTGAAGGGATGTCTACAGAAGCGTGATGAGGGATAATACTGTGAAAAAAACTTATCATTTTGTATCTCAGATCAATTTTTATCTATAGAAATGCTTGTTGGTGGTGAATATCTAATTGTTAGAGATAATGGATGCAAAGTATCCAATTATAAAAGGCCCAAGTATATGTATAACCAGTCCTCATGGGATAGCAAACTTCCTACACTAAATAGGATACAAAAACTAGTTAGCTGTGGGATAAAAAAATGCAAAAAATGTGGGCATATGATTATTAAATAAATAATGAAGGATTTATATAACATAAATCTGTGAAGATGTCATGGATTCACAAGTGTCAAACAATTACACAATAAATTAAAATTTACCGCTGACCAAGTTAAAACTCATCTAATTGTAATCGTAAGACCTTTCAAATGGAGGGACCTGATTACCATTCTCAGATGTCTAACTCTAATGTCATTATATGATTCATCTCATCACTGTGAGATCCGAAAAACTTGAATAGAAGTTTATGTCTTATACTAAACCAAGAATTTATTATGTTGGTTCAAGTCTGTGTCATAATCAGAATTCAACTTTGACTACTCTACTATTAAATTTAGCATTACGGATGTATGCAATTGAGATTTAGTAAATCTTAATATACTAAGGTTGTCTCTAATAGCATAGAGTTCAATATTAGTTAAATTTTTGAATCGCCGATACAATTGGTTACAATGAAAATTAGTTATTTTCTTCGAAGTTGGATTGTACGCCATAAAATAAGTATCATTACTAATATTATAAGCCATAAATTAAGAGTAGCTACAGTTAGTAGAACTAAAAACATATAAAAGAATAAGAAGTCAATAAAGTTGAAAGAACTGATAATGTACAGTTGATTCAATGCGCTGATCGTTTGAAAAATATGGTTGCTGCTTAAATTAAACTACACCATACTTCATAAGTGATCATTAATCTTAATCATCTATTTGTATATGTACCTACATTTGAATAAATTTGGAAGTTAAATAGAGTGAAACTAAAAACCTATCTCCTAGAGCCACTCAAGTGACAAATTATGAGAGTATATATAATTTGAGATTTTGCCATTTTTCAAAACTACAAGTTTAATTTCATATAGAATTTAATTAGTTTTCAGAGTTTCAATCACATAATTCCATCTTAAAATGTACACCTCTTTACCTAATTCTATTTGGGTGTGAGCCAAGGTAATGGTTTCAGTGATGAGGTGAAATATGAAAGTATGCATTCCTATTTCCCTTTCTACAGAATTGTAGAACATTTAGTGACTAATTATCGATCTTTCAAATGTAAGGAATGGAAATCTCATGGGAAGAAGAGGCATGAATATGCTAAAAGAGGTCAGATTAAAACCCAATACAAAGACAATCAAAGGCATAGATCTAAGTTGAGGGTTGTAAATCAGTGGGTGTAGAAGTCCTCTACTATCGTACCTTAGAAGCTTGATTCAACTATTATGAAGAAAACTGGAGGGGATCTCGTATATGCACCCTCAAAGGTGATAGGCTGGTCATCCAATGCAATATTTTTGAGCAATGATTCATAAGATAGTGCTATGAATGTTCTTAACATGATTGAGCCCAATGCATTGGTATCGAAGGAAAATTCTATCCATGGTTCGTCAGATCAATCCTTTTCATGAGGATAATTTTAAAAAACAACTTGGTATTGAGTACAAATATCTCCAATTAGAGTTGTCATTTTTAACACAACCCAATAATTGGATATGAAAACAACACGGTGTTATCATAATTGGGATTAGTGTAAATATGTTTGGATTTGTAACATGTTGATTAGTACACTTCAACAAGGAGAACACGTATCAAGTTAGGAGTTCATGGGATGGGGTGGTGGTGGGAGAATTGCTTATTCTGCTAGCATTCATATACTTCTTTATAAAGGGCTGGGCATTCTCCTACTATTACTATTTATATATCTTACTAATGCTTCTTTTTCTATTGAAAAAATATTCTTACGAGGAAACCACACCAGATCCTCACAAAACTATATTAGAACCAATCGTGAGGGGTGATCTCTTAGCAGTTAAGATAGCAAAACAAATTTGCAAAAAAAGTCTAAAGCAATGAGCATCGAGTTTGACAAGAAGATGCGGGTGTGAAAAACTATCAATGTAATTAAACCAAAATAAAATCCTCTAAAACATAAAGATAGTAAAAGGCTCAATATACCATTAATAGCCAAAACCAAATTGAATCCAATGTACCAGGTCTTATTGATCCAAGACATAGTAGTAAAAAAGATCAAGGAAAAAAACATAATAACTTGGGTTGAATTTGTAGAATGGGAAGAGAGTGATCAAATGCAATTAAATGTGGTGGACAAAGAATTCGAAGACAGTGAGCTAATACAAATAATGATTAGTGCTCTAGAAAATAGTGATTTGAATAGAGATGAAGAGCATATTATAATTGGGAGCAATACAAAATTAGGAGGATACTGAGCTATAAAGGGAGGAGTATACAAAGGAATTTACTCCAGTAGTTTGAAAAGGCATAAGAAAAAGATGAAGTAAAAGGAAAAAATGGAAAAGGATAAATAAGAAGAAATGGATAAACTAAGAGCTTGGACATAACTCATATATCCAACATCAGTCCTCCATTTTTATATTTTTTTAGTTAATGCGAGTGCCAACTATGTGAAAATAAGGACCCTATGGGAAGCTTTCAATGTATGAAATTAATAAATTTCCCTTATTTATGTATAGGGGACTTCAACTTAGTTTTGGGAACTCATGAGCATAGAATAATGGCTCTCACTAATCATTTTGTCTGTCAATATTTTCACAACTTCATTGAGAATAACATTTTGGTTCAGTTGGATAGTGTGGGGAAATTCTTTACTTGGACGAGAGGCAAAATTTCATTTAGATTGGATAGAGCTCTATGTACTCAAAGTTGGATCGATTTTTGGGATTTTATTTCAGTTTCCACACATTATAGAACGTGTTATGATTGTGTCCCTCTCTTGCTTAATGTTAATTCGAGTGTGGTGAGAGGACCTAAACCACTCCTTACATTTATGGACCTAGTCAAAAGCACATGGAATTATGTTCAAGTGTAAGGCCATGCTAGGTACATTTTTAAATACAAAATAAAAAAAATTGAAGACCGTGCAGGTAGATTGGAACATCGATATCTTTGAGAATATTCATTTTATGGTTGAGAAGTCTACAGTTTCTCTTAATAATATTTAGCAAGTTGTAATGCCCCGTATTTCTATGTACATGGAATTTAATTAATTTGGTAATTCATTCGTTTTAATTTAAATTACATGTGACATAATTTAATTTAATAAAATAATAATGTGAATATTAAATATTAATCAAGAGAGAGCGCTTAATGATTAATATTATGTGTTAAATCTACTAAGTGGATAGTAAATAATTTATGGAAATTATTATGCGTCATAGAGAGTGAGATTGGCGTAATTGTATTTATATCAACTGGGAGTCGCGTGTAGGATAATTTTTTAGAGTGACTCGGATGATGATTTCAAGATCACGAATGACTGCTAAAGGGTCGAAATAGTCAAAATAGTATACCCGAGGGTGTTGATTGGGTTGTGGGGAAATTTTAGACTAAACTGGAACCATATGGGGGCATTTGAGTCATTTGGTAATTAAGGGTTAAGGGAACTACGAATTTTCAACATCTTTATCAGCATATAGATGGGGTAGGCTAGGATTTATAGGTTAGAAAACCAACAGAGGACATTAAAGAAGAAGGAGAGGCCATTCTTGAAGTTTAAGGAAGGGTTCTTGAGAGATTCAAGTGATTCTTGTACCACAAACAACTTTGGAGGGAGGATTGGAAGTGAAGACAATCAAACCCAACACTAAATCATGAAATCAGATCATAAAAACCAAGGCAAGTGTTTATTTACAATTTTCCTTAATGTTATAATACCTATGTAAGAGTAGGGTTTATACATCTTGATATAAATGATGAATTGGAATTTAAGTGAATTTAAATCCCTTTTATGGGTAGGATTTCATGTAAACTGATTGTATGCATGTAGAAGTTATGAAATCAGAACATGAGTGATAATCTAGATGAGAAAAATCCGGGCTTTATGTTGTGTATAAATGAAGAACATGAAAATTTAGGGTTTTAATGAATAGATGTTATGATCCATTCTTGATTAGAAATCATAATGTTTTGAGGATTATATTACGATGGAAATCATCCTAACACATATAGATAATGTTTAACACAATTGGTTTGAAGTTTGGTAGAGAATCATGGAAAATTGAATGAGAAAAATTCACTTGCGTACAGGAAGAAGACGATCTGGTGCATTTCGAATTGATTCGATGCAGGGGTGAATCGATTTGGCCTCATGGGCGAATCGATTCGGTTTCCCAGAATATGTGAAAAATCCCCTTTTAAGCCTAGAACTCGCAAATTATTGTTGGGGAAACACTAGGGATCTTGTTAAAATATAATGAGGAAATTGATATATTACAGTAGGCCTATCATAGGGTCATGACTTAGTCTTATTAAGATAATTAAGGTGAGAATGAAATGGGCTTAAATTGTTACGTAACTAATTCGAGAGAAGGAGGATGAATTAAGGAAATCTCAAGTGAATATAATATATAGATCAATAGTGCATGATAGCGTTAACTACTGAAATGACTTAAGGGAGTAACTAGGACCCTTAGAGTAGATAATAATACAGGAACAAATACAATAGTGAGAATAATCGTAGCGTGATAGTACGGTGAGTATTCGAGAGATAAATACTACATACGAAGTACGATAATAAGGTTGTGTGTATACATACTGATTTAATATATATATATATATATATATATATATATATATATATATATATAGGTTATGTGTATACCTATTATATGATTACTGTTAAATGTGCCCCACGACATAGAATTTAGTGTAGCGCACTATGTACCGTGTATTAGTGAGACTAACAGGTCCTTTGGGTACGTTAGATATGTGCGTAGCCTAAAGGCTTAGAACTATGTTCGCCTCCATTGCTTGTTATTTGATTTTTGGGTTCAAGGAGACATGCCGAACCAATAATCCTTAATTTAGTACGAGAGGTACATGGACTCATAGCAGAGTATGCCAATTATTCACGGTGGTCCTTTTGAGAGACCCCGTAATTATATATGAAAACGATAGGACCCAAATTTTAAAAGCTTATCAAAAATGATAATTTCAATTTCCTTTAAAAGATGCGGAATAAGAGATGGTTCAATTAAACACACACAAACACCAAATTTCAATTTCTTTTACAAATTAAAATTAAACAAAGTTTAAAGTGAAATTAAATTAATGAACAAATGAATTTTTCACTTTAACATATTAACTAAACCCAAGTCCTAGAAATTTGCATAAAACATATTTTCAATATAACCAAATTAGGCCAAACCAATTTTAACAAATTAAGTGATGACTTGAATTAAATTAACATAAAGATTACCCAAATTAATTTTGCACTAAATTAAGCAAGTTGTGATTTAACCCAAATTTTATCTTTTTACCTAAGCATGCATTTAAGGTGAATTTTGAAAAAGATAAAATAAACAAATAAATCACTATGCTGCGATGTACAAGGAAAAACCCACAACGGGAAAAAACCTCGGACGACCCTAGCCTCAAATCCACTAAGTACGGTTTTAAAAATACAAGACAGTAAGACTTACAACACTCGACTTGACTTCTTCCAAGCCCCGACGCTCCTTCTTGTATACACCTCTACCTAGCGAATAACCACGTAGCTCCACTGCGGTCTCAAAATTCACTGATCGGACTTTAGGAACCACCGTCAACCACACATGGTGCCTTTCACCATGTGACAATGCCGCAGTAAAACCAACGAATTTATTCTTTATGGGATGTAGAAGTAAACCCAAACGAACTCTTCAACTCGATAGAGTAAAACCGGTTCCAAACACTCCAAGCTAGATATATATATGGTAGCTTGGAATAAACAAACAATGGGTGTAAACTAAAGTATTTTTCAAATAATGTTCTTGAACTGCAAACACTTAAACATGAACTTTTGAACTTAAGAATTTTTCTCTCAAAAATTTCTCTCTAAAAGGTGTTTTGAAAATGTCAAAAGTTGGTTTTTCAGACTTGGTTCCTACACATATAACTTCTGGAAAAAGTTAGTATGTAAAGGTAAGTGGAAACATGGGAAAATTGCTCAAAACTACCAGAAAAATTTCCCGCCTGAAATCTCGTTCGAATGAGATTTTCGTTTGAACGAAGTTTCGTTCGAACGATACTTCTAACGATGTTCCAAAGGCACGTCATTGGAAAACCTCGTTCGAACGATATTCTCGTTCAAATGACAATATCGAACGACTTTGTAGAATGTTCAAAAATTCAAGTTTAGCCCAGAAACTTTATTTTAAAGTTTTAAAGAAACTTTTTGAAAATAAACAATTGTTTAAAATAAAATTGCACCCAATACAAACTGTTCCAAGATCCTATATAAATATGTAATGCATTCATACCTTAGTAGCACACATTGTTGACGTAGAAACAAGGCACAACAAACTCGGTATTTGATGAAGTTTTAATCTTGGCCGCTATGTCTTCAACTTTGGTATGACATAGGCTTGAAGGATGGTCAAGAACTCTATCCTATGACTCAAACATTTTTGTCCAAAATTGATCCAAAACAACAAAGGAATCAATTGGAAATTTGTGTCCTTAAAAATCTCCCCCTTTGGCTATTCCGGGATAAAAATCAAAACAAAATCCTTAAGGGCCGTCAAGCTCTACTGGACTTAAAAAAATGTCCCACCCAAAATAAACATACAATAGCTTGACTCACAATCCAAGGATCAATATCTTTGCCGACGATGAAAGTTGCCATTTAGAAGAATTCCTGCACACTTAAGCAAACTATCAAACGCATAAGGAATATCAAAATATTAAATACAATTACCCCCCTAAATTAATTCTCCCCTTTATCAACTATGATCAACCTAAGAAGATAGAGCTCTCCCTCTAAGTTAAATCTCCTAAACTTAGATAAGATTACAATAGGATTAGATACCATTTCTCCCCCTATCATTCTCCCCCTTTTTGTTCAGGAATAGACAAAGGCTAAAGAATCAAAAATTAACTTATCTCCCCCAATTAAAGCATATACACCCACGAAACTAAACCATGGATTAATAGAATGGGATAACAATCTAAACATGCGATTGTGCATAAAGTGATGATAACATTAAAGCACATGGGCAACTAAAATTCAACTAATCCACAGAAATTTATGAATATCAACTATGATTCGATAAGAAAAGATATCAATTGATTGTAGTAATCTAAGCATGTGATATCGAAACAGGATTTGCAATGAGATAGATACCAAAATTGAATTAAAAGCATAAATGGACTAGAAAGCAAGGCAAAGAAAAAAAATACCATATATATGTAGACAATAATGAATATCACTAACGCACACGAACATATATATAGGTATAGACACCACACATGACACAAAATACAATAGGCTTTTCACACTCGTATGGCAAAAATGTCGCATATGGAAAGGGAAGTGTTGGGGTGTAACTAGTAACAATTGAATTTAGACCCAATCATTTAAAACATGCTCATGGAGTTCTCAATTGATTGCAAACTTCATAACATTTGAATATAACCTCTTGTGACAATATAAATTGAACTCAATGAACAAACATACACAATGCATACAAGCCTAGACATTTGAAGATTCTACAAACCAATAGAGTAATGACATTGAAAGTACAACTAGGATAAACGGACATTTTGTAAACCGTTGATATATCATCCAAACTCCCTCAATTAGCATATTATGGTAATCTTTTGAATGAGTAAATCAACTAAACAAGGCCTTGGCAATTATTTTTCTTTTTAATGCCATATTTTATTTTAGGCCTTTGGACCATGTATTTTTTTTAGGTCCAATCCAAACGGTGGCTTACTCGCAAAGGATGATTATTACTTTTGGAGCCCTTGCCCGTGCACATTTATATATATCATTATTTATATCTCACACAAATCTCATGTGTAACAGATTTTAACATGCACTAGTCCTCCTAGGTCACATAATATGTTGATGACAAGATTGGTAGGAGAACACCTCACAAAGCTCAAATATACTTATGAAGTTAAAATTTCAAGTGAGTTCGTGCATGTGTGAATTGAGGCATATAAAAATAGAATCCATTATATCAACTACTCCACGTAAGAATGGTAAAGAACATTTTAAGGGTTGACAATCTTAACCAAAAGTTCTAGACACATGGAAGCAAAAAAGATGGGATTCTAACATAAGTGTATGCCACATAGAGCATGTCAAACTAAAATACACACAAACCAAAAATCCTTTTGAATTTTTCAAAATTTTAAACCAAACAACAAAAATATTTACTCAAAAGACAAACAAAATCATTTGTATTTTTCATAAAGCCTTAAATTACTAAAAAGGTAAAATACAAATGATAAATAAAAATCTTTTTGTATTTTTCATTTAATGCAAACTAAAATGAAAGAACTATAATACAAAAGATAGACACAAATCATTATTATAGCATGTGATTAAGCATGGAGAATAGACTAGAAAATGATTAAGAAGCATACTATTAGAATGATAATATAGCATGAAGCACAAAAGCTAAAGTACGCAAACATCTAACACATTCAACCTTTAGATTTAGCAAGTGAGGAAGCATGTGAAAGCAAATGAGAATCAAAAATGTTTTTTTATAGAGCTACCAAGACGGATCTCCTAACCCAAACTAATGACGATCTCGGGGTGTAGGAATCTTGACTACCTTGGTTGCCTTACGATGGGATTTTGTAGGACCTCGTTTAAGATTAAAACTAAATTTCTTAAGATGACCTTTTCAACCACAATGTGAGCACCTAAAGACTCTGTGAAAAGACTTACCTAAGGAATGATCTCTAAAGGCTTTCCTAGGCGATTCTCTTAAAACATTGGTTTTGACTTTATGCGATGATTCATTACATGTATTGAAGCCTAAACCACAAGTATCATTTTTAATTTGGACCGTTACTAATATTTTATCTAATTTCTCCGAACGACACTCCAAATAAAATTTGACTTTACTAAAGTCTTTTAATTTATTTTGTAAATTTAAAATGTTAGACTCTAATAAAATATTTCTCTCTTCAAACTCGAGAAGCTCCTTTTTCATTGACTCCATTAAACCTTTAAGGTTATCTCTCTCGCCTTCTATATATTCAAGCTCCTCTCGAAGAGTTCTCTCATGTGTACTAAGGTCTTCAACCAACAAACTATCATCAACGACCTTGACACGCTCTTTTAAACTAGCTTCTAACTTCAAATTAGCTCTTTTTAATTTAATAGATTCTTCATAAAGTTCTTGAAAATCATTTTGAAGTTCACTCACATCAACCTCTTCTTCATTTTCACTCTCTCTTTCTTCTCGACGCTCACTACCATCATCTTTATAGGTTCACAAACAAAGGCCTCAGAATGTTATGTATTAAGATGTCATAATTGGATGATTCCTCACTATCACTTACATAACTAGCAATGAACGCGGTATAGTTGCGCTCAATGGGGGAATCGGGTCCCTCTTCCTTATCACTATCACTAAGGGTTGCATTAAAAGAAATTGGTTGCTTACCCTCTCTCCTTAGTTTAGTGGGACACTCTTTTGCCCTATGGCCGTACCGTTCATAACCATAACACCTATTTGACTCGTCCCTATTTAAATTTTCATTAATAGTTTTAGGGATCTTCTCGGCTTTGTCATGCGTAGATTTTTCAAATTTCTTAAAATCATTTTTAAATTTATCTTTGGTAAATTTAAGAAATTTTCGACACTTTCTAGCAAACATAGCCATATTTTTCTGAGTCACTATCACTTTCACTCTCTACTACTTATTTGTCCTCCTGTCGGGCTTTCAAAGCAATGCCCATATCTATTTTCTTTTCATTTTTAGAGGGAAACATGCCTAGTTCATAGGTTTGTAAATCACCTACGAGCTCTTCTAATTTCGTAGAGGCTAAAGTTGGTAAAGAATTTAACACAGTCACCTTTGGAATAAATCTATCGGGTAGGGACCTTAAATTTTCTTTACTACTCGGTTGTCAAGTATTTTCTCTCCCAAATTAAAAGATGAATTAACAATATCGAAAAGTATAGCATAAAATTCATTACAAGTTTATTTTTCATTCATTTTGATGGTTTCAAATTGAGTGGTGAGGTTTTGGAGTTTCGAAGCCTTAACGACACTAGTTCCTTCATAAGTGATTTGTAAAATATACTAAGCTTCTTTAGAGGTTTCACATGTCATAATGCGACGGAATTCATCATGTGTGATAGTGCTAAACAAGGCATTTAAACCTCAGGAATTAAAATTAGATAGTTTAAATTAATTATCCCTCCATCTATCGGCCGGTTTGTGAACACGCTTATTATCTACTAAATGTGTAGGTGGGGACCACCCGTTAACAACAGACAACCAAACCCTCTCATCGATAGATTTTAGTCCCGATTTCATCCGCGCTTTCCAATACGTATAATTAGAACCATCGAAAATAGGAAATTTTGAAAATGGGAAAAATTTCATTTTTTGTCAAAAATATTTAAAGGATCTTAAACGCAATAATTTAGCAATCCTGCTCTGATACCAATTTGAAAACGATAGGACCCCAATTTTAAAATCTTATGCAAAAGGATAATTTCAATTTCCTTTAAAAGATGTGGAATAAGAGATGGTTCAATTAAACACACACAAACACCAAATTTTAATTTCTTTTACAAATTAAAATTAAACAAAGTTCAAAGTGAAATTAAATTAATGAACAAATGAATTTTTCACTTTAACATATTAACTCAACCCAAGTTCTAGAAATTTTCCTAAAACATATTTTCAATATAACCAAATTAGGTCAAACCAATTTCAACAAATTAAGTGATGACTTGAATTAAATTAACATAAACATTATCGAAATTAATTTTGCACCAAATTAAGTAAGTAGTGATTTAACCCAAATTTTATCTGTTTACCTAAGCATGAATCCAAGGTGAATTTTGCAAAAGATAAAATAAACAAATAAATCATTACGTCGTGATGTACGAGGAAAAACCCACAACAGAAAAAAAAACCTCGGACGACCCTAGCCTCAAATCCACTAAGTACGGTTTTACAAATACAAGACAGTAAGACTTATAACACTCGACTTGACTCCGTCCAAGCCTTGTTTATCAGTATTGTATACACCTCTTCTTAGAGAATAACCATGGAGCTCCACCGTGGTCTCGAAATTCACTGATCGGACTATAGGAACCACCGTCAACCACACATGGTGCCTTTCACCATGTGAGAATGCCGCAGCAAAACCAACGAACTTATTCTTTATGGGATATAGAAGTAAACCCAAACGAACTCTTCAACTCAGTAGAGTAAACCCAATGCCAAACACTCCAAGCAAGATATATATATGGTAACTTGGAATAAAACAAACAATGGGTGTAAACTAAAGTGTTTTTCAAATAATGTTCTTGAACTACAAACACTTAAACATGAACTTTTGAACTTTGGAATTTTTCTCTCAAAAAATTTTCTCTCTAAAAGGTGTTTAGAAAATGTCAAAAGTTGGTTTTTCAAACTTGGTTCCCACACATATAACTTTTGCCAAAAGTTAGTGGGTAAAGGTAAGTGGAAACATGGGAAAAAATGCTCAAAACTGCCAGAAAAATTTCCCGCCTGAAATCTCGTTCAAACGATACTTCTAACGAAGTTCCAGAGGAAGGTTGTTGGCAAACATCATTCGAACGATATTCTCATTTGAATTAAAAACTCGTTCGAACGACTTTCCAGAATGTTTAAAAATTCAATTTTAGCCCAGAAACTTTATTTTAAAGTTTTAAAGAAACTTTCTGAAAATAAACAACAGTTTAAAATAAAATTACACCCAATACAAATTATTCCAAGCTCCTATATAAATATGTAATGCATTCATACCTTAGGAGTAAATGGAACACATGTTGTTGATGTGGAAACGAGGCACAACAAACTCGGCATTTGATGAAGCTTTAATCTTGGCTGCTACGTCTTCTGCTTTGGTATGTCATAGGCTTGAAGGATGGTCAAGAACTCTATCCTATGACTCAAACATTTTTGTTCGAAATTGAACGAAAACAACAAAGGACTCAATTGGAAATTTGTGTCCTTACAATATATATTAGTGAGATAAATATATATACGAGCTTAAATAACTCTACTTACGTGTGATAGTAGATATATTGATAGTGTGTATATAAATAATGAATTAAGTAATGAAACATAATTTAAGGATTAAATGATAATAGATGTAGAATGTAACTTATGATATCAATAACATACGAGAGATGTTAATTCAGATAATGTATTGTATGGGCAGTAAGGGGACTTATAGGTGTCGATAGTCCAGATAGATACTTACATTTAGTTAGCTTGGATAGTATGGATAGGTGGCCTAAGTAGAAAAAATTAGGCATGCACAATGGTTGAGAGGTGAGTGAACTCAAGAGAGTGTACGTGAACTTAACATGTGTAACCAATAACTAATTTTTAAATTGTGATAAATACTTGCTAAATGTTTTCAAAATATTTTGGTTTCTAACCCTTACTATAAATATTTTTCCAATACCTTTTAGGTGTCCATCCACAGGGACGCCATACTTGACGATATATTATAGGGATGATTAGCTGAATCACTATAGAAGCTTGCAGTCCTTGATTAGACGCATCCACCTTTCATTCCTAGTGTAGGATTTCATTTCAGTCTCTCAGTTGGGCATGTGGCCCCAGTTAGAGTTTATTTATTCAATTATTCAGTTCACACTTATATCAGGATTTATTTACTATCTGTTGGACTTATTTATTGGATTTGGATTTTGTAGCCGATGGTTTATTTGGCAAGACATTTACTCATTTATTTATTCCTTATGATGGTTTAGTCTATATTCATTGTGTGAATGTTTTAATTTAGTTTTTCGCGGATTATTGTTAATTGTGTAATGAAAGATAAAATTTTGGCAACGGATTAATTAACTAATAGGTGGTTAGTAATTAATATGGTTTTCGACAGTGATGCTTAGAATGGCCCATATTGATGCTGAGAATGAACTATATCCTATGACCATAGTGATTCTATAGAGGTTCAAGCCCAAATTTAAATGCTCATATCCCTGAAAGCTAAAGAACATTTCTGGAAGGATAAGTCTAGACTAAAATGGTTATGTGAGGGAGATACGATTATTACTTTATTTCACAAAAATGATGCCAAATATACTGGAAGAAGACTTTTATCTTCATTAAGAATTTATAATCACATGGTGGAAGATTCTACCCTGCGGTAGTTTCATATTATCTAATACTTTTCTCAACTGTATGAAGCTAAAACCACAGTGAATATTTTTATTATTGGTATATATGTTCCTAATCTAATGACTGATGGTAATGCCTTTCTCTCTGTCATTCCTTCTATTTTATAAATTGAATAATCTATGGTTGATATGAATCATATGTTTGCACTTGGACTTGATGGTTTCCTTGGTTCCTTTTATAAATATTTTTGGGAAATTATGGGTGAAGATGTTTGGAAATATATTAAGGAGTTATTTCTTTCGAAATGGATCCTGTTTAGCCTAAATGCTAACTTCATTTCTATCATTCCTAAAAGGGATAATACTGATACCTTTTGTGATTTTAAACCCATTACTATGGGAAGTTATGTGATTGAATTAATTCCTATGATCCTGGATGGAAGATTAACTCGAATCATTGGTAAACTTATATCTCCAAATTAGAAATCTTTCATAAAAGGCAAAATAATTCATGGATTAATTCCTTTAGTATCATAAAACTCTGGATTATAGGCTTATAGGTGGATATTGGTATGAATTTTGATGTGGCGAAGGCTTTTTATACTCTTCAATAAGTATAAGACCTCATGTAAATAATTTTTGCCTTTAAAATTTGGATGAAACAAAGATGTGCATGTGTTAATTCAAAATGATATAATGATCGCTGTTCAATGGTTTAAATTTCACCCGAATATAATCCCAGAATGAAGGTTTAAACTCATTATCCACCTATTTTTTCTTATCTTCATCCACAAATAAATTCCTCGACCCTATCCACCCAGTTTACCAACCTTGTCAATTTAAACTCTTAGACCATGTCAAGATAGACCAAGTCTGATAATGAAACATAGAGTCCCATCCATGAAGGCACAACCAAACATAAATCATAATAGTGGAAAAGTCATTCATAATTATCGACCTCCAATGGGTGAAACAAACCACCTAATATTGAAATAAATCAAACAAATAACCAGTGGAGCTCTATCTAAGTGGAGTACACAACCCAATGATTATTACTTTTCTCTAAATACTTTCTAAAGAAAACCCTTACCATTTGACAAATTCTAACTCTGGGGAAATGGAAAAGGAGGATCCTAAAGAGAGAAATTAAAGGTGAGTGTAAAATTATCTATATCCTATACAGAACTCTATTAGTTGCAAACGTATCGGCTACATTGAATTCTTCCTCCTCCAAGTAATAATCCAGCATCACATTTTTGTTTACAACATTTATATGATCTAGAGAATGAAAATGATGAAGAGAAAAAACATGGAACCATCAATCCACTTTAATATGCATTAAATTAAGATGCATGAACATAAGACCACTTTATTGTTGTTTTCAATTTTTTGACCACCAACGCCCATTGAGAATCCCAAAACGACCGTCTACTTGTTAAATTGAAATACACATAGTTTGATGAGATCACATGCACTTCCTAAGAGGAAATTATGTACCTCTTGGGGTGTTCGTGCCTCTCACTGGGCCACTCGATTGACGTTTTGAGTATTTTCCACATAAAATCCATTTTTAACATATACTAATAAATTATGACATTTGAGAGTTCGATTAGGAAATGGACACTTCCCATAGGTTAATTTTCTGCATCTTGGGGTGTCCATGTCTCTTTTCATGTCATTGATGATTTTTGAGTTTTCGACCCCTAAGACCCATTTTTAGCCCCAACATAAATGTCTACTAATCAATTTCAAAAATTGGGTGTCCAAAGAAGCATGATTACTACCAACAAGTTTATTTGACACTCATTAAAATGTTTCTCTCTTATTTTAGGCCACTTCATTATTTTATTCATTTTTCCCGTAAAACCCATTGTTACCCTCAATATGAGCTATGGCCGTCAATTTTCACAATCGAATGTCCGATAAGGACAAGATCACCGATGACAAGTATCTTTGTTACCTTTTAGAGTGTTTGTACCTCTTTTTATGTCCATTGGTCGTTGATTTAAGTTTGTGCCCACAAATTCCATTTTTAATCCTTAATAAAATGTTTACTTTTGAATTAATGAAACTGGGTGAGAAATAAAAAAATAATCACTTACTAGAGGATATTGTGGTACCTCTTGAGGTGTTCATGCTTCTTTTAAATCACACAACTGCTCTTTTGAGTTTTCGCCTCCAAAATCTCACCGTTAATCCTAAAAATAGTGTATACTAGTCAATTATAGAAATTGGGAATTCGGTGAAGATAAGGTCACTTCCCTCAAGTTTAGTTTTAGAAAAAAGGGGTAGAGCCCCCTTACTATATTCAATAAAATTGTAAGGAATAACCCCTTCTGAGGTGCACAACAAAATTTGAGAGTGATATCAATACACACAAAATTGGAATCTTTGTAAAAGATGATCGTGCAATGAAAATGACCAATAGTTCCAAGAAGCACCAACCATGAAGACCCTACCAAAATTTGATATATGGGGTAACTTTTTTATCCATCTTGATAAGGACTTTAATTTTAGGAGGAAGGGAATTCATGTTATTACCATAAAAAGGAGATTCCGTTGTGGCTAAAGCTATAGCCACTGAGTTAGCTTCTTTAGCCATGTGAGTATAAAAGAGGTTATAACCCGATGCCGTATGATTAATATCCTGAACTAAATCCCTTACTTTCCAAGGGATAATACTGAGCTTGGCATTAAGATAGGAAGTAATTAGGGGAGAAGATGATTCCACTTTAAGATCAGTAAAACCTTTTGAGAGGCTAAGAGAACTTCCCTCAAGTTACATTGATACCTTTGGGGAGAATTGTGCCTCTTGTCGGGTCACTTCACTGTTGTTTTCAATTTCCCACCCCGCCTTCCAAAGATTATTAAAAAAACGTATTTCCATTTGATATTAAACATGTTGAAATTTAGCATATGCCCCCCCCTCCCCCCCCAAAAAAAAGTTTAGCAAACAATTATCTTTTATGAAGTCTAAAAAGTATTAGAAGAAAAGGAAAATTGACGCTAATTAACGACACATTTGTGATGAGAAAAAAAGTAACCATATTATAAAATAAAAAATATATGAGGGTTAATTCTCTTTTGCAACCAATTAGAGTGATCCTATATGTGGCTTAATTCTCACGCAACAAATGCCTAAAGAAAGACAAATTTGATGGAGTGATACTTTGGAAGGATCAATTTTCTAAAAATCATTAACGTTGGTGACGAAAAATACACACTAAAGCAACTCGATAATTTAAGTGGATGTTTATCTACTAACGCACCATATATATGGAATTAAATATGAGAAATATTTGTTACATTTATAATATACTTTCTTGATGATTGTTATTATTATTATTTTAAAACTATACATTCTCAATATCATTCACATACAACAAATCTCGAAAACAAATCATGTTCAAACAATTGAGTTTGAAATCCATATACAGGCTCATACATTCAAAACCCAAACAAATACACACTAAATTGAGCAAAAAAAAAATACCATACCCAACCGAGAAACAAATACACTTGAAATTTGAATACCATCTGTGCACGAGAATTCATGAGAGTGTCAACACATATCCAATCTAGTTTCTGAGACCAAAAAAAATAAAAAAAAATTGGGAGATGATTATTTGTTTTTAAGGTCGTATCTTATTATAGTTCATATATAATATTTACACAAGCAACGATAAAAAATTTAACCATACGCGCATCTAGATATATAGAATCTACCTGAGCTTTCTGGAAGAGCCAGTACCATCAGAGTGAGCTATACTCCAATTGAGTAAACTTTCCCAAGTAAATCTATATGTGGCCATTTTAATATGGAGTAAGGGAAACAAACCCAAGATTTTTTTTTGAAATTATTAACAATAAATATAATTATATATGTATAACATTTAAGTGCATGTATATAGTTAACACAAGCAAACATATCAATAATTTTAACTAAAATTCACACAAACAAGTACAAAAATATTCTCATGAATTATTGTAAAAACTAATTGACAGTCCATGTTTTCAACTAGCTCACCCTCAACCTCCTATCACCACTACAAATCAATCCATTATAAAAACTAATTATATTAATCGATAACCAATAATTAAAATTACCTTTTATCCTTATCAATTTGATGATACAATAACTTGATTGCACAAAATTAGATTAACTCAATCGACTATATCATGTACTTTATTTTCCTATATCATCCAAAAATCATATTCCAGATTTTAAAGTCAACCATGTATCACTGATTGGAGCAGTTAAAACACCAATCAAATAAACAAAATCCCAACTATTAAACATGGATATGAAATAAAATTTTTGAAACCAATAGTATACCCATTGATTCAAAATATCTCATAAATTAGTAATTGGTCCATTGTTTAAATCAGTATGACACTGTTAGTCCCCTCTTATACAATCATCCAACAAATTCAATTAGAACATAAATCCTTTAACATGCAAGAATGGTATAAAAGATAAAAAAACTAAAAACAATACGACTTACATCAGCTTAACTAGTGTCGAGGGCGATGGATAGGGATGGTGATAAGGCTAGGGAGACTAGGTCAAGGGCGATGAGGGTGTGCGAGGCTTAGAGTGTACATTGGGTGAAGAAGAAGGAGAAGAATGGAGTGATGGTTTTCTTTTGTTTTTTTTCTTTCATTTTTTATTTTCTTAGGCTCTTAGGCTGATAGAAGAAGAAGGAGTAAAAAGTGATAAAGAGAAGCTCAAATGGTTTTAGACGTATCATACTATTACAATCTCATTTAGTAGTACTTTTTTAGAGGGGTGAAAAAAGGGGTCTTAAAAACATTTTAAGACTGATAATTTTACCCGCCTAAAACTGTGGGTTTTAGAGACCCAAATTTAAACCGTCTCAAAAGGTTTAGTCCTAAAATGTACTTTTTGTAGTGAATGTGTTTACTTTATATATTTTATTACTACTTTTCTCTTCATATATGTTATATATTTAATTTAGTTGACTTCATGCCTATCTATTGCCTTGTGTTTTCCCTTTGACCATTTGGAAAGGGGTGAGAAAATTTGGGCTTTAGTGGGATTACTGTTGCATGGATTTAGTTAGAGAGTCTGTGAGCGAGGGTAGGATGTGATTTTTTTAGTTTTATCTACCATACATAATTTTATTCTCATTTGTATTTTTTGACGTCACATGTGTGCCGAGTGTGTTGGATATATGCACCATATATCCAAAATCCTTATAACATATGGTGTTAGTCTTACAAGGATTTTGAGCGGGTATAAGATTTTTTATCCGAATTTTTTTATCGGTCTTTATTAGTTATGTACTGGAAGGGGTGGAGATTTGTAGACTATTATATATAGACAAAACCTAGGTCTAAGCTTGAGGATTTTACGACTTCTTACTTAACTTCATCATTCATCTTACCAAAATTCAACATACATGTTCACACAAACACAAATAGGATTGGTAAGTTATGATGAAATTTTGTCTTAGAGGTCTGATATATTTACCAAGTGAGAGAAGATGAATTTTTATTTTTTCAATCTAAATAAAGTTTTAAAACAAAAAAAATTACACAATTAAATTTTTTGCTAGAGCTCGTTCGAAAATAGTCTAGACAGCATAAGTAATCTCATTCGCACAAGACTTTTCACGAAGTTTTTCCTTGAGATTATTTTTATTTGGATGGTTGAGACAATTGGTTTCGTAAGAATCTCATGGTAAGTATACTTCACATGAGGCTTCTAACAAGCAAAAAAACTAGCCTCATCCAAACTAGTTAGAAGAAGACTTCACATAAGGTTAATGATTCCTAAGTAAATTAAATCATACGAAGTTTGTTGGAACTTAAAAGTATCATAAGAGTTGGATTATTTTCACGAGAGACCCATCTCTTTTTCATAATATCACGTATTTTTATTTTGATCACAACTATTTTTCTAAGGAAGTATGAACCCTTCATTTAATGTGATTCCGATTTTCGACTTCAATTTCACAAACCCTAAAGAGCCTTTTTGGATAGTTTGATTAGAGATCTTTGAACTAGAATTTTAAACGATATATCTTATATAGGAAAAATATCTACATATTCAATATTTTTTTTATCTATAGCACGATAATTGGTGTTCTTTTAAATCATCCAAGACAAAATCCATGGAGACTGAGGCTTACGAGTTACGAGGAGTTATTGTGGAGAATCAACTTTTTCTAGTGTTGTAAAGGTTTCAATCCTGAATGTAAGAGCGATTCATGGATATTAAATCAAGTATTTTATGTCATGTCACACTTGTTTAATTCTTGAGAAATTTGCTTTAATGGATTTTAAGGGTATCTACTAAAACTTCGATCTCCTGTATATGACTCATTTATATTTGAATTTACTTATCTACAAGTCACATGAAATTGAATATAATATTATAGTTATGCATTTAATTTAGAATCAATTTTTGTTAAATTCATTTAAGTTGTAGCTTATGACAATTCAACTAATTTATATTGGAATTGTCGATTAACTTTGTTAAATAATTGAAGTAGACAGCCTAGGTTTTTCAATAGTAGGTCAAATTTCTAGGTAGAATTTAGAAAGTGTTTAATGGTCAAAATAATGTTAAATAATATCTTTAAACCAACAAATCAAATTTTCAAATTCATCTTGTTGGGGTTGAGGTTTAACAAAGGAATAAAAGGAACATCATTTCTTTTGACAATTACTTGGATTTAATGGTAAAAATATGGTAGTTGTTTAAAACACATGTTCAAATTCAAATTATTAAGTGAGCAAAGTTATAAGAACATCATTTATTTTCTAATTTTGTGCGAGTTTATAAGGTGAGCGTGGACAATATGTGTCGACTATATATGTGTGTATGTGTGTGTGTGTGTGAGGGAGAGAGAGAGAGAGAGAGAGAGAGAGAGATGCCGTAGCACCAAACTTTTGAAGGCGAATGGAGATCAAGAATTTCATCATCGCTTTTGTATGTATATATGTTTCATATTTAAAATTCCAAAGTTAATAAATGTTATTAATGGTTAAGTAGGGTTAGAAAATTTATATGGTAACTTAATTATCAAATTAAATGTTACAAAAATATAACAATCCATGATACAAGAAGGGTTACTACAGTGAGTGGATTAATTATGTTTTTAATGAGTCCTATCTATTACTACATATATGAACTGGTTGGGCCTTTTTTAAGTTAAAAGAGCAAGACAGTGTTTGTGCTTTTAAAAAATATTTGTGAAAACATGGTTTAAGTTAGGAGGACCATCTCTTATTTTACCATTAAATTTCTTGAAAGTTTACTTTGGTGCATAAATTATTAAATATTTTTGGGAGGTAATGTAATAGCTCATTTTTTTTTTCATTTTTTTAAAAATTGCATTTAATAAATTCGTATAATTTTAATTTTTTGTAATGAATTTGTGTGTTTAGTTGAAGTAATTGAGTAATTGTTGGATAAAAGGTTCATTTGGTGTTACCCAAATTAAAATAAATAAATTTAGTTAAATGCAATTAATGGAAGTCTAATTTAAAGGTGGGTTAGAAAAAAATAGTTACTTGGCTTGAAATTTGACCAACTTCATGTGTATATATACTTATTTTTTATTTTACTTTTAAAAGTAACTAGGACGTAAAAATAATAATAATATTTTTTTTAATTCAGATGTTGAATAAAATGTTTCATTAGTGCACATTTTTTATTAACTAAGGTAGTTAAGTTATATTAAGGTTATCAGAGTCGTGGACGTTTATCAAGATCTATCCTTACATTAGTGGATTGTGGTCGGATCTTTTCGTCCACAACACTGCACTGGATGTCCCATACTTGAGGGGACTTCTTTCTCACTATTTGTCCTAAGATGAGATCATACATGAAGTGTTTTTTATGACCTTTAACTTATTTCCGATCGCGGATATCAATATGATTGGCCTGTTGGATTTTTTGCCTCGGTGTATTTGCATTCATCTTACGCCGATATAAATATCTTTGAATGATGTTCAAAATCCACATATATTGGGAAATGAAGTTCTTCTCATTAATCATTGAGGGGAAGTACAAAGAGATGTAAAAGAAGGATTACATTTTGTTTTTTCACAGTGTGTTGTCACCGTTATTGGTAGTACCTCCTTAGGTGCTCGGAGTTCCAAGAATTTTTTAACTGTTCACCACCTTGAGTTTCAATTCTATAGGTTCCTAGTCACAAGACAACTGATACTCTATATGTACCATGCAAGTTGGGTTCCATCTTGTTCATTTTTTGAATAACCTTCTTCAGCACGTAGTCTCCCTCATTTAGAAAGCTCAATATTACTCTTTTATTATAAAATCGAGTCGTCCTCTATTGATAAGAGGTTACCCATAAAGAAGCACATTCCCTAATCTCTTTAACTAGGTTTAAGTCATGCCTCCTCTTTAGATCGCGATTTGGTAAGTCAAAATTGAGCACCCGGTGGTTGGGCAGGTCAATATCAGTGGGCACTAAATCTTCGGTACCAAATGCTAGCATAAATGGGGTTTCACCTATTGCTATTTTTAGCATGATTATGTATGACCATAGTACGCTCTTTAAGTTTTTAATCTAGTTCCCTTTTTCATTATCCAACTTTTTATTCATTCTATTGGGCAAGGTCTTGTTTGTTATCTCTGTCTTCCCATTACATTGTGGTTGACCTAGTGCATAGTAAAATTTTTACATTTTTGATCGAATGCAATAGTGTTCAAACTCTTTGCTGTCAAACTGTGTACTGTGGTCAGTGATATGCCCTAAATGTGCCCCATTGGCTCACAGATATCAACCTCGGCTAGGTAGAAGGCCGAGGTTCAAAGGACATTAGATTGGCAACTATCCGTCTCGTCCTAAGCAAGGTCAACCATGGCGACGTTACTAGTTACCTTAGCAGGTGAGGTCTTCATGATCCACATGGGAAGTTATTCATCAGGTCATCCAAATCTTGCAACCTCGGCTAGGTGCAGGCCGAGGTTGCAAGGGCTACTCCATCATCGTGACCAGTCTCGGCTGGGAGTCAGCCGACATTCCTACTACTTCACCATTACCTCGGCCTAGGTCGACGTTACAGATCTACCTGACTTACCTCGGCTCTCCCACTGAGCCAAGGTCATCACTGATCAAGTAGTTGCCCGACCACACCAACCTCATCCTCTTCCAGGCCGAGGTTGGGACCAATCACAGATGGCCAAGTCTTTATCAACATATGTATGGTTGGAAACACGTGTACACAATCAGTTATAACAAATCAATCCCCTCACATGGGGGAATATTTCATCATCATTCTCTACATATGGCAGTGACAAATGTCTTTATCAGATTGGCTATATCAGCAGACACATGTTCATTGCATGCATAGGGGGTGCATTACACCCCCCACATACTATATATACTTGTCTTCTCCTTCTTGGAGAGGGATCGAAAAATGAGCAACCCTAGCTGAAACTCTGTCCAAATATACAGTAGAGAGAAAAAAAGATTGAGAGATTGTATCTATGGCCGTTAGAGCCCTCATACAGTGATATTAATCACACACTTGCATAGTGGACGTAAGCCCGACTGGCCGAACCACTTATATTCCGGTGTGAACCCTCTTCTCCTCACCTCCTTCTATTATATACCCTTATACTACCATTGTTAACATTGAATTGAGATTACAAACACCTTAAAGGGTGGTGCTATTTTCAGCATCATGATTTTGGCGCCGTCTGTGGGAACGAGAGGCCGTCTCTTCCTCTTTTTCTGATTAACCTCATCGGAGACTCTGGTGGTGAACCAGACACCACCCCTTGAGTGGAGATGTTTCACCATTGAAAGAGGTCCTGTAAGGTATTAATCTCATCTACTACACCATCTCTTTAGTGCTAACATATGGCAACGGAATTACCACCACCTCTTTTGCTACCTAAGGCTGGAGGACCTAGCTCCAGCCAGGCGCCGCCTCAGTTCAAAATGGCGGAGGTGGTCGCAGCCTTGAAGTCCTTGGCCGCAACGTAACAAGAATGAAGGAGCAATTTGTACAGATCAGTTAAAATATGAGAGGCCACCTGGAGTCTCACCGGAGATGATTACCCCAGCGGCTGTCTAGGCGCATCCTGAAGCCAGGGGACTGCCCCAGGCACCGTGCAAGGACCACCCTACACCCCAGCAAAGGAGGGATGTTGCTGACCCTAGGCTCTTACGCTTGGGGAGGCAAGGAAACCCTTACTAAGAAGATAGGTACGATGATTTAGAGGCGACGGACGTCCCAGAAGATTGTTGGGAGCCGTATGAGGTTTCAAATAACACAATTCGTCCTATCCAGCGGAGCCAAGGTTGTGGGGGCAGAAGAGGAAGAGAAGCCCAACAACGAGGATCAGCTTTTGATCGATTGAGTAGAGGGTCGGCCTTTGAAAGGCTCAGCCCTGTAAATGACCTAAGACAGAGGTTGTCCAGGTCAAGAAGTGAAGACGACTCACAAAGGGAAGAAAGACAACCTCGTCCTCATCAGGGACGAGGGGGAGACCAACAAGAGGTCAACATTCGATGTTGTGCTGCGACTGGGGAACCCTCAGTCCACCCTTTGGAGGTGGTTGGGGAAAACCTCGGCCAGGACGACGTTGCTAAACCATGTAATGACTCCATCCAACATCTTGAAGAAAAGATAGGAGACCTCATCAAAAGATGAGACCCATTGCAAAGGGGTTTCACGGAGGGCTCCCCATTTGTGTCCAGAATTGTGAGTTTTTCGACCCCTCCCAAGTTCAAACCGCCCATGGTGTCTCCCAAGTATGACGGTAGCACCAACCCTATACATCATATTGAGATGTACTAGTCAACGACGACCATTTATTCAATACCAGATGAGATGAAGTGCCAGGCCTTCTCCGGGACTTTAACGGGAGCAACACACATATGGTTTACTTCTATTTCAAAGAATTCTATTGAGAACTTTAAAGGATTGGCTGACAGATTCATTCACAATTTCTGTTTTGGGGTAAGACCTTAAAAGAAGACCGCCCATCTGTTGTATGTCAAGAAAGGCAAGCACGAGAGCCTAAGAGGCTACATCGCTAGGTTCAACAAAGAAAAACTTGAGGTTGAATATTACGAAGAGAATATAGACATGATCGCACTCATAGGAGGTCTTCAGAAAGGGAAGTTGTTATCGAAACTCGCGAAAGACCCTCCCAAGTCCATGGAAGAGATATTAGATACTGCGGGGAAGGTCATGAACACTGGAGAGGCCATGGTTACCAAGTATGAGGATGAGAACGGCGGTAGCAGCGGGATGTTCCAAAGGAAGAAGGACGGAAAGAAGAGGGAAGCTGACGATAAGTTCACACACTATACCCCTCTAACGGTGAGATGCGAACATATCCTAAATGAGATAAAAAATTATAGGTCTCTGAGATGGACGAAGAAATTGAAAGCTCCTCCGTATAAGAGGAATAAAAACTTGTGGTGCGAGTTCCACGCGAGTTCCACAAAGACCATGGACATGTTACAGATAAATGCTTTGCCTTGAAGGATGAGATCGAGAAGATGTTGAAGTCAGGAAAGTTGAGGAAATATATTGATGGCAAGTCTCCCAAAAGGGGAAGAGATGACCCAAAAAAAAAGAGAAATGACAGGTGTCGTGACGATACCCCAATAAAAAGAGATGATGACTCGGATGGTGATGATGAGGAAGATTCAGACCTCCCACCAAAGGATGACAACACCCCAGTGAATAGGGTGGGTATGATCTCCTTTGGGGTTAACACCATATACGGAGGACTTGTGGGGGGTGGTTCTGAAGTAGCCGACCGAAAAACTCATGTAGCAGAGGCCAAGTCAGTAGCCAAACTTTAAGTAGTAAATCTGACGTCTTCTGAGATAACGCAGAAGAGAAAAAAGGTAGACATGGACAATCTCATAGTTGGGTTCTCCCGACTCGACTTCAAAGGCATCCTAGCCCCATATGATGACCCTTTGGTGATTACAAGAAGGGTACACGGATGCGAGGTACAGAGAATTATTGTAGATGGAGGGAGTTCAACAGATGAAATGTTATGTCCCTGCTTCAAAAGCCTAGGCGTTAGTAAAGCTAGGCTGGTACCCTATCATCATTCATTAATGGGCTTCAGCGGTGAAAAGGTCCATCCGTTGGGCATGTATGAGATGGACGTACGAATGGGCAATGAGTGGCCTAAAAGGTTGACCCAGAAGATCAATTTCTTCGTTATGGACGAGAACGTCTTCTAGACCTATAACCTCATCATAGGAAGAGTAACCCTTAAAGAGTTTGAGGTGATGCCATCGACGATCCACCAGATGCTAAAATTCCCGACCCCTTATGGGGTAGGGGAAGTGTAGGGTGACCAGACCATAGCACGAGAATGCCACTTCAACTCAGCTGAAGAGAGAGAAGCCCATAAGAGAGCTACTACCACATATAACATATATACACTTGACCCTAGAGATGAAACGAAGTTGAAGAAAGGAGAGGCCGCGAAAGAGGTAGAATCCATCGTCCTCAATGAGGACGAACCAGAAAAAAACGTCCAGGTTGGCAAATCCTTAAAAGCGGAGATCAAGGAAGAGTTGATAAGTTTCTTGAAAAAGAGGTGGAGTGTCTTCGCTTGGAGCCATGTGGACATGCCTGGCATCGACCCTGAGGTTATGTGCCATAAACTCAACGTATTTGAGGATGCTAAACCAATCAAGCAAAGACAAAGAGTTTATTCGAGGGAGAAGTATGACGTAATTCGAGAAGAATTTAGGAAGTTGGAAGAAGCTGAGTTCATAAGGGAAGTCTTATACCCGGAGTGGTTGTCAAACGTAGTCATAGTGCCCAAGGCCAATGGGAAATGGAGGATGTGTGTAGACTTGACCGAGCTGAACAAGTCTTGCCCAAAAGACAGCTATTCCATACCTCGAATAGACCAGATGGTAGATGCCATAGCAGGGCACGAGCTTATGAGCTTCATGGATGCGTATTCAGGATACAAACAGATCTTCATTGATGCTGAAGACTTGGAGAAGACTGCCTTCATCATGGACAAAGGGATATATTGCTACAAGGTTATGCCTTCAGATTGAAAAATGCAGGGGAAACATACCAACATCTTGTGAATAAGATGTTTGAAGACCAAATAGGCAAGACCATGGAGGTGTATGTAGACGATATGTTAACGAAGAGCTTAAAGGCCTGCACTCATGTGGTAGATCTGGAAAAGACATTCGACACCATGGATTATACAGAATGAAACTCAACCCTAAGAAGTGTGTATTCGAGGTAGGAGATGGGAAATTCCTTGGATTCATTGTCAATCAGAGGGGAATAGAGGAGAACCCTGAGAAAATCAAGGCTTTGCTCGACATGAAGACACCAAGGATCATCAAGGACATTCAAAGGCTCACTGGAAGAGTAGCTGCACTTAATAGATTTGTTTCAAGAGCGACGGACAAGTGTCTTCCTTTATTTAAGGTGCTGAGAAAGGCCTTCGAATGGGACAAAGAGTGTGACAAGGATTTTAATCAAATCAAAACCTACCTCGGATCTCCCTTACTCTTATCTCGACCCATAGTAGGAGAAAAGTTGTATGTTTATTTAGCGGTCTCTGAATTAGCTATAAGTGCAGCCATAGTAGGGAGGATGATGGGGTTCAAAGGCCTGTATACTTCAACAGTAAGGCCCTTCAAGGGTCAGAACAGAACTATCCTTGGATGGAAAAATTAGCCTACGCTTTGATACATGCCTTGAGAAAGATGAAGCCCTACTTCCAAGCCCATTCTATGGTCATCCTCATCGACTCCCCACTAAGACAGGTCCTCCACAAACCTGAGAAGTTGGGTAGATTGATGACATGGGCAATTGAGTTGGGGGAGTATGAACTTACTTATCAACCTAGGACGACCATCAAAGGGCAGGCACTGGAAGATTTTGTCACAGAGTTCACATGGGAAGAAGCTGAGGTTGAGAATAACCTAGAGACTGCTAAAAGGTTAAATAATAACATCTTTTGAGACCCGAAAGAGGGTATATCCAAGGGAGCCAGAGATAGAATAACCGAGAATGAGGAAGATTGGTACCTCTTTAAACAGGGAATCATGTTAGAAGGGGGTTTCTCATCAGATAAAGACATTTAGAACCTCTTCGTTAACGGGTCTTATTGTGAAAATAGAAGCAGTGCGGGGCTGATACTCTCAGCCCCAGATGGTACCAACATCGAATATGCCCTAAGGTTTAGCTTCAAGGCATCAAATAATGAGTCAGAATATGAGGCCATGATAGCAGGCCTCTACTTGGCAAACACCCTTGGGATAAGAGTCCTCCTCCTTCACAGTGACTCAAAGTTGGTTGTTAACCAAGTATTGGGGGTTTATGAGGCCAAGGATGAAAGAATGGCCAAATACCTAAAGAGGGTAAGAGTGACATTAGAAGATTTCAAAGAGGTAAAAATGAAGAGAATACCTCGATAAAACAACAACCATGCAGATGCACTAGCAAGGTTAGCTTCGATGAGGACAAACATCAGAAGGACAGTCCCAGTTGAGATCTTTCCCAAGGAGATCATTGAAGAAGAAGAGGTCAGTAACCCTTGCCTCAATTTGAACCTAGGGGACTTATGGATGGATCTCCTTATCAGATTTATCAGAGAGGGAGAGCTACCGAAATCAAAGTTAGAGAGGAGAAAACTGAGGTAGAAAGGTGTAAAGTTCTCAATAGTAGGAGACGTTATATATTAGAAGCGATTCATATTACCTCTCCTTAGATACATTCATCCCAAGGAAGTTCTTCGCGTCCTATAGGAGGTACACGAGGGTTCTTGTTTCAGTCACATAGGAGGAATACCTTTGGCAAAGAGGATTATCACGCAAGGATATTAGTGGTCGACCTTGGCCAAAGATGCTGTAGCCTACGCGAAGAGGTGCGATAAATATCAGAGATTCTCCACTGTCCCCATCAACCTCATCAACCTATGACATCTATTAGTTCTCCTTGGCCATTCGCAGTATGGGGAATTAACTTAGTAGTCCCCCTGCTAAGGGCTGCGAATAACTACCAATTTCTGATAGTCGCCATGGATTACTTCTCCAAATGGGTAGAGGCTGAACCGATGATCACGATTACAGAGCAGAAGACCTTCCAATTTATTTGGAAAAACATCATATGCAGACATGGCCTCCCAAACACCCTCATTTCGGACAATAGAACCCAGTTCAAGAATTCTTCCTTGGAAAAATACTGCGAAAGAGTAGTGATAAAGAAATTTTTCTCTTCTCCTGGACGACCATAGGCAAACGGTCAGACCAAAGTCACTAACAGAATGATCCTTGAAGAGATCAAGAAGAGATTGGAATAAGATAAGGGAATATGGACTGAAGAGGTTTATGTTGTGCTTTGGGCTTACAGAACAACGGCTAGGACATAGACGGGGGAAACCTCATTTATGTTAGCACATGGCTCATAGGTCATCACACCGAAAGAGATAGGGGTTCCTACTCATAGGGTTCGGATCTACGACCTTGAGAGGAATGGTGAGGATATAAGACTCGACCTAGATTTGATTAAAGAGAGAAGGGAACATGCATAAATAAGGTAAGCACCTTGCCAACTGAGAACAACAAAGTTCTATAATCAAAGGGTAAAATCAAGACCCATTGCTGTGGGAGACCTAGTGCTGAAGAAGACGTTGCAGAAGGCGAACAAGCTTCACCCAAATTGGAATGGTCCTTACAAAGTGATTGAGGAGGTTTTACCCAGGACCTACAAGATAGAAAACTTTGAAGGGGAACCTTTATCCAACCCTTGGAATGTTGATCATCTAAAAAAGTATTACATATGATGTTACTAGGGCTTTCATGAAAATGTATCATCTTATGAAGAGATTATTAATGAGAAGATCAGTTTCCATGTCAATTCTTGGTTCATTGTGATCGAATGGTGGAATTTTATAGGGATAACATCTTAGTGATGACCTCAGACCTTATAAAATCATAATTGGTGAGAAGGTCTGAGGTAAGACATCATACTTGGATGACCTCAGACCTTAGACATCATTAGTTTGGTGAAAAAATATTTATGGTGATAACATCTTAGTTGATGACCTCAGACCTTAGACATCATTAGTTTGGTGAATAGTTATTTATGGGGATAACATCATAGTTGATGACCTCAGACCTTATAACATCTTATTTGGTGACAAGGTCTAACGTCAGACATCATACTTGGATGACCTCAGACCTTATAACATCATAATTTGGTGATAAGGTCTGAGGTAAGAGATCATACTTGGATGACCTCAGATCTTAGACATCATTAGTTTGGTGAAAAATTATTTATAGGGATAACAGCTTAGTTGATGACCTCAGACCTTATAATATCATAATTGGTGACAAGGTCTGAGGTAAGACATCATACTTGGATGACCTCAGACCCTGGACATCATTAATTTGGTGAATATTTTACGAGGATAACATCTTAGGTGATGACCGCAGACCTTATAACATCTTAAGTTGGTGACGAGGTCTGAGGTAGGACATCATACTTGGACGACCCCAGACCTTAGAGGATTATATTGAGACTTCAGATATAGAAAATCATTCAAGAAAAAATCAGCAATTAAAGAAATATAGCCCTCCTCAGAGGTTGATATAGACTAAAATTGAGAGTTACAAACTTCAAGGGAACAAAGTTTGTCATCAGAGGTTACAGTTCGAAATAGAAATTAAATTTACAAAAATCTTCACAAAATAGTCAATTGTTCGCAGCCTCAGGGTTAGTTTCCATGCCCACATCTTCCTGGCCGAGGGTGGTCACTTCCAACCCGTCGTCCTGAGCACCAGCATCTTCGATCCTGGTGTCATCTTGGGAGCAGTCTCGGTAAGTGCAACACCTCCCTCCTCCTTTACCTCTTGCAAGGCCTGAGCAAACCGAGGATCGGCATAACCCAAACTGATGAAGTCAGAGGCTACGAGGCTCCCTGATTCCTTTTCCTTTATGGCAGCCCATTTTCCAGTGGCCTTTACACCCCTTTCTAGGTACTCGAAGACGAAGCTGACAAACTCATCAGAGACCTTGTACTCCTCTAAGATCTTCTCGGAGGCATCATCCAAGGCAGCCTTCACAGCTACATCGACCTTATGTTGAAGAGAGTCAACCTGAGTCTTCAAGGCAGTGCTATAATCCTTCCTCAGCATGTCCATGTCTTTCTCTAATTCCTTCATGCTGGACTCAGACTTTTTCAAAGAGGCCTTCAGATGCTCCACTTTCGCATTCAAGGCGGCCTCAGTCTTCTCGACCTCTTGGCCCTTCTCAATCAGAGGAAGCTTCCTCAAGGTCCAGTTAATAAAATGGTGCATGGTGAGGAGACCCTATAGAACATATGCACAGATGTCAGTCTAAGGTCCTATATAGTTCACAACCGATGTTACACTTGAGTAGCAAAAGCATAAGTTCAAGGTCTTATTTGGATAGAGAGATGGAGGGAGAACTCGACCAATAGAGGCCTGTCCAGAGAGCGACAGAAGCGCTTGTCAGAGTTGGTTATGGCATCGCCGATTGCATCCAGGGCCTTCAGACTATGGCCAATAAGACTGTCACCAATCTTCAGTTGCTCCAAGTGAGCAATCAATGCGTCCTCAGAAGAAATGGGGATGGCGCGATCCCCCTTTTGGTTTTTCTTATTCTGCCTCTGATCCTCAGGGGCAGGGTCGGAAGGTTTTCTCTTCTTGGAGGGGGAGGAGGCACAATCAGACCTGCTTTCTTCACAACCTTCGTGAGACTAGGGGATGCCATCTCCCAGAGTTCGTCGGAGATCCCTTTTGCACGTTCTGTAAAACAGAAAGGCCTGAGTTAGAAAATCAGAGATACACAAATTCAAAGGTATGACTTGTTGAAATAATAAAGTAACTTACGGATCTCGGTAAAAGGACTCCCCCCAAGGCCAGTTTCTATGAGATAGTAGGGAGTCATCAAATGCTCATACTTGACTAGCAGACCATTATCCCCCTGATCCTGAAGGTCTTTGACCTTCTGAAGATTATTTTGGCTTAGCCCAGGGTCGGCCCTAGCATCCATTGTCACCTTTCCCCATCTCAGGGGTATTCTCGGCTCTAGGGAGGAAGATGGGGCACATGGACCAAACTGCCATGGCCCTGATGCAAAGAAGTAGCGTGGTTTCCAATTATGGTTTGAGGTTTGAGTAACGTGCAACATCTTTTTATTTGACTTCCGAGCTAAGAAATGGTAGTAGCTCGGATGATTCCTGGCAGAGGAGGGGACGTAGCACCCTGTAAAGACTTGGATGGGAAGGTCTGAATGATGGACTACCCTCCATAAGATAATAGCTCCAATTATCACCCTCCAGGCATTGGATGACAACTGGGAAGGAACCAAGTTGATGTAGGATAATATATCCCTGATGATAGGATGAATGGGCAGATAAAATCCTAACTTGAACATCTACTCATACAGGCAGATCTCACCATCTCGGCCGCCGAAAGCCCTCTCTTCCCTCAAAGGTCTCCTGAGTTTTATAGAGGGACTTACAGAATATAGATGTCTGAAGGCCAAAAGTTTGACCTCGTTGACATTGCTCTCTATTTCGGCCGCCTCATAGGTGTCAACATCGCTCTCAGTACCATCATCATCATCATCATCATCCGGTTCAACGTCGTCCTGAGCAGATGATGGGGCACCACTTGGGAACCTCTGACCGAACTCAACTCCTGTAACAGCCGACAGGGGAATGGCTTCAAGGATTGGTGGAATAGCCACTCTAGGTCCTACAATATCAACATCGGAGGAAGAGTGGGATGTGCTTAAAACCTTATGAGACGAGGCCCAACTAGAAACTTCGGCTTGATCAGGGATCTGATCCTGCTGGACAGAAAAGTCCATGGCCTCTTGAAAGGAGTCCATAAACATAGGGTATGAGGTGGACGATTCAGACTCAGACATGGGGGTAGGCTCAACTGGGACCTCTGCTGATTTAACTGGTTTGGCTAGCTCAGGGTATATGACCTTCAAAGGGGGTGGAAAGATAGGTCGTAGGGGGAACGCCTCTGCCCTACGAGCTTCCTCTTGGGCTCTTTCTATTTGCCTAATTTTATCTAAGGTCTTCTCCCTAAGAGAGGGTAATTCCTCTAAGGGTTGGTAAAGGGTCCTGAGCATATGATTCAGACCCTATACTTGAGACTCTCCTAAAATAAACAGGATTGACAATTGAATTAAGCATCAAACTAGGTTTTTGAATGAAGAACGATAAAGAACAGTTCATCAGAAAATGCATGAACTCACTGAAAAATCTTAAACTCATTGAAAAATCTCTTAAAATCATCGGAAAATGTAAGAAACATGAATTGAAGGCTGGAAAAATGGAGAAAAAGAGGTGATAAGACGATACCTGATGCAATGTGAGGAGAAGGAGGGAAACGTTGGAAAGAATTCCACCCAATGCACTATAACCAAGCTCTTGTAGAGAGAGAGAGAACAGAGAAAATGCAGGCGAGAGAATAAAGAAATGGGGAAGAAAGAAAGGAAATGAGGGTTTAACCCTAAAACAGCTCCACACGCATCCCAAGGCCCATCATTGCCTTGGGAGCCCAAAAGACTGCAATCATTACACTTGCCAGGCACGCTGGCTACTTCAGTAGCTGACACTTGTCAAAAAGGTGTTAACACCAAAGAAAGTCCAACCTCGGACCAACATACCCCTTAGGCACCTGATCACACAGGTAACTAAGGGCTAGGGGGTGATTGATATGCCCTAAATGTACCCCATTGGCTCAGAGATATCAACCTCGGTCAGGTAGAAGGCCGAGGTTAGAAGGACCTTAGATTGGCAACTAGTCATCTCGTCCTAAACAAGGTCAGAAATGGCCGATGTTACTAGTTACCTCAGCAGGTGAGGTCTTCATGATCCACAGGGGCAGTTATTCATCATGTCATCCAATGCTTGTAACCTCGGCTAGGTGCAGGCCGAGGTTGCAAGGGCTACTCCATCATCGTGACTAGTCTCAGTTGGGAGTCAGCCGACGTTCCTTCTACTTCACCATTACCTCGGCCTAGGCCTACGTTACAGCTCCACCTGCCTTACCTCGTCTCTCCCACTAAGCCAAGGTCACCACTGATCAAGCAGTTGCCCGACCACACTAACCTCGTCCTCTTCCAGGCCAAGGTTGGGACCAATCACAGATGGTCGAGTTTTTATCAACATATGTATGGTTGGGATCACATGTACACAATCAGTTATAATAAATCAATCCCCTCACGTGGGGGAATATTTCATCATCATTCTCTACACGTGACAGTGACATATGTCTTTATTAGATTGGCTATATCAGCAGACACGTGCTCATTGCACGCATAAGGGGTGCATTACACCCCCCACATACTATATATACTTTTCTTATCCTTCTTGGAGAGGAATCGAAAAATGAGCAACCCTAGCTGAAACTCTGTCCAAATATACAGTAGAGAGAGAAATCTTGAGAGATTGTATCTATGGCCATTAGAGCCCTCATACAATGATATTAATCACACACTTGCACAGTGGACGTAGGCCCAACTGGCTGAACCACTTATATTCCAGTGTGAACCCTCTTCTCCTCACCTCCTTCTATTATATACCCTTATACTGCCATTATTAACATTGAATTGAGCTTACAAACACCTTGAATGGTGGCGCTATTTTCAGCACCATCAGTCAGTTATGAATGTGTATTACACACCATAGCGGCATATGATGTTCTTCAGTATAAAGGGGAACAAGTTTTTTATAGCATCTCGATCAAAGCCTCAACCTTAACCCATTTAGTGAAGTAATCCATCGCTATGACCAGATATTTGAACCAGTCCCTTTTCTTTGGTAGTTGGTCTACCAGATCAATTCCCCACATGGAAAAGTTCCAAATGATGTGATCAGAGCTAGTGATTCTCTTGGGATTTTATGGATCACTATGAATTTTGACACTTGTCCCACCTTTTTGCATGGAATGCACAATCTTCTTTCATGGTTGGCCAATAATACCCTTGGGTGGATACTCACTTCACTAACGATCTACCTGCTGAATGAGCTCCACACGTTCCCTCATGAACTTCTTTAATCAAGACGTTAACTTTTATTGGTTGAACATATCTGAGCAATGATACTATGAATCCTCTTCTAAATAGGATTCCTCCTTATAGCACATACCTTGTCGCCTTGTATCAAAGGCTCCTTGCTCTATTTCCAACAAACTTTCCTCTTCTGTGCTATAATGCATTAAGACTTCCATTGGTAATATTATGCGCATCTTAGTTCTTGTGATGACGCTAGGTGGGCAGGTAAATCTGCTCGAACGTTCTCAATTCTTAGTGATCTGACCATTTAGATAGACAAAAACTTTGATAATAGTATTTTTGCCTTTTCCAAGTACTTTATCATCTATTGATCCATCGCTTTTTAAATTCAAAGGACATGATTGACTATGATTTGGGAGTCATTGTGAGATGAAAACTACTGAGTGCCGAGTGATGTTGCTAGCCCTAGGCCTGCTATAAAGGCCTCATAATCTTCCTCCTTATTGGAGGCATCGAAGTTGAATCTAGGGCATATTCCACATTAACCCTTAGATATTATGACTATCAGATATACTCCAATTATGTTTACACATAACGATCCATCTACAAATAACTACCAAACCGATGGCGCTCTTTCAAAGCTTCCTTCCATTAACTTTCCATTTTGAAATAATTTGCTCATCTACTAGAGACAATAAGCTTGTCTTCTTGTCTTTCTTATCTGAATGAGGAATATGGTATATTAGCAATCTAGTCGGTTGGATCACCTATAGAGCTATCTTTTACGGAAGCCTACTTAGTAGGTAGTATTCTTGAGCTCTCTCCTGAAGGAGCCTGCTCCATTGGCTGGGTTATCGAGATCTCTTTTAGGGAAGTCTGCTTAGTTTATTTCTTGGTTGAGTTATCTTTCATAAAAGTTTGCCACTCTAATATTTTTATTGAGCTATCTTTCAATAAAGTCTGCTCTGCTGATCTTTCTTCATAAGTGAACTATGTTATAAATTCGACGACTACTTGGCCTTTAATTATTGTTCTGTGATCATAATAGATGTCGTACTCACCAAAATCCACTACAATATCCATTAATATTACCGATTTCTCGGGTTTATGGATAACTTGGCATAGGGGAAGGTCTGTATAGATGACAATGATATGTACTGAAAGTTACAGTTTCATTCTTCTAAATTCCTTAATCAAAGCCAATGTTAACTTCTCTAGACTAGGGTACCAAATTTATTCCCCTCGGTATGCCTTACTAGTATAATAAATTAACTTTTGCACTTCGACCTCTAGTTTAACTAATTTTGAGTAGCTAGTTGATTCTAAAACTGCTAAGTATAAATAGAGCTTCTCACCTAGGATCGGCCTAGATTGCAGTGGTGTGGCTCCCAAGTATTTATTCAACTTTTGAAATGTTGTCTTGCACTTTTTTTTCTACTCGAATGTTTTTCTTAAGATTTTGAAGAATGGGAAGCATCTTTCTATTGCTTTATACACAAATTTGTTCAGCATGGCTGCTCATCCCGTTAATATTTGGATGTCTTTCTTGATTATGGGGGATTGCAAGTCTATTGACGATTGGATTTTTTTGGAGTTTGATTCTAAGCCTCTTTGGCTGGCTATGAAGCCAGTGAATTTTCCTTTTTTGACCCCAAAAACATAGTTTGTTCGGTTTAACTTATTTGCTATGTTTCTAACTGATCAAAAGTTTTTCCCAGATTGTTGTTGTATTTGGCATCTTTTATGCTTTTCGTTAGCATATGATCCACACACACTTCCATAGTTTTATTGATATGATATTCGAAGACTTTATTCACCAGCATTTAGTATTTTACCCCTCTATTTTTCAAACCAAAAGGCATAATATTATTATAATACATACCTCCAATGGGGATAATGAGGTATTCTCATGATCCTCCAACTTCAATTTTATCAATTTATACCTAGAATAATCATCCATGAAGATGAGGAGCTTATATCCTGGTGTAGTGTCGACCAATTAGTCATTCTTAGGTAGTGGGTAATGATCTTTAGGGAAAGCTTTATTGAGGTCGGTGAAATCCAGACACATGAGCCAGTTGTCATTCTTCTTTTCGACCATGACAACATTCAAAATCCATTCTGGATATTTCACATCTTTGATGGAATCTGCCCTTTGTAATTTTTCTACCTTTTCCTGGATTGCCATGCTCTTCTCTTGGCTGAACACACAACATTTTTGTTTTATTGGCTTTGCATCTTTCATTATGCTGAGCTCATGAAAAATGATTTCGGATCTATTCCCGACATATCTTTATGACTCCAAGCGAACATAATCAAACTCCTTCTCAAGAACTTAGCTAATTCTTTCTTAAAGTAAGGGTTAAGTGACGATTTGATTTGGGTTGTCCTTTCGAGGTGTTCATCATATAGTACCACATTCTCTGTTACCTCTATTACTTGCCTTTTAACTAATTTATCTTTTTTTAAAGATCAAGGGTCTCGATCTGATAAGTAGTAGTCATTTTATTTAACTCTTCATATTCAGCGGATGTGTACACTACACTAAAACAAATGACTTATCACGGTCTTTGACCATGATAAGTTTAGGGGTGACAATTGTCTTTGTCACGGACTTGTCATAGCCAAAGACCATGATAAGTTCATTAGACTTGTTACAGTCCTATGACGGCCTCTGACTTTAACAAGTTTTGTCACGATCAAAGATCGTAACAAGCCCGTGACAAAACCAAAAAAAAATTCACGATCAAAGAATATGACAAGTCCGTGTCAAGCTTCTTTGTCATAGACTTGTCACGATTTGTAACCATGACAATTCTGGGCAGAATTTTAAAAAAACTAGTGGGTAGTATGGCCACTGCCACTGCCCAGTTGTATATTTGTATCTATTGTAGAAAAATTGTACTTGTCCAAACAACATGTATCCAAATAAAATAGATATAATGTACAAAATCATGGAACATATCCATATCCAAATAAAATAGAAATGAAAATATCCATATCCAAACCAACATGTACCAAAATAAAAAAATACAAATACAATCCAATATCCAAATATAAAAGATAGAAATAATATCATGAAGAGGGGTTTTGAGCAGGTCAGAGGAGTAAGGAAGGCCACACGACATATGAATTGAGACACCCATCAATATGCTCAATGATGTATTATACGTGCAACCACAAAGGTGAGTGCTCCTTTTTGTCCACCACATATGTGACATGAACTCTTGCCTCAATGTCTTGGAGGGGACATCCATGAACCAGCTTACCCGGGCTGAAGCCCGGGTCCCTCAACCCCCTCGCCATCGTCTCCCCATAATATATGTCAAGTAGAAACACGCTCAGCCAACTGATTATTGGCATTGGTCGCTCGATGGGGATAACGATGGGAAATGAATCATCATATAATGCCAAGTTCGTGCGTATCGGCGATGAATCAGTGACGTCATCATCCCCATCCCCATCCTCGTCCTCGTCTACCTCTACCTCATTCTCCTTCCCCTTTGCCCTTGCCTTTGCCCAACGGATGCTAACCCGGTGTTTCTCGTCCCCATTTTGATGATCATCGACTCCTCCACCTGTGAGCTTACCCCATTGTCCTCCCCTTGCGATCTTCCATAGCTAAAGATGTTTTGTCGGCATCAGACTGTGACTCATTCATATCCTTAAGAATTGCCTAAAAAGACAAAAAGTACATTATTAGTTAATTAAGTAAATAAAAAAATTATAACGTAATTAAAAAAATTAACAATTTATAACTTACAATGGTGGTTACGACGCTCGGGTCCACCTCCTTATCCTTGCCCTTTTTCATTCGAATTGCCACATAGTCATCGGTCCTATGTGGCCGACCCCCTGGGCCACTCCCCGTGTCCTGGAATAAAATAATACATAATTAGTAAGTAACACAAAGTAATGCTAAATTATAATAACATAAAACTAAAATTAAAGGAAAATAATAACTTACCATCCTGTGCTCCACCTCGGCATAAGATGTCCCCCCGGAGTAGTGAACGCTCAACATTTTTGCCCGGTTGTCCCTCCCCGATTGGTGAGATGCCAATTGTCTCTCATCGATCTTAATGTAGACAAACATTTGCCACTATGACAATGAGATTGGCTCCTTTGGGGGGACGGTGTCACGTACTCTCAGAAGGGACTCTCGGGTCTTCCCAAAGTACCATGCCTACATATTCTTCTTCTACGTCTTATATTGATCACTCAATTGTTCCAACGTGGAGTCGTGGAGATGTGGGAGCAAGCCAAATTGTTTGTGTCAAATAAATACAAACCAAAAATAAAGTAAGTGTTAATTTCTTATAAATATAAATACACTACCTGTAGTGCCCCCCAGATGTTGATCTTGAGGTCAATAGGCACAGACCTCGAATCAGTGTACCCCGGGTCAACGATCACCTTCAGTAACTCTAGAGGTCTAGAAAACAATGTCATCTTATTCTCGATGATGAACCCCAATTTGCCCCATTTTGGGGGCCTACTGATCGAGGAGCCCTTGTCGCCGCCTCCACTACCACACCCGGATGAAGTCATTTATACAAAAATTGTTATTATTAGTACAAACCTGTTATGAACTTTGAATTAATGCTCAAATATGATAATAACAATACATACCAATACCAATACCAATACCAATACCAATACCAATTTATATCAAGTTTAATTTATACCAATACCAATTTATACCAATACCAAATTCAATTTACACACATGCACACTGCCCCCCCCCCCCCCCCACACACACACACTCTCGGGTCATGGACTTTGAATTAATGCTCAAATACGATAGTAATAATACATACCAATACCAATATCAATTTATATAAATTCCAATTTATTCCAACACCAACACCAATACCAATTTATACTAATACCAAATTCAATTTACACCTATTGAATGTGTGCGCATAAGAACTAGAAGGCTAGTTTCCGTGCGAAAATTTATTTGTGCATTCAAATTCAAATTTAAATTCAATTTTAATTTTAATTTGAAATTGAAATGAAAATTCAATTTATAATATAAATTCCTATTTCCTCCATCCCCTTTAAAGGGTGAGTGGTCCTATCCCATTCAAGACCGCATATTTCGGTAATATACTTAACAACTCATGCACATTGTTCCAGTTTGAGGAAAATTCAGCAGGATATCCCCATAATTATCCAAGTACACGACATATATTCACAAGTGTGAGTGTTCTTTCAATTTATCAATTAAAATAACAATTAACATCGCATCATCTAGTACGTAACCAAATAACATTAAGATATAATTGCGAAAACTTCCCCCAAAAGTAACAAGTTGAAGCCACTAAGAATATTATTATACAGAAACTATGCAGTCCCAAATGGTCCAAACGGGACAATTCGAGAGATCTCATTACAAGGGTAATGACTCTCAAACGGGTCTAAGGGCTATTGAATGCGTACGCATAAGAACTAGAAGGCTAGCTATGTGCACTATGTGTAATTTAAAGTATATTTCATTTAATTTAAAGTATGCATAAGAATTAAAACTTATACCAATTTATACCAATATCAATACCAATTCAAATTCAATTTCAATCTATACCAATATGAATACCAATTCAAATTCAAATTCAATTTAGGGAAACTTATCCTATAGAATTACAGTGTATACAAAACAAAAAGGTTATTAACCAAACCATTAACTAACCCAAGAATCAACATGAATCCCGTACTCCTTATATTGTCCATATGATAAAAAATATTAATAATAAGTTCTCAAGTAAGGGTTCATATTGTGTTCTTGCACAAAGAGGAACACGTAATTATTTTGCAAGGGTGTGTTACGTCATAAGGAGGTCCATCAATATATTTCAAATGTGCCCAGTCATTTATAATATTATTACATCGCATAAATAAGGTCCGCATGACAAATATTGAAACACCACACACACTAATTCACACACTCATACACACACCTCTACACATACTCCCCCCCACCCCACCCTACACACACCCCCCTATCCCCACTGCCCCTACCCCACCCCCACCCCCATTGCTGCCCCCTTCCCCCACCCACCCACATATATATACACACACACATATATACAAAGGATATATATATATATATATATATATATATATATATATATATATATATATATATATATATATATAGAGAGAGAGAGAGAGAGAGAGAGAGAGAGAGAGAGAAAATTGGTGGGAAAAAAGAGGCGATATGGTTTTTAGTGAAGAAAGTTGTCATGGACCTATCAAGGTCTTTAATCATGACAACTTTATAAAGTTGTCATGGTCATTGATCATGACAAGTCCATGAAAACAACATTTGTCATGGACTTATCACAGTCAATGACCGTGACAAGGCTGACCGGCTCAAAGGTGACAATTTTTCCTTTTGGTGTAGTGGTAGTACCATTTATGGGCCTCCAACTAGTTCCCTTTCAGCACACCAAGTTCGTAATTAGTAGGTAACTTCAGACATTGATGGATAGTTGACAGAACAGCCTCAAAATTCTTCATTCTAACCTTCCAAAGATGATGTTATACGTCGGATGAACATTCTCATCCATCACAAAGAAATGGTTCTTCTCTATTCGGTAGGTTAGCCATTCACTGATTAGGACTTAAAACTCTATTGTGACTAGGGGGAACATCTTCTCCCCTAAAAATCCTATAAGAGGCCTATGATATGCCTATAATTTCCTATCTTTTGGACTGAGGTTCTAGAAATAGTTTCAGAAGAGGACGTCGGTTGAGTTTTCGTTGTCAATCAATATCCTTTCCACCTTACTCTCATGTACCATGGTGACAACCAAAGGGCCATCATGCGGATAAAGCACACCCGACAAATTATCTTTTTAAAACTCAATAATAAGGTGAGATTTATTTATCTTCCTGGGATGAGATGCGATGGGGCCAGTTAGGTTAAGCTATCTGATGTGAGCGCAAGCCTTTGTCTTATTCAGGTATGCCTATCTTTCTATTGGTCCATCCCCTCCTCTGAAATCTCCTCCTTCTATGAAGTTACATCCAACAGGGATCAACATTACCTTATTTTATATATCCTTAGTTTTTTTTTTGGGTAGGTCAGTATCATCCTTCGAGTCATCATCTCGACCTCTTTTCTTTTTGTTAACCTTCCTGCAAGAAGACTTTGATCATCTTCTAAGTTTCTGCCCATCCCGCCTATCAGATCGGTTACCATTATCAATGAACTTGGACAACATTCCTAACCCAATGAGGATCTTAATTTCATTCTTCAAGGCTATCCAATAGTCCGTGCCATGACTATGATCTTTTTGTAACTTGTAGAACTTTAGTTTATCTCTCCTATTAAAAGGAGATTTCAACTTTCTCTACCATTTTAGGTCATTACCTTTACGAACCTCCTTAAGTATGTGGTGAACCCCAATGGTCAATGGGGTATATTCATCAAACCTCCTTAGTCTGTCAACCCTTTTATTTGATCTCAACTCCTTTCTTATCTGAGACCCTGCTAGTGTCAGCTTGGGAAAAGATGGATTCCTTCGCTGCCATAGCTTCTTCGACTTTCATAATCTATCCAGATTTTGCCAATATCTCAAACATAGTGTTTGTATTTTCTTTGGATAATTTCCAGAATAACTTCCCAGGTCGTAATTCACTCATTAGCATCGCAATCGCCGTCTTTTCTTCATAGTCCATGATTTCTAGGTTTTCAGTATTGAACCTGGGAATGAATTCCTTAATTGTCTCATTTATCCCCTCACAAATGTTTAGCAAATAGGAGACCCATTTTTTTGGTCTGGAATCAAAACAGAAACTACTAACAAAACTATCGGCGTGTTGTTGGAAGTTGTAAATCTGAACTCTTGGTAGTCCAGTGGAGCTAATTTGTGCTAAACTTGTGATTGTGCTTGAGAAATATTGTCAATGCATCTTATCAGGGTAAAGTAAATATTAGAGGTAGCCTGATACTACTCTATATGCAACACATGATCGAACGTGCTATCATACTCAGGAGTTATAACCGGTGCTTTTAACTTCATGGGAATCAAATAACTAATGATTGATGATGTGAATGGGGACCCTCATATGAAATCTCTATGCATGGTGTTATTTGTCTTTATAATTTTTCCTAGGTGATCTCTTAATCGTTAGATTGACCTTTTCCAAGGTTGCTCATCTTTATTGGCCTTAACCGTAACTATATTGTCTCTGCATCCTTGGCTATCAATTGAGCTCTTCTTGGGAATCCTTCACGGCTTTAGTAGACCCTCGAACAGTTGGTATTAATTTGAGTGAAAGGTCAACCCTTCTAGTTTTGTCTCTATATTATTTGAGCCCCCTGAGTTGGTGGTCTCTTTTAACCTTTCGTCCTATATATTCAAATGGAGACCCTCTGCTCAGTCTCTCCAAAATGATTCTGCATTCCAAAGAGCAAATTCTGGTCGTCATCATATTCACCTGTTCGGATGGTGGATGTGGCTCCTAGTCTATAAGACATGTCATCACGTTCGGATCCGATGTATATTTTCCTCCTCTCTTTGCATGGAGCCAGATGAGGCATTTCATATTTTCGCTTGAGGTTCTCACGCCCCATTATGGTGGCTCGATATTCATCCTGCATCCTTTGTCCGGTAAGGATACTTTACGTAAATTACTTGATGCTTTCTTACATGGCCTCTTGGCCTCTTTCCAAGCTTCATAATATCCCCTACAGGTCATTCTTGCCTATAGGCATAAAAGGTGAAGTTTCTTCTGCAACCCTACTAATTTCAAGATTTTCACCCATTCTCGCGATAACAAGAGCTATGAAGAAAAGCAGGTTGTGGGGCGAAGGAAAATAGGTGTTCATAACCAGTGAAATCAATGAAACAATGGAAAAATTAGGATTGGGAATCTCGAAGTAGGAGAAAATATCTATAGAAGGCAACAATAGGCTTGTCAATACTTTTCCATAGACGACGCCAATATTTTAACACCTAAAAATGGTGTATAGATTTGTGTCCTAGCTAGATACACTAATCTTAGATTTGTAATAGATAAAGAGATATTAATCATAGAAATGATGATCTAAAGTAAAAGAAATGAAAAAAATATGAGAGAAAATAAATAGAAACCAATTCACGTGATTCAACCCAATGCGGTGCCTACGTCCACAAGTTATTTTTATTATTCAATGGGAAATAGCCATGAATGAAAGGATGATTATAGGCTTGTCTCTCTCTAGGAAATGAGTAGAAAAATTTTCTTAAGGTCTCTTTTGATCGATTCATCCACCCCCAATTGATAGATAATGCACAATATTTATGCCTAACATGTGTGGTCCTAAAGAGAGAGAATGTAGTGGAGAAAAAAAGAAGGTTGGGTGACAGGTGGTCAACTTTTACAGATTAAGCAGGTACATATTTTTACATCAATTTATAAAAAAGAGTGATGGGTCCTCGTATCCCATCAATAAGGGAGATAATAAACCTTAGTTTCCTCATACTTGTCTCTTGAGTGATACTGACATCATACTATTAATAGATATCTACCTATGCTTAGTGTCAATTAATAATATTAGTGGTCTCTGAGCAAGGAGGGCTTAACTCACTACATATCACCCTCAGGCCGGTCATATTGCACTCGATGAGTAGAATGGGTGCTGAGGTGACCATAAGGTGTCTGAGCCGACCTCCATTTCTGTTCATAAGAGACGTTGATTTGTTTCCATAAGTGATCATTTGATCCCACCATATTTATGGTATAACATGAGGTTTTTTATAAGAAAATTAAAGGAAGAAGGTCAAGTCCCATAAATTTGAAACCTTATGTCATCTATTGTCGATGACTGGGTCATTGAAATTCATTGATGTTCGTATATGTTCTCACTGAAAGAAAAATAAAGTCATGTAATGAAAATCATCTCGATTGGATGTTATTAAGGTTATCTTCTTTACGGGTGAAGTTTTGGGCCAGGACGTCCCTAGAGGATGATCAGGCCGTTGGAATTCATTGATTTTCACTTAGGTTCTTAATTAAGTCAAAATAAAAGTTCTTGAAGAAAATTATCTTAATCAGACGTCGTTAAGGTCATCTTATTTGATGATAATGTTCTAGGTCGTGACATCCATATCAAATGATTAGATTGTTAGAATTTGTTAATTCTCGAATATGTTCTTGTTGGAGTCTATTTGAAGGTGTGAATAAAAAATTAGCCGATCGAACATCATTACAGTCATATGTATCTGCTTTCAATGAAGTTTATTTCGAGTTGGACTCTTGCCCAAAAGGAAGTCTACTTGAACAAGGATTCTTTTGCATGAAGAGTTTTAATTCATGTAGAAGTTTTGACTATAGTGAAAAAGATTTTTATATCTTTTAATTTTTCTTGCATTTATTTATTTATTTATTTTCTTGAATGTCTTATTATTTTATTTAATGCATAATTCGTGTTCTAATTAATTGGACTAATTGTGAACACCCATTTTATGGACAACATGTATTTTTTTTTAGAGTGGCCTACATCGCCAATTTTCTCCTTAATTTTGTATTATATTTTATTCTTTTTTAAATTGAATTAAATTGAGGTGATTAAATTTAAATGTATGAATTTAAATGGAGATGTCCATAATTTTTATTTTGTAAAATTTAAATTATATTTTATATTTCAAGGAAATTAAAATAGTTAGATAATGTGATTGAAATTATACAAGTAAATTGAAAATCACCAATGATTTAAAGTCGTACATTTAGAATTGCATGTTTAGTTTTTCAAAACCCTCAATTTTTAAAATACTAAGTGGGAGAGGGATTTTAACAACAGAAAGCCCATGGTCTGCTTCAAAGATTTGCAGAGTTTCAATATTTTGTAGTCCTTCAAAGAAGAATACTAAGTATTAAGGTGATTGGCACAAGTTTTCTAACGAATAATTTTGGATTCATTATTCACATGGGCAGCCACCTAAAGGAGGAATCTATGTGATATGGGATAATCTAAAATTAGTTGGCAATATACACTTAGACAAGACTTTTTTTATCCTCCCAAAGGAGTCACTATCATTAGGAGTAGGACCAAATATCATTGACTATTCACTATGTTGGACAGAAGATCCTGAACTGTCTGATTAGCATAATGAAAGATGAAAGTTTGCCTAGAATAGAGTGTGGTTATTTAAGCTCCCAACGAGAATTATCACATCATAAGGGAACTAGGATGTCCAACAAATTAAGTTTAAATTAACAAATGAGGGATGCAACTTAAAATATAATCAAATTATTTCTCATGAATAATTGGAAATTAATTTTTTCAATTTCATGTTTCTAACAATTCAAATACAAATTTAATTTGTTTCTCACTATTTAAGTCATAGTTTGTTAATTGGAATACTTTTTAAGGATTTTAATCTAATTGGAAATGGTGATGGTTTTCATGTTAGAAGTCAAAGCATGATTTATGGTCCGATCTACATAAACTTGGTATGTAGACTCGAGGGCCACGAATTAGGTTGCAACTCGTTGGAAAGGCTGTAGGTAACCGAGCAATTATTTTAAAGAAAAATGTTCATAGTTATGAGCATTAAGAATAAAGCAACATCATAAGCATCAAGGATATATTTTAGATAATAGTGAGGAAAAAAAATTAATGTAGGAAAATTATTTATTGTACCTGGTTTTGCAAATTGATTGCAATTTTCTGAATTGGTTTTGAACAGATATTTGATTGATTTTACAAAAATTATTTTATTGAAATTGGGTATCTTTTATATTAATTGGTACATTAGGAAAATACAGGTTTGTCTCACCAATATAACTAAATACTGAATTGAATACTTCAATGGACCAGATCGTTGAAGATAAAGAAAACATGATTTAATCTCTTTAAGACATGATAAGGTCCATGGTAGGTTATTTAGGAATGCAATAAATTGTTATTGAGATTTTTATGCAAGAGGTGAGAATATACATTCTAGTTTAGTTTCTTCTTTATCTATTTCTTCAACTCCCATTGAATATAAGAGTGGGCGCAAATCATTCTAGGGCATTTTCGGATTTGGAGTGCCATGCACTCGTGCGGTGGAATGAACCAATGAAGTTGAAATTAAGGAAAGAGGGTTGTCTCTTCATTTCTCATTCTAAAGGTTACAAATGTAGTTTATATCATAATCCTAAGCATAGTAAGGCCATGGATTTCATCAATTCCAGGTTCTTGTAAGAGGATCATATAATAAACTACGAGCCCTAGTGTAAGTTGGACTTACAAGGTATAATGGAACATCATATTAACAATGTTGTTACACCACCCGTAGAGGATTAAATAGACCTAATATCGATAATAAACTACCTTTTAGTAGTAAGAGAATTATTGATAATTAGGATACATGTGTCACTTATAATAGATTGCAAGTTGTTCCACATCGTAGTGGGAGCATTAGGAGTCATTGTGAATGGTCAGTGTTTTGGGCAATCATTTTGATAAGGTCCCAAGAAAAAACGAATCGATTCCTAAGAACTATAATGAGGCATTTCAAGACAAGGACTTTTTCTTTGACTTATGACTATGGATACCAAATGGGATTCTATGTATTCAAATCAAGTTTTGGGGCTTGTAGACTTGCTTAAGGAGTAATATCCATCGGTCACAAGGGACCTATAAAAAGTTATAAGGAAGATGGATGGGAAGGTGAAAACCTTCAAGGCAAGTTTTGCTAAAGGGTTTACTCTGAAAGAAAAGGATTGACTATGAGCAAACCTTCTCGTAATCGGCATGCTAAAATCTGTCAAAATTCTTCTAATGTTAATACTGTGTTCTTGAATAATCGTCCTGACAACCACATAGTAAAAAGTTGAAAAAAATAAAAGTGATGTAATATTGTGACATACATTTATACATTTAATCTAACATCAAGGTCTTAGTCCATTCAATTTGATCAACCAATCAAGTTTTGATTTTGATTGAAGGCTGACATGTACTTGTTTTTATTATAAATATGATGGAAACATGGTGGTATGTCTTAGTAAAATTTATGGATAATACTTACCGAATTAGGAACGAGTTAAAAATATTATTTCACATAGGAGTGTGATTGTCCGAATCTTTGATATGAAGTACTTAAGATAAGCCCATAGCATTTTTATGATCAAGCTTGGGCTACATCGGTTGCAAATGATGTTGAGATTATCCCAAGTCAATTGTATCAATCTTATACACACAAGATTAGCATCAATATTCCATTAAAACCGTCTATTTTCAAGTTTAGGATTATCTTTTTACGGGAATTAATGTTTAAAGACACTTGATTAAATGGAAGGAATAAGGTATATCCATAAAGCTTTAGTGGTGGACAACCTCAAATAAGTTTTGTTGTGTATTAGACCAAATTCTGATCTGCCTTCGACACGATCAACAGATTTCAATCAAATAGTCTTATACATTTGAGGTACAAAGACTACATTTTTAGCCAAATAAGGATTTAGAGTATTCCACCTCGGAACATGTGTTTATAAATAAGAGGTTGGGCTATAAGTTGGATGGGCATGAAGTAATGTTGGATTGTTGACTTCACCAGATAGGCCTAAGTTGTTGCTACTTAGGAGGAAACTAAAGAGGCAATATGACTCGGTTACTTTCTAAGTGACTTTGGGAAGGTTCCTTCAAGTGAAATTAGCTATTACCCTTTTCAGTGAAGATAACGTTACAATTACAAGTTCGAGAGAACCCGTAACCCATAAAGGGGTTAAGCACATTGAGTGTAGGTTTCACAAAGTTCGAGATATTACACGAAATGGATGATCATTTTATCACAAGGTTGAATTAGATAACACCTTGTTAATACTTGTATGGATAGGCATCAAACTCTCGCATAGATGGGTTAGGACATATACATAGCTTTAAGACCAAGTGGGAGATTGTTGGGGTTTTATTATTAGAACCATGTATGACAGTTAATTTTATATAAAGGTATATCAATTCATTTTAAAATACGAATAATGATTACGAGAATAATTTATATTTGGTTTAAATATGTTATAGACATGTCGGTCAATATATCTTAGTAGGAACTCTAGTGACGTGACTTCAGGTCGATCATAAGGAGATTAGAATTATGGTTCTAGCATTATTGAAATGTTCACAACCTAGATAAGGAGTTGAAAGCCCATCTTAGTGTGGAGATTAAATTAAATGAACAGTAAATTGACTTGATCGAGCGGGTATCCGACTCTTAGTGTGGAGAATCATATTGTGTACCGTAATTAACATTACAAATAAGACCTCATTATATCTGAGTGAATTTTGATATAATTAAATTGAATGCAGTTGTGATTACTTAGTGGAGTTAATTCATGATTAATTAAAGAAAGGAAATAACTATGGTAATGGAATTGGATTTTCGAGTATTTATTTGGAGTAAATTTAAGTATTTATCTTGGATACCAAGTGTAGTCCATATAACCAAGTAGTTAGCCCATACTCTCAAGAAACCCAGTTTGGCCTAAGATCACCTTTTGTACTCGTGTATAAAGGTGTGGTAAAGTTTTTTTTCAATTGTTATGGTTCATTAAGGTTATAGAGGGGTGAGAGAAAATAAAATTTCATGTTTTTGTGAAGAGTCCTCGAGGGAGAGGACCATATCTCACTGATAAGAAAGGTTTTCCATCTCAAAAGGTGCCCACACACCTACCTAGCTTTGGGGAGGATTGTACACTAGAAGATCCAAGCTTACAGAAGGTTATGAAAGGTTTTTGAAGACCTTGGATGGGCAGCAACATCTTATTCTTCATCAAAGAATTGCTCCTTATATGGATCATAACAAGATTATATATGGTACGAATTCTTGAGACACTAGGTTTAATCTTTAAACCTAGTTCTTACTTTTTTTTTCAATGCATAATTAGTTAAATATCTTTAGGGCTGAAAATTTTCCTCATTTAATTATTAATCCCAAGTTTTTTTTCCAAAAAATATTTATATGTTAAAATTGTTTCTAATTAAAGGCCGACGTTTGACAAGTATTTAATATAAAGACACATATTCAGGTGCCGCTGTGGGGATGGACTTATTAATTTAGAGAATTGATTGGAGTATTCTGATTTTACACTTTGGATTGTGCAAAGTTTCGAAAAGACTCAACTCATGGACACTTTCCTCAAAACGATTTTGACAAGTATGTTTTCATGTTTTATAATGATCGTTGTGGCATTTGATTATCATTGTTTACATGTTTGTGTCAAGTTATTTAACATAGATCTTATGTTAAAATTAGGCTTTAAAATATAAACGTTGTAAAGTGCATACCCGATCCCCTAAACGGGGGTCGCCCTAAAAGAGAAAAATGGGTATGGACAATTCATCATTATATATATACCAATATTTGTTATATATTTATATGTCTCTATTTTATATAACAAGTATGGCCTTGAGAAAGCTAAATGGCCAATTTTATTTTATCCATATACTTTTATATACAACAAGATGTGGTTCATATTTTATTCTACTATTATTCCTATTTAGTGTGTACAAAGTTCAATCTCACCCAGGCCAACCACTATAGTATGAAGTATTTTTACATAAAATGCAAAGAAATTCATTGTTAGTAAATTTATCATTGGATGGATATCTTTGGATAAAATTAATAATAATTTTGAGGTCTGGTTAATATATAGGAGTGCTTGACCAAAAATTTGGACGGGGTTTCCTTACATTTGTGGAGTTAACCGAATTTTTCTTGAGGGAGTGTCCCACTTGAGGTACTTGAGGTGGGAAAATATCCATTTAAATAGATAGAACTTTGTTTAGAAGTGACAATGTTTGAGAATGCACACAGGAGTTTGCATCTGCTTTCCATACGTAGGAGACTTTTTAGAAGTATGAGCCTCTTTTGGCACTGAAGTGACTTTCCAGATGTACAAGCCTTCATGGGAGAAAATGACTTCTCTGAGGTACAAACTTCTTTGGGAGTTTTTAGATTAAGTTCGAATATCTCAAACGCTCGGGGGAGATGAAAGTGAAAAACCTAGATCGACGTTGGCTTTTAATACCCTTTTAAGGTTGGTGGGGACCTCCTTTTATAAGGGACTGGACAAAGCCTTTGACAAAATGGTAAACAGATAACATCTATTCATTTTGAGTAGGGTGCTATGTGGATGGTTGATATTTGACATGCCGAATTTTTGAATGATTACCGAGGAGGGGATGATCAAATGACATAAGGTCTTATTAACTGAATGATAGAAGGTCCTTGGGTCCTTTATCCAATCGATAGAAGGTCCTTGGGTCCTTTATCCAATCGATAGAAGGTCCCGGGTATTATTTTTTTGGTTTTTATACCATTTGTTATTTTTATAAATTAACCCCATTAAGTTTTATTATTTTGAGGTTTTATCCTTTTGGTTTCTCTTTGGGTCCTTTTACCCCTGGGACTTTGGTGAGGCCGAGTTTAGGGTATTTTATTGGATGGGATAAAACAAGTCATACCCCGATTGTAAATCGGGGTGTCCATAGTGTGACCTAAAGTAAAATAAATAAATTTAATTAAAATAAATTAAGGTGAGTCTAGTTTATGTTGAATTGGAAAACAAAATTGTTACTTGGCTTGAAATTTGACCAACTTCGTGTGTATATATATGTACATATTTGTTTTCTACTTGTAAAAGTAACTAGAACATTAAAATCATAATAACATTTATTTTTGTTTTAGATTCAAATGTTGAATATAATGTATCATGAGTGCACATTTTTATTAAATAAGCTAGTATTGAGTTATATTAGCACATGTATTTTATCTCACTACATCTAAGGAACCTAAAGGCTTTTGGCACCTTAATTAAAAATCTAAATGTCCAACCATTATTTTTTGTCTATCTTGCCAATCCAAGGGAATTCATAAATGGCTTTTACTTCTTTAATAATACTATGAGACAAATGTTGTGGATTAATCCATTACACTTTTGTATGGCCAAAATGGTTTTGAAACAACCTTGTGTTTGATTTAGATAAATAAATACTTATATGCAGTGTGTGATATTTCTTTATATAGAAACCCATATTTTGAAACTAGCATCTAGTAAGGTAATGGTCCAATTATCATTAGTAACTTGTGTTTTCGATTTACTATTGGTCAAATTTATATATCTCACTTGGGTTTTGTCCTTTCGATAGTGTAAAAAGAAAAATTATGTCCTAGTCAAAAAAAATATTTCCTAGATTTTAGACAGGGATGACCATATCCAATCACTTAGTACCCATAACAATACTCACTAAAACTACTACCAACTTTGACAATTAAGTGTTGTGTTATCAACTATTGAATGGTTCTTTTTTTACAAAATGTTGTCTATTTGTACTTATTTGGAAAACTCTTTATTATCTTTATTATTATTATTATTATTATTATTATTATTATTATTATTATTATTATTATTATTATTATTATTATTATTATTATTATTATTATTATTATTATTATTATTATTATTATTATCCATTTTCAAATTTGTTCCACACGCTATCCTGATCATTTAAACCCTCAACTATAAATAATGTTGCACCTTCTTACACGGTTTCATCACATTTCATTACCAAATATTCCAAAAAGTGGAGAGAGTGAGGGGGAGCTTATTCACATCATAGAAATAGGGTGAAAATATTATTAATTTATTAATGGGATAAATACCCAATATTTTAAGAAGTATATATAAAGATTATAAAAGGGTTGTTGGTGCACCATCATAGCATTTATTTTGACGGTTTACTCCATTAAGGTGGGGGATACATTTATCTATTTTCTCAAATAAAAATTACAACATTCTAATTAATGAATTATAATTATGAATAGATTATACTCACATGCTACCAATATGTATACATTGTTATTTTTTGAAAATCAGATTATGCATATATTTTATTAAAAATGCCAAAGCACGTGTTAGTTTATTTTAGACAAATTTATATTCCTATAATATGTTGATTTTGATGACGGATATTTATTGTGATACTCTCAAGTTATGTTGAATTTTAAAGACTTTTTAAGCTCCTTAATTGCATACATATAAAAATGTCATGTAACTCATAGGAGGGGTTGGGTGGAAGTACTATGAATATCTAGGGCCAACATATCATAGTCTTTGGCTAAAAATGTAAATTTAGCTTGTTGATTAAAAATATTGGGGTTAAATTTTAAATATGGAAACCGTATTATTTAATCACAACTCTTTTTCTTTGGAAGTATGAACACTTCATTTAATGTGATTCAGAATTACGATTTCAATTTCAAACACCCTAAGCAGACTTCTTTAATAGTTTGATTAGAGATCTTTGAACTAAAAATTTTAACCTTGGATCTTATATAGGAAAAATATCTACATCTTCGACATTCATTAATCAATAGCACATGAATTTAGGCTTTAAATTCGTCTACGAGAAAATCTTTGGAGACCGAGGCCTGTGAGTATGAGCAGTTGTTGTGGAGAATCAACCATTGCTAGTGTTGCAGAGGGATCAATCGTGAATGCAAGGGTGATTCTTGGGATTTAGTAAAAGTATTTTATGTCATGTCAAACTTTTTAATTCTTGAGAAATTCGCATTAGTGGATTTGGGGGATTTCTACTTAAACTGTGATCTCCTGTGTGTGACTCATTTATTTTCGCATTTACTTATTTGCAACTCACATGAAATTGAGTATAATATTGTAGTTATATTATTAATTTTGAATCAATTCATTTTAAATTCAATCAAGTTATAACTTATGACAATCGAACTAATTTGTATCATAATTGATAGTTAACTTTATTAAATCATTGAAGTAGACAACTTAGGTTATTCATTAGTAGGTCAAATTTATTGATATTATTTAGAAAGTATTTCATGGTAAAACTAATGTTCAATAATATCTTAAAACCAACAAATCAAATTTTCAAATTCACATTAGTGAGCCTGAGTTTAAACAAAGCCATAAAGGAACTTCGTTTTGTTTGACCATTAAATGCATTTAATTGTAAAAATATGGTAGTTGTTTAAACCACATGTTAAAATTCAACTTATTAAGTGAACAAAGTTTAAATAGAACATTCAATTTTTTATTTAGTGCGAGTTGGTAAGGTGATCATGCACAATACATGTCGACTATGTTTATGTGTGTGTGTGTGTGTGTGTGTGTGTGTGAGTGAGAGAGAGAGAGAGAAAGAAAGGTCTTAGAACTAAACTTTTGAAGGCTAAGGTAATCCCAGAATTTGTCACCACTTTTGCCATGTATAGGTGTTTCAGATTCAAAATTCCAAAGTTAAGAAATGGGATCAAATATGGTTAGAAAAATTGTATGGTAACTTAATTATAAAATTAAATGTTAAAAATATAACAACGCATGATATAAGAAGGGTTATTACCATGAGTTGTTTAATTATTTTTTTAATGAGTCCTAACTATTGCAAAATATATGAAGTGGTTTGGTCTTCTTTTAAGTTATAAGAGTAAGACAATGTTTGCTCTTCTAAAAATATTTATGAAAACATGGTTTATTTTTGGAGGACCATCTCTTATTTTAACATTAAATTTTCAAAAAGTTATCTTGGTGCATAAATTATTAAATTTTTAGGGATGCCATGTGTGAGAACCTGGACTCGAGGTGGGGCGCCTCTCTCCTTCCCGCTATTATACACACGGGAATCCTTTCAGGATGGGATATGGTTAACAAGATTCATTTCTGGTGATGTGTGGTCATCTCCTTGTTCTCTTTGAAAAGAATGAGTTTTATAATCCATTTGACCCAAAATAGACAAAAGAATGGGTAGGCCTCTGTAGATACCTAGTGATGGAAAGTGATATGTATATTTAACTAGAGAGTTGAAGGTCTGGGGCTAGGTTACGGATTAGGAAGGTGTTAGGGACCCTCTATGCCCTTTTTGGTCTCAAAGGTATATCTAAAGTATGTGTGTTAGCATGTCATCATAGTTTAAAATAAATAATGAAATGGAAATAGTTAGTATCTTCGTAGACTATGCAATGCGATGTGAGATGTGTGTTTAGGTAATATAGACAAAGGATAAATATATACAAGGTCATAGTCTGAGTGACCTACGTACTCGCACAAAGAGATTCAAAGTCTACATAGTTCATGGAGGAACACATGGAGAATTTACCTCATATAATTGCCCAATGCGAGAGATCTACACTCTTTTTGGCGTCTAAAATTTTTTTTTATAGGGAAGTAAGTCTAAATCTAAAAATGTAAAGAACTTTGTGTTCCTGAAAGGTGTTTGGATTAAGTGAGTTCACTTGTAAAACCACTTTGACAAAGAAACAGTGTTGAGACATCCATTATTAAGAACAAATATAATAGGTATAATCCCAAAATCTAGGGTTGTCCCTTTTCCCATTTATTATGTACGATTACATGTTTATTTAGGAAATGCATAATTACCTTCCTTGGTTTTTGAATGGATTTATGCTAATGATGAGGGTGATATGCAATGATTCATGGAGATATTTGATTAAAAAGTAAAATGGCAAGAAATATTATTCTCAAACTTTCTCATAAGCTACAGTTACCATTCTGTAATTGGTAACTTTCTCACATCAAATGTCTTTCAATCAGCATGTCTGTTAGGAGCATGATAAATATTTTGAATTTTGATTAGATGATCGATCTATCTAGAGGAGGATCGATCGGTCTAGAGGTGGAACAATTAATCAGATTCCTCTTTCTATTAAATGGAAGTTGATTTAGCCTTGGAGGCTCACATTTCCTTCATCTTCTATCTCATAACCCTCGAGTAATGTAATCTATTTGTATTTATTTTCAAAATGGTGTTCCCTAATTCTGATTACCAAGACACCTTAAGTCATCATATAGAAAAATTTGTCTGTAGCTTAAATTACTAGCCCCCCCCCCTCAAGTTTGGATTGTTATGGCTTAGTTCCTCTACTTTCTTGGAGAACTATATCTGTGGACTAACATTCTTGAAGGAAATTACCCTTTTTGGGTATTATGAGGATCACTTATTTCATTTTGTGCTAGAGGATATTTGTCTGACACTTGAAGATTACTATTCTCTAACTAGATACAGTGTATACCAGGCTTGTGTTAAATCATATCTAATACGAGAGTGGATTTATTCTCCCGTGGAGTTACTAGATGTGGACTTTCTAACAACGAGAGATCTCCTTATTGAAGAACGAATTGACTCGATGATGGAGGTCCCCTTATTCCTTCACAGTGTCTCAAAAAGAGGATATAGGGGCAGCAAGAGGGGTGGACTTTCTTTGGCTCTGATTATTGGAATAACTTTTGTTAACATTCATCTGGAAGATGTGGTTATGCAGATAAAGGGTGTTAAAAACCTGATTCCCCTAATCTTATGGTCTCACGAGCTTTTGCTAGCAAAAATGCCCTTTCTTGTGTGGAAGTTCATTTCTTCTTTACATGTGGATGCTATAATATTTACCATTTTGGAGGATCCAGTGTCTTTTCCTTATTTAACTACTAAGTACATCTTTCGAGAACCCTTTTATCCTTAAAATGGAGATTAAAATGCAATGGTTAGTGTGGATATTTGAATTTGGGCATTATTATATCCGTTAGTACCTCTTTTGGATGTCTACCATGATGTCACATTTGTCTTTAGGGTCGTTCTCATATATTCTATTTTTTGCTTTGTACTTTACTTCTTTTTATCTTCCACATAGGGCGATGCGCCGGTGTGGAAGAAGGCATGCTGTTCCACCTCCTCTAGTTCAGCTATACGACATCACCCTATTATCTCCATGCCTCATGAATATGATTTCTTATATTTAGAGGAATGAAGTTCCTCTATTTATCCCTACTCCTCTTTCTCTTTTTGGTGTACCCTTGATTTTATCTGAAGAGTAAATACATTGGCTCTTGGAGAAGGTGAAAGATGTTATTACTTTAGAGAGAATGCCCTTTATTGAATTTTTGTGTTAACTCTTCCTAGATCTGAGGCAATTCACAAGATTGTCATTTCTTTTGATGACATGATGAAGAGTCACGATTCTTAGGATATGAGCATATCTTAAGAGGAAGTGGGCGGTTCAAAGTCTTTTAACCATGTTGGTAGTAACTCACTTTATGTTTCTTTATGTATTTTTTATTTTCATTATGATGACGATGATGAATATATGTGGTGTCATGAAAGTATTTTATGATTTAAATGAAAAATAACTCTCCTACAGGCTTCAAACCTTTCTTTTCCATCCTATCAATTCTTCGATCGGTTATTCTAGGAGTCTTATAATGACATGAGAAAAATATAAATACTTTTATTCCACAGGAGGGGTGTGTTTTGATTTATTTGTTTATTTTAAGCGCACTCCGAGGGGTTGCCTACTTACCTCCATTATGCCACTAGATTGGCTTTGGTAAGGAGTTTGATGACTTTTTCATTTTATAGAGGATTAGTCCATTGATGGTTTAAGTGTCTTTTATATGTAGTACATCTTCATTCAATAAAAATGGTCGTCTTAGCTAACTTGATTCCATCGACCTCGACTAAGAGGGTTTCAACTTCTTAGGGAATCTTCTTTACCATATAGTTTCTTACCCAGTTAGGATGAAACTTTCCTCGAGGATCCTATATGGGTTAAATTATTTCTTTGAGCATAAGATCTCCATATTTGACTCCTCGATTCTTTAATCTTTTGTTAAAAGCCCCGGTGATTCATTTATGATACCATTGCATGTGATACCTTGATCACAATCGATATTCATCTAGCAACGCAAACTCTTCATACCTGCTTATTATCCAATCTTCTTGACGGAGTTGATTTTCTAGCATTACCCTTAAATAGGGGATTTACAATTCAATTAGCAGCATGGCTTCCATCCCATATAAGAGTGGGAATGGCGTAGCCCCAGTAGGTGTCCTGATGGTGGTCTTGTTCTCCCATAATGCATATAAAATGTGATTAGTCCAATCTCGGCATCCCTCGATCATCTTTCTTAGTATTACCTTTACATTTTGAAATGTGAATTCCATAGCACCGTTTTTTTGAGATAGTTACGAAGATGACTCATGTATTTAAATTCCGTATTATTTGATGAGGTATATGACTTTTCCTTCGAAATTCATACTGTTTTTAGATATTACCTCAAATGGCACCACATATCTACATATGATATTCTCCCATATGAATTGAGCAATTTCTTTGAATTTGACATAAATTAGGATTCCTCCTCGACACGATTGGTGTTGTAGTCTATCACTACTATGATGATTGCATGGCAGTTTTGATGCTTTTGGTTTCACCTTCCCGATTATGTCGATTCCTTAAGTTGAGAAATGCCATGGTATGTCACGTTGTAAAGTTATCTTTAAGGCAAATGTTGTAAATTTGAAAATAGTTAGCACTTAAGGCATCTTTCGAAACATTTGTTGTAGTCAAGTTGAAGGGTTCTACAATAATACCCTTGGAACATGATATTTTTCGTAACCACATGGTCATTCATGGGGGGACTAAACCCTCACCCGTGTATTTCTTCCATTATCCTTTTTACTTATGTTTCATCAAGACGTTAGTGCCACCCACATAATGAATTGGGTGGCCCATCATCGGAGTGCCATTTTATCTTTCATGTTATATTTAGAAGGGTATTTTCCTTTTTCAAGGAGTTTTTTCACATCTTGATACCAAGGTCCCTTGTTTATAGCCCCGATTTGTATCATATATTGGAACATTGCCTAAATCACCTTGGATACCTACCATATAGGATAAAGTTTTTAGTGCATCAGTAAAGCTATTCTGTTTTCTCGGGAGATAAAAAAATTTCACATCATTTAACAAGGAAGTGCCTTCTTCCAAGCTATCATTGTAGGGTAAGAGATTTTCTTCCCTGATCTTCCAATGTCCCTGAATTTGATAAATGATGAGGATTGAATCTACGTACACATCGATCCTTTGGATTCCTTTTTGTGAGATATTTTCATCCCCACTATACAGGCTTTGTATTTAATGATATTACCGGTGAAGTTATAATTAAGCTTGATGGTTTTAGTCTGGTGTTTTCCATGTGGTGAGATTTGTACTATCCCAATACTAAATCCTTTTTTATTCGAAGCACCATCAAAATTCAACTACCACGAGTGTTCTTCCTAGCCCTCAATGGTACTGATGTCTTCATCTAGGAAATGAGCGATAATCTTTCCTTATTCATCTAAGGGGAATTCAACCAGATAGTCTGTGATGGTACATACTCAAATTCAAATTTTGTACGTAGGAACAGCCACTATGCCATTATACTTGTTAAGGAAGTATTTTTGAGTAGGTATTTCAAGGTATCCCTGTGAGAGATTATCTTGATCTCGAAGGCCACCATCTTTTAGCTTTTGCATTGCCCATACCAAGGATATGCACATTTTTTCTAGGGTTGTATATCATACTTTGCAAGCATTTAGATTTCGAATGGAATAATACGTAGTATGTTCTTTATGATACTCTTTAAATTATTGGTCCAACATAGCATCTGTCATTGTGTCAATAATTGTGAGGCACAAGAAAGAGGTTGCCTTATCAGTGTGATGCTAGAACTGGTGAATTGGTTATATAGTGCTTGATTATGTCAAAATACTCTTGGCAAGATGAGTGCCAAATATTGGTGGAATCTTTTTGAAGAAGTTTGAAGATAGGCTTACATATAGATTTAATTTGGTAAAAGAACCTACTGATGTATTATATAGTTCCTAAAAAAACTCTAAATTCATTCTTGATCCATGGTGGTCATTTCCATGATGTATTTATCCTTGGTTGGGTCTACCTCGATCCCTTTTTTATTGATGAGGAACCATAGTAGCTTCCTTTTAGTGACATAATAAACATATTTTGGGGGGTTCAGGTTGATTTGATACAATCTCAATCATTTAAAGAATTTCCATAGTGTCGAAGTGTGTCCTGCTCAAGTTTTGGACATAATAATCATATCATCCACATATTCCTTGACTTGTTTGTTAATCATATTGGGCATTAAAGTGGTAGTTCCCTTTTGGTAAGTGATAACGATGTTCTTGAGTCTAAAAAGTAGTATTGTATAGAAAAAGGTTCCCCGAGGGGTGAAGGTTGTTTTTTCCTAGTATTCACGGTGCATCTTCATCTGATTGTTCCTAGAAAAAACATCAACGAAGGACCTCAGCACATGAACTGCCATGTTGTCGATGATTATGTCAATGAGTATTCGTCTCTTGTACCAACTCTCTTCAGATTTTGGTAATCGACACATGTTCTTAACTTTCCCCTAAACTTTTGTACTAGTACAATGTTAGCCATCTATGTTTCATGACATCCTCCTTTACTTTGAGGACCACTATGGCCTGAGTTTTTGAAGTTCTTTCGTAACTAGCTTTGATTCGGGGTATGTAGGTATGCGGTGAATAAGGATCTCAAGGTCGATCATAGATATGTCATCTTATGACTAAGAGAAAAGTTGATGTATTCCTTGAGGAGTTGTATTAGGGAGGACTATTTTAGATCATTTAAATAAGTTCATGTCCTAATTTCTCTTATCTCGTTGAACGATCCTAGGTTAACTTGTCGTTTTGTCGATGGGTTATGATTGATTGGTTTATTTGTTATTAGCTTTTTTACTTGATCTTCAAGTTCTTCATTACATAAATTCAGTTCATTACTTTGAATTTCACATTAATCATCATCAATGTTTTGCACATAAAGATACTCAAAGATAAATTTTATTTCATCGGCAAATGTGTTGGGATGGTTAACTACATCAAAGTAGTTGAAAAAATGGCCCTCCTTTCCTCGAATGGGAGATTACACAAAGTGGCCAGGGGTTCTTCTTAGAACATGTAGGAAATTTATCCTAGAATGGGTTCTTAATATCTAGCAGGTGGAAGAAGTTCCAATTGCATTCTTCTTCCTCTATCACCTCTCAAAACATTTCTATTAGTTTCAAATCCTTCAACAGGTCCCAATTGGCAATGGGCTTGTCTAGATTTTTGATCAGGTTTGTATTTTTATGAATTTATCCTTTTATCCATGATGGGTGGTCCTCAAAGAAGATTTCCCATCCTGGAATTTACCTCCCTAAGTTGGCTTCAATCCATAGTTTTGGGAATCCATTAAAAGTGAAGTTATCTCCCTCCCTTGTAAAGTTTTCGTTAAGTTTGGAGTGACTAATTGGGGGAACAACCCCTGGTTCTTTAAATTATAGTTATCTAACTTTCAGCTCCTTGGAGGCGAGATCATCACACTTTCTTTTGTATCCCAACCCCTGAGTGTTAGACTATTATTGTATGGTGATAGGTTCACTAATTCCTTATTGATTTTTCTCGACACCCATTCCTGGAATGAATTTCATTTTCTTCATCATTTGGGTCACATTGTAACACCCATGTTTGGAGTATAGAGGCGGGATTTCTTCCTTTATATTTGCGAAGATGCTTTTTGTCCCCACAGTTCTAAGTAATTGGAATTTAATTAATTTGATTATTTTAAATTACATGTGTGCCATAATTTAATTGTATTAAATATTATGTGTTGGTTAAAATATTAATTAGGATAGAAATGATTAATGTTTATTGAATATAATTACTAAGTGAATAGTGATTTGTTATTTTGCGTCATAACGAGTGGTAGTGACGTGATTTTGTTAGATTTCAACTGGGAGTCGTGTGTAGACTATTTGAGGTCAAGATAGGAAATTATCGTAACGTGACTTGGATGGTTAATTTGAGGTCATAATTTATTCTGAATGGGTGGAAATAGTCGAAATAGTATACACGGGTGTATAGATTGGGTCCCTCAACGATTTTAGACTAAACCGGCTTCACATAAGGGTGTTGCGATCATTTGGGAAATTAGGGTAGAAGGAACTTCAAAAATTTAAAAGGTAAATCTGCCCATTGAAGTGTTAGGCTAGGGTTACAACACTTTATAGAGAGAGGAGTCCATAGGATAGTAAGAGGAGAAGATAACTAAGCTACCCCACATCGTTTTGCACCATGGACATCGTCGAAATTGTGATTAGAGAGAGGGAAGAACATCTTCATCCAACAAAAATGAAAATTAGACCTGCAAATCAAAGGCAAGTGTTTATCTTGCAAAGTTTGAGCATATTATAATACCCATGTAGTTTAGGGTTTTTAATTTATGATTTATTGATGATTATTGGGATTTGGGTGGTTAGAATACATGATTTGGAGTAGGAATTCATGAAGAGAAAATCCTTGTATGTAGATAGTACGAAATAAGATGATATTTGATTATTAACATGAAATAAATCTAGGGTAAATGATGAAAACACATGAAGAACACCATAAACTTGAGTTTTGAGAATTATTAGGTTTAATCTGTTCTCGGATAAAATTTTTATGGATTTAATGCATGATTTACACTGGAAATCGTCCTTACACAGATATTTGATGATTGATGATGTAGGATAGGATTTTGGGATTTTATCATAGAGGTTTGAAAGATTTTTAATGGAAGAAACCCGTAACACCAAGAAGGATAGATACCAAGGGTTTCGAACCGGTTCAGACACCTGCAGAATCTGTTCGGGTGACCTGTAGCTACCAGATATTATTATTGTTCAATCCTTGGTAAAATTAATTATGGTATAAATTTGGGGTAGTTTGAATTATTTTGTTAAAATTTAGGGGAGGTTAGTAGGTACATGATTAAGGTTAGGTTATTCTTAATGAGGGTATATTAGGACTTGGACCGACGATGTTTAACCGATTGAGAGATTTATCAAGAATTTACAATTTGGGGTTACGGGATGAGTGAAGGATAATCTAAGACTGAAACTAGTAGTGTAGTGATGAATAAACTACTGAAATAACGTAAGGAATAGTTGGGACCCTTCGGGTAGTGAGTGATACTCGAAAAAATGAGAATAATAATAAAATGTATAAATTATTAGTACGTCGAGTATTCGAGAGATATAAATACTAGGTACGTGATATATTATAGGTTGTGTGTATACCTATGCTGATGATATATATATATATATAGGTTATGTGAATAACTATGATGTGATTTGTTATGCGTGTGAACATACCTATGCTTCCTATTATCACAGAAGGTTTTGCGTAGAGGGCGATCCCTCCTTAGCGATTCCAGCGAGGTCTAGATTTGTGCCCCAGAACATAGAATTTTGGGCAGCTCACTATGTGATGTGTATTAGTGGGACTGGCGTATCATTTGGGTACGTTAGGTACGTGCGTAGCCCAAAGACGTAGAAATATGTTCGCCTCCATTGTATAGTTGTTGATTTATGGTTCGAGCTGAATCGATAGTCATTGATTGGTACTAGAGGTACATGGAGTTGATAGCAGAGTATGCATGTATCACGGTGGTCATTCCAGGGGATGCTATAGTTTTAATATTATAGTGTGATAAATATATGAAAGTGTGATTATTCTACTTATGTGTGATAGTAGAAATGATAGATAATGCATATCTAAAACCAACTTAAGTATGATGATACTCACTTAATGGTGTTATAATAAAGTGTGATTATTCTACTTATGTGGTATAGTAGAAAAGATAAATAGTGTATATCTAAAAGCAACGTAATTATGACGAAATTTACTTAATGGTCCTATAATAAAATGTGATTATTCTACTTATGTGATGGAAGGAAAGATAGATAGTGTATATCTAAAAGGGACGTAAGTATGGGAAACTTAATAAAATGATTCAATAATAATATGCGAATAATATAAGTTATTGGTAGTACGGTAGCATATTGTATGGGCAGTACAGGGGAGTTGAACCTTTTGTGGTTAGTTAGATACGTATGTCTAGTTAGGCTGGGTTGCATAACTAGGTAGGATGCGTTAGATGTGCACTATATATGAGAGGTGAGGAACTCAAGGGAGTGTACGTGGGACTAACTTGTGTATCTAATAGCTGCTTTTGAACTACGATATAAATTCTTGCTAAATATTTTCAAAAGGCTTTTGGGCTCTGACCAATGTCAAATCTATTTTCCCAAATATTTGAAGTGTCCAGCCGCTGGGACACCAAGCTTAACCATTCATTCCAGGGACGCGTAGCGACAGCATTTGTGGAGGCTTATGGGATTTCTGTGATGCTTCAATTATTAATTCCTAAATTAGGACATTTCATTTGGGAATGTTTCCCCTTCAAACTATGCAGCATTTAAGTTATTTAGTATTTATCAAACTTAGTTTTATTTACTTTAGACTTGTAGTTAGATTTTGTTTTGGGAACCGATGGTTTATTCAGTATTATTTTATTCAGTTATTTATTGTGTGATTAGTTCAAACCATTACATTGTGTGGATGGTTTGGTTAGTATTTTTATTTCTCATGTTATTGTTGTAATAAAAGATAAAATTTGGCACCGGCTTAATTTGACATAGGTGATTTGTAATTTAAAAAGTTTTTGATAGTGATGCTAAGAATGAACCAAATGATATTCCTAGTTATTTTGATAAAGGACTGTTCGCCCGTGGTTAAAATAGGTGTGGTTTCACAGATGGTATCAGAGCATCAGGTTCTAGTGTCCATATGATCTGCGCAGCTTACTACGATTTAAGCGAAACATTCTTTGATATAAAACCTTATTATATTGTATTCCTCTAGTTATGCACACTTATGTTCTTCTGCTGATTACTTTGTATTTAAGTACGAGCTTATACAAACTTTAATCTCGTTTTAGATGCCACTAAAGGGGGCTTATCGGACGAGAGAGAACGTTGGGGAGGGATCCCACAGGGACACATTTCAGCAGCAGTGGTGGCTGAAATTATGGCACAGGCAGTTAACCCGACGATGATTGTAATGGCACAACACTTTTCGCAGATTCAGCCATAGCCACCAGTTGCACCACTTGTTCAGGCCCATTCGAGGCCATTCGATCAACAAAGAGTGAGGTAAGCATTTCAGAAGGGCCACCCATTGGAGTTTGAGGGTAACTCATACATAGTCGTGGCTAGTCAATGGAAGAAAGACATAAAATTCCACCTTCAGATGGTTGAGTGTAGTGATACTAAGAAATAGTTCATAGTAACATTCAAGTTAGTGGGCGCGACTTTGCATTTATAGGTGTCCGTGACCACATCAGAGGAGAGACATTCAATGATCATTGGGGAGTTTTGGGCGTGATTTGACAGTAAATTTTTTCCATCCGCTATTTAGATAAAGATGTGGCGAAAGTTTCTCGATCTCTCCTAAGGAGATCATACCATAGCGGAATACGGAGTGGATTTCACTCATTTAGCAAAGTTTGTGAAGGATGAGGTGAATACTAAAGAGAAGAAGATGCGAAAGTTCGTGGATGGACTTTCTAGGAGGATTCGACAACATTTGTTGGGTAATTCGGCATTGGAGACGTACACTGAGGTCATCAATGTTGCCCTACTTCACTTTCAGGACCATCGCTTCCACAAAAAGGGGAGCAAGCGAGTAAGTGAGACCGGTCAGTCTGGTGTGTAGGTGGGATCGGTGCTAGTGGGGAACCACAATAGCAGGTGAATTAGGCCAAGAGATTTAGATCTCGGGGTTACTAACCCGATGGAGGTTTCAAGTAGGGCCATCAGGGTCCTTAGCAGCAGCATTTTGTTCCTCAAGGCTGCAAAGTCCAGGGGAATAGCGGGGGAGGCCAGCAGGGCCAGGGCCAGAAATATGAAGGTTTATTTGGTAGTTATTATAGTTGTGGAGAGACGGACCACGGGAAGAGGGTTTGCCCAAAGCGAGATGGGGAAACTATAGGATGAGGCACTGAATGTACAACCATTGCAACAAATCTTGGGTCAGTTTCGACCAGGAAAAGCAGATGCCAAATGAAGGTAAAATTATTGTATTATCCTTATGAATATGAGGAAGGTTTTGACTGACATATATGCTTCACAATATAAATAGTAGCACTAAAATTCATGGGTGAGTCGGATTTAGTGGGTGCGTTGGTAGTATCAGCCTGATAATTACGAATATATTTACTGTTGGGTAGCGGGACTCTTTGATGTTATATTGTGTGGTAGTTTTTGCTCATTTCGTGAGTTATGAGATTAGAGCATATTATTATCTCATGTAGTGACTAGTTAGCAAGGGTTAGAGCGATAGTGGACGGTTATGGTAAGACTATCGTACTCGCTATTCTAGGATGAGATATATTATTTTGCAAGGTATCACCTAAAAGAGGGTTGAGCCTAAATATATATTGTATTGTATAGTAGACTTAGGAGAGTATAGTTATCTCGTTACATTTGATCTCGATGTGTGAGGACTTTTACTGATGTGATTTAGGGTATAACGAGTTTAACGTTGAGCAAAAAAGTTTAAATCATTATTTATTTAGTGCTAAGAACTTAGTGATAGAGATAGCACAGTGTTGTACTATTCCTTGAGTGATGGGGAGTGAATGATTTGATTTATGTGTCGGGGGACAGGATTTGAGATGTCTTAGTTATATGCTTTTTACCCACTGATCTTGATGATAGACAATGTTAGGTAATAGTGTATCAAAGGGTTTGGATTTTACTTGTGAGACATCCCACGCATGAAGCTTAGCGAATGTTGGAAATCAGGAGATTTGTGTTCTTTAGGACATGGATATAGTACACTAGTTGTTGCACAAATGTGTGGTTAAAACTTTGAGTCGAGAGTTATTTTATGATTTAAGGCTAGTAGGAGCCGAGGTGTATGGGCTCCCTAGATGGTTGGATTTAAGTATCGTCTGCTGTCAGAAGATGTGGAAATGTATGTGTAACATAAGAGTAAATAAATCATGGAGTTGGCACATGGGTATGTTGGAGCTGTCCCCACTAGAGGAAATATTTTAGGCATTAGTAGATAGTCTCATCATAATGAAAAATGTTGGACAAAATTTTTATGTGTTGTGTAGTTGCTAATGAGAAATGGTAGATAAATAATGGAGTATTTTGGTAAAAGGTGACTAAAAAGAATTGGTCACTAGTTTGAGCGGTAGTGTATAGACCGTCGGACTGAAGGATACCATTAGTAGAGATATATTGGGAACAGTAGAACTATTTCGACTTTAGGAAGAGGCGAATGTTGTGCAAGGTTATATCCAAATCTTTTAAGTACCAAACTTATCCAAATTTTGAGAACGAAATTCCTTTGTAAGGGGAGAAGTATGTAACACCCCGTATTTATGAGTAAATTAAAATTTAATTAATTCGATTATTTTAAATTGCATATGAACCGTAATTTAATTAGATTAAATATTATGTGTTGATTAAAATAATAATTGGTAGAGAAATGATTAATGTTTATTGAATATAATTACTAAGTGAATAGTGATTTATTCTTTTGCATCATAACGAGTGGTAGTGACGTGACTGTGTTAGATCTCAATTAGGAGTCACCTGTAGATTATTAGAGGCCAATATAGGAAATTATTGTAAAGTGATTCAGATGGTGATTTTGAGGTCACAGTTGATTCTGAATGGGTCAAAATAGTTAAAATAGTATACCCGGTGTATAGATTGGGTTTCAGGGTGATTTTGGACTAAATCGGCACCAGAGAGAGGAGGCCATATGAGAGGAAGAGGAGAAGAAAACTAAGCTCTCCCACACCGTTTTGCACTATGGACATTGCTGAAATTGTGATTGAAGTAAGGGAAGAACATATTCATCACACAGAAATGAAAATCAGACCTATAAATCTAAGGCAAGTGTGTATCTTGCAAAGTTTGAGCATGTTATAATACCCATGTAGTGTAGGGTTTTCAATTTTTGATTTATTGATGATTATTGGGATTTGGGTGGGTAGAATACATGATTTGGAGTAACAATTCATCTAGAACAAATCATTGTATGTATATAGTACAAAATAAGATGATATGTGATGATTAACGTGAAAGAAATATGGGTTAAATGATAAAAACACATTAAGAACGCCATAAACTAGGGTTTTCAGAATTATTGGGTTTAATTTGTTCTTGGATATTATGGATTTAATGCATTATTTAGGCTAGAAATTGCCCCAACACAAATATTTGATGATTGACGATGTTGGATGGGAGTTTGAGATTGTATCCTAAAGGGTTGAAAGAATTTTAAGGGAAGTAACCCGTAACAACAAGATAAAACTTAGGTACGATGAAACTTACTTAATGGTGCTGTAATAAAGTGTGATTATTCTACTTATGTGTGATAGTAGAAAAAATAGGTAGTGTATATCTAAAAGCTACTTATGTATGATGAAACTTACTTAATGGTGCTATAATAAAGTGTGATTATTCCACTCATGTGATGGTAGGAAATATTGATAGTGTATATCTAAAAGTTACGTAAGAATGGGAAACTAAGTAAAATGATTCAATAATAATATGTGGGTAATATTAGTTATTGGTAGTATGATAGAGTATTTGTAATACCCCGTATTTTTATACTATAGTAATTTGGGGGTTTTGTTAAATTTAATGAGAGTGAATTATTTAATAAAAATCCGGAAATTAATTATGTTATAATTATTAACGTGACGAGAGTTAGTAATTATATAAAAATTGTCGAATATTACTAATGAGCATAGTAATATATGATATGGGTTATATTAAAGGTCACAAGTGAATGAAATGTCAATTTTGAGAATTTTAGTCGGGATGCGCCCGTGTCGCGTCGAAACTAATTATTGAGATATAAAAGTAAATATTTTATAAGTTGTTCGTATGATCGTTTTGAGTGCGCCAACGCGTCCGGAAGGGTCGAGATAGTCAAAAAAGTGTACCCGGGAGTTTAGTTTGGGTCTCGGGAGGTTTTTAGGCTTAATTAGTGACCCGGGAGGGCATTTTGGTCATTTTACAAAATGGGGTAATTAAACCCACGAATTTCAGCCATCCTTAGCAGCTATTTAGGTCAGCCTTTTAGGGTTAGAACATTCAGAACCCTAGAACGGCCATTGGAGAAGAGAGGAGAGAGCTCTCAAGGTGATTCAAGGCCAAAAACACCACCATTTGCACCACCGTCACCACCAACGCATAGATCGCGAGGAGGAGAACGCAACCACACCAATATCAGCAGGAAACCAGACCTCTGAAATCCCAGGCAAGTGTTTAACTTGCGTATTTTCGTTGGTGCAATATTCATATTAGTGTAGAAATGATTAGGAGTGTAATCTATGGAAGAAAACCCCAATTTTGATAGGGATTTGCATGTAGAAAACATTATAACCATATTCTGGAAATATTATGTGAAGTAGATGATTAACCCACGAATTTTTGATGATATGTTAGAAGGAAATTCTGGAGAAAACTGATTAGAACAAAAGTTAAGAAAACATTAGGGTTCTTGATGTTTAAATGAGATTTTGGGAAATATTGATTTGGGTGAAGAATTTTGGTAAAACCCGTAACTGCACTTCTGCAGGATTTCGCAGACCTGCTTGATCGATCGATCGAGCCTAGATCTTCGATCGATCGAAGGTTCGATCGATCGAGCCCCAGACATCGATCGATCGACCCTTCCTGGCAGACTCTTATTTCCCCTTGTTGAATTAATTGAACATGATTCATCGTGAAATAATTTTTGGGCTTTATGAATAAAATGTTTTGGGATATAGGAGAGACCAGTAGGACATATGATTAAGTGTTGAGAACTTTATTATGAGACGATAATTGTATCTTAGGGACAATTATTTAAAGAATGAGGAAACTACGTAATTCAAGTGAGAGATTACGTCAAATACTTACGATAATGAATAGATGTTTACCTACTGATTTTGCTACTTGGATGGATAGAATCCACGAGTGTCACGTAACTAGTGAGAAAACCCTTCGAGTTAAGGTTAGAGACGAAACCTTATACGTAATCATAATAATGGGAAATTAAGGATAAATGTTGTGACTATGGGTAACGGGAGGAACCTATATTAATATGATGAATGGGTATATTTATATGATTGTGTGTACATATATTATATACATGTGAAAAATGTACTCGCGCTACTTGCTATCCCCAAGGTTACCGCGCTGGGACGATCTTATCCTGTGTTGCTTTATGGGGGATATTGATTCGTACCCTAGAAGATAGAGATCCTAGGTACGGGCTGTCGGATTGATAGTCGGACGATCCTAAGAGACGTGTGGGTATGTACTGACTCTTGGACTTGGAATCTATGCTTCGCCTCAACGTTGTTTTGTATATGTTAATACAGTTCGAGAGTGATTCCGAACTTGTATTTCCCTTTATGTGAGAGATACGGGGATTGGATAGCAGAGTATGCCCGCACCATAGTTTAGTTGGGGTGCTGTTATATATATATATTATACGAGTAGTTAATATATATATGAGGTTATAAACTTTAAACTGCCTACTGTGATTTGATAAGTAGAACATGGTTGTTGACGCAATAATAAATACTTGTTTTGTGAAAGTATGAGATGACACTGGGAAACTTTATAATTTAATGAAGTTAAAACGGGAGGAGTGCTACAAATTGAAAGTAACCTTTTTAAAACGCTGACATTGTTCGGTTTTGAAAACTTATGAGTAAGTTCTGATAAACTAAATTATTTGGGAAGGTTAGTACGATAGGCGTGCACATTAGAAGAGAGGTGAGGATTCCTCAAGAGAGTGACGTACTAATATGTTATTGCATTGGCCTGTATCAATTTAAATACTTGCTAAACGTATTTTAAAATCAAACACACTTTCGGGCTCTGACCCGTTTCTTTTTCTCTCTCTCTTGTATATATATATATATATGTATATTTTCAGGTGCCCAGCCACAGGGGCGTCTTACCTAGGATCCCTTGAGAGGAACGTGCTGCAGCTTAGGTGGGAGTTGCAGGTCACTTGAGTAGACGGCTTCTTTTGTTGACTCCACTTCTAGCATTCTCATTTATTGGGCATGTGTCGCCCTTTCCATTATTTCATTTGTTGTTGGGACATTTATATTTCAGTTTTTCCAGTATTGTTATATGGGATTTATTCAGGATGGATTTGTGATTTTAGTTTCATATGTTGATATTCGATTGACGAATGGTTTATGTTATTTAGTTTGTTGTGGTGTGATTCTTAATTGTAGAAATGTTGTTTTAATTAAATAAATCTTTTCCGTTAATTAAAATTTGGAAGGTTTGTATAAAAATATTTTTGACATTTAGCTTAATTATTTAGGGTGTTAAATTGGAAAATTTATTTTTATCGACAGTGATGCTGAGAATGAACCAACTGTTTACCTTGAGTTAATTTAATAAAGGAGTGATCAGCCGGTATTTAATTAGGCGGGGTGTCACAGGTGGTATCAGAGCATCAGGTTCGAGAGTCCTTTAGGATCTGTGCGGCCTATTATGTTTCAGCGTTGCTTTCTTTGATATAGAGCCCTGCTACTAGGAATGTTGTGTCTATCTCTATACTTTGGAGTTTCGTACTCCTACAATTTGGTTATTTGAATGATGAACTCATCCAAATTTACTTAAATTTTCAGATGGATCGTCAAGAAGAACTAGCTAAGACGATTAAGGGAGTCATCGTGCAAGATCGACTCACACCTCAGGTATCCCCAGGGAGAGTATCAACCACCGAGTTAGCAGGTATCGTGGCACAAGCAGTTACCACTGCAGTTCTACAATACTAAGAACGCAGCCTACAACTTAAAGGAGGCAAAAGACCTAGAGAGGTTAACCTAGTGCATGTGACTGACGTTGGGAACTGTGCGAAGGCACCGAATCTGCGATAACAAAACAATCAAGATAGAGTCAGCTCCTGTAGTAACGAGATTTATGTACAGAGACAAAAGTGTCAGGGACAACGAAGCCAGGTTCAGAATGAAATCACCAAGAGGTGTTTCAGTTGTGGAATGGAGGACCCCAAACGTAAATCTTGTCTGAATCAGACTGGGGATAGACTACAACCTGACCGGAAAAGAATTTTGAAACTCTGCTATAAATGTGTACAACTGGGTCACAAGTGGATGGATTGTCCTCGCCCTGACATAGTTTTTCCGCAGATTTCCCCTCAAGGCCAGCAAGATCAGGGAAAAAGAGAGGCTAGTCAATACCGTAAGGAAGGAAAGCAGTTTCGGGGGAGGTGTTTCCAATGTGGCAGGAATGGCCATAGGCGTCAAAATTATCCAGAGAAGAATAGGTCCCCACGGCAGGAATGTGCTGACAATGTACCTCAGAAGACAACTCCGCCACCTTTTCCAACAGCCTCAGTTCAGCAGAGAAAGCTACAGGGCGAACGTGTCTATAATTTCCCATAGGCAACAACCCCGCAGGCGCCACCCGCGGTTGAGGGTATGTTTTTCTATCCATGTTACCATGAGTTGAGATTTGTTTGTTACGAGTGCAACGCACTATTTTATAAGCTAATTTTTTTTTTGGCGAAAGCCTTAGGGTTGTTAGCCACGGTAGTGAGCTCAGTGACGTGTGTAGACTCACCATCTTAGGAGTGGGTCTTTTATTTTTCTTTATATGCCCGTGAGTGGGGGTAGAGATTGGTAGCTTAGTATTACCTGTATATATGTTAGTCTTATATATACATTAGCTTGATGTTATATTCAGTATGGATTGGCTCGCCGCTTATTGAGCCATGATTATCTACTTCGGTGGAGCATTGTTTTTGCCATTTCGGGGCAAGAGATGTTTGTAGTGGCGATGCCTCGCCCAGAGGGAGGTTCGACCGCTCATTTGTATTACATAGAGGAGGATACCTCTAAGGAGGTTGTGATTCCCTTAGATTCGATCCCTGTTGTCAGGGAGTATTCCGATGTGTTTCAGGAGATACCTGGCCTACCGCCCAGTCGTGAGATAGACTTTGTTATAGATTTATTGCCAGATACGAGACCTATAGCACGTGCACCGTACCGTACGGCTCCAGCAGAGATTGCGAGAGCCACGAGATCAGATTGAGTAGCTGTTAGGTCAGGGCTTCATTCGTAGGAGTACCTCACCTTGGGGCGCTCCAGTCTTATTTGTGAAGAAAAATAGATGGTTCACTAAGATTGTGTGTGGACTACCGTGAATTGAACAAAGTCACGATATGGAATAAGTATCCGTTGCCTCGAATCGATGAATCTAATCGACCAGTTGAGGGGAGCAACTTTATTTTCGAAGATAGATCTGAGGTCGGGGTACCATCAGTTACGTATTAGAGAGCAGGATGTTTCAAAGACTGCCTTCTTATCAAGATATGGGTCCTATGAGTTCAGGGTGATGCCGTTTGGACTCACAAATGCCCCAGCCGTTTTCATGGACTTGACAAATCGAGTATTCAGAGAGTTCTTGGATCAGTTTGTAATCGTCTTCAAAGATGACATCTTGATATATTCACACTCCGAGGAGGAGCATGCCGAGCACTTGAGGCAGGTTCTTCAGACTCTACGAGAGCATCAGTGGTATGCTAAGTACGAGAAGTGTGGATTCTGGTTGCGAGAGGTACAGATCTTGGGCCATGTTGTTTCTAAGCAGGGGATTGCAGTTGACCCGAGCAAGGTGTCAGCAGAGAGGGAGTGGGGATAGCCCACGACACCGACAGAAGTGCGTAGTTTCTTGGGTTAGACGGATACTACAGGAGATTCATTCGGGGATTCTCCAAAATAGCGGGTCCATTGACAAATTTGACTCGCAAAGGGGTACCATATATTTGGGATGACGCTTGTCAATTGGCTTTCGATGAGCTGAAAGACAAACTTACTTCAGCGCCAGTCCTTGCGTTACCAAAGTCGGGTGTGGAGTACCTGGTTTACACCGATGCGTCTTTACGGGGACTTGGAGGTGTGCTCTAGCAGGAGGAGAAGGCTATAACTTTTGCTTCCTGCAAACTTAAGCCGCACGAGAAGAATTACCCCACCCACGACCTGGAGTTAGCAGCGGTCGTCTTTGCATTGAGAATTTGGAGGCACTACTTATTGGGCGATAAATTCCGTTTGTTCACAGACCATAAATCACTGCAGTACATGTTCACTCAGCGAGAGCTGAATATGCGTCAGCGCATGTGGTTAGAGTTTGTGAAAGATTACCAGTTCGATATACAGTATCATCCAAGGAAGGCCAATGTAGTTGCTGATGCGTTGAGTCGTAGACCGGTAGAAGATGTAGCGAACATCTGGAAAGCAAAGTGGAAAGAGCTGGGTCACCAAGACGCCGTAGCACGTTCTTTCATATCCGTGATGTCAGTCACACCCGAGATTGTTACGAGGGTGATACAGGCACAGACCACAGACCCGTTTTTCCAGGAGAAGATTGTGCGACTTTTAGCCGAGGGTGCTGAGTCCTATTCTGTTAGTTCTGATGGAGGTTTGCGGTTTAATGGGAGATTAGTGGTTTCATAAGGAGCGGAGCTACGACATGAAGTGATGACTCATTCTCATGGGTCCCGATTTGCAGTACATCCAGGAGGCGATAAGATGTACCAGGACATGAGACGACAGTACTGGTGGAGTGGGATGAAGAAGGACATCGCCGAGTTTGTGTCCAAGTGTTCCACCTGTCAGCTGATGAAGGTGGACCACTAGAAACCATCAGGATTGCTTCAACCATTGGAAGTACCCGCGTGGAAGTGGGAGAGCATTTCCATGGACTTCATTACAGGGTTGCCTACATCACAGAGGGGCCACGATTCTATCTGGGTGATTGTAGACCGTTTGACCAAGGTGGCTCATTTTCTGCCGGTGCGGACAGATTATACCACGGGTCAGTATGCTCAGTTGTTCATCGGGGAGATTGCAAGATTACACGGGGTGCCCCTAAATATTGTGTCCGATAGAGACAAGATTTTCGTGTCGCGTTTTTGGGAAAGCTTTCAGGAGGCTATGGGTACTGAGTTGAGGTTGAGTTCAGCTTATCACCCACAGACAGATGGACAGACAGAGCGTACTAATCAGATGTTAGAGGATATGCTACGCATGTGCATTCTCGATTTTGGAGGAGGTTGGGAACCACACCTTCCACTGGTAGAGTTTGCTTATAATAACTCTTATCAGTTCATGATTGGTATGGATCCATTTGAGGCTTTGTATGGCAGGCCTTGTCGTTCCCCAACCTGTTGGCTTGAGGTGGGGGATAACAAGTTGCTAGGACCAGAGGTAATTCAGGAGACCTCTGCAAGGATTGAGATGATCAGGGGTCACATTCGAGTAGCACAGGACAGACAAAAGAGCTATGCCGATGCGAAACGGTTCTTCAGGGAGTTTAATGTGGGGGACCAAGTGTACTTCGTGTGTTTCCTATGAAAGGGGTGATGAGGTTCGGGAAGAAGGGAAAGTTGGCTCCGAGGTACGTGGGACCATTTCCCATCATTGAGAGGATTGGGCCAGTTGCATACAGATTGGGACTGCCAGAACATTTACATCGCATTCACGATGTATTTCACATCTCGTCGTTGAGACGATACCTTCGAGATGATATGGCCCATACTCACATCGCGATAGAGGAGATCGACTTACAGCCTGATAGCTCCTACGAGGAGAGACTGGTGGCTATCCTAGACTTTAGTGAGAGGAGATTGAGGTCGAAGATAGTTCCACTTGTGCGGGTCCAGTGGGAACACCATAATGTGGAGGAATCCACTTGGGAGCGTGAGGCAGATATGCGCGAGAGATATCCAGATTTGTTCTTATCAGGTATACATTATTTTTCGAATTTCGGGACGAAATTCCGTTATTAGGGGGGAAGTATGTAATACCCCGTATTTTTATACTATAGTAATTTGGGGGTTTTGTTAAATTTAATGAGAGTGAATTATTTAATAACAATCCTGAAATTAATTATGTTATAATTATTAACGTGACGAGAGTTAGTAATTATATAAAAATTGTCGAATATTACTAATGAGCATAGTAATATATGATATGGGTTATATTAAAGGTCACAAGCGAATGAAATGTCAATTTTGAGAATTTTAGTCGGGACGCGCCCGTGTCGCGTCAAAACTAATTTTTGAGATATAAAAGTAAATATTTTATAAGTTGTTCGTATGGTCGTTTTGAGTGCGCCAACGCGTCCGGAAGGGTCGAGATAGTCAAAAAAGTGTACCCGGGAGTTTAGTTTGGGTCTCAGGAGGTTTTTAGGCTTAATTAGTGACCCGGGAGGGAATTTTGGTCATTTTACAAAATGGGGTAATTAAACCCACGAATTTCAGCCATCCTTAGCAGCTATTTAGGTCAGCCTTTTAGGGTTAGAACATTCAGAACCCTAGAATGGCCATTGGAGAAGAGAGGAGAGAGCTCTCAAGGTGATTCAAGGCCAAAAACACCACCATTTGCACCACCGTCACCACCAACGCATAGATCGCGAGGAGGAGAACGCAACCACACCAATATCAGCAGGAAACCGGACCTCTGAAATCCCAGGCAAGTGTTTAACTTGCGTATTTTCGTTGGTGCAATATTCATATTAGTGTAGGAATGATTAGGAGTGTAATCTATGGAAGAAAACCCCAATTTTGATAGGGATTTGCATGTAGAAAACATTATAACCATATTCTGGAAATATTATGTGAAGTAGATGATTAACCCACGATTTTTTGATGATATGTTAGAAGGAAATTCTGGAGAAAACTGATTAGAACAAAAGTTAAGAAAACATTAGGGTTCTTGATGTTTAAATGAGATTTTTGGTTGTTTAACCATGTTTAATGATGGATATACGCATGCTTAACGTTAAAAACATCTGGGAAATATGTTATTATGTTTGTAGTAGGAGTTTTGGGACGATTAGTGTTGGGAAATATTGATTTGGGTGAAGAATTTTGGTAAAACCCGTAACTGCACTTCTGCAGGATTTCGCAGACCTGCTTGATCGATCGATCAAGCCTAGAGCTTCGATCGATCGAAGGTTCGATCGATCGAGCCCCAGAAATCGATCGATCGACCCTTCCTGGCAGACTCTTATTTCCCCTTGTTGAATTAATTGAACATGATTCATCGTGAAATAATTTTTGGGCTTTATGAATAAAATGTTTTGGGATATAAGAGAGACCAGTAGGACATATGATTAAGTGTTGAGAACTTTATTATGAGACGATAATTGTATCTTAGGGACAATTATTTAAAGAACGAGGAAACTACGTAATTCAAGTGAGCGATTACGTCAAATACTTACGATAATGAATAGACGTTTACCTACTGATTTTGCTACTTGGATGGATAGAATCCACGAGTATCACGTAACTAGTGAGAAAACCCTTCGAGTTAAGGTTAGAGACGAAACCTTATACGTAATCATAATAATGGGAAATTAAGGATAAATGTTGTGACTATGGGTAACGGGAGGAACCTATATTAATATGATGAATGGGTATATTTATATGATTTTGTGTACATATATTATATACATGTGAAAAACGTACCCGCGCTACTTGCTATCCCTGAGGTTACCGCGCTGGGACGATCTTATCCTGTGTTGCCTTATGGGGGATATTGATTCGTACCCTAGAATATAGAGATCCTAGGTACGGGCTATCAGATTGATAGTCGAACGGTCCTAAGAGACGTGTGGGTATGTACCGACCTCTTGGACTTGGAATCTATGCTTCGCCTCAACGTTGTTTTGTATATGTTAATACAGTTCGAGAGTGATTCCGAACTTGTATTTCCCTTTGTGTGAGCGATACGGGGATTGGATAGCAGAGTATGCCCGCACCATAGTTTAGTTGGGGTGCTGTTATATATATATATATTATACGAGTAGTTAATATATATATGAGGTTATAAACTTTAAACTGCCTACTGTGATTTGATAAGTAGAACATGGTTGTTGACGCAATAATAAATACTTGTTTTGTGAAAGTATGAGATGACACTGGGAAACTTTATAATTTAATGAAGTTAAAACGGGAGGAGTGCTAAAAATTGAAAGTAACCTTTTTAAAACGCTGACATTGTTCGGTTTTGAAAACTTATGAGTAAGTTATGATAAACTAAATTATTTGGGAAGGTTAGTACGATAGGCGTGCACATTAGAAGAGAGGTGAGGATTCCTCAAGAGAGTGACGTACTAATATGTTATTGCATTGGCCTGTATCAATTTAAATACTTGCTAAACGTATTTTAAAATCAAACACACTTTCGGGCTCTGACCCGTTTCTTTTTCTCTCTCTCTCTTGTATATATATATGTATATTTTCAGGTGCCCAGCCACAGGGGCGTCTTGCCTAGGATCCCTTGAGAGGAACGTGTTGCAGCTTAGGTGGGAGTTGTAGGTCACTTGAGTAGACGGCTTCTTTTGTTGACTCCACTTCTAGCATTCTCATTTATTGGGCATGTGTCGCCCTTTCCATTATTTCATTTGTTGTTGGGACATTTATATTTCAGTTTTTCTAGTATTGTTATATGGGATTTATTCAGGATGGATTTGTGATTTTAGTTTCATATGTTGATATTCAATTGACGAATGATTTATGTTATTTAGTTTGTTGTGGTGTGATTCTTAATTGTAGAAATGTTGTTTTAATTAAATAAATCTTTTCCGTTAATTAAAGTTTGGAAGGTTTGTATAAAAACATTTTTGACACTTAGCTTAATTATTTAGGGTGTTAAATTGGAAAATTTATTTTTATCGACAGTGATGCTGAGAATGAACCAACTGTTTACCTTGAGTTAATTTAATAAAGGAGTAATCGCCCGGTATTTAATTAGGCGGGGTGTCACAGTATTGTATGGGCAGTATGGGGGAGTTGAACCTTTTGTGGTTAGTTAGATACGTATGCCTAGTTAGGGTGGGTAACATAGATAGGTAGGATGTGTTAGGTGTGCACTATAGATGAGAGGTGTGGAACTTAAGGGAGTTTACGTGGAACTAACGTGTGTATCTAATAACTTCTTTTGAATTGCGATATAAATACTTGCTAAATATTTTCAAAATCTTTTTAGGCTCTGACCCATGTCAAATCTATTTTCCAAAAACATTTTAGGTTTTCAATCGCAGGTACGCCAAGCTTGACGATTCATTCTATAGATGTGTAGCTATAGTACTTGTGGAGGCTTGCAATATTTGTGTTGAAGCTTCAGTTATTCATCTTAGATTTGGACATTTCATTCTAGTATTTCATTTGGGCATGTTGCCCCTTCCAACTATGCAGTATTTCAGTTATTCAGTTTTTATCAGACTTGATTTTATTTACTTTAGACTTGTAGTGGGATTTTATTTTGGGAACCGATGGTTTATTTGGTATTATTTTATTCAGTTATTTATTATGTGATTGGTTCAAACCATTACCTTGCATGAATGGTTTGGTTATTGTTTTTATTCCATATGTTGTTGTAATAAAAGATATAATTTTGTACCTACTTAATTTGACATAAGCGATTTATAATTTAAAAGTTTTCAAGAGTGATGCTAATAATGAACCAAATGATATTCCTGGTTTATTTTATGAAAGACTGATCACCCATGGTTAAAATCAGTAGGGTGTCACAGTTGATCAAGTTGTAACCCGCTAATATATACATCTTCACTCTCTTATTGAATAAGAGTGTTGGGTCCTTCTCCTTTAGAAAGACAGAGTCTTTAACTACCGTAATCAATTGTTGTCCACAAAAGAATTTCAATTTTTAGTGCATCGATGAAGTGATACCTCCGATTTCATAAAGCCATGGACTTCCCAAAAACAATTAAAAGAGGCATGTATGTCGATCACATGGAATTCTGTAATTCTCTCTAGTGGGTCGATACCGACACTGAGCTTGTTGGATTGCATTATTTCCCTATGAGTGTTATTACAAGTCCTTATAACTTGAGTGGTAAGATCAATATATTCGTGCATAATTTCGAGACACTTGGTCGTTCTCAAAGGGCAGACGTTTAAAGGAAATCTATTATTAACGAGCACCATAGGGATTCTCCATCCTTGGATGTTCACAGTGATATTCAAATACATGTTTTGGTATGGTCCTATCTCAGGTAGTTCTGTGTTGGCAAAAGAGGTGATCTTTGTTAAGTTTAAACCGTCAATGATGTCCATGAGCTCTTCTAGACTGGCAAAGAGCGATATCATTTTTTGAGAAAATTTCTTGAGGATAAAATCCATATGTGGTTAGGAAGATATGAGAATCCCACATATGCAGATGTTAGCTTGTGTTTTCTTCAACTGTTCAATGACTTGGTTTCCCTCTATTTCTTCCCATGGGGGTTTCTTGAGAAATTCCTTTCCTTTTCTCTAGTATGGATGGGGTCCAGCATCTATTATTTGAGAATATTTTGAAATGAGTCATATGGTCGACATCCATGGATTTCCATGTAGAATGAGTAACTCTGCCATTATTTTATTAAAAGTTATAGTGAAGATTTGGTCTTTATTTTACCTTAAATGATGAACAATCAGATCATCAAAATGGAACATCAAGTCTTCTGTAACAAATTATTTCATTATTAAATCATCAAGAGACTACTATGGTCATGAATCTTCACCCCATCCAATTGGGATGATTTCTTATCTTTTATATTCCCTAATATAACTTCATGGTTGTTGTGCTTCATCATATATCACCTCTCAATGTTTGTAAATGTTTTCATGTTTATGCATTGTATCTAATAGTAGAATATCAAAGCTTTCTCGAAACACTAGGGTCATCAGTTGATATAGGTTTACTTTGAGAGGGTGTCGTTCTATAGATTTTAAATCTCCAAGTGTTCTATTTATAAGATTAATGTGGATATAAGTAGGTACCACATGATCTAAATGTATATTTATAAGGTTTTCCAGGCTTTATTTGTTTGTTTCAACTACTAAATCAAGTGGTCTGATTAGGATAGACAGATCATCATTTTTTTCTTTCATAGTGAGAGAATTTATCCTCATTCCATGATTAGGTAGAGGATTGGTGATGACATTAGGCTTGATCTTAGTCAGAGCTGTGATATTTCCTTGATCGATCAAGTCTTGGATGCACAAATTCATGACTCGACATCCCTCTAAGTTATGCACTGTCATTTGATGGAACTGACAATATAAGTCACTTAGAAATCCATCTGGTAAAGGGTCAAGTAATGTCTTGGGGTATCGGGTCTTGAGAAACCCCTTCTTCTTGAGAGATTGTTAGACTTTAATTATGGGAGCAAATAGGTGTTGGAATGTTCGTTGGACCCTTTTAGCACTCTAAGGTTCCAATACATATGCAAACATTAGGGTTTTAATGGTGTTAACAACAGATGTGCCTTGCTTGTCAGTCCTCTTACTTGAGAAAGGAGGTATATTCCTACGATTTTTGGTCTCGTTCTTGGGTTGTCAATTCATGAGGCTATCCTCTAAATATGATTCTATATCCATTAAAGCTTTTAATTCGGGCGCGTATTGGGTTTTCAAACGATCCCTATAAGGCTAGATTAGATTCTTTTTTATAGTGGCTACTTGTTCTTCCTCTGAGGGTAGATAAACCATTTGCATGACTTTATTCCTCCAATTGGTTATGAAGGTACCCAAGCGTTCATTGATTTCCTATTTTGTCATTTTTAGATCTCGACGAGTAACCTCCATCTCATCGTGCTAGTTGTAATATTTCAACAATTCTTAACAATTGTCATTCCAACTGGGGTTTCATTATCGTCGATGGAAAAAAACCAGTAAGGGCCCCTCCTAACAGGGTGTGCCCAACTTCCTTGAAAGCCCATGGGTCTTGTATGTCTCGAATGTAGAATTTGAGATGGATAGTCGATGGTCCAATTTTGGTGAACTTTTTAATATCCGACATCTTTAATTTACCTAGTTGTCTATGATTAGGGTAGACAAATATATTTTGAATGCTTGAGATCATCAATAGGTCGAAGCGATTGAAACTTCTATTGGAGTATTGGGAAATCCATTTTGAGGCATCCAAAATCCATTGGAACCTCTATAATATTGGTCGTGATTGTGCTTTTGGTGGTAACAACTAGACGTTTATTGGTGTCTTGTACCATTTTAGGAGGAGGTATGAAGTTGGTAGGGTGTGTAATTGCTCCCTGACCCTCAGTGTTCTCTAATTTATTTTGAAGGGAGGCCTGCTCTCGACCTAGGGTGGACATTTTGCTCCTTGTAGCTACTAGATTGATCAAAATGTCGGCTAGTGTCATGGTTTCCTCGTTCAGCATATTGTTGGGGTTATGAGATATTGAAGTTTGAAAAATGTAGCTTTCATCCCTTATCTAAGATGGTGACTGCAAATTTACACGTGGTTGAGAAATAAAATTTTTTTTACCTTAAGTTTATCTTAAAAGAACCAATCATGGAGTTAGTCACAACAAATATTTTTTTCTTTTTAGGGATGAGCTCGGGTAATGACCTATTTACTATGGTACTCCTCACTTGATCTACAACCCTTAGTTCAAATTTGTGAAAAGTAAGAGGAAACTTTCTTGGGGGTACAAAACCCTTTTTGGGGAGATTCACTCTCCGGTGAATCTCTTAACTAATTTATTTGGTTATGTCCTATAGGTCTATTTAATGAAGTTGTGTAAGAGTTAATGAAATTCTAAAGTCTCCCTTATTTGGATATGACTCCTTATAATATACCTCAAGATTATGTGTGAGAGAGATATTTTGATAAACCCGAATGTGCATAAATAGAGTCTCCCGATATACCTCGTGGAGATAGTATGTGGGATAACTGACTCGATATACTCGAGGTACGTGAGTGATGTTCATCGAGCATATCACTCTATATATGTCGGGGGTACATGGACTAGAAGAGTGGAAACTGTTGCTATATATATGCAAGACAGTCCACGAGAGCAACTTCAAGAGCTTGAGGAGCTAAACATGGGAGTTTAAGGTGGCGATTAATGACACATCTTCAGTTACAAAGTCCTATATCCAAAGCATCGGGAAGAAATTATCGGCCTACTCAAAGCGTTTATTAATGTATTTTCACGAAAATACATTGATATCTCGAGTATAGATCCGGAGGTGAGCTCTCACAAGATGAACATTTTTCCTAACGCCTTGCCAGTGAGACAGGCCACGTACACATATAAAGTTGAGTTAGATCTAAAGAGGAAAAGATATTATCCTCTTTTTCCTTGGACATCAAAAGAAAAAAGGAATTAGCATGCTAAGAAGGATTTACCAATTCTATAACAAAAATATATATAGATGAGAGGTGGAGTGTGTATAAAATTCAGTGTTTGCATAACAACGCTAAAGAATTAAAATGGATAATCCCATACTTATAAATTTAATAAGGTTTACATAAGAAAATCAAGGATCTTTGAACTGATAATCCCATACTTACCAGCTCATTAGGGTGGTATAGAAATAAGTAAGTCATCAGTAAAATAAATAACAAATAATCCAAAACCTTTGGATAATAACTATCTAGGTAGACAATTATAGTGACACTCATACGTATGTAGTAATAAAATCAGTTGTCAACATCGTAGACCATAGGCCAAGTAGAAAAATTTCGTGGGATAACATGATAGTCTACTCCCAAGTTATTACTGATGCTTTTTTCAATAAGAATAATGCAAAAAAGTGCAGGGTGAATGGAATCGTTACAACGAATCGTCTTTATATCAATTACTAGGTGAGAAGGGTTTAAAGTTGATCTGGATTATCATAATTAATATACCAGTTGATATGAAAACACACGAGTATGGAACTTTATACGTATACTTGGAATAAAGTTTGGCTATCATTGAATGATATCAATAGTAGTTATCAAATACACAAAATTTACTATGAAGTGGTAAGAGAAACCTACTCACTAGGTATTTTGAATTGATTAAGGATAAAAAAGAGGATATTAATTGGAGATGGTACCTGATTTTATATATACAATGTTTGGGTATATAAGCATTTGTTGGAATTGGGGTTGGTTTGGTCAGTTTATACAGAAAACAGTATCTTTCAAAGTTTCAAGGGTTTAATTATAAATAACTTAGGACTTTAAAATCTTGGACTTAAGGTTATATTTGAAATTTGGTGTAGGAGACTTTTCTTCTTAAAATTCTCTGAAGTACTTATAGGCAAAGTGTGGGGTTCAAATTCATAAGTTGAAAAGGCCAGGAGGAGGCAAATTGTAATTTAGGAAAAATATTTCAAAGTTGAAATATTTTTCGATAACTTAGGCTAGGTTGAAGCAATCATGGCCTTACCTTATATCATTTTGACTAGAAAAATAAAATAAACATATTGAAAAATAATTTCAATTTTTTTTTGGCCACGCGCCCTCACTCGCGTGGTCAATGTCTCTATTAAAAAATTTCATCTTTAACATCTCGCTGGTTGAATTTAGGGTTTCAGAGTTTTTATCTTGAATATATCCTTCATTTCTATACCATTTGAGATGAGTTCTAAACAAACTCAACCTAAAATTTCATAAGAAATCCAAATATATAGGTGTTGATGTAAAAAATTAGATTTCTTCTAATTATTTAATCATAGATAAATTTAAATAAGACAAAGAATTTTTAAAGTGGTTCAGCCTTATAAAAATGGCCTACGTCCACTGTTTCTGTTATTGCCAAATGTTTGGGAATTCTCGATATATGATTTTTATCAAGAAATTCCGGTCCCCTTGAATGAGGATGATACAATGTATTTATATCCGTTAGGCTGTACATGTGAAAAGGTAAACAATTAATGCCCTTTAAGTGTATACGTCTGTATGATGAGCATTCAATGAATAGCTGAACTGTTGATTATCTGGAAATTAATTCTATGGTCGAGATGCAGCTCGGACCGCCTTAGTTGCTCGGCAATCAGGAGTTTCTCGGAGCAGTGGAGTTCCTCGGAGCGATGAAGTTCCTCGGAGCACACCTGTTACTCGGAGTGTTTGACTTGATCGGGGAAGTAAAGTTCCTCGTTGCTAAAGTGATTGTAGAAATGTTTGTGTGCGCCACGTAGACTGACACATGTCTTCTTGTGATTCGTCCACATCAGCATATTAAGTTTGGTATCAACAGAAGCCCCCAATGTTTCATAGTTCAAAATTTGAGGAGTATGGAACATTCTTTCTCGGAATATGGCAATTTTAAATGATCCTCCTGATTTTTAGGAGCATTTCCTCCGTATTTATTTTTCCTTCCAAATTCGCAGAATCAGCCTTTTTGAATTTTTATAAACGCTTCGAATTTCGCGCATTTTTTGTCCTTTTAGCCGCCGGTAGCGTAATATTTTCTTTTTGTATTCATTTCCTTCATCATTTCCCGAGGCAATGTATTTAAGTGTCATAGACAATCCCATCGTCTTCTACCTTTTCCAATTTCTGTTTTCGAGTTTTCCATTGTCTCTCTCTCTCTTGTGCGTTCATATTTTCCTCCGTTCGTTGTCAACAGATTCCCCTTTTTTCTGTAAGATCTTCTTCCTTCTTCTTCATTTCTTTTATTCATCATGGTTTATCTTTTTGAATCTCTTGAGAAGTTTCGTTTTGATTTTTCAATCCCTTCTTGGGTAACTCTAGAGGAGCTTTCTGAGCCTTCAGATTATTTTCGCTTGGCTGAGTTACATTGGTTCCCCAGCCTTTTTAATGCTGAGTGTGGATTTTCTTTTCCACCAAATCCTTTGTGTTTAGAATTTTGTCAATACTTCGATGTTGTTCCTGGAAAAATAGCCCCCAACACATGAAGAATAGTTAATGGGGTGCATAGGTTAAATCAAACACATGGAACTCATATAGGAATTCCTGAGATTATGTTTTTTTATAGATGGGCCATTCTGGATAATATTTTTTATTTAAAAACCAAATTTTTGAATAGGGCTTTAGTAGTCAACCTCCCTGATGCCAATAGGGATTATTTTGAACATGGGGTTGTTATTAAAAATTGGCAACATGCCCCTCTGGTTGGAGACGAAGTATACCAAGGTTCCAAATGCCCTCCCTATGGCAATGGGATAGGTTATTTTCATTTTATTTTATTTCTGAAATTATGCTTTCATTATGTTTCATAAAATGTGTGACTGATATTTCAATGTGTATTTATTTGCAGTTGATAGCAAGAGAAAAACTCCAAAAGAAACAGAAGTTAATATAAAGCGCTTGAAACTTATCTGGGGCTTGCATCAGAAAGTTGCAGAAGAGCACATTAGGTCTGCTTCATACTTGTTGCAGTATAAGAGTTATACATCCTCTTTTACTTCTCTCCCTGTGATCATCAATACTGAAACAGCGCCAGTTCTTGAGGACTCTTCTCCTGAATCTCACATTCCCTTGAGTCAAAAAATGGGTAGAAGAAAAGTTCCTACTATCTTAAAAAAGGATGCCTCTGCTGGAGAGGAAAAAAGAAATAAGCCTGATGTCCCAGAGGGGACAAAGAAAATAGATGTTGCTCCTTCTGTTGCACCTAAGAAGGCTGCCGAGAAGCCCCTAATGGCTTCAAGCAAGAGTGATGCTCTCAAGGAAGTAATCACCATATCCCCGACCAAGAGTTCTTCCTTAGTTGAAGCTGTTCCTGTACCCCCGAGGAGGCTGAAGAAAAGCTCCTCGGTCAATTTGACTGAAACCATCTCCCAGCTCCCAGTTAGTGGTGCTGGTGTTCCTACTATTATTCCCCCGAGCTCTGCTCTGAGCTCGGTGAAGACTTGGATCATCCCCGAGATCCAGGGAATTGAAGAGAATCTTCCTCAGGATATGCTGACATCTCTGGATACTCGCCACATTGCTTCAGTAAGTTTCTCTTGTTTTGAATTTTCCTTTCTTCCCTTATTACATATATCTCTGTGCTGACTTGTCGTTATTTCCTTTTTCCAGTTGGTGAGTTGCTTTAATACAATCGTGAAGAAAGATGAAGCAATAAAGGCTTCTAGCTCCTCGTCCGGTGTAAAGGATGCTTTAATGGGTTTGACCCAATCTTTTAAGAACTCCCATAAAAAATATGACAAAGATAAAGCTGATTGGGAGAAGAAGCTAGCCTCGGTTGAGGAAGAGAAGGTGTAGCTTGCTGAGGTCTCCAAGGGGTTGGAGAAAAAAGTGAAAAATTTAGAAGGGAAGAATAAAGAGCTTGACGAGAAGCTCAAGAATTTTGGTGAGCTTGAGAACAAGCTTAAAATGGCCGAGGAAGAATTAGCCCTTCTTCGCGATGTAAATCGTCAAAAGGAGGAGGTGGAAGGCAAACTGAAGGCCACCGGGGAACTTTTATCCGAGAAGCTCTCCTCGGAAAAGGTGAAAAGAAAAGTTGCTGTGAAGAAGTCCTTCAGCACTGGCTGGGACAAAGGATGGAATAAGGGGGTGGCGGCAATGATGTCCCAGGTAGAGTATGGCAGCCTCAAATACTTCAGAGATGGCTGGGTTGCTGCCCTATAGGAGTTGAAGGTTGAGGATGGCTCTGAGCTATTTCAACAACATCTTCCTAGTCCCCCTACAACTATCGAGGATGAAGAAGAGGATGAAGCTTCCTCCGAGGAGTCATCCATGGTTGTGGGTGATCAAATCCTTGCCCCACCAGCTATCCAGTCAGTCAACGAGGAGCTTCCACCTTTGTCTGCTCCATGTGAACGATTTCCTGCTCCTTCCGACCAACTTTTTGTTCCCACCGAGCAACCTAGCTCCTCATCCTAGCCTCCCGAGAAAGTTTTGGGAGACAAGGAAAAGGTGTGAAGTTGTTCGGTATTTGCCTTTGTTTTATTTTCTTTTATCACATGTACTATGAACTTTGTACTCTTTTTCTATGATGTAATAAAAATTGCATTTTTGATCCTCTATGCTGTTAATGCTCTGTTTGCTTTCTTATTAACTCTCGCCTTCTCTTCTTTATTAGTTTATGGCCAGAATGGAGTTGTTGTCTGATCATGACACAACGCTGCTCAGACAATGCAATGAATATTTCAAAGCGGGTCATACTGATTTGGATAAGTCCCAAATTGTAGAAATCCTTGGCCGAGATGTTTCAGAATAGGCAGTTGAGGCCTATCAATACTTGAAATGTCTTCTTGATCGTGCTGTAACCAATAATGTGGCTTATTACGAAATGATTGAAGACTAACAAGGTACTCTCGATGAACTTCAGCAGAAGTATAAAGAATCTTCAGCTCTTTTTCACGAAGGATACGAAAATAAGTACCAACAACTCAGTGCTGAGAAAGGATATGACAAGGTACTCGTTGGTTATGAAGTGAGAGAGAGAACTTTGAAGAAAGAAGTTGAAGAACACATGCAAATTGCTGAGCTGCTGGAGCAAGAGAACAATAATCTGCAAAAGGAATTAGCTCAGTTGAGGTCTGTTGCTTCCTCTTCAAATGCCTTGGTACCAGTGACCGACGAGGGATTCTCCTTCTTAGAAGTTGAGAATGCCAAATTACGAGAAGAATTAGAAACTTTAAGAAGGGCTGGTCCGTCAACTCTTTCTCGGGGACGAGGAAGAGGTTCTATTGGACGAGGAAGAGTTGCTCTGAGTGCTGTCGAGGAACAAGGTACTCCACCTGCTCGGGGACGACTAAGAGTTCTTCGTCCTACTATTGAAGAAGCTTGTACTCAAGCAGCATTGGAAAACCAAGCATTCTAATTGATGGCAAAAAATCAAGCCTTATCTGAAATGTCCAAGAAAGTCCAGAGCCTGGAGGAACAACTTGCTACGTAGAAGTCTGCTTTGGAAAAAAAAGATATTTTTGCCAGAAGCCTTCATGAGCAATTAGAGAGACTAACTTTCCAATTCCATAAACAACCTCATGAATTCTGGATGGCAGGCTATAACGAAGCCCTCAGTCACTTGGATGCTCGTATTGAGAATGCTAACAATGAAGGCTACAAACATGGATGATTGAATGCTCTGGGTGTATTGAAATTGGAGCAGGGTCACTATTTATGGAATTATCATGACCCAGGGCTGCTCGATTTACCAGTTCCTCCATTCAAGCTTGACATGAGCTGGATCCCTGCTCGGGCCATTCCTCGGTGCCTTATTTCAAATTATCTCGGTGATTATAACCTTCATTCAAATGCTGAGTTATCTCATCCTGAGCATCTACTAGACAGACCTTCTGTAATGAACATCAGAATGCTTCAAGACCCTAACTTCATTAATTCTCCCCTTTGCTTGGAAGATCCTCTTGCTGGCGAGGATCCTGTTTCAAAAGCAGAAGGAAAGAGACCAATAGAATAGGGTTCTTAATGTAATAGTTGTTTATACATTTCATAATCAATGTATTCATTTTTGTACTTCATTTTTGGGTTTAATGAAATACATATAATTTTTCTTTTTGGATTTAATGAAAGACTTTCATTTTTGTTCGCAATCTTATGGTTGTAAAATACTTTATATATGTATATGCATATCTGTTAAAAAGATAATCACATTTTGTATTTTGTCGACCAACTAATTGTCGACTAGCTTGACTGTATATCTGTTAAAAAGATAACAACATTATGTAATTTGTCGACCAACTTTAGTTGATTCAAACTTGTTGTCAACTAGCTTAAATTTGTTGAATGACCAAAATTGATGATGTTTTGTTTCTCGTCCAATTACAAGTAAAAACTTAACTTAGTCTCAATTGTCAAGATTTTTTATTTACAACTAATCTAACTTGGTGAATTTTTCTCTTCCAACGTTGGTACTTTTTGGAAAATATATTTTTCTTCCTAACCAATCGGAGCTGGCATTTTTAGGAATATTTTGCCACCTAACCAAAGGAGTATGATTTCCTAACCAACCGGAGCTGGCATTTTTAGGAATATTTTTGCCTCCTAACCAAAGGAGTATGGTTTCCTAACCAACCGGAGCTGGCATTTTTAGGAATATTTTTGCCTCCTAACCAAAGGAGTATGGTTTCCTAACCAACCGGAGCTGGCATTTTTAGGAATATTTTTGCCTCCTAACCAAAGGAGTATGGTTTCCTAACCAACCGGAGATGGAATTTTTAGGAATGTCGTTCCCTAACCAAACCGTGTAGGCATTTTTAGGGATATTTTTGCCTCCTAACCAAAACTAGTTGGCATTTTTAGGAGTATAGTTTCCTAACAAACCGAGATTGGCATTTTTAGGAATGTCGGCAGTGTAGTGTGTAGCACTAGTATTCCGCGAAAAACTTTCAATAAAAGGAGAGAGGCTGACAAAACATAGTCATTTTATTCATACTGATAGAACTGCTTTACATAAGATTTTTCATCACTGATAGTACTTGCGCAGGTGTTCAGCATTCCATGCATTCTTAAACTCTTCCCCTTCTAAAGTTGCTATTCGGTAAGTTCCTGGATGAACAAATTCTGTAACTCGGTATGGTCCATACCAGTTTGCCTCCAATTTGTTATGCTTCTGAATGACCTTCTTTAGCACGTAATATCCTTCTTTTAGGTCGCATTTCTTCCTCCTCTTATTGTAGAACAGAGTTTTTCGTTGTTGGTAAGCAGCATTCCTAATAGCTGCTTCTTCTCTAACCTCCTCGAGCATGTCTAAATCCAATCTTCTCATTAAGTCGCTGACTGGGGAATTGAAATTCAGCACTCTGTGTGTTGGAAGACCCAACTCGGCAGGTATTACAACCTCACTTCCAAATGCCAGCATATATGGGGATTCTCCAGTTGCTGCTCGGGGAGTAGTACGATAAGCCCATAGTACTGACTGTAACTCGTTAATCCAATTTGCTTTAGCTTCACTTAGCCTTTTCTTCAAACCATTTAGCAATGTCCTGTTCATCACTTCAGTCTGTCCATTACTTTGGGGATGACCTGGTGTTGAATGGAGCTTCAAAATGTTGGACTGGTGGCAATAGGCAGCAAATTCCTCATTATCAAATTGAGTTCCATGGTGGGTGATGAATGCATGGGGAAGACCATATCTACAAATTATATTATTCCAGAAAAATTGATAAACCTTCTCGTAAGTCATGTCGACAAGGGGCTCAGCTTCAACCCACTTAGTAAAATAATCCACTGCGACGACAAGGTATTTAAACCTTCCCCTGGTCATTGGCAGTGGTCCGACCAAATCTATTCCCCACATGGCAAATGTCCAAGGGGAAGTTATAGGTGTCAACAACGCTTGTGGAGTTCTTCGGACGGGGGAAAAATGCTGGCACTTATCACATTTCTTGGCATAGGCTATACAATCAGCCCTCATCGTTGGCCAGTAGTATTCCTGTGTCATTACCCTTTGTAAAAGAGTACGACCTGCTACATGAACTCCACAGGAACCTTCATGGATATCTTCAATCAATTCTTTCACCTCGGAGGGATGTACACATCTTTGCAATCCTTCCATGATTCCTCGTCTGTACAAAACACCATTAGTTAGTACATACCGAGCTGCTTTAAACTTCAATTTTTTAGTAGCGAGATTAGCCATTGGTAATTCTCCCTCCTCAATATATGCCCTGATGGGATCCATCCAAGATGGTCCTAAGTCAAGGGTGATAAAATTCATCATCAGGTCTTCATATATGCTCCGACTATCTAACACTTCAATTGGTATCGTTCTTCGTAGCTCGGTACGAGTTGTTGATGCTAATCGGGCCAAGGCGTCTGCTCCTGCATTCTCCATTCTCGGTATTCTAATCAACTGAATGGTAACAAATTTTGATACCAACTCCATCACCTTTGCATGATACTTGATCATTAATTCTCCTTTGGCTGCATATGTTCCAAACATTTGATTCACAATTAATTATGAATCACTGAATACAATAACCTGCTGCGCCTCCATAGTTTTTGCCAAATTAAGTCCTGCTATCATGGCCTCATACTCAGCCTCATTATTGGAATCTTTGAATTGAAATCACAGTGCATATTCCTTGTCGACTTCATCTGGGCTGTTCAAAACAATCCCTTCCCTACACCCTGTGGTACAAGATGAGCCATCTACATACAACTTCCATATGGGCAACTCGTCTTCTAATTTCTGATATGACAGAGTTCCTCGGTGAAATATTTGTTGATTCTTTTCACCATCCCTTGATTTTTCTTATTCTTCGTCAACCATCTCTTCTTGCCCTTTTACCAACCTAAGTTGGCCTGAGCTCGAATTTGATGATCCTGTCACATCCACTTGCCCTTTTACCAAACTAGGTTCGTCTGAGCCAGTGTTTGTCGATCCTATCACATCCACTTCCCTTTTACCAAACTAAGTTGGTCTGAGCCAGTGTTTGTTGATCCTGTAACATCCACAGGTTGATCGACGAGCTGCTTTTGCTCCTCGGGGGTATCAGGATAGGTGAATTCTGCTATAAAATCTGTTATTGCTTGCCCCTTAAGCGATGACCTGGGTTCATAAATTATATCATATTCGCCGAGCTCTATTGCCCAGTATATCAATCTCCCTGACTACTCTGCTTTATGAAGGGCTGGTCTCAATGGCATGTCGGTATATACGACTATGGTATGGGCCTGGAAATATGGTCTCATTCTCCTACTTGCCTCAATTAACGCCAGTGCCAATTTTTCCAGCTTTGGATACCTTATCTCTGCTCCTCGGAAGGCCTTACTTGTGTAATAAATTGGCTTCTGCACTCCATTCTCCATTCTGATAAATGCCGAACTGACTGCATTCTCTGATACTTCCAGATACAAGTACAATTTTTCTCCCATCACTGGCCTAGACAACAGAGGAGGTGCTCCCAAATACTTCTTTAAGTCTTGAAAGGCCTTCTCACATTCATCATTCCACTCGAAAGTTTTTTAAAGTGTTTTGAAGAATGGGAGGCATCTATCAGCTGCTCGGGATACAAATCTGTTGAGCGCTGCTACTCGTCCTATAAGACTTTGCACTTCTTTCTTTGTCGTTGGAGATCGCATCCCTAAAAGAGCTTTGATCTTTTTTGGGTTTGCTTCAATGTCTCGTTGATTGACGATGTACCCGAGGAACATTCCTTCTCGTACTTCAAATATGCACTTCATCGGGTTCAGTTTCATTTGGTATTTATCTAGTTGATCAAAGGTCTGACCTAATTCAACTAGATGATCAGAAGCTTTCTTACTTTTTGTCAGCATGTCATCGACATAGACTTCCATGTTACAACTGATTTATTCGGCAAAGACCTTGTTCATCAGCCGCTGGTATGTCGCACCTGCATTTTTCAAACCAAAAAGCATAACATTATAGCAATAAGTTCCCCTAGGGGTAATAAAAGAAGTACTTTCCCTATCTTTAGGTTTCATTTTGATCTGGTTGTAGCCAGAATAAGCATCCATGAAGCTGAGCAGCTTGGGTCCCTGCGTAGCATCCACCAGTTGATCAATTCGAGGCAACGGAAAATGATCTTTCGGGCACGCTTTGTTGAGATCGGTGAAGTCAACACACATCCTCCATTTGTTGTTTTTCTTCTTTACCATCACCACATTTGTTAACCAGTCTGGGTATTTAACATCTTCAATGAATCGAGCTTTCTGGAGGTTCTCGACCTCCTCTTTTATAGCTTGATTCTTCTCGGGACTAAATACTCTTCTTCTCTGCTTTATAGGCTTAATCTCCTTATTCACGTTGAGCTCATGACATAAGAAGTTTGGGTCTATCCCCGGCATATCTTCATGGATCCATGCAAAAGTTTTCTTTCTACTTCTCAGGAAAGTTATCAACTCCTGTTTTATTGAGGCATCCAGTGACGAACCTATTTGAGTTGTTCGTTCAGGGTGCTCATCGTCCAGAATGACATTTTCTGTAGTTTCCACTACCTGACCTTTTACAAGTTGAGATTCATCTCTAGGATCCAATGTTTCAATTTCTGTGCCCTCATCCACCTGGTAGGTAACAGTCTTTTTCCTCGACTCCTCCAATTCCTCTTGTTCAGCAGATGAATAATAGCATTCCCGAGCTACTTTTTGATCACCTTTCACAACTCTTACTCCAAAGTTTGTTGGGAATTTTAAGCACCGATGTACTGTAGATGGGACCGCTTCGAACTTCTTCAAACCTACCCTTACCATAATGATGTTGTAAGCTGACTGAACATTCTTGTCCATCACAAAGAAACGTATTCTTTCAGTTCAACATGCGGGCCATGTACCAATGAAGATATCCAACTTGATCGTCCCAAGTGGAAAAACTTTCTCGCCAACAAAACTAAGGAGAGGTCTGTGATAAGGCTCCAGTTGTGATAACTTTAGATTTAAACTATCGAAGCACAAGTAGAACATGATGTATGCCGAGCTACCATTATCTACCAAAACTCTTGAAATCATTACTTCTTTCATACTCATTTTTATCACCAAAGGGTCATCGTGAGGGTATAAGACACCTGCGAGGTCGTTTTTGGAAAAAACAATGACCAGCTTCTCTTTGTTTACCTTTCTCGGGCGATCCTCCTCAGCCAAATTTATCCTTTGAATATATGAACAAGCTTGGGCCTCACAGAGGTAAGCTTTTCTTTCTGCAGTAAGATCTCCTCCTCCTGCGTCTCCACCTGTAATAACATTACAATCAAATGACCCAAAACGTATTGAAAATACCTCACGTTCTGGTTGCCTTGGCCTTTTGGGGAGATCGGGGTCATCTTCAGTATCATCTTCATGATCTCTTTTCCTGTTCTCCTCTGCCCGACGAGGAGATTTAGACCTTTCTCTTGTTCGGTCTTCATTTCCTCTTTCATTTCTACGATCAACATACTTTGATAATTTTCCTCGTCTAATGAGTGTTTCGATCTCATTCTGGAGGGCTATGCAATTTTTAGTCATATGGCCATGATCTTTGTGAAACTCACAATATTTTTCCCTATTTCTTCTGTCAGGGCCTGCCTTCATTTTCTTTGGCCATTTTAACTCCTCGTTGTTCTTGATTTCTTCCAAGACGTGGTTAATACCCATTTTCAAAGGAGTATAATTATCAAACTTCTTCAAGACTTCCCATGACGAATTGCTTTTAGATTGTTTGTCACCACCGTTGCCCTTATGCTATTTCTTCTTAGCTTTTTTGACTTCCACCTTGGTTTCTTTATCCATATTCTTCTTCGCATCCATAGCTTCCTCGGCATTCATGATTTTGGCCTCTTTTTCCATCAACTCTGACATAGTTGTAGGTGGATCTTTAGCCAAAGTTTAATACAACTTATTGGGCAACAACCCACTCATCAAGGCGGTGATCGCTGTCTTCTCTTCATAATCTATGACTTCTAGTTTCTCGTTATTAAAACGAGTTATGTAGTCTCTAGTATTTTCACCAGCTTTTTGTCTAACGCTTAACAAATGCGCTACTTGTTTTACTGGCTTTGCCCCAAAATAGAAATTTCCAATGAATAACTCGGCCAGTTGAAAGAAAGTTGAAATCTTACACCGAGGAAGATTATTGTACCATATCTGGGCAGATCCAGTAAGAGTTCCCCAGAAAGCTCTATACCTCATCTCGTTGGGGACAGCATAGATGTCGGCGGCGGCTTGATATTGCTCTATGTGAAGAACATGATCTGTCTTTCCATCATATTTAGGGGTCACAACGGGTGCTTTGAACTTTGATGGTGTTGGAAAATCAACAATGGCTTGGACAAAAGGTGTCCCTTGAAGAAAAGTTTGTTGTAGGGGATTCTTTTCCGTGGCCATTTCTCCTAATCTATCCTCCAATCTCTGAATGGAGCCTTTCCACACGTCGTTTCCTTCCTCGGGCTTATTGGTTCGAGCAATTGATCGAGTTGATGTGGCTTCCTGAGATCGATATTGACGAGCAGTTGGTCGTGATTGTGTTGATCCTTCCCTTAGATCTGATGGTTGTCGAAAACTCCTCGACATGGCCTTAGGTGGACTCCTATTCCTCTTAGGGCCTAATCGACTGAAAGGAGATACCCTGCTCAATCTTTCCAGGGCACTAGTCCTCTCTGGAGAGAGAGTAATACGTTGCTCAGTATCTGTGGCCCGTATTGACGAAGTTCTCCCAGGTTGATAAGAGAAATCATCAGATTCCTCATTATGATATGAATCAGTACGCCTGGATCTTGAAGAACGTAAATGGGTTTGCCTCTGACCACTTCTCTGTCCTGAATGAGTAGGTACACCGCCATGAAGGGTTTGTATGAGTTGCCGCATGGTTTCTTGCATGGCGGTCTAGCCCTGGGCCAGGTTTGTCATTATTCCAGTCAGATCTGGAATAATTGAAGGTGCAGATAGATTTGGAGGGTTTCCAGTGTTTCGATTGCTTGATTCAGGATTAGCAGCCATTGCTGATGAATTGTTTTTGGTGAAAAACGATAACAACAGTCGTTTCCCACAGACGGCGCCAATCTGTTGATGTAAAAAATTAGATTGCTTCTAATTATTTAATCACAGATAAATTTAAATAAGACAAAGAATTTTTAAAGTGGTTCAGCCTTATAAGAATGGCCTACGTCCACTGTTTCTGTTATTGCCAAATGTTTAGGAATTCTCGATATATGGTTTTTATCAAGAAATTTCGGTCCCCTTGAATGAGGATGATACAATGTATTTATAGCCCTTAGGTTGTACAAGTGAAAGGGTAAACAATTAATGCCCTTTAAGTGTATACGTCTGTATGATGAGCATTCAATGAATAGCTTAACTATTGATTATCTGGAAATTAATGCTATGGTCGAGATGCAGCTCGGACCGCCTTAGTTTCTCGGCAATCTGGAGTTTCTCGGAGCAGTGGAGTTCCTCGGAGCACACCTGTTACTCGGAGTGTTTGACTTGATCGGGGAAGTAAAGTTCCTCGTTGCTAAAATGATTATAGAAATGTTTGTGTGCTCTACGTAGACTGACACGTGTCTTCTTGTGATTCGTCCACGTCATCAAATTAATTTTGGTATCAACAATAGGTTTTATGGATTGAGATATTGTATATGGTAAGTTCTATAATGGTGTGTTTTGTCAAAATTTTGACTTAATATTCGTGGACTTCAAGAATATGTCAGGGATACTTATGAACCTAGTTTGGTTTCTTATATCTTATGGAGTATTTTAGTTTTGATTTCAAGGTTTGACATGGATTATACGGGGATAATTTAATATTTACAATTTTTTGGTTCGAAAAACACTTTTAACAAATTGAAGCTTGTTGTGAAAATTCGTGGGTTTTTATCATTGCACAAGAGTTCCTAAGGTTCTAGTAAAGGTATTCATAGCTTCAAATCAGAGCTTTAATATTTCTATCAAGATTCACCACTAAAGCTCAAACTTTAATGGTGTAATTTCATGTTGTTTCTATTCTATATTGTTTTACACATAAAAGCTTTAATATTGTGATTGTTCTAAGCATAATAATCCTACAGAAATCGTTTGAAACTATATGAACTAAATGTATTTTGTAAAATCAAAGTGTACCTTTTTAAAGTGAATTTTCGAAGCTTTGAATATGCTTAAGTAATGTGTTTTAACTGATGAAAACATGGGATATTTATAGTACTTCATCAGGGAATTCTATTGATTGCTGGTGGAGGTGGATTTTAGGAAAAATTTCAAGGATTTCAATGTGAGTTTTAAAACTTCACATGTTTGCATAATGCTAACATGTGTTATTCTTGTCTTTTAGTGTTGATGTGATGAATATGTGGCTATAAGGTTATGTGAAAATACTTAAACTTTGAAGGTTGGTCCTTGTTTGGTAAAATATTAAGGTATATAGCCTTAAAAGTATGCTTTAAAGAAAGTTTAGGGGTATTTTATAATTTTAGAAAGTTTCAAGGACTGGAATCATAATTTATGTTAATTTAAGTCTAGAGTGTTAATTTGATATAACTTTGAGGTGAGTATAAGTCAAGTTATGATTGTTTGAATTATTCATATGCTAATTTATAATTATTAAAACTTTAGGGTGTCGAGGTTAATTTAGTAAAGTTATAGAACATCAAGGGTAGTTTCATTATTCTTAGGAGACTTTTGAATTCGAGGTCAACCTAAGGGTTTTAAATAAATACTTTAGGGACTTGGTTATCGATATGTTTGATTTTGTAAATTCTCAAGTATTACAGTATACCTATCTAAAAAAATTCGTCCTCAAATTTACCTTGGAAGAGATCAAGATATTGATCTTTCATAGCTTATTCTTGTTCACATGTGGCTTCTTGCTGATCTTGATTTTCCCAGAGTAGTTTTATTGATGGGATTTCCTTATTCCTGAGACGTTTCACTTAACAATCAAAAATTTGAATAGGACATACTTCAAATTCATGGTTTGGTTCGATAGAAATTTCTTGCCATGTGATGGTATGAGAGGGATCAGAAATATAATGGTGTAAGTCAGACGCGTGGAATACGTTGTGGGTGTTGGAAAATTCTATAAGTAATTCAAATTGATAAGCTACAGGGTCAATACGATTAGAAATGGTGAAAGGTCCAATATATCTGGGGGCTAATTTTCCTTTTCTTCCAAAGCATAAAATTCCTATCTGATGAGAAACTTTCAAAAATACTTGGTCACTAACTTGAAATTATAAGGGCCTCCGGATTTGATATGCATAACTTTTATAATGATTTTAGGTTGTTTTCAATCTTTCTCTAATATGTTATATCTTCTCAATAGTTTCTTAGTTTATCTCGGGATTAAATTATTGGCTATATCCCGATTCTACCCAACATATAGGTGAATGACAATGTATTGTATATAAAGTTTAAAATAGGGAAACTTTAATGCTTGACGGATAACTATTGTTATAAGAAAACTCGACAACAAGTAAATGTTCATTACAATTTTTGAGCATATCTAACTTTCAAGCTCGTATCATATCTTCCCATGTTTGAATTGTACGTTCCGATTGTATATCCATTTGTGGGTAGATAGCTATACTTAAATCAAGTTTAATGACCATTGCGATTTCAAGTTCTTGACAAAACTTTCCTATAAAATGGGAATCTCTGTCTAATACTATGGATAAAAGAATTTCATGTAATCGTACAATTTCTCGGATGTAGAGTTTATTGAGCTTTTGAAACGAATCAGTGGTTTTTACTAGTAGAAAATGAGCAGACTTGGGAATTTGATCTGCTATTAATTAAATGGAATTATATCCTTTGGATGTAGGAGGTAGTCCACTGACAAAGTCTATGGTAATATGATCCCATTTCCATTTAGTAATTAGTAAGGGTTGGAGGAGTCCACCAGGGCATTGGGGTTCTATCTTTACTTCTTTTCTTATTGACAAGTAAGACATTTTCTTACAAAATTCTTGATATAATTTTTCATATTTGGCAACCAATCTTGTTTCTTCAGGGTATGGTACATTTTGGAGCTTCCGGGATGAATCATAAACTTAGAATGATGGTCTTCTTTCAACACTTCCTCTCAAAGAGATAAATTATCATGTACATGTAATCTATTTCTAAATCGTAAACATGTTTCCTTATCATACGACAATTCAGTATTTTTGTCTTGAAGAGATTGCATAAAAGAATCTTGAGGTTGTTGGACTAAGATTTTCTCTCTTAATTTTGGATACGAAATGATGTTAGAAATTTGGAGAAAGGGGATATTCATTGAAGATAATATAGCTTTATGGTAGTAGAAATATCATAAGAAATTAAATTATGCAGTCTTACTATTGGATTACGACTTAAGGCATCGGCTACTACATTTCCTTTCCCTGGATGGTCGTTCAACTTAAATCGGTAATCTTCTAAAAGTTCTATCCAGCGTCGTTCTCTTAAATTTAAGCCCTTTCTAGTAAAGAGATATTTCAAAATTTTGTGATCAGAAAAGACTTGAATATTTTCACCATAAAGGTAACAACGCCAAAATTTTAAAGCAAAAAATACATCTACTAACTCAAGGTCATGGACAACGTAATTTCATTCATGAGTTTCGAGTTGTCGTGATCGTTAATCTATAACTTTCTCATTTTTCATTAAAATGCATCCTAACCCTTACAACGAGGATTCAGTATATACCTCATAGCTTACATTACTAAAAGAAATAGTAAGGACAGGAGCAGTATTTAATTTGTCCTTTAAAGTTTGGAATACTTAACTACATTCATCAGTCCATATGAATGGCACTTCCTTCGTAATTAGCTTCAAGAGGGAGGATTTTACCTCGGTAATGTTGGTAGGATAATCCAAGAAAAATCCTTCCACAAAACGACAATAATAACCAGATAATCCAAGAAAAGTTTTTACCTCGGTAATGTTGGTAGGATTTTTTCATTCCAAGATGGATGAATTTTTTCCAGGATCGACTTGGATTCCAATTTCAAAAATCACATGCCCTAAAAATTTAATTTCCTTCATTGAAAAATCACAGTTGCTCTTCCTAGCATATAACATATGGTTTCTTAGAGTACTTAATACTGTCTCTAAATGTTGTGCATGTTTTGCTAAATTTTGGGAATATATAAGAATATCATCAATGTAAACGATAACGAATTGCTCAAGAAAAGGTTTAAAAATTATATGCATAAGATCCATAAAAGTTGCGGGTGCACTGGTTAATCCAAAAGACATGACTGTAAATTTGAAATGTCCATAACGAGTTATAAAACTTATTTTTAGAATATCTTCGTTTGTGATTCTTAATTGATGGTAAACGGATCGTAATTCTATTTTTGAAAATACCCTTGCTTCTCGAAGTTGATCAAATAGATTTCCAATTCAGGGTAAATGATATATATTCTTAATAGTTACCGAGTTTGAGCTCAGTTTATGATAATATATACATAATCTAAAGCTTCATTGATGTTTCCTAACAAATAATATAGGAGCTCCCCAAGGAGATGAGCTAAGGAAAATAAAACCTTTTTTTAAGAAGATCGTCTAATTGGGTAGGGACTTCTCAAATTTCTAAAGGAGCCATTTCGTACTGAGGTATTAAAATACGAAGAGTATCCAGATAAATATTCATACTAAATTTGATCTCTCGAGAAGGGGGTAATCCTGGTAATTCTTTGCGAAAAACATCTTCGAATTGTACCAAAATTCTTGGGATTAACGCGAATTTTGAATTTGAATACTTGATGGTTTGGATAGATCTGATTCTTGAAATATAAAGGAACAATTTTCTTCGTTTCGAAAATAAATTTCCGTAGCCTAATAATCGATATTAGCAGAATGTCTTGATAAAGAATCCATTCCGATAATAATGTCGAAATTGTATATATCTAGGATTATCAACTCTACAAAGATTATACCTAACCCAAACTGAATTTTACAATTGTCATAAACTTGTGTCGGTGTATTGATTTCACCCATAAGTAATTCAATATCCAGTGGAATAGTTAAATTGTATGTAGTAATTCCAATAATTTAGCTAGTTTAAGACTGACAAGGAATGTCTTGATCCTGAATCAAACAAAATATATAGAGGAAAATGATAAAAAAGTATCGTACCTTCTATCACATCTTGGGAATTTTGCGTACGAAATATCGCACAATTCTTTCCACGATTAGGGATTGGCAAAATTTTCTTAGCTAGATTTGGTTTAGGTGGATTTTGGATAAGACCAAATTCTGTATTTTGTGAGGTATTATCTAACTAACGACGAACTAGAAGAGAGATTATTTTAGGACATTGTGGCCGGATATGTCCTAATTCTTGACATTCATGACAAGGAATCACTGAACAAGTTATGTTATGATGAATCTGGAAATAATCTTGTCCACTAGAATTAGCATAACTTGGAACTCGAGATTGAGGTAAAGTATTAACCACATTATTATTTCTAATAACAGGGGGAGAATATTCTACTATGGTAGAAGAATTTTATTCCATAATTTTCTTAATGTCGATAAGTTTAAAATGCTCGTGGATCTGTAATGAAGAGACATAATTCTTAATTATCGGATGTAGTCCTCTTTCAACCTCCTTGCATTTCTTTATCTAAGTATCGACATACTCAAGGGCGTAACGAGATAGCTCGATAAATTTGGCTTCATATTGGGCTACAAATAGATTTTCTTATTGATATTTTAAGAAATCTATGATTCGTTGATCTCTTTTGGCTTCGAGAAAGTACTTCTTGAAGAAAATTTCTTCAAATTTCTCCCAAGTAAAATTCATAACAACCTTGTTATGAGATACCGCTTGCCACCAGAAATCAGCTTCACCTTCAAACATATAAGTCACTAAAGTTACTCGTAGATTAGTTGTTATTCCCATCCCATTAAGAATTTTCACAGTTTGACGCATCCATTTCTCATCTCTACTAGCACCTAGCTTTCCAAGAAATTACGGGGGTCGTTGTCACAAAAATTCTTTGAGAGCATTCATACTACGGACTTTTTTTAAAATTTCCTCTAGAGTAGAGTGATGAATTTGTTGTTGTTGGGCTAAATATGTTAATCCTGAAGACATCGCATGATCCCTTCAATGCGGGTTTGTTCATTTTCAATTCCAGTGGAGGGAATTTGAGTACCCACCATCCTAAAATATAATATAACAGTCACAATAATAAATAAGAATATAAACAAAAATATGTAACAAGCCTATTATATTATACAAAATAGAATCCGAGGATACATTAGAGTTATAGTACATTACTTTCTCTATATTAGTACCTATATTAAAATAGTTAAAGTTAATCATCCTCCTAAAATTTAGTATGGCATACTATGTACATTACTTTATTCTACTATATAACACTAGGAGAAATGAGTTTCTTTTTAATTTTAGATTTTTGTTAATTGGGAACATTAGAATCATTGTTCGAAGAATCAGAAACTAGAATATCAAGATAGTCATTTGGTTCTAGAGGATCATCTGCATTAGTTGAATTACTCGTATCATAAGACACACGAAGTATGAGTTCACCATATAAATTAGCATCAGGATACATCGGTGGAGTCATTGGTGAATCGACTAAAGCACGATTTATAGCTCCTTGGAGTATCAATGGATCGTTGACATAGCCATACACTTTCCTCATTACTTGTACCTGATTAGTCATCATAAGTCTCTTTATATCATTACTTGAACCTACTCAATCCTCTTCTACTACACGAATCATTTCTCGAAGCTTCATGAGTGCTTCTTCCTGAACTCTAGTTTCCTAATGGCTCATCGGTCCAATATCCACATTAAATAGAAATGAATCCCATGTATCCACACTACAAAATGGAATTACCACACAATAGTAATAAATGAAGTTATGAAAAGATGAAATAACTAATATCCTATAAATTTTTCCTGTATAGAATGATAACCCGACGATATATTTAAATTTAAAACATGCTCTAATACAAACTTGTCACTCCCTACTTTTTGGTATAAATGCACAAGAGAGTATATATAAAGTAATGAAATAAAGTTAAGGCAAAAAACAAAATGTTATTCATTATGAACATAGTACATATAACCGCATGGGTGAATTACATTTATTTGACACAAACTATAGAGTAGAAAATCGAAAAGTACCACTCCTTGCTCCCATCTGGTTTATTCTCCGCCCACATAGTCACGTATGGAAACAGGTGTCCGATATTTATATCTAAGGGGAAAAGATATTATACTCTTTTTCCTGGACCATCTGGAGGAAAAAGGAATTAGCATAAATATGTTAAGTAGTCCTTACCAATTCTATGATAAATATAGGTATAGATGAGAGGTAGAGTGTGTATAGAATTCAATGTTTACATAAGAACACTAAGAATTAAAATTGATAATCCCATACTTATCAGTTTAACAAGGTTTACATAAGAAAATCAAGGATCTTTGAACTGATAATCCCATACATACTAGATCACTAGGGTGGCATGGAAATAAGTAAGCCATCAATAAAATCGAATAATAAATAATCCAAAACCTTTCGGTAATAAATGGATAGTCACATAATTAAAGCTTCACTCATATGTATGTAGCAATAAAACCAGATCTCAACATTGGAGACCATAGGCCAAGTAGAAAAATTCAGTAAGATAACACGACGGTATACTCCCTAGTTATCACTGATGCGCTTTCTAATAAGAATAATGCAGAAAAGTGTGGGGTGAATTGAATCATTACAATGAATTGTCATGATATCAGTTATTAGGTGTGAATGGTTTAAATTTAATTTGAATTATCATAATTAAAATACCAGTTGATATGAAAATACATGAGTATGGTAATTACTACATATATTGGGAATCAGGTCTAGCTATTATTAAATTATATCAATAACAGTTATCAAGTACGCAAAATTTACTATTGAAGAGGTAAGAGAAACCTAACTTCTCGGTATTTTGAATTACTTAAGGATCAAAAGAGGATATTAGGAGGAGATGGTACCTGATTTTCAATACACAATATTTAAGTATATAAGCATTTCTTAGGATTGGGGTTGGTTTGATCAATTTATAAAAAAAACTATATCTTTTAAAGTTTTGGGGTTTAATTGTAAATAACTTAGGACTTTAAAATCTTGGACATAAGGTTATATTTGAACTTTGGTGTACGAGACTTTTTCTCATAAAATACTTTGAAGTACTTATAGTCAAAGTTTGGGGTTCAAATTCATAAGTTAAAAAGGTCAAGAGGGGTCAAATTATAATTTAGAAAAAATATTTCAAAGTTAAAACATTTTTCCATAACTTAGGCTAGGATGAACTAAACACGTCCTTACCTATATCATTTTGACCAGAAAAATAAAATACAAATATTGGAAAAAATTCAGAAATTTTTGATTGGCCACACCCCCTCACGCGCGTCGTCAATGCTTCTGGTCAAAAACTTCATATTCAACCTCTCGTTGGTTAACTTTAGGGTCTTTGATTTTTTACCTTAAATATCTCCTTCATTTTTATATCATTTGAAATGATTTCTAAACAAACCTAACCCAGAATTTCATAAGGAATCCAAATATATAGGTTTTATGGATTGAGATGCAGTATATAGTAAGTTATATAACCGTGTGTTTTGCCAAAATTTTAGATTAACATTCGTGGCTTTCAAGAATGTGACAAGGATTCTTATGAACCACGTTTGGTTTCTGCTATATTAAGGAGTATTTTGGTTTTGATTTCAAGGTTTGAGATGGACTACACAAGGAGAATTTAAGATTTATGTCTTTCTAGTTCGAAAAACACTTTTAACAAATTGAAACTTGTTGTAAAAATTCATGGGTTTTGATCATTGCACTAGAGTTCCTAAGGTTCTAATGAAAGTATTCATATGTTCAAATCAGATATTTAAGTTTTCTATCACGATTCACCATTAAAGCTTAAGCTTTAATGGTGTAATTTTATGTTTTTCCTATTTCAACTGTTTTACACCTAAAAGTTTTAATATTATGATTGTTCTATGCATAATAATCCTACATAAATCATTTGAAACTATAAGACCTTAATGTAGTGCATAAAATCACAGTGTACCTATAAGGTGTGTGTTTTAACTGATGAAAACATGGGGTATTTATAGTACTTCATCACAGAATTCGATTGGTTTCTTGTGGATGTGGATATCAGGCAAAATTTTGAGGATTTAAAAGTGAGTTTTAAAACTTCACATGTTTGCATAATACTAACATGTGTTACTCCTATCTTCTAGTTCTGATGTGTTACATATGTGGTCGGGGATTATGTAATAATACTCAAACTCTGAAGGTTTGTCCTTTTTTGGTAAAATATTAAGGTATATAGCCTTAAAGGTACGCTTTAAAGAAAGTTTAGGGGTATTTTTGTAATTTTAGAAAGTTGCAATGGATGAAATCATAATTTTGTGTTAATTGAAGTCTGGAGGGTCAATTTGATATAATGTTTAGATTTATAGATTGAGTGTAAGTCGAGTTATGTTTGTTTGAATTATTCAGGGACTAATTTGTATTTATTAAAACTTTAGGGTGTCTAAGTTAATTTATTAAAATTATATGGCATCAAGGGTAGTTTCATTCTTTTTAGGAGACTTTTGAATTTGATTTCATCCTAAGGGTTTAAAATAAATACTTTAGGGACTTGGTTATCGATATTTTTTATTTTGAAAATTCCCGGGTATTATAGAACCCTTCAAATGTGCCTTTGGGGTTACCGTGGGGAAATTCCTCAGATTCGTTGTCAACGGGCATGGCGTACAAGTTGATGTAGAAAAGAAGAAGGCTATTTTTATAATTCCACCATCGAAGTGTCATAGGCAGCTCAAAAGCTTCTTAGGAAAAGTCTCTTATCTGAGAAGGTTTGTCGTACTCCTCATAAGAAAGAATGAAAAATGGGTTTGGGGGTATGAGCAGAGAAAATTATTTGAGAGAGATAAGGAAATATTAACGTTTCCTTCATGTATGATCCCTCCAAAATCAAGCATCCCTTTACTGTTATATCTCACTTCTATAGAGAGATTTATTGGAGCCTTGCTCACATTGGGAGCAACAAGGAGTAGAGCGACCTATGTTTTATTTCCCTCTAGTGATCTCGGGGAAAGAATCCATGTATTCGAATGTGGAAAGTTATTTTTATCTTTTATTTTCATGGAGAAAAACTTGAATCACTACTTACTTACGTCTATGGTGAACATCATCACCAAGTGTAATCTCGTTAAGTACTTGTTTGGATGGACCATTTTGGTAGGGCGAAACTCCAAATCGTTCTTTATACTCTCTGAATGCGATTTTAAGTGCCTTACTCCAAAGGCCATTAAAAGTAGAGATGTATAGGATCTTCTTTCCAAATTCCCAAGCCAAAATTTTAAACCGCCGAGCGAGGAGATTTCGGGTGATAATTTCCAAGCTTGTTTAGCTGAGGAGAGAGGAGAATTAAGAATGGAGATTGATGGCTCATGCACGCTGGGTACTGGTGGAGAAGGAATCATACTTTCTAGTGACAAAGAAAAGATCACTCTCTTTACAAACTCAATTTCAAGTTCTCCAATAATGAAGAAAAATATGAAGTGCTCATACTTGGCCTGCTGGAGGATTCATAAAGAGTTATCAGAGTGATTCGTATATGGGAAGACTCTAACTTGATGGTCAAGTAAGTTAAGAGAGAGTTTGTGCGCAAATATATTAATCTTGGTCCTTATTCAAAGGTTAATTGGCCAATTCCTAGCTATCAAGGTAGAGAGTCACCCAAGAAGACGAACAGACACCTCAATGCTCTAACAACGATTACGTAAAAGCTAGAGATGGAAAATTCTGAGGCTATGATCACCGTATGATGAAGAATAGTGCCCATGATGGTGAGATCTCTAATCCCAAGAGAAGAGCCTAAATATTGTATATTCCCAATTGTGAAGAAACTAAAAACATGCGAAAGGAGAGATGGCGTTGTCGGAGTTGGAGAACTTTCACATGCTCTAGGGAATGTTGTACTCCAAAGGGTTGAGTGGTTTCTTGGCACAATATGTAGGAGATGATAAATCCCGTGAAAAATTAGAAACAATGCACATTAGGCCCTATGATAATACATATATCCCACTCTACGGGCTTTTATAGAGAGGGGATATTATTATCCCATCATAATCATAGAGGCTACTCATATGCAATAAGGCTACATAAAGTTCCAAACCCAACTTGACCAGCCAACAAAGGCTAATTTTGTAGACGTATAGGAGGATTAAAGAACCCCTTATATCGTATGTCTTAATGATAGAGAGCTACCCACTGAGAGGGATGATGAGATTTATATAAAGAATATAATTTCTCTTTTTTAGTTGGTAAATAGAGAACTTTAAAGAAAGGGGTACAATGAGAAATCCCTGAGATGTGTGGAATGAGAAAAATGGAAAGAGTAGTGAAAGACGCCCATGAGCCTTCTCACATGGGCTGAGAAAAACTGTATGGCCAGCTGATGACCTTTGGGTACTATAATCCAACAATGGAAGATGACTCTATTAGTTTTGATAATAATACGTGGGCATTTGATTTGGTAAGAAATATTATCCCAGCCTCTCACGAGAAGGCCTTCATTCTGGTTGCTATTGAGCTATATACTAAGTGGGCAGAAGAAATTCCTCTAAGAAGGCTTACTAATCAAGTAGTAACACAGTTCATTTGGTAGTACATAATATACAAATTTAGTATCCTAAAGGTCATCCTCATGGATAATGGTAAGTAATTGGTGTGGAAAGAGATCGATTTTCTCGCAGACAAATTCAAGACCATCCACAATAGTTCGACCATTTTATATCCCAAAGGGAACGGTTAGGCGAAAGAAACCAATAAGACTCTGATCAAAATTTTGAAAAAGTTATGAGAAGACTCCCATGAATATGGGATGACAAGTTGACAATGGTCTTATGGGCTTATAAAACCTCCAGGAGGAAGCCAACTAGTTTCACCCCATTCTCCTAGTCCATGGTTTAGAAGTTGTCCTACCAATAGAATTGGTTGTGTCATCAGCACGACTGGACCTAATCCATAATTTAGTGCCCGATCCTAGACATGTGTAGCTATAAGCTTTTAATGAGCATCGCGATAAAGCAAAGGAAAATTTTAAATTCTACACTCAACAATTGTCCAAGGCTTGTGAGATTCTAGTTGAGATGAGAATTTCAAGTTGCAGATTTAGTCTTGCATGCATCCACTCATCATTTAAGGAGCACGTCAGCCTCTAAGTTCAAGCCGAGGTGGTAAGGACCATTCATTATGCGAGGAGTATGAAATTTAGGGTATTGTCAAATCTCAGTTGGGGAGGACCATTCATTATTCGAGGTATGGGAAATGTAGGTTATTGTCAAATCTCAAAGACATGGAGTAAATTCATCCAGTCAATCAATTGTGTGGCTAAAAAAATACTATGCTTTAGGTAACCTAATTTCTTTCTTTTATCCCAAAAAGTGAAAGTACCCTAAAATGGAAAACAAACCTCTTACTTCTTTATATAATTTTTCAAACAAAACTATTAAATATCAATTTTTACATAATGAATACAACAGTTCATTTTTGGTTATGACCAACTTATTTCATAATTTTATAGTGATAATTATAATGTTTGATTATTAATTTACACAATCGACAAGTTTTATCATGTGTCTATTTGAAATTTTACAAATGGATACATTTAAGAAAATGATTTTGATTCTGCTTAGTCAAATTTATGAGCAGAGTAACTCAAGATTCTCACAACAAAAAAGAAAAGAATTTTAAGTTAAGGTGCATTGACCATCATACCTTGGGGGATATATACCTCCCAATGGCAAAGTATGATGAGCAGAACACTCAGCCATTTCCATGATATAAGTAAATAAAGATAAATTTAACGAAGTTCACCTTTACTCACAATATCGCAAGGGGATACACTTTCAATATAGAGTCCTTAAGTAAATATAGTGAGTAAGGAAGTTCATAACTTTCCAAATGATGAAATTAAACAATTTGTGTATTTTTATAAGGCTAGGTGTGATCACACTCGCAAATCTCATTTTTTGTTAAAATGAATCAAGTAAACATATATCTCTACTCATAAAATTTTAAGGGGATACATTGACCATTCTGTCATTGTAAAATATGCCACGAAAATAGGGTAAACAAGACAGTAATAACCCAAAGCATAAGGGAGCATCCTTATCTAGTGAACAATCATTCATCTCTACTTCTAAAAACAAAATGAGATAACTATATTATCTTCCCACATAATACAGGAAAGTTAAATAACATTACTCGTAAACTTACGAGCAGACATTCCCACGGAATTAGGAAAAGATAACTACTACATTTATTTGTAAAAATTTCCCATATAAACTCCGAGGCAGACAGTCTCGTGGCGTATGAAAAATGCAAGCAACGAAGAATGCAATGCAAATTATGTGGAAAAGACGAATATCCTTCCTTTTCATTTCACAAAAATTACCTACTCGAAACAACACAGACCATAATATTATAAGTATTAAAGGAAACTTTTACAAGTGTCCAATCATTCAAAAGAACAAGAATATTTGTCTTCGAGTATAAACCTTCAAATGATGGGACAACTTCTCGAGATACATCTTCCTCAAACTTGGCCATTCGTGCAGTATCCTTCGCTTCTCTAGCCAAAATTTTAGACAACAGAACTTCTAAGGACTTGATCTGCATGCAAACACTATCAGCTCTGATAGATAAAAAAAAATGCTTATCTTATGTGTTTTTGTCGTTGTTGTAATTCCTTTTCCATCAAAATTCACTTGAACATACAAATAAACTCAAAATATATATAGGGGTAAGTAAAGGAGTCAATCTAACTCTAAGGATAAAACACAAAATATATGAAGACATGTGTAATTCATTTGCATTTTATTATGTTTTTATGATTTTTCCAATTTTTCTTTTTATATTTTTTAATGAATTTTGAAGGGATTTTTTTTAATAACTAACTATACTAATTTTTATAACTGATAATTAAGATGTAAAATCTAATTTAAGAAGAGTGAGATAAACCAAATTGGGTTAATAAGTAAACTAACTAATTTGGACTCATGAGGGTTTTAAAATTCATCCCATGAATGGGAGATTATCCCTCAATAATCATCTTCCAAAAATAAAAATAAACAATAAGAGCATGTGATAATTAAATCAAGAGAAATTAAAGAGGAATAGATCAAACCCATGTGTACTTAAATTGGAGCAACTCTTCAATTATACATCAAAATTCTCTAAATCACAATCCCTCACAAATGTATTTATTGAATCTAGTAATACAAACCAAAAAATAAAAATAAAAAAGGGTAATGGATGAATTCATAATGGACAATTATATAATAAAAGAGATTTGCTAAAAATGCAAATCCTAACATTATAAAATTGTACATTAGGACTCATCCAAGTAAATAAATTCTAGAAATTGCTAAAAATGAAAAATCTCAAAATAAAGGAATGGATTAGAATTTACCTCCCATAGGGGATGAATTCAACTACATCAATCTATTTTGAAATAATTGCTAAAAATGTAAAAATTCATTATAGAGGGGTGGGGTGAAATTCATCCTAGAGATAAATTTCACTGCACACCTCTATATTGAGATATTTGCTAAAAATGCAAATACTATCTATAGAGGAGTGTAGAGAAATTTATCACACAGGGTTTTAAAACTAAATTTGGGATCCCTCTTCTATGGCACCAAGTCTTGCATTAATAGGGTGGACATGGAGAAGGGGTAAATTGGGTATGGCCTAAGAGTGAGCATGATAATTGGGTGTGCATGAGTGTATTTTAGGTGACACACACAAGTGCATGTATGTTGAGTGAGCTGATAAAATCTAATTTGGCATAAGGGGCAATATAGGAACTAAGGGGGACAAAAGTTAGTTGGGGGTAATATGGGAAATGGTTAAGTGGGTATTTTAAAGCATGTGTGGGTTTAATCTTTAGTATTGGATTTGGAATTTATGTAGGTAAAAAAAATCGTTTAAGATTTGAAAAGAAGGGAAATGGGTCTTGGGTCTGTGGAGGTAGGTGCCCGGGTTTGGGTTTTCGGGTGATATGGAACATGGGGGTATCGTGGGTTCGTAAGGAGGTCGGGGAAGGATTGGGTTTCGCAACCGGGTTGGCTGGTAGGAGAGTTCCAGGTCGCGATCGGGTCGCAAGTCTGATGAGGGTCGGACCATGGGTTGTGGGTTGGCTCGGTTCTACCCGATTTGGGCAGAAGGTGGGTATTCGGGTTGAAGATTGAACAGGTTCGGGTTTGGAGTTGGGAGGTAAGTGGATTGGAGAGGATTGAAGAGAGATAGAAGAGATAGGTGTTTGTTTAATTGAGGATTTGAGGAGAGAGAGTGTGTTGGGAAGAAGGTAGGGGTGATAAGGTGTGGTAGGGTGTATGTTAGTAGGTGAGGGTGTGGGTGAGATTGGGTGTCGATGAGTGTGTTGGATGTTTGTGTGTGTGTTAAATTTGTACACATAAAAAAAATGAAAAATAAACTAACTAAAAATAAAACTAACAAACTAAAAATTTTAAATCTACTAAAATAAAATCCTAATCTAAAAAAATAAAACTCAACTAATAAAATAAAAGAAATAAAAAACGAAAAATCTAATAAAAATAAAAAAAAATCCTAAAAAAATCTAATAAAACTAGAAAAATAAATTCCTAAAAACTTATCCTAATAAAATAAAAACTAAAAACTAATAAAAGTAAAAGTAAAATTATACTAAATGGAAAGAAATATAAAAATAGAAAATAAATCCTAGAAAATTCTAAATAAATATAAAATAAATCATAAAAAAATAAAACGAAACAAAATAAAAAATAAAAAAAATAAAACTACAAACTCAACACACACATAGGGTTCGGTGTGGACATTTTAGGCTCGGTATTGGTATGGGACAAGGTTTAGGTTACGGTATTAAGTCATATTTGTTGCGCATTTTCCTTGAATTAGCACTTTAAACTCCGCAAACGCTTATTGAGCTACAAAACAAACGAATACTATCATAAGTCCGATTTTACCGAGAATTATTAATTAAAAACTATCTATTTGAGGTTTTATTTAAACACTTTTGGGTGCTTATCACACCACCCCCAAACAGAGCGTTGCTAGTCCTCGAACAATAAGTTAGAGAGAAAGAGAAAGATAAGAAACCAAAAGTGTACCACTTTCGTGGGCACTTACGATTGAACTTTAGCATGTGAAACAAGCCTTTAAACTAATAGGTTTCCCTACAGGACGAGTTTTGTCTCGTGAGGGTTTGTAGGAAATATACACACAAAATTCTTTATTTGCAAACGGAAGTCAATCTCTTATTAGACGTAGAATAATCGCACAATCCATCATGAGAAAAATATTTTGAAAAATACAATCTAGAAGTGTAAAAATATTTAGCTAAGTAAATACTCAAGGCACATCCTTCCTAGAACTCAATGTAGGTGGTGTTAATCAGTCAAAATGGGTCAAGCATAATAAGAGTAATTCCTAGATTGCCTTTTCAAAATCAACGCTTCTACTTCAAAATCTCACAGATATCTCGCTCTCAAACGAGATCTCGATATTTGGTTAAGTGTATCGCTCTTATGTGTGAGGAGGTGAGTAAATGTAAGCAAGTTCAAACGGCTCACACACATATAAGAAAGAAAGAACATTTAGAAAGAAAAATGATCTCATGAAAGAATGCTAATCACTATAGTGAGAACGTCGAGTTATTCACCACGTTGACTTTCATTTACCTGAACACCTAGGGGAGATATGAATGTTTATGGGTGGGGGGGGGGGGAAATGAAATGGGAAGGATATGATGGGATGAGATGAGGCAAGAATGATAGGATATGTGATGTATGATTGATGGATGATGGATGCGATAAGAGTGTTCTACACTTTAGGCACTACTGTCTTTATTACTTAAAAATTAACTACAACTCTCTTTTTCTTTTCTTTTCTCTTTTTTTTCTTTTTTCTTTTTCTTTTTTTTCTTTTTTTCTATTTTTTATATACTGTCAACACTGAAGACATTTTACATTTGGAAACACTATTTTTCTTAAAATAATGATGGAGGATATTTGAATGGTGATATGTGATGGTGTGGGGAAATATGTGGGAATATGGAAGAAGTGAATGGTGAATGATAGGTGTATGGATGAAAATTTGGTGATCGTGACAACTTTCAAGACATGCGTTTCTTACAACTCGAAAGAGATGTCGTTCTCATTGATCAAGCCAAAAATATTATGAAAAATAATGAGATCATACAACTATTTAAGGTGCAGACCCAAAAGAAGTTGAATCAACTTGACACTCGGAGATTGCGTAAAATTCTATGAAAGGTGAAAGGCATGAATCTCAAAAGCTAAAGTCACCACTAGTGATCCTTAAGGTTTTCTTGAGAATTATGGTACTCCTCAACTCTAAACCGTAGTGACGTGATAAGTGCATAAATTTTGTTGAGTTTATAAATTCATGGTGCAAAATGCCTTGAAACGTATTACATAAGCAATTCAGAAAAATAATATCCTCTAGCTTGATTCCGAGACTTAAAGGATGGATGATAAAAAAATCATGTCAATGAGGGAGATGAAAGAAATGGCACAAAAATTTTAAAAATCAGGTTTAAAAATAAAAAAAAAATCAAAAGAGGTACGATTTTGATAAAATTCCCCACTCCCAAATAAAAAGAAACATCGTGCTCGATGTTAAGTAAATGATTTTTAAAATTGAGAGCAGAAGGGAGGAAAGAGATTACCAGAATCAATCGTTAATGAAGTGGACAAATGAAGCCAAGAATAAACCTGAAGAAATGATAAGATAAAACTATGTGCAAGTCTATAAACATGGCAAAACATTGGGTGATGTGAAACACCACCCCCAAACATGGTAAGACTAATAATAGAAACACCGGGTTGCCTCTCAGTAGCGCTAAGTTTAATGTCTTCAGCCAGACCAAACATAGTCTCACCCTAAAGATAAGAACTAGGAAAGCACGGGTGACAGAAAAATCGGGTGATGATAATCACCCCCAAACAAGACTGAAGCGTCAATATTGTTGGATAAAATTGACAAGGGTGAGGGTGAAGAAACACCGATCACGAGCCTTATTATTTTTTAAGAAAATATTTTTAATTTTGTGATTTGTGAATTTTTGGAAAAAGAAAGGAAATATTTTTGTGATTTTTAGATAATGAAAGGAAGAAAATGTTTTTCAATTTTTATAAAAATAAAGGAAGAGGATATTTTATGGAGAAAAAAAGGGAAAAAATATTTTTGGATTTTTGTTAAAATAAAGGAAGAAAATATTTTTGGATTTTTTTGGGAAGAAAAGATGAAAAACAAATATTTTTGGATTTTTTTTGGAAGAAAAGGGTGAGAAAAATATTTGGACTCTATGAATTGGACGAACTCACTAAAATCGACTTTATCAAATCAATTGGACAAACACAAGTCAAGAATAAATCATAACTAGCACATAGCCAATTTTAATCTTCAAAATTAGTGAAAGGGTAGTCAAATTTTAATTAAGTCCGTGGGTGGTAAAAATGACGGAAATTATCTTAGTGATCGCCTTTGCAAAAAATATTCTCCTATTGGGCTACCTATTTGAGTGATACTAGGGTAGCAAACAAATGGTAAGCGAGTGAGTTGGGTGATGAAATCCCTTCTCGTGAATGATCGGGTGAGGTCTTAATAATTTTATTCATCACACCATTCGAAAATAAGGGTGAGAATAAAATCAAATAAGAGCATATAATCACACATAATAATTGACTCGCTAACAAGAGAGGAGCGAGAGAATTTAAATGTACCTCCCACGGTTTATACACCATGAGGTGCTAAAAAATTTGAGTTGACCGAGGGGAGATTACGCCAATCTCAGTCGGCCCCGGGAGTCCTACCGACCAAAAGTATAGAGGATTCATCCTCACCTTTGGATGCCCTCTCTCTACCTTGTCCGGTCTCCCTATCATACTCTTCTTCTTTTTATTATAAATTTAAATAAAAAATAAATGGTGTCTCCAAGAACCGCAATACAAGCCTTCTAAAAAAATTAAAAAAAGGTACAAAAAATGAAAATAAACGGAATTCAAATGAATCACAATGGAAATCCTCTCAAGTGCTTGGATCTCCAAAGATTGGCAACGGCGCCATTTGATAGATAAAAAAAATTCTTCTCTTATGTGTTTTTTTCGTTGTTGCAATTCCTTTACCATCAAAATCCCTTGAACCTAGAAAATAAACTCAAAATATGTATAGGGGTAAGTAAGGGAGTCAATCCAACTCGAAGGATGAAACACAAAATATGTGAGGACATGTGTAATTCATTTGCATTTTATTATGTTTTTATGTTTTTTCTATTTTTTCTATGAATTTTTCAAGGGATTTTTTTAATTAACTAACTATACTAATTTTTATAACTACTAATTAAGATGTAAAAACTAGTTTAAGAAAAGTTAGATAAAGAAAATTGTGTTAATAAGTAAACTAACTAATTTGGACTCATGAGGGCTTCAAAATTAATCCCATGAATGGGAGATTAGCCCTCAATAATTATCATCCAAAATTTTGATTTGGTATGAGGAGCAATATAGAAAATAAGGGGTACAACTATTAGTTGGGGGTAATATGGGAAATGGGTAAGTTCATATTTTAAAGCACACGTGGGTTTAATGTTTAGTCTTAGCTTTGGAATTTATGTAGGTAAAAAAATCGTTTAAGATTTGGAAAGAAAGGAAATGGGTCTTGGGTATGTGGAGGTAGGTGCTCGAGTTTGGGTTTTCGGGTGATATGGAAAAGGAGGGTATCGTGTGTTCGTAAGGAGGTAGGCGTAGGATCGGGTTTGGCAGCCGGGTTGGCTGGCAAAAGGGTTCTAGGTCGCGATCGAGTGTCTGGTCGGACCATGGGTTGCGGGTTAGCTCGGTTCTGCCGATTTGGGAAGAAGGTGGGTATTCGGGTTGAAGATTGAACATGTCCGGGTTTGGAGTTAGGAGGTAAGTGGATTGGAGATGATTGAGTAGAGAGATAAGAGATGGGTGTTTTTTTAATGGATGATTTGAGGGGGTAGAGAGAGTGTTGGGAAGAAGAAGGTAGGGGTGATAAGGTGTGGTAGGGTGTATGTTTGTTAGATGAGGGTGTGGGTGAGATTGGGTGTAGGTGAGTGTGTAGGATGTTTGTGTGTGTGTTAAATTTGTACACATGAAAAAATGAAAAATAAACTAACTAAAAATAAAACTAACAAACTAAAATTTTTAAATCTACTAAAAATAAAATCCTAATCTAAAAAAATAAAACTTAAATAATAAAATAAAAGAAATAAAAAAGTAAAAAAGTAAAAATCTAATAAAAATAAAAACTAAAATCCTAAAAAAAAATCTAATAAAACTAGAAAAATAAATTCCTAAATACTTATCCTAATAAAATAAGATAAAATAAAATAAAATAAAAACTAAAAAGTAATAAAGTAAAAATAAAATTATACTAAATAAAAAGAAATAGAAAATAAATCCTAGAAAATTCTAAATAAATCTAAAATAAATCCTAAAAAATAAAACGACACAAAATAAAATTTTTTTAAAAAATTAAAGTACAAACTCAACATACATAGGGTTCGATGTGGAAAGTTTAGGCTCAGTTTTGATACGAGACATGGTTCAGGTTACGAGATTAACCTACATCTGTCACGCATTTGCCCTGAATTATGATTTAAACTCTGCAAACGCTTATTGAGCTACAAAACAAACAAATACGATCATAATTCCGATTTTATCGAGAATTAACAATTAAAAACTGTGTATTGGGGGTTTTATTTAAAAACTTTTGGGTGCTTATCAAGCTCATGAGCAACATCGCTCAGTTTTAGCTTGTTCAGAGGACTTGGACCTGAGTTACTTTTTTGTTGCATGATTAAGAAATTTATGAACGGAGGCATCAATCCAATCAAGCTTAAAGTGGTAGAAATTTTCCAAGTTTTTGATGGTTTCCAAGAAAATGCGAGAAATTGCACCAGTAACTTCGCTTGGAGGATTTAAAGTGAATTTATGAACATGGTTTGCGAGTGCCTTTAGGTTGAGAACGATCAGGTTTTCGATATTACAAACACTCCAAGTTATAAAGGTCTTAGGTTGATGCTCAATGATTAAGTCCAAGACTGTATAATTTGTTGCTCAAAATCTCTTAAGGTGTTGCTCACACCACATATCTTTCATGTAGATATCAGGTCATCCATCTCTATGGCATTAAATCCAATGTCCATAGAAACGACATCAGAATGACGAGGAGACTGATTAGGCAAAAATTCTTCCAAATTTACCCCTTAATTTAAAGGCTTTTATTACTCCGAACATTGTAAAACGAGTTGGTTTATCTCATATCATTGCTAACGGTTTTGTCTAACAAGTATCCCGAGTTTCGGGTATTTCTTATTGATTTTGTAGGTATTTAATACATAAAAGAAATAAAGAAACCAGAAGAATCAAGAGAGAATAAAGAAGAACAATCAAAAGGGCTAAAGCGTAATTTTTACTAGGAATCCGATTGAGGACCCAAAACAAAAGTTCAAGATCTCGAGTTTACGAATGCGTAGGAAGAAACGGCGTTCCAATCTGAGTTCTGGAATAGAAGTTATGAATACCCAAATATGTGAGATAATTATAAGATTCTGAAGAGAAAATGAGAAGCAAATCTGGATGGCACAAAAAACAGATTGATCCGGGTACTAGAATTCACTGAATAAAGTTGCGTCTACCGGATTGATCCGACCCCCAAAGATCTCTGCATAAATCCTGTTTAGCATACCAATCCAGATGAAATAAAAAATGAATCGATCCGATTATCACCCAGACCAATCCAAAATATCCTGACCGGATCGATTCGGGGTTCAAAATTTTGGAGTTATCTTCTTCAAACTAGAGTCTTGCATGACTCCAACTCTTGTATTTTTCGTAGTGTATAAATTTCTAACTTTTCCCAGACATTGGGAGCTTCTAATTCATTTAGAGAAGCATTGTAATTAGTTTTGAGGAGAGAACAACAAGAAACCCTAGTTTTTATGTAGCTTTGATTCCAGTTCTGTAATTCAAGTAAATTTGTTCCAATTCTTGCTTTCATTATTGTTGTAGTTAATTCATTAGTTAGTAATTTAATTCTTCTTAATCTTAACTCGTTAGTTAAAATGTTTTCTTTTCTTAAGAGCATGTTTTCTTCTTGTTTTAATATGTCCGACTAAGTTTTAAGGGTTGGGATGCATGAAACCCACCCGATGTAATTTACGATAGTGGAAATATATGTTTGAATTAAAATCGTAGATGAATCGTGTTGTATAACCGGTGCAACTGCCGTTGGACGTTTGATCTCGTTTGCCCTAGGTAACCGGGATGCTTAAGAATGCGACGCGAGTATTGGTTAATGCTACATTGCTTTACTCATCTCTTGTTTACATACTGCGCGGGATACGATCCCTCATATGTGTAATACTTGGGAGTACTAAAGACCGGGTTCATTTAAGGTTCTAATTCCGACGCTAGTATCCTACGACCTATTTTTCTCATTTCATAGTTAAAGTTTTGGTCAAATTGTCACCAGCTTTCCGTTTAATTAGAGTAGTTGCATTTCATTTAGTCGCAATCTCATTAGTTAAGTATTCTCAAATTTTGCATCTAGTTGTAGTGTTTCGTTTCATCAAATCACCTTTTCATTCTTTTTAGAGTCAAAACTAGAATTACTTCATCTTTCCAACGTCTTTATGAATTCATTCGTCCTGTTTCCCTGAGGATCGATACCCGACATATCGGATTATTTCTTGAGCGACAGGCTTGCACTTGAGCCTAAATATCATGCACACTAGACACATTTGTGGTCGCATCATGTTTTTGGCTCCGTTGTCGGGGAATATTGGTAGATTTAGGTTAGATCGAGTCAATCTAAAACTTTAACCAAAAATCCAAAAACATATAAAAAAATATTCATCATCTCTCAAAAGCCTGTAATGGAAAATCCTGAACATACTCAAACTCCTCACAATACTCCAACCAGAATCCATGAAAACCCGATTGTTGAGTATAATTCTGAAACCCCCACACACCTCGTGATCCACAATTTTGGGTTCCACTTCCTACTCCTGAGCACTCTATCGGTAGTTACACCCTCAGTCAATCCTCGAGTCACACATCTAGGACACCAAGTGAGTACTCTGAGTTATTTGAAGAGAGATCGAGTGCGATGTATGACACAACAAGTTATGGTACTGGAGAGGGAGATCTACCCTATCGTCCCATGAAAGACTTACTCTTTCCTGAGCGGACTGTTACCCCTGGTTGCATTTTACTTCCATATAATTCTGGTTAGTTCCACTTTCATAATGAGATGATACAGATCCTCCCTAAGTTTCATGGCATGGATTCGGAGAAACCATATCAGCATATCCGTGAGTTCGAAGAGGCGTGTGACACATTTAGTGATCAATCTTGCACACAGGATACCATTCGCCTAAAGATTTTTCCTTTTTCCTTTTTCCTTAAAGGATAAAGCCAAGACCTGGCTATGGTCTGTACCACCTAACTCCATCAATTCCTAGAGAGATATACAATCCAAGTTTATCTCAAAATTCTATCCACGGCACAAGACCAACTCTACCCAAACTCAAATCCAAGGTTTTCGACAACACAATAATGAGTCTTTTGACAGGTGTTTGGAACTTTTCCAAGAGTTAGTAAGCGCTTTCTCCCACCATGGTTTTGAAAAATACCTAGTGATCTCTTTCTTCTATAATGGGTTAATAGTGGATTCCAAACAACTTGTGTAAATAATGTGTGAAAGACTTTTTTGGGATTTAAACTCTTGCGATGCCGAGGCCCATCTTAAGTATGTCGCAGAGACTAGTCAAGCATGGGACACATCAGATCCAAATACCCAAGCCTGGCCTAGACAAGCATCTATCGCTCCAACTGCATCTGGTCTATACCATTTGAATAGTAATACCTTGATAGACCATCGATTCGATAAGTTTTAGAAAGATATGAAAGAGTGGTTTGGTGGTCAGTTGAGAGATATCTTCAGATGCAGCCGTGGGTCGAAAGAAAAAGTTTGTGCTATTTGTGAGGTGGGCCATTCCACAAAGGCATGCCCGACGATTTTTGCCTACAAGGCCATGAAAACTGAGCATGTGGATGCTATAGGAGGATTCAAGGGGAATTTTAACGCCCCACATGGTAACTCGTATAACCCTTCATGGAGAAACTATCATGGTTTTAATTATGGATAACCACAAGCTGCAATGAACCCACATTCATAGGTTGTCCCACCTCCACCACCTCCTCAAAACCAACAAGCACCACCACCTACAGCTCCATATGTAGCTCCACCTCGGAGGACCCTTGAGGATACAATAAACCACTTCATAAATTCTCAAAGTGAAAGCAATGCTAGATATGAACGCATGTTTGCCGACATAAATGCAAACATATCCAAGTTGCAATCATCTTTGAGTATCCAAGAGAAAGGAAAATTTCCTTCCCAGGGCCAAAGACCTCTCCTAGGTCAAACTAGTGTTAGTTCCACATCTACCGAACATCAGGAACAGTGTTGAGTTGTAACCACTATTCGTAGTGGGAGAGTTGTTGATTTATCACCTCCCCCACATGACACTTCGAAAGACAAGGAGAATTCGCCCGGCATGATAGAGGCCAAAGATATCTCCTTGAACGAGAGTGACATAGTGAGCCCGAGGTAGTTGTAAAGCCACCCTCCACTGTGCCATTTCCTCAAATATTGGTTACCTCCCATAAAGGGACCATAAGTGATGAAGTGCTAGAAGTTCTTAATAACGTTAAATTGAACTTACCTTTCCTCGATGCAATAAGGAAAATTCTAGCATTTAAAAAAGTCATAAAAGACTTATTGAATGTCAAGAGGAGGATAAAGGTAAAGAAAAACGTGTTCCTATCACAGAACGTGAGCTCAGTTCTTCTTAATGATCTCCCACCTAAATATAAAGATCCCGATGCACCCACCATATCCTGCACCATTGGAGAGAATAAATTCGAAAAGGCCTTACTCGACTTGGGAGAGCGCGTTAATATCCTCCCCTATTCAATTTATAGTCAACTTGATCTGGGTGATCTTAAGCCCACAAAAATCGCTCTCCAGCTAGCGGATCAAACCTTGAAGATACCGAGGGGTATAGTTGAGGACGTGATAGTCCAAGTGAACATTTTCTACTTCTCGGTAGATTTTTTCATTTGGGACACGGAGCCCTCCTTCGCCTCGAAAAATCGTGTTCCTATCATCCTTGGATGCTCATTCTTAGCTACCGCTAACTCAATGATCAATACTTGAAATGGGCAGATGCAACTCACTTTTGGGAATATGACTTTAGAAATAAACATCTTCAACATAGCCCAACATGCAAGGGAAGAAGATGATCTTTACGCGGTGAGCTTGATTGATGAGATCGTAGAAGAGAAATTTGAGGAAAATTATTGTGGAGATGCCTTAGAAGCTTTCCTAGTGTCTAGTCACGAGAGTGAGGGAGCTTATACTGAGTTTGAGAGGGAGATAGAGGAGTTGAGAGGCTTACTCAATGAGAGAGTGTCAGACGAGGACACGGGAGATGTTAGTTGGGTTTCTCGATTTGAAGAGTTACCGCCTAGGGAGGCACGCATGGTGCCCTCTAGTGACACATTCCTGACTCTCGAGTTGAAGAAACTACCACCCAATGTTAAATATGCTTTCCTAGGAGAGAGTGAGATATTTCCATTTATTGTCTCCTCTAACTTAGATGAAGAGTAGGAGGGTAAACTATTAAGATTTTGAGGAAGCACCAAAATTCTTTTGGTTGGTGTATAGCTAATTTAAAGGGGATAAGCCCTCTGATTTTCACCCATAAGATTCACCTCGAGGAGGATGTTAAGCCCTCGAGATAAATGCAAAGACGACTAAACACCATAATGAAAGATGTGGTGAGGACTGTAATTATAAAGTTGTTGGATGCTGGGATTATCTACCCAATCTCGAATAGCAAGTGGGTGAGCCCCATTCAAGTCATCCCAAAGAATTCGATCATGACTATGATTAAAAATGCCAAGGGAGAGTTAGTTCCCCAACGTACCACCATTGGGTGGTGCATTTGCATTGATTATCGAAAACTCAATGCGGGAACTAGGAAAGACCACTTCCCCTTACCATTTATCGATAGAATTCTTGAAAGAGTATAGGTCCACCCTTACTATTTCTTCCTAGATGGTTATTCCGGATATGACCAGATTGAGGTAGATGTACTTGATCAATAAAAGACAACCTTCACTTGACCGTTTGGAACGTTTGCCTACAAACATATGCCATTCGGCTTGTGTAATGCACCGGCGACCTTTCAAAGGTTCATGTTGAGCTTATTCAGTGACATGGTTGAAAGAGGGATAGAGGTGTTTATGGATGACTTTAGTGTTTTTGGAACCTCTTTCGACCTATGTCTAGCCAATCTTGAGAAAGTACTAGCCCGATGTGTGGAAAAGAACTTAGTGATGAGTTGGGAGAAATGCCATTTCATGGTAACTGAGGGTATAGTTCTTGGATAGATCGTGTCATCCAAAGGGATCGAGGTTGATAGAGCAAAAATATATGTCATAACTAACCTACCCCCACCTAAATCGCAAAAAGACGTGCCCTCCTTCTTGGGCCACGCGGGGTTTTATAAAAGATTCATTAAGGACTTTCGCGCCATAACTAGACCCTTAAGCAACCTTCTGATGAAGGATACCCCAATCGAGTGGACGGAAGCATACCAAAGTGATTTTAAAAAATTGAAAAACATGCTTATATTCTCTCCCATCATGTAAGCTCCGGATTGGTCCTTACCATTCGAGCTTATGTGTGATGCTAGCGATTATGCGATATGGGTTGTTTTGGGCCAAAGAAAAGACAACAAGGCTCATGTCATCTACTATGCTAGCCGAACTCTTACCGGACCACAACTCAACTATTCCACCGTAGGGAAAGAATTGCTAGCGGTAGTTTTCGCTCTTGACAAGTTTCGGTCCTATCTTATCTATTCCCTCATAACTTGTTTCACCAACCACATGACTTTAAAATATCTACTTACGAAGAAAGATGCAAAGTCGCACCACATAAGGTGGATCCTACTCCTACAAGAGTTTCACCTCTCCATCAAAGATAAAAAAAGGAGTAGAAAATGTCTTCACCGATCACTTATAATGGCTTTCATCCGACGTACCTAGTGATCCTACACCCATACACGAATATTTTTCGGATGACCAACTCTTTGCCACCTCTTCTTTGCCCTGGTTTGCGAATATAGTGAACTATCTTGTCACGGGAGCCGTCCCTCCCGATTGGACACCGCAAGATAAGAAGAGGTTAATCACTTGGTCGCGCATGTTTTTCTACGATGATCCATTCCTTTTTAAATATTGCGCGGACAAAATCATCCGACGATGTGTACCAGATGACGAAATTCCAAAAGTCATCCAATTATGTTATTCGAAAGCATGTGGAGGTCACTTTTCCGTGAAAAAGACAACTGCTAAAATTCTCAAAAGAGGTTTGTACTGGCCCACAATGTTCTGGGATGTCAACAATTATTTCAAATCTTACAAAAAGTGTCAATGGGTGGGGGCGATCACCCCACGAGACATGATGACATTAACCCCGATTCTCATCATTGACGCTTTCGATTGTTGGGGTTTTGACTTCATGGGCCCTTTCCCCCGTCCTTTGGATTCCTATACATCCTAGTTACGGTAGACTATGTTTCTAAGTGGGTGGAAGCTATATCTACTAAGACTAATGACAATAAAGTGGTGATAAAGTTCATGCACGAACACATACTTTCTCGCTTCGATGCACCTAAAGTGGTAATCAGTGATAACAACACGCACTTTTACAACAAACCATTTGAAAAACTTATGAAAACTTATGGTGTCATTCACAAGGTTGGAATGACTTATCACCCACAAATGAATGGGCCGTCCGAATTGGCAAATCGTGAAATCAAACACATACGAGAGAAGACCATCAATCCAGACCGAAAAGATTGGTCCCTTCGATTGAACGATTCGCTTGGGACTACCGTACCGCATACAAGGACCCACTTGGAATATCCCCATTCCACTTTATGTATGAAAAACCTTTCCATCTTCCCGTTGAGTTGAATCATAAGGCGTATTGGGCAATAAAGCGGGTAAATTAGGATATGGACAAATTCGATTAAGCCTGCAAGCTTTAGAGATGATACACAATGATGCGTATGAGATGCCAAGATTTAAAAACCCAGATGAAACTCACACATGATAGGATTATTCAACGAAAATAGTTTCAACCGGGACAAAAGGTACTCCTTTATAATTCTTGGCTTCATCTATTTCTGGGTAAATTGCAGTCTCGATGGACTGGTCCATTCGTTATGAAAAACGTATTCCCCCATAGAGAAATAGAATTAGAAGATCCAAAAGGGTGAACACGTTCAAAGTCAATGGACATCACCTAAAGCTATATGTTGAGCCGTGCATAGAAGAGATCGATAACATTTGGTTATCGAACCCCGTTTATGGGGTAGAGTGAGCTTGAACTGAGAGGTCGTCGCACCCCCGACGTGTATGGGGTGAATTCTTATATATAGTAGCTGCACGTAGGTTAGGATAGTGGAGTTCGTAGGGTCACATCACAAAAGGAGAGAAATTCGATCACCAACATGATTTACGAGGCGAGCATTTAGAACCCCAGCATCGAGGTGAGAGGTGAGCGATGTCAAAAAGGTGTTGGATGATCGGTAGAAGCAGCCGAAAGTCATAAGAGAGGAGTATACCATCCAATAGGTGAACTAGAGTTGATCTAGGCACCGAATCGATCCTGTCCTAGGCACCCGGATTGGTCTGGTTTGGGAATTATCGGAAAAAAATTAAGCGTTCGAGTCGATCCGGTCCGGGGAACCCGGACCGATCCGGTTTCTGCAACTCTTTACATTCCCTAGGTTCACCCCCTTTCCCCCAATCCATCTCCTTCCCTCCTATTTTCGTCCCTTACCCTTCCCAACATCCTTTCCCCTCCTAAATACCTCCCCTTTCTCCCTCGAAAATCTACCCTTCCCTCTCCCCTCACCACCTATAAAATCCACACCTTTCCCACCCCACTACTCACTCTCTTCCACTCTTTCACTATTTCTTTTCAGCACTCCTACTCACTCCCGAAACCATGGCCAACCAACCACTTCCCCAAAAATATGGTTCGGTCGAAATTCTTGGCAACGAAGCCTCTGACTACCGCTCCCTTCAAGAGCAAAGGTGGTGTGAACATTTCTTCGTCCAACCTCGCAAACTCCAAATAGAGCGCCAAGTCATTTGGAATGACATGACTAATTCCGACACTCCTCTTTTTATGGCTCGAGTTTGGTGTCTCTTCCTTCATGAACCTCATAACGTAGTATGGCCAAACGCAGTACGCACCTTCTATGGCTCACTTGTTCAAACTAGGCACCACCTAGCTGAAGCTTACATTGGTGGCATCTACATCCCATTCTCTTTGGAACTTCTGACCCAGAAGTTAGCTGCCAAAGATGTCCCAACCCCACATCAATACATTTACCCAAACCTCTTTCCCCACTTGAAAAAGATGTACGCATGTCCTGCATCGACGCCAATGCTCACTAGATTATCGAAACATACCCGGTGGGCCATCTAAGGGAGAAAGCGAGCCTCACTTTCAAAATTGTGTGCGCAAACATTCTCCCAAAGGGCAATAACTCGGCGATGCACCCGCGTTAAGCCACCCTCGTATATCACATCTTCGACCACAACGCCCCCATCAACCTGGTTGCCTGCATTTATAAGGATATATTCTTCGCCACCACGGATAAAAAGGGCATCAACCCTCTCCCCTATGCCCGTCAAATCACGTCCATGTTAACTGACGCCAAAATTGCACCCCCACAGGATTTCCCGCGCCCCCAATTCCTTTTGGGGGAACCACCCGGACTAAATGTGAAAGACAACAGGCACATATCCAAGCCCGTTTAGCCCCGGAGGATAGTGATGATGAAGATAAGGATAGTGACGAAGAAGAAGAAGCGGGAGGTGATGAAGAGAGCAGCGACGGAAATGAGGAGGACATTGTGATTGGCGAGGGTGACACAGATTATGATAGTGATGCGGATTCTGATTTTTCGCCCACCAATGAAGAAATTAATAGGAGTCTTTTGGCGATCGAATCACGACCTAAGGGCTTACCAGCGCGATACCAGCATGATGCACCTTCTCTAAGCGGAGATGTATCGAATGACTACGGGTGCACCACCACCGTCCTATTTCTATGACCCATATGATCCAAACGTGCCCTGTAGCTCTAATCCCCCGCCCCAGTGATGTTTCTTTCTGAAAGTTGGTTGTGTAGTTGTTGGTTATTCTCACATGGTTATTTATTTTTCCTTTCCATTTGTAATGCATGTTGGTACATCTTTATAAAATTATGCATTTTTTTATATTTGTTCGTTTTATTTATTCGCACTTTTAATTTGCTTTGAGTTAGATTTTAGCCCTTTTTGCTTGAGGACAATGCAAAAGTCTAAGTTAGGTGGGTTACAAGTGAGTCTTTCTAAAACTTCACAAATTTTTAAAAATGCCCAGAAATTTCAAAGAAGAAAATGATTTTTTTTTCAAAATCCAAAAATATTTTTTTAATAAATAAAAATTAGAATTCAAAATTTTCAAAAATATCATTAAAAATCGGTTTAAAGTTTCAAATTGTAAAAACATAGTACACAAAACCGAATTGGCCAAAGATGGAAAGTGAGCGAACATAGAGGACTTAACGAATAAATGTTGAGGTTTACCAACCCAGTGAGATTCGAGACTTTCATTTTTGTGAGTTTATAAATCAATCCGAGTTAATGGTTGACTCAAAGTTCTAATTCAGTGTCTAAAAATTCGTCGCGATCTCAATTCTTTCACTTTGATCGGTTATGGTAAATGGAATGTTGTCGTGAAAAATGCGCTAAATAAATCTCGAAATGCATATGGTAACGCAATTAGTATTTTGGACAATGAAGTAGGCCCTCATTTATCACCCAAAAATAAGGACAAGAAAAAGCCATGAAAAATTACCCTTTTTGCAACCCAATTTGAGCCGAATAAGTTTTCCCTTTCGTTTGACCACTCGAAAAACCCCAATTGGCCCGGAATTGTGAAAGTTAATAATCCCAAAAATTTGTGTCCAAAAAGTGCAACAAAAAGGGCCAAAATAATAGAAATGCTCAACAAAAATAGCAAGTAAAAGAAAAATGCAAAAAAATAAAAAAAGAAGAAAAGAAATTGAGCAAATACCCGAAAAAGCACTAATGGACATCATAAGAAAAATTTCCATTTTTGAAATTCCCAATCACTCTCATTTTACCCAATACACCTTATGACCCAATACAGTCCTAACCGAGTCCAAATTGCGAAATTGATTACTGCGTGGAGCGCTAAAACACAAAAAGATAATAAAAGAGGTTAAAGGTGTGAATTAGAGGCAATGTTCCCATTTCCCTATAACCGTAACCCAATGATGAGATCCATTTACCCTAGAATTCCATCTTTCTATTTATGTGCATGACCTTGGTTCCAATGCATTTTCTCTTTATATCATGCACACCGAGATAAATAGCCACACTTCTGAGAGATTCGTTTGGGAGAGCATCCCATGATATTTTGAAATCAAAATGAATTTTCAGATAAGTAACGTAATGGTCTATCGGTGGAAATTCGAGGTTAAATTTCTGGCTTCACACACACGCACTATGATTTGAGACTCTTGAACTTGAACTGATGATGATCTTTTTCTGGAAAAGTTTGAATTATACAATTTTTTCATATTTTGAGTTTTCCTTGAGTCGAATTTTGTGGGTATATTCACTGCAAACCCTCATGAGGCACAACTCGTCCTACTAGGGTAACCTAGGGGTTTAGAGGCTTGTTGCATATGCTAAATGCAATCGCTCTCCCGCGAAAGAGGTATTTTATCCCATTTTAGAGTTGGATCATGTTTTGATTCTTTTACATTGCTCGGGACGATCAAACTTCTAAGTTAGGGGGGCTTGATTAGGCATAAATTCTTTCAAATTTATCCTTTAATTTAGAGGCTTTTATTACTTCGGACATTGTAAAACGAGTTGGCTTATCTCATATCATTGCTAATGGTTTCTTCTAACAAGTATCTCGAGTTTCGTGTATTTCTTATTGATTTTGCAGGTATTTAATACATGAAAGAAAGAAACCAGAAGAAGCAAGAGAGAAGAAAGAAGATGAATTAAAAGGGCTAAAGCGTAATTTTTACCAGGAATTCGATTGAGGACCCAAAATAAAAGTCGAAGATCTCGAGTTTATGAACGCGTAGGAAGAAACGACATTCCAATCCGAGTTTTGGAATAGAAATTATGAAGCTCCGAAGATGTGAGATAATCATGAGATTTTGAAGAGAAATTGAGAAGGAAATCCGGACCAATCCGAATGGCACAAAAAATGGATTGATCCGGGTACTAGAATTCACTGAATAAAGTTGCGTCTATCGGACCAATCCGATCCTCCTAAAAAAGGATAGATCCGGTCCCCAAAGATCTCGGCATAAATCCTATTTAGCGGACCAATCCGGATGAAATAAAAAATGGATCGATCCGATTATCACCCTGACCAATCCAAAATATCCTGACCGGATCGATCCGAGGTTCAAGATTTTGGAGTTATCTTCTTATAACTAGAGTCTTGCATGACTCCAACTCTTGTATTTTCGTAGTATATAAATTTCAAACTCCGCCCAGACATTGGGAGATTTTAATTCATTTAGAGAAGCATTGTAATTAGTTTTGAGGAGAGAACAACAAGTAACCCTAGTTTTTATGTAGCTTTGATTCCAGTTCTGCAATTCAAGTAAATTTTTTCTAATTCTTGCTGTCATTATTATTATAGTTAATTCATTAGTTAGTAATTTCATTTTTCTTAACCTTAAGTCTTTAGTTAAAATGTTTTCTTTTTTTAAGAGCATGTTTTATTCTTGTAACCCCACCCGATGTAATTCACAATAGTGGAAATAGATGTCTGGATTAAAATTGTAGATAATCGCATTGTATAAACGGTGCAACCGTCGTAGGACGTTTGATCTCGTTTTCCCTAGGTAACTGGGATGCTTAAGAATGCGACGCGAGTATTGGTTAATGTGACACTGATTTATTCGTCTGTTTCTTACATACAGTGCGGGCTACGATCCCTCATATATGTAATACTTGGGAGTACTAAAGACTGGGTTGATTTAAGGTTCTAATTACGACACTAGTATCCTACGACCTATTTTTCTCATTTCATAGTTAAAGTTTTAGTCAAATTATCATCACCTTTCCGTTTAATTAGAGTATTTGCATTTCATTTAGTCGTAATCTCATTAGTTAAGTATTCTCAAATTTTGCATCTAGTTGTTGTGTTCCGTTTCCCGAAATCACCTTTTCATTCTTTTTAGATTCAAAACTAGAATTACTTCATCTTTCCAATTCCGTTACGAATTCTTTCGTCCTATTTCACCGAGGATCGATACCCGACTTATCAGATTATTACTTGAGCGACAGGCTTGTACTTGAGCCTAAATAGCACGCACACTAGACACATTTGTGGTCGCGTCAGAGACTCCTCACTAGATTTCTCAACTCATCCCCGTCAGAATGGGTAGACTTATAGCACAACCCATTTTCATCAGCAACCTCCTCTGCCTCATTCGCTACCTTCTATAAAATAAGAAGGAGGAAATGAATAAGCTACGTAAAAAAAGAGGATACAAAGAATAATAGAGAAAATAAAAAAGAGACTTACCCCTATGCCAATGGGAGTTAGTATGCTCCCAGAAATCCTACGCTTCTCTCCCCGTACAAATCAGATATCTACTGCAATAGAATATCCCTTTCGTGAGCACATTCCACACCATGTTTGGTAATAAATTTAGCACTTGGGAAATGTCAAAACATGAAATAATTTGAGCACTGTTACTCTGCACAATTTTTCCATAGAAAATATTCTTTCCCTTATCTCTCCTATGTATTTGAGGTGCTTATCTCTCCACTCTAAAAATAACATCGTTCTTAAGGGGTTTTATTACTTTTATTGTTCCAAAAAAGTTATATTCTATCATTGTTCCACTTTTGTTGTAACTCGAAAGCCATTATTGTATTGAAGAAGTTAGTTTTTGATTTACTTGTTTCTCTTGAAGCATTAACACCTTGAAAGAAATTTCCATTGAAGTGGTTCATACCTTACCCTTTTCAGTTTATTCATAGACCCCAATATTATTACCCTCTTACATGCTTGACTTTATGTTTTAGAGATCGGGTTTATCTAATATGCCTATATATCCTCCGTAGGTCAAAGTCAACATAGTTCGGATATGAATTTGGAGAGAGGTCAAGCATTATAGATCGTGGAAACTGACAAAGGTTATTTAGGGTGGTGTTACAGAACAACACCATCCTTTCATATCAAGACTTTAGAATAAAAGAGTGGGATATGGAGTACCTGTAAAGTTACACATGCTCTTGTTCATTTCAACAACATTTTGGCTTAGGATAAACTCTTTTTAGTATAGATCCAAGGTTTCTTTTGAGAAAAGGTACCTTTAAAGGAAAAAAAGGTAAGAAAGTAGAGAAGAAGTTTTTTTTTTACTTAATAATGGGTATGTATAATGAAGGAAAAAGCTAGGTCTAGAAGTTAGACTACTTTATTTAGCATGGGAGAAGGTTTAAAGTGAATACGAGAGAGTTTTTAGACTTTTGGGGAAGAAAAATCTTCTGGGCAGAGAGAACTGTACTAATGGTGCGAAGATAATACCTCCAACTTGTTGTAGAAGGCTCATTTTATAGGAAGAAAAAATGAATGTATGACCGGTTGGTTCAGGGTACAGTGTGCCCATGATGGATTGGTCAAGCGTGTCCCACCATGGGCCTTTTGGGTCCCTATTAGATTGGGCCTGCTTGTTGTGGTCTTCTGATTTTGGCTTTTGGGGCTTTTGACCTTTTAAGAATGTTTCCATGAGCTTGAGTCAGTCTTTTGGCCTTTTAGAGGCTTTGGTACATGAATACCATTGTGGAGCAGAATGGGGAGATCTACACCATGTAATGGCCTCTCTTTTTTGTATAAATTTTCTTATAATTGCATTTAATATATTCATGAATTTTTTTAATATTTTTTACATCAATTGGTGAGTTTAGTTGGAGTAAGTGAGTAATTATTGGATATAAGGTGCATTTTCTATGACCTAAATTAGAGTAAATAAATGCAATTAAATGTAATTAAGGCAAGTCTAATTTAAAGTTGCGTTAGAAAAAATTGTTACTTGACTTGAAATTTGACCAACTTCATGTGTATATATACATATTTTTATTTTACTTTTAAAAGTAACTATAACATTATTATCAAAATAACTTTGATTTTGTGTTAAATTTAAATATTGAATAAAATGTATCACTAGTGCATTTTTTTATTAACTAAAGTAGTATTAGATTATATTAACACATGGATTTTTAGTTCACTACATCTTGAAGGACTAGAATGTCCAAACATGTTTTTTTTTGTGCATCATGTCAAGTCAATGGCATAAATTTTGTGTTGTAACTCATAAATGGATTTTAATGCTTTAGTAATAAAATGAGACAAGTGTAGTGGATTAATCCATTACCCTTCTATATGCCTAGGATGTGTAATACCCCGTATTTTCTATGCATTATTTAAATTGTGAAATTTATGATTTTTTTTCACTCTGTGGCATATGATGTCACTTGTTATTTTTTATTTATGTTATATATTTCATAACATAAATTGGACTTAATACTCGATAATGAATTAATTAAGTATGCGGAAGTGATTGCGTATTATGGGTGACTACGAAACAGTTAGGGACTATATTTTAGGGGTTTCCGTTTTTGTATTATTCTCTCGGTGTCGGGTCCCACCGACCATAAAGTAGTTTCTTATAACTCCATGCCATGCCATGCTTAACTAGTGAATAAGTAAATAACTTATGTTAGGACTCGTAACCCCTAATATATAAGTTTAGTGAGAAATTTACTTATTGAAATATTGTCATATTTCAGGTTGGAATTTGGGAAGTTAGAATGTTTGTTTACAATGGGTTTTAAGCCTATTGGGTAAGTACATGGATTGGGTATAGTTTTGGGCCATTCAGAGTTGTATCTGGGTTGAGGCCCATATGGAGTCGAAGGTTATTTTATGGGAAGCTAAGTTAATAGGTCATTAGTCTAACCCTAAAACACATTAGAAGAATCTGAGAGAAATCCTAAGGCCTAAATGAGAAGAAGCACACAAGAGTTGGAGAGCTTAGGAGATTAGAAGATTTGAATTCTACATAATTGGATAAGGAAAGTTTACTTAGTGTATGAATATTGTAGAAGGGTGTTTCAAGATTCATTACTATATTTGTGAGTGAGGGTCCCTTAAAGACCCCCCCCCCCTTCATCTTATAGAAAATATAAGGTTAAGGGAACCCCTAGGGTCCCTCCACCGCAGAAGTGCCATATTGGAGAAGGAACCCCCAGGGTCCCTCCATCATAGAAGTGCCATATTGGAGAAGGAACCCCAAGGGTCCCTCCACTGTAGAAGCCCAAGTTGAGAGGGGACACCACAAGGGTCCCTGTAGAAACTCGAGTGAAGAAGGGTCCCCAAGGGCCACTGCAGAAGCCCAAGTTGAGAAGGGCCACCGCAACGGTCACTGCAGAAATGACATTTGAGAAGTTCCTCGTAAGGGCCACTACAAAAATGACATTTGAGAAGTGCCCCGCAAGGGACACTATAAAAGTCCAAGTTGAGAAGGTCCACCGCAAGGGTCACTGTAAAAATGACATTCGAGAAGTGCCCCGCAAGGGCCACTGCAGAAGTCCAAGTTGAGATGGGCCACCACAAGGGTCACTGCCAAAATGACATTTGAGAAGTGCCCCAAAAGGTCCACTGCAGAAGTCCAAGTTGAGAAGGGCCACCACAAGGGTCAATGCATAAGTGACATTTGAGAAGTGCCCCGTGAGGGCCACTGCAGAAGTCCAAGTTCAAAAGGGCCACCGCAAGGGTCACTGCAGAAATGGCAATTGATAAGTTCCCCGCAAGGGCCACTATAGAAGTCCAAGTTGAGAAGGCCCACCGCAAGGGTCACTTCATAAATGACATCTGAGAAGTGCCCCGTAAGTGCCACTAAATAAGTCCAAGTTGAGAAGGGCCACCACAAGGGTCACTGCAGAAATGACATCTGAGAAGTGCCCCGCAAGGGTCACTGTAGAAGTCCAAGTTTGAGAAGATCCACCACAAGGGTCACCGTAGAAATAACATTTGAGAAGGGCCACCGCAAGGGTCACTGCAAAAACTCAAGTCGAGAAGGGCCACTGCAAGGGTACCTGCATAAGTTTAAGTTAAGAAGGTCCACCGCAAGGTTCACTGCAAAAACTCAAGTTGAAAAGGGCCACTGCAAGGGTCACCACAGAAGTCCAAATTGAGAAGGACCATCGCAAGGGTCCCTGTAGAAACTCAAATTAAGAAGAGTCACCGCAAGGGTCCCTGCAATAGCCCAAGTTGATAGGGAATATGCAAGGGTCCCTGCAGAAATGACATTTGAGAAGGAACCCCCCAAGGCTTCCTCATCATTAAAAATGATGTTTGAGAAGGAACCCCTTACTAGGGTTCCTCAACAACAGAAACTTACTTTGGAGGAGGGACTCGTAAGGTCCTCCCCCCTCAGATCCCAGAAAACTAAGTTAGGATGATGGGGTGTCTACCATAAGCAACCCCTCATCATGAAAAAAGAACAGAAGTACTAACACTTATTTTCTTGTACAAGTTGTCTAGTTGATCAAGTAGGGCTCAAGTAGGCCAGTTGGGATCCCTTGGGAGTTTTGGCGTGGTGGCTAAGGGATAAAGTATGTTGAGAAAGCTCAACCACTTAGAACTATAGGATTGATAGAATACTAGTAGGAGACCCTAGGGTCGCCCAAACCTCACACACCTCACACTTAGTCACAAGTGAAGTGAGCAGCCAAAGGGTTGGATGTTCATAAGAAATGAACTATTTATAAAATGATTTTAAAAGGAGAGTGTCCTCTAGACCCCTCTTAAGAAAAATGATTTTAGAAGGGAGTCCTCAAGATCCCCCTCAAGCTTACAAAGATTTTGGAGGAGGTGGTCCTCAAGACCCCCTTAAAGTTTACAAAGTTTGTACCAAAAGTTATTGTTTTAAAAGGTATTTAGCAAATTAGATATTTTGTCTCCATTAGAATACATATTGCTTTTTTATTTTTGTTGGCACCAAGTGGCACCTGCCAGAGGGGACATCCAAAGCTGCCTGCAGGTAGGGATAAATAGTACACTACAGACTTTGTCCCTCACCAACCTTCTATGTTTTGGCGCCAAAAGTGCCAACCCAACCCTAGTGTCAAAGTATAAATAGGACCCCTGGGCAGGGTCGTGAAAGAGAGAGAAAAAACTTAATAGAAAAATCACTCTGTCAAAATCACACCAGAACCTCTCTAGCGTTCTCACCCTGCTCTCTCTATAAGTGCTAAGTGCCTTGTTCTTTCAATCCCCACTGACAGCCATCACTCTCAGGAGCTCTTCTTGAGAAAATTACTATTATTATTATGTAAGTTCATCTTCTTGGAGGGAGGGAGTTCCATTTTTAGCGCCATTTTTACCAAAAGGAGAAGGTCTCATCAGAAGTTACTCTAGAAGTTCTTGAGAATCTTGCAGACAGCATCCATTGGAGTGGGTCACGCCTCACCCTTTCTAGTTATTCATAGACCCCAGTCTCACTACCCTCCTACATTTGGCGACTTCGCTGGGTAGGTATCCTCACTTCTATGGACAAAGAAGGTTTCAACATTTCTAAGTAACTAGTTTTTGAAGACATTATATCTCGTAACGGAGATCAAAATGACCAGAGTATCAAGGAGGATGTGGTGGCGATCAAAGCAAAGACACCTGCTCCTCCAGGAGGGCAGACCATCTCACCAACAGCAGCTCCGATGGAAGAGGCTTATGAATATGCTTTTTGAGCTTTTGAAACAAACAACTAGACTTGGCAAGTTTGGGTCAAGGTTGTGTAACACCGGCAGCATCCCCCTCTGGAGGGGCAACCACTTCTACAATGATTCCGGCGGAAGTATCTCCGCTATGGAAAGTGGTGCCGGAGCAAGTAGTGGTGACATCAAGTTCACCAACATCCAAGGGTATGGGTTCGTAGGAATCATCCTAAAAATTGTTACTATGGAGGAGGTTAGGAAGTTTCTCTCCACTTCTTAAAGGGAGGGTCCTCATCGGTATGATGAGTTATGGGACCCCTACCCACAAGTGCGTATATAGTCTTCCCAAGCTTGAGAAGAAGATGAGTTGGTGGAAGAACTGCCAATGACCTTTGGTTATAGTAAGGACCCCAAAGTCGCAGAAGGCCCAAACGAGGAACCACCCATGCTCAATATCTCAGGAGAGGCTCCCACAGTTGCAAAGTACCCACGCGAGGGACCCTCTTCAACTAAAGTAGGTTGCGAGGAACCCTCCCCTGTTTTAGGAAGTGGCGAGGAACCCATATGGGACCTCATACCAAAAAATAATCCCCCAGACATTTTAACTAAGTCAGACTAAAAATCTATCCCATTAATTTTGAGGGATCGCAAGGAACCCCTGGTAGTATCAGCTATTGGCGAGGAACTCCTCGAAGACAAGAGAGCATATGAAAAATTACTTTTGTTTAAAATTTCACTCGAGGAACCCATTGCAGCAGTAGCTGTCGGCGAGGGACCCTTGGCAATGGGTCCCATAGTGAAAGTTTTGTCCCATGAGTAACCCATAAATATTGATGGGGCATGCACAGACGAGGGACCCTCGCTAGCGGCGAGGACCCCAACACATGAGGAACCATCACCACACATGGAACTCACCAACAAGGGGGTCGTGAGGAACCCTTGGCCGACAACGCTCCCCCTATAGTAATAACAGTCTTCGAGGAACCCCATGCTCAATACCCCAAGAGAAGCGCCCAGAGTTGCAACATGATCACACGAGGAACCCTCGCCACCATCTTGTAGTCGTGAGGAACCCTTAATATCTAAAACAACAGGGGAGGAATATTTGTCTGGTGGGTGATGAGAGGAATCCCTCAAAATCAAGTAACAAACAAGGAACTTGCAGTAGCAAAATCTTCTGACGAGGTACCCCTCGTGTACGAATACTCAAACGAAGAACCAAAGGCTGTCAAAATGTCCAAATTCGAGGAACCCGAGGCCAGATCATAACTCCCATGCAAATTTTCACCTCTCACTCCAGCTAGTGGAATCCCAGCCTCAAACATCAAACTGGTAAGAATCTTACTCCCTTACTCGAGGTCAAAGTCAGAGGCCTCGTTGGCAGTGGCCCAAGAAGATCCCCTATTTGAAAAGAATTTTAGCGAGGAATCCAAAGGCAACACCTCCTCAATTGACGAAACCCTTGATTGTAAAAATACATGCGATGAGGGACTAAATAAGATATTACATCCTCGCCAGTTACACCCCTTAACGAGGAACCCATACCAGATAATGCTCCAAAATCAAAGGTTTCACCAATAGTGCCCCCCCCCCCCAAAAAAAAAAAAATCGGGAAAAAAATCTGTTCCTCTAGACGTGGTACCCTTGGTCGAGGAACCCATAAAAAATGAATTCCCAAATTGTGATGAAATCAGGACGATGTCAACAGCGGCCTCCTGCGAGGGACCCTCATTCTTCATGTCTCACAAAAACTTATCTCTCTAGATGAGATACCCACGGTTGAGGAGCCCAAAAGTAATGAAGTCCCAAAATTAGAGGAACCCCAAACAGTTTCAGCAACTACATCGGACGAGGAACCCTTACCCGTCATGATCCTCAACAAGGAACCCATCCCAGTTGGCGTTGCAAAATTATGTGCCCCACCAGCAGTATCTTGTGCAAGATGGGGGTAATATATATATATATATATATATATATATATATATATACATATTTTTTTTTCTCCACAGGAGACACACCTCATAAAGCCAACGGTCGAGGAACCCACGACAAGATTGGATCCAGCAATGAGCGAGGGACCCAACTCAAAATAAAATGCCTCATCAACGACAGCGGCGCACGAGGAACCCTTATCTGAATTTTTATTTTCTTCATCAGAACCCATGGCCACAATCTCCAGGTGAAGAAATCCCTATGGAAAACACCTCGCATGAGGAGCTACTAGTAGCTCTATGTTCCAACGAGGAACCTAGTGAAGAAGGGACTTGGGGACATCAAGAGAGGAACTCTCATCAGCAAACAAACCCCTTGCCACAAATGTTTTTGCAAGAAATCCCGACCAGCAGCTGATATGGGCGAGGAACCCAAATTATGTGATGCCTCTGATGAGGAAACCCTAGGGTACATATCCCAAGTGAAAAACCCTGGATGGCCGGAATCCCAGACGGAGAACTTCCCATATAAACTAAAAAAAGTAGATGTTGATGTAATATGGACAGAAAGGCCTAGAATCGCGCAACAAAGGTACACCGGACTAATGTTTTCTCTTTCTTAATAGAATAGTAGAACCACTACTAGATTAGAAGAGGGTCCATAACATGAAGGTCTTTCCTCATTATACTTGGAGGAATACTCATTCGAAAAAGTATACTGAGCAAAGTCCTTACACCATAATAGATGTTTTTGGTGGTAAAGACCAGACCAGTAGGGGGTTATCCTCCTAGTAATAATAATAATAATAATAATAATAATAATAATAATAATAATAATAATAATAATAATAATAATAATAATAATAATAATAATAATAATAATAATAATAAATTCACTATATTTTTTATTATTATTATTCCATACAGATTTATAGCCTAAAGAACAAGTGTTAACCTCTGTTCTCAAGAAAAAATGTAATTGACTAGTTTTTAGAAGATAGGGAGAAGCGGGTCTACCCCCTCTATAAACTTGTTATTTGTCCACGACAAGAAAAGTTTAGAACAAGGACCCTGCAGACTAAGGGAAATTTTCAGTATAAAGAAATAATTATTTCTTTACTTATGATATATGTGAAATTTTATTCAAAGTTTGTGGGAAGGAGAAGGGCTAACCCCATCTCCTGGTTACTCCCTAAGAAAAGAATGTGCATAACAAAATACCCCACAGTCACATGGGGTTGCTCTAAAAAAATATACCCCAAAGTCACACGGGGTTGCACTAAAAAAGTACAGCACAGTCACACGGGGTTGCGCTAAAAAAATATATAACTTGCTCAGTTATATGCAAGTGCCCTGCAGTTAGAGGGGAAGTTTCAAAATTTACCTTGAGCAGCTATGTGCAAGTACCCTACATCTATAGGGGAAGTTTCAAAATATTAACTTGCTCAATCATATGGAAGTACCCCACAGTTAGAGGGGCAACTTCCAAATTTGAACTTGCTCAGTTGTATGCAAGTATCCCGTAGTTAGAGGGGCCACTTCAAAATTTTTAAATTGCTCAGTTATATGCAAGAACCCAGCAGTTAGAGGGGCAGCTTCAAGAATGATAGCTTGCTCAGCTATATGCCACTACCCCACAGTTAAAGGGGCAGCTTCAAACATTGAATTCGTCTCATCCTATATGCAAGTACCCCACAAATAGAGGGGAAGCTTCAGAAATGACAACTTTCTCAGATCATAGGCAAAGTACCCCATAGACTACGGGGCAATTCGATATTGAAGTTCTCACAGAAAATAGAGAAACTCACAGTCTTGAGCAAGTGTCAAGCATAAATATAAGGTACGATAATTTATTACCTAAGGCTCCAAGGGCATCGAAGCACTCATCATATTGAACAACTGCCAAATATAAATATAAGGTAAGACAGTTTAGTACCTAAGGCTCCAAGGGCATCAGAGCGCTCATCATATTGAGAAACTGCCAAATATAAATATAAGGTACGGTAGTTTAGTACCTAAGGCTCCAAGGGCACCAGAGCGCTCATAATATTGAGCAATTGCCAAGTATAAGTATATGTACGATAGTTTAGTACCTAAGCTCCAAGGCACCGGAGCGCTCACAGTCTTGAGCCAGTGCCAAGTATAAACATAAGGTGCTCCAGATGAGCACCTAAGGCTCCAAGGGCACCAGAGCGCTCATAGTCTTGAACAAGTGCCAAGTACAAATATAAAGTACAACTGTTTAGTACCTAAGGATCCAAGGGCACCGGAGCGCTCACAGTCTTGAGCAAGTGCCAAGTATAAACATAAGGTGCTCTAGTTGAACACCTAAGGCTCCAAGGGCACCGGAGCGCTCACAGTCTTAAGCAAGTGCCAATTATAAATATAAGGTGGGACAGTTGAGCACCTAAGTCTCCAAGGTCATTGGAGCTCTCACAGTCTTGAGCAAGTGCCAAGTATAAACATAAGGTGCTCGAGATGAGCACCTAAGGCTCCAAGGGCACAGGAAAGCTCACAGTCTTGAGGAAGTTCCAAGTATAAATATAATGTGCGCCAGTTGAGCACCTAAGGATCCAAGGGCACCGGAGCTCTCACAGTCTTGAGCAAGTGTCAAGTATAAATATAAGGTGCGGCAGTTTAGCACCTAAGGCTCCAAGGGCACCGGAGCACTCACAGTCTTGAGAAACTGCAAAGTATAAATAAAAGGTACGACAATTTTGTGCAAAAGTCTCTCGACATTACAAGTCACTTATGCATGAGGGGGCTAATATTGAGAAGTCCTCAAGCAAGTGAACAAATAATAAAATAGCTTGGAGTGCGGGGATCCACTTAGAGTGGCTCCACCTGCCCAAGATTGCAAGCTTGACAGAAAATAGCCTAGGGCGAGGTGATCAACCTTGAGTGACCCCTCTTCCCAAACTTGATGCTATAGAAAAGGACTCAGGGTGAGGGTCTCACCGTGAGCAACCCCTCTACCCAAGATAGAAGGCCACAAAAGAAGGCCAAATGCAAGGGGACCACCGTGAGTAGCCTTTATGCCCAAGGTGAAAGGCCACAGTAGAAGACCAAGGGTGAGGGCTCACCACAAGTAACCCCTCCGCTCAAGATAGAAGGCTCCAGAAGAAGGCCAAGGGTGAGGGGCCCATCGTGAGTAACCCCTCCGCCTAAGGTGAAAGGCCACAGAATAAGGCCAAAGGCGAGGGGTAACCCCTCCGCCCAAGGTGAAAGGCCACAGAAGAAGGCTAAGGACGAGGGCTCACCGCGAGTAACCCCTCCGCCCAAGATTGAAGGCCAAGGAGAGGGGCCCACCGCGAGTAACCCCTCCGCCCAAGGTGAAAGTCCACAAAAGAAAGCCAAGGGCGAGGGGCTCATCGTGAGTAACCCCTCTGCCCAAGATAGAAGGCCACAGAAGAAGGCCAAGAGCGAGGGGCCCATCGCGAGTAACCTCTCCGCCCAAGATAGAAGGCCACAGAATAAGGCCAAGGGTGAGGGGCCCATTGCGAGTAACCTCTCCGCCCAAGATGAAAGGCCACAGAAGAAGGCCAAGTGCAAGGGGTTCACTGCGAGTAACCCCTCCTCCCAAGATGAAAGGCCACAGAAGAAGGCCAAGGGCGAGGGGCTCACCGCGAATAACCGCTCCGCCCAAAATAAAAGGCTAAGGGCGAGGGTCCCACCACGAGTAACCCCTCCGCCCAAGATAAAAGTCCACAGAAGAAGCCCAAGAGTGAGGGACTCACCGCGAGAAATCCCTCTGCCCAAGAAATAAGGCCACAGAAGAAGGCCAATGATGAGGGCCTCACCGCGAGTAATCCCTTTGCCCAAGAAAGAAGGCCATAAAAGAAGGCCAAGTTTGAGGGGCTCACCGTGAGCAAACCCTCTACCCAAGAAAGAAGGCCATGGAAGAAGTCCAAGATCGAGGGTCTCACTGTGAGAAATCCCTCTACCCAAGATAAAAGGCCACGGAAAAAAGGGCAAGGACGAGGGACTCACTATGAGCAACCCCTCTAAACAAAGTAGAAGGCTATAGAAAAAGGCCAAGAACGAGGGGCTCACTATGAGTAAACCCTTCGCCCAAGTTGATACCTAGATAAGGAGGTCCACTATAAGTGGCCTCATCTATAAAACTTGGGATGAAATGACAGAACATTTAATGACCCTAAGGGTGATGATGAAGGAACCCTAGGGTCCCTAAAAATAAGAAATTGAATTTATGGCGTACAAAGCCTTTTGGTCTACCCAACACAAAAGACTTTGCACGAGGGGCTAATGTGGTGTTTCAAACTTCACCACCATATTTGTGAGTGAGGATCCCTCAAAGTTCCCCCTTCAGCTTACAGAAAATATAAGGTTGAGGGAACCCCCAGGGTCCCTCCACCACATAAGTGCCATATTGGAGAAGGAACCCCTAGGGTCCTTCAATTGTAGAAGTGCCAAATTAGAGAAGGAACCCCCAGGGTCCCTCCACTGCAAAAGCCCAAGTTGAGAAGGGCCATCGCAAGGGTCCTTGCAGAAACTCGAATTAAGAAGGTCCCCGTAAGGGCCACTGCAGAAGCCCAAGTTAAGAAGGGCCACTGCAAGGGTCACTACAGAAATGACATTCGATAAGTGCCCCCAAGGGCCACTACAGAAATGACATTTGAGATGTGCCCCATAAGGGATACTGTAGAATTTCAAGTTTTGAAGGGTCGTTGCAAGGGTCACTACAGAAATGACATTCGAAAAGTGACCCACAAGGGCCACTGCAGAAGTACAAGTTGAGAAGGTCCACCGCAAGGGTCACTGCAAAAATGACATTTGAGATGTTCCCCGCGAGGGCCACTGCAGAAATGACATTTGAGTAGTGCCCCGCAAGGGCCACGTCTGAAGTCCAAGTTGAGAAGGGCCGCCGTAAGGGTCACTGCAGAAATGAAATTTGAAAAGTGCCCCGTAAGGGCCACTGCAGAAGTCCAAGTTGAGAAGGCCCATCATAAGGGTCACTACAGAAATGACATCTGAGAAGTTCCTCGCAAGGTCCACTGCATAAGTCCAAGTTGAGAAGGGCCACCGAAAGGGTCACTGCAGAAATGACATCTGAGAAGTGCCCCATAAGGGTCACTGCAGAAGTCCAAGTTGAGAAGGGCCACCGTAAGGGTCACTGTAGAAACTCAAGCTCAGAAGGGCCACTGCAAGGGTCACTGCAGAAGTCCAAGTTTGAGAAGAGACACCACAAGGGTCATCATAAAAATAACATTTAAGAAGGGCCACCGCAAGGGTCACTGCAGAAACTTAAGTCGAGAAGGAACACTGTGAGGGTCCCTGTAAAAGTCCAAGTTGAGAAGGGCCACCGCAAGGGTCACTGCAGAAACTCAAGTTGAAAATGGCCACTGCAAGGGTCACCGCAGAAGTCCAAAATGAGAAGGACCACCGCAAGGGTCCCTGTAGAAACTCAAATTGAGAAGAGTCACCGTAAGGGTCCCTGCAGAAGCCCAAGTTAAGAGGGACTCTACAAGGGTCCCTGCAGAAATGACATTTGAGAAGGAACCCCCCAAGGCTTATTCAATATTAAAAATGATGTTTGAGAAGGAACCCCGCTACTAGGGTTCCTCAATAGCAGAAACTTACTTAGGAGGAGGGACCCGCAAGTTCCACCCCCTCAGCTCCCAGAAAACTAAGTTATGATGATGGGGTGTCTACCATAAGCAACCCCTCATCATGAAAAAAGAACAAAAGTATTAACACTTATTTTCTTGTACAGGTTGTTTAGTTAAGCAAGCAGGGCTCAAGTAGGTCAGTTGGGATCTCTTAGGAGTTTTTTCTTGGCCGCTGAGGGACAAGGTATGTTGAGCAAGCTCAACCACTTAGCACTATAGGATTGAGAGAATACTAGTAGGAGACCCTAGGGTCGCCCAGTCCTCACACTTAGTCACAAGTGAAGTGAGCAGCCAAAGGGTTGGCGGCTCACAAGAAAAGAACTATTTATAAAATGATTTTAAAGGAGAGGGTCCTCTATACCCCTCTCAAGAAAAATGATTTTAGAAGGGGGTCCTCAAGATTCCCCTCAAGCTTACAAAGATTTTAGAGGAGGTGGTCCTCGAGACCCCCCTCAAGTTTACAAAGTTTGTACCAAAAGTTACTATTTTAAAAGATATTTAGCAAATCAGATATTTTGTTGGCACCAAGTGGCACCTGTCAGAGGGGACATGAAGAGCTGCCTATAGGTAGGGATAAATAGTACACTACAGACTTTGTCCCTCACCAACCTTCTAAGTTTTAGTGCCAAAAGTGCCAACCCAACCCTAGTGCATAAGTATAAATAGGACCCCTAGGCAAGGTCATGAAAGAGGGAGAAAAAACTCAATAGCAAAGTCACTTTGTCAAGATCACACGAGAACCTCTTTAGTATTCTCTCCCTGCTCTCTCTCTAAGTGTTAAGTGACTTGTTCTTTCACTCCCCACTGACAGCCGTCACTCTCAGGAGATCTTCTTGAGAAAATTACAATTATTGTTGTGGAAGTTCATCTTCTTGTAGGGAGTGAGTTCCATTTTGAGCTCCATTTTGAGCTCCATTTTTACCAAAAGGAGAAGGTCTCATCAGAAGTTGCTCCAGAAGTTCTTGAGAACCTTGAAGACAACGTCCATTGGAGTGGGTCACACCTCTCCCTTTCTAGTTATTCATAGACCCCAGTCTCACTACCCTCCTACAAATATGATTGTATTTGTATTAGAATAGTTGTTATTCATTTGAATTTTAACTAATTATTATGTTAATATGATTTTGTAATCAAATCCCAAATTTTCGTAATTAAAGATATGGTTAAATTAAGTAAAACGGGATGTTAATGACATAGTTTGATTTACATGATAAACCTCATGAATATAAATTGGAATATGATTATAATTGTTAGAAATAATTTCATTACATTGAATTAAGTAAAATCCCCTTATTTAACTGTAAAATTGGGGATAACACGAGATTAATTTGTTAAAACTTTAAAACTAGGGTTCTTAAATTCATAATCTTTAAATAACCCTTTAATTAATGTTATAATTAGTTAGACCTATAGATATAGGTTAGGAATGATGTTATATAACTTTTATATGTAAAATATGAAATGTTGATGACTTTAGAGGTTTTTAGGAGTGGATTGAGTTAGGTTTTTACCACCATTATTAAGTTGTTAGGAGGTTTCATTCACACAGAGGGTGAATGAATTCGTACTACGACCGAATTGACTCGATCGAGTGAATCGATTCGGGTTAAGACCAAATTGCTTTAGTTTGGGAAGAAAATCTACGGGGATATTTAAGGTGATTCGTGACACGTGTTGTAATTATGCTACTTAGAGGGTTAATGGAATAATTAAAATATGGTAGAAATTAGTAAGGTAGGCTATTTATACTTGGAATAAGTAACCTTGTGAGCTAGGGTTAAAACTTATGGAAATTGGTTATGTTTGGACTTTAAAATAATTGAATTTCAGATATTGTTAGTGGATCCCCAAAGTAGGGTGTAGTTCTGATTGGTTTAATTGAGGTGTTAATCATACCATGTGTGAGTGATCTTGGGGTATGTACTATGAAGGATTCTTTATGGGGGAGCATACGATGTCGGCCAAGTTGGTACTGTAGTGATAGTGACAGGCTTACCATTTTCATTTTACCTCCAGTCCTACTTCTAATGTACCCGTATCATAAGGGGTGACTAATGGGGATTGATCTTCGTATAATCTTGGGTTTGGAGATTTATACGAATAACGGGAAGGAATAGTGTCATATCCCTTTCATTATGCCTTGAGGTTATAGGTATGGGATGGGTTATAACTATACCTAGTACGCACGAGTGATCCTCGAAGGTAATAGGAATAGGCCTTCGTATTTATGTTTAGGCTCATGTATAGCCAATTTACTTGTATGTGTTGGGGACCATACTTATTTGATATTAGACTTAAGGTTGTCTTTCCATTATTGATATTATACCAAAAATGCGTACATTATCATCTGATATAGAACCATGTAATTATATTCTATTGAGAAGAATAATTGTTGATCATTGGGTTCATTTGGGCATGAAATCAAAACACGTGATATATTTAGGGTTGTTTGGGTTGGAATAACTTAAAAACAACTCAAATGTGAGAGAAGGACGTGTAGTTAATATTGCATCCCAAATTCAATTAAATTTTTCCTCTTTGTATTGTCGTTAAAATTTGGTCTAAGGTCCTAGGATGTTGCTGCAGCCCCAGCCCTAATCTTTGTACTTGCACTCTCTTCAATTGCAGATCTTATAAGATGCCGGTGTTGATCCTACATGATCATTCTTTTTATTTCTTTTAAATTGCAATTGGGCCATATTAATATAGTGGTTATCATTACTTTAGGGAGTTGGATTTAAACTTGAGAGAGTTGTATTTCCCATTTTGGATTTTATTATTATTGGGTACTATGGTATCAGAGTTTTATGTTGGCTTATTCACTTGTTTTTATTAGTTATTTGTCATTACATATTTTTTTTTTCATTTTAATCATGCTTAGAATGGTATTCATTTGTTTGTACTCCTGTATTATTTATTTTTGGACCTAATTAATCTAGCTATAGATTTTACGGGGTGTCATAGTTGGGTTTCGAGATAACCTAATGTTTTATTTAGGGAAATAAATACTTACATGCGACGTGTGAGAATGATTTATATGGAAACCTGTTTTTTGAAACTAGCGTCGAATAGGGGAATTGTTCAAGCATCATTAAGAACTTTGGTTGTCAAATTACTATCGACTATTTTTTTATATCTCACATGGGTTTTGTCCTTTTGATAACAGTAAAAGAAAAAAATTATATTCCTGCTAAAAATGTGGCCCTAATTTTATCCAGAGATGACCATATCTAACACTTAGTATCAGTAATAACACCCAGGGAAACTACTACCAACTTTAAACATTATATGTTGTGTTGTCAGCAATTGGGCGGTTCATTTTTTATAAAATGTTGTATATTTGCACTTATTCAGAAAACTATTTTTATTATTATTATTATTATTATTATTATTATTATTATTATTATTATTATTATTATTATTATTATTATTATTATTATTCATTTTTAGCTTTGTTCCACCTACTAACCTTATCATTTTAAGTCCGTAACTATGAATAAAGTAGCACCTCCTTGCACTATTTCATCACATTTAATTACATAATATTTAAAAAAGTGGAGAGAGAGTAAGTGGGAGCTTGTGCACACTGTAGCAAGAAGATGAAAACATTATTGATTTATATGTGTAAAAAATATCTGATATTTTAAGAAGTATATATAAAGCTTACAAAAGGGTTGTTGGTGCACCATCCAATCATTTATTTTAAGGGTTTACTCCATTGAGGTGGGGGGGGGGGGGGGGTATGTTAGGTAGTAAATTATAAATATTTAAAGATTATATATATATATATTATTCTTGTTTTGTGAATATCATGCTATGCAAATTAGTGTTTTTTTAAAAACTCAAAACAATGTGTTAGTTTATTTTAAACAAATTTACTTCCCTATAAAATGTTCATTTTGGTGACAGATATTTATTGTGGTGATCTCAAGTTATGATGAATTTTTGTGGACTTTTTAAGCTCATTAATTTCATGCATCAGGAAAATGTCATGTACCTCTTAGTAGGGTTTGGGTGGAAGTATAAAAAAATCAAGGCACAGAATAACATAATGTGGCGAAAAATGCAAATTTAGGTTGTTGACTAAAACTATTGGGGTTAAATTATAAATATGGAAAGTGTATTAATTATTCAAAAATAAAAATTCCAAAATTTCTTGTAATATTTGTAACTTTAGAAAAATAGTCCCTAGATTGTAAAACATAAAAAACAACCCCTAAATTGTCGATATAAAAAGTTCCCTTAAATTGTAAATATTGTAAACAATTCCTACCATTTAAATATGGCAAAGTAGACCCTGGATTTTGTAAAAAAAATACAAAGAATCCATTAATTTTTAAAATTTATCAATTACTCCTTAAGTTCAATATTACACGAATTTAACCCCAAAAACTATCAAAACTTAACAAATGTTTTATGTGCATAATGTGCATGTAAAATGTAAATCATATGTGTGAAATTATTGAAGTATAAAAATAAAACTAATTGGTAAAAATGTAATATTTGAAGCTGGTGGGAAATTTAAAGCGAGCCCAGAGCCCTAAGCTATGGCGGTTAACACTTAGAACCAAAACCACTAAGAACAGGAGAAAACAACACATTGCGTACGAGGTGATCTCATAAAAATAAATAGAATTGGTAAACTTCAGAATAAGACATAATGTAAGGACAAATTTTTTCAATGTATCAAGTTTGTAATGTATATTGAAAATTTGTAATATTGGCTTTATGCTACTTAGAGAAAAATGTTTGAGTCATATGTTAGGGTTTGTTAGTTTGTACCTTCCAGCCTATGCATCGAAGACATGAAGTAGCCTAAATAAAGTGACATCAACTTTATACCGAGTTTTGTCTTTATCCTTTGGATATTAAGAAAGGTATATTTATAATATTATATATATCCTTGGGTTTCGTGTGTTCGATTTTTAAGTTTATTGAGGCTATTTTTCAAAACGCATTTTTTAAGAAGAATTTGATTTTTATTTTTAAGTTTGTTCAAATAAACTTCGGTTTCGTTCTAATGAGATTATAGATTTGTTCTAATGAGTTTCCTTCTGGTTCACTCGAGGTTATTCATTTCGTTCGAACGAGCTTCAAATGCTTATCAAATGAGTATATTCGATCGAAGACTAAAATTTTCACTTGATGCTCACTAGATCCTCTTTCTAATGATTTTAGGTATCTCTTTCAAATGACTTATCTTCATTCTAATGAGATATCCAAACTCGTTCAAACAATTTGTCATTTTTCATTCGAACGAGTTGCCTCATTTTTTGTTCTATTGTCATGTTTCAATTTTATGTATTAACAAGAGTTGGTAGAGTTTATTTAAGTGCAAGGGTTTTGAAAATAGTTTTCTAGAGAGAAAATACAAATCCTATTAAACCCTATTTACACCCTAGTTTTGAGATCTAAGAATTGACATAATATCACGTATTGGGATCTCATGTTTTAAGCACCAAGATTGTTTACTCTGAATCATTCAAGTATTGTTTGGCATGATGGATTTTGTGTGACTGTAATGACGAATACTAGCCAAAGATTGGTGGACACCGAGATGCACGAGGATTGTATTGTGAAACCATTAGTAGATTCCTACTGTGTTGCTATGAAGAAGGTTCAAATAGTGAAGACTACATCAAAATTAAATGCATCGAGTCAATGAGTAAGATTATATGTTGTTATTATACAAACCTTATATCATAGTGAAAATTCATAGGCTAGGTCGTCCGAGATTTTCTTCATTGTGGGTTTTCCTCCCACATTGCGGCATATGATTGTAATACCCTGTAATTTTAATGACTTTTAAAATGGGTTATATTTTAAATTAATGGATTAATTGGATTTTATTATTAATTAATTCATTTGGGTTTTATCCGAATTGTGGATATTAAAATGGATGATTCTGAATATTACTTAAAGATATTTAGGTAATATATGAATGTGATGTCATTGATATAGCTGTGTGATGTTAATTCGGTAATTCCAATTTTTAGTCAGACGCGGTATGGGACGTGTCGAGACTAATTTATTAAATTAAAAAGGAAATTTATTTTCTATCGATTTTATAGTCATTTCGACTACGTTGTTGCGTCTGGAAGGTTCGAAATAGTCAGAAAAGTCTATTTGGATGTTGATTTTGAGTCTCGGGTCATTTGGAAATGAAAAGATAACCCCAAAGGGCATTTTGGTAATTTTTACAAGGGGGATGAATAGTGATTTCGGGTTTTGTCTTATTATAAGTATTGGTAGATTAAGTGTACGTGGGTTATACATCTCCTCTTCACAATTAGAGAAGTCATCTTCCTAGAGAGAGTGAAAGGTTGCTTGGGAAGGGAAAAGCTTGCTTGGAAAGGAGGAGAACCAAAGGTCAAAGGTCACCACCACCATCACCACCTATGTTATTCAACTCCAAAGGATCAGATCTTCAGTAAAGGCAAGTGTTTGATATTTGCAACTTAAGTTCGTATATTGTCCATGTTAGAATAATTATGAAAAGAGATGATTTTTCATATTTGGAAGACATAATGGAGTTGTTTTATGGATTTCTAGAAACTAAAATGATATAGGAAGTAAACTCATGTTGTAGGATGATAATAATTCATGAAATAATCATATATCTATTGAGGAAATTTTGGAAACCATGGTTGTGTTCTTGAAGATATTAGTTTTATAATATTCTGGAAATAAGGAGAGAAACATGCTTTTTAATCAAATCTCTTGATGATTCTAGGATGTTTAAAGTATTATAAATTGTTCATATATGTTGGCATATCATGTAGTAAGGATTATAAATCATTTGGGATGTTCATATGAAGGTAAGAATGAATAAAAGTGGCTAAACCCGTAGTTGCAGAAATGCAGAAAAACCAGGATGTGACCTGAGTGATCGATCGATCGACCCCCTGCCTTCGATCGATCGACCTCCCCAGAATTCCTAAAGTTGTTTCTTTTAAATGTTGATTCTTATCCCAAAACTTTGGTAGATATTTGGTGATTATTAATTGGATATTATGGGACATATGGGGTTATGATATGGGAATGGAATTATATTATGGAACTAGTGAGGAGGAACCATTAACTAGGAGGTTAATAAGAAGCGTAAAGTGTGCACTCTAGTTGAGAGGTGAGAATACCAAGTGAGAGTTGGATCTAACATGTACATAATAAATGCTTTATTGCACTTGTTAAATACTTGCTGTTTTAAAAATCATTTTCACAATCGGGCTCTGACCCGTTTCCTTGCATATTTTCTTTTCTATTGTATCTTCTATATCAGGTGTCCAGCAACAGGGACGCCAACCTTAGTTGATTATGATGAGCTATGGAGCTATGGAGTATTGCTTAGACGCTTATCTTCATTTGATTCACAGTATTCTCTTAGTTAGGGCATGTCTCCCAAAGGATTCGGTTATCTTTTCTATAGAGGTCAAATACTATTGTGTTCGTGTCATTTTAATACATTTGATATTGTTTGGATTACTGTAATTGATTAATATTATTTGAGAATGTTTATTCCAATTGCATCTAAATTCTTTTGTGTTATCTATTTGGTTATTAGTGTTGTAGAATAAAATGTGTTGTGTTATTCTTAAACTGGAAATAAATTTTGTTAAATTAAAATTTGGAAAGTTTTTAACACCAACTTAATTGGGTATTGGGTGAGAGGTAAATGTTTTCGACAGTGATGCTAAGAATGAGCCAACTATATATTCTGTTTTAATTTGATATGGGACTGGCCACCCGTTATTTAATTTGGCGGGGTGTTACAATGATTTGTTTATTTTATTCTTGTTATAGCACCCCGTATTTTTAAGCATTTCATATTTAATTAATTCGGCTAATTTTAAATTACTAGTCTGTTGTAATTTAATGAATTGATTATTATGAGTTTATTTAAATATTAATCAAGAGAGTTAATGGTTAATATTTATGGAATATAATTACTAAGTGATTGGTAATAATTTATTTACGTCATAATGAGTAATAGTGACGTGGTATTATTTTTATCTCAACCGGGAGTTAGGGATAAACTATATTGAGGTCGAGATAGGGACTTTTAGTAAAATAATTCAGATGACAATTCTGAGTGTATAGTTGATTCCGGATAGGTTGATATAGTCGAAAAAGAGTACCCGGGGGGTAGTATATGGGTCTCGGGGCATTTTAGCCATAACTAAGCCCACACGGGGGTGTTTGGACCATTTTAATTTGGCCCATAAGGTTAATTTTGGGATTAGCATAATAAAACCTAAGTTAGAGAGTTTATGGCAGTCACAACTCAAAAAGAAAACCCTAGTTTCGCAGAGAAACAAAGAGAGAGAAAGTAGGGAGATTTTCGGGAGCCAAATCTAAGGAGACTAAGTGCGTTCTTTATCAAATCATCGTCGACCCTAAAGGAAATCAGACCCTACGAACCAGTAAAGGAAAGTTGTTAATTTGTTTTTAAAATCCTTGTTACAAATATTTTTAAACTAGTACAAAAAATCAAAATGTTTTGGGTTCTAACCCTTGTTGCAAATATTTTAAAAACCTTTTAGGTGTCCAACCACAGGGACTCCAAACTTCAGATTTTATTCCAGGGATGCGCAACTGTAAAATATGTGGATGCATGAAGGACTTAGATTAGACGCAACATTTCTTCACCTATATTAGGGATCTCATCTCTATTACAGTTTCATTTAGGGCGCGTTGCCCATTTACTTTCAGTTTCATATTTTGGATTATTTATTTATCTATTGGATTATTATGTTGGATTTGGATTTATTGCCGATGGTTTATTCGACAAGTCTCAATTATTTATTCAGTATAGTTTTAGACTCAGTGATGGTGTGCATGGATTAGTTATTTTTATTCCGCACGTATATTTATCTACTTAATGAAAGATAAAATTTGGCACCAGTTTAATTAAATAATTAGGTGATTAATAATTAATATGGTGCTAAGAATGAACCAAATGGAAATACTATTTTAATTTAACAAAGGACTAATTGACCGGTATTTAATTAAGCGGGGTGTCACAGATGGTAGCAGAGCATCAGGTTCTAGTGTCCATAAGATCTGTATTGCTTATTACAATTTCTGCGTATCGTTCTCTTGATATAGAGACCTACTATTGGGATTGTTTCTTTTATCTTTGCATGTTTGAGATATTGTGCTTCTACTATAAAATTTGTATAAACTGTGTACTTGTACAATTCGATCTATTTTCAGATGCCATCGAGAAGAGAGCGAGCAGCTAGGGAAGAGGCTAGGGATGAGGTAAGGGAGGCTAACCAAGAGCCATAGGTATCACCACAATAGTCACCACCATAGATGATCTCAACTGCAGAGGTGGATGATATAATGGCCCAGGCGGTAAACGCATTTATGACAGCTATGGCCATTCATTTCCCACAGCCCCGGACACAACCTCCAATGGAACCGGTGGTCCAGGACCATACAAGGCCATCTACTTGGCAGAGAGACGTTTCAGAAGGGCCACCCACACGAGTTTTAGGCTAGTTCTAGTGTAGTTGAGTCATGTCAATGGAAGAAGAATATATAGCTCCACCTCCACGTGGTGGAGTGCAATGAGATGCAGAAGCAAATGCTAGATACTTTTCAGACTTGCTGGAGTAGCATTACACTGGTGGGAGACAGTTACCACTGCCAAGGATAGCGATATGATGATGATTATTGATTTTGGGTGCGGTTTGACAACAAGTATTTTCTACCAACATTGGAGATCGAGATGCAGAAAAAGTTCAGCGTGGTGACCCGGGGTGATCGCTCTGTGGCAGAGTATGAGGAGGAGTTCACTCATTTGGAAAATTGTGTGCCAGACCAGTTGATCAATGAGGATCGGAAGAAAGCGAGGTTTATAGATGGTTTAGCCTGAAGGATCAGGCAAAACTTGATCGACAACTTAGCATTAGTGAGGTATAATGATGACGTCAATGCAACCTTACTATACTGCCAGGATCATCGCTTCCACGTGCGGGGAAGAAAGAGAAGAGGTAAGCCCAGCCAAAAAAGAAAAGCAGGTGGGGGTACTGTTAGTGAATCACAACAGTAGGTTGGCAGACAGTAGGGGCAGGACTCCCAGCAGGGGGGATTATGCCAAGAGGTTCAGATCGAGTGGTTATAGATCGGATGGTTAGGGTTTCAGGCAGGGCTAATAGGATCCTAATTAGCAGCAGCAGTAAGTTACCCAGGGCCAAAGGAACAACGGGGGAGGCTAGCAGGGTCGAGGTCAGTAGGGATAGCCTTGTCAGAGCTAGCAGGGATAGGGGGATTTCAAGGGACATGTTTCATATATGGCCAGGGCATGTGAAGAAAGAGTGTCCACATAGAGCTATGAAATAGAATCAGGGGAACAGGCATAGAGGCCTCTAATATCACCAGCACCACTAGCACCACAGGCACAGGGGCAGATATATTACAAGCGTATGTATAACGTTTGGGACGTGCCTATGCCACCAGCACCTCAGGCGCCACCAGCAGTTGAGGGTACATTTCTTATTCATGGGCATGAAGGTAGGACTATCTTTGATAGGGGTGAATCGTAATCCTTTATTGCTACTGGATTTGCACGAGCAGTTGGTCTTTTAGAGACAGTCGTCACTCTCCTTATGTGTATAGAGTCACTGTTGGGGAGTGGGTCACTTATACACTTAGTATGTAGAGGTGCGGACATTATTATTGGTAGTATAAGCTTAGAAGAGAACCTTCTGGTATTATACATGGAGGGATACAATGTCATCCTCGGTATGGATTGGTTGGCAAGATACAGGGTGATGGTTGACTGTTACGACATGACCATAGTGTTCTTTATTTCTAGTCAAGATATGTTATTGATGGTGTTGCCTCTTCCTGAGGGAGGTTCACACTCCCACTTATAATACATTGAGGAGGAGACCTCATAAGATATAGTTATTCATATGGACTCAATTCCAATTGTGAGAGACTTTAAGGATGTATTTCAGGAGATATTGGGGTTGCCACCCAATCGAGAGATTGAGTTTATTATTGACCTAGCACCGAGGATGAAACCGATTGCCCAAGAACCATATCACATGGACCCTTCAGAGATACAAGAGTTGAGGGAGCAGATTCAACAGCAATTGGGGCAGAGTTTTATTCATTGGAGTACATCATCGTGGAGTGCACTAGTATTGTTTATGTAGAAGAGGGACGATTATCTTCATTTGTGTGTGTATTAAAGGTATTTGAACAAGGTCGCGATATGGAACAAGTATCCATTATTGAGGATCGATGACCTATTTGATCAGATGAGAGGGTTTGCATATGTCTCCAAGATTGACTTGAGGCCAGGATATCACCAGTTGTGCATTCTGGAGGAGGATGTTCCTAAGACTGCTCTCCTATTGCGTTAAGGGTCATACGAGTTCAAGTTGATGCCGTTTGGTCTCACCAATGTGACAACTGTGTTCATGGATCTCATGAACAGGTTATTCAGGGAGTTTTTGGACCATTTCGTTATCGTGTTTATATATGACATTCTAGTTTACTCTAGTACCTAGGAGGAGAACGCAGAGCATTTACGTAGGATCTTATAGACACTTCGGGACCAGTAGTTATATGCCAAATTCGAGAAGTGTGGATTCTAGCTACGGGTGCTATAGTTTCTTCGCCACGTCGTATCTGACAGGGGAATTAATGTTGATTCGATAAGGATTCACAACTTCTTTGATAACCCACGTTACCAATAAGAATTCGCAGATTCTTGGGGTTGGTCGAGTATTATCACTGCTTTATTAAGGGATTTTAGAAGATTGTGTGTCTGTTGACGAACCTAACTCGCAAGGGGTACTGTTTGTGTGGAGTGATCAATCTCAACTAGACTTTAATGATATGAAGGAAAAATTGGCATCAGCACCAGTAGTTGCATTGCCTAAGAGTGGGGTGGAGTATTGGGTCTATATGGATGCATCCTTGTAGGTACTTGGGGGTGTATTATAGTAGGAGGAGAGGAGAGGGCTATAGTTTATGCATATTGAAAGCTGAAGCCCCGTGAGAAGAATTAGCCCACACACGACCTTGAGTTGGATGCAATCATATTTTCTCTGAGGATATCGAGGCACTATCGGTTCGAGGAGAAGTTTACGTTATTCACAAATCATAAGTCACTTCAGTTTCTCTTCACACAGAAGGATCTGAATATGAGGCAGAGGAGGTGACTAAAATTCCAAAAGTACTACCAGTTAGATATACAGTATCATCGTGGTAAGGCTAACATGGTGGCAGACACATTGATATGAAGACCCATTAGGGAATTGATCGAGTTCTAGAAGACAAAATATAGTGAGCGTCGACATGATGATGAGATTTCCAAAGTGTGCATGTTAGTGTTAGCTATCACTCTCGAGATTATCATGCGAGTAGTGAAAGTACAATCGGAGGATCAATACTGTCAAGATAGGATATGTCAGTTATTAGCTGGGGGTGCAGAGTTTTACTCGATCGTCTCAGAGGGAAGACTACATTTTAATGGGAGACTAGTTATGCCTGAGGATGAGGATTGGAGACATGTTTTTATGGCTGAGTCCCACAATATGATATTTAGGGTACATCCCGGAGGGGATAAGATTTACCAGGACATGAGAAGACATTATTGGTGGTTAGGGATGAAGTGAGACATAACAAAGTTTGTCTCCAAGTGTGTTACTTGTTAGCTAGTTATGGTAAACCACCAGAGGCCTTCAGGGATGCTACAACCACTAGAGATTCTCGTGTGGAAATGGGAGAGCATTTCGATGGACTTTATTATAGGACTACCGACGTCACAGAGGGGTCACGATTTCATTTGGGTGATAGTGGATCGACTGACAAAGGTGGCCTATTTCTTACCAGTTCGCACTAATTTCCGAGGGTGAAGTATGCACGGCTATTTATTACGGAGATAGTTAAGCTTCATGGGTTACCGATTAACATTATGTCTGATAGAGACAAGATCTTTATGTCTCACTTCTGAAAGAGCTTTTAGGAGGCCATGGGTGAAAATTTGCTATTGAGTACCGCATATCATCCATCAAAAAGATGAAATAGACTGAGAGGGTTAATCAGATGTTTGAGGACCTGTTGAGGATGTGCATTCTGGATTTGAAATCAGATTGGGAGCGATATCTTCCATTGGTAGAGTTTGCGTACAATAACTCTTACCAGTTCACCATCAACATGGAACCGTTTAAAGCTCTTTATGGGAGGCCTTATCGTTCTCCCCCTACTGGTTAGAGGTGGGGGATAACAAGTTATTGGGGCCAAACATGATACAATGACTATTTCTAAGATCGAGTTGATTCAGAGACGTATTCGTATAGCTCAGGATAAGCAGAAGAGTTATGCTGATTCATATCGAAGACATGTTGAGTTATAGGTTGGCGACTAGGTGTTAGTTAGGGTGTCTCCCATGAAGGGGGCTATGAGGTTCAACAAGAAGGGAAAGATAGCGCAAAGATATGTGGGCCCTTCCCCATTATTGAGATTGTGGGGCTAGTAGCATATAGACTGGGTCTACAAAAGCATCTTCGAAAGATACATGACGTGTTCCACATGGCTTCGCTGAAGAAATATTGGAGGAGCGAGAGAGCTTTTTAGTACGTTCCACTCAAGGAGATTTATTTTCAGCCGTACATCTCGTATGAGGAGAGACCCATGGCTATTCTGGATCGTAGTGAGGGTAAGATTCAGTCTAAGGTGGCGCCACTAGTGAGAGTTCAAGGGGGACATCAGATCATTGATGAGTCGACATGGGAGCGGGAGGATGACATGAGAGACCAGTATTCAGAGGTAGGTATGACCTAATTTCAGGGAAAATTTTCTTTATAAGGGGGGGAAGTATGTAACACCCCGTATTTTTAAGCATTTCATATTTAATTAATTTGACTAATTTTGAATTACTAATTTGTCGTAATTTAATTGAATTAATTATTATGAGATTATTTAAATATTGTTCGGGAGAGTTAATGGTTAATATTTATGAAAAATAATTACTAAGTGAATGGTAATAATTTATTTACTTTATAACGAGTGATAGTGACGTGGTAATGTTTTTATCTCAATCGGAAGTTGGGGATAGACTATATTGAGGTCGAGATATAGACTTTTAGTAAAATAATTCGTATGACAATTCTGAGTGCACGGTTAATTCTGGATAGGACGATATAGTTCGAAAAGTGTACCCGCGGATAGTAAATGGGCCTCAGGGTATTTTTCGGGATTAGCATAATAAAACTTAAGTTAGAGAGTTTGTGGTAGTCACAACTCAAAAAGAAAATCCTATATCTGGAGAGAAGAAAAGAGGGACAAAGTAGGGAGATTTTAGGGAGCCAAATCAAAGGAGATTTCGTGCGCTCTTCATCAAATCATGGTCGACCCCAAAGGGAATCAGGTCCTACGAACTAGTACAGGCAAGTGGTTAACTTGCTTTTAATTTAAAATATTATTTTCGTTTCATTTCATGGTGGGTGCAATGAAAATTTGTGTGGGTGGGTTTTTACATGAAAGATGGGTATTTATAAATCTGGACATCTATGTAAATTAAGGGTCTCATTAAGGTTGTGTCATGACTCAAAAGTGTAAGCATTTGATTTAAATGCATAAACTAGTATTGATGTTGTTAACTAGGATTATATCATTGTAGTTGAGGAAATGATTGAACGAAAAACTCGTGAATACCCAATTTGTAAATTTGTGGATTAAATAAAAAAATTAATGATGGTTAATAATGTTAGGAGGGTTTAAATCTGCTAGAAGACGTTTATAACAGTAGTGGTTATTGTTGGGACGAAATCCAAAGCTTGAGAAATTCATCCATGGCTGCAACCCGTAGCTGGAAGACGAAGTGGGAAAAGAACCTAGCAGGTTGTTCAAATGACCTGGGGCATCGTTCAAATGATGCTGCAAGAGTCCGGTCACTTTGTTCTTTTTTTGTTTATCCGGTCTTGAGGCTTGTATGGGGAAAATGGGGATAACTGCGAAGGAATTTCATTCTCCCATACTTAGGAGATCAAGGGGAATACGCATAACTGTGAAGGAATATAATTCTCCCCTACTTAGGAGCTTACATGGAATAAGCGTAATGGGGGGGGGGGGGGGGGGGATTAAAAGTATAAAATTAAATTACAGAATTTGGGGTGATAAATTCTAAAGTCTGAATTTTGAGCCAAGTGAATGTGTTCGGGTATTATATTTGAGTTGCACCACATTAATAAATTAATTAAATTGAGAGTAGGGGATATAGACTCGGATATTTTCAGGCTAGTGCTATGGGATTTAGGCACAAGTTTGTCGAGTTTAATTTTTTGTATATATATAATGTGATATTATTGTTTGTTCATTAAATATCAGTGTAGGATATTTTTATAACTACATACCCCTCTAGTGCTATCATAGGAGGTTGCACAATGTGGGTGAATCCCCTGGCTAGTGAATGCAGGGCGAGTATAATCCCCAAGTCATAGCATATAGTATTTTATGTCGTAATTATTTTCGAGGTGAGATGCTTTGGGTATGATTCAGTCTCACACTTGGGAAACTATGACCGCCTCCGCTACGCTTATTATTTATTTGCATGATTCGATGTGAGTGAACCGTTTCGTGGTATCCGGGTTAGATTGAGCATACCTAGGATGATAGAATTTTAGAGAAAACATCCGGTTAGTTCTTACTTCGGAGGATGGATACTATATACAACATGTGTGTTAAAGTGTAGTATATTTATACGTATATAATAGTGCAGATATTTATATATGGGTGAAATACTGGGAGTGAAATGGTTTTGTTTATATTACTGGTGAATTTTTATATAGTTATTTAAAAATGATAAATTACGGTAATGTGAGAAATAACTTATAAATCATTAGTAAAGGTTACTCGGGATAGAGTATGGTGTCAGGAAGAATTTATTACAAGTCTAGTTAGACGGGGTAGTGTAGCTAGGGGTTATAAGAAAAAGCGATAGGTGTGTTCAATAGCGGAGGGGAGTGTATTGTCTCAAGTGAGTGTGACACTAGCTTAAATATGAAAAGAATTCATGCATTTTAATCACTTGCTAAATATTTTCAAAATATTTTGGTTTCTAACCCTTGCTGCAAATATTCTTAAAAACTTTTTAGGTGTCTAGCTACAGGGACGCCAGACTTGATATTTTATTCTGAGGATACGCAGCCGCTGCATATGTGGATGCATGTAGGAGTTGGATTAGATGCATCACTTCTCCACCTAGATTAGGGATATCATCTCAGTTACAGTTTCATTTAAGTAGTGTTCCCAATTACTTTCAGATTCGGTTTTTGGATTATTTATTTATCTGTTGGATTATTATGTTGGATTTGGATTTATTGTCGACGGTTTATTCGACAAGTCTTTTAGTTATTTATTCAGTATTCTTTTAGACTTAGAGATGGTGTGCATGGATTGGTTATTTTTATTCCGCATGTATATATATTTGTTTAATGAAAGATTAAATTTGGCACCAGTTTAATTAAATAATTAGGTGATTAATAATTAATATGGTTTTCGATAGTGATGCTAAGAATTAACCAAATGGAAATGTTGTTTTAATTTATTAAAGGACTAATCGATCGATATTTAATTAAGCAGGGTGTCACACTTGTGTGATCACCACTACGTACATTTAGGCAAAATAAAATTGGAATAAAGTTTACACAACATTGGTTTATTCAATGCTTGACTTAAAATTTGATTAATTAATCATTTGTTTGATTTATAGAATCAAAATTTTAAAATTTGGTATAATCATATGCACACGAATTTGCAGTTAAAATTTGAATGCTAAGGATTTGGACACGGTGCTTTTAAGTGTCCCACTAAACTAAGGATATAAGGTAAGAAGCCTAAAGCATATAACGTAACCCTTAGTGATAATGAGTCGGAAAAGGATACTAATTCTCTCATGGAGAGTAACTTTATCACTTTTATGACTAGTAGTGTGAGTCTAAATAAAAAATCTTCAATTATTGAAGATAATCATATGCATGACAGTTTCGAGGTTCGGTCTAATTATTTTCATGTCTATGATGAGGAGGAAGGAGAGGAAAATAGTGTTGATGAGGAAAGTGAGCTTCAAATTTCCTTCCGTGAGTTCTATATGGAATCTTATAAGTTGAAAAAGGATAACCTGTAATTAGAGGCTAAGTTGAAAGAGAGTTCCTTGGGAAATGATGAAAAATTAATTGAGGATTCAAGGGCATGTGATAAGGGTCTTAGGGATAATATCACATGCATGGAGGGGGAGAGGGATAAACATATATGAATAGTTGAAAATATGAAGAAGGAGTCACTTATATTTGATGAGTCTAAATGTTTGCTTCAGTCAAGGATTTGACGCTAGAAGATATATTAGAAGGCTAAAGGCGTGTCAAACTTGACTTGGAAACTAGGTTACATAAGTTTGATATATTATATATAAGTAAGTAACAAGCAGTTGAAGTTAATGAACAAATATTTCAGAAGAAGAGATGAGATAAATGGGATGTAACAACCCTCGATTCTGGGAGGCTCATTTTATACTAATTTTACCGCATAAGGTAATTATATAAAATGTGGGGACTGGAGTAAATATTAATTGAATGAAATAGAAGTAAATATTTACTGGGATGTTGTATATTTACCATATATGGAGGTAAATATCCTCATGTTGTATATTTTATAGTGTCATGTATATTAAATGATATTTTAGTTTAAATGTTAGTGGGACTCTAAATAAATTATAAAATTTTCGGACGCCAGTTTAGAGGGTGTAGTTCGTCTCGGATGGTGTGAGACAGTCAAAATAAGTGCCATATTTTATTTTTGGGTTCTGAGCACTTTTGACTGGTTTTAACTTAAATGCGTATTTGGGAGTCATTTTAATGTGGTGTTAACCATTTAAGTTGGGATTTTTAACTTAAGCCACGGTTTTAGTCCTCTAAAATCCCTTATTTTTCCCCATCTTATGTCCTAACCATAGAGAGAAAAGGGAGAGAAAGAAAGAAGAAGAGAAAAGAGGAGAAAGAAGAGGAAAATGAAGATTGAAGATGGGAGATTGCTTCTACCAACAAGAAATTTGAATTTGCAACCCTAAGGCAAGTTTTCTACTTGCTAATATGTGATCTAAGATGAATAATTTGTATGATAGTTGTGTATTTGCATTTATGGATCAAAAATGGAATTTATGGGATTTAAACCCTAATCTTAGTTTTGATGATAAAATTGTGAGTTTTAATAGTTATAAATCATGTAGGATAATCTTTAGGTAGATAAAAGTTGTTGGTTGTGTTCAAAATAAAAGAGATTTGAGATTTGGGTTTAGCTTTTGGAAGAAGGAAGAACCCTAGGTTTGCTACGACCGGTCGACCACGGTCTCAGGATCGGTCGGCCGGGCCTTCGTGGGAGGGCTTACTACTTTCCTACAAAGGCATAAATTTTGAGCACGGTCGACCGCGATTCCTTGACCGGTCGACCGGCCCCTCTATTTGGAGCTTTTTACTTTCCTCCGTAGGCAAAACCTTGAGACGCGGTCGACCGAGGTCTTGGGACCGGTCGACCAGTCCCCTGTTTTTCACCTTTAAACCTTATTTTGTTTCCTAGGTTTATTCTCTTTAATAGGAACTATGAACCTTCTTGTATGAAGTAAACTTAGAGTCCTATACTTCTTGATGAGTTGAGATACTACCCTAGATTAGATATTATTTAGGAGGGGTTTTCTAGGGTATGCCTATTGATGTTAGGGCAGTCTTTCTTCTAGTTGATTTCTTTTAAACTAGGGAATGCATTATTATGTTTGGGAGACCTTAGAAGATCATTGGATCTATGTTATTCTTGATCGTTTATTATATCTATCAACAAATCTTGGGAGAATAATTGAAAGTCTATTTATTGTCTGAGGTCAAAATGACAATGTAAATACGTATGGCTCCGGATTTAAAAAAGGCAAAATCTTTACAAAATGTAAATGAATATGGTTTCGGATATACGGAAATATACATTTGCTAAAATGTGATTGGATATGGAAATGATAGTAAATAACAATTTACCAAATCTTTAACATGATAAATGGTAATTTGGTTAAACACAACTCTCTAAATGACATCATAAGGGAAGTTCGCGCGCTTGGTGATGCCCCCTGGCTAATGAATGCCGGGTGGATATAGTCCTAGGCCATATGTGCGATTATGTTATGTTTTTCTGCGTTGGTGAGGGGATTCCGGGTGTGGTCTTGACTCTCCCACAGGCATATGGCCGCTTCCCGACGTTGCGTCATGAGCCCAGGTTGTCTTGTATAGATAGGCACTGGAAGATGATGGTCATTTATGGACGCGCCCAGTGGGGAAACTCGGAGGGGCGGTCTTAGAATCGTTGTATGCATAAGAATATAACCATTCTAAATCAAGTGGGACTTCATGTATGATAAATTCCATAAAGAGAATTTAATGCTGACTATATTCCTGCTAAGGAATGGAAATGCCAGGATGGGCATGTAATTAAAATAAAATCCACAAAGAGCTTAAAATTGAGATAAAGCCATAAAGAGCTTATAGTTATAGATTTATTTTCCTGTTGAGTAATAAACTATGACATGAATCGGGGTATATGATAGAAGTTTTAATTATGTTAATCTTCCTTTTTTCTGCTTAGTTAAATTAAACTCATGCTTTTTCTTCATTTCGTTAGCTTATGCTGTAGAACTGTGTAGATAGATTTATTTTCTTTTTATCTTTTCTAGCATGATGATATTCATAATTGTCATACTCTTTATTCATCTGGTAATCATATAGAACCGGTCCTTGACCCGTTTACACTTCTTATTGCATATGCATCTTGTCTCCACTCAGGTACTCCTCCGCAGGGATGCCTGATTTGAATTCCTATTCCGATGTCCTCGGCGAGCCGTGATGCATTGCGAGTATTACGGGACACAATTGATAGAGACGTTTTCATTTTGCATTCTAGTTAAAATCAAGTCTTTTATTCGGGCGAGGGGCCCAAGCTTTTGTAAATGTCTAATGAAATGTAATATGTAACTTATTGAACTTGTGTATTATTGGTGTATCAGTTTGGCGACCGGTAACATATTCGGTGTTTTTATTTTATTCTTGTTGTATTATTTATATATGTCTTGGGATTTCCCCTATCTTTTCAGGAATTGGGTTGTTTTTTTTCCTTTATTTACTTTAAGTTCAAAATTTTTGGCAACCCATTTTCTAAAATATTGGGTGGTTGTCCTGGATACTCTATATTTTTATTGTGATCCTAAGAAGATTTCATCTATGACTCCGTTATATTGGAGTATTGGGCTGGCCACCCCTTATTTTGGTGAGCGGGTTATGACAGATGGTATCAGAGCATCAGGTTCTAGAGTCCTTAGGAATCTGTGTGGACGCCTTAAGTTTCAGCGTTGCTTTTGATTTGACATAAATCCTTAGGATTAAGATCGTTGATTCCTCTAGTGAGATATCGTTCTTCTGCCATGGGGTAGAATTTATAGAATCTTTTGCGCATTCGTGTGTGAGTAGTAGGTTGATTAAAGAAGGGAATCATGGGGAGGATTTTTGAGAACTGTAAATTGTAGTCGGGGATGAGGACCGCTTTGGAGGCCGCTCCCTTTTTGTAGCATTTTCTTGTCTTGCTACTACGGCTACTAATTATAGTTGATGTAGTTTTCCCAAATACCGCGAGAATTAGAAAGTGGTACTAAGCTTGAGATTTCAAGAGATGTTAGATTGGAGTGGAGAAGTGCCCTGAAGTAGGATGGAGGAAAATCCTTCACCCGTAGGAGTAGTATCGAGGTGGTGAAAATGTGGCCACCATATTCGAGGGTGCCGGAAGTTTTTCTCGTGGAGAAAACCGATAGATACTTTCTATCGTAAGTTTCTCCGGGATAACTGGACTGAGGAGGAGGTTAATTCTCGAGTGTTCACAGAATGCTCGACTAAAGGCCGACAGTGAATAAAGTGTTGTACGGTTAGGGAGACCGTGCATCATAAAATGATAGGCTCCAGAATAAGTGTCGTTAACACTTCTGATGGAGTAATGATCATGAAACCCTTTGGTGGATATCCGCCTGTGGAGGTTTCATTGAACTGAGGAAGAGGAGTCCGAGAGCGTGTCCTCTTTTATTAAGAAAGTAAGAGGGACTGTGTGGGCAATTGTTGTTAGCCAAAGTTGGAACTATGGTTAGGATATGGAGTCTGAGAACCATTAGTATTGACCCGGAGTGATTGGCATAAATTGTTGGTGGGAATTCCGCCTTATTAGTGGGTGGTGTATTCCTTAGGAGAAGACTTCGTAGTATTGTATCCACTGTATATTTGGGTGTGTAGTTTGAGCTCGTTGTAGTATTGATGCGATTATAGAAGAGTAATTATATGATTTTTGTGGTAGGGAAGTTTTATGATTTCTTCACTCGTTATGAAACGAGTGATGATATTTTAAAGGTATATGTGTTATATGTGTGATGTGTGGTATGAGTGTTTTACTTCTTGTTTGCATTATATGTGGTTGTTATGACTTATCTCCACGACTAACAAAGTTAAGTAGTAATGCATAGGAGGGGTTCCTTGTTTGGATTCCGCTTTTGCGGTTAACGATGTTGGGAGTGGAGAGATGTTACTTTTCCTTCTTCTTATTTTATGTACATTATGCGAGTAAAGATATTTTGGCTTGGTTGAAGTGATAGAAGGCAAATAAATTGCAAGGCTATCTCATTTCTAGTTTCAGAAGGGAACTAATTATTTATAATATCTCTCCTGGATACAGGTTGAGACTTTATAGAGGTGGATTGAGGTAGGTAGGAGGTATTTTTCATATGTCGCGTTATTTTACGTGAGTGTTTGATTGTTCATTTGTCTTGTTTATGCATGTTACGCTTATCTCCATGACCAACTAGTTAAGTGGGCATGTGTCGGAAGGGTTCCTTGTTTGGATTTCGCTTTGTGAGACACTCCGCCGTATGAACACTTAACGACGTTGTGAGTGGAGAGGCGCTACTCTTTTTCTTTCCTTTATTTCTTTGTTGTTGGAAGTTGGGTTGAAAGGGTTTAGCCGAGAATCACGTAGAAGAGTGATTAAGGACTATTATAGTGCGAGATGGAAGCACTAGATACAGTTCTCTCCTCTGATCGATGTGAGGGAGACTGAGATGTGAAGTCAAATTGAGACTTCGGGATAATGCCTTGATAAGAAGGCCATGTACATATAAGGGGATATATATCTGAAATACTTTATAGAAAGTAAATGTCTGATTAATTGAAATCTTTGGTTAATTGAGAGGTAAAACGTAGAAGTAAAATTTTGTTAGTAGAATCTTATTAGTAGAGTTGTGAATTAATATTTTGTTTACCGATCCCGATCATGTGTCCTAGACCGTCATATCTTAATGACCGACGATGCGAGGTAGTAGTGTAACGGGAGGGTTCCTTGTCTGGATTTCGCCTCGGTGAGACGTCCCACGCATGAAACCAAGCGAAAGTTGGGAGTTGAGGTAGGTCTTGGGCACTAGGTATATATTTAGTAATATATGCTTACGATTTAGGTAGGATATATATAGATAGACTTTAGGATTATTAGGGCGTTAGGTCTTTAAGGTATGTGATGTTAATTCAGGAAGGTGGTAAGGAGTGGACCACGAGTAAGTCGTGGGTTGGGATTAGATCCCTAGGAACGAGATTTATGAGGTATCGAGAGGTTTGGTAGGTTTGGCCGATATAGATGAGGCCTTTCTTAGAAATAGTGTTACGTTGGAACTTCACTTCTGGGGAGTTAAAAGGACGGGTGGACCCTCACTCCTGAGCCCATGACAGTAAGCTCGAGAGTGGGTGTAATGAAGAAGCTTCTGCCAGGTTGGGGAGTAATGATACTGGAGCATAGACCCATTGTTTATACATCTCACGAGTTTAAACTTGTGGGAAGTATTATCCCATGCTTGAATTAAAATTCATCGTGGTAGTGATCACCTTAAATAGATAAGGCGCTACTTCCTGGGCAGGAAATTTGGTCTTTCTCACAAGCAACAAGTTGTTGCAATATGTCATGGGAGAAATCGAGTTGGTGCTCGGAGTTCAAAAGGACTAGTGATTGGATATTTTCTCATTCTCTAAGGGAATGCGATCTGGGTGGTAGGTGCATCGAGTAGAAAAACCACCGGAGAAATTGGTGAGGGAATAGGAAGCCAAATGAAATAAACATGACTAGGGAGACTTTGTAGTAAGAATATTCCGGTCTATGATTGATCATTTCCCCTACTCGCGTGAAGAGGAGTAGTGGTGAAGTGAAGAAGGGTATATTCATAGACGTTTGCATTTTAGTGCCGGGACCGTTCTGGTCATGATCCTATTTGAGAAAATGGTTGATCGTTCGACCAGACTGGTGCATTTCTGGCCATTTGAGATGGACTTCAAGTAGAAGAGTACGCTCCATTCATGATGAAGGAATGGTAGGACCATAGTAGGTGCCTATTAAAATAGGGTGGACTGAGACTAGATATTCGTGTCGGAGGTTTGGTATAAATTGCCACGAAGTAATGGGAACCGTATGGAACTGGGGTATACCTTACCCCTTAACGCGGATGAATGAATGGAGGAGTTTGACTTAATTTCGAAAGGCATATCTTGAATGTACGCCTTAGAATACATGACCGACGGAGTAGTAGTGTGTATGGATGGAAATCCCTGTTCAACCATTAGGCTTTTGAATGGCCTTATGGATCCTTTCCTAAGGCATGGTATCGTGAGTGGCCTAGCATGGTCAGTTGATAAATTCACATACTCGTTGGATGGAACCAATGGGTAATATGTTCCTTGGACCTGGAGTGGTCTCGGGACATTTCTTTCAAGATTTGGCTTTTGAGCCATACGCCTTTATGAGATACGTCGATGCGGGGGAAAGTTGAGTAGCGTTGGGGTTAAGCCACTTAAAGTTGGTATGGGTGCCCCGAGGGGAGATGTAACATGATTCTGGAGGTTGGGAGATTTGTGCTGAGTAATGTGGGCATCGTCTTCCGCCGTAGGAAGCTAGAATCGATAGTTAGTGAGGAACACTTTGTGCTATGCTAGAGAACAAATGATGTAGACTAAGATCGATAGGGTCGATCTTAGTCCGGGTCCATTTGGGATGTTGTGATAACGAGGGGTTTGCTTAGGATGGTAGAATCCTAGTTTAGAGTAGTATACCCTTTATGAGAGTTGGGTATGCCCGAATTTTGGGGGCAAAATTCCCTCTTAAGGGGGGGAGTATGTAACAACCCTCGATTCTGGGAGGCTCATTTTATACTAATTTTACCGCATAAGGTAATTATATAAAATGTGGGGACTGGAGTAAATATTAATTGAATGAAATAAAAGTAAATATTTACTGGGATGTTGTATATTTACCATATATGTAGGTAAATATCCTCATGTTGTATATTTTATAGTGTCATGTATATTGAATGATATTTTAGTTTAAATGTTAGTGGGACCCTAATTAAATTATAAAATTTCTGGACGCCAGTTTAGAGGGTGTAGTTAGTCTCGGATGGTGCGAGACAGTCAAAATAAGTGCCATATTGTATTTTTGGGTTACAGGCACTTTTGACTGGTTTTAACTTAAATGCATATTTGGGAGTCATTTTTATGGGGTGTTAACCATTTAAGTTGGGAGTTTTAACTTAAGCCACGATTTTAGTCTTCTAAAATCCCTTATTTTTTCCCATCTTATGTCCTAACCATAAAGAGAAAAAGGAGATAATGAAAGAAGAAGAGAAAAGAGGAGAAAGAAGAGGAAAATGAAGATTGAAGATGTGAGATTGCTTCTACCACCAAGAAATATGAATTTGCAACCCTAAGGTAAGTTTTCTATTTGCTAATATATGATCTAAGATGAATAATTTGTATGATAGTTGTGTATTTGCATTTATGGATCAAAAATGGAATTTATGGGATTTAAACCCTAATCTTAGTTTTGATGATAAAATTGTGAGTTTTAATAGTTATAAATCATGTAGGATAATCTTTAGGTAGATAAAAGTTGTTGGTTGTGTTCAAAATAAAAGAGATTTGAGATTTGGGTTTATCTTTTGGAAGAAGGAAGAACCCTAGGTTTGCTACGACCGGTCGACCACGGTCTCAGGATCGGTCGGCCGGGCCTTCGTGGGAGGGCTTACTACTTTCCTACAAAGGCATAAATTTTGAGCACGGTCGACCGCGATTCCTTGACCGGTCGACCGGCCCCTCTATTTGGAGCTTTTTGCTTTCCTCCGTAGGCAAAACCTTGAGACGCGGTCGACCGAGGTCTTGGGACCGGTCGACCGGTCCCCTGTTTTTCACCTTTAAACCTTATTTTGTTTCCTAGGTTTATTCTCTTTAATAGGAACTATGAACCTTCTTGTATGAAGTAAACTTAGAGTCCTAGAGTTCTTGATGAGTTGAGATACTACCCTAGATCATAAATGGTTTAGGCGGGGTTTTCTGGGGTATGCTTATTGATGTTAGGGCGGTCTTTCTTCTAGTTGATTTCTTTTAAACTAGGGGATGCATTATTATGTTTGGCGGACCTTAGAAGCTCGTTGGATCTATGTTATTCTTGATGGTTTATTATATCTATCAACAAATCTTGGGAGAATAATTGAAAGTCTATTTATTCTATGAGGTCAAAATGACAATGTAAATACGTATGGCTTTGGATTTAAAAAAGGCAAAATCTTTGCAAAATGTAAATGAATATGGTTTCGGATATACGGATATATACATTTTCTAAAATGTGATTGGATATGGAAATGATAGTAAATAATAATTTACCAAATCTTTAACATGATAAATGGTAATTTGGTTAAACACACCTCTCTAAATGACATCATAAGGTAAGTTCTCGCGCTTGGTGATGCCCCTGGCTAATGAATGCCAGGTGGATATAGTCCTAGGCCATATGTGCGATTATGTTATGTTTTTCTGCGTTGGTGAGGGGATTCCGGGTGTGGTCTTGACTCTCCCGCAGGCATATGGCCGCTTCCCGACGTTGCGTCATGAGCCCAAGTTGTCTTGTATAGATAGGCCCTGGAAGATGATGGTCAATTAGGGGCGCGCACAGTGGGGAAACTCGGAAGGGAGGTCTTAGAATCGTTGTATGCATAAGAATATAACCATTTTAAATCAAGTGGGACTTGATGTATGATAAATTCCATAAAGAGCATTTAATGTTGACTATATTCCTGCTAAGGAATGGAAATGTCAGGATGGGCATGTAATTAAAATAAAAGCCACAAAGAGCTTAAAATTGAGATAAAAGCCATAAAGAGCTTATAGTTATAGATTTATTTTCCTGTTGAGTAATAAACTATGACATGAATCAAGGTATATGATAAAAGTTTTAATTATGTTAATCTTCCTTTTTTTCTGCTTAGTTAAATTAAACTCATGATTTCTCTTCATTTCGTTAGCTTATGCTGTAGAACTGTGTAGATAGATTTGTTTTCTTTTTGTCTTTTCTAGCATGATAATATTCATAATTGTCATACTCTTTATTCATCTGGTAATCATATAGAACTGGGCCCTGACCCGTTTACACTTCTTGTTGCATATGCATCTTGTCTCCACTCAGGTACTCCTCCGCAGGAATGCCTGATTTGAATTCCTATTCTGATGTCCTCGGCGAGCCGTGATGCATTGCGGGTATTACAGGACACAATTGGTATAGACGTTTTCATTTTGCATTCTAGTTAAGATCAAGTCTTTTATTCGGGCGAGGGGCCCAAGCTTTTGTAAATGTCTAATGAAATGTAATATGTAACTTATTGAACTTGTGTATTATTGGTGTATCAGTTTGGTGACCGGTAACATATTCGGTCTTTTTATTGTATTCTTGCTGTATTATTTATATATGTCTTGGGATTTCCTCTATCTTTTCAGGAATTGGGTTGTTTGTTTTCCTTTATTTACTTTAAGTTCAAAATTTTTGGCCACCCGTTTTCTAACATATTGGGTGGTTGTCCTGGATACTCTATATTTTTATTGTGATGTTGAGAATGATTTCATCTATGACTCCGTTATATTGGAGTATTGGGCTGGCCACCCCTTATTTTGGTGAACGGGTTGTCATAGATGAACATGAGGGTTTAAATGGTTTAGCCGTTGGCCTACTTCCATTATGCAAGGTATGAGAGTATTTCGCTATAATGGGGCATAAGTAACCATGGAAGATACAAATACTAGATTTATCTCTCTATAACTATTTGTGCAGAGTAGCAGTAAATGTGTAGGAATTCAATCATCAATGAAGAAGACAAATTGAGCCTTTATAGGTTGGGGGTGCACAGTGTCACCCCCAACATGCATTCCACTCCTAGATGATGTCTAGGGCGTATAAGAGAGAACCACATGTCTATTCTGGTGGTGAAGTAATCATGATGAAAATCCCCTTACGTGGGTGAGTGATTCTTCTTAACTATTTTATGATGGAATAATTGAGATACCCCTGTCATGTTTTTCATGTTGGGTCAAGCATATTTATAGGAGCCAATACTTGTTATTTTGTTAGTCTGTCTAGTGCTTGGTCATATGCTTGTTATCGAGACAAGATAGGATGGTTGTATGTCACCAACACACCTATCCCTAGATCTTGGGCTTTATTCCTATTAATATGAGTGTCTCCTGATGTTGACATTCTTTTGGTAGTATGGGTGAGAAGATTGGTCTCGTCTGTGGGACGAGATTGTAGTGTGATTGGTTATTGAGTTTCCATATGGACAAGACCATATTTATGTACATCAAGGATAATTTTAGGTTTAAAAAATAAGAGTGTGCAATCGAAAGTGATATGGAGTAACTCTCCATTGCATGAAAATCCATCATTGGAAAGACACTTTGGAAAAGAAAAAGGGAAAAAAATTGTCAAGGCCAAAGTTTAAATATTGATCATCATAAAAAATGATAAGTTCAAAAAGAGAAAACATTTGCATATTTATACTTTTTAGGTTATTATAAGTTGGAGATCAATAGGTTTTTACAAGTTTGTCCTAGTTCATCCTTAATGTTTGATGCTATTGGTTAAACAATCATCAATATTTTCTAGGCTTGTGTGCATTTAGACTGCTTGTCCATTATGAGTTCACATTGTTTGTCATATGAGCCTAAATCTAAGTTTGATAATTTAAGATGATCAAATGGAACTCCTTAGACTATGTTGAGTGTTTTGTATGTATTTCTTTTGTTTCTAGTTCACACCATTTCACTACATACCACATTTGTTTAGATACACATATATGCCATGTGAGTGTGGAAAACTTGGTTTATGTGTCATTTGTGGTCACCTAATATATATATATATATATATATATATATATATGTATGTATGTGCTATTTGTTTGAGTCTCTGCACACGTTTAATCCATATTCATAATTGTCTTTAGGATTATTTGTAATTGTATTGTTGTGTTTTTATCATTGATGTTTCACTTCACATCGCTTGATATGATTATTATTTTTTCACTAATTTATTTCATACTATGCACCTTTACCTTTGTCTATTCCCGAAAAAAGGGGAGAATTTTAGATTAAGCGGGAGGATTTTTCATATGTGGTTTATATGTTTTATATTAGTTTTACATTCGAAAGGTGTGTTGAGTGTGCAGGTTTATGCTTCGATGCGACAAAGTTTCACAAGAACAAAGCTACTGAAGATATAGACTAGATCAAGTCATGTTTACGTCTTTTTCCTTTGGGATTTTGGATCTTGGTCATTAGTGCTTGGTGGCCTAATTTTTTATTTTTTATTTTGTTTTGAAATAGCCAAAGAGAGAGATTTGTAAGGGAAAAAAATTCAATGTGCCAAGTTGGTAATGTATATTGAAAATTTACAATATTGTCTTTATTTTGTTTGTACAAAATCATTTGGGTCTTAGGTTAGAGTCTGTCAGTTTGTACCTTCTAGTCTATGCATCGAAGACGCGAAGCGACCCAAGTAAAGTGACATAAACCTCATGTTGAGTTTCATCTTCATCCTTAGAATCTTAAGAAAGGTATATTTATAATATTATGTAAATCCTGGGGTTTCGGGTTTGGGGTGTTTAAATTTATTAAGGCTATTTTTCAAAAACGATTTTATAAGAAAAAATATTTTTCGTTTTTAAGGTTGTTCTAATGAATTTCGGTTTCGTTCTAATAAGATCATAGATTTTTTGGACGACTTTCTTTACCGTTCAAACGAGATTATGTGTTTTAGTTGAACGTGTATCAAATGAGTTCTTTCATCCAAGATATAAAGTTTTTCTCGATGCTCATTAAATCCTCATTCTAGTTTAGGTATCTTGTTTGAATAACTTATCTTCGTTCCAATGAGATGACCGAACTTATTCAAACGAGTTGCCTCATTTTTAATGGCGCCAACTTTTTATAAGTTTCCATATAAACAAGGGCTAGACCAATCTATTTAAGTGCAAGGGTTTTGAAAACAATTTTGTACAGAGAAAATACAAAGCCTCCTAAACCCTGTTTAACCCCAATTTTAAGATTTGAAAATTGGCATAATATCATGTTTTGAACACCAAGATTCTTTGCTCTAAATCTTTTGAATATTATTTTTCATGGTGGATTATGTGCGAATACCATTACAGATATTAGTCGAAGATCAGTGGAGATCGAGATGCATGAAGACTGCGTTGTGAAGCTATTGGTGGATTCCTTGAGTTGTTATATGAAAAGGTTCAAGTAGTTAAGACTGCATCAGGATTTAAGGAATCAAGTGAATGAGTGTGAGTGTCTATCACTATTGTATAATCCCTATATCATAGTGAATTTGCATAGGATAGGTCGTCTGATATTTTCTTATTATGAGTTTTCCTTACATATCAAAGCGTTGTGGTTGGGGGGAGGGGGAGGGGGGTCTTGCATGATCACTTAGTTGTATGTTTAGACGAGATAAAATTGGTCTAAAGTTTACACAATATTGGTTTAAACGATACTTGACTTAAAATTGATTAATTGCTCACTCCTCTAATTAATCGGATTAAAATTTAGAATTTGGTATACTCCAATGCACACAAATTTGCAGTTTCATTAAAAAATATGGAGCTCGGTTCTAATAAATGTTACTTGAATGAAGAAATAAATTATTGGGGACTCGAGTATGAATTGGATTTTAGGAAATAGAGTGTGTCTTTATCACTTGTCTAGTTGAAGATTATCACACATCATAATTGAATTTGAAAGACTTAATTAAATGAAATAATTTTGGAATGAAAATGCATAATAAATGTACACATCTTCCCTATATTATTATAGCCTGTTAATATTCCCCCTATTGGGCATTTCTCATTTCCTTTCTTTGATAACCTCCACCCAAGTTCTTAGGGTAAGGACACAAATAAAGGAAATAAGAAGAAGATTTTATTGTAGCAAGTTCTAATATTCGGACCATACCACAATTGTGGTCTCCCAGTCACGTCTATTATTTTTTAATTTCGTGTAGTGGTTGGACCTTTTATTTATGTGACCAAGTTTGCCATAATTTAGATTTAATTGTCATATTAGTTTTATTCAGTTATACCCTTGCTTAGTATTTTCCTCAACTAAGTAATTGAACTATTTAAGTTACATACAAGTTGTCATAATTTTTAAAGTAAAAACTGTATAAACTTATAATTGTAATATGATATTTCGAGTAAAAGTCTGAAGTGTTACTCTCACCCACCCTTAAAGTGTTAGAGTAGTAGAATAAAACCATGTTTTATGTAATAGTTTTAATTATGGATTTATTATTGAAATAAAATCAGTTTTTCATATTTTAATGAGAATCATGTATGGACATAATGTTTTCATTATTTTATATATTGTTGGGGTCTTTAATCCTTCTTACTAGGTGTTCTGGTGTGTAGAGTATAGCTTACACACAGAGGATGAGATCACCAGTTCTTATGAAATATAAGTTTTATCATTCACGTTCTTACATGGAACTGTACACGCCATCCGTATGGATATAGCATAATATTTTAGTAGGTCTATCTTAATTACGGGAAACAGTATACGGAAAACAGTACACTTTCAACTTATTCTGCTAGTACACTTTTGTTATATTGAACGGGACAACTTTGAGGCATTTTCTTTATACTAATTTTATAAGACAATGTGCACCTCATCATTATTAGGTTTACTTAATGTTCTTAATCTGGATATGATTAATTGACACATGCACTAGTCATTTATTTCTTTTACCTATCGGGTAAGATTTCTTATTGGATCAATAATTATGATAGATTAGGTAATGGTGACTAATGTACGATGAAAGTATTTTATGGGTGGAATACATGTCTCGGTATAGAGGTTGGTGATACCTCCTTGAGATGCTTATAAGTTTTGTATGTGTCAAACCCAGTAAGTGGATTATGTTAATTCGACACTACAAATATGTTAAGTTGCATCGCTCAAGCACTTAAAGAAGTTATTTAGATAAATTATCAGTAATTAATTTTATTAACAAATATATGTAATCTTAGCATAAGGAGAAATAAGTAATTAATAATAAAGAGTCTAAAATATAATTTTGAATTAAGTAGTGGAGTTGAAATTATAATTATGTAGTGGTACTACTTATAATTAATGGACTGGGATTAGAATTCAGCTTGTAATAGGTCTTCTCAAGCCCATTATGAGTCACATCCTTATCTTTCCTTAATGTACCTACCATATATTATATATATGCAGTTAAAGCTATTTTTTCCTCAAGCTAACCATCACTCTTGAGACTAAAAATTCTTAATTCAGATTTGTGAGAAAAATAGGTAGTGGAGAGAAAAAATGAGAAAATAAGGTGGTTACGAAAAAAAAGCCCATACTCTTCTCGTGAATATTCATACCAAGAATACGGTAAAATATTGTTAGGTGCATCAAGCCTGCATTCTTGATCCATCATCATCACATATTATTCATGCTAAGATGCTATCAAATCAGATATATCTCAAAGATAAAGTCTAATTCCTCCTTGTAGGGTTTTATGTATGTGACATTTTTTTATAGTTACAGTTATAAACATAATTAATAGGCCCGGGGGAACTGCTCCAACAATTGGTATCAAAATCTTTATATATATTGCGTATAAGTTGAAATCAAACATTTTGTGCAATTAAAGTAATCATATATATATGCATGGATGTGGTTAGAATATAGATCTATTCTAACTTATGTTTTACGGTGATCTAATCCCACTATTATGCTCACATATTTATGTTTATATTTTTTGTGATTGGATACCATGATAGTTTATTTATGGTTAATTTTTTATCACGACGGATGAATGTAATATTGATTTAGATTGTGAACTCCTTCATAAAGGAATAAGACATAAAAGCTTTTGCTGTTTTGATTGTGATTTTCAATTGAGGATTGCAGAACCAGATCTGTGGTCGAAGGCTATTTTTGGCACTAAAATCATAAGTGGCTAATTGTGAAACTATATCGGTGGTCGAGGGTCCCAGCATAGTGGCAACATTAAGTGTTTAGGTTCAAGGAGGACTGTTGAGGACTCCTATCTACAATAGAGTTTCATCTTGACCATAACAATTGAGAATCCATATTTATCTTGGTTTTCTTATTTATGTCTTTATTATTCATATTTTAATTGTTGGGTTGTTAATATGTGTTAATGGTTCCATTAGAATTATGGACAACATGAAATATTGACCGAACTTAGATCATGTAGATACAAGCATGAATAATTTACAATTATTTTGATTATTGACACTAATGTGTGTAGTTAGAATATAAAATTGAGTGTCCATTTTTTAAAAATAATGATCGAGGGTATTAAAAAATTTTAGGTATCACACATTTTCTTAATATATTAAAATAGGGGAATCCCGATATTTTTAGAAATATATCAAATGTCCTAGACTTTTCAAATTAACTAAAATTGGACATACATTTTTTGATAACTACACAAAGTTTTTTAAATTACTAAGTGGGAGAGGGAATTTGCCAAGAGAAAATCCCACGGTTTCTATCAATAATTTGTAGACTTTTAATAGTAAGTAGGTCCTCCAACGAGGAATGTTAAGTATTATGGTGGTTGGTACAAGTTTCCTTAAGGGTAATTTTGGATTCATTATTCACATAGGGGATCTCCAAAGGAGGAGTCTATATTATATAGGATAATCTAAAATTAGTTGATGTTATACACTTAGACATAAGATAATGGTAGGTTCTCCAAAGAGGAATGCTATTAGTTTGTGGGACCAAAGTGTCCGCTATTTAATTTTATTTGACATTGTCTTTGTATAGATAATGAAATTAAAACAAATTAGCCTTCCTATTTAAATGGTAATTGGGATGGTTACGAACTCATTTAAAAATGGTAGAGCAAACCTTAATTTTAATTTAGAATTCAAAAAGTTTTATACTCTATAATAATTCATTTAATTATTTAATTATTTTATGAATATGGGAAGCTTTTTCAATCCACTCGTTGTCATTCGTAAGAAAATTAAATTACTTGGATCTAATTATATTGACTAGAAAAGGAATTTGCATATAGTGTTGACTTCTGAAAAGTATAAGTTTGTGCTCAATGATATTTGTCTTGACCAACCTAATGAGGAGCGACCGAAAAGGAAACACAAACTTACTGGAAATTTATTAAGGCTGATGAGATGGCATGGTGTTACATTTTAGCATCTGTGTCAAATTTTCTACAACATTATCATCAACTGATGACCCATGCCTATGACATGATGTTGAACCTTAAGGATATGTTTGGTGATCAGAAATGTGCTACAAGGAAGGTTTCCATTAACAAACTCATGAACACAAATAAGGATGAGAGGATCCTAATGAGGGAACATGTTTTAAGGATGATATCTCTTCTCAAAGAGATTGAATTCCTTGGAGAAAAAATTGATGGGAAACCCAGGTCAATATTGTTTTCCAATTGCTGCCTGAGCCCTTTAAGTAGTTCTGCCTAAATTAAAACATGAGAAAACTTTCTTACTCTTTGGTGGAATTACTTATAGAAGTATAAGCATCTGAGGATCTCATCCAGAAGTCAGGAAGTGATTTTATTGCTGAGAAAGGTTCTACTTCTAAGACTATGGGAAAGAATAAGTTTAAGAAGGCTAAAAACAGGTTATGGTCCCTTAGGAATCTCGTGGGCTTCAGGGAGGTGTGAAAAAGTCAAAGGGCAAGTGTTTCCACTGTAAGCAGTCAGGACACTGGAAGAACATTGTCTAATTTTCAACAACAAACAGAATAATGTAGGTAAATTCCTTCACTTTTCATTGAATCTTGTTATGTGGTTCGTATTACCGGTACCTGTTGTGTAGATATGGGATTCACTAATGGGTTTTTGGAAACTAGGCGACTTAGTGATGAAAAGATTTATCTGACCATGGAAAATGCTATAAGAGTAGTGGTAGTTGATGTGGGAGACATTTATTTAAGCTTTAGTAGTGATAGGTGTTTACTTTTAAAAGATCGTCTTCATGTACCTTTCATTATAAGGAATTTGATTTCAGTTTTTAACCTAGGCTTTTATGGATATTCAGTTTCTTTAAATAAACTCGTCTTTATTAAGAAAAATAGATTCTTTATTTGTTCTGGTACGTTAGTTCATAATATTTATATTTTAAATCCTATCTCTCCCGCGTAAAAAAATAATATTTTTCATAATTCAATTGGACAAAACTTGAAGAGAAAGGAACCCTCCTTAGTGAATGAAATGTATATTTGGCTCTTACGCGTAGGTCATATTAATCCAAAAGGGATTTATATACTAGTATCAAGTGGGAAATTAAGATTATTAGAAGTGGAGGCACTTCCAGTGTGTGAATCCTATTTAGAAGGTAAAAATACCAGAAGGCCTTTGTCAACCAAGGGCTATTGAGACAAAGAACCGTTGGAATTGGTTCAATCTGATAAATGTGGGCCGATGACAACCTGAGAAAGAGGGGGATATGATTTTTTTATGACTATGACTACTCAAGGTTTGGGTACGTTTACTTAATGCACCATAAGTCTGAAGCCTTTGAGAAATTCAAAGTTTGTAGGGAACAAGTGGAAAAGAATCAAGGTATAAGTACTAAGACACTACGATTGAATTGTGGTGACCTCCTAAGGTAGTTTCGATAGTATCATCCCAACTGTTTACACCTGGTATGCCTTAGAAAAATGGCATAGCATAAAGGAGGAATATGAGTCTTTTGGATGTAATTAGGTCCATGATTAGTTATACAGATCTCCCAAATTTTTAAGGGGGACATGCTTTATAAATGGCCACTTATTTACTGAACTTGGTACCTTCAAAGGTAGTCTTTACTACATCTAAGGAATTATGGATTGAGCATAATCCTGGCATGAAACATATTCGGATATGGGTTAGTCCATCACATATACTGAAGTGAGATCCCATTAAGTTAAAATCAAGATCAAAAGTGTGTTTCTTTGTAGGATATACTAAGGCAACTATGGGTTACTTATTTATGATCCTAAGGATCATAAGCTCATTATTAGCACCAATTCTAAATTCTTGTAAGAGGGTTGTATGATGGATCGAAAACCTAAAATTAAAGTTGTTCTTAAAGAGTTGAGAGGGGAATAACAATATTATTTAATACCACCAATACATGATGAAACGACACAACGTGTTGACACTAGTGCACCAGCATAGGGACCCCCTCATCATAATGCGACGGTTGTACGTCAACCTAAACGGTTTATGTTCTTGGGAGAGTCTTATGATAAGGTCCCTGATGAACTAGAAGTTAATACCTGTAACTACAACGAGGTACCTACGATAAAAATGCATAACTTTAGCTTGATGATATGAATTCTAAGATGTAATCTATGTATTCCAATCAGGTTTGGAATCTTATAGATCCATCGAAAGGGATAAAACCCATTGGATGCAAGTGGTTCTATAAAAATAAGAGAGGGGTGGACAGGAAGGTTAACACCTTCAAGGCACATATTATTATGAAAGGATTTACTTGGAAAGAGGGAATTAATTATGAAGAAACCTTCTCTCTAGTAGCTATGTTAAATCCATTCGAATTCTCTTATCCATTGTGGCTTATTTTGATTACAACATTTGATAAATAGGCGTCAAGACTGCATTTCTTAATGAGATTCTTAACGATTGTATCTTTATGGTGCAGCTAGATGGTTTTATAGATCAAGACCAAGAGAATAAATTATATAAGATTTAAAAGTCATTTATATATTTAAGAAAGCATCTAAAATTAGAACAGTCATTTAGATTAGGTAATCAAATCTTTTGGTTTTATCAATATCTGGATGAGTCTTGTGTGTACAAGAAGTGCAACGAAAATGTATTTGTGTTTATAGTACTATATGGATGACATTATTCTCATTGAAAATAATGTTGGAGTGTTGTCTTTGGTTAGAGTGTGATTGTCTATCCAATTCGATATGAAGGACTTGGGAAGAGCTGGTTACATCCTTGGAATCAAGCTTATGTGAGATTTCAATAATAGGACTTTGGGATTATCATAAGTGACTTATATTAATTCCATTCTTTCCAAGTTTAGCATGAAATATTCCAAGAAAGTATTCCTACCTTTCAGACATGGAATATCTATGTCCATGGATCAGTGTCATAAGTCACCCGATGAGATAGAGAATATCCTTATGCATCGGTAGTTGGGAGCCTTATGTATGTTATGTTATGCATTATACCCGATATATGCTTGGTCATTGGCATGGTTAGTAGATATCAGTCTAATCCTCGGTAAAAAACTAGATTGTGATAAAGTATATGCTCAAGTACCTAAAAAGTACACAAGATTATATGCTAGTTTACCAGGTAGAGAGTCTAGTACCTATTAGGTACGCTTCCTTGGGTTTTCAATCTGATGGAGATTCCAAAAAGTTTACCTAGGGTTATTTGTTTACCCTGGGATATGGAGACATTAGTTGGAGGAGTATCAAGAAATCATATATTGTTTATTCCACCATGGAAGCTGAATATGTGGCAGTTTATGAGGCATAAAAGGAAGGAATATGGCTTAGAAACTTCCTAATGGATTTAGGAGTGGTCCCTTTAGTTCAATTGGCTATTACACTTTATTGTGACAATAGAAGTGCAGTTGCTAACTCAAAGGAACCCAAGATCCATAAGAGATGTAAACATATAAAGTGTAAGTATCATCTCATTCCAGAATTTGTGCAGCGGGGTGATGTCACTGTTACCAAGAATGCATCAGAGAATACCCTAGAAGACCCTTTCACGAAGAGTTTACCATCAAGACTTTTTATAGTCACATAGATGGGATGTGAGTGAGATGCAATGTATCATGGCTTTGAGTTTAAGTGGGAGATTTTTATAGCAGTGGAATAAATCATACTTTAAATAATAGTTTGAGTTATGGATTTATTGTTAAAATAAAATAAGTTTTTCCTATTTTAATGATAATCATGTACGGAAATAATATTTTCATTGTTCTATATATTTTCTAGTGTCTTTTACATTGCTCAATAGGTGTTCTGGTATGTAAAGTTTACTTATGAATAGAGGATGAGATCCCCAGTTCTTGTGGAATATAAGTTTCATCGTTCATGATCTTAAATGGAACTAGACACACCATCAGTAGGGCTATGGCTCAATATTTTATAGGTTTACCTGGATTATAGGAAACAATATAGTTTCAACTTATTATGCTAGTACACTTTGTGTGTACTTAACGGGATCACTTTGAGGTCATTATCTTTATACTAATTTTGTAAGACAATGTACACCTTATGATTATTAGGTGTACTTAAATCTCTTAATCCTAATATGATTGATGGAATTCATTATCGGATCAATAATCATGATAAATTGGGTAGTGATGACTAATATATGGTGAAAGTCTTTTATGGATGGATCCACATCTCGATATAGAGACTGGTGATACCCCTTTGAGATGCTTATAAGTTTTGTATGTGTCAAATTTTGTAGGTGGATTATGTTAATACGAAACTATAAATAAGTTAAGCTGGACCGCTCAAGGACCTAAATAATTTAATTAGATAAATTATCAGTAATTTATTTTATTAATGGGCATATGTAACCTTAACATGAGTACAATTAAGTAATTAATAATAAGGAACTCGAATATAATTTTTATTTAAGGAGTGGATTTGAAATTATAATTATGTAGTGGTACTAATTATAATAAATGGATTGGGATTAGAATTCAGGTTGGTGTGACACCCCGACTAATTAAATACCGGGTAGCTACTCCTTTATTAAATTAATTCAAAATCCCAAGTTGGTCCAGTTAATAGCATCACTGTCGAAAACATTTTAATGATTACTAACCACCTAGTATTTAAAAAGTAAGTGACAAATTTTAATTAAAGTCTGATTAACATGCAACAAGCGTAATGAAGAAATAAGTAACACCATTCACCATACTGAAGTAAAACGAATAACCATCACATAAGGTAATTAAAGTCTGGAGGAAAACTCCTCACAACAATCCCACAACTGAAAACATAAACCGAATACTGAAACAATACATGCTAAAGTCTGAAAACTGAAATGTAAAAGATGTCTCTAAATAGAAATGGGCAACATGCCCTACAACTGATAGATAGTGACTCTGGAATCCAAAAGATAGAAGCGTCTACAAGCAAATCCCTGTAGCTTCCACAAACAGCTACAGCTCGTCACCTGAATGAGAATCCTATGCTTGGTGTCCCTGTGGCTGGGCACCTAAAATGGTTTTACAAAGAAAAATAGATTTGAAAAGCAAACGGGTCAGAGCCCGAATGTGGAGTTATATTTTAAAAACTTGCAAGTGCTTTAAAAAAATTTAAAACATTAAATGCAAAGTACATGTTAGGACGTGCACTCACATGATATTCTCACCTCTCGTCTAACTGTGCACTCCTAACGTAAGTACCCATCTATAACGACACAACCCACTAGCTAAGTGACATCATCTCTAGCTAGACTATCATAGGTCCTACCCATATTACTTGGTTCTATTAACATTATAACACTCGTAATTAAGTAGGGGTTTAACGTGAACTCAGATGCTCAATATGCAATATATATATCACTATCAGTTAACTCGCTATATTTCTCGAAGCAATACCGTAATTATATTCACAACATTAGCATGAAGGTTCCCATTAATTTAGTGTATATTATTCACATCATAAATATACAATATAAGCACCCCGAGAACTAAGCTGCGGTGCACACATACTCTGCTATCCATCCCGGTACATCACGTACATAAGGATTACGTATTCTGAATCTCTCAGGAATAGTTCAGATAACACAAATCACAAACAGTGGAGGCGAACATAATTCAACATATCCATGGTCACGCACATACCTACGCTCCATAGTCAGCTGACTCAATAACTCACAATCAGGTCATTCTCTTGAATTATGTCCTCTAGGTACCAATGTAAATCCGGGCACACAAGGATTAGAAGGTCCTAAGCGAACGTAAACCTCCCGTGATAGCAAGTATGGTAGGTATGTCATACACACAATTCATATACCAATACTAAGTAAACACACGTCTTAGTAATACCGTAGTTTAATCGTAGTACATATCGCATTCTCGTACTAACTATAATTATCACAATTTATACTATTCCGATTTATAATCATACGCGCCATAATTTTCTCACGTCTCAACCCAAACGGTTCATTCTAATTTAACTCACTTGTATATAATTTCCTTCTCATAAATACCCAAATGTCCCAAACCTATCACTACATCATCATTGGAATGTTAACTATATCCTCGAACAAGTTTACGGGACTCCAAAATTCAAAACAGTTCAAAATAGTCCAAACTGTCAGCTCGTTAGAAGTCTCGTTCGAACGAGACTGTTCGAACGAGTTTGAACTGTCAGCTCGTTAGAAGTCTCGTTCGAACGAGACTGTTCGAACGAGATCCAGTTCGTTCGAACGAACTGTACCTTCTAACGATATCTCGTTCGAACGAGATATCGAACGAAACTACCCCTCGTTAGAAGAGACTGGTCAACTCGTTAGAAGCTCGTTCGAACGAGCTCGTTCGAACGACCTGGGGATTGCTTCTAACGATTGACCAGTTTCGGCCCAGATTTTTCCCCAATACATTTTTCATCCATTTTAACACCTCAAACCTTCTCCAAACTTTGTCCCAACAATAATTTAAGATCTCTAATCAATCCTAAACATAACAAGGTTATAAACTAATGTTATTTACGGAGTTATTTCTTCCCAATCATCATCAAACCATCAAATCTCATCACTTTCCCCCAATATCTCAAGAACACAAACCCTAGAATTTTAAATCATGAATTTACCCAATTTAAATCTGTTTTCAATTTCATTCAATCATAAATATCATCAATATGAACATCTACCTATCATTCTACATGCAAATCCTCCTCAAGATTTCAAGTTCTAAGTTCAATTCACATGGGTTTTCATTATCTTTCAAGAACAATTGATATTCTTCAATTTCTAACATGGAAAAGACATTCTCTGAAATTAAATGGAATAAAGTCACTTGCCTTGGTTCGATTTCTGATTTTGGTGTAGGTTTGATGAAGTTTTTCTGCAGAATTTCCTCTCTCCAAGCTTCTTCTCCAATGGTGGCTTAAGGTGGCTAGGGTTTGTTTTGGGGAACTTGGAAACCTAATTGATAACCTCCGTAGCTTAAAGGGTTAAAGTGGGTTGTATAGTGGGTTTAGTGGGTCAATAATCAATCAGATTAAGACTCCTAATTTTCGTCACTTTTAATTCCTCAAAATGTAAAATTACCAAAATACCCTTTAAGTTGCCGGTATGGCCTAAAAATACCCCGGAACCCAAACTACACCCCCGGCTAGTGTTTTCTGACTATCTCGACCCTTCCGGACGCGTTGGCACACTCAAAACGACCATGCGGTTTATAGATTTTAAATTCACTTTTTATAATCAAAATATTACACCGTGACGCGGCGGTCCCACGCGTCTCAATAAAATTTCTAAAATGCCGTATATAAATCTCACGACAAATTTCATAATTCCAAATTCATATATAACATGTATGCACATAATCAAATACCAACTCGCATCTCGTTAGTATTTATAACCCGGATTAATTTTCAATTAATACGCATTTAATTAATTAATCCCAAAAATAAATATAGTCAAAAGTACGGGGTATTACATACTTCCCCTCTAATAACTGAATTTCGTCCCGAAATTCGAAACTAGAAAGTACCTGCTAAAAATAGCTATGGATAACGTTCGCGCATCTCATCCTCACGCTCCCATGTGGACTCCTCGACATTGTGATGTCTCCACTGAACACGCACTAACGGAACTATCTTTGACCGCAGTTTCCTCTCGCTTCGATCCAAAATAACAATCGGCCCCTCCTCGTAGGAGCTATCCGGCTGGAGATCGATGTCCTCCACAGCAATGTGAGAATGAGCCAAATTATCTCTAAGGTATTTCCTTAGCGAGGAAATATGAAACACATCGTGAATCCGATGCAAATGCTCCGGTAACCCGAGTCTATACGCAACCGGTCCGATTCGCTCAATAATAGGAAACGACCCCATATACCTCGGTGCCAACTTCCCCTTCTTCCCGAAATGCATAATCCCCTTCATAGGAGATACCCTGAGCAAAACCTGGTCCCCCACTTGGAACTCCCTGAAGAATCTCTTCGCATCAGCATAACTCTTCTGCCTGTCTTGAGCTACCCGAATGCGACTCCGAATCAACTCAATCCTTGCCGAAGTATCCTGAATCACTTCTGGCCCAAGAAGTTTGTTGTCCCCCACCTCTAACCAACATGCTGGGGAATGACAAGGCCTAACGTACAATGCCTCAAACGGAGCCATGTCAATAGTGAACTGATAGGAGTTGTTGTAAGCAAACTCCACTAGTGGAAGGTACTGCTCCCATCCACCCCCAAAGTCAATAATGCACATGCGTAGCATGTCCTCCAACATTTGATTTGTGCGCTCAGTCTGCCCATCAGTCTGCGGATGATAAGTCGTACTCAACCGCAATTCCGTGCCCATGGCCTCCTGGAAACTCTCCCAAAACCTCGAAACAAATATCTTGTCTTTGTCAGACACGATATTTAGGGGCACACCGTGAAGTCTCACAATCTCTGAAATGAAGAGCTGGGCATACTGTCCCGTAGTGTAGTCAGTCCTTACGGGTAAAAAGTGAGCGACCTTGGACAACCTGTCCACAATTATCCAAATGGAGTCGTGACCCCTCTGCGACGTAGGCAACCCCGTGATAAAGTCCATGGATATGCTCTCCCACATCCACACCGGGACCTCCAACGGCTGTAGCAATCCTGCCGGTCTCTGATGATCCACTTTTACAAGATGACAAGTGGCGCATTTCGAAACAAACTCAGCGATATCTCTCTTCATACCTCTCCACCAATACTGACGTCTCATGTCTTGGTACATTTTGTCCCCTCCGGGATGTACCGCGAACCGTGAGCCGTGCGATTCTGCCATCACATCATGTCGTAATTCCTCCCCTTCCGGAACTACCAATCTCCCATTGAAGCGCAATCCCCCGTCTGAGCTAACGGTATAGGACTCGGCTCCCTCTTCTAGTAACCGAACTATCTGCTCTTGACTGAACGAGTCATTGGCCTGTGCCCGTACTACCTTCGTGACAATCTGCGGTGTAACGGTCACCACAGACATGAAAGATCGAGCCACTGCATCCTGGTGTCCCAATTCCTTCCACTTAGCCTTCCACACCTCTGCCACCTCATCTGCTGGCCTACGGCTCAACGCGTCTGCTACCAAGTTAGCCTTTCCCGGGTGGTACTGGATGTCGAACTAGTAGTCCTTCACAAACTCAAGCCACCTACGCTGCCGCATATTCAACTCTTTCTGCGTGAACATATACTGTAGGTACTTGTGGTCCGTGAACAGTTGAAACTTCTCCCCCAAAAGATAATTCCTCCAAATCCATAGGGAAAATACCACTACCGCCAACTCCAAATCATGCATGGGGTAATTCTTCTCATGAGGCTTAAACTTACGGGAAGCATAAGCTATGGCCTGTCTCTCCTTTTGCAATACACCTCCCAGTCCTTGCAAAGATGCATCAGTGTAAACCAAATACTCAACTCCCGGTCTCGGCAATGCTAACACAGGTGCTGAGGTCAATTTTTCCTTCAATTCGTCGAATGCCAACTGACAGGCATCACTCCAGATGTATGGCACACCCTTACGAGTCAGATGTGTCAAAGGACCTGCTATCTCTGAGAAGCCCCGAATAAACCTCCTGTAGTATCCTGCTAGACCCAAGAAACTACGAATCTCAGTCGGTGTCGTGGGCTGTCCCCACTCCCTCGCCGCTGATACTTTCCCCGGATCAACAGATATTCCCCGGTCGGAAATGATATGTCTCCAAAACTAGACTTCCTTCAGCCAAAACCCGCACTTTTCATATTTTGCATACAACTCGTTCTGACGAAGTGTCTGCAAAACCTTCCTCAAATGCTCGGCGTGCTCCTCCTCTGTCTGGGAGTAAACCAGAATATCATCAATGAAGACAATGACAAACTGATCTAGGAAATCCCGGAACACTCTGTTCATCAAGTCCATAAACACTGCTGGAGCGTTGGTCAAATCGAAAGGCATAACCTGAAACTCGTAAGAACCATATCTCGATAAGAACGCAGTCTTCGAGACATCCTCCTCCCTGATACGCAACTGATGGTATCCTGATCTCAAGTCAATCTTCGAGAAGAAAGAAGCTCCTCTCAACTGGTCGAATAAGTCATCGATTCGAGGCAACGGATACTTATTCCGTATCGTGACCTTATTCAACTCTCGGTAGTCCACACACAATCTCAGTGAACCATCCCTCTTCTTCACAAACAGAACTGGAGCACCCCAAGGTGAGGTACTCATGCGAATAAAGCCCTGGCCTAACAGCTGCTCTATCTGATCCTGTAACTCGCTCATCTCAGCTGGATCCATACGGTACGGTGCACGTGCTATAGGTCTCGTACCCAGTAGCAAATAAATAACAAAGTCTATCTCTCGACTGGGTGGTAAGCCTGGTATCTCCTGAAACACATCCGAATACTCCCCGACAACTGGGATAGAATCTAAAGGAATCACTACCTCCTTATAGGTATCCTCCTCAATGTAATACAGATGAGCGGTCGATCCTCCCTCTGGGCGAGGCATCGCCACTACAAACATCTCTTGCCCCGGAATGGCAAAAATAATGCTCCCGCTGAAGCAATCAATCATGGCCCTATAAGCTACGAGCCAATCCATACCGATAATCACATCGTGAACATGCATGTCTAACACTAACATGTCTGCAGGTAATACCAAACCACCAATCTCTACCCCCACTCCCCGGCATATAAAGAAAATAAGTGACCCACTCCCCAATGGTGAGTCGACACACGTCACTGTGCTCTCTGCCGTAGCTAACAATCCTAAAGCTTTCGGGAAGTGTGTAGCTATAAAACAGTGTGTAGCACCCTATCAAATAACACCCGACCCATAGTGCCATGGATAGGAAACGTACCCTCAATCGCGGGCGGTGCCTGTGGAATTGCAGCCTGGTGAACGTTGTAGACACGTCCATACTGTAGCTGCCCCTACTGAACTGGGACTGCTGTAATGGGTGGCAATGCTGCCATCTGTGGCGGTGCGGGAAGAGCGGTGGGAAACATAGGTCTTTGTGGCTCCTGGCGAGCACCCTGCTGCTGCTGCTGTGGGGCCCTGCCCCTATCAGGACAATCCTGTCGCTTATGGCCAGTCTTGCCACAAATAAATCACTTCCCGGGGAAGTTCCCTCCTCTCTGCCCCTGCTGTCCCCGGCCCTGGTGGCCGTTACCGTTCCTCCCTTAGCCCTGCTGGCCCTGGTGATACTGCTGCCCATTCTGCCCCTGTTGGCCCTGATGGCCGTTTGGACCCTGATGGCCCTGACGGAAACCTCCCTGTCCTTGTCTGTAGTTCCCTGACCGGAACCTCTTATTATCCCCCTGCTGGGAGCCCTGCTCATTCTGTCTCTGCCCCTGACCAGATTGTGCCCCGCTGGCACCATGTCCTCCAGTCCTGCCCTGATGGCTACACTCCCCCGACCTCTTACCCTCGGCCATATGAAAACGGTGGTCCTGGCAGTGCAACAATGCAGCGTTAACCACATCAGAATAGGTGGCCAACGATAGGTTCCCTAGAAGATGCTGACGGATCCTCCAAGTCAACCCGTCGGTGAACTTCTCAATTTTCTTCTTCTCTGTTGGTATCTCGTCTGGAACGATGTTCAACAGATTCGTGAACTCGGCCTCATACTCGGTTACAGTCTTGCCCTCCTGCTTCAAACTCATCAGCTTCCTCCTCATTTCCGTATGAACAGCCGACGAAAAGTACTTGCGGTCAAACCGCACCCAGAACTCCTGAATCGTGAGAGTATCCCTCTCCTCCATGGTGGTAATAGACTCCCACCACTGTAGCGCAGATCCAACTAGATTGAAAGTAGCTAGCACCTGCTTCTGGACGTCCGTGCACTCATACATTCTCAAGTGCCTCTGCATATCTTTCCTCCACTGGCTCGAGACTACCACATCTGAGCTACCTGCAAACTCTGGCGGATGCGCTTTCTGAAAAGCGTCACGTACACGCTCCCAAGCAGACGGGAATGCATTAGCCTGTACTGGCGCGGCAATCGGCACCTGAGGTGGTGCCTGCTGAACAACGGCAATGGCGGCATTTTCCGATTGGGCTACTATAGCTGCAACCTTAGCAGCGTTCATCATGCCCTGAACTGGAGCGGGCTGGGGTTCGGGCGTTGCATCCCTGGGAACTCGTCGTGCACATCGTGGAGGCATCTGAAATAAGAACAAAGTTTATAAGTTCGCTGTTTATAAACTTAAGATAGCTGAAGAACGAAGCATACACAAAAAGAGTACAACAGTCCTAAAATATAGGGTTCTATATCAAAGAAACGTAGCGGAAACATAATAGCCGTACAGATCCTAAAGGACACTAGAACATGATGCTCGGATACAACCTGTGACACCCCGACTAATTAAATACCGGGTAGCTACTCCTTTATTAAATTAATTCAAAATGCCAAGTTGGTCCAGTTAATAGCGTCACTGTCGAAAACATTTTAATGCTTACTAACCACCTAGTATTTAAAAAGTAAGTGCCAAATTTTAATTAAAGTCTGATTAACATGCAACAAGTGTAATGAAGAAATAAGTAACACCATTCATCATATGGAAGTAAAACGAATAACCATCACATAAGGTAATTAAAGTCTGGAGGAAAACTCCTCACAACAATCCCACAACTGAAAACATAAACCGAATACTGAAACAATACATGCTAAAGTCTGAAAACTGAAATGTAAAAGATGTCTCTAAATAGAAATGGGCAACATGCCCTACAACTGATAGATAGTGACTCAGGAATCCAAAAGATAGAAGCGTCTACAAGCAAATCCCTGTAGCTTCCACAAACAGCTATAGCTCGTCACCTGAATGAGAATCCTATGCTTGGTGTCCCTGTGGCTGGGCACCTAAAATGGTTTTACAAAGAAAAATAGATTTGAAAAGTAAACGGGTCAGAGCCCGAATGTGGAGTTATATTTTAAAAACCTGCAAGTGCTTTAAAAACATTTAAAACATTAAATGCAAAGTACATGTTAGGATGTGCACTCACATGATATTCTCACCTCTCGTCTAACTATGCACTCCTAACGTAAGTACCCATCTATAACGACACAACCCACTAGCTAAGTGACATCATCTCTAGCTAGACTATCATAGGTCCTACCCATATTACTTGGTTCTATTAACATTATAACACTCGTAATTAAGTAGGGGTTTAACGTGAACTCAGATGCTCAATATGCAATTTATATATCACTATCAGTTAACTCGTTATATTTCTTGAAGCAATACCGTAATTATATTCACAACATTAGCATGAAGGTTCCCATTAATTTAGTATATATTATTAACATCATAAATATACAATATAAGCACCCCGATAACTAAGCCGCGGTGCACACATACTCTGCTATCCATCCCGGTACATCACGTACATAAGGATTACGTATTCCGAATCTCTCAGGAATAGTTCAGATAACACAAATCACAAACAGTGGAGGCGAACATAATTCAACATATCCATGGTCACGCACATACCTACGCTCCATAGTCAGCTGACTCAATAACTCACAATCAGGTCATTCTCTTGAATTATGTCCTCTAGGTACCAATGTAAATCCGGGCACACAAGGATTAGAAGGTCCTAAGCGAACGTAAACCTCCCGTGATAGCAAGTATGGTAGGTATGTCATACACACAATTCATATACCAATACTAAGTAAACACACGTCTTAGTAATACCGTAGTTTAATCGTAGTACATATCGCATTCTCGTACTAACTATAATTATCACAATTTATACTATTCCGATTTATAATCATACGCGCCATAATTTTCTCACGTCGTAGTAGACACTCACGTCTCAACCCAAACGGTTCATTCTAATTTAACTCACTTGTATATAATTTCCTTCTCATAAATACCCAAATGTCCTAAACCTATCACTACATCATCATTGGAATGTTAACTATATCCTCGAACAAGTTTACGGGACTCTAAAATTCAAAACAGTTCAAAATAGCCCAAACTGTCAGCTCGTTAGAAGTCTCGTTCGAACGAGACTGTTCGAACGAGTTTGAGCTGTCAGCTCGTTAGAAGTCTCGTTCGAACGAGACTGTTCGAACGAGATCCAGTTCGTTCGAACGAACTGTACCTTCTAACGATATCTCGTTCGAACGAGATATCGAACGAAACTACCCCTCGTTAGAAGATACTGGTCAACTCGTTAGAAGCTCGTTCGAACGAGCTCGTTCGAACGACCTGGGGATTGCTTCTAACGACTGACCAGTTTCGGCCCCGATTTTTCCCCAATACGTTTTTCATCCATTTTAACACCTCAAACCTTCTCCAAACTTTGTCCCAACAATATTTTAAGATCTCTAATCAATCCTAAACATAACAAGGTTATAAACTAATGTTATTTACGGAGTTATTTCTTCCCAATCATCATCAAACCATCAAATCTCATCACTTTCCCCCAATATCTCAAGAACACAAACCCTAGAATTTTAAATCATGAATTTACCCAATTTAAATCCGTTTTCAATTTCATCCAATCATAAATATCATCAATATGAACATCTACCTATCATTCTACATGCAAATCCTCCTCAAGATTTCAAGTTCTAAGTTCAATTCACATGGGTTTTCATTATCTTTCAAGAACAATTGATATTCTTCAATTTCTAACATGGAAAAGACATTCTCTGAAATTAAATGGAATAAAGTCACTTGCCTTGGTTCGATTTCTGATTTTGGTGTAGGTTTGATGAAGTTTTTCTGCAGAATTTCCTCTCTCCAAGCTTCTTCTCCAATGGTGGCTTAAGGTGGCTAGGGTTTGTTTTGGGGAACTTGGAAACCTAATTGATAACCTCCGTAGCTTAAAGGGTTAAAGTGGGTTAGATAGTGGGTTTAGTGGGTCAATAATCAATCAGATTAAGACTCCTAATTTTCGTCACTTTTAATTCCTCAAAATGTAAAATTACCAAAATACCCTTTAAGTTGCCGGTATGGCCTAAAAATACCCCGGAACCCAAACTACACCCCCGGCTAGTGTTTTCTGACTATATCAACCCTTCCGGACGCGTTGGAGCACTCAAAACGACCATACGGTTTATAGGTTTTAAATTCACTTTTTATAATCAAAATATTACACCGTGACGCGGCGGTCCCACGCGTCTCAATAAAATTTCTAAAATGCCGTATATAAATCTCACGACAAATTTCATAATTCCAAATTCATATATAACATGTATGCACATAATCAAATACCAACTCGCATCTCGTTAGTATTTATAACCCGGATTAATTTCCAATTAATACGCATTTAATTAATTAATCCCAAAAATAAATATAGTCAAAAGTACGGGGTATTACAGTTGGATTAGGATTTTTCAAGAATATTAAGATCCACATTCTTATCTCTCGTTAGAGTCCTTACCGAAACCTATATATATGCAACTAAGCCTCCTTTTTCTTTAATCCATCCATCACTCTTTAGGCTAAAAACCCTAATTCGGATTTGTGAGAAAGAGAGGCGGCAAAGAGAAAAAGTGAGAAAAGAAGGCGGCCTCGAAATAAGAGTCCACACTCTACTTATGACTGTTCATATCGGGAATATAATAGAAAATAGTGATGTTAATCAAGCCTGCCTTTTAAATCAATCATCATCACATAATCTTTATGTTGAGATGAGATTAAAACAGATAGATCTCAAAGTTACTCCCTAATTCTGTCGTGTAAGATTTTACGTATACGAATTTTTTTGTAGTTAAATTTATACACGTAATCAACACACCCTAGGGAATTCGCTCAAACATGAAGGACATATATCCCCTAGCACCTTGATGTTCGTATGAATCAACCCGAACTATGATCGGTACATTACAACTTAATATTAGATTACATGATTTTTATTTTTTGCGAGAGTGGTAGAGTGTTAAGGTTATAGTTAGTTCATTTAATTTTAATTTTATATTATATAATATTTTCTCTCATTATAATATTGACCCAAGTGATTTACGACAAAAGTAGCAAGCGATAGGAATCTTATCGATGCTCTGTCCCGAGAGAAAACAAATCAAGGGATGAACAATAACTCCCTAGAGAGTAACATTGAAGCTTCTCTCCTAAAAGAATTTAAAAAGTTGAACTCACCCACCTTTTTCGGTACCATATGGCATGAAATGGCCAAATATTGGCTCGAGAGCGCTACATGCATCCTATAGTTACTTAAAGTACAATAAGGACACTGAATCAAAGTGGAGATATTTCAACTGACTAATCAAGAACAAAAATGGCGTCTCTCCTCCCAATTCGATCAAAGAGGAACTATCGAATGGAACTAATATTATAAGGCCTTCTAGCGAGGTACTTCCATGAGGTTACAATGACAATAAAAAAGATGAATTCATGCACCTGATCAAAAGGATGCATTAGTTAAATAAATATGATGTTAAGTTTGAAATACTATAAAAGTATGTTCCTTTAATTAATATGGCTGAGGCAAAAAAAACTATTATTCATTAAAGGTCTTAATCAATCAATTCGTAAACTTGTGGTGGGATAAGACCTTTAGAGGTTTAAAGAAGTTATGAACAAGTTCATCAGACTTGAATTGGAGTTAGAGATACTAAACATATTAAGGAAAGGAAATAAAGTGTGGAGGTAAGTCAGAGCATTAGAGGGGAAAAGAAATATGAAGGAGGATCTCACAAATGTTTCTTAAGATAAAGACAATTATGGGAATTGGTTCTTCACAGGGAAATAAGGATATTTATAGTCCAACATAAAGTGTCTAAGGTTTTTATTTTTATGGGGAACCTAATCACTTCAACAAGGATTTACCTTAAAGAAAAAAGTGGGTAACATCAACCAAGAATGCGAGTATCCTATTTTTCTATCAGGGGGGAACTCTAATTACACTTGGGGTGCGCATCGTCTTGAAATCGAACTATTTGAAGAGAACCTCATCCAATCCAATTGAAGTTGACTTTTAAATTCCATAATCCAATCTTATCCAAACCAAAGACAAAATCCAACCTGATCCAATCTAATTAAGATTCGATTGGATTAGTTTTTCAATCCATTTTCATTCTTATAATTTATGAATTATTAAATAAAAATGGATTGGCTTTGGATATAATCCAATACAATTTATCCAATCCAATCCATTAAATCTAATACAATAAAATTCAACATTCTTAATTTAACCTAATATAATTGATAAGGCATATTAGACTACAAACTAACAAATATTATATCCAATAAAACTATGCCACGTGTTTCTTTTAAACATATTATATGTAGTCGATTTGGATCAGTTTCATCAGTTCTTACATATACAAAAACGAAATTGATCTAATTAAGGTCGACTTTATAAAAACCAGATACATTTTGATCTAATTTAGGACATTTTTGAAACTGGATTGGTTTGGATTGTTTCGTCGATTTAGTTTCGATCATGCACACCCCTATTTACATAGGTCCTACCTAACCTTCGCAACAATGAGGATAATTTCAGCACCCAGGGCACAATGTTAATGGTTCACACAAAAACTATGGACAAAAAGGTCAAGGTCAGGGCCAGGTACCAGGTGAACAGAGGAACCAGTTCATAAAAGGGTAAACATATTTTATTTCATAAATGGATGCACAACATTAAACATCGGTTATGGAAGGTGTGATCTTAGTGCTTAACACATGGGTTTATGCATTTTTTTATTCTGGATCATCACATTCTTTTATTTCTAGTTCACTTTACTTTTATTTATGATTACAGGTGGATTACATTTACCCTCCAATTTTCATGGGTCTCCTAGTGTAGGGCATGTGATTGGATATAGTGTGTAGGGCATGCAAAATGGTTTGTTGGGAATATGTCATCGAGTATGACTTGATCATTATGAACATGGATGAATTTAAGATAATATTCTAAATGGATTGACATTGTTGTTTTCGCTCCACAATCGATAAATTGTCACATCGTATATATATTTTTGTCGGATGTCTTATAATACCAATATCGTTTTGGTAGTGAACATGTTTTGATAACCAATGCAAGTAATCCAATGTTAAGGAACATAAAAATCATTTCGATTAGTTGTGTATTTTTTTAGTTCAAAAGGTGACTAACCCCATGGTTGAAGACTACCTGGTCCTTTGGGAGTTTCTCGAAGAACTTCCCGATTTACCACCCCAAAAAAAGATCAACTTTGCCATCAAATTGCATCAAGGCACTTCACTGATATCAATTCCACCACACCATTTATCTTTAGTAAATCCTAGAGAGCTCAAGGTACATTTATAAGAGTTGTTAAGTAAGGGCTTCATTTAACCTAATGTGTCACCTCAGGCAGCATCGATGTTATATTCCTAGAAGGAGGATAACTCATTATGACCCTGGAATAACTATTGTCGGTTGAATCATATAATGCTGAAGAACAAGTATCCATTGACATAAATAGATGACATTTTTATCAATTATGAGTATTAGGAATATTTTTAACATTTGATTTTCGTTCTAGATATCATCAGATTCTGGTTCCCGAGAAAGACATCCAAAAGAGAGCCTTTTGCACTCGCTACGAGAAAATTCTTTCACATCCCAATAAAAAACACAGATGGACGATTTCACAGTTGAACCATACCCAAATTTCTCATTTTATCTTCACACATTCTTCTTTATATGTGATGTCTAACTCTCATAACTTTAGATTGCTCCTACAAGAAAAAATTTCACCTGAAATTTTCAAGTCCCTAGGTGTTACTACACTTCACCCTACATAATTGCCTTTGGATTTATTCTTTCACAAAAGTACTTTCGACTCCCTCACCCTTCACTAATAGTGTTTGGAGTCTTTGGAATGACACAAACTCTATCCATGATGGTGCATGGAAAACTACAGCTCCCTAATAAGTTCTTTATTTTTCTCATCCCAAATAACAATTTTGGTGGGTTCTATCTCAAACACTATTTTCTCAAACACTCTATATCTTCGGCTGAGTTCTCCTCATGCTGTCCTTCAAACGACCCTTGCTAATTATCGATGCTCGACCGAGCTCGTATAAGAATGACATTGCTTATATTTACTATAAGGAGCACTTAAGTCGTAATGCGTAGAGGAATACAACATCCTTATAATAGGGCTTTACATCAAAGAACGCTACACTGAAATGTAAAAAGTCTTACAGACCCTAAGGACATTAGAACCTGATGCTCTGATACCACCTGTGACACCCCGCCTAATTAAATAACGGGTGATCAGTCTTATACCCAATTAAGTCGGAGTATACAGTTGGTTCATTATTAGCATCACTATCGAAAAAAATATTTTCTTTATTAATTCACCTAATAATTAATTAAGCTAGTGTCAAAAACTTTTCCATTTTTAATCTAATTAAAACCATTCCACAAAGTGAAGGAATAATAGATGACATCACATCACAACTAAATAAGACTAAATATGACTGGAACAACTCTCCAGTTAAAAATATTTCATTAGCATCAAGTAAAACTAATATCAACAGTACTGACATAAATGATTACAATATTCTGAAATAGAAATGAAATAACTAGAATCGTAGGCAACATGCCCTAAATGAAAGTAGACACTACAGATGTGTGAATCAATAGAATGGAAGCGTCTAAATAAATCTGCCTCTTCAGTAGCAGCTATAACCCGTTGAAATATCCATAAACTATTCCGGCATCCCTAATACTCGATACCTGATGTACAAGATACAATAGAGAAGAGAATCTGCCAGGAAACGGGTCAGAGCCCGATTATAAAATATTTTAAAAATAGAAAGTGCTTAACAAGTGCAATTAAGCAGGTGTTATGTACATGTTAGATTCTCAGACTCTCGCTTGAAAATTCTCACCTCTCATCTAGTTTGCATGCCTAACATACCTTATCATCTCCCAAATTAAGGTTCTAAATTAGGATTCTATTCCATATTATTTCCCCGTATTTCCCATATAATACATATGATAATTAAACATGTTCATTTTTCTTTAATATGAACTAGGCTTCCACATCTTTAAGATTAAGTATTCATTTACTTAATTAAATCAAATTTCATTATTAATTTTTATCTACAATATCACACAGTAGATTACCTCATAGAATATATGTTAATATAAAAATTTCACACAGTAGATTACATCACCGTATATATAGTTTAAATTATAATTCTAGTCTAGTAGATTTACATCACAGTATATATTCATCACACTATTATATATACTAATATAGCACCTCCCAGACATACCAGCGGTGCATGGATACTCTGCTATCATGTCCTTATACATCTGTCATTGTATAAAGGACTTCTCGTTCGGCGTCTCTCACGAACCGTAAATAACATCACACACATATTTGGAGGCGATCATACTCCCCAACCAAATGGGTCATGCACATACCTACGCTCCCATTCAACCGTCGAAACTATCATTCACACCCATAGAATGTGTCCAAGGCCCTATGCTCAAGGTACGAAACTAAAATCCCCACAAATGGGCTCATTAGGAAAAGATAGACCATAACGCGAAATCTCCACCCCAATAGAAAGCAGCAGAGATATTTCATACACACAATAAATAACAATAATGTAGGTATTCACCCCACCTATATATAAGAACAATAGGTCACAAGCACAACCCATATAATAATTTTCGTACATAGTATACTTATCTCACATATCCTACGTGTTTACAGATTATGACTTTACTTCTCAAATTATATACACGAGCTTCTCTCATCACTCGAAGGGTAATCATTTATTTTTGTTATATATTCAGTAGGTAATCACTCACGTCATACAAGTCCATGTCATCAAATCACCCGAATTTCTATGAATTAAAATCATCCTCAATTAGGTTTATTTCTCGATAATCCCTAATTTAATTTTAACCCTTTTTATTTCACCTATTAGGGTTAATCCCACATAAGCCTAAGGTTATTTCGGTAATAATAACTCTCTTACTAATGGACCTAACCTTAAATCCTCCTCTATTCGATTTAAATCCCAATATATATATATATATATATATATATATATATATATATATATATATATATATATATATATATATATATATATATATATATATATATATATATATATATATATATATATTTATATATATATATATATATTTATATATATATTTCCACCGTAACAAATTTAATTCACACTTGTTAATTTCCCCCATTCCATCCATACAAAATAATATTTTTCGGGTCTTAAGTATACCTTACTACCCTTCTTTAAGCGCCAATTTATTTAATTAATCATCACCAAATATTTCTCAAAGTTGGGACGTAAACATATATTTAAAAAGAAATAAATCACATTTCCAGGGGGATTCGATCGATCGACTGTTCCCCTTCGATCGATCGACATTCTTGAGTCAATCGATCGATCAACCAGATAATTGCCCAGTTTCTGCATAATTGGCCTTGGTTTAACCAAATTTTATCCTCAAATCCTCTATATTAATATCCAAAATTCCTTATAATTCATTCCACATGATATAAACATACATATAAATGATTTATAATCATTAAACAACCAAAAACATCGATAGGTTTGGATTAAACATGTTATTTCTCCTAATTTCCAGAAAATCCATCTTTTATCATTTCTCCAAGAACAACATATAAATCCCGATTTTTTTTTCACCAAATGATTCCCAAATTTTGTGGATTAAACCATATATTCAAAAAGGGATTTATCCTTCATAATTCTCAATTCAAGGATTCATCAAAAATTATTTTAATGCATATAACTTTTCACAATTTTCTAAACAACCTAACATGAACAATATACATGCTAGAACTTGCAATAGTTAATCACTTGCCTTTAGACTGTAGGTCTGAACCGTTAGGGATGATAGCCTACTGGTGGCCCTCCCCTTTTCCGGCCAACTTTCGATAGCGATGGTGGTGTAGGATGAGCTTTGGTCTCTTGGCTTCCTAGAGAAGTCTCTTTAGTTCCCAGAGAACTCTCTCACTCTCCCCTAAATCTCGATCTCTAAGTTTGGTAAATGAACAATGAATCTTACCACATTTTAGACTTATATAATAATCCTCAAATTTCGTGGGTACTATTCACTCATTTTGGAAAATGACCAAAATACCCCTCTGGGATGTCTATTTGGTTCCAAAGTGCCCCGAGACCCAAATCAAACACCCAAATAGACTTTTTTGACTATTAAAACCCTTTCGGACACTTTAGCACAGTCAAAACGACTATTTGGATGACATAAAAATATTTTAATTTTATTTTTATTTAATTATAGTCCCGACACGACTCACACGCGAGTTCCTACTTAATTACCGTAATTGTCATATTCATTACTCGCAAATTTTTTATAGAATTACAATCATATGTAAAGTCATAATCATATATATTACTTTTAATCACAAGTAATATTCAACATACGTCACATATTACTTTATTCTCGAGTAATATTGAAATCCATATTAATTTTCAATTATCCCACAATTAATTATAATTAATCATATTTTAAAAGTCATTAAAAATACGGGGTGTTACATACTTCCCCCCTTACAACAGAATTTCGTCCTGAAATTTGGAAAAAGTATACTAGATAAGAACAACTTTGGCTATATGTTGCGCATCGCATCCTCGCGCTAATGAGTAAACTACTATGTATCGCCCATACAGTACGCTATCAAATACCCTTAATAAGGAACACCTTGTGTATGTTCTTCTTAAATCCCAAGTTACCCTGTCACATAGGTTTGTGCCAAGTCTTACCGTTTAAGTTTCACTACTTAAACTTATTTTAGATATTCAATATCTAGTTGTCTACTCTTCACACCTTAGGAGATTAATCATTCTTTAGGTACATATGATCTCGTCTCACGACGATCGTACATAAGTAGCTTATTTGCGCAGTATACATTTTTCAGAGATGATATACTCTAAGTATTAACCCATCTCTGATTTTTCCAATAACACTTGGTTCCACACCTTTAACTAACAAGAAGGAGAACAATAAGGCTGACCGTGCCATACCTAACTGGCACCATGCCCAAAAGTGAACTTATATGAGTTATTATACTCAAACTCAACTAGTGGAAGGGATTACTCTCGTCATCCCCTAAGATCCAAGGGTACACATATAATTTATTCTCCAATCATCTGATTAATCCGCTTGTTTTGCCCATTTTTCTGCCAATAATAGGTCGTATACAATCACAACTCGGTACCTATGGCCTCATGAAAAATTCTCTCAAAATCGAAAGATAAGAATATTGTCCCAGTCGGTCATGATATCAAACAATACCCTATGTAACCGCACTATCTTGGTTATAAATATCGGCACATACTATCCCGTAGTATGATTAGTCCTAACTTCCATAACGTGAGCAACTTTGTCCAACCGATCCACTATCAAAATATAGGATCGCAACCGCCTCCACAATACAATCCTTGGGAATAATCTCCCATTACTACTTAGGAATCCCTAATGATGAAGAAACCCCAACTGGTTTCTAATGGTCCACCCTTTACCAACAGACATATGACCCATTGTAAAACGAATTTACCAATATTTCTCTTCATTAAATACCATCTTCACTGTCATATATAACACGATACATCTTATATGCTCTCAAATGTACCTCTAACAGTGATCCGTGTGACTTTACCTCACCGTGTGTCACAAGTCCTTTCCCCCCTCTAAAATTAGTTTCTCATGAAACATAAGCCTTTGACAAGTCTTACGTAATAAACTTCGACTTCCCTGGATAAATATTATCAAATTCATGTGACAATCATAATTCACTGCCTCATACAATATTTTCAATTACCAAGGGCGCCCATACACACTATAGCTCGCGCATTATTACATAAATGAAATATATTCTCACGTCACAGTGGAATTATAAACTCTCGTATATGTACAATAACTAAGGTACGAAACACATATACTATTGACCAGACTTATTTTCAACTCCCTACATTTGTTAGTTTCATGCGTGGAATGTCTCGCAATGTGAAATCCAAAAAAGGAACCCTAGTCCATGACATTGTCGGTTGTCGAGATTCGTAAGGCCCCTAGTCCATAATATGTACCTTCCCTCAATCTCTCTATGTTAACATAAAAGTAGAAATATCATGAAACGTGTCACTATCACTATCCAAAAATTTTGGCGCTATATATATGACGAGTTATATCTCGCTGCTCGATAAAGAACACAATGTATTCGGAGTCATATCAGTAAATAAATCCCTACACACCAGGATCACATATCACCTAGACAACCTACTCACTGAAGTCTATAATACCATGAAATTTTTCACACACACACACACACACACACACACACACACACACATATATATATATATATATATATATATATATATATATATATATATATATAGGCCCAACCCTATTTCAGGTGGCGCCTCACAAAAGTAATATTACTCACTCGAAGTATTTAGTATGATAGTCTTATCACTCAATCTACAATCGTTCAAACATTCGGTAATTATCACTACACATTACCATATAAACTCTACTTTACTGACTCAGTGCAGTAGTAAAATATAGCGATAAAATATGTTCTTAGTGCCCACTCGGATTACTCACGAGTGACATCAAAAAGTCCCGATACTTATGATAAATATGTTTGTAACCAAGCTGTTAAAACTAACGTACCCACTAAACTCGACTCGCACGCGAATTTTAGTGTTAACAATTTATATGTAAGTTGTGAGACACCCATATCACTTGAATTAATTATTAACTCACAGGGATAAAACAAAACTTTAACACCCTTATTTGATCCGTAGAGTTCTAGCATAACCCATGAGTATCTGAAATCTTTATGCATTAAGCATTTCGCCCTATAGTTGCCCCTCCTCATTGTGGGCAAACAATTCTGTTTTGTGGCTTACATGCCCATCATTGAAATGTTGGCCCAAAATCTCTAGGCCTCAATTATGTCCTTACTGGCCTCCATTTTTCTTCTTGGGCCCTTTCGACCCCGCAATACGGTATGCTATTATTACCGAGGACATCGCTGATTCTGCCTAAACTGTGACAACCCTGCTTTTTATATCTGATTCGATTAGCTACGCCCAATTAAAATAAAGCGGAGCGTCAATAGGTTGGCACTAGAAACAAAATTTAAATAAATGCAGTAAAGTAAACATGTACACTCTCATATATGTAACCAAATCATATAATAACAACTATAACAAGTGAAACCAACTCATAACTATTAACTGCAATAATCCATCAATAATCTCAAACTGAAAATATAAAACGCCAATACATGCGGCCCAACACAAAATGGGAAAGAATAATACAACAATTATCTCAAATACCAAGTATAAAGAACGTGATATTAATCTCTGATACCACCATCCAGAAAAGGGAAACAAGCGACATAAATTAAAATAGAATAACTCCACAACTACAGGAATCCTAAGATTGATATGATCTCATTAAGCTCCATAGTCTATTATCCATCGGGACGAGGACCTGTCATATATTATATATATAGGAGAGGAGCAAGAAGCAATATAGACGAACGTCAAAGCAAGAAAACAACCTATAAGATTATAAGATGTACTTATAATGAAAGCACACTAGTCATTACTCGTCTCCAGTAATTAAGTTGTTCAATTACCCAACCAATGTTCCTATGTCGTGACTACCTAACCCAAACTCGAGTAACGTGTAGTCTCATATCGTATCATTATTAATCTCATTTCAGTATTTAACGTATCAAAATATTTCCTTCAAGTATAATATCAAATGCATCAATTCGGGATATTATTTTAAGACACAAGCATAATATCACACACAACAAATCATATCGGGTCACTATCGTTACCCGGGGGAACAAGTCGTAACACTAGTCCTACACACGAATACTCCCCAATATTACGTGGCGAGGGCAATCGTACTAATTCCTAAATCACATGGCATTTCAAAATCTTTCTATCCAACCCGCATTACAACCATGTGTTCGGTTCCGGTGGTTTATCTCCGACACGGCACTCGAGCGAAACCTAATCGGATCAATCATAAAAAATCGCATTCAACATGTGCCTACTTCGACCGAAGGACTAGTCTAATGTATACTCGACAATATACATGTAAAACAATTTCATGCTTATGTATAGATACAATCGTGTCAAGTCTCTTACTCCAATTATACAATAATCATTATTTATAATACAACATAATTTACATCATTAATTTACTAATTCAACATCAAATCATATCAAGCTTATATATCACTAATAACCATAAATATGTGATCAAGTTAGGATATTAGGCACAACACCACAATTATCTTACTAACAACATGAAAAATGTTATCACTCTTATTTCAACAACATGCCGCCCATAATTTAAAATGCAGATTCGAGGCTCTTCCGATTCGTTTTTGGAAAAACTTAAAACTACAAAGTTGTTCGGAACATGATTTTCTACAAGGACATGTGGGCACATTTCCATAGCCTGCATAAAACAGACCCGAAACTAATATATAATATTCGTCCCTATTTTTTGTAACTTTCTGCCCAGAATTTTAAAACGCCGATTTGAGGCTTTTCCGATCCGTTTTTGGAAAAACTTAAAACTACAAAGTTGTTCGGAACGTGATTTTCTACAAGTACATGAGGTCATGCTATGGTAGCCTACTTAAAACAGACCCGAAACTAACATATACAGTTCGGACCTATTCACGACAACTTTCTGCCCAGAATTTTAAAACGCCAATTTGGGACTTTTCCGAACCGTTTTCGGAAAAACTTAAAACTACAAAGTTGTTTAGAATAAGATTTTCTACCGGGTAGCGTGGACGAAACATTCATTTTTGCAACCAAAATAGTTTAAACCATTTTTTAATATGACGATTTACTTTATTTCATAAATTTCTAAAATTCAAGAGGTTGTTCTACATCTCAATCCCTATAATGATGTTATTGCATTTGAATCTACATGGATGATGATCCTAATACATTGCATATCATTTTTAACATCAATTTCATATTAATTTGGTATCCAAATACATGTTCATGTGAAATTTCATTATAGATACATAATATACACATATAGGTTATTAACTTGCCTTGGATTGTATGGAGAAGTTGAATCTTCTTGAAATACTCTCGGCTTTCTTCTCTTCGTACTCTCTCTATCTACCAAACCCTAGCCCACTTTGTGAAATTATAAAATGAAGACTTCTTCTCTTCTTTTCTATTTATACCTAGGGTTAGTTTATTTACAAAAATGCCATTGCCCTAAGTTTAACCCTCTCGATTCTTTTACGTGTTAATTTGCTTCTAATATTTAAGTCGCACATTCGTATCTCAATGAATTCATTTTAACTTTTCATTTCCAATCATTTTGAATATATATACTGACATAGTTTCATTTCCAAACATTTCGAATATATACACTGGAATAGGTATTTTTTATTTATTTTTTTCAATTTCAATTCAATAAAAAATGCGGGGTATTACATTCTCCCCCTTTGCGAACAGGATTTCATCCTCGAAATCAAAATTAAAATAAATCAATTCAAGTCAAGTAAGGTAGTTTCGCACGTACCTTCCATGAAGAGATATGGGTGACTAATTCTCAAGTCATCCTCTCTCTCCCAAGTGGCCTCAGACTCATCATTTTTACAGCACATAATATGAACAAAAGGAATAACTTTTGACCTAAACTGCTGCTCACGACGATCTTAGATCCTAACCGGCCTCTCCTCACTGCTCCCATTGTGCTGCAACTCAACCCCATCTAACTCTATGTGTAGGTGTGAGTCCTCGGGATAAAATAACTTCTTCAACATGGATACATAAAAAAATACCGTGTATCCGCTTGAGCTGGTAGGGTAGTGCTAAACGGTAGGCAATCGATCCCACCCTACACAACACTATAAACGAACCCATGTATCGCGTTGAAAGCTTCCTTTTGGCACCAAAATGAACAACGCCTCTCATAGGTGAGACCCCTCAACATCACTTAGTCCCCAACAGCGAACTCTAACTTCCTCTGCCTTATGTTAACATAAGTCTTTTGACGATCTTGCGCGGTCTTCATCCGTGCACGAATCAAGTCAACCTTCTCCGAGGTCTCCCTAACAATATTCAGACCCAACATTCGGTGCTCTCTGAACTCCAACCAATATGTAGGGGATCGATAAGGCCTGTTGTAAAAATCCTCATATGGTTCTATGACAATAGTTTGTTTGATAACTATTATTGTATGCGAACTCCACCAGTGGTAAATGTGTATCCCAACCACCTTTGAAGTCCAACACACAAAATCATAGCATTTAAATTGGTCCCCACTGGGTATACCTTCTGGTGATGTTCGATTAATACTATTACATTCTATCTTGCTCTTCGGCTAGATTTTCGATCCCTCATGGCTCCCTTTCTTCTGGGAGTATGAACAATTTTCTTGGTGACTTTGACCCTAGTCGTCTTCATCTGATTTCTCACCCGCACTGGAGTATTTAACTCATTAATCCTTTCACAACAAGGAACTCTTCTTATCTTCTATATACCCCTTATTCGTTGGGTAAGGAGTTCGTTAAGCAAGTTTGCTACTCTCTCGAGTTGGGCTTTCTTTCTTGCCCATATAAAATAAGTTTCAAAATTCTTTCACATCCCAATAAAAACCACAGATGGACGATTTCACGGTTGAACCATACCCAAATTTCTCATTTTAGCTTCACACATGCTTTTTTATATGTGATGTCTAACTCTCATCACTTTATATTTCTCCTATAATCAAAAATTTCACCCAAAATTTTCTAGTCCTGGGTGTTACTACACTTCACCCTACATAATTGCCTTTGGATTTCTTCTTTCACAAAAGTCCTTCTGACTCCCTCACCCTTCACTAGCAATACTGGGTGGGTTTGTAATGGCACAAATTCTATCCATGATGGTGCTTGGGAAACTACAACTCCCGAATAACTTCTTTATTGTCCTCATCCCGAACAATAATTTTGGTGGGTTCTATCTCAAACACCATTTTCTTGAATACTTTATATCTTCGGCTGAGTTCTCCTCTTGTTATCCTTCTAACTACCCTCGCTAGTCATCGATGCTTGACCAAGCTCGTATAAGAATGACATTGCTTATATTTCTTGGAAGGAGCACGTAAGTCATACTATGTAGAGGAATATAACATCCTAATAATAGGGATCTACATTAAAGAACTCTATGTTGAAACGTAAAAAGTCATACAGATCCTAAGAACACAAGAACCTGATATAGTGTGCATGCCTAGCGTACCCTATCATCTCCCCAATTAAGGTTCTCAATTAGGATTCTATTCCATATTATTTTCCTGTATTTCCCACATAATACGTATGATAATTAAACATATTCATTTATCTTTAATATGAACTAGGCTTCCACAGCTTTAAGATTAACTATTCATTTACTTAATTAAATATAATTTCATTATTCATTTTATCAACAATTTGACACAGTAGATTACCTCATAGAATATATGTTAATCTACATTCTTTCACACAGTAGATTACATCACCGACTTAATTACCGTAATTGTCGTATTCATTACTCGCGACAATTTAATAAAATCATAATCATATATATTACTTTTAATCACAAGTAATATTCAACATACATCACGTATTACTTTCGAGTAATATTTAAATCCAGATTAATTTTCAATTATCCCAAAATTAATTCTAGTTAATCCCATTTTAAAAGTCATTAAAAACATAAGGTGTTACATTTGATTTGGCCAATGCCCTTATCACGTTTATGGAGTTGATGAATCAAATTTATCAACTATAATTGGATCAATTTTACATTTTATTCATGGAATACATTTTGATATACTCATCTTCCACTGAGGACTATAAGGAACACCTACAAACATTTTTACAAGTACTTAGGGATAAATAGTTGTATGTGAAATTCAACAAGTGTGAGTTCAGGACAGAGGAACTCAAGTTCTTAAGTCATATTGTCTCGGGTGAAGGGATCTTCGTTTATGCTATAATGGTTGAGATAGTGTTAAGTTGTAAAGAAAAAGAGTGCCATTGAGATCAGGAGCTTATTAGGTTTAGTTGGCTACTATCAACATTTTGTTCAAGTTTCTCTCACACAGACTTTCGCCCAACTTAACTTTCTTAACAGAATGTATGATATAGTGGACTGACGAGTGTGAGGCGGCCTTCCAGGACCTAAAAACAGGATTAGTGGAAACATTAATCTTTATTCTTCCATAATGAGGAAATATCTATATTATTTATTGTAACGCAACACAATCATGACTTGGTTTGGTTTTAATTCAAGATGGTCAAGTGGTAGCATATGTGTCTCAAAAGTTGAATCCTCATAAGAGGAACTACCCTACTCATGATTTAGAGATTGAAATAGTTGTATTCTCATTGAAGATCTATTAATACTACTTATATGGTGAGTTTTGAGGTGTTTTTTAATCACAAGATTTTGCGTTACACTTTCACCCAGCGTGATTTTAACTTATGTCAATGCCTATGGAATAAACTTGTGGAAGATTACGACGCCATGCTTCTGTTCCACCCAAGAAAGGCCAACACCATGGTTTACCTAATCAGTATGAAATTAGATCTTTCACAAGTAGTTAAGAAGTGCCACTGTCACAAAATGTTCAAAGAACCTCCAAAGTTTGGAGTTTAAAGTAAACTGGGGCAAAATCCAGGCCTATATTTACAACATGATAGCGAGGTTGATCCTACAAAAGAAGGCTATGGATTCATAATTGTATGATGGAAAATCAAGCATTTTCGGGGATGACTCCTGAAAAGTGATATGAAACCCATAATAAAACTAATATTATGACTTAACCCATAAAATTATTAATGCAATTAACAAAGGACACATGATGTATGTGGTTCAGCAGATCGTATAGACTACTTTCACTAGGAAGGGAGGGAGAGTAGTTTATATCTTGTAAAAAAAGATGATTGGAATGCTAGGGTTGCTAGCTAAGAGTTCAAGTCATCGTGATAATGATATATATATCAATACCCTCAAATTGGGTGAGGTCTCCCTTGTTTATAAGTACAAGGGTCATATCCTATTAGGTATATTTATGTTAATCTTATTCATAGTTTATAAAGTCCTATTGGGACTCTTCATCCATGAGGTCGACATGAACTTCCTAGATTTTTAATTATCTCCCCAATATATTCCACCTACAATGCTTGTTGGCCCGTGAAGGCCATGTGTCATACACATGGCATGCATTCGACTATTTTCCCTTCAATTGCCTCCAAGACTGGGGTAGTCGTCCAATATGTTGATCGGCCTTATATTTTAATTAGTGTTCGAAAACGTGTCATTTGGGGGTTCTTCAATCATCATTTCCTTATTTACTTGTGCCCACTTCTGGACGTGAGCAATAATGATTACTTATTGTCATGCACGCCTCCCACTTCTCGAACATAACAAACTATCAACGAACGTTTTAATTAAAAATTATGTGAGGGCACGCATAGAGTGCTATCATTAGGACAAGCATTTGACCCAATTACCAGACACCGGTAGATTTGAAACTATTGGCACAGAGTATAAGGCCTCAAAATAATATACCTTTGAAAATTTTCATCCACACAAGGTATTTCCACTTTTCACCTCTTTCTAGAGTTATTCTGCAACAGAGATCCTAAATCTTTCTATTCTCGTATCTTTCTTCTTCATGTCTCCGGTGTGTCTAGACGTGGGAGGAAATATGAAGCATTTTCCATGAACGACTTTGGGGAATTTTGTACCAAGTACCTAATCCCGATGATGTCTTTGTTATTACTTCATCGAAAGATGAAAATGTCTTTAATCTTTCTCATGTTCAAGTCTCTTTCATGACAGGTGTGATATTGGGGAGGGGAGTTTTCTTTCCTGTCCACCCATTACTGGTGGATGTAATTTTATATTGTTGAATACTTTGATCCAAGTTAACAGTAGTTTCTACTGAATAGTAATGGGTATAGTATCCATAAACAATATCTGTGGAACAAATCTTGGTCTCAACAAAATTAGGTATTGTTATAACCTGAGGTGTTCCCCAAGTACTGACATATACTATTTCTAGGATAGGGAAAAGTCATGTAACATAATTACATACTTGACCAAATACCAAAAAGATACCAAAAGGAATATCCTTAGGTTTTTAGGATATTTGTATGTTTAAAATTAAGATGGACTCTGGGTTACTTCAACAAAGGCAATATCGAGTAGGTCACCCATCATTTCCATAACATTATTGTTTTTTATTTTGCTCCTGATCGGCTACACCTTTTTTTTCAAATCACTTCTTAAATCGTAAGCCAAAAGATTTCCAAGTCAATGAGATATCTTTAATTTATTTGGAATAGGCAAACTCCTATTGGCATTAATTTTATTAGAGAGCACCCCACGTTTTGCTTAGGTATGAGTTGACCGTCACTTCGGTCAAATTTTAACCAATGTTCCCAAACGTCACTATTACTTATTACACTGTGGTCGTTAACGAATCCATTCCTACCGCCACTCCCCTTCTAAGTGAATCTACAAGAGGAGTTCACTTAGGATAAGAGTCCCCATACATTTTCTTTACCGAATCCAGATGAGGAGGCTCTAAAAGTTGATTCTTTTTTTGACGGCTTAGACCCTTTTTTTCTTTCGAGGAGTCAAGCATCTCAAATTATCCTTGGGAAAAGGTAGAAGCAAAAGATGATTTATGTACGAATGACTTCAATTTTTCTCTTATTCCAGAGGATATCAAAGACAAGACAAGTTGACTAAGAAGATCAGTCAATTTTGTAGTTGGCCTAGCCAACCTGAACAAATAAGGGGCCGCATAAAAATAGGAAAAATAGATTATGGTTGACCAGAAAAAGAGGGTGATAACCCTTAGATATAGAGACATGGGTACTTGAATGCCAATACGTCAAACAAAGCGAAACCAAACATGACAAAAATGAAGGTTTGATATGTCACCCACCGACTCTTGTGCCTCTACTCCCCAATATCCAATCAACTTGTGGCCATCATTGAGAGGCATCTACAGGGTCATGCATAACTCTCCCTCCCCAAGGAAGTAAATCTCGTCCATCAGATATTGAATTTATGAAGATCAAGGAGTTCGTAACTACTCTTGACTTGGCCCACATGGATACAAAGGTTGCCTACTTTATTGCATCGATAATGATTTTTCCCCCTGGAATGATATGTCTAAGGGGGTTCTCCGTTGAATGGAATAACAAAGAAGACTTATGGCATAACGTATTGGTAACTTACATTCCTTATTTGGAATTTTTGATGTCTAAATTTGGGTTTGATAGTTTGGAATGATCTTAGATAATGTTATCCAAAATTTATAATCACGGATAAATATATTAAACTAAGGAAATGAGCATAGTATAGAGAGATACAAAGGTTTTATGTGGTTCCCGTCACAAAGAAGGTTCCAACATCCATGGGGGGAATGTCACTATATCTTTAGGGTTTGATACAGTCTCTCAAGAATAATGTATAGGGTTAGAACGAAATGGTTCTGTCTCCCAGCTAAGAAAAGTAGTAATATATTTATAGTAGTTGGAAGTTAAGGAGATAGAATACCATTATACAATAGGTATTTACATCTCTACACAATATTAGGCAACTGAATATTTATTTATGTGCATATGCATAGTGACTTTTGAATATACCACATGTGTTTCTTCACATTTACTAATTATTCACCGTCGTGGAGGTGTCGGCTAGATGGTCAACCACAAAATACCTGAGTTGGATAGGTCTATACACTATTTGAGTATTCAGCGATAGTGTTCACAGGTGTCACTATTTTATTGGTCCATGTGGAATAATGATTTTAGGCTATAACAAAATCCCCCAATACTTCATTCTTGATGGGGGTAGTGAAAGGATGGAGTATGCTTCTTCAAAAGATAGTCGGCATCTTGGATAGGTGTTGGTCGGCTACCGACCTCACGGACTTGTTAATTTTAATCTGTCATACTGAGGCAGTGGTAATTTTTTAAATAGTAAGATAACTAGCAAACTATTTGAGGGTATACTGGTCTTTTAGGAATTTGGGGAAATCGGATGTCGTTGATATCTTAAATAGTGGTGCACTTAATTGTTTCAACCTTGGAGCTAAAGGGACATCGTCATACTTATAAAAGTTCTCTCCCCCTAATCTCATTTAACTTTGAATTTAAAACTCCTTTTCTTACAATTAGGCTTTCTATTTTTTAATAAGAAGAGATCTACGACTTAGTGTTTGTCTTCACTACAATAATCTTTTTTTTCTAGTATTCTCCTTTCTGAGTTTTTTAAATGGTTTATAATGGATGAGAGATCTTTGGAGGAGTTCAGAATAGTACGTAAGATTCCTGAGTGGGTAGGAATAGAAGTTATCACCAATTCATGGGACTTGTTTGCTTTAGAGGAAGGTTATTGGCCTCCCATAATTTTTTTAGTGGAGTGTGGGGTAACTATCCCGCCTAATCTCTTATTTATTTAATTTTATCAATATTTTGATGTGTACCCGGCCCAAGTGGTCCCAAACACATGGAGAGTGATAAATTGGGTTAATCACATTAATGAATTATATAAAACTCGTATAGGCATAACAGAATTGATGAACTATTATAGTTTGGGAACCACAACATATAGTATTTACTATTTGAAGACCAAATATTCCAACAGGGTGTGGTGGTTAATTTTCATGACTCTAATAAATATTATTATGATTATGCCTTGATTGTTAAAAATTGAAAGTTTGCCCCTTGTCCTGAGGGTGGAGAATACACTGGGCCATGTTGGCCTCCGGAATGGCGTGGCATAGGTCGGCATCCTTATTATTTGCATATTTTCTACTTTGTTCTTTTCAATTCATTCATTTACTAATCATTATTTCTATATTGGTGTTTGGCATAGAAAAGGAAGAAAACATTCCACCTGAATCTAAGGTGAATTTTGTTGATTTGAAGCTTGTATGGTCTATTCAATAAAGATTTAAGGAACCCCATCCTTTCTTGGCTTCAGTACTATTAGATTATCAAAGCTCAACCATTTCATTTATTGCCCGATTGATAGATAACATTCCTATAGCCCCCATAGACTTAAAGGAGTCAACCTCATCTTCCTCGATTATTGCATCAGAGTCTCCTTTTCAGTTGGAAGGGAATCTAATTGTTAGAGGTACCTCATTCTCCTTTGAATCTTTGGATATAAATTTGGTGTCTACTTTTAATCCGTCCTCAAAAGAGACTGTGAAGATAAAGATCCCTAACCTTCTTTGTAGAGCGAAGTCTCCTTCACTGGTCGAGAAGAAGAATGTTAATGAGGGTAGTTCCAAATGCCCTATTGTGGTGGTGCCTGCTGAGGTTAAAACCTACGAACCAAGATTTATGAGGTTGAAGAAAGGACATGCCAACTTGTAAGAACAATTTTTTAAGGATTATTCACAGCATAGATTTAGGCTAGTTTGGCGTATCACACACCGAGAAGATGAACCTAACTCAAGCATCTCCAATTTTAAAGACTTCCCGATATCTCAATTAGGTATAAAGAAATTTATAGTTTAAATAATCTATGGAATTATATTTTAGGATGTTTATTTTTTATTAAAAACCAATGGGAACTTTTTGTTTTTGAAAATATGTTTTCTAAGATACTGTAGGCGAAGTTTTTAAAAAAATAATTTTTCATTTATGTTGTTCAAACGACATCACAAAGTCATTAGATCCCTCATTTGAAGCTTGGTTCTATTTTGGATCAAATGACATGCTACTGGTTTGATTTTGTTTACAACGTTAATAATGAGATGGCATCTCGTTCGAATGACATCCTTATGTAGTATGAATGACCTGCTCAACTTGTTCGAACGACGCACCGACTTTTACAAATACCTGTTTCGTGTTCAGAACGTTTAAGACTTTTGACATAACATTTTCTACATAACTTTTGCAAAAGTTCTTCACATTTTGTGTTAAAAAACATTTGTTTTAATTCACAACAAAACATCCTTGAATATTGTTCTTTTGAATTAGTTTAAAACCCTAAAATTTTTTGTATCTATTGCATACACCTTGGTAGAGAGGATCTCCATTGCTGACTCGTGATACCTACAGGGACTCACTACTGAAGACAAAGGCTGAGGCTGACGGAGGACTGCAGTAATGTGCTTCTTACAAGGATCATAGTTGTTCGTTAGATATTTTTGAATAATAGCGCATTATAATTGTGTCGGATATCAAGCGGTTTATAAGTAGACTATTTTGTAAATTTCAAAGTGAATAAAGTTTTTTCCCTTCGTTTTTTTTTTTTCTAAAACTTGGCCTTGTCATATTTGCTTGATTGATTTATCTGTTTTATCACCATAGATGCATATTTATGATAAATAGATCAAATCGATTTAAAATTGTCTTCCGCATTTAAAATTGGTGTTGCAATCTTTGTTTGAAAATTATTTGTATTTACAAGTTGGTATCAGAGCTTTTAGCTCGGGATTTTACACTTTACAAATTTGTATCAAAGAAGGTTGCACAAAGTTATTATCCTTGATCTTTTTTAACTTCTTTTTCGGTGGTTGTTTATTCATCTCTCCCATGCTTGTGTTTTTTTCCTGATGGATTCTCATTTGAATTTGAAGTTTTGCCGAAATATTTGAATTTCTTGAAAATCGTTTTTAACAATGTTTTGGAGGTTTTGCAAACTATTCAAAATCAAAGAGATATCGTTCGTGAGAAGTTTGGTTCTTTATATGATGAATTTAAATCTTTAAAAGTGGCTAAAAGGGAGAGTGATGATAGAGTTCTTTTTTTAGAAAAAGAATTAGATGACTTGAAAAATTCTAGAATTTGCATTTGTGCCAAAGAGGATAAAAATATTTTGATGAATGATTTAAGGCACGTGATAAGACTCTTAAGGATAAGTTTTCTTTCATGTGTGAATAAAAATATGAAGAGGGAGTCCCTAAAATATGAAGAGTCTAATTCTTTGCTTGAGTAAAAAAATTTGAAGTTAAAAGATGATTTAAAAGACTCAAGTAGTTTGTGTACTGATAATAATGGCTCATATGTTTCAAGTGCTTCTAGTGCTAAAGCCAAGACCATAGTTTATTTTCAGAGGGTCAACCAAAACCAAGGACGTTAAAAAAGATAATTTCATAGGTGACATTCCTCCCATTTACACATGTTCACATTGTGGTAGGAAAGGTCACCTTAGGCGTTTTTGTTTTAATATCGGAAGAGGTCCTGGGGAGATTAAGGATAATGTCCCATCGATTCCCATAACCCCTCGAGTTAGGTATACACCTGTTTGGGGTAAGGAAATCATTTTTGTACACGTTAAATATTAGATTGGTTGATTCTCATATGCTTGCACACGATGCTTCATAGGTTATTTCTTATGGTTGATTGCTTGCATGATTTTGTTTGTCATACGTTGGTCGTGCTTCATGATATTTGTTTGTTAGTGTTATGACATGTGTACTTTTTGTATTATATTTTTCTTTTATTGAGCCATATTTGAAAAATACAAAAATATTTTTTGTTTATATATTTTTTTTAAAAAACAAAAAAAATAGTTGTTTGAAAAATTCAAAAGATTTTCGATTTTTGTGTATTTTAGTTTTATACATTGGGGGGCATATTTATGTGTTTGAATCCAATTCATTATGCAATTTCCATATGTCTAGGACATTTAGTTATGACTTTACATGCTTAGATTTTTCTTAACCATGCTTATGGAATTGTTTCGAACTTGACTTGCTTTATAAATTTGACTTTGTATATGCCTCCACACACACATGCACGTGCTTATTGGATTTTGACTTCATGATGTACATTAGCTTAGTGAGATGTTCTCCTATTAATTTTGTCATATATATGTTTTATTTGACTATGGAGGATTTGTGCATGTAAGAACCATTGCCCGTGAGTATTTATATAGAATGTAGAAAAAATGATGAGAGTACACGGGAAAGGGTTGTGAGAGTATTATGAACTCATCACGAAAGTCACCATTTTAAAAGAGACAAGAAAAAATTAAGGCAATAAAAAGAAAAATATGCCAAAAGGGGCCAAATAGTTTAGTTTGATGTGATCATTCAAAAGAAAAGAATAGAATATAAATATGATCATGTTTATAATTTGAGGGTGTTTGGATGGAAATAATCAACGGGTTTGCACAATGACAACGAATCCTAGTTATGCTTATTTTGTCATGACACTATTGATTTGTAGAATTATCAATATTCTAGGATTGTGTGAATTGTGCTTGTTTTGTTAATTAAGTTCAAATTTAATTTTCAATTGAGGCTAAAGCTTAGTTTGATAAAGTTTTGTGGTCAATTAGAGCTTCTTGAACATATTTGAGTGTTTGGGTTGTAATTCATTTGTGACTAGTTCACACCCATTCATTCCATTCCACATGTTTGGACACATTGATACTATGCTAGTGTGTAAAGCTTATGTGTTTTGTGTCATGTTTTATGGTCGTTTATACCTATATATATGTGCCGAATTTGCTTCGATACATTTTGCATATATTATATATGGTAGTGTATGATATTTTTGTATGTTTTATATTTTTTGGAGAAAAATTAAACAATTTCAAAACTAGTTTGTGTTTGTTTGCCTTTGAGATTATCATTACGCATGCTTGATTTATATCTTTTTGTGATGATATCTTTTCTTCGACATGATGCTTCGTTTTTCATGATTTTTTTCTACTTCTTTGTCTATTTGTCTATTTTGATAAAAAAAAAGTGAAGAGAAAATTAAAAGAAGTTTGATTTATGGGGGAGTACTTAATTATAAGTTTTACCTTGTTTCAAACTCGATGCGTCACGAGGGTATATTTTATTGTCTCGTGTGTGTTGGTATTTAAAAGCGGAATTCAAGACATATCGATGAACAAAATATTTATGGAAGTTGGGAAGAAGAAGAAGAAGAAGAAGAAGAAGAAGAAGAAGAAGAAGAAGAAGAAGAAGAAGAAGAAGAAGAAGAAAAAGAAAAAGAAGAAGAAGAAGATGTTTGAAGACAAAGAGACTTATGATGTTCCGTTCTAGGGTTGGGAAGGTTATTAGTATTTTTGTCATAGAAGATTTTGATATTTACTCGGTGTTTAGTCATGTCTATTTGTTTTGTAGCAGAATAGCCAAAGGGGGAAATTTGTAAGAACAATTTTTCTAGGATTGTTCATAGCATAGCTTTAGGCTAGTTTGGCATATCCCGTTACAAATCGTCACGCAATGAGAAGACGAACCAAACTCAAGAATCTCTAAGTTTGAAGACTTACCTACAACCCGATAAGGTATAAAGAAATTTAGAGTTTAAATTAATTTATGGAATTATATTTTGGGATGTTTACTTTTTATTAAAAACGAATAGGAACTTTTGGTCTTCGAAAATATATTTTCTGAGATACTGTAGGCGGAGTTTTTAAAAAATTAATTTTACGTTTATGTCATTTAAACGACATCCCTATGTCGTTCAAACTACATCACGAAGTCGTTAGATCCCTCGTTTGAAGCTTGGTTCTATTTTGGATCAAACGACATGCTATCGGTTTGATTTTATTTACATCGTTAGTATTGAGATTGCATCTCGCTCGAGCAACATCCCTATGTCGTTTGAACGACCTGCTCAACTCGTTCGAATGACACACCAACTTAAAGTTTTTATAAATATATATTTTGTGTTCGAAACATTTAAGAGTTTTGACATAACTTTTTATGCATATCTTTTGTAAAGTTCTTCACTTTTCATGTTGAAAAACACTTGTTTTAATTCACAACAAAAGATCCTTGAATATTGTTCTTATAAATTATTTTAGAACCCTAGAAAATTTTGTATCTATTTCATACACCTTGGTGAATAGGATCTCCATTGATGACTTTTGATACCTGCGGGGACTCACTACTAAATATGAAGGCTAAGGCTGATGGAGGACTACGATCAAGTGATTTTTTTTAGGATCATAGTTTTTCATTAGAGATTTTTGAAGAATAACGTATTATACTTATGGGGGATATTAAGTAGTTTTTAAGTTGACTCACTTGTAAATTACTACATGAATAAAGGTTTTTCCTTTGGGTGTTTTTCCTGAAACATGGCCTTGTCGTATTTGCTTGTTTGGTTAATCTATTTTGTCATCATAAATGCATGTTTAGGATAAAAAGATAAAATCGATTTGAAATTGGCTTCTGCATTTAAAATTTGTGTTACAATCTTTGTTTGAAACCACCTTGCAATTATTTGCATTTACAAATTGATATTAGAGCTTTTAGCTCGCGTATTTTTAACATTCTCACAACCGCCAAGAGTTTCCACGGAAAAGCTAAGACAACTAGGTTTCGATTGGTGATGCTTTTGTTGCAGTGAATCCTAGTTTTACTTTGATTTGTTTGAGGGTCCTTTATGCCGATAAGTCTACTATTGCTGTCCTTTTAAGGGCTAGACTTTTGGAGAGGGCTAACCATAATTTGGCCATGGTAATTATATCGTCTCTTGAATTTATTCCATTTTTCTATACCTTGACTTCCTTGCCTTTCTTGAATTTTGTATTTTTGGTTAAATATGATCCAATTATGAGGAGAGATGACTAGCTGGGGGAATTCTCGACAGATTTTGAAGCTTCTTTTAAGGGTTTTAAGGATTCCACAGATACTTCCAAGAAGGCACATGTGAAAAAGTAAGATAAGTGTAAAGGGATCATAAAGAAGATCGAGAATGATAAAAATAATAAACTAAAGTCTTTAAGGAAGATCCTAATATGTCCTACCAGGCTAAGAAGACTATTTCCGATGTGGATGGTAAGTATTAGGGTCGAAATGCAAAGTTTAAGAAAGATAAAAAGGACATTTATACCTGAGGATAAGATAAAGCCTTCTCTACCGTTGTTGTGCAAGTGCAGTTCTTGAAGAAGTCGTCCTTGAAGGAAGGATGGGACACTGCTCTAGATAAGGTCAGCACCACTTCAGACTGTAAGTTGTTTTAGCAATACAAACCTGGTACTCCTCTTATGGTTAATGAGGAGATAGATGATGAAGAAATAATGGCCGAATCATCTATGGCCCCTGATGTGGTGGTGACAGCTTTTGGTACGGAGGCATCTCAGGACAAGGAGAATGTATAGCCATATAGGATTATTTATTTAATTTATGTTTTGTAATACCAAACTTTTTGTAACATGAACTAGTTCCCCATTTTATAATCCTTTCAATAATTTTAATCGAATTTCTTTTTCTTTCATATGAATGATGTTGATGCATGTTGTACCTTTTTTTTACATTTCATATTCATGCCCCCCCCCCCCCCCCCCCCCCTTTTCAATTTAATTATAGGAGGGCCATTATGGTAGCTTTCAAGAGTGACTTGTATAAAAGGTGTGTTTGGATCTTTGGGCCTAGTTGTGAGGATCTGAAAAAGGACGATCATGAAAAACTGCACGGACTCGATGCCTCCAATCAAGTTAAAGAAGCCTACTTCCATTAACATTGGTTATTCAACCTAACTGTGGTGACCAATGACTCATACTATGAAATGATACTTCAAATACAGAAGCCTCATAAGGATTCTTTGGCCAGTTTAATGGTTGATTATGAAGAGAAGTTTGCTCGGCAGAGCAGTGAAAGTGGTTTTTACAAAAATCTATAATCCATATATTTGGCTTCTAATAAAAAGGAGTTTGTGATGAAGTGTGAGGTAAATAGTGCTCGGGAAGTAGCTAGTTTTCTAGAGGATGAAAATAACATATTGATGGATGAATTGGAAGGATTAAAGAAGTCTGAAAGTGCCGATCAGAGAGAAAAGGTTTTTTTTCTTGAATAAAAGAATACTAGTCTAATAGAGGAGATTGAGAGGTTAAAGAAGTCCAAATGTGTCCAATCATCTAGGAAGGTCCTGATTGCTTGTCCCATAATTGAAGAGAAAGGGACCCGGAAGAATTTGCTAACCAGGCTAACTAGATAAAGAACTAGACGGCTAGCATCAAGAAATTGAATAAAAAGTTTGATTGCCTGAATTTCAATTTTCAAAAGCAATCGCGCACCATTTGGATAAATGGGTATAATGAAGCCTTGGCACATATGGGTGATTAACTGGAGAAGGCTAAGAGATAAGGGTACAAATGGGGTTGGCTTAATGATCTAAGAGTGCTGAAGGTGCCAGAAAAAGACACTTTATGGTATTGGTAAGACCCTGGTGGTCTAGATCACCCTACTCCTCCATTTAAATTGGACACCAAGTGGATTCCCACTAATAATATACCCATAAGTATGGTTAGGAAATATCTTAGAGGTTATGTCCTTCATGGAGAAGACACTCTCATTCGACATCTGTATTTGGTGGACAAACCCATCTCTAGTAGGCAAAATAGGCTTAGGGAGTTGAGATCTATTATTCTTCCTTCAGCTTTGGATGTCCCTCCCGAAGGCATGGAGAAATCCTTTGGAAAACATCCCACGAAATGAGAAAATCATGAGTTGATTTTGTAATGATGAATAAGAATTTGTAATAATGTCGCATTTTTCTTTTTCTTGAATAAAATCTGAGTTGTTACTGATATTTTTGGGTGTGATTGTGGCCTCCCAATAGCTTAAAGGTTAGATTATGTGGTCGGCCAGCTTTTGGCTGACTAGTCTACTTAACTGGTTACCTGTTGGATAAACCTAAGTTGTCGAGCCTTAGGTTCTACTAACAATTTTATGTTCTTCTTAACGGATCTTATCGTTTGACCATGTGTTTATGTTAGTTACCATCGGCAACCAAATGTCACAAGATTTTTCCCTAATTTGGTCGGGTAAAACTTCTAGATCTTGAGTTTAAGAAGTCATACCGAAAGTTTTAGGATTAGAATATTCTTGTTCGTGGCTTATAAAAAATGAAGTCATACATGAAGTTTTATGATTGCTCTTGTTAATTACAAAATTTAAATTAATTTTGCCCTTGGATTGGATTTACTTTTTTATTTTTTTATTTTTTAGATTTGTTACATCTCCCATTCCCCCAGAAATAAAAACACGAAAAAGGAAATCAATTGATCTTAAAATAATATATTTTTTCATTAAGACTGAAAAATACATTCTACAAATATATGGAAAACTTCAGCTCAAAATTACTGGTAATATTGCCTCAAATGTTCAGCATTCCAGAGGTTCTTAAATAACTCTTCTTCAAGAGTTTCAATTCGATAAGTACCTGGTCGGATGACTTTAGAAATATCGTAAAGACCATGTCAGTTAGCATCTAACTTGTTTCCTTTCTGGTTCATAACATAATTTCCCTCCTTTAGGTTGCTCGACTTCACTATCCTATTGTAGAATCTTATAGTACGTTGCTGATAGGCTGCCACACATAGTGAATCGTTCTCTTTGACCTTTTAAAAAAGTTTAAATATAGACTTCTCGTGAGTTCACTCTTAGGAGAGTTAAAATTGAGCACTCTATGATTGGCTAGACCAATTTCGATGGGTACCATAGCTTTTGTCCCAAATAACCACATATAAGGAGTTTAGCCAGTGACTGTCCTCAACGTTGTTCTATAGTCCCAAAGCACACTGTGTAATTCATTGATCCAGTATCCTTTCACATCATCTAGCCTATTTTTCAAGCCATCGAGCAGCGTTTTCTTGGTTATCTCTATTTGGCCATTTCATTAAGGATGATAAGGTGTAGAGTGCAATTTTTGGATTCTGGACTGAATGCAGCAATTCTTAAATTCCTGATTATAGAATCGAGTTCCATAATCTAGGATGAAGGCACATGGCATACCATAGAGATGTGATATTCTTTCATATGAATTGGAAGACTCTCTTATAGGGAATTTTAACCAAGGGCTCAAATCCTCCACCCATTTGGTGAAGTAATCTGTAACAACGACCAAATATATAAACTTTCCTCTTTTCTTCGGTAGGGGGCCGACTAGGTCAATTCCCCATATAGTAAAAGGCCATGGATAGCTAATTGGTCTTAATGTATCGCCCAATCGCTTGAGGGTAGTGGAGAACTTCTGACATTTTTCGCACCGCCTGGCGTAATATCCTTAGGTATCACCTTGTTAGACCAATAACCTTCCAGCTAAATGAGCTCTATAAGATCCCTCATATAGGTCTTGCATTTATGAATCCTGAATACATATGATCAATGACACAATGAATCCTCTCTTGTATAGGACTCCTCCTTCCAATAAGTAGGTGGTTACATTACACCTTAACTTTCTTTCTTTTTTTGGATCATCTGGTAGATTGCCTTTTTCAATATATCCCTTAATGGGATCCATTCATGAGGGGACCAAATATATTATGATAAGATTAACATTCTCTTCATTGATAAGCCTATTTGTTAGGATTTCTATAAGAATGGTCCTTTTCAACTTTGTCCTAGACGCTGAAGCTAGTCGAGAAAGCTCATCTGCTCGGACATTTTTAATCCTAAGTACTTTGACAATTCTCACTACTGGAAACCTAAATATTTTGTGTTGATCTTTTGCTAGGTATCTTATCATCAATTCTCCTCTGACTCCGTATATCCCCATTACTTAATTGATAATCAACTAGATATCATTATGGGCTATGACCTACTCGGCGCCCAATGAAAAAAGACAATTCAAGGCCTGTAATCAACGCATCATATTTTATCTCATTGTTAGAAGCTTGGAATTGAAACCGAAGTGCATATTCCACATCTATTTCATCAGGAGTATTGATGATCAATCCTGCACCTGTACTAGTTGCACATGAAGAACCGTCTACGTACATCTTCTATATAGGCAAATCTCCATTTAAGTTCCCTTTGAAGCACCTTATATCTTTGACTCACTTGAGTCTATATCATATAGGTGCTCATCTATCTTGAAAATAGTGACAAAATTGAGTCATACCCCTTTTCAAACCAACAAGCCTTCAAACTTTTCATTTTGATTTCCTCTAATATTCCAAAGGTATATACACCAACACCACACCTAGGATCATTTATGTGTTGCATATGAGATTGCATTCTTCATAATTTGAGGGTGTGTGAGTTAAATCCCTTTAAAATAATTTTTCATAATTTTTGGATACGTTAAATAATTTCTAAGATTTTTTAAAATAATTTTTAGAAATTAAAATTGGCTTTTATAAAGTTTATGGGTTGATTTGTAAATTCATCAAGTTTTTAAAAACCTGCTTGGGTAGAAACCAAATGTGCTTGATAATTGTGTGGGTATAATTTGTATTTATAAAAGTTCAAAAACACGCGTTTTATAATCCATCACAGCCATACACGTGTTAATGTCACAATGGTTGGATTTGTGTTTTCTTGCCCTCACATTCCTGTGTTTGATTGTGAATCGTTAGATTATTTTAATCTATGGCCTTCATGCATTTTAACCTGATCCTTGTGTTTTCATTTAAACCAATTAGAGGCTTTATAATTAAGGTGCATTGTTAGCCGTCAGATTTACCTTGACCTCTTGAGATTCAATCGTGACCATTCATTTGCTTCGAAGTTTTAAAGGCTTCCATGGCTTAGTATAAATACATGCCTTATGTGTTGCGATTACAATTTTTGACTTACCTCACCTTTAAGAGAAAATAAAGAGAGAGAGAGAGAGAGAGAGAGAGAGAGAGAGAGAGAGAGAGAAGAAAACCCTAAACTAAACTCCGACCAAATCTCACCAGAAAAATATTCCAGAGAGTGTGATAGTTCGAGAGTTGTGAAGACCATTCCTCTTCTATCCTTTATCACTTTTGCAACTTAATCACAATAGTTTGATCTCACTTTCTCTCATAGAATACTGAGATTGACGTTCTATGATACATTCCACGTTTATATCTTTCTTTGTTTTGATTTCTTATTTTGAGAAATCATAGTTTTGTTGGTTGTTTTCAACTGTTATGTTTTCAAACCCTAAAACCAATAAAACAGCTTCTGATTTTGGTTTCTTTGAACAATCAGACTCAGATCTTGTTTAAGATCTTGATTGGGGATTTACACTTTCACATATTTCACATTTTGTGAAATAGGTTGTACATTTTTCAAAATAGGAAAGTGTTTAGGATCTTAGCTCGTGCTTATAGTAATATTCCCTTTTGATTTGTGGATATATTGAAAGATCCAAAGTCTGATAATTTCGAATGAACTGATTTTGCAAATATTTACATATCAGTGATCCGTTTGTAATTTGATTACCATTATGTCTGTAATTAAGTGTGTGTGAGTTGCATGCATGTGATTTAGAGCACATCACCACTTACACCTTCACACTACTACACTAAAAAGTGTTAGTATTGAGATCCTGGACTTTTGAGTTGACGTAAAGCTAAAAGGAGTAATGTTAAAAAGCTGAGAGAAGATCAACAACATCAGAGCCTTGGAAGAAGTCAGAAAATCCAGAGGAGTTGGTACATTTCTAAACTTAGAATTAGGTCTGATTGTGTGTCTTGATTGTTATATAGTTTGTAAATTGTTACTCTATTTTTATGGATTTTTACTTTTGAGGTATAGAGACCTCCATGGATGTTTCCCCAATTGGGTAGGGTTTTACCACATTAAAATTATACTTGTATACTTCCTCTTCCTCTCATCCCTTTCTTGAGGTTGTGTCAATTTAAGTTCTTTATAAGTTTTGGTTTTCAAAACTGGTAAACCTATACCTTAAATAACTCGTTCATACTGTTTTACAGATATTATGTTTAAAATTTGTTTTAAGAAAATAGTTTATTCAACAAACTGTTCGGAGCCATTTAGATAGTTTAATCTTCAATTAAACGACTTAAGTGGTATTTTTTTCACCCTTCACTTAGGGACCCATACTTGAACACTTTTTTACTATACTCCTAATACGATTTGCCTTCTTCTTGCTCAATGGATGTTTCAGGTTTGTCTATTTTGGAGATATATTTTGAACAAGTCTTCTCGGGAGGGTTTTCCTTTGAGCTCTCTTTCGAAGAAGTCTGCCCGGCTAATTTTTCTTCTATCAGAATCTGGTTAACACATTTTTATCATAAGTGAATTCGACTATGAAATTCGTTATTGCTTGTCCTTTTACTGTCGTCCTGGGTTCATAGTGTGTATCATATTCTTTAAGCTCCACTTCTCATGCCATCAATCTCCCTGATTTCTTCGGTTTGTGAATGGCTTATCGTAGCGACAAGTCCGTGTAGAGAACAATAATGTCTACTTGGAAATATACTTTCATTCTATGCAAAGATTCAGTGAGGGACAAATCAAGATTTTCTAATCATGAGTACCGTATTTATTCTCCTCGGAGGCCATGATGGTATAATAAATCAATTTTTGTTTTTCGCTCTCCAGTCAGATAAGCGCCAAGCTAACTGCTAATTCAAAGACTGTCAGGTATAAGTATAGTTTCTCTCCCATGAGCGGTTGAGAGATAAATGGTGGAGATCCCAAATATTAATTCAATTATATAAAGGAATTCTCACATGCTTCATTCCACTCAAAAGTATTTCTTAGCACCTTGAAGAAGGATACACACGTGTCACTAGCTCGAAAGATAAACCTATTAAGGGTAGCAACTCTTATAATCAACTTTTGTACATACTTCTTTGTTGAGAGAGATTGCATGTCAATAGTGATCTAATTTTGTGTGGGTTGGCTACAATATCTGTCTGATTTACTATGAATCCTAGGAACATACCTTTATGTACACCGAACATGCATTTGATAGGATTGAGTTTCATTTGGTGTTTCTACAACTGATCAAACGCTTGTCCCATATTTGTAATTTGGTCGACGTCTTTCTCGCTCTTAGTGAGCATGTCGTCCACATATACTTCCATGTTTTTTTTCCAATTTGTTCTTCAAAAACTTTATTCACCAACCTTTGGTATGTTTCCCCAGTGTTTTTTAGCCCAAAGGGCATAACGTTGTATCAGTAAGTCCCTCGGCTAGTGATAAATGAGGTCTTGTCCTTTTTCTCTAGCTTTATATTGATTTGGTTATATCCTGAGTAGGCATCTATGAAACTAAGCAACTTATATATGGTTTTGGCATCAACCAATTGATCAATTCTAGGCAACGGGAAATGATCTTTTGAACAAGCATTATTGAGATCCGTAAATTCAACAAACATACGCCATTTGTTGTTTTTCTTCCTTACCATTACCACATTAGACAACCAATCAGGGTATTCGACATCTTCAATGAATTATCCCTTATGTAACTTATCCACTTCTTTTTAGAAAGCCATGTTTTTGTCAGAACTAAACACGTGCCGCTTTTTCTTAATTGGATTAGAGTCCTTGATGATATTTAGTTCGTGGAAAATGAATTATGAATTAATCCCTAGCATATCCTCATAGCTTCAAGCAAATACACACTTACGCTCTTCAAGGAATTTTATTAATTCCAATTTAAGGTTTGCTCCAGAGATGAGCCAATTTGTGTAGTTCCCTATGGGCGATTGTAAGGACACAAATTTCTAATTGAGTCCTTTGTAGTTTTGGCTCGATTCCGGACAAAAACATTTGAGTCATAGGATAGAGTTCTTGGCCATCCTTCAAGCCTATGACATACTAAAGTTGAAGACGTAGCGGCCAAGATTATTAAGCTTCATCAAATGCCGAGTTTATTATGCCTAGTTTCTACGTCAACAACATTTGTTCTGTTTACTCCTAAGGTATGAATGCATTACAAATTTATATAGGATCTTGGAACAACTTTAATTGGGTGTAATTTTTGTTTAAACTGTTGTTTATTTTCAGAAGGTGTCTTTAAAACTTTAAAATAAAGTTCCTAGGCTAAAATTGAATTTTTAAACATTCTGGAAAAGTCGTTCGATATTGTCGTTCGAACGAGTTTTTCATTCGAACGAGAATATCGTTCGAATGAGACTTCATTCGAACGAAAATCTCGTTCGAACGAGATTTCAGGCGAGAAATTTTTCTGGCAGTTTTGAGCAGTTTTTCCCATGCTTCTACTTACCTTTACCCGCTAACTTTTGGCAGAAGTTATATGTGCGGGAACCAAGTTTGAAAAACTAACTTTTGACATTTTCTAAACACCTTTTAGAGAGAACATTTTTGAGAGAAAATTCCCAAGTTCAAAAGTTTATTTTTAAGTGTTTGTAGTTCACGAACATTATTTAAAAAACACTTTCTTACACCCATAGTTTATGTATTCCAAGTTTCCATATAAATATCTTGCTTGGAGTGTTTGGCACCGGGTTTACTCTACCATTGAAGAGTTCGTTTGGGTTTACTTCTACATCCCTCAAAGAAGAAGTCCGTTATTTTGCTGACATTCTCATATGGTGAAAGGCACCATGTGTGGTTGACGGTGGTTCCTACAGCTTCATTGGTGGATTCTAAGGTTCCGGAGAAGTTCGAAATTATCGGCTAGGCAGAGGTAGTTACAAGAAGACTCGTCGGGGATTGAAGGAGTCGAATCGAGTGTGGTAAGTCATCTTGCTTGTAATTATAAATTTCGTACTTAGTGGACTTAAGGTTAGGGTTGTCTGATGTTTTTTCTCGTTGTGGGTTTTTCCTCATACATCGCGGCGTAGTGATTTATTTATTTTATCTTTTGCAAAATTCACCGTAGATGCATGCTTAGGGAAAAAGATAAAATTTGGTTTATATCACTACTTACTTAATTTGGTGCTAAATGAATTTGGGTAAAAGTTTATTTAATTCAAGTCACTAATAATTGGATAAAATTGGTTTGGCCTAACTTGAGAATATTTAAAATATGGTTTAGGCAAATTTCTAGGCCTTGGATTAAATTAAGTTGGTTTAAGTGAAATTAAAATATGTGTATGTTTAATCTTATTTCACCTGGTTTAATTTTAATTGGAAAGAAATTAAAATTTGTTGTTTGTAGTTCTTTTATTGAATTATCTCGCTTCTGCATCTTTAAAAGGAAATTGAATTACTTTTGTTTAATATTTTAAAATTTGGGAGCCTCGTGTTCCAACAAGTGGTATCATAGACGGAGTGCTAATTTATCGCGTCAAAGATCCGTTTTTTGACTTTTATAATTTTTGTACTCCTTGTATTTTTAGGTGGTTCATTTTTTACTCACTCTCATTTTGTTTTGTATCTCTCAATGGGACGTCTTAATGATAATTTTTCCATTTCTAATGATAATGAAGTTTTTGATATTCGAGAGGAATTTAATGGGCTTAATAAGTGTAATGAAAATTTAAGAGAATTAAATGTAAGATTTGCAAAAAGAATTAAGTTTCTTGAAAATGAAAATTTATGTTTGAAATATAAAATTGAACTTTTGTAAATGTCGCTATCTCAAAATGATATTTTTCGTGAAAATCTCATGGACATAAATTACTATTATAATATTTTAAATTTGTCCAAGAAAGAGAGTGATAGTCGAGAAAAGACTCTTAGGGACAAGTTTGCTGACATTGAGGGGGAGCGTGACAACCTTCTAGGAGTTATAGAAAATTTAAAGGAGTCCCGTAAAATTGAGGAGTCTAATTTATTACTTGAGTCCAAAATTTTAAAAATGAAAAATGACTTACAAGACTCGAGTAGTAGTTGTAATGGTTTTAGCTCAGCCTATTCAAATATTTTTGTTACTAAAGCTAAGACCATTGTTTGTTTTATAGGGTCAACTTTATCCAAAGACTTTAAAAAAGGTCACAACTTAGGTAACATTCCTCGTGTTTACACATGCTTGCATTGTGGTAGAAAAGGTCACCTTAGGTCATTTTGTTTTGATATTAAAAGAAGTCCTAGGAAGTCTATTTCTAGCATTTCATTAGTTCCCAAATCCCATCATTTTAAATATACATCTATATGGATTAGGAAATCATTTTTAGATGCACTAGATATTAGATTTGTTGATTATCATTTGCTTTCACATGAAACCTCCCTTGCTAAATTTTAAGGTTGAATGTGTTAGTTTTATTTGCATACTCTATCTTTTTGTGCTTCATATTATATATCATTGCTAGGTGTATTCATGTTTAATCATTTGCTAGTCTATGCTCCATGCTTAATCACATGCTAGAATAATGATTTTTGTTTATCTTTTGCATTATAATTCTTTCATTTTAGTTTCCATTAAATGAAAAATACAAAAATATTTGTGTTTATCATTTGTGTTTTATCTTTTTAGTAATGTAAGATTAATGAAAAATACAAATGATTTTCGTTTGTCTTTCGAGTAAATATTTTTATTTTTGGTTAAAATTTTCAGAAACTCAAAAAGATTTTTTTGTGTATTTTAGTTTGACACACTCTATGTGGCATATACTTGTGTTTGAATCCCTTCTTTTTTGCTCCCATGTGGCTAGAACTTTTGGTTTAGATTATCAATCCTTAAAATGTTCTTTACCATGCTTACATGGAGTAGTTGGATTTTGTGTTGCTTAAATGGATTCTATTTTCATATGCCTCAATTCACACATGCACGAGCTCACTTGAAATTTTAACTTCATATGTATATTTGAGCTTTGTGAGGTTTTCTCCTTCTAATCTTCTCATATGCATGTTATGTGACCTAGGAGGACTAGTGCATGTTAAAATTTGTTGCACGTGAGATTTGTGTGACACACACATACACACACACACACACACACACACACACATATATATATATATATATATATATATATATATATATATATATATATATATATATCTGTGTGTGTGTGTGTGTGTGTGTGCACGGAAAAGGGCTCCGAAAGGAAACTTTGTGAGTAAGCCACCGTTTGGATTAGACATAAAAGAAGTACTTGGTCTAAAGGCCTAAAAGAAAATATGGCATTAAAAGAAAAATAATTTACCAAGGCCTAATTTGTTTAGTTGATTTACTCATTCAAAAATAATATATGCTTATTGATGGAGATTGGATGGTATATCAACGGTTTGCACAATACCTGTTTATCCTAGTTGTACTTTCAATGTCATGACTCTATTGGTTTGTAGAATCATCAATATTATAGGCTTGTATGCATTGTGTACGTTTGTTCATTAAGTTCAATTTATAATGTCACGTGAGGTTATATTCAAATGTGATGAAGTTTATAATCAAATGAGAACTCTGTGAACATGTTTTAAGTGATTGGGTCTAAATTTAATTGTTACTAGTTCACACCCCAACACTTCCGTTTCCGTATGACACATTTTTGCCATACGAGTGTGAAAAGCTTATTGTATTTTATGTCATGTGTGGTATTTATACCTAGTATATGTGCTTGTGCGTTAATGATATTTATTATCTACTCATATACGAGGTATTCGATTTGTCTTTGCGTTTCTTTCTAGTCCATCTATGCTTTTACTTCATGATTGGTATCTATCTTGTTGCATTGTTTGTTGATATCACATGCTTAATACTTTATGTATCATATTGGTATCATTTTCTTGCATCTTAGTTGGTATCCATTATTATTTGTTGTATTAGTTATGATTTTGTTACTCATAGAATTTCATCTTCTTATCACTTTAAACATCATGTTTAAATTAGTTCTATCCTTTGTCTATTCCTGAACAAAAAGGAGGAGAATGATAGGGGGAGAAATGGTATCTAATCCTATTGTAATATTATCTAAGTTTAGTAGATTTACCTTAGGGTGAGAGCGTTATCTTCTTAGGTCGATCATATTTGATAAAGGGGAGAATTAATTGAGTAGGATTAATTATTTATTTGCATTTAATATTTTGATATTCCCTATGCTTTTGATAGTTTGCTTAAGTGTGCAAGAATTCTTCTAAATGGCAACTTTCATCATCGGAAAAGATATTGACCCTTGGGTTATTCAAGTCAAGCTATTGTAATTTTATTTTGGGTGGGGTATTTTTTTTAGGTCTAGTAGAGCTTGACGGACCTTTAGGATTTTTTTTTGTTTTTGTCCCGGAATAGCTAAAGAGGGAGATTTGTAAGGACACAAATTTTCAATTGAGTCCTTTATAGTTTTGTCTCAATTCCGGACAAAAACGTTTGAGTCATAGGATAGAGTTCTTGACCATCCTTCAAGCCTATGACATACTAAAGTTGAAGATGTAGGTATGAATGCATTACATATTTATTTAGGAGCTTGTAATAATTTTAAAGCTTCATCAAATGCCAAGTTTATTGCGCCTTGTTTCTACATGAACAACATTTGTTCTGTTTACTCCTAAGGTATGAATGCATTACATATTTATTTAGGAGCTTGGAATAATTTTAATTGGGTGTAATTTTTGTTTAAACTGTTGTTTATTTTCAGAAAGTGTCTTTAAAACTTTAAAATAAAGTTTTTGGGTTAAAATTGAATTTTTCAACATTCTGGAAAGTCGTTCGATATTCTCGCTCAAATGAGAATATCGTTCAAACGAGGTTTTCCAATGAACTGCCTCTGGAACTTCGTTAGAAGTATCGTTCGAACGATATTTCAGGCGGGTAATTTTTCTGGTAGTTTTTTCCATGTTTCCACTTACCTTTACCCACTAACTTTTGGCAGAAGTTATATGTGCGGGAACCAAGTTTGAAAAACTAACTTTTGACATTTCCTAAACACCTTTTAGAGAGAACATTTTTGAGAGAAAATTCCCAAGTTCAAAAGTTCATGTTTAAGTGTTTGTAGTTCAAGAATATTATTTTAAAAACACTTTCTTACACCCATAGTTTGTGTATTCCAAGTTCCCATAGAAATATCTTGCTTGGAGTGTTTGGCACCGAGTTTGCTCTACCATTGAAGAGTTCGTTTGGGTTTACTTCTACATACCTCAAAGAAAAAGTTCGTTGTTTTTCTACGGCATTATCACATGGTGAAAGGCACCATGTGTGGTTGACGGTGGTTCCTACAGCTTCATTGGTGGATTCCAAGGCTCCGGAGGAGTTCGGATTTGTCGACTAGGCAGAGGTAGTTACAAGAAGACACGTCGAGGATTGAAGGAGTCGAGTCAAGTTTTGTAAATCATCTTGCTTGTAATTCTAAATTCCTTACTTAGTGGACTTAAGGCTAGGGTCGTTCGAGGTTTTTTCCCGTTGTGGGTTTTTCCTTGTACATCGCGGCGTAATGATTTATTCGTTTATTTTATCTTTTTCAAAATTCATCGTAGATGCATGGTTAGGTAAAAAGATAAATTTGGTTTATATCACTACTTACTTAATTTGGTGCTAAATGAATTTGGGTAAAGGTTAATTTAATTCAAGTCACTAATTTAATTGGATAAAATTTGTTTGGCCTAACTTGGGAATATTGAAAATATGGTTTAGGCAAATTTCTAGGACTTGGATTAAATTAAGTTGGTTTAAGTGAAATTATAATATGTGTATGTTTAATCTTATTTCACTTGGTTTAATTTTAATTCGAAAGAAATTAAAATTTATTATTTCTAGTTGTTTTATTGAACCATCTCGCTCCGCATCTTTAAAAGGAAATTGAATTACTTTTGTTTAATATTTTAAAAATTGGGGGCCTTGTGATCCAACAGCGATCGTCATCCAGGATGATCATTTTCGTCGCTTCTACAGCCTGTCCTTTAACCAGATTAGCCTCCTCGTGATCTAGGGTCTTAATATGGTAAGTGGTGAGTTTCTTCGCTTCCACTTGGTCAGTTGATGTATAATAACATTCCCTAGCTTCAATTTGATTTCCTATGATTACGTCGGCCCCATAATGTGTGAGGAACTTTAAGCACTTGTGGATAGTACATAGTACCTACTAAGGATCATGTAGTAGGATGATGGGACATTATTGTCTAAGATAAAGAAATGAATCCATTCATTTTGGGTGGCAGGCCATTTGCTGATAGGAACTTTCATCTTTATAGTTCCCAAAGGATTTACCTTTTCTCCCAAAAAGCCTATTAGGGGTCTAGATAGGGTTCTAGTTTTCTATCGCGTAGTCATAATCCTTGGAAACAAGTGTAAAACATGACATCGGTCGAGCTACCATTGTTTATTATAATTATGGACACCCTTGCTTCATGTACCTTTATAGTGATGACCAAAGGATCATCATGGGGATGGAACACTCCAAAAATATTATTCTTACAAAAGCCTATTACCATCTTGTCTTTGTTAACTTTTCTCGGGCCTACCATCAACATCATCAAACCTATTTATTTTCAAAATGTATGAACATCCTTTGGCTTCATTTAATTAAGCTTTCCTTTCGGCGATTTCATCCCACCATCAACGTCACCTCTTGTAATGAAATGGAAACCAAAATAAATTATTTTTGCCTTGATCTCGGGCTCTTGTGGTTTCTTCGGCAGGTCTTAATCGCCCTCTGAGCCGTTGTCGTTGCCTCTACCTCTTTTCTTATCTTCTCTTCCTTCGTAAGGAGATTCTGATTGTCTCCTGGTGTTAGGGATGGCAATTTAACCCGACCTGACCCTAATGGGGAGGGTTAAAATCTCATTTAAAATAATATGGGTGGGTTTGGTTTACCAAAAATATTTTACTAAACGGGGCGGGTTCGTGTTTTGCAAAAATATACTCACCCCACCCCGTTTAGTACTTAAATTTACTTACCCTTTTTCTATTAACCTAATAACACTCCCACCACATATATATATAAAATTATGAAACCATAATTTAATTTACCCTAAAAAATACTCCACATCTCTCTAAATCGGAGAGTAACTCTCATATTTGTCTTCTCCTACACACCATCGAAAGCCAATGACGTCGAAGGACAACAGTGGTAGCGGCGCCCAAAATATGCAGCCCCCAACGAAGTAAACAGTTAACTCGCATGCATAAAGGATTGAAATTTGGTTAATAATTTGATGTTGTTAAACTATTGAAATACTCTTCATATACAATGACTGAGGGAAAATTTTACAAGAACTCGATGTCGGCCACATGTTTGATAAAAGATGAAGCGCTTAGATCTTAACATATTTGAATGTCCTTTTTCGAACTATTTTTTAGCCCCCACTGTGACTTCTTCATACATACCTGAATGTATATATAGGAACCAAAAATTTAAGCCTTAGATTTTAAGGTTCAACTTTTAAATTTTGGTTCAATCTCTTATATTTCTTTTCGAATTTGACCATTGTTGAGGTAGGTATTGTTAGAATCTAAGCCTTAGATTCTAAGGTTTTCTTACCTACTATTTGAGTGTGTGTGTGTGTGTGTGTGTGTGAGTGTGTATATATATATATATATATCTGTGTGTGTGTGTGTGTGTGTGTGTGCGTCTGTGTGCCAACACTATGTAGTTTAAGACCCATTTATGAAAAATTCCATTTTAAATTCAAGTTTTTATAACCCCTTTTAAAATTTGTTACTTTTTAAATAAGTTTTAAAAATGGATATTTTTTCAGGCTTGATTTGATGAGGTGGAGGAGAATGCAAAATGGTGATACTCGAGTTATTTGAGACTTATTGTGTAATAGTTGATGTTATTTGAGACTTATTTTGTAGTAGTTGATGCTATTTGGGACTTATTTTGTAATAGTTGATGTTGTTTGAGACTTATGAGTTTGACATTTTAGATTGTGTTATTTGAGACATTTTAATTATTTTGAGACTTTTAAGTTATTGTTCAAGTTTTTAGGCTTAGAAGTTGATCAGGTTGAGGTTTTGGTATTTACTAATATATTTTATTTGCTTAAAAACTAATTATTTTTATTTGTTATTAAACAAAATCATTTTTTTTACAGTAAAAAATTACAGGTTTTAACCTGTAGGGCGGGTTGGGTTTTGACCCATTTAATTTAAGCGAGGCGGGGCGGGTGGGTTAATCTTTTTTTTTTGCTGGGCGGTTTTGGGTTTGGTCAAACCTGCCCCATTGTCATCTCTACCTGGTGTTCCTTTCTTATGTCCTATCAAAAAACTTCGAAAGATTACCATGTTGGTTCAGACTTTTTATTTCATTTTTTAAGACTATGCAATTGTCCGTCGTATGTCCGTTGTTTTTGTAAAAATCATAATATATGAACTTATCTCTCCTGTTAGGGGGAGATTTCAATTTTCCAGTCCATTTTAGTTCCATGCTTCCCCTGATCTCCTCCATGATGTGATGTACCTCAATAGTTAGGTGGTATATTCACTATACTTCTTGTCTTTTTTTTCCCTCTTCGTGGGTTTCTTTTGGTCGTTGGCCATGGAACCAAGGGCCTATTTTGCAGCCATAGCGTCCTCGGCATTCATGATCTTGCCAGCTTTAGCCATTAATTCAATCATAGTCTTAGGGGGTCTTTGGCCAGAGCATAATACAAATTTTGGGAGAGTAAATCGCTCATTAGTGATTGTTGTCTTTTCCTCATAATCTACCACTTCTAGCTTTTTCTTGTTAAAATGAGTAATATATTTGCGAGTGATTTCCCTTGTTCGTTAATCAACACTTATTAAATGAGATAATCTATTGATGGGTTTACCTACAAAGAAGAAATTACTAATGAATAGATCGACAAGTTGCTGGAAGCTAGAGATTTGCCTACGAGGCAAATTGTTATACCAAATCTGTGCAAATCTGATAATAGTGATTATAAAGGCCCAGTAATGCATTTCATCTGGGACTAAGTAGCTATCGATTGCAACCTGGAATTGCTCAACATGAAGGACGGGATTAGTTTTTCCATAATACTTAGGAGTAACCACAGTTGGTTTGATTTTAGCAGGTGAGGGGACGTCCACGATAGCTCGTACAAAGGGGGATCCCTTCACAAAATGGCTTTGCAAGGGATTTTTAGATTTACCCAATTCTCCCAAACAATCTTCTAGCCATTGGATTAAACCTTTCCAGGGATGATCGTCTGGATTAGTTTTATGGGAAGTAGTTTTAACGAGTCGATCCTACATTTGTGCTGAGCTATCTTCTTGGGAAGTCAATTCGGCACGCGCGGATCCTCGCATGTTATTTCTTTACTTGACAGAATCTTCTTAACGGTCTTGCGATCTAGATGAATCCCAATAATTGTAGCCCCTATTTTCTCGAGGACCTATCCAATCAAAGGTAGAACCCGTGCTTAGTCTATCCAGGACTTGCTCTTGAGATAGGAAGAGCCCATCATAATAATTAGTATATTTGAGGGAGGAGGTCTCTCCAGGTCAGTAGGACCTATCATTTGAGGGCCTAGAATATTTGGGTCTACTTCTTTCATTCCTTGGAGCTTAGGTGGGATCTCCCTTCTGAAAGATGGAGTGGCAGCTGGCCTGACTTGAAGCATTCGAGTATATTGCATGCATTGCTTCATGTGCCTTAGTGATATTTAACATGATTCCCTGAAGATCTCATATGCCAGGAGGAGCAGAAGGATTGAAGGTGTTGCCTCCATCAAGACTTCCTTTTGGGATATCTATTATAGTTTGATAGTATGATTAAAAAGTAAAACTTAAAACAAATAGGTAGGAAATAACAATAGCTTGTCGATTCCCACACACAGTGCCAATCTGTTGATGTCTAAATTTGGGTTTCATATTTTGGAAAGATCTTAGCTCAAGTTATCCAAAATTTATAATCATAGATAAATATGTTAAACTAAAGAAATGAGAGAAGTATAGAGAGACATAACGATTTTATGTGGTTCAGCAGCTAAAAGAAGGTGTATACATCCATGAGGGTAATGTCACTATACCTTTAGGGTTTGATAAAAGTCTAACTAGAATAATGTATAAGGTTAAAACGAAGTTATCACCCAATTGAGAGGGGTAGTAATCTATTTATAGTAGTTGAAAGTTGAGATGGAATACCTTTATATAATAGGTATTTGCATCTCTACACAATAGCATACAGTTGGATATTTATTCATGTGCATGTGCATGGTGATTGTTGAATATCCCATGCATTTGTTCACATTAACTGATTTCCCACATTAGTGAAGGTGGTCAGCTAGATGGCCGACCACAAAATACCTGAGCCAACCAGGTCTATATACTATTTGAGGATTCAACGATACTGTTGATAGGTTTCACTATTTTACTGGTCCACTTGGCTTAGTTTTTTTTTTTTTTGCTATAAAAAAAGTTCTATTTTTTGCAATTTTCTTAAAATAATTATTATCTTTCCTTTGCACAAGCTATACAAGTCACTCAAAATCTCGCAAATAGAGTCTCCCATCTGAGGAAAAGAAATGACCAAAAGTTCTATTTTTTGCAATTTACTTAAACTAATTATTATCTTTCCTTTGCGCAAGTTATACAAGTCACTCGAAAGCTCGCAAATAGAGTCGACCATCTAAGGAAAAGAAGTGACTGACTTTTTGAGTCTAACAACATTCTGAAGAAAATGTTGACGGTAAAAAGATAGAGCTGACCGATCTCAGTTAGAATTTGAAGGATGAAACAGCCATTAAGGATAAGGTTATGAAAGAGACTCGGGAGACTCAACTTAAGTTCAGCCGAGTAGACACTGAGTTGTCCAAATTAAATACTTCCTTTTATCAAAAAGTATTACAGATATTGATCCTCCAATGGAAAAATAGGACTCTAGAGAAGGATAATAAGGACGACCTTAATAAGGCTTACGATGAGGGATTTGAGGAGGTAGTCCAAGAGGTCACATCGTAAATGGATTATTGTAAGTCAGTTTCCTTTAATAAAGGTTGGGTTCCCTATTTTTAAAGGAGTAAAGTACCTAAATATGATTTAACCTACACTGAAAACCCTCCATTGAATAACCCAGGGTGAGGGGTGAAGATCTTGAAGCCCTTATCATTGATCCAGCAGCCTTTGATCCTCCTATCATTGATCTTATTGATGTGGAAGAAAAATAGGCTACGGAGGAGACTGGACAAACTATAGATAACATGATCAGGTCATCGTTGATCCCACTACTCTGTGTGAGGGAGTAATACCATTGAAAGACAGGGGTTGGTAACCCATGGCTCTTATTTGTGTTGTTTTTCCTCTTTTTTTATCTCTTGCGGAATGTTTGGTCATTCTTTTGTAGGCATACGTCCATTTTTCTCTTATGAATGAAAGTGTTTAAGTTTACTTCATTGTCCCAATTTGCGTTTTTTTTCCTAACACATTCAGTATTTTATTTCCCTGATTATGCCTTTGCAAAATATGTTAGTATATCATGTTTAACTATTGCAAATTAAGTTGATAGTTCATTTGATTACAGATCATGTTAACATTGGAAGTTAGTTTTATCGTCCATTTTTTAGAGATGCCCCCAATGGAGGTGACCATTCTTTTTAAGACACCATATATTTTATATGGATTTTATGCATATTCTGGATTGACCGACCCAAATTAAGTTATACCACCATTTTTAGGTGTGTTTAATGTCAAGCGTAGGTGGACAACTAAGTTTTACCACCCAATTCTTAGGTTTGTTTGCCTCTTCTAGGCCGACTAACCTAACTTGGGTTATACCACCACTTTTAGTTGGGTTTAATGTTAGGTTCTCAGGTAACTGACTAGTTTTAAGTCGTACCACTGCTTCAGTGGGTTTGATGCCAAACATAGGCGACCAACTTACGACTAAGTTATACCACCCAATTCTTTTGTGGGTTTAGCCTTTTCTAGGTCGACTAATCTAACTTGGATTGTACCACCATTTTTTTGTGGTTTCAGTGGTAGGTTCTTAGGTGATCGACTTATTCTAAGTCATACCATTTCTTGAGTGGGTTTAATGCCAAACGTAGGTGACCAACTTTCGTCGAAGTTATACCACCTAACTCATAAGTGGCTTTTACCTCTTCTAGTCTGACCAATCCAACTTGGGTTTTACTAACATTTTTAGGTGGGTTTAGTGTCAGGTTCTTAGGTGACCAACTTGTTTCCAAGCTGTACCACTGCTTGAGTGGATTTTAGTAAGTAAAATAATGAAATAATATTTACTAAAGAAAATACTTCATTAATAATAAATCGTCTTATTGTACATAAAGAAAAAATGTTAATGATCCTTATCTAATAATAAAACTTCCTAAGGTTCATGGTATTCCATAACCATCGGATTGTTGTTTCATTTAACTCTTCTAAGTAATATGATCCGCCACTACCTTTTGAAGTTACTCTGTAAGGGGCTTGATAGTTTGGTGTTAGCTTCTCATATGAAAGTCTCATTGCCACTAGAAAGAGATTTCTCATAACCTAGTCATCAGCCTGGAATTCTCTGACCTTGACCCTCTTGTTATGATGCTTTGACAATTATGTTGGTAAGTTGCTAAGTATATAAGAACCTTCTCCTATCCCTCTTTGGCCAAATCTATCTCATGAGCCAATCGATCATCGTTGTCACCATCTTCAAGAATTTATGACCCCAGAGTTGGGAATATAATTTCGATTGGGATGATGACTTTCGTACCTTAAGTTAGAGATTATGGTGTTTCCATTTTTATCCTTTGTAGTGTTATCTTATACACGCAAAGGATGAAGGAGAGTTCATCCACCCATCTTCCCTTGGCATTTTTTAATTATCGCTTGTTAATGATCTTGGCCTAGCCATTACACTAAGGGTACATCAATGATGTATAGTGAATTCTTATATCATGCTCTTCATAAAAGTTTGGCAAAATGTCATTATCGAACTATGTTCCATTTCTTATGACCAGTTCTCTTAGGATCCTGAACCTTGTATTTATGTTCCTCCATAAAAATGTTCTGGGATTTGCTTCTCTGATGTGGGTGATAAGCTCTACCGCCACTCACTTTAATAAGTATTTGATTGCAATTATAAAGTACTTCTTGTTTCCAGGTTCGATTAGTAAAGGTCCCATGATATCCATGCCCCATTGAGAAAAGGGATAAGGACTCGTGAGAGGGTTAAAGTCTTTGATCAGTTACTTGATGATCGAGGAGAACTTCTGGAACTTGATTAACTTTTAGGTGAACTTCAAGGCACCCTTTTTCATTAAAGGCCACCAATATTCCTGTGATATCTCCCTATAAGAGAGTGACATAAACCCATTTTAGCTTTATAACTACCTTCATGCATCTTGCCAAGGATCTCATCCATTTGGTTCGGATGGATGCATTTCTGTACAGGATTGGTGAATGATAGTCGATAAAGTTTTCCTTCAGAGTTGAAGCAGATATTCATAGACTAGATCTTTAACTTGTGTGCCTATTTTTATCTGATCACACATCGCCATTATTCAAATAGGTGATGATCGGATCCATCTCTGATGAGGTTATCTTTGTTTGCAAGACACCCATCACTGGTTTTGGTTCATCAATAATTGGACAATATATGTACTATACTTAATTTTTCTCTTTAGGTGAGTGTCAAAGGTGGATTCTAATATATCCCATGCATCTACATGATTGTTATTATTCCTTGGTGGCTACTCCATGAGGATCGCCGAAATTATTAGTGGAGACTCCTTACTTTGTCTCTATAAGGGAGCATCTTGGGATTTTCTGCTCCGTACTCTCCGCTGAGTTGATTTGAAATCAATTGATAGTAATAATACACATCTATATGGTGAGCCCTCAAACTGATAACCCTTTGAGTACCATGGATCATAGCTTCATATTCTGACTCCTTATTGGAGACTTTGAACTCCAATCTGATTACTTGTTCTAGGAGGCACCCTTGAGGTATGAAAAATACAATTCTAACTCCGATACCATGATCATTGTATGCCCCATTAATGAATAGTTCCCACCTTAGATCATCCTCATTGATTGTTAGTGAATCCAGCATTAGGTTCAACTCCTCCTCATTTCTTGGTGGTGATGATGAGAACTCGACCACAAAGTCGGCCGAAACCCATCATTTGAAGGAAATTTGCGGCTCATACTTGATGTCTAATTGTGCTAGATCCTAGGACCACTTTATCATTATATTGGATAGATCTTCTTTTTTAAGAGACTTCTTGAATTGATAAGTCGTAGGGATGGCTATCGTGTAGGCGTCGAAGTAATGTCTCATCTTCCTGAACAGTGTTACTAATGCCAAGACCATTTTTTTAATAGGCATATATTTAGTCTCTACCTAAGCAGAGTATGACTGATATAGTAAATAGGACTCTACTCCCGTTTATGAACTCTCACTAATACAGATAAGTACAAGTAGAGGTCTGTACCAATCGTGGGAGTTGACAACAAGGGAGGAGATCCTAAGTACCTTCTAATTCCTTTAATATCCATATGTCACTTCTCTGTCCAAAATGTTGAAATTTTTTTCTTCAGTTCTTAGAAAAATGACTGACATCTATAGGGCAACCTGGATATGAACCAGTTCAAGGAGGCTAATATCCTAGTGATAAATTGTACATCTATGATGGCAGTCAGCCTCTTAATGTCCTGCAGAGCCTTGATCTGGTCTGGGTTAGCTTATATTCTTCTTTACATCACCAAGTACCCTATCAACTTGACAAAACTAACTTCGAAGACACGCTTGGAAGCGTTGAGCTTCATCTTGTATTCTTATAGGATTGTGAAGTTCTTCGGCAGATCCTTGATATAATTGGCCACTCGTTTTCTCTTGACAAACATGTCATCAATGTATATTTCCAAGGTTGTGCCGATATTTTTCTTTAATATCTTGGTCAAAAGACATTGGTAAGTTTTCCCTACATTCTTCAAATTGAATTACATTACTTTTTAATAAGTAATCCCCAAGGTATTGTTCAATGAATTTTCTCTTGATCCAGGCTGAATAATAGCATCTGATGATACCCAGAGTATGCGTCCATGAAACTTGTGAGATGGTGTCTGAATATTGAATCCGCGAGATGATCTATTCGGGGAAACAAAAATTATCTTTTGGGCGGTTCTTAATGAGGTCTGTGAATTCTATGCATAACCACCATTTTTTGTTCTTCTTATTAACCACTAAGGTGTTGGAGATCCAATGCGAGAATTAAAACTCTCTAATGGAGTTAAATTCGAGGAGGTTTTCAAATTAATTTTTAATAGCTTTGATGTTTTGTAGTGCCGACTTCCTTGGTTTATATTTAATAGAATTGACATTTAAATCTACATTCAGCCGATGACAAGAAATATTTGGATCTATCTTTTGAAAATTATAGGGTTTCCATGCGAAGACATCATCGCTGGTCTTAATTAAGTGGATGAGCTTCTCCACTTCCTCCCTGAGTAATTATAATAAGATCAAATTGGATTTATTCGATTAAGATGAATTAGACCTGGCAAAATGAGGCACGACACGACACGACACGACACAAAATTATAAGTTAATGGGTTTAGTCTTATCGGATTTGGGTCATTAACGGGTCAACACGGTAGAACCGTTATCATAACGGGTCGTGTTTGGGTTTGTACTCTTACACGATTAAACCCGTTTATACCCATTATCACCCGTTAGTGGTACCGGGTTTTATTGGGTCGTGTGACCCGAACCAATATTACACGGGTACTAACGGGTATTAACGGGTACTAACGGGTATTAACAAGTACTAACCGGTATTAACGGGTACTAACGGATACTAACGGGTAATATAGGGTCACCCAACCCGTTACCCGTTTAGACCCGTTAATATTAACGGGTGTTAACGGTTCGGGTCGTGTACCCGTTAATATTAACGGGTCGTATTTGGGTATCATCATTTGAGCCGTTAGTATTAACGGGTCGTGTACGGGTTAAGGGTGTTTTCACCCGTTAACCCGACCCGTTAACCCGTTAACACGACCCGTTGACAGCTCTAAGATGAATCAAGAGGAACGGTGATGAGTTCCTCCATTACTCGTTCGATAAGGGCTAACTAGGAATCTTCCACTTTTGACCGAATGCCTTTTGGTTCTATTTGCACTCATTGTCCTCTAAATTATCATCATTCAGAATCTTATTAGACTGATCTTACTTCATTTTAATGGTGCCTTTGAAACAACTACGAGTCACTGCTAGATCTCCCCGGATTTTCATGATTCCCTAGTCGCTCAAGAACTTGAGTTTTTAGTTAGTAGATGAGGGGATAGACTTTATATCATGGAGTCAGCCTCTCGTAATTTACCGGGTCAATTTTAACTGGCATCTTGATATTCCTCGAAAGAGTTTCCACATCTCCATTAAAATTGATAAGTGGCTCAACCTTAGTATCAAGGTCTTTGATACTGTATTTAATCATGTATAGCAAACTCATGTACTTAATCTCCAATGAGATTACTTGGTTGATCAGAACCCTCCTAACATGAAAATAGACAATTTTAGAATTCAGGACCAACACATCTTTATGCAGAAAATTCACACCAACCAAATCGTCATTAGTGAACATTATGGCCCGATCAAAATCTTTATCCTTGTTCTCCTTTTTGGACAAGACAGGCTTGGATACTTTTACCTGAAATGCCTCTTGGATACAAGATGTAATTTTGACTTTCTCCTTGATTTTTTTTCCAGTGCATTATGAAGGATCGATGTAGCTATGAATGGAACTGACCAGTACTGCAAGTGGGAGATCATTTTCTTCCTTCTGAACCGAGCTTATCTTGACTACATATTTGGTCTTGGCAGTGTCAATATATTCTTTAAGGTACCCAGCCTAAAAGAGTTCCTCCAAATGACTATTGAACATCTTAAAATTATTCAAAAGGTATCAACAATCCTGGTGATAGGTGCACCTAAGGTTTGCATCCATGTCTCTAGGATTACTGACTATATTGGGTGGCCTCTTAAGATGTAACTTGTCTCTGGTCTGTAGAATCAGTTTGTAGATAGGATCCTTAAAATAAGTCTCCAATGCCTAGAAACTACTTTCATTAATTAGCGCCTTCAATCTCCCCTTACAGACGTTACATTATGATCCCTTCTTCACAGGAATAAACATATTTCCCCCTTGGAGTTTCTCTTAATGTTGTTATTTTTTAACTACTTAGAACCTTGTTCGCCTAGATCCTATGTTGTGATGAGTTCATCATCTACTTTGGCATATTTCTCAATACGTGCCATGATATAGTCTATAGTCTATGATGGCCTCTTCGTCATGGATTAATAGAGATCGTCCAACTTGGAAAGGCCAAACTTGGAGTATGATAAGGTGAGTTATTTATTGCAATTGTCTATCTCGTTGAATAATTCCCAGTATTGTTGTGCATACTTCTTAAGGGGTTTTCCTTTTTTTCCTTTTTGAGAGAGATCAGTGAGTCCGCCTCTTTAATTGCTTTGATAGTACTGATAAAGGGGGTTGTGAATTGCTCGATCAACTCTCTAAATAAGGAGATTTATATGGAGGATAGCTTCTCGAACCATTTTAGACCAATTTATCCTAAAGTTTAGGGAAAGACCTAGCAGATCAATGATGATACTAGAAACAGCACCACCAGATAAGGTGTTGAGAAGCTCAAGCAAGTGATAACAATGGCAGCACAGGAGAGTATATATATATATATATATATATATATACATATATATATATATATATATATATGTGTGTGTATGTGTGTGTGTGTGTGTGTGTGTGTGTGTGTGTGTGTGTAGAAGGACGTGAGGAGAAGGGGATGAACACAGAAATATAAGTGGTTTGGCAATCGCCTACATCCACTGTGCAGATGAGTGTAAATATCACTTATCAGAAGAGGGCTCTAATGGCCTTAGTAATACAATCACTCCATTTTTCTCTCTCTACTGTCAATGCAACAGAGTTTGGGTAGGATTTATATTTTTGTATCTCTTATAAGGTAGGATAAGACAAGTATATATAGTGTTTGGGGGGTGTAATGTACCCCCCAAGCATGCAATGAGCATGCGTGTGATGATCTAGCCAATCTAATGAAGCCATATGCCATTGTCACATGTAGAGCATGATGATGAAATATTTCCTCACGTGAGGGGATTGATTCGGTTACAACTAATTTTATCCACGCATTCCCAACCTTGCACGCGCTTATAAATTCTCGGCCTTGTGTCCTTAATTGGTGAAACCTCAGCCTGGAAGACTATGAGGTTGGTGAAGTCCAATTGTTGCTTTATCTGAGGTTAATATTGATAATGACCTCAGGTCAGGTGGGATGGCTGAGGTTAGGTATGAGATATAACGTCGGCTAGGGACGATGATGATGTTAGTAGATGATTGACCCCATGAGACATGCTAATTTCGACTGGTGACCGCAACGTCGGTTGGGGCCGATGATGATGTTGGTAGAGGATGAGACCCTGCTGACCCCGGTTGTTGACCATCCGAGGTTGGTGTATGAGGTTGATGAAACGTCGGCTAGGGACGACCTTATGAGAGATGATATTATTGATGATTTTCTGGATGAGATTAGTTGCTCTGAGTAAGAGGGTGCATTTTGGGCATATCAATCAAGATGTCATGCAGGCTCAAGAGAGATATTATTTGGTAATCATGCCTGATGTGATGGGCATGATCTGCCTTCTCTTCATAAGTTATGAACTTTGAAAACAAAAACTTGTTCAGAGGCTCTGAGGTATCTAGCTTGTGAGTGAAAGGTAAGGTTTCTCCATGCCCCAGTTCCATCCTAGCAAGATCTTTTGGACTTGGAACTAAAATTATTTTCATTCGTCCTCGAATTATTTGTTACTAAGATTCTAAAGTTTGTCACTCCTGACTCTATTAATCTATTCTTCCAGACTGGCCGAACTAATGCCCTGCATAGATTTGGTTGGCCAACCCTATTTGACGTTACAGCTAATGGAGTTATGTACCAAAGAATGATGAATATGTTGTGAGTTAGTGTGACAACCCGAATATAATTATGATAAATCATGTTTAAATCATGATTTTCTTATGTGATATGAATAATATGTTATTAGTATATATAAAATGTAAGTAATTATGTTTAGTTTAATCCTACCTTCATAAAACATAAAATATCGAATTAGTTACAAATGTGAAATTTTAAAGTTTTGGGGCGGAATGTTCCTGTGTTGGAGGCTAGTTTTGATCTTTATGACATAACAATGAACTTGAGGTATAAACTAGATATTTGTAGATATATGATTTAGGTTTATAACAAAATAAACGGTTCATCGAACGGACATTCGAGTGGGAAGATATTGTCTTTTTACGAACAGGGGGTAAAGTAGTCATTTAGCCTTAAATGATATTTTGTTTTATATAATGCCACATGTTATATTTTGATTGGCTGGGAAGGTTGGTGGATTTGGCCGACTTCAAACCCTTATAATTACCTCCTTATTCATCAAAGCTCATCCATGAGAGATTTGAAGCTTAAAGAAAGAGAGTTTTGAAGTTTAGGAAGAAAGTGTGAGGAGAAATTGAAGAAAAATTCATAGAAAAATTATGTAAAAGCCCCTAAGGTATTTCCATCCATAAATCTTGTTTATTTTTTTTATTACTTATTTAAATGATTGAAATAATCATTTGTTTACTGAAATTCCATGTCTTGATATGTACTTATGGATAGATGCAAGTTTAAGTAAACATGAATGTGTAAACCCTTGAGATTGTTTTTTTTAGGAACCTTGTTCATTCAAACTTCCATATATTTCTCTATACTTACTGGAATTGATTGATTCCAATTGTAGATTAACCTGAACTCATATATGTATGACATATCCTAAAATCATGTGAAAATACCAAGAAATGAGTCTTTGGTGAGAATTTGAAGTTCGGGTATGAAATCTGCCCTAAGCATGAAAGTATGACCGGCATGTGTTCGATGTTTTGCTTGACATAGCAAACGAACCTTAAAAATTATGAAAATTTAATTTTGTATTGTTAAATATGTTTAGTGATGTTGGGTAAAATATCATAGAAATTAATTATGTATAAAAATTATGAAAATTCCTGGATGTTGAATGAACGATAAAAGAGCCTATAGGGCAGATTTGTTATGTGGTAAAGAAATGGGCATATCTTGCTCTAGGAGACTTGAAATGATGTACCGTATTTTGTATTGAAATACTAATATGATAAGTATTGAATTACCAAGAATAAATGAATTTATATTTGGTCTATGATTTGGTTATGTTAAATATATTAACATGGGTTTGGATGGAACTTCACTTGTGATAAATGATTTGAATGCAATCATGTGATGCTTATGGATTGAATTATGTTTAAATCATTCTTTGGATTATTTCTATTCTTATGACGATACTAATATTCTAAGAATTATAGGAAGGGAAGAAGAGATGATTGAACAAATACCAGATAAAGGCGACGGAAAAGCGAGTTAAACTATCAAGGACACTGTACTTATGATTTGTTTCATATATAAATATGAATATAGCTCTAAGAGCAGGATTTGTTTGAATACTTCGGTATTCAGGATTTGTTTGGGTCTCATGATCCTGGATTGGTTTGAATACTTCGGTATTCAGGATTTGTTTGGATATTAAAATATCCAGGATTTGTTTGGGTCTTATGATCCACAGGATTTGTAATTGCCAATGGGCAGAATTATTTGAATCTTATGATCCAGGATTTGTTATTGCCAATGGGAATAATTATTTGGATCTTATGATCTATGATTTGTTATTGCCAATGGGCAGGATTGTTCATATTTTAAATCTACATATTAGATATAGAATTGTTATTTCATTGTAGGGAAGGAGTACCTCACTAAGCTTAATGCTTACGATTTATATTTTAACAATTTCAGGTTTGTATGGTGCAGCTAGAATACCATATGACCGGTAACTTTGAGAGTTGCACCGTTGGAAAGAGCTGGGGTTTAAATATGGGGATTTTATCATTATCACACTGAAGATTTTAATATACTCACGCATTGTATATATTGCGTTAGTATGGATTGAGTTGATGATTGTGAAATTTTATCATAGTTAATCATAATATTTTATGTCCGGTTAATTATGACTCTGATATTGATTTCATTATGGTATAATAAAAATATTATGTTCATTACACACAGTGTGTAGAAAAATATTGATAAATGAAGTATATTTTTCAATGGGCTCAAGATTATGATCCAATTATTCCAATAACAAATGATTAGTATGGATATTGGGTTTGGGGTGTGACGCTTAGTGGTATCAGAGCATGGTTATTAATTCTGGACGTGTGTGACGGTTAGATGGCAGTATTGAGTTGATTGATATTTATGAATTGTTTATGTACTAACCGATAGTTTAGTATTATAAACTATTTATATTGGTTGTTAGAACTTTGTTGTATTACATATAATTCCAGATGGAACCTGGGAATGGACAACCTAGAGAAGAGGGAGCAACTTCTCGTACAGACAATACTGAAGTCGAGCAAAGTGTTGCTGGAAGGGCTAGAGTGCAGGAGCTGCCTACAGAGATGCAAATAATGTCACAGGCAATATTGAGGATGGCAGAACAACAAGAAAGAAATATGGCGCAAATAGCAGAACAACAGGCTAGATATCTAGAATCAAAGACTGTGGCCAGGATTGAGAAAGAGGCAAGGAAAGAAATGAAAGATTCCATGCATGAGAAGTTTTTGAAGTTGAATCCTCCAAAATATTTAGGGTTAGTTGAACCTATATAAGCTGAGATGTGGGTCAGAGATCTAGAAACTATCTTTCCAGTTATGAAGGTTCCAGATAACCAGAAAGTGAATCTAGTTGTGTTTAAGCTCAAAGGAGAGGTGAAATATTGGTGGCAAGCCAGCAACCATTTGGTGCCCAGGATGGAAGGTACTGATGTTATTACTTGGGCTGAATTTATTAAAGCTTTGTATGTTAAGTATTTCCCTAAGGTTTATAGGAGGGAGAAGCTGAGGGAGTTTATAAATTTAACCAAAGGGAATATGTGTGTGAGGGAGTATGATGCTAAATTTACTACTTTGTCTAGATTTGCTACTAAGTATGTGCAGGATGAAGAAGATAAATGTAGTAAGTTTAAAGATGGACTGATTTGGCCTATTCAAAATAGAGTGTCCACTTATGAGTTATAAGATTATGCTTCTCTGGTAAACAAATCCACGATAGCATAAAGGCAAATGAACCAAGGGGTGGCGAGTAGAGAGAGTTTAAAGAAGAGTAGATTCAACGCATCTCACTCTAAGAAAGTGAGGGTGGAAGTGTTAAGATGGAAACTCATAAATTTCAGAGAGGTGGTGGAGATAGTGGTAGAGGTCAGGGGAGATTGGGCAGAAATACCAGGGGTGGAGGATCTTTTGGTTCAGCCAAAAAATCAGGGAGAGGTGAGGCCCCAATAGGAGGTGTTACATGTTTCTTTTGTAAAGAGGAAGGGCATTATTAATTTGAGTGTCCTAAGCTTAAGGGAGTGGAATGAAACCATTGTTATCAAGTGGGGCATGTTAAGAAGAATTATCCGCAGTTGGCAGAGACTCCAACAGCACCTAGTGAAGCAGCAAGCAGAGTGTTACCTCCAGGCAGTGGAGCGAAAAGTGTGGGCAGAGGACAATCTAGTAGTTCCAGGCCAGGTGGACGAGTTTTTACAATGAAAGAAGCTCAGATTACTCCAGATGTGGTGACAGGTACACTTTCTGTTACTAATAGAAGTTCTTATGTTCTGATTGATCCTAGTTCCACACATTCTTCTGTGTCATATGCATTTTCCATATATCTGAATAGACCATGTACTCATTTAGAGGTGGGGTTGGGTATTTCCATGCCTATGGGGGATATGATTGTAGTTGAATATGTTTTTCGTGATAGTGTTTTGACTGTGGAGGTTAGAGATACAGTTATAGACTTATTTCCATTGGGTATCTCTGATTTTGACATAATTTTGGGAATGGATTGGTTATCCAAATATCATGCATCCATGGATTGTTTCCGTAAGGAAGTTATTTTTAAATTACCTAGTGAGTCTGAATTTAAATTTGTGGGGGAAAGGAAAATTGTTCCTAGTTGCATTATTTATTCTATTCAGGCAAGGAAATTATTGAGTAAGGGTTGTGAGGGTTTTATTGCATATGTTCTTGACACTGTGAAGGGGGTTTTACAATTAGTTGATGTTCCTATAGTACGAGATTTTCCAGAAGGGTTTCCTAGCGAATTTCCTGGATTATCGCCAGAGAGAGAAGTTGAATTTAGTATTGAATTAGCACCTGAGACAACACCTATTTCTATGACACCTATTGAGTTGAAAGAACTCAAGATTTAGTTACAGGATTTACTTGATAGGGGGTTCATACAGCCTAGTGTATCTCCATGGGGTGCACCAGTTTTATTTGTGAAGAAAAAAGATGGTACCATGCGTTTGTGTATTGACTATAGGCAACTGAATAAAGCTACAATTAAGAACAAATATCCTTTACCTCGTATAGATGATTTGTTTGATCAGTTACAGGGTGCTAAAGTGTTTTCAAAGATAGACTTGCGATCAGGTTATCATCAGTTGAGGGTGAAGTGGAGTGATATTTCTAAAACTGCTTTTCGTACTCGGAATGGTCATTTTGAATTTCTAGTGATGCCTTTTGGAGTGACTAATGCTCCAGCTGTATTTATGGATCTTATGAACCGGGTACTGCATCCTTTCGTTGATTCATTTGTGATAGTTTTTATTGATGATATTATGATTTATTCACGGGATATGGTTGAACATGAAAAGCATCTCCGAACTATTTTGAATGTGTTGATAGATAAGCAATTGTATGCTAAGTTTAGAAAATATGAATTTTGGCCATCAAAAGTTGTATTTTTAGGCCATGTTATTTCTGGAGATGGTATATGTGTTGATCGCAAGAAGGTGGAAGCTATTGTAAAATGGGAGAGGCCCAATAATGTCACTGAGGTGAGAAGTTTTTTGGGTTTAGCTGGGTATTATAGAAGGTTTATTAAGGAATTTTCTTCAATTGCCTTGCCAATGACTAAATTGACTCGGAAAGATATTAAGTTTGAATGGAATTCTGATTGTGAAAATGGTTTTGAAGAATTGAAGAAGAGATTGGTAACTGCACCTGTTCTTACTATTCCACACGGTGGAGATGGTTTTGTTATTTATACCGATGCTTCACATCAGGGGTTGGGTTGTGTTTTTATGCAGCATGGTAAAGTTATTGCTTATGCTTCTAGGTAGTTGCGTACACATGAATGTAGTTATCCTACACATGATTTGGAACTTGTTGCTATTGTGTTTGCTTTGAAATTATGGCGTCATTATCTATATGGTGAGGTATGTGAAATTTTTACTGACCATCAAAGCCTTAAGTATTTATTTACTCAAAAGGAGTTGAATTTGAGGCAGAGGCAATGGATGGAGTTAATTAAAGACTATGATTGTACAATTCACTACCACACAGGGAAGGCAAATGTAGTTGCAGATGCTCTGAGTAGAAAGGCTTCGAGCAGGTTATCTTGTATTCAGTGTGCTAGAGTTTCCCACATCATGGAGTTGAGATTGATGGGAGTAGAATTAAAGTTAACCAATGGGGACAGGTTCTTTGCTCATGTAAGCGTGAGGCCTTTGTTAGCTACCCGTATTCATGATTTGCAAAGTCAAGATCCTTTTCTTAAGAAGAAACGACAAGATGTCCGAGATGGTAAGTCTGAAGATTTTTGTATTGTGAATGATGGAACTTTATTGTATAAGCAGAGATTATGCGTGTCTAATGTGTGTGGATTGAAAGAGGAACTTTTAGATGAGGCTCATAATTTCATTTGTACTATGCATCCTGGTATTACTAAAATGTATAGGGATTTAAAGGAGCATTATTGGTGGAATAATATGAAAAAGGAAATAGCTGATTTTGTTGCTAGGTGACTTATATGTCAGCAAGTGAAAGTGGAGCATCAGAAGCCTACTAGTCTGCTTCAGCCATTGCTAATACCGGAATGGAAATGGGATCATGTAATGATGGATTTTGTGGTTGGGCTTCCTCGATCTCAGAAGGGGTCAGATTCGATTTGGGTAGTGGTGGATAGATTGATGAAGTCCGCTCATTTTCTAGCAGTCAAGACTACGTATACAGTTGATAGGTTTGCTAGATTGTATGTTAATAAAATTATTCGATTTCATGGAGCACCGGTATCTATTATTTCAGATAGAGACCCTAATTTTACATCCAGATTTTGGGATATCTTGCAGTGTTCTATGGGTACTAACTTGAAGTTTAGTACGACTTTTCATCCTCAGACAGATGGGCAGTCTGAAAGGACAATACAGATTTTGGAAGATACGCTTAGAGCTTGTGTGCTTGATTTCAAAGGTAATTGTGATGAATATTTGCCTTTGATAGAATTTTCATATAACAATATTTTTCAGTCTACTATTGGTATGGATCCATATGAAGCATTGTATGGTAGACGATGTCGTACACCGATATGTTGGGGTGATGTTGGTGAAAGGAAGATAGAGGGTCCATAATTGATTGAAGTCACCACTGAAAAAGTGAAGATTATTCAAGATAAAATGAGAACAGCTCAAAGCAGACAAAAAAGTTATGCGGATAAACGACAAAAATATTTAGAATTCTAGAAAGGGGATTATGTGTTTCTTCGGATATCGCCATGGAAAGGAGTTATGAGGTTTGGAAAGAAAGGGAAATTAAGTCCACGCTACATTGAACCTTATGAAATACTTGAAAAATTCGAGATGGTTACCACCGGTGTTATCTCGGTTACATGATGTTTTTCATGTTTCTATGTTAAGAAAGTATGTAGCAAATCCTTCACAAGTATTGGTGGAACAACCTATTGCGTTGAAAGAAGATTTGAGCTATGTGGAAGAACCACTTGCAATCGTCGATAGGAAAGAACAAATATTGAGATCAAAAGTGATCCCACTTGTGAAGGTTATGTGGAGAAGGCATTCCATGGAAGAAGATACATGGGAGAGTGAGGATATCATGAATATGCGTTATTCGTATTTGTTTGATTCAGACAACCAAGGTATGTTAATTTCGGGGATGAAATTTCCTAACGGGGGGAGAATTGTGACAACCCGAATATAATTATGATAAATCATCTTTAAATTATGATTAGCTTATGTGATATGAATAATATGTAATTAGTATATATAAAATGTAAGTAATTATGTTTAGTTTAATCCTACCATCATAAAACATGAAATATCGAATTAGTTACAAATGTGAAATTTTAAAGTTTTCGGTAGGAATGTTCCTGTTGGAGGCTAGTTTTTATCTTTATGACATAACAATGAACTTGAGGTATAAACTAGATATTTGTAGATATATGCGTTGGGTTTATAACAAAATAAACGGTTCATCGAACGGACATCTGAGTGGGAAGATATTGTCTTTCTACGAACAGAGGGTAAAGTAGTCATTTAGCCTTAAATGATATTTTGTTTTAGATAATGCCACATGTTATATTTTGATTGGTTGGGAAGGTTGGTGGCTTTAGCCGACTTCAAACCCTTATAATTACCTCCTTATTCATCTAAACTCAGCCATGAGAGATTTGAAGCTTAAAGAAAGAGAGTTTTGAAGTTTAGGAAGAAAGTGTAAGGAGAAATTGAAGAAAAATTCATAGAAAAATTACGTAAAAGCCCCTAAGGTATTTCCATCCATAAATCTTATTTTTTTTTTTGTATTACTTATTTAAATGATTGAAATAATCATTTGTCTACTGAAATTCCATGTCTTGATATGTACTTATGGATAGATGAAAGTTTAAGTAAACTTGAATGTGTAAACCCTTGAGATTGTTTTGTTTAGGAACCTTGTTTATTCAAACTTCCATATATTTCTCTATACTTACTAGAATTGATTGATTCCAATTCGAGATTAACCTGGACTCATATATGTATGACATATCCGAAAATCATGTGAAAATACCAAGAAATGAGTCTTTGGTGATTATTTGAAGTTCGGGTATGAAATCTGCCCTAAGCATGAAAGTATGACCGGCATGTGTTCGATGTTTTGCTTGACATAGCAAACGAACCTTAAAAATTATGAAAATTTAATTTTGTATTGTTAAATATGTTTAGTGATGTTGGGTAAAATATCATAGAAATTAATTATGTATAAAAATTATGAAAATTCCTAGATGTTGAATGAACGATAAAAGAGCCTATAGGGCAGATTTGTTATGTGGTAAAGAAATGGGCATATCTTGCTGTAGGAGACTTGAAATGATGTACCGTCTTTTGTATTGAAATACTAATATGATAAGTATTGAATTACCAAGAATAAATGAATTTATATTTGGTCTATGATTTGGTTATGTTAAATATATTAACATGGATTTGGATGGAACTTCACTTGTGATAAATGATTTGAATGCAATCATGTGATGCTTATGGATTGAATTATGTTTAAATCATTCTTTGTATTATTGATATTCTTATGATGATACTAATATTGTAAGAATGATAGGAAAGGAAGAAGATCTGATTGAACAAATACGGGATAAAGGCAAGGGAAAACCCAGTTAAACTATCAAGGTGAGTGTACTTATGATTTGTTTCATATATAAATATGAATATAGCTCTAAGAGCAGGATTTGTTTGAATACTTCGGTATTCAGGATTTGTTTGGATATTAAAATATCCAGGATTTGTTTGGGTCTCATGATCCTGGATTGGTTTGAATACTTCGGTATTCAGGATTTTTTTATATTAAAATATCCAGGATGACCCAAGGATTTGTAATTGCCAATGGGAAGAATTATTTGGATCTTATGGTCCAGGATTTGTTATTGCCAATGGGCAGAATTATTTGGATCTTATGATCCATGATTTGTTATTGCCAATGGGCAGGATTGTTCGGATTTTATATCTACATATTCGATATAGTATTGTTATTTCATTGTAGGGAAGGAGTACCTCACTAAGCTTAATGCTTACGGTTTATATTTTAACAATTTCAGGTTTGTATGCTGCCAGCTAGAATACCATATGATAGGTAAATTTTAGAGTTGCACCGTTGGAAAGAGGTGGGGTTTAAATATCGGGATTTTATCACTGCCACACTAAAGATTTTAATATACTCACACCTTGTATATATTGCGTTAGTATGGATTGAGTTGATGATTGTGAAATTTTATCATAGTTAATCATAGTATTGTATGTCCGGTTAATTATGACTCTGATATTGATTTTATTATGGTACAATAATAATATTATGTTCATTATACACATTGTCTAGAAAAATATTGATAAATGAAGTATATTTTCCAATGGGCTCAAGATTATGATCCAATTATTACAATAACAAATGATTAGTATGGATATTGGGTTTGGGGTGTGACAGTAAAAATGAACTTCACGAGGACTTTTAGATTTAGAATCCCTTTCAGTATGGATGGACGTATTATTCCTTAGGGAATGGATTTTCCTCCTTCTGTGATGTTCAAGAGTTTGAGAAATAGAACTACACTCTTCTAATAACTGAGTTAATTACATCCTCAGATGGGTAATCTCATGATATCGATGATCTTGCCTTTCTTCATAAATATTTTCCAATCAAGATGCTACTCTTTTGACGGGCATTCGATAGACAAAGTATGGGATCGAAAACTAGGGCCAGATCTTCTTGGTGAGCGCCCTTTGACCTACATCACCTGGGAGGAGAAGGAATTATAAAAAGAGTTTTCCCCCTTCTGACAAACTGTATCTCAGACTGGACAGGACTTCTTATGTGCGAATGGTGAGACAAATTACCACTCATATGTGTTATAAGGCAAAAATTTCATGGTGGTGAGAATTCGGGAATTTTCCACAAACAACACCAAATTGTAGGGGATACGAAACCCACAATAAAATAAATATTATGATTTATCCTCTTAATGTATAAAGGCGATAAAGAAAGGACACGGGTATGTGGTTTAGCAGATCATCCTCCCTAAGTTCACGGGGAAGGGAGGGAGAGTATTTTATTTCTTGGAACAAAAAAGGACGATTGGAGTGCTAAGGTTGCTAGCTGAGAGTCCAAGTCATCGTGAGTAAGATACAAGTCAAAACCCTCAAATTGGGTGAGGTTGTCCTTTTTTATAAGTACATAGGTCCTATCCTTGTTGGTATCTTTATGTTAATCCTATTTAAAAGTTATAGAGTCCTCTTAGGACTGGTCATCCACATTGTCTACCTAATCTTCCTTGATTTATACTTGTCTCCCTTATATATACTGCCAACCATGCTTATTGGACACTAAAGGCCACGTGTCAACCACATGGCATGCATTCGGCTATATTATTTTCAACTCCAAATAGGGGAATCGTTTGATGATTTCATATTGGATGAAAATAATAGAATATATGTTAAGGGAATGTTAATAGTATGTACCATCATAGAGCTTTGAGATAAAATTATGGCGGACGCACACCAATCAAACTTCAACATCCACCCAGGTGGCACCAAGATTTATGAATATTTATGTCGTGAATATTATTTATTGGGAATGAAGAGAGATACTTCCATCTTCGTCGCCAAATATCTCATTTGTTAACAAGTCAAGGTAGAGCACACAAGCCATATGTATTGTTTCATCCACTACCTATTGAAAAATGGAAATGGTAGCACATCACCATGGAATTTGTCACAACTCTACCACGTCCAAAATCAAGACATGGTGAAATATGGGTCGTTACGTATTACCTTAAAAAGTCAACAAACTTCCTACCGATCAATTTTTTAACAAGATAACTCAACTAAATAGCCTATACACCATAAAGATAATTCGGTTGCATGGTACACTGCTATCAATAATTTAAAATAGAGACCCCAAGTCCGTGTCAATGTTTGAGGATAGACTATAGAAAAAACTTGATAGCAACTTCAATCTCAAAACCACCTACCATCCTTATATGTATGGAAATTCATAAAGAATCATTTGAATCCTCGAACACGTGTTACGAGCATGCACATTGGAATTTAAAAGAAATTAGGATAAACATGTGCCTCTAACAGATTTCGTCAAACAACTATAGTTATTAAGCTAGCATTGGCGTGGAAACTCTTAAGTCATTGTTTGGAAGACTTTTTCTTTCACCAGTTTGTTAGGCATAAGTAGATGAGAAAGATATCATGAAGTGGAAACTCATTTAGGAAACAACCTAGAATATCCATATTGTTCATCAATGACTCTAGACAGCTCAAAGTTGATAGAAGATACATGGATGGATGTATGAGACACTTAGAGTTTAATACTTTTGGTAAAAAAGGAAAGTTAGTACTGCGATACATCGGACCCTTAAAGATCTTAGATAGGATTGGTCGTGTGTCATACCATTTAACACTAATGCCTCAATTATCTCATGATCATGATGTGTTTCACATTTTTATCAAACAAAAGTACATATGGAATCTTTCATGCATCATCCATTGGTACTACATTGATCTTCAGGAAGATGCATCATACTAGACGAGACTAGTCTCAATAGTTTACTATAAATAATAAATCTTGCTCATAAAGACCATTTTTCTCGTCAAAATGGTTTGGGATAACCACGAGGTTGAGGGGGAAACTTGGGAACTCAAGACGAAGATATATAATAAATAACCAGAGTTTTTCTCTTAGTAGTCATAGTTGGTTTAAACATCAAGAAATAAATTTAATAAGCCTAGAAGAATGATATGAACCGTGTTTTGTGAATTTCATTTAATAAATCCGTGTAATTTTTGCGATTTTTTGAATGAATGTGTGACATTAGTTGGAGTAACTGATTATTTTATATACTAAAGGTACATTTGGTGTGTCCTAAATTGAAATAAATAAAGTTAATTAGATGCAATTAAGGAGAGTCTAATTTAAAATTGGGTTGAAAAAAATAAATCATTACTTGGCTTGAAATTCGACCTACTTCATGTGTATATATACATATTGTTATTTTACTTGTAAAAGTAATTATAACATTAAAATCATAAAAACATTTATTTGTTTTAAATTCAGATGTTGAAAATGTATCAATAATGCATATTTTTTTTATTAAATAGGGTAGAATTGTGTTATATAAACACTTAAGTTTTTGGTTCACTAAATCTAAGGAACCTAAAGGATTTTAATACCTTAATTAAGGACTAGAATGTCCATCTACGTTTTTGGTGTATCATGCCAATCTAAGGGCATAAGACTTATGATGCAACTCATAAATGGATTTTAATAATTTAGTAATACAATGAGACAAATGTGATGTTAAATCATTACCCTTTTTACAACCAATATTCTTTTAAAGCAACCTTGTGTTTTTTAATGAAATAAATACCTACATAAAGCGTGTGAGATTGGTTTATATGGAAACCCAGCTTTTTAAAACTAGCACCTGGTTGGGGAATTGTTCAAGTATCATTAATAATTTATGTTGTCAAATTACTATTGGTTAAATTTATATATCTCACACGGGTTTTGTGCTTTTGATGGTGGAAAAAGAAAAAGTTACATCCTTGATAAAAAAAAATATGCCCCCGATTTTAGCTCGGGATGACAATATACAATCACTTAATACTGGTAACAATACCCAATAAAGTTACTACCAACTTTAAAAACTCGGTGTTGCGCTGTCAACTATTGAGTGGTTATTTTTTTACAAAATGTCGTATATTTTACTTATTCGGACAACTTATTATTATTACTATTATTATTATTATCATCATCATCATCATCATCATCATCATTATTATTATTATTATTATTATTATTATTATTATTATTATTATTATTATTATTATTATTATTATTATTATCCATTTTCATATTTGTTCCACCCACTAACCTTATCATTTGAAGTCTTGAACTATAAATATTGTTACATCTCTTTGAACCGTTTCATAACATTTCGTTACCAACATTCTAAAAATTAGAAAGAGTGAGTAGGAGTTTCTACACACCATAGCAAGAGGGTGAAAATATTATTTATTTATTTTTTTATGGGATAAATATATGAGATTTTAGTAACTACATATAAAGCTTATAAAATGGTTGTTTATGTACCATCCCAGCATTTATTTCAAGGGCTTACTTCAATGACATTGTAGTAGGGGCTTATAATTAAAACACCTACTTAGAGATAAGCCTCCACATTAAGAAACTAGATGAGAAACTAGATAAGTATTCATAAAAGATTAGTGGCATCACAAATGAGTGTGAGGAGTTAATAAAACTGATTCAAGATCAAGGCAAAGTGAAGTGAAGCTTAATTGAAGATTTAGGAATACTTATAAAGTAAGATAGTTGAATAACTATGTATTTATGCTTACTTTACTATGTAATTATGTCTTATGTTGTAATATTGGTGAGGTTACTTTTTACCCGCGAGGGATCGGGTCTGGAAGGACCTAGGAGAGATTTTATATCTATCGAGAAACCTCAATTGAGAACCTTTGAGGGAACTGGTTTGGATGATTGAGGAGTAAGGAAATGTTAAGGTGTGACTTAGCCATTTTAAATACACTAGTTAAAACACCCAGCATTTCCCAAGAGAGCACGTTTGAGCAACCTTGAGTTAATAATATTAAGCTTACTCTATTATAGAATTTGGCACCAAAACTAGATATCTTTCCCTAATAGATTTGAGTTGCATCGTTCTATACCTAATACATATCAAATTAGACTTGGCTGAAATAGTGATGATTTTATGAGCATTCGAGTGGTTCAGCACTGACACACTGTGGCACTGCCTGACACAATAGTTGGTCACTCGAGATTTCACTCGCCATTTAATACATTTGTCGTGTATGGTGGGATAACACATCATTAAATTCACCTAAGGTTCCTCTAGTATATTGTGAGATTATATATTCTTCTTTCTTGCATTTGAAAAACTAGGTGATCTTTGAGTTAAAATACCACTATGAGATAATTATTACCAACCAAAGTTATTACAAGTCAGAGAATTTATTCATTCACCATTAATGCTTTTTTCCCAGTCTTTACCAATAACTTAATCATTTATTATGCTGTGGACATTATTCCATTATAGCTTGTTGTTTGAGTTGCCTAACTAGGTGTATCCATAGTGCTTTCTTTTCTCTTACTCTAACTAGATTCTTTTGAGGTTCATTTATTGGATAAAACTTACATTTATTATCTATTTCTTGAGTTATACACATGAGTTTATACTTTGTTATTTAAGATTGCATTTAATATTTTATTCATTGACATTAATACGGATCATGCCTCCATTATTCTTTAAACAACCTAGCTCAAGAGAACTACTCTCTTATATTTAGCTACTCCATTAGGGAGGTATTCTCTTGACAAGGGTCAATGAAAATGATAAATGTACTCTTAACTTTGATAACGCGCAACAACTGAAGGAACATAACCTCATTTTTTCCCATTTAGTTCCTCCAGTTAAGGTTTCTCAAGTTGCTACCATCACATAAATCGTCCTAGATAGATAGGCTTCCACAAGATCAGTGAATGGCCCTGCACTTATAATCCACATGATGGACAAATTTATGGAGTTTTTACAAATTTAAACTGGAATGACCATGTGTGTTTATAATGGATTCAAACTCCTTATCCGCCCCAATGGAACCACCTGTTGTTCCTTTGAGTGGAGCACCCATTTAACCTCTAAGGCATGTTAATCCCTCTGTGACCAAACTTGATCCAGTTGTAACACCAACCGTATAAGCACCTATTATGGTCAGCGTTTAACCTATCATTACTCTACCAATAGTTAAGGTAGTAGATCAAGTTGACTCACATTCTTTGACCATTGAGGAGATAAAGAAGGAAATGATGAAAATGTGAGAATCACCCTCACAAACTACTGGTGTGGTTGCTTCCATTTAAGATGATTTTAGTACTCCTTATATAGAGGAGTAAAATGATGAACCTTAATCGAAGGAATATGTTACCCCAATATTAGAAAAGCTAAATATGAAAGGGGGACCCTGAAAGAGCATTTTGAACAGTGTGTTGAGAACCTTGGTGATAATTTCAATAGCAAGAAGTTATGTTTAAGGGAGTTTTCAAAATTGGCAAGAAGTTGCGTTTAAGGGAGTTTTAAAAGTCCCTTACTAATAAACTCACACCCTTACTCACATTTAGCCCAATGGGTGTGAAAACGTGGGAGGACATGCACATCTAATTTTTATAGAATTTTCTCCTAGAAAAAGATGAGTTTACACGTACCCAGCTTGATAGATAAAGCCAAAGGTCAGAGGAGAAGTGATGTCCTACATTAGGAGATTTAAAAAAAGTTTATCTCGATGTAAGAGAAGATTCCATGGAGGCCAAGTTCTTCAAGTCTACACGGATGAGTTGCACCTAGCATTTATATGTCACCTGATCAATGAGACTCATGAAGGCACATTCAAATCCTTCATGAAAGCTACTAGAAATATATCACTAGTGGTTCATCCTAACCCTATCGTGATAAATAAAGTGTTTAAGTAACCAACATCTCAAGCTAGAAGAGGAGGTCAGGCTCCTCAAGTCAACTACATGGATAGGGGTGAAGCAATTCAAGGTGGAAAGGAAGCAAAGAAAAAAAATAACAAGAGAAAGTTTGATTAGGAGGATCCACCTAGTTTGCCTGGCACCACTGAGGAGGCAAGTGGTTGTCACAACACCACGGTGGCAGGAGGATTGGTATATCCTCCTAAGAATTCACCAAAATATGTTCCTGGCGCAGACATTTAAGCTAACCCAAAATATTTCCATATCCATTTGATATTTTTCATCCAACAACATAATGCTTAACCTTATGAATAATCATCAACAAACACATGTTGGCTAGGACTTTGTAGATTCCTCAAGCCAATGTTAATAATAACATGTTGTCAGCACATGGGGCAAATGTAGTGGTTGCATTTCATGGTAGGCTGAAGGCCAAATGAAAAGAAAGAGAAGAGAGGAGGAAGAGTTTTAAAAGTTATATAAAAGTCATTTGGTAGGAATGTCCAACATGGTCATTGCTTATGATGAACCTAGTATCTCAAACATATGATTATGTGGTGTGTCCAAGCTTGGAGTATCAAGTTGTGTCGAATTCACCAAAGTTTTTGTAGTTCTTCGACCAGGTTAGAATGCTACAAGTAGCATATTGGAGATAACATAAGAAATTTTAGACATAATGAGGAAAAATATTGTTCCTTCGTTGAGTTGGAAAGGGATAATGGCTAAGTTAGTGAGAAAATTCATGTTTGAGATATATTTATCAGATGAAGATAGATCGGTAATGTTCCCCCATAACAAATCCTTGCACAAGACAACAAGCATTAATGGTACAAGTTTTTCCAAAGTATTAATTAATGGAGGTGCCTCAATCAACATTATGCATATTAGCTCCTTCTACACAGCTAATATTTTGGAGACGAGCTTGATCGTGATGCCTCTATTAATATCAGGTTATAATAATCAGACATCCAAGTCCAATTACTATGTTAATGTTAGAATCACAATGGTTATTGATTGTGTTAATATTGGAATCACAATGGGTAAACTCACTTCACATATCAAGTTTTATGAGATTAAGTTTGCTACTTCCTACCACTTATTGATTGGAAGATTTTGGATGCATAATCATGGTTTGGTTCCCCTAGCACATCATCAATGTTCTAAGGAAAATTATAAGGTACTTTAGGTTGTCATCCGAGCAACCAAGAAGCCATTTACTAAAGCGGAAGCTCATATGGTAGATGTTTATCTCTATACGGAGCTTAATGAGGATATGCATATTCTGACAAAGCACATTGAAGGAGTGAGAGTTCCCACAATCAAGGAGAAATTTGGAAAAATGATGGACCTGGACGAGGAAATGGAAGAAGTTTTACAAGTGGTTTAGGAAGTAAACAAGGTTGTTCCCAAACCCCAAACTATCTTGAAGTAACTAAGAGATAAAATACAACTAAGGATTGACCCGATGGAGCATGAGGCAAGGCTCAAGAGTATGTTGAGTAACTTTTGTAAACCTAGATTGGAGGAAGAAGATAATGTAGGGAAAAGGAAGTCACTTACAACACCTAAGAGATAGTCCAAAAAAGTGTTGCTTGATGATGGAAGGGTGGTGTTTCCCCTTTGAAGGTGTCAACGAAAAATCGATGAAGTTGAGAAAGATGACCCAGAACATAAATATTTTCTCGTGAATAATCAAGGGTAATACCTTATAGTTGATAATTCCAACATTCAAGAATTTATTAAGGCTATTGAAGATGAACCTGAGTGCATGAATGTTGACCCAAAGCCCCAAGTAGAGGAGTTGGAAAAGATTGATCTCACTTAGGGTATAGAAAAAGAAAGGCCAATCATTATATCGAAAGACCAAGAGTCTACAAAGATGTTGGAGTTAATCAAGACCATTTAAGAGTATAAAAATGTCTTTTCATACAATTATACCGATATGCGTGGGTTAGATCAAGATGTGAGTTGTCACAAGCTCAATATTATTTTTACTTAACTATTTTGGTCAAGCAAGCCACCAGAATGTACAAAATTGAGCTCGATCTCAGAATAAAGCCTTGAGGGGAATGGTTACTAGAATCTCGATTTATCAATCCAATTCAATACCTAGTTTGGATTTCCAGCATCGTGCTAGTGGGGAAGAAAGATAATACATAAATTTTCATATGTGTTTATTTGAGAGATCTCAACAGATCTTGCCCCAAAGCTGAGTTCCTTCTACCTTCAATAGTAAAATGTCATTACCAGATGTATAACTTGATTCAATAATGGGAAATGAGATGTATAACTTTATATATGGCTATGTGGGCTATTACCAGATGAAGATGGATCCAGCTTATGCATAGAATATAGCTTTTAGAACTCTTTTGTGTAACTTTATGTAAACTGTCATGCCTTTTGGTCTGAAAATGAGGGGGCACCTTATTAAAGAACTATATAGCCATTTTTCACGACCTATTTCATGACATTATGGAGTTTTATGAGGATGATTTGATGATCAAGTTAATGAAAGAGAACTCGCACTTGGCTTATTTCAAAAAAGTTTTCAACATGTCTAAGAAATATAAGCTAAATATGAAACCACTTAAATGTGTTTTTGGTATAGCTAGTGGAAATTCATAGAATTTGTAATAGTATTTTGGCAAAGGTTACATATGAACCAAGATAAGCAGAAAGATGACATCGACATTCCTTATTCAAAAATGGAAAGAGAGCTAAAGAGTTTCCTCTCAAAGATTTCATACTTGAGAAGATTTCTCCTAAGTCTATCTAAAATTACTCACCCATTCATGGAGTTCCTTTGAAAGACCATGAAGTTTAAATAGGAGAAACCACACCAAGAATCTTTTAACATGCATAAGAGATTTCTCATTTCTCCCTAAACGATGATTCCACCAAAGGTCGAAGTGCATATGCTACTCTAGCTTACCTACATTACAAGGTCCATCAGTGCACTACTAACACAAGAGGTTGATGGACAAGAGAGACTTTTCTACTATATGAGTAGAATTATCCATGGTCCCGAGGCAAGATATACCAACATAGAGAGTAATTATTTAGATTTGGTTTTTATTGCCCAAAAACTTAGACATTATATGATATCTTTCTCTATTGACATAGTGACAAGATGTGATCCAATTAAATTTTTACTAGCATAAAAAATTTTGATCAGGAAAGCAATAAGATGTTTTCTCATACTATTTGAGTTCGCTTTAAAGTGTGTGGTCCCTTGTGCGATCAATAGATAAGATTATGCAGATCTACTGGCCATTTTTCCCTCGAGTTTATTCGAGACACCTCATAAAAATATTCCAGGTGATGATTTGTAAGCAAATCTTTGTGAGGCATATCTAGAAGAATGTTCCATGGAGTTTGATGGTTAATTTGACCAAAAATGGGAGGAGCATGAGTCATTTTGTTAACTCTACATCAAAGGAGATTCTGACTTTGTGGTTAAGCAAATAAATGCAGGATACGCGTTGAAGAATCTCAGTCTATCACCTTATAGAAAGATCATTCAAAGGTTATTAGATCAATTTCATGAAGTTAAAATGGAAAGGTACCCAAGAATGATGAATCGTCATGTTGAAATCTATGCCACAATAGCATAGGATGGGATTATGGGTAGTGAAGTAATAAATATTGAAATCCATCGACGAACAGCTCCATCGTCTGTGCTCCAACTCTTTCCTAGCGATAACGATTAACATTGGAGGGGTAGAATAAGGAGACTGTTAGAGAAAAAAGGTGGAGCGATGTAGCTTACAGAGTTCTCCTACTTCAAGGAAGTTTCTACAATAAAAATTCAAGAGATGGTTGTCCAGATGCATTAGCTTAAATGAAGCTCAAAGAAAGTTTAAGAAAACTCATGAGCATCATGGTAATACACCTGATATTCCTCTATATAGAAAAATTCACAGAGAGGGGTATTTTTAGCCTACGATGAAGCAAGATGCAGCAGTAATACAAAGAGAATGTGATAAATGTCAAGATTTTTTCCAACCAAATGAGTGAAACTTTCTCGAAGCTCAAATAGATTGGAGATAACCTTTTATCGATTTCATCAAGGATATATTTGTCCCAATTAAGAAATTTAATGCCATAGGAATATGAAGGAGGGCTCTAAGGTTTTACCTGTTAGAAGATAAGTTTTATCGAAGAGGGTATTTTAAGAGGCCATTATGATGCATCACGAGAGAGGAAGCAAGAGACATCCTTAAGTAAGCTCCCGATCCATCTCGCATTAGAGGAGATAAGTTGTATGATCAACTGATAACACTTGGGGTATTATTATTGATATGCTCCCTTAATATTCCTTCTTTAACCTTTAGATACTCAATGTTCTTCGGATGGTGGGCATAGTAGGTTTCCATTTGAAGTTCCTTGAGACATTTCAGGTTGTTGATGATCTATGTGAAATAAAATTTGTCCTTCAGTTGATCTCTAAGATTACTCAAGTATTGGTTTAAAGTTTCTTTGTCTAAGGTAGTAATTGGTGAATTAAAAATTTTAGATAACCCTGTTTCCACACCTTAGAGCTTATAACCCATAACTACTTTCTTTGTTCGCATACATTCCAAAGTGAAACTCTCATAGTGAGTTTGAATTCTGCATTCAATCACAGTGCAATGAAAACCTTGAATGAATAGGTAATGTAAAAGCACCTACCGACAGAACTCAACAAGTGCAACGCTAGGCATTAGATCCTCATAACCAAATTCGTTATCTACCCTATTCACATTGCCCATGGAGCCATAGTCACATTCACCAGAGGACTCATCTTGCGAAGGACCTGCCATAATAGGATTAACCTCCATCGATTGAACAAGCATGTTAATCTGTACTGGTGCTGCCTGAGGTACCTCGGGAGGGGTATTTTCTCTCATAGACCTCAAAAAGAGAGAAAAATAATAATTAGCCAAAATTTGTCAATTGTAACCAAGCAAGTAAAAGATAAAACCTTATCATGATTTGAGTTGAGTCACCAAGATGATGTATTATTTAAAGAAATCTTACCCAAGTAGGGTGAGTCACCAAGAAGATATTTATTTCAAATATTTCCCAAGTATGGTATATCACCAAGTAGGTGGCAAATTGTTTTTAAAACTGTGAGTGCAAGAATTACCATAATGAATGATCAAGAAAGCAATTTCAATATGAAAGTAATTAATCAGGCACACAACAATAGATGTACATGATTCGGTAAGTTGCCTACGTCCACAGAGAGGTTACTATATTGTTATTAGTGTCTCTTAATGCTTGAAGTTACATCCCCTTGACCTGAGCCAGGGTTTACAATTTATATATGTATAAACTAAGTTGTACAAGTAACTTAATTAACTGGTAGGTAACTCATTAGTGTCCTTGAATATCTCGTCCGAGATTGTTGGTAACCGATTTGAGTGCATCTTCACGTATTTAAGCATATGTCAAATACATGAATCTTAATAAATAACTGATTTGGATCGGGCAGTCGACTGTCCATGCTGGACTGGTTGGCTACTCTCTTGGGTTGAAATAAATGATCCCCCATAAAAACATTACTCAATTGAGAGAGTAATTCACCAAGCAGGTGATTTTTTTTTATCATGTTACTCAAAAATAAGAAAGAGTAAATCACCATGAAGGTGATGTCTTATGCTAAACTATATCCAAGAAGGTTATAACATCAATAAAGAACATTCATATATAAAAGAGTTACGATAACTACCTCATTAGCTGTTGGAATGATTGCTAATGGTAGGAGAATGATTGCGGGGTTCAACCGTGGGAGTATCATCAATAGTCAAAATGATAGGCTCTACTCGAGGAATCTCTATTAGTAAAGAGGAAGGAACAACACTCACTGAAGTTAGTTCAACCTCATCTGGAAGGGTTGTTCTCTCCATCCCCACATTTCTAGTAATCAAAAACAGCAAAAATAGAGGAAGCTTATCAAAAGTCTAAAAAAGAGGAATAAAAGTAAAAGTTTGAGAAATTTTTACAATACAATTACCTCATCGGTAGTTGGAAAAATGAAGGAACATGTATTGAATATAGACCCCACGGATGGAGGTATCTTAACTGGAAGGTCCACGATGAGCCTTGGACTCATGAGGTCATAAGGAAGGATTTCTTAATTTATTAAACATAAGAGAACAATCATGTCCACGGCAAGACCAATGAATGGGTGATTTTCCTCCACTACAATTACAACATTCATCTAAGTCTTAACAATAAATGAGCATCAAGAAAACACTATATAGGATAAACTAATTTAGTAGAATATTCTATAGGAACCATAACCAACGGTATCTCAGAAGGAACTATAGGAGTATTTGGACCTGAAGTTTCAACAATCCCACTTGAGTCATTGTTGATGCCCAAATTCACTACCTTACATGGACCAATTACAAGCCAGCATGTGCCATCCTATATGGCACAAGTCCAAGTCAGCATGATACAAATCCCCGACCAATAAGGCAACCCGACCAACAGAGAAGTCAGACTAACATGGGAGTCCAATCAACAAAGGATACCAACCAATTAGGAAGATCGACCAGCAAACAGAAATCCAACCAGTATGTCCAATAAAGCGTCAGCGATCTTATGTTTAATTCTCATTATGTATTGATGTAAATGCCTAACCAATGAAGGCATTCCATATTTTCACATGACGACTCTTAACACCCCTCTTAGGCTATAAATACATTGTAACACTCTCAATGAAAGGGACCAAAAAACAAATCAAGGAAGTCAAGAAATACTTAATAATAGACGTAGGATTTTTCATTGAGCCAAACCACTTTAAAAATCACTTTGTCTTATTTGTTTTTACTTATTTATCTGTGATCAATTAATTAGATCTAGTCTAGTTTTTTGCATCAATAGATTGGCACTGTTGATGTAAAAAACTAGATTTGATCTAATTAATTAATCACAAACAAATATGAAATAAGAAATAAGACAAAGGATTTTTAAAGTGGCTCAGCCTTAATAAAATGGCCTATGTCCACTATTTTGTATTAGTGAGTTTTTTCCTTAATCTTGCTTATCTTTACTTATAATAGATTACCCCATTATGAGGGTATTACAATGTTTTTATAGCACTTGGATTGCCCATATGAATAGATAATACGCCTTCATTAGATAGGCATATGTATCGGTACATAATAAGAATATTCATTGAATTCGTCTTGGTCGTTTGGTCTTCCCAGATAGTTTCTCGATATCCTGAGTAGCTCGATATTCTGAGTAAATCGGCATGTTAAGTTGCTCGGTGTATATAATTATGCCATATTGGATGACACGTGTCTTATCATAACTGGTCCACGTCAGCTGACTAATTGTTATATCAATAGAATCCCCCAATATTTTATAGTTGAGATTGGATGCGAGAGTGTGAAATATTATGACCAAAAGTTTCTCAGGCCTATTTACCATGTCTTGTTTGGTTATAAACCTTCGAAACTTGTGAAATTTTCTTCTCAACATAATAGCTTTGAGCGCAAAGTGGCAAACTTGTAAATATTTCCCATTTTTTGTGAACGCTTGGGTACTTGTGTCTTTTAGCCACCGAAAATGCAATCATCATCATCTGTAATCATTACTTTACCCGTTTTCCAAAGCAGCGTATAAAAGGGTGGTAAAAGCAGATTATCTTCTACTTTTTTCCATCTAATTCCCAAACTCTTTGTATTCTCATTTTTCTTCTTACGGTCGTCTTCTCAGTTCATCTGCCTTAGCTGATTTCTTAATTTTTCTATAAGAACTTCTTCCTTCCTTCTTCTTTCTTTGATTTAGCCATCATGGTTTACCTTATCGAATCGTTGAATAAGTTTAGGGTCGATTTTGGGATTCCTTCTTGGGTTAGTTTGGAAGAACTTTCTTGACCTTCTGATTTATTTTCTCTAGCTGAGGGACATTGGTTTCCTTCCATTTTTGTAGAAGAATGTGGTTTTTCTTTCCTGCCTAATCCCTTGTGTTTGGAATTTTGCCAATATTTTGATATTGTTCCTGTAAGAGTAGTTCCAAATACATAGAGGGTAGTTAATGGAGTATATAGGTTGAATCAAATTCATGGAACTCGTGTATGGATTCCTGAAATCGTGTACTGTTATAAATGGGTTACCAGCTACACCACCTTTTATTTAAAAACTAGGTTTTCTAATAGAGCTTTAGTGGTCAATCTCCCTGATGCTAATAGGGATTATTTTGAACATGGGGTTGTGATGAAAAATTGGCAACATCCCCCATTAAAGGGGAAATACGTGTACCAATGTCTCAGATGTCCTCTTTATGGCAATGGGATCGGTTGTTTTTGTTATTGAATTTAGCTCTATTTTTGTTTGATAAAATGTGTCACTGACATTTATTTTTTTATCTTGCAGTTGATAGTAAGAGAAAATCCCCAAAAGAGAGTGATATTAATATAAAAGATCTGAAATTTATCTGGGGATTACATCAAGAAATAGCTGGGGAACACATGAGGTCTGCCTCCTATTTTCTGAGGTACAAGGACACCACTTCTTCCTTTATTGATCGACCTCTTTCTCCTCCCTTGGTGATTGACCTTGAGCAGGCTCCAGCATCTTCTTCATTTGTTGAAGAATCTTCCTCTGACATGGGTACTTCTATTGTTGACCTAATAACGAATAAGAGGAGAATGCATGATCTCTTTGCCAAGGTTTCCCCTGGTGTAGATGGGGAAAAGAATAGAAAAGATGATGTCCCAACTAAAGGTACTAAGAAAAAGGATGTTTATCCATCTGGTGGAGTAGTCACAGCTGTCAAGGAGATTAGCAAGAACCCCCCTGTTGCTCCTAAAGAGGCAGCACCTTTGATTGAAGGGGTTGTTGTTGTTCGAGAAGAGACAGCACCTTTGATTGAAGATACGCCTATGAGAATATTGAGAAGGGGTCTTGCTGAGAAGACCGTGGATTCTGCTTCCTAACCTTCTGGGGTTGAGGTACCTTCCTTGAGAGTTAGTACTCCAGCACTCATTGCTTCGGGCTTGGCCAAGAAATTAATTTGGTCTAGAACTCTTCCTGATTGTCGAGTTACTGAGACTTCTACTCCTCGGGAGAAGGTTACTGACTTGGCATCACAACACCTTGCATCAGTAAGTTTCATTATACTTGTCATTTTGATTATTTATACAATGTTCATATTTTGACTTGTGCTTTCCTTTCTTTTGCAGTTTTTGGTGTACTTTAATAATATCCTGGAGAAGGATAAGGCTATCAAGGGTTCAACTTCATCCAGTGGAGTAGAAGAAGCCCTTCTTGGGTTATCAAAATCTTTGATGGAGTCCCGGCAGAAGTACGAAGAGGACAAAGATGCCTGGGAAAATAAAATTAAGTCTACTGAGACAGCTCAACAAAAAGTTGAGGAAGCAGCTAAGGAGGCTGACACAGCCTGATAGGAGGCTAATACAGCTTGATAAAAAGCCGTAAATGCTTCCAAGGAGGCCAAGAATAAATTGAAGGTTATTATTTCCAGCAAGGTGGAAGTTGAGGGCAAGCTTAAAGAGGTTGAACGACGTAAGATAGACCTTAAGGAGAAGGTGAAGTTTTTTGAAGAGCTTCTTAGGGAAAAGACTTCCTCGGAGAGGGTGAAGAGAAAAACAGATGTGAAGAAGGCCTTTAGCTATGGCTAGGACAAAGGGTGTAACAAAGCTGTAACCGTTGCCTCTACTCAAATGGACTATGCAAGTTTGAAGTTCTTCAGGGATGGATGGGTTGCACCTTTGAAAGAGTTGAATGTTGCTGAGGATTCTCAACAATTTTAGAGACATGTTCATGGCCCTCCTCCTGCTATTGAAGAAGAAGAAGAAGAACAAGAAAAAGAAGATGATGAAATTGGATCTGATGAATCTTTTTTATTGATAGTAGAACAAACACCTGCTGCCTTTATCCCTGAGTCCTACGAGCAAGTTTAGTAGACAATCACTTCTGCTGAGCAACACCAGATGCCAACCGAGCAACCAATTCCTTCCTCAAAATCAACTGAGGATCTTGTAGGGCATAAGGAGAAGGTGTAAAGTTATTCGTCAATTTATTGCTTTTCTCTATTTTTTATTTTTTGTTTTGTGCCTTTGGTTGTATCCTCTTCTCTTATGATAAATAAAATGGACTTTGTTATTTAAATTCTGAGTTTCTCCTTCACTTGTTCAATATAGCTGTATTGGTGTTGATCTGGTTTTACTTTTCCTTGCTAGTTCATTACCAGGATGGAATTATTATCATCTCATCATACAGATTTGATAAAGAAGTGTACTGATTATTTCAAAGATGGTCGTGCAGATTTCACTGAAGCGAAAATAATTGATATTATTGGGTTCGATTCCTCTGAGTGAGAAATTGATGCTTACCAATATTTAAAATTTCTACTTGATCGAGTTGTTGCAAATAACGTGGTTTACTATGAAATGATTGAAGATCTTTAAGGAATGATTGAAGAACTTCAATTTCAACATAAGGAATCCACTGCTCTTTTGCATGAAGGTTATGAGAAGAAATACCAACAGTTGAGTACTGATCGGGGTTATGACAAATTTATTTCAGCCCATACTAAGAGGGAGAGTGTGCTAAAACATGAATTTGAGGAGCATAAAAACATGGCTAAGCTTCTAGAGGGGGAAAATATTACTTTAAGAGAAGAATTGAGACATCTAAAATCTGTTGCTTTGTCTGGAGCTCTAGTCCCAGTTAATGATGAAGGTTTTTCTTTTTTGGAGACTAAGAATGCCTCTATCAGGGAAGAGTTAGAAACTTTGAGAAAATCCAAACCTTCATCTTCTTCTCGGGGTAGACCTAGAGCTGGTCGGAGTAGGCTTGAAGAGACTAGGACTCAACAAGCGTTATAAAATCAAGCTTCTCAACTGAAGGTAAAAAATCAAGCTTTAGCTGAGATGTCCCAAAAAATTTGAGCTTTTACCGAGTAACTTTCCCATCAGAGTTTTGCATTGGAGAGTAAAGAAAACTTGGTGAAGAGGCTTCATCAGCATGTTGAAAGATTGGCTTATCAATTCCACAAGAATCCCTAAGAGTTCTGGATGGGGGATATAATGAAGCTTTATTCCATCTTGATGCCAGGTTGAAATAATCAAATAATGAGGGATACAAACACGGATGGTTGAATTCTCTAACTGTGATCAAGGTTGAATAAGGAACAGAGATGTGGGATTGGTGCGACCCTGGATTACTTGATCTTCCAGTGCCTCCTTTCAAGCTAGATGTTATATGGATTCCAGTTAGGTCCATTCCTCAGTGTTTGATCTCCAAATACCTTAGTGAGTACAACCTTCACGAAGATTTTGAGATATCCCATCCTCCACATTTTCTTGAGCGACCAAGTATGAGCAATACCAGAATGATACGAGACTTAAACTTTATCAATTCTTCTTTTGCTTTAGATGATCCTCTAGCTAGAATGGATCCTATACCTAAATCTGAAGGAAAGAAACCAATAGAATAGGGTATTTGTATTTTGTTAGTGATTAAAAATCATCTTTTTGTAATTTTGTTTCCTTGGAAATAAATTAATTGTATGATGTTTTTCTTGTCAATCTTCATGAGATCAACTATAATGATGTTGTACTTCACTGAGTGTGTATATATATATATATATATATAGGGGAAATTTATCCTTTGTTGATTTGATTTCCTAGACAATGGAACTTTGTCCCATATGTTTGCCTAGTTGTAGTGACTTATCACCCATAAGTGCCTAAGCAATGGAATTACTTTTATCCTATATTCGTGCTTAGTTGTAACAATCATTTATGTAAATGATTGCCTTGGTGCCTAAGCAGTGGATATTTTACCCATCTTCTTGCCTAGTTTAGATTCCACTTGGGTCACCAATAATCAAACAGGTCTTGCCTTTATCGATTGTTATACCAACATTATTGGTTGTGTTGATGTCGACTAACTTGTATTGGTGATTGATGATGCCGATCAACTTTGTTGGTGCTTGTGCTGCTGCCGACCAACTTTGTTGGTGTTTGTGCTACTGCCAACCAACTTTTATATGAGAGAAAAAAAATTAATTGTGTTGCTGCAAAGTGTAGTGTGTAACACTAGTACTCCGAAAGAAAAAATAACACAAATGAATATCAGGAAATCATCATTTTCATTCATTCTGAAACAATGGGTTACGTGTACAATTATATTACTGGTAATACTTTCGCAGGTGCTCTGCATTCCTAGGATTCTTGAATTCTTCCCCTTCTATAGTTTCTATTCTGTAAGTGTCAGGTCTAACAACAACTATGAAACGATAGGGCCCATGCCAGTTGGCTTCCAACTTATTATTCTTTTGAATTACCTTATTGAGCACATAATCTCCCTCCTTAAGATCACATTTCTTGACTCTTTTATTATAGAACATGGCGGTCAATTGCTGATAAGCTGCATTTCAGATTTTTGCATCTTCTTTAACTTCTTCGAGAATGTCCAAGTCCAAATGTCTCATCAAATCTCTTACCGTAGAATTAAAATTAAGAACCCTATGAGTAGGTAGTCCTAATTCGGCAGGTATCACTGCTTCACTCCCAAAAGCTAACATGTAAGGAGATTCCCCAGTTGCTATTCGGGGAGTTGTTCGGTAAGCCCATAGAACTGAGTGCAAATCGTTTATCCAATTTCCTTTAGCATCATCCAACCTTTTCTTCAACCCATTCAATAGAGTTATGTTCGTCACCTCTGTTTTCCCGTTACTTTGGGGATGACTCGGAGCAGAATGAATCTTTTGAATGTTAGATTGTAAACAGTATGCAGTGAACTCCTCATTATCAAAATGGGTATCGTGATTAGTGATAAAAGCATGTGGCAGACCATATCTGCAAATAATAATCTTCTAGATGAATTGATAGACCCTTTCGTAGGCTATATCGATGAGAGGTTTAGCTTCCACCCATTTTGTGAAATAATCAACAGCGACCACCAAATATTTGAATTGTCCTCTTATAGTTGGCAGAGGCCTGACTAAATTTATTCCCCATATGGAAAATAGCCAAGGTGAAGTAATTGGTGTTAATGGTGCTTGGGGAGTTCTTCGTATGGTATAAAATCGTTGGCACTTATCGTATTTCTTGGCTTAAGCTGTACAATCAGCGCGTATTGTTGGCCCGTAGTACCCCTGCGTATTTATTCTCTATAAAAGAGTTCTACCTTCCATGTTAGCTCCATAAGATCCTTCATGAATTTCCTTTATTACATCTTTAACTTATGCTGGATGAACACATCTTTGCAGACCAGCTATCACACCTTATCTGTACAGAACTCCGTTGTTTAAGACATATCTAGCGCCCTTGAACTTAAACCTCTTGGATGCAAGTTGGTCAGTTGGTAAAGTTACTTCTTCCATATATGCCCTGATGGGATCTATTTAGGAAGGTCCCATATCCGAAGCGATAAAATTCACCATCAAATCTTCATTAATACTTCTGTTTGCAAGTATTTCAATGGGAATTATTCTTCGTAGCTCGGTGCATCTAACTGAAGCTAACCAAGCAAGCACATCTGCTCTCGCATTCTCCAGTCTTGGTATTCTAATCACGTGGATAGCTGCCGAATTGGATACAATCTCCAAGTCTTTAGCTAAATACCTCGACATGAACTCTCCTTTTGCTGTGTAAAGATTGAGCATCTGATTTACCACTAGTTGTGAATCACTGAACACCATGACTTTCTATGCATTCAATGATTTAGCTAAGCTAAGGTCAATATTTACGACTTCATACTCAGCTTCATTGTTGGAAGCTTTGAATTGAAAATGCAGAGCATATTATACGTCTAATCCATATGGACTATTGAGAATAATTCCAGCTTCGCAGCCTGCCGCACACGAAGAATCATCAACATATAAATTCCATATAAGGAAATTATTATCAAACCCTTGGTCTGATAAAATCCCTTGATGGAATATCTGGAGCTTACTTTCTCCATCAGTCAACTCTGGCCTCTTACTAGAAGATTCTGGCTGATCGGTTGCCATCTCCTCTGACCGGTCTTCTTTCGAGAGTTGATCGAGAATAGTTTTTGTTGATTCTCTAGCATCCTCAAGTTGCTCTGAACTAGCCCCCTATTGATTGGAGGTATCTGTGTAGGTAAATTGAGCGATGAAATCTGCCACTGCCTGCCCTTTGAGAGAAGATCTTGGCTCGTAACTAATGTCATATATATTCCCATAATTCTTCTGCCCCATACATCAATCTTCCAAACTTTTCTGGCTTATGTAAAGCCTGTGTGAGCGGCATGTCAGTATATACCACTATCGTATGGTCTTGAAAATTTGGTATCATCCTCCTTCTCGCCTCAATCAACACCAATGATAACTTCTCCAGCTTTGGATACCTGATCTCTGTTCCCCTGAATGCCTTGCTCGTATAGTAAACTGGTTTTTGCACTCCTTTTTCTATTCATATTAAAGTCGAACTAACTGCATTTTCAAAAATAGCTAAGTACAAATATAATTTTTCTCCCAACACCGGCCTGGACATTAAAGGAGGTGTTCCCAAGTATCTCTTCAATTCTAAAAATGCCTCCTCACATTCTTCATTCCAATCAAAGGTCTTTCTGAGCACCTTGAAGAACGAAAGACATCTATCAGTTGCTCGGGAGATGAATGTGTTGAGAGTTACTACACGCCCCGTAAGCCTTTGCACTTCCTTCTTGGTGGTTGGAGATTATAATTCTAGCAAGGCTTTTATCTTATCAGGATTTGATTTAATACCTCATTGATTCACAATATACCCTAGGAACATGCCTTCCTGTACGCCAAAAATTCACTTGGTCGGGTTCATCTTCATCTGGTACTTCTCCAACTTCTCAAATGTTTGGCTCAAATCAGGTATGTGGTTAGTTACTTTCTTTCTTTTGGTCAACATGTCATCGAGTTACACCTCCATATTTTTGTCAATCTTCTTTGCGAACACCTTGTTCATCAGTCGCTGATATATAGTACCTACATTTTTAAGACCAAAAGGCATAACATTGTAACAATAAGTTCCTCGTGGGGTAATGAAATAGGTACTCTCCCTGTCTTCGAGCTTAATTTTAATTTGATTACATCTGGAGTAGGCGTCTATAAGGCTCAATAATTCATGCCCGGATGTAGCATCTACTAGCTGATCTATTCTGGGCAGAGGAAAATGATCTTTTGGGCAATCTTTATTTAGGTCTGTGAAGTTCATACACATTCTCCACTTGTTTTTCTTCTTATTCACCATCACCACATTAGCTAGCCAATCAGGGTACTTGATTTATTCGATGAAAGAAACCTTTTGTAGCTTTTCCACCTCCTCTTGAATAACCTGATTCTTCTTTTGACTAAATACTCTTCTCCGTTGCTTCACTGGTTTTATCTTCTTATTGACGTTGATCTTATGACACAGGAAGTCTGGCTCTATCCCCAGCATATCTTCATGACTCTACGCGAATGTTTGCTTTTTATACTTCAAAAAGATCACCATCTCCTGCTTTAATACTGGATCAAGTAAAGCACCAATCTGGGTTGTTGTTTCTAGTTTCTCATCATCCAGGATAATGCTTTCATTTGCCTCCATGACTTGGACTTTAACGATCTCTGTTTCATCTCTTGGGTCTAAGGTTTCAATCTAGAACTCATCAGATTTGTCTACCTGATAAGTGCTTGTTTTCTTCCTTGCATCCTCCAATTCTTCTTGCTCGACAGATGAGTAGTAGCATTCTTTAGCTACTTTTTGGTCGCCCTTCACAATTCAAACCCCAAAGTTGGTCGGGAACTTTAAACACTGATGTATAGTGGATGGAAATGCTTCAAAAAATTTCAAGCCTACTCTCTCCATGATTATATTGTAGGTTGATGGGATATTTTTATCCATCATGAAGAAGCGCAACTTTTCTGATCTGTAAGTAGGCCAGGTGCGAATCATCATGTCTTACTTGATCGTCCCAAGTGGAAAAAAAAATCTCTAGAGAACCCAATAAGGTGCCTGTGTTATGGCTCTAATTAACCATGTTTTTAGTTCAAACTGTCGAATTATGGATAGATCATGATGTCTGCCGAGCTACCATTATCCACCAGTACTCTCAAGATGATTACATCCTTTATTCTCATATTAATCACTAGAGTATCATCATGAGGATATAAAACGTCTTCCAAATCATTTTTGGAAAAACAAATGACCATCTTATCTTTGTTAACTTTCCTCGGGTGATCTTCTTCTGCTAGATTTATTCGTTGTATATAAGAGTAAGCTTGTGCCTCATTGAGGTAAGATTTTCTCTCGGTGGTATGATCACCCCCTCATGCATCTCCACCTGTAATCATATTATAATCTAGTGAACCAAAACGAATTGAAAATACCTCACGCTCAGGTTGTCTTAGACTTTTGGGAGATCGGGGTCATCTTCAAGGTTATCTTCATGGTCCCTTTTCTTATTGTCTCTTGGTCAGTAAGGAGACTTGGACCTTTATCGAATTCTATTATTGGTCCTGCCTCCATTCTAGTGATCAACGTACTTGTTCAGTTTTCCTCGCCTAATGAGTGCTTCTATCTCATTTTGGAGAGTTATACCTTGGTCGTGTGACCTTGATCTTTATGGAACTCGCAGTACTTAGATTTTTCCCTTTTTTGAGGGGCAGGCCTCAGTTTTCCTGGCCAATTCAGTTCCTCATTGTTCTTGATCTCTTCCAGAATGTGGTTTATATCCACCTTTAAAGGAGTATAATTTATGTATCTCCTCATGTGGTCTATTGCTTCTTTACCATTCGACTGCCTGCTCTCACCATTGTGCTTGTGATTTTTCCTCTCTGATTTTCCTTCAGCTGTAGTTTCGGCCCTTGCCTCTACATTCTTCTTCGCATCTATAGCTTCTTCGACATTCATAATTTTGGCTGCTTTAGCCAACAATTTATCCATGGATTTATGGGGATCCTTGGTGAGGGTATAATACAACTTGTCTAGTAAAAGACCACTCATGAGAGCCGTGATGGCTATCTTCTCCTCATAGTCAATGACTTCTAATTTCTCGTTATTAAAATGAGTGATATAGTCCCTGGTGCTTTCTCCTGCCTTCTGTCTAATGCTCAACAGATGTGTTACCCTTTTAACCGTCTTTGCACCAAAATAGAAATTACCTATGAAGAGGTCGGCCAGCTGATGGAAGGTTGCAATCTGCCCCCGAGAAATGCTATTGTACCATATCTGAGCAGATCCTGAGAATGACTTGCACCTCATTTCATCTGAGACTGCGTAGATGTCTGATGCACCTTGATACTGCTCTATGTGGAGAACAGGATTGGTTTTGCCATCATATATAGGCGTGACCACAGGATCCTTGAATTTTTTGGTGTTGGAAATGCACAATTGCTTGTACAAATGGAGATCATTTGATAAAGGTTATTTGGAGATGGTTTTTGGCCTTATACATCTCCCCTAATCTATCTTCCAATCTCTGAATAGAACCCTACCATGCATCATCTCCAGCCTCTGGTTTATTTGCACAAGCAACAGATCGCACAGAATTCTCCTCTTGGGATCTTTCTGTACAAGCTACATGGATGAGGTTTGGATACAATTGGGAAGAACCTTCCCTTAAATCATTTGTTCATTGATAATTTGTCGACGCAATCCGAGGAGGATTTATGTTCCTCCTAGGGCCCAAACGATTGAATGGATAGACTCTTGTCAACCTTTCCAGGGCACTTGTTCGTTCTGGAACTAAAGTAACATCTTCCTGATAATATAAAACTCTTATAGGTGAAGTTAAGCAAGGTTTATAGGATGGAACATGGAGGTGTATGTTGATGATATGCTGACAAAGAGAAAAAAATACTGATCATATTGCCGACCTTAGTTAGACATTTGATCAGTTGGAGAAGCACCGGATGAAGTTAAACCCGACCAAATGCGTCTTTGAAGCTTAGGAAGGAATGTTTCTAGGGTATATAGTAAATCAAAGGGGAATTGAAACTAATCCAGATAAAATCAAGGCCTTGATAGAAATGCAATCCCCGATAGTAAAAAGGGTATTCAAAGGCTAACAGGGCATGTAGCAGCACTCAACAGATTTGTGTCCCGAGCAACATACAAATGTTTACCATTCTTTAAGGTGCTCAGAAAAACCTTTGAATGGAACGATGAATATGAAAAAGCCTTCCTATAATTTAAGAAGTACCTGAGAGCACCCCCACTACTCTCCCGACCAGTATGGGAGAAAAACTGTATTTGTATCTGGTTGTTTCTGAATCAGCGATTAGCTCTGCCTTAATCAGGGAAGAAATTTGAGTTCAAAAGATGGTTTATTACACTAGCAAAGATTTTTTAGGAGCATAAGTTAGATATCCCAGGCTGGAGAAACTAGCACTGGCCTTAATTGAGGGTAGTAGGCGGATAAATCCATATTTTCAATCTCATATCATAGCGGTATACACTGACATGCCACCGAGGAAAGCTTTGCATAAGCCAGAGAAATTCAGAAGATTGAAGTATTGGGCTGTGGAATTGGGGTAATATGATCTTGTATACGAACCAAGGTCTTCATTAAAAGACCAAGCTATGGTGGATTTTATTACAGAATTCACTTACCCAGAGGTTCCTGAGAAACAAAGGATTCCTGTCGAGCAACACTCAGGAGTCAGTAGACCTTCTGAAGATATCCCCGACCAACTCCAAGCAAAGAAAACTGTAGAAGAAGTTACCACCAACTAACCAAAGCCCTCCAGTAGAGTACAAAAGATGAAAAATAAATATGAGGAGGTAAAGGATAAAATCTTCCATCAAGGGATTCTGACAAACCAAGCATTTGATAGCAGTATTCCCATATGGAGTTTGTATGTTGATGGGTCATCCTATGCACCTGAATGTGGAGCAGTAATCATCCTTAATACTTCAAATTAAATAAATATAGAGTACACTCTACGATTTCAATTTAAAGCCTCCAATAATGAGGCAGAATATGAAGCTGTGATTGTTGGTTTAAATTTCGCCAAAGCACTGAATGCCGAGCAAGTTATGGTATACAGTGATTCACAATTGGTGGTAAATTCGATGTTGAAATTATATGCAGCTAAAGGAGAATTGATGTCCAGATACTTAGCTAAATCTTTGAAGGTAATCACTACTTTTCTAACTGTTCAAATGATTAGAATTCTAAGACTGGAAAATGCCGAAGCAGATTCACTTGCTCGGCTAGTTTCAGCAAATAAAAATGAGTTATGAAGAACTATTCCAATTGAGATAATTGCTAATAGGAGAATTAATGAAGATCTGATGGTTAATTTTATTGCAGTTGACATGGTACCATCTTGGATGGATTCCATAAGATCTTATATTGAAGATGGAATTCTACCAGCTGGCCTACTTACAGCTAAGAAGTTGAAATACAAAGCTCTGAGATATGTGTTAGCCTATGGTATGTTGTACAGAAGAGGTTTAACTGTAGGCCTACAACGTTGTATGCATCCAGCTAAAGTAAAGTATTTTATTGAGGAAGTTCATGAAGGGTCCTGTGGAGCCCATGTAGCTAGGATAACTTTGTTGTGATGAATCAACATACAGGGGTATTTCTGGACAACAATGCGAGTAGATTGTGAAACTTTTTCCAAGAAGTGTGATAATTTCCAAAGGTATTTCAGCGTACGCAAGACTCCACAAGCTCTCCTAACACCAATCACTTCACCCGGGGCCTTTGTTATATCGATAATTGACTTGGTCGGGCCCCTGTCGACCACCCGAGGAAGGTTCAAGTACCTGGCTGTAGCTATTGATTACTTCACTAAATGGGAGGAAGTTGAACCTATGGCCATCCCCTTCCGATCCTCGTGGTGGGAGAGGTAAATAAGAGGGAGAGTTGTCCCTCCTTCGTCTTGGGAGGTTCTTGGTCCCACGCATCCCTATCGGGAGAGATTTAGCCGGCTTCGGTGATGAGGTGAAAAATGTAGAGAGATAGAGTCGCTAGTCTATTTTACACAAAACAGACAAAAGAAAAAAGGGAGCCACCCCGAAGGATAGCATCCAAAGACATACTGACACATACGAAACAAAAATGATTCGAAAAGGGTCTGGAGGATAAGTTACGAAATGGGAAGGTGTTAGGAACTCATTCCGCCATTTCGGTCTCTCATGGGTTATTTCTATTTTCCTTTATTTCCCCGTGATATGTGTGCATGTGTATATGTAGTGGAGATAGGAATCATCGACTCGTATCATGGAAGAGATAAAACGAATCATCAGTAGGAATGCTCCTAAAAGTAACATTAGAAAATAGGATTTACGCGATTATCCTAGCGTTGATCATTATAAGGGAATGATAACGCATGCGGGATAATACTCCACTAAGAACAAATATATATATATATATATATATATATATATATATATATATATATATATATATATATATATATATATATATATATATATATATAGGGAGTTTAAGAGAGTTAAGTTTTAAAGAATAGATAAAAATAAGAAAAAAGAAGGAAAAGGACTCGAGTCTCGGGTTTTACCCCGAGACCACTACGTAGCCTATTGAGGCATCAAAGTCCATGTAGTTCGTATGCAAAATGAGGGGTGTGGTTTATCCCATAAATCCAATCAGGGACTTCTCTTATGTGTGTGTGTGTGTGTGTGTGTGTGTGTGTGTATGTGTGTGTGTGTATAAAAAAGTGTTTTAGTTGTGAGAAGAGTGTGAGAAAAGTGTGAGAATTCCCGTTTAGAATTTATGAACAAACTCACTTTTTCTTGTTTTTGAGGGGTTTTATTTATATGAAAATAAGAGGTGTGCAATAATACTAAATAAAAAGTATATTAGGGTATGTGAGATGAGAAAATAAAAGTTCTAAGTAATAAAATGAGTTAATGCGAATTTAAGGGAATTTAAAGAGAGAGTTGAGAAAGTTGGACCTTCTTGAAGATATTGAGATTGATCTTGGATGTTGGAGAGCAGCCCTTGCACTTGGGTGATGATGGAGGATACTTAATTCACCAAGTTTGATGAAAAAGCTGATAAAAGGTGGAGGTTGGAAAGGGATTTGGAAGTGGAAATCACGTTGACTTTGAGAGTGGTTTTCTGAGCTTGCTGAGAGTGATGGATCTCAAATCTTGTGTTTTTGGAATGAGGTTAGGCCCTCTTTTTTATAGGCCCAGGGCATTACCGATCGGCATAGCCCTGGTCCTGCCAATCGGTAGGCGTGTTTAGACACACTGTCGATAATCAGGGTTTGGAACCTAGTTTCAGTGACCTTCAAAGATTCATTCAGTCTTAGTTGAGCTAACGAGTTGACTTTGGTCAAACGGAGCCTGGGAGCGTCCGGTGACCTCCTGATCAAGTTTTAGTGGAAAACGGATCGTTCGTCCGCACCGTAAGTCAGAATCATGCACGGGATGGACCATTGGAAAGGGGTTTTAGTGCCCTTCGAAGATTCATTCAATCTCAGTTGAGATGAAGAGTTTGACTTTTAGTCAAATGGATCCTGGGAGAGCCCGATGGCCTTTAGGTCAGTACTCGGGGTGTGACTTAGGTTTGTAGCGGTGAGGGGAGGTGCTAGGGACCTAAGAATTATTTAGGGGGTACTAGAATGGGGTATCTACAGAGCCCCTAGATGGGTGAGTTTGGAATAAATAATAGCCATCGAATAGACACCACGTGATGCCTTTGAAAGAGGATGACCAGAGGGTCGAGGCTAATAATGAGGACCTAAGGATTAGGATGATCGGTTCTGCAGGTTGAAGCTAATTCTGAGGGCTTGAAAATGAGGATGACCGATTCTGAGGTCTTGAAGATGAGGGTGACCAATTTTGTGGGTCGAAGCCAATTCTGTGGGCTTAAGTTAAGATGACCAATTATGTGGGTCGAAGCCAATTCTGCCGGCTTAAATTTGAAATAATCAATTCTGTGAGTCGAAGCCAATTCAGCGGGATTAAGTTGCGATGGCCAATTTTGCGGATCGAAGCCAATTCTACGGGATTAAGTTTGAAATGACAAATTCTGTGGGTCGAAGCCAATTCTGGGGGCTTGAAGATAAGGGTGACCGATTCTGTGGGTCGAAGCCAATTCTGAGAGCTTAAGTTGAGATGACCAATTCTACGGGTCGAAGCCAGTTCTTTTGTCTTAAGTTTGAAATGATCAATTCTACAGGTCTAAGTCAATTCTAAGGGCTTAAAGATGAGGGTGACTGATTCTACGGGTCCAAGCCACTTCTGAGGGCTTAAGTTAAGACGACCAATTCTGCGGGTCGAAGCCAATTTTCAGGGCTTGAAGATGAGGGTGACCGATTCTACGGGTCGATGCCAATTCTGAGGGCTTAAGTTGAGATGACCAATTCTGTGGGTCGAAACTAATTTTGCGGGCTTAAGTTTGAAATGAATAATTCTGCGGGTCGAAGCCAATTCTGCGGGCTTAAGTTGAGATGACCAATTCTGCAGGTCGAAGCCAATTCTGTGGGCTTAAATTTGAAATGACCAATTTTGCGATCTTAATTTTGAAATCACCAATTCTGCAGGCTTAATTTTGAAATGAACAATTATGCGGGTCGAAGCCAATTCTACGGGCTTAAGTTTGAAATGACCAATTCTGAGGGTAGAAGCCAATTCAGTGGGGTTAAATTGAGATGTTCTCGGGGAACCCTGCTAGGAAAATTACCTCGTGATTTTGATTCGAGCTGGGGAGCTGATTGCTGGGAAAATCCTCGTGTCTTTTGGAGACTTTATCGAGGGAAGAACCAATCTAATGCTGGGGAAGTGATTAGGTAGTCAAGGGTTTGGACGTATTTCTTGGGGAAATTGGAGACCTTTGGAGAATAGGAGATGATCTTGAAGTTTTGGATATTTTGGAGGTCCTCTGGGGATGTTGTCGGGGAGAGATTCACTTGGCTTTTAAGAGTTTCGTTGGGAAAATATGGATTCCTCTTGGGGGAGTGAAAAATTTTCTTGGTGAAAATGTTCTAAATTCTTTCCGGGATTTTTAGGAATTTTCTGAGGATTTTTCAGGGTTTTCTGGTATTTTTTGGGAATTTATGTACGAAAGTTTAAGGGAGGTGCGAGTCGGCATAGTGTGGAGGGTTCTATTCGGCAGTGGCACAGACTTTTGAACTACCTCGAGAAGGTAAAAGGTAAGTGTCGATCGGTAGATGGGGGTGCAGTTACGATCGGCATGACCCTTGGCAACCTATATAAAGGGGGCAAATTACCCTCATTTTTCACAGCTTCTTGGCTTCTCTCTTTCTGATAATCGTCCCAGCATTCTGCAATCTAAAAAATGGTCTCTTTTATGAGCATTGCAGCACACAGGGAGTGGTTGGCTGTTGATGATTGGGAAAATGTGGAGTTGAGGGTCAAGGGGCTTCTTGCTTTGGGGATGGAGAATTATTTTGATGCATTTGAGCCCGTTGCGGATGAGCGGACTTTTCTACGGGAGCCGTCGCATCATCACTCTTCTGGGGTGGTAAAACCTGGTGGTTATGTAAGTATAAAATGTCTTTTGGCATTCCTTTTTTGGTGATTTCTTTTTTTCTTGGATTTTGACGAGGTTTTTCTTTGACAGTCTGATGTTTCTTTATCTACTATGCGTGCCCGCGGGATGACAGGGCATAAGGATATCTGGGAACATCTTCCACCTATGGTGCATTGGGTAGTATCTTCATCAGGCTTTGGGAGGTTGGCGCCTGTGCTGGACGAGACGCCTCGTTCGATAGCGGTCTTATGTGCCTTAGGGGAGAGGTGTTGGGACACTACCCATACCTTTCATTTTGGCTTTGGGGAGATGACTATGACTCACATAGATGTACAGCAGCTGCTGGGGCAGGATTGTGATGGGGAGCAGATAGAGGTGGATCTCTCTTTGTGGGTGATGCCGGAGGCGGTGCACGCGGCGCTTGGTGATGTTGGGAGGATAGTATCTGGGGACTCCATCCGTTTGTCGCTGCTGAAGGATGTTTTATTAGGTAGGGTGATCGATGTGGAGGACTAGCTGCAAGTGAGACACATGTCACGGTTGTTCATTTTACTGGTGTTGGGGGGATTTCTGGTGGGATCGAGCAGCGACGTTGTCCACTTATGGTTTTTACCATATCTGAGAATGTTTTTGAAAATCCCTCTCTATGATTGGGGGAGCCTGACTTTCGCAACCCTTTATTTTTCTCTGAATGCATTCAGCCGGTTCTGCCGGCAGTCTTTCACTGAAGCCACATATCTTCTTGAGGTATTCTTTAATTTGAACATTTTCCTTTCCTTATACATCTCTTTTAATTGCGAAATTTTTGTCTTTGGCAGACATGGTTCTATGAGGTGATCGGGTGTAATACCTAGTGGATCGCTTTGAAGGACCAGACCGTTGGGGACTTTTATCTATTGTATCGATGGAAAAAGGCCAATCGGTAGTCGAGGAAGTCTCTCTCTATGGAGGTGGTGCGTCAGGTCTTGAATGTCCTGACCAGTGATAGGTTAAGACTTTTCCTTTCTTCAGTCTAAGACCTTTGGGTGCTCTAACTCTTTATTTGACTCATATTTGCTGGGGATTTTTCAGGTGACCTTTTACCCTTGGGGGATGACTATTCAGGACACGGGGTTGACTGGGGTGAATGCATAGATGAGGAACTTGCTGGCGCACGAGTTTGGCCAGTCTTGGTATCCCGGGGAGAGGGTTGTCTGGAAAATTTCTAAGGAGGAGGTGGTGGTTCCACCTGTGAGGCTCCCTATGTCTATGAGGTGGGAGCAGCGCTGCCAGAGGATGCGAGGATCGCGATGATGATTGGAAAGTCCTACCCGTTGTACACCGATACGGCTGTTCCGTATGATTATATGGACTCTGTGATGATCTGTCTAAAGGTGCCCAGTATATATGATGCACTGCCTTTCCCTCCTGAGGGTTCGGGTCGGCCAGTGGGGTCTTCCCACAACGATGGCAATCCGTCGACATATGCGGCGACGACGACTTCGGAGGTCCCCTTTGTGAGGTTGCATTCTCCTTCATACAATATCCGTCGGGGTGATGGAGGGATGGTGCCTATGTTGCATCGTCCTCATGCGATCGATCCGGAGGAGTTGGGCTTGATAGAGGAGGTTCTTCATCCTGAGGTATATATTTTTTGTTCTTCTCCTTTAGTTTCTTTTGATCTTTTCCGCCTGATATTGATTTTTCCTTTTCTTATAGTACGTTCGGGTGTCCACCACTTGGCTGAGTGATATTAGGGACTGGATATCATCAGCGACTGCCCATATTCGGGACGCAGTTCTTGTTCCTTCTTTCTTGGTGTCATCTGCCTCATCAGGGGAGGAGTCTGGTTCGGGTAGTGGTGGTGTGTCGTCACGTCGCAGAGGTGGAAGCTCTTAGGAGAGAGAGGGAATGTGGGTTCGGGCTGAGTCCTATTGGTTTTTTTATTTTCTTTATTTTCCTGCAAAAATAAAGACTCCCATGGATGTACAGTAGCTGCTAGGGCAGGATTGCGATGGGGAGCAGATAGAGGTGGATCTCTCTTTGCTAGTGAGGCCGGAGGCGGTGCGTGCGGCGCTTGGTGATGTGGGGAGGTTAGTATCTGGGGACTCCATCTGTTTGTCGCTGCTGAAGGATGTTTTATTGGGTAGGGTGATCGATGTGGAGGATGGTCTACAAGTGAGACACATGGCCCGGTTGTTCATTTTACTGGAGTTGGGGGGATTTCTGGTGGCATCGAGCGGCGACATTGTCCACTTATGGTTTTTACCATATCTGAGAATGTTTTTGAACATCTCTCTCTATGATTGGGGGAGCCTGACCTTGGAAACCCTTTATTTTTCTCTGGATGCATTCAGTCGGAGCTGCCAGCAGTCTTTCACTGGAGCCACATATCCTCTTGAGGTATTCTTTAATTTGTACATTTTTCCTTTCATGCATTCGCATTTTCCTTATGCATCACTTTTAATTTGCAAAATTTTTGTCTTTGGCAGACATGGTTCTACGAGGTGACCGGGTGTGATACCTAGCTGATCGCTTTGAAGCATGAGACCATTGGGGACTTTTACCGATTGTAACGATGGCGAAAGGCAAATCCGCAGTCGAGGAAGTCTCTCTCTCTGGAGGTGGTGCGTCAGGTCTTGAATGGCCTGACCAGTGATAGGTTAAGACTTTTCCTTTCTTTAGTCTAAGACCTTTGGGTGCTCCGACTCTTTATTTGACTCATATTTTCTGGGGATTTTTCAGGTGACCTTTTACCCTTGGGGGATGACTATTCAGGACACGGGGTTGACTGGGGTGAATGCGTAGATGAGGCACTTGCTGGCGCATGAGTTTGGCCAGTCTTGGTATCCCGGGGAGAGGGTTATCTGGAAGATTGCTAAGGAGGAGGTGGTGGTTCCACCTGTGAGGCCCCCTATGTCTATGAGGCGAGAGCAGCTGCTGCCAGAGGATGTGAGGATTGCAACGATGATTGGCGAGTCCTACCTGTTGTACACCGATACGGCTGTGCCATATGATTATATGGACTCTGTGATGATCTGGCTAATGGCGCCCAAGATATATGATGGACCGCCCTTCCCTCCTGCGGTTCAATTCGACCAGTGGGGTCTTCCCACAGCGATGGCGATCGATCGACATATGCGGCGATGGTGACTTCGGAGGCCCCCTTTATGAGGTTGCATTCTCCTTCATACAATATCCGTGGGGGTGATGGAGGGATGGTGCCTATGTTGCATCGTCCTCATGCGATCGATCCGGAGGAGTTGGTCTTGACAGAGGAGGTTTTTCATCGTGAGGCATATATTTTTTGTTCTTCTCCTTTGATTTCTCTTGATCTTTTCCGCCTGATACTGATTTTGCCTTTTCTAGTAGCACGTTCGGGTGTCCATGACTTGGCTGAGTGATATTAGGGACTGAATATATTCAGCGACTACTCATATTCGGGACGTGGTTCCTGTTCCTTCTTTCTTGTTGTCGTCTGCCTCATCCGGGAGGAGTCTAGTTCGGGTAGCGGTGGTGCGTCGTCTCGTCGCAGGGGAAATAGAGTGCGTCACAGGGGTGGAAGCTCTTAGGAGAGAGAGGGAATGTGGGTTCGGGCTGAGTCCTATTGTTTTTTTTGCTTTTCTTTGTTTTCCTGTAAAAATAAAGACTCTCATAGATGTGCAGTAGCTACTGGGGCTGGATTGCGGTGGGGAGCAGATAGAGGTGGATCTCTCTTTGCGGGTGAGGCCGGAGGCGGTGCACGCGGCGCTTGGTGATGTGGGGAGGATAGTATCTAGGGATTCCATTCGTTTGTCGCTACTGAAGGATGTTTTATTGGGTAGGGTGATCGATGTGGAGGACGGGCTGCAAGTGAGACACATGGCCTGGTTGTTCATTTTACTGGTGTTAGGGGGATTTCTGGTGGCGTCGAGCGGCGACATTGTCCACTTATGGTTTTTATCATATCTTAGAATGTTTTCGAACATCCTTCTCTATGATTGGGGGAGCCTGACTTTGGAAACCCTTTATTTTTCTCTGGATGCATTCAGTCGGACCTGCCGGCAGTCTTTCACTGGAGCCACATATCCTCTTGAGGTATTCTTTAATTTGTACATTTTCCTTTCATGCATTCGCATTTTCCATATGCATCTCTTTTAATTGCAAAATTTTTATCTTTGGCGGACATGGTTCTATGAGGTGATCGGGTATAATACCCAGCTGATCACCTTGAAGGACGAGACCGTTGGGGACTTTTACCGATTGTATCGATAGCGAAAGGCCAATCGGCAGTCGAGGAAGTCTCTCTCTTTGGAGGCGGTGCATCAAGTCTTGAATGGCCTGACCAGTGATAGGTTAAGAGTTTTCCTTTCTTCAGTCTAAGACCTTTGGGTGCTCTGACTCTTTATTTGACTCATATTTGCTGGGGATTTTTCAGGTGACCTTTTACCCTTGGGGGTTGACTATTCAGGACACGGGGTTGACTAGGGTGAATGCGTAGATGAGGCACTTGATGGCGCATGAGTTTGGCCACTCTTGGTATCCTGGGGAGAGGGTTGTCTAGCATATTGCTAAGGAGGAGGTGGTGGTTCTACCTGCCAGGCCCCCTATGTCTATGAATTGGGAGCAGCTGCTGCCAGAGGATGGAAGGATCGCGATGATGATTGGCGATTCCTACCTGTTGTACACCTATACGGCTGTACCATATGATTATATGGACGCTATGATAATCTGGCTAATGGCGCCCAGAGTATATGATGCACCGCCCTTCCCTCCTACGGGTTCAAGTCGGCCAGTGGGGTCTTACCACAGCGATGGTGATTCTTCGATATATGCGACGGCGGCGACTTCGGAGGTCCCCTTTGTGAGGTTGCATTCTCCTTCATACAATATCCGTGGGGATGATGGAGGGATGGTGCCTATGTTGCATCGTCCTCATGTGATCGATCCGGAGGAGTTGGGTTTGACAGAGGACGTTCTTCATCCTGAGGTATATAATTTTTGTTCTTCTCCTTTGGTTTATTTTGTTCTTTTCCACCTGATACTGATTTTGCCTTTTCTTGTAGCACGTTCGGGTGTCCACCACTTGGCTGAGGGATATTAGGGACTGGATATCTTCATCGACTGCCCATATTCGGGATGCGGTTTTGTTCCTTCTTTCTTGGTGTCGTCTGTCTCATCCGAGGAGGATTCTGGTTCGGGTAGCGGTGGTGCGTCGTCTCGTCGCAGGGGAAAGAGAGTGTGTCGCAGGGGTGGAAGCTCTTAGGAGAGAGAGGGAATCTGGGTTCGGGTTGAGTCCTGTTATTTTTTTGCTTTTCTTTATTTTCCTGCAAAAATAAAGACTCCCATATATGTGCAGTAGCTGCTGGGGCTGGATTACGATGGGGAGCAGATAGAGGTGGATCTTTCTTTGCGGGTGAGACCGGAGGCGGTGCGCGCGGCGCTTGGTGATGTGGGGAGGATAGTATCTAGGGACTCCATCCATTTGTCGCTGCTAAAGGATGTTTTATTGGGTAGGGTGATCGATGTGGAGGACGGGCTGCAAGTGAGACACATGTCCCGGTTTTTCATTTTACTGGTGTTGGGGGGATTTCTGGTGGCGTCGAGCGGCGACATTATCCACTTATGGTTTTTACCATATCTTCGAATGTTTTCGAATATCCCTCTCTATGATTGGGGTAGCCTGACTTTAGCAACCCTTTATTTTTCTCTGGATGCATTCATTCGAAGATGCCAACAGTCTTTCACTAGAGCCACATATCCTCTTGAGGTATTCTTTAATTTGTACATTTTTCCTTTCATGCATTCGCATTTTCCTTATGCATCACTTTTAATTTGCAAAATTTTTGTCTTTGGCAGACATGGTTCTACGAGGTGATCGGGTGTGATACCCAACTGATCGCTTTAAAGCACGAGACCTTTGGGGACTTTTACCGATTGTAATGATGGTGAAAGGAAAATCCGCAGTCGAGGAAGTCTCTCTCTCTGGAGGTGGTGCGTCAGGTCTTGAATGGCCTGACCAGTGATAGGTTAAGACTTCTCCTTTATTCAGTCTAAGACCTTTGGGTGCTTCGACTCTTTATTTGATTCATATCTGCTGGGGATTTTTTAGGTGACCTTTTACCCTTGGGGGATGACTCAGGACACGGGGTTGGCTGTGGTGAATTAGTAGATGAGGCGCTTGCTGGTGCTTGAGTTTGGCCACTCTTGGTATCCTGGGGAGAGGGTTGTCTAGAAGATTGCTTAGGAGGAGGTGGTGGTTCCACCTGTGAGGCACCCTATGTCTGTGAATTGGGAGCAACTGCTGCCAGAGGAAACGAGGAACGCAACGATGATTGGCAGGTCCTACCTGTTGTACACCGATACGGCCGTGTCGTATGATTATATGGACTCTCTGACGATCTGGCTAATAGCGCCCAGCATATATGATGCACCGCCCTTCCCTCTTGCGGGTTCGAGTCATCCAGTGGGGTCTTCCCACAGCGATGGCGATCCGTCGACATATGCGGCGGCGACTTCGGAGGTCCCCTTTGTGAGGTTTCATTCTCCTTCATACAATATCCGCGGGGCTGATGGAGGGATGGTGCCTATGTTGCATCATCCTCATGCGATCGATCCGGAGGAGTTGGTCTTGACAGAGGAGGTTCTTCGTACTGAGGTATATCATTTTTGTTCTTATCCTTTGGTTTCTTTTGATCTTTTCCGCCTGATACTAATTTTGCCTTTTCTTGTATCACGTTCGGGTGTCCACTACTTGGCTGAGGGATATTAGGGACTGAATATATTCAGCGACTGCCCATATTCGGGATGCGGTTCTGATCCATCTTTCTTGGTGTCGTCTGCCCCATTCGGGGAGGAGTCTGGTTCGGTTAGTGGTGGTGCGTCATCTCATCACAGGGGTAAGAAAGTGCGTCCCATGGGTGGAAGCTCTTAGGAGAGAGAGGGAATGTGGGTTCGGGATGAGTCCTGTTGTTTTTTTGCTTTTCTTTATTTTCCTACAAAATTAAAGACACCCATAGATGTGAAGTAGCTGTTGGGGCTGGATTGCGATGGGGAGCAGATAGAGGTGGATCTCTCTTTGCGGGTGAGGCCGGAGGCGGTGCGCGCGGTGCTTGGTGATGTGCGGAGGATAGTATCTGGGGATTCCATTTGTTTGTCGCTGCTGAAACATATTTTATTGGGTAGGGTGATCGATGTGGAGGAGGAGCTGCAAGTGACACGCATGGCCTGGTTGTTCATTTTACTGATGTTCGGGGGATTTCTGGTGGGGTCGAGCGGCGACGTTGTCCACTTATGGTTTTTACCATATCTTAGAATGCTTTCTAACATCCCTCTCTATGATTGGGGGAGCCTGACTTTGGCAACCCTTTACTTTTCTCTGGATGCATTCAGTCGGAGCTGCCGACAGTCTTTCACTGGAGCCACATATCCTCTTAAGGTATTCCTTAATTTGTACATTTTCCTTTCATCCATTCGCATTTTCCTTATGCATCTCTTATAATTGAGAAATTTTTATCTTTGGCAGACATGGTTCTACGAGGTGATCGGGTGTAATACCCAGCTGATCACTTTGAAGGACGAGACCGTTGGGGACTTTTACCGATTATATCGATGGAGAAAGGCCAATCGGCAGTTGAGGAAGTCTCTATCTCTGGAGGCGGTGCGTCAGGTCTTGAATGGCCTGACCATTGATAGGTTAATACTTTTCCTTTCTTCAGTCTAAGACCTTTGGGTGCTCGGACTCTTTATTTGACTCATATCTGCTGGGGATTTTTCAGGTGACCTTTTACCCTTGGGGGATGACTATTCGGGACACGGGGTTGACTGGGGTGAATGCATAGATGAGGCGCTTGATGGCGCATGAGTTTGGCCACTCTTGGTATCCTGGGGAGATTTTTGTCTGGCAGATTGCTAAGGAGGAGGTGGTGGTTCCACCTATGAGGCCCCCTATGTCTATGAATTGGGAGAAGCTGCTGCAAGAGGATGGGAGGATCGCGACGATGATTGGCGAGTCCTACCTGCTGTACACCTATACGACTGTGCCATATGATTATATGGACTCTGTGACGATCTGGCTAATGGCGCCCAGTATATATAATGCACCTCACTTCCCTTCTGCGGGTTCGAGTCGACCAGTGGGTCTTTCCACATCGATGGCGATCCATCGACACATGCGGCGGCGACTACTTCGGAGGTCCCCTTTGCGAGGTTGCATTATCCTTCATACAATATTCGTGGGCTGATGGAGGGATGGTTCTTATGTTGCATCGACCTCATGCGATCGATGCGGAGGAGTTGGGCTTGACAGAGGAGGTTCTTCGTCCTGTGGTATATATTTTTTGTTCTTCTCCTTGGTTTCTTTTGATCTTTTCTGCTGATACTGATTTTGCCTTTTCATGTAGCTTGTTTGGGTGTCCACCACTTGACTGAGGGATATTAGGGACTGGATATCTTCGACGACTGCCCATATTTGGGACGTGGTTCTAGTTCCTTCTTTCTTGGTGTCGTCTGCCTCATCCGGGTAGGAGTCTGGTTCGAGTAGCAGTGGTGCGTCGTCTCGTTGCAGGGGAAAGAGAGTGCGTCACAGGGGTGAAAGATCTTAGGAGAGAGTGGGAATGTGGATTCGGGACGAGTGCTGTTGTTTTTTTTCTTTTCTTTATTTTCCTGCAAAAATAATGTAACACAGAAACATATCTATGTAATGCAATGAGTTTTTTTTACTATCTTCTTTTAATGATGAATGAATGAATGCATGCACATGCGCTTTTTACTTTGTTGCTGAGACCGTAAAAAGAATTTTTTTTTGGGGGGGGGGGGGGGAGCGTGAAGGAAAGTTTTATCTAGAATAAGGATTTATATAAAGAAGAAAAAGGGTATTTTTGAAATTCTGTTGAGAATATCAATTTTTTTTTTAGTTTTCTGAATTTTGACAAAAGAGGAAAAAGGAAAATTTCTAAAAATTGGGGGTTGTCGATCGGCAAGCACCTTGTCCTACCTATCGACAGGTCAGTCCAGTCCTATCAATTCAAAGATTTGATTGGTACCCTCTTCAGCCTTTGGTACCTTGTGGGGCTGGATTTCTTTCGATCTCTACAGGGGTTATGTCTTTTGTGGGAGTTTTCCAGTATAAAAAGGGGTAAGGGTGGAGTGTTTTCATCACACCTTCACATCCTGACTTTCTTATTCTATAAGATGGCTCTCCCTGGTAGTATTGAGTTTGCCAACTACCTCGAGACTTTGGAGGCGATGTTCATCGAGTTTCTTTATGGGGTAATCGTCCCATAGAGTGGAACATGCTGAAGGCGGCGATACAATTCTGGTACCCTGAAGACCATGTATTCCTCTTTGTCTTGGAAGAAGTTTGTCTGACCTACGAGGAATTTTCTTCCATATTGGGGATAAATCCCTACGTTGTTGCGGCTCTGCCTGAGTTTTCCCGTTCTCTTCGAGAGTTGTTGGTCGGGCTTCTTTGTGTTTCATCCTCGGTGGCCAGATCACTGGTGACTAGAGGTATGATTTCTCTTTCGACGGTATTGCAGTTCGTGCATTTGCAGGAGGTTGGTGATGCTGGATATGCTAGAGCTGCCGTTCTAGGCTTAGTTTCAAAATTACTGCTGGTAACGGGGAGTTGTTGGTGGATCCACAACTTCCAGCTATTACTTCATGGATGTCCTACCGTCGCAATCCTACGACAGTGATACTCATGGAGACTTTCAATGGATTAGATGCCTAGCGAGAAGGTCGCTCTGACTTTCTGAGGGTAGCCCTGTGATGCTGATCATGTGGTTGTCTGAAAGATTCCACCTGGTGACTCCTCCGAAATACCCTTTGTCGGTTGTGCCTATCTTCTTTTCGTGCCATTTCATCAGTGTTGGCCTGGTTATTGAGAGCTAGGAGAACTGGTTTGTGGAGCATGGGGATCTAAATATTTACTGGTCAGTACCTTGGTGGGGATAGCTGTTGCCTATTCTGGAACTGGGACAATACCCGTATGTCCAATTGGTTGGTCTCAGACAGACCTCTTTTTATTTCCCTTGGCGACTTCAGCACCAAAATGGCTGCAAGCAGATCGTGCCACCTCGGACACTAGACTTCTTTCCGATGGAAGATTTGACAGAGCGTCTGCACATGCGGCTTGGCTCTTTATGGGAGAGTCAACGTCCGTCGACCCGTCCCTCTCAGTCTGCTGTAAGAGTTTGGCACATCCCTGGGAATTATATAAAGTGGTTTTGGAGAAGTGTAGTTAGCAAGATGTTGGTAGTGATGACTGGCCAAAGATGGCTTGCCTTATCTAATACCATGGAGGGAGGTGTGGTGGTTTTTTTAGGCTGGTTCGAGCTTATCGGTCCATGGAGCGTCTGCGGTACTCCATTCTGGCAGGGCAAGCTTGGGGAACCCAGGATGATGATGATGATGATGATGATGATGATGATGATGATGATGATGATGATGATGATGAGGAGGAGGAGGAGGAGGAGGAGGAGGAGGAGGAGGAGGAGGAGGATGATGATGATGATGATGATGGAGCGGGCTCCTCTGGTATCTGTGGTTAGGACTCTTAGAGAGTTTGTTTTGTACTGGGAAATAAATTTGGTATTTTATTTGGCTTTTTTGCCTTTTGACGAATTTTGTATTTTTAATTATCTATACCGATTGCTAAGGCATACATAATCCTTTTGTTCAAGTATATGTTAGAATGAATTGTCGTTCTAGGAGATAGGAAAAGAATAGTTTTTTATGAAAAAGAAAGGGTCGTGCTCATATAATATGTATGAGCTGCCTATGTACCTTTGAGGGTTTTTGCAAATTTTCAATTTTTCTGAGAATGATTTTTGTAGAGGATCGGGCCCACGTAGTTTTGGGTAGAGGGAAATGAAGAGATTTTTTTTAGAATAAAAGGGAGATGAGAAGAGTCGTAGCGCATCGAGATTTTGGACTAGGGGTAAAATAATTTGTGATGGTCCAGGTTGACTGGACGAGCCATCTCCTCTCCATCTAAGTCGGTGAGCATGGCTGCACCGCTGGACAAAATCTTCTTGACAATGTGTGGGCTGCTCCAATTGGGCTTGAATTTCCCTCTGGGTCCCAGATGGGCTCTACTATTTCTTTGGGGGATAAATCCCCCTCTCGGACACCGCAGCCCTTGACTCTCTTACTAAATGATCGCGCTATTCGGTGATGGTACCCTTTTATGTGATACAACACTTTTAATCTCCTTTTGTCCAAAAGTGACAGCTCATCAAGGCGGCTTTTATGCCAGTCCTCCTCACTGACCTTGCTTTCATGAATAACGCGTAACGAGGGTATTTCTAGCTCCATGGGTAGGAATGCTTCCATGCCACAAACTAGAGAGTAAGGGGTATCCCTAGTAGAGGTTTGGATTATGGTTCGATAGCCCCAGATGGCGTATGGGATCCGGTCTGTCCAATCTCGATAGCTTTCGATCATTTTACTGATGATGGCTTTGAGGTTCTTATTGGCGGCTTCGATTGCACCGTTGGTCTGAGGTCGGTAGGGATAAGATTTGTGTCTCTAAATCCTATACTCTTTGACCACTTCTATGACTTCTGCCTCAAAATGCAACCCATTATCTGACACAAGCTCGTGCAGGACCCCATATCGACGGATGATGTTTTTATTGATGAACTTGGACACTTTCTTGGCGTTCAGTACTACATATGACTCTGTTTTACCCATTTGGTGAATTAATCAATGGAAACTAGGATAAAATCATGTCCGTTGGACGCCTTGGGTGTAACCTTCCCTATAATGTCGATGCCCCAGGCAGAGAATGTCCAGGGATAAGTCATGTTGTATAATTCATACGGAGGCAGGTGTTGAAGGTTTGAGAACTGTTGGCATTTGAGGCATCTCCGGACATAAGCGATGCAATCCTGGGTCATAGTGGTCCATTAGTAGCCTTGTCGAATGATCTTCTTGGCAAGCATGTTATCGTTCATGTGGGGTCCGCATTCTTTATTGTGGATTCTTTGCATCACCTCTTCAATGTCGGCCCCTACGATGCAGTGTAGATGGGTTCCGTTGAAGTTTCTCTTGAACAGTGCTTTATGACAGATGATGTATTGAGCGGCCAGTCTTCGAAGGGTTACCCGATCTTTATTGTTGGAACCCTCGAGATACCTACCATGCCTGAAAAGGTGCCAGATGTCATAATACCAGTAATCGGCTAGCTCGAGATCTTCTTTCGTGATGAGCTCAATATGGTAGCGATGGGTTGGTTTATATTGCTTTTGGACTAGGAAGGGGGCCATTGTTATTCCTTCGAGCATGTCGACCATGGAGGCTAGGGTATCAAGGGCATCGGCTAGGTTATTTTTTGCTCGAGGTAGGTAATAGAAGGTGATATCTTGGAATTTGGAGGCTAGTTCTTCTAAGTGGCATGGATTTTTTCGTCCTTGCCTTTCCATTTTCTGATCACTTGACCAATGATGAGGGCAGAATCCCCATAGATATCTAGGCATTGGATACCTTTCTGGCGAGCAACTTTGAGGCCTACCGTACACGCCTCGTATTCAGTCATGTTGTTGGTGAGTGAGAAATCAAATTTGTTGGCGATGGGAGTGTGGGAATTAACTCGGGCAATCAGAAGTATCCCAATACCATATACCTTTTTATTGGTCACTCCATCAAAGAATATTTTCCATCGAAGATCATCTTGAATAGAGCAGACGATGTTTTCATCTGGGAATTCAGAGATCCATGCATCAGCTTCTTCCATGGGGTAGTCAGCGAGGTAGTCATAGATGGCTCTTCCTTTCATGGCTTTCTGTGTGACATACACGATATCAAACTCAGCTAGGAGCATTAACCATCGAGCCATTCGGGATACAAGCTTAATAGGGATGGCGAGCCTGTAGTGTCGCAACTTTTGGGTGACCTAAATAAGCACGACACATGCTTTTTCCAAAGCATTGTAGTTGACTTCGTACCCGGCCAGTTTGTGACTAGCATAATACATGGCTCTTTCTTTATGGGAATCCTCAAGGTATTGGGCTAGTAAAGGCCCAGATGCAGTGTCGGTTATGGTTAGGTATAGGAGCAAGGGGAGACCAGGCTGTGGTGGCATGAGTATCGGAGGTTGAGTCAGGTATTATTTGATTCGGTCAAAATCTTCTTGGTAGGCCTCGTTCCAAACTTTGGTTGAATCCTTTCGGAGGAGTTTAAAAATTGGTTCACAGATGGAGGTGAGCTGGCTGATGACCCGACTGATGTATTACAATTTCCCAAGGACACCTCGAACTTCTTTCTCCGTTCAGGGAGGTGTCATATCAAGTATGGCTTTTATCTTGGCAGGATCTGCATTTATCCTTTTTTTATTGACAATGAATCCCAATAGTTTTCCCTTTGTAACGTCGAAGACACATTTCTGTGGATTGAGTCTCATCTGATATCGTCGCAGTCGCTCGAAGAACTATCGGAGAGCTGTAACATGACCTTCTCTAGTTTTGGATTTTATAATCATATCATCCACATAGACCTCGACTTCTTTGTGAATCAGATCGTGCAGGATGGTTGTGGTAGCCCTCTAGTCGGTATCCCCAGTATTCTTGAGACCAAATGGCATAACAGTTTAGAAAAAGGTTCCCCATGGGGTGATGAATGCAGTTTTTTCTTAGTGATTTGAGTGAATTTTTATTTGGTTGTATCTGGAAAACCCATCGATGAATAACTTGAGAGTGTGACTGGATGTGTTGTCCGCGATCATATCGATATTGGGTAGCGGGTAATAATCATTTGGAGAGGCTTTGTTCAAGTCCCGGTAGTCTACACACATCCAAACTTTCCCTCCTGATTTCGACACAGGCACTATGTTGGCTAGCCATGTGGGATATTCAATCACACAAATCAAACCCACATTTTGCTGTTTGACCACCTCCTCTTTGACTTTGAGCGACCATTCGGTGCGAAGCTTTCACAGCTTTTGTGTAACCATCTTGTAATCTAGAAGAGTGGGGATCTCATGCTGAGAAATTTCAGGATCAATGCCGGGCATATCGTTATAGAACCACGCAAAGACATCCACGAATTCCTTCAATGATTCTTCGAGTTGTGCGCGCTCAAGTTCGTCAAGGGTAGCCCCTATCCTAATCTCGCGCAGTTGGATACTAGAATAATAGCAGTCTCTTCTTCATTAACTTGAAAGAGGTTATATTGTTTGTTATTAACCTTATTTAGATCAATAAATAATTATTCATTTGCAAAATCATCATCATCAAAAGTTTGATTGGAATCTAAACAATTAATGTAAGGTATAGCAAGATACTCAAAATCTTCGTTTGTTTCATTTATAGGAAAAACATCACTGAGAACCTCATCAAAGGAGGTCTAGATTACATTTTAGCAAGGATAGATAAGAGAAGAAGAAATGGGGTAAACATTGGGGATAGGTGGGATTTCAACAGGTAGAACTGGCGCAGCATGCTAGTATCAGCAACTTTATCAAGTGGGATGGATCCAGTGATGTAGCGCATGAATGACCCATGAAGAGTGTCAGCCCCAGTGTCTACAAGTTGAACGAGTCCTCGGCGTCACTTCCCTCATAATCGATGGTATCTCTGATGAGCGGTTGTACATGGTGTTGGGAACCTTCGTCCCACAGGTAGCTATCTTGGAAAAATATCTCCATTCCAGGCTTTATCTTCTTGTCTTTATGGTCATACCATGGTTACGGAAAGCCACAAAGGGGGAAGTCCTCACCCTCTTTGATGAATCGTCCATTCAAGGAGTCACCTGAGATGGTATGAATGCATTCTAGTCTTCTTTTTGGTCGATACTGGTGGATCATTTTGAGCTCTTGTTCTGATGGTTGATACCCCAAACTACAAGGAGGGAAAGCTTTCTTCAGTTCAATGGGCTCAAGTATCCCTTGTTGTCTTTGCCCTAGCCCCAGTTTGATTATGAAGTGCATGTTTCTGAACATCTGAATCTCATTGACATTGCCATGAGGGTCGTATTCCTAATAAACCCCTTCTCTGAAATCATCCCCTGTCGGGAGTAGAAGTGGTTCAACTCAGAATCCTGATAGGAGCATATCATTTGACCCATGTTGTATCTCAAGGACTGGACTGCTGGTGCTTGAACCCTCGATATTGTCGTCGTCGCCCAAAATGGTGATGATTCATCTGTCGATAAAGAATTTCAATTTTTGATGGAGTGAGGAAGACACATCCTTGATACTGTGGAGCTAAGGTCGTTCGAGCAACAGGTTAAAAAAGGTTGGGGTGTCAATAACTTGGAATTCAATGACAGAGTTTATAAGGCCAGACCCTATTTCAAGTTTTATGGATCCCATCACCTCCCGACGGGTATTATCATAGGCATGTACAGCAGCGAAAGTTAAAGCGAGGTCACTTTCCTTCAGTCCTAAGCATTTGAAGGTTCTTAATGGGAAGACATTCAGGGCGGATCAATTATCGACAAGAGAGAGTGGTACGATTTTCCCCATAACTTCGACGGAGATGTTGAGTGCATGATTGTGGTTTGGCCCAATTCTAGGGATTTCTTCTTCGGAAAAGGATAGAATTTGGGTAGAGGTCAAGGATCCGACTAAATTTACCGTTTCTTCTGGTGTGGTAGAAAGAGGAATTGTGGGTCCAGTGAGCAACTTGATCAAAGCATTTATGTGCAGCTGGAAAGACATGAAAAGCCCCCATAGAGTGATGTTAGCTTGAGTTTTCTTCAGTAGATTGAGGATCTTGATTTCCTCGAGGGTCATTTCTAGCATAGGAAGGTTTTCAACACCCTTCCCTTTGTTATTGGATGGTAGTGGGCTTGGGATCTGGTAATGTGATTTACTAAAGAAGGGAAGAACATGAACCCTATTTCTTCATCAATCTCGAGTTGTTCTGCAACTTTGTTTATTTATACGAGGAGCTCCTCAAATCATATTATCCCACACATGTTGGATACCGGGCCAATTTTCTCGAAAGCTCGTTCTTCATTCGAATCTTTGAATTCTTCCCCCCATCCGGTGGAAACAATTCTGTCTTTCCATGTAAAGTCAATGCATTCCACAACTTCAATGGCTTCCTCATACAGGTCTTCCCATTCTGTGGGGATATGTAAGGGTTAAGGGACTAGTAACCCTTGCAATTTCAGAGTATCAAGTAACTCGATCATACTGCAAATGTCGTTGGTTTGACTGAATATTTCTACCATGATTTGGACGACATCATCCAAGCTGACTTCATCGGTTGGTACCACCCAACTGTCTGACTCTTGGGCCCATTTTCGTGCTTCCAAGAATAGCATACTGAACTTTTGGCAATCAATGATCATCTATGAGGGCAATTTCATCCCGAAGTCTAGGAGTTGGTTTAACACTTCTGGTAATTCAATACTTCCATTTTCATAACGGGTATGGACAGCAATGCATGCTCTGGTGAGGAGTGACAGTGTCTGATCAGCGAGGCTAACAGGGTGTATGAGGAAATATGGGCAAGTTTATAGAGATTTGGGAGAGTGTATGGTTGTGATTTGAGTTGAGGGATCAAATTTTGGGTTCATTTCTAGGAAGATAGCATTGGTATGATTTGGGAGTGCATTATGAGTAGTGTTTAGCTTAGGATTGGCTCGTGGGGCAATGATACCCCGATCAATTAGACCTTGAATTATGTTTCAAAGGTGAAAGCATTGGTCAGTGGTATGACCAGTAGTTTAGTGAAAGGTGCAATGGGCATCTGCCTTGAAGTTTCTTGGAAGTGTATTGGGCAATGGACGGGGATCCAAGGGTTTAATGAGGTTTCGGCTTAACATGGATTTATAAACTTAGGAGAGGGGAGCATGGATCTCGATGTATTCCTTTCAGACTGGGACAAGGCGTCTTTTTGGTGCCCACGAAGTGGTTGGTTGAGAGATATTGTTGATGGTTGAGACTGCAGCACTGGCAAGTTTGTCATAATTTCTAGGGGTGAACTGTCCAGGCACTTTCTTTGGTTCAACCTCTATTTTATCAAGTGCTTCCTCAATTTCTACTCATGCTTCTCTGAGATCTCGGAAGTGGGGATAGTATTGTCCTCCCATGGTTGCTCGGACATGGGGCAAGAAGTTCTTCTTCACTTTATTGATTTTTTCTTCCTCGGATGGTCGATTGGTCATAGTGGTTGCCTTTTCCCTCCATCAGGCTATGAAGTTACTGACTGATTCCCCAGAGTTCTATTTTAACAACTCTATATCACGGCGGGTGACCTCAAGATCTTTATTTGTATTTGTACTGTAAATGAATTCTCAGGCTACATCCTCCCAGCTATGAATTTTGGACTCCTCAAGAGACAAAAACCATCGGAGGGCGCTATCCTTCAAAGTTTGCTAAAATAATTGGGTTGTTGATACCAAAATTAATAGGCTGATATAGACAAATAATAAGAAAACACGTGTCAATCTACGAGGCACAATAGCAACGAGGAAGTCTATTTCTTCGACCAAGTCCTACACACTCCGAGCAACAAGTGTACACCGAGGAACACCAACACTCTGAGGAACTCCTCAACGATGAGCAACTAAGGCGATTCGAGCTGCATCTCAACCACAGCATTGATTGCCAAAGCTGCATCTCGACAACAACATTGATTGCCAGATAATCAACAGTTCAACTATTCATTGAATGCTTATCATACAGACGTATACTCTTAAAGGGCATTAATTGTTTACCCTTTCACATGTACAGCCTAAGGGCTGTAAATACATTGTATCACCCTCATTCTAAGGGACTGGATTTTCTTGATAGAAATACAGATCGAGAACTCCAAAACATTTGGCAATAACAGAAACAGTTGACGTAGGCCATTCTTATAAGGCTTAACCACTTTAAAATTATTTATCTCATTTACATTTATCTGTGATTAAATAATTAGAAGCAATCTAATTTTTTACATCAACAGATTGGCGTCGTCTGTGGGAAACGACTGTTGTTATCATTTTTCATCAAAAATCATTCATCATAAATGGCAGATAATCCAGAATCCAGTAATCGAAATGCTGGAAATGCTGAAAATCCTCCAAATCCCTCTGCACCTCCAGATCTGGCTGGGATTATGATGAATCTGGCTCAAGGACAAACCGCCATGCAAGAAACAATGCGGCAACTCATACAGACCCTTCATGGTGGTGCACCTTCACATTCGGGACAGCGAAGTGGTCAGTGGCAAACCTATTTACTTTCTTCACGATCCAGGCGTACTAAGTCATATCGTAATGAGGAATCTGATGATTTCTCTTATCAACCTGGGTGAACTTCGTCAATAAGGGCTACAGATACTGATCAACGTATCACTCTCTCTCCAGAGAGACCCAGTGCCTTGGAAAGACTGATTAGGATGTCTCCTTTCAGTCGATTAGGCCCTAGGAGGAATAGGAGTCCACCTAATACCATGTCGAGGAGTTTTCGACAACCATCAGATCTAATAGAAGGATCAGCACAATCACGACCAGTTGCTCGTCAAGATAGATCTCAGGAGGCCACATCAGAACAATCAATTGCTCGAACTAACAAGCCCGATGAAGGAAATGATGTGTGGAAGGGTTCCATTCAGCGGTTGGAGGATAGATTGGGAGAAATGGCTAAGGCGAAGAATCCCTTACAACGAACTTTTGTTCAAGGGACACCTTTTGTCCAGGCCATTGTGGGTTTTCCTACCCCGTTAAAGTTTAAAGCACCTATGGTGACCCCAAAATATGATGGAAAGACAGATCCTGTTCTTCACATAGAACAATATCAAGCTGCTGCCGACATCTATGCTATCCCTGACGAGATGAGATGCAGAGCATTCTCAGGAACTCTTACTGGATCTGCCCAGATATGGTACAATAATCTTCCTCGGGGTAAGATTTCAACTTTCTTTCAGTTGGCCGAGTTGTTCATCGGCAATTTATGTTTTGGAGCAAAGCCAGTAAAAAGATTAGCACACTTGTTAAGTGTTAGACAAAAATCTGGTGAGAGTACTAGAGATTACATAACTCGTTTCAATAATGAGAAGCTGGAAGTCATAGATTATGAAGAAAAAATAGCAATCACCGCCTTGATGAGTGGGTTGTTGCCTAACAAGTTATATTACACTTTGGCCAAAGATCCACCTACAACTATGTCAGAGTTGATGGCAAAAGCGGCCAAAATCATGAATGGTGAGGAGGCTATGGCTGCGAAGAAGAATATGGATAAAGAAACCAAGGTAGAAGACGACAAATCTAAGAAGAAAGAGCATAAGGGCAATGGAGGTGACAAGCATTCCAAGAATAATAAATCGTCATGGGAAGTCCTGAAGAAATTTGATAATTATACTCCTTTGAAAATGGGTATTAATTATGTCTTGGAAGAAATTAAGAATAACGAGGAAATAAAGTGACCAAATAAACTGAGGTCAGACCCTGACACGAGGAATAGGGAGAAATATTGCGAGTTCCATAAGAATCATGGCCATATGACCAAAAATTGCATAGCTCTTCAGAACGAGATTGAAACACTCATCCAAAGAGGGAAACTAGCAAAGTATGTTGATCGGGGAGGCAAAAGAAGAAATAATGACCGAACTAGAGCGAGGTCTAGATCTCCTCGTCTAGCAGAGGAGAAGAAGAAAAGGGATCATGAAGATGATACAGAGGATGACCCCGATCTTCCCAAAAGGCCAAGGCAACCAGAACGCGAGGTATTTTCAATACGTTTCGAAACATTTGATTGTAATGTCATTACAGGAGGAGATGCAGGAGGAGGAGACCTTACTGCAGAAAGGAAAGCTTACCACGGTGAGGCTCAGGCTTGCTCATACATTCAACGGATAAATTTGGCTGAAGAGGATCGCCCGAGGAAGGTAAACAAAGAGAAGCGGGTCATCGGTTTTTCAAAAAACGACCTTGCAAGTGTTCTTTACCCTCATGATGACCCTTTGGTGATCAAAATGAGGATGAAAGAAGTAGTGATTTCAAGGGTTCTGGTAGATAATGGTAGTTTGACAGACATCATGTTCTACTCATGCTTTGACAGTTTAAATTTAAAGTTATCTCATTTGGAGCCTTATCACAGACCTCTCCTGGGTTTTGCTGGCGAGAAAGTTTTTCCACTTGGAACGATCAAGTTGGATATATTCATTGGAACTTGGCCTTCTTGTCGAACATAAAGAATACGCTTCTTTGTGATGGATAAGAATGTGCAATCATCTTACAACATCATCATGGGAAGAGTTGGTTTGAAGAAGTTCGAAGCAGTTCCATCTACAGTACATCAGTGTTTAAAATTCCCTACAAATTTTGGAGTAGGAGTTGTGAAAGGTGATCTGAAAGTAGCTCGAGAATGCTATTATTCGTCTGTCGAGCAAGAGGAGCTTGAAGAGTCAACGAAAAAGACTATTACCTACCAGGTGGATGAAGGTACAAAAATTGAAACACTGGATCCCAGGGACGAATCCCAACTTATAAAAGGACAGGTGGTGGAATCTATAGAAAATGTTATTCTGGACGACGAGCACCCTGAACGAATAACCCAGATAGGTTCAACGTTGGATGCTTCAATAAAACAGGAGTTGGTAACTTTCTTGAGAAACAGAATGAAAACTTTTGCATGGAGTCATGAAGACATGCCAGGAATAGATCCCAACTTCTTATGCCATGAGCTCAATGCGAATAAGGAGATCAAGCCTGTAAAGCAGAGAAGAAGAGTGTTTATTCCTGAGAAGAATCAAGCCATACAAGAGGAGGTCGAGAAGCTCCAGAAAGCCCAATTCATTGAAGATGTGAAATATCCAGACTGGTTAGCAAATGTGGTGATGGTAAAGAAGAAAAACAATAAATGGAGAATGTGTGTTGATTTCACTGATCTCAACAAGGCATGCCCAAAAGATCATTTTCCATTGCCCAGAATTGATCAACTAGTGGATGCTACCTCGGGACACGAACTGCTCAGCTTCATGGATGCTTACTCTAGCTACAACCAGATCAAAATGAAACCTGAAGATAGGGAAAGTACTTCTTTTATTACCCCTAAGGGAACTTATTGTTATAATGTTATGCCTTTTGGTTTGAAAAATGCAGGAGCGACTTACCAGCGGCTGATGAACAAGGTTTCTACCGAACAAATCAGTTGCAATATGGAGGTCTATGTCGATGATATGCTGACAAAGAGCAAGAAAGCTGCTGATCATCTAGTTTACTTAGGTCAGACCTTTGATCAACTGGATAAATACCAAATGAAGCTCAACCCGATGAATTGCACCTTTGGAGTACGAGAAGGAATGTTCCTCGGGTACATCGTCAACCAGTGAGTCATTGAGGCAAATCCAGAAAAGATCAAAGCTCTTCTAGGGTTGCGATCTCCAACGACGAAGAAAGAGGTGCAGAGTTTTACAGGATGAGTTGCAGCGCTCAACAAATTTGTATCCCGAGCAACTGATAGATGCCTCCCATTCTTCAAAACACTTCGAAAAACTTTCGAGTGGAATGATGAATGTGAAAAAGCCTTTCAAGACTTGAAGAAATATCTGGGAGCACCTCCACTGTTGTCCAGGCCAGTAATGGGAGAAAAGTTGTACTTGTACCTAGCAGTGTCAGAGAATGCAGTCAGCTCGGCATTGATCAGAATAGAGAATGGAGTCCAGAAGCCAATTTATTACACAAATAAGGCTTTCCGAGGTGCAGAGATCAGGTCTCCAAAGATGGAAAAATTGGCATTGGCATTAATTGAGGCAAGTAGAAGAATGAGTCCATATTTCCAGGCCCATACCGTTGTCGTGTATACCGACATGCCCTTGAGACAAGCCCTTCATAAACCAGAAAAATCATGGAGACTGATGTACTGGGAAATAGAGCTCGGTGAATATGATATTGTGTATGAACCCAGATCATCACTAAAAGGGCAGGCTGGAGTAGACTTTATAGCAGAATTTACATATCCTGATACCCCCGAGGAATAAAAGTTTCTCGTTGATCAACCTGTGGATGTTACAGGATCAACAAGGTTGGTAAAAGGGCTTGTGGATATTGAAGGATCATCAAATTCGAGCTCAGACCAACTCCGGTTGGTAAAAAGGCGAGAAGAGATAATCGACGAGGAGCGAGAAATATAAGGGGAGGATGAAAGGAAACAACAAATATTTCACCAAGGAACTCTGTCAGATAAGAAATTTGAAGACGAGTTACGTACATAGAGATTATATGTAGATGGGTCATCTTGCACAACAGGTTGTGGATCAGGGATTGTTTTGAACACCTCAGACGAGATAGACATGGAATATGCCTTGTGATTCCAATTCAAAGCCTCTAATAATGAGGCTGAGTATGAGTCCTTGATAGCAGGTCTTAATTTAGCAAAGATTATGGAAGCGCAACAAGTGATGGTATTCAGCGATTCTCAATTAATTGTGAATCAGATGATGGGAACATATGCAGTTAAAGGAGAACTAATGGTCAAGTATCATGCAAAGACGATGGAGTTATTGGCAGAATTTGAGGCCATTCAGTTGATCAGAATACCAAGAATGGAGAATGCCCAAGAAGACGCACTGGCCCGACTAGCATCAGCTACTCGTACCGAGTTGTGGAGAACGATACCAATTGAAGTATTAGAAAGTCGGAGCATAGATGAAGACCTGACGATGAATATTATTACCCTTGATTTAGGACCATCTTGGATGGATCCCATCAGTGCATATGTTGAGGAAGGAGAATTACCGGAGGATAAGCTCGATGCCAAGAAATTGAAGTTTAAAGCTGCTCGGTATGTACTAATTAATGGTGTTTTATATAGGCAAGGAATTATGGCAAGTTTGCAGAGATGTGTACATCCCTCCGAGGTGAGAGAATTGATTAAAGAGATCCATGAAGGGTCATGTGGAGCCCATGTAGCAGGTCGAACACTTTTACAAAGGGTGATGATGCAGGGATACTACTGGCCTACGATGAGGGCTGATTGTATAGCCTATGCTAAGAGATGTGATAAATGCCAACGTTTTTCCACCATCCGATGAACTCCACAAGCATTATTGACACCCATAACATCCTCTTGGCCATTTGCCATGTGGGGAATGGATTTGGTTGGACCACTGCCAACGACCCGAGGAAGGTTCAAGCACCTCGTCGTCGCAGTGGATTATTTTACTAAGTGGGTAGAAGCTGAGCCTCTGATTGATATGACATACGAGAAGGTGTACCAATTCGTTTGGAAGAACATCATCTGCCAATATGGTCTCCCTCATGCCTTCATCACAGACAATGGAACACAATTTGATAACGAGGAGTTTGCCGCCTATTGTCATCTGTCAAACATTTTGAAGGTTCATTCAACACCAGGCCATCCTCAAAGCAATGGACAGACTGAAGTGATGAACAGAACATTACTAAATGGTTTGAAGAAGAGGCTAAGTGAAGCTAAATCTAATTGGATTAATGAGATACAGTTAGTATTGTGGGCTTACCGAATAACTCCCCGAGCAACAACTGGAGAATCACCATATATGCTGGCATTTGGAAGTGAGGTCGTAATACCCGCCGAGTTGGGTCTTCCAACACACAGAGTGCTGAATTTCAATTCCCCAGTCAGCGACTTGATGAGGAGATTAGATTTGGACATGCTCGAGGAAGTTAGAGAAGAGGCAGCCATTAGGAATGCTGCTTATCAACAACAAACTGCCTTGTTCTACAACAAGAGGGTGAAAAAATGCGACTTAAAAGAAGGAGATTACGTGCTAAAGAAGGTCATTCAGAAGCACAATAAGTTGGAAGCAAACTGGCATGGACCTTACCGAGTTACAGAAGTTGTTCGACCAAGAACTTACCGAATAGCGACTCTAGAAAGAGAGGAATTTAAGAATGAATGGAATGCTGAACACCTATGCAAGTATTATCAGTGATGTAAAATGTAAAGCAGTTCCATCAATATGAATAAAATAACGATATTTCTCCATCTTCTCTCCTTTTATTGAAAGTTTTTCGTGGAATACTTGTGTGTAACACTACGCTGCTCGGCTGTAAAAATAACACGATAGTTCAAGCTCAGACCAACTCCGGTTGGTAAAAGGGCGAGAACACGATAGTTCGAACTCAGACCAACTCCGGTTGGTAAAAGAGCGAGAACAAACCATACTCCTTTGGTTAGGAGACGTACACTAGCTCAGACCAACTCCGGTTGGTAAAAGGGCAAGTGGACATGATAGTTCTAACTCAGACCAATTCCGATTGGTAAAAGGGCGAGAACACGATAGTTCGAACTCAGACCAACTCCGGTTGGTAAAAGGGCAAGAACAAACCATACTCCTTTGGTTAGGAGGCTGACACTGGCTCAGACCAATTTTGGTAAAAGGGCAAGTGGACATGATAGTTCGAACTCAGACCAACTCCGGTTGGTAAAAGGGAGAGAACAACATCAACATTCCTAAAAATGCCAACGTGTTTGGTTAGGAAACAAGATATGCTCTCAAATGCCAACTTATGTTGGTCGGGAGGTAAGTTTATTACATAAAAGTTCCTCGAAGAACAAAATATTCCAAACTGAATCAAGTATGGTTGGTCGGAGATAAAAATCCACTAACTGTAGTTGGTCGACGAGGAGAAAATATTTTAAACAGTACCAAGTATAGCTGGTCGGGGATAAAAACCCATTAACTATAATTGGTCGACGAGAACAATTTAACAACCTTGGTTGGTTGGAAGAATTTTAAACATTTTTATACTCATTACTTTATTATTAAGTGATCGAGCAATATTACTAATACTTGTAATTTTTTATTACTAAGTTGGTCGATGAACCACACAATATTGTTATGCAAGAACAAATATAAAGTGTTTGACAAATACAAGAGTAATACAAATTTGCAAACAAAAATGAAATTCCTTCATTAAAGTCAAAATGAATTACACAAGTTTATTACATTGATATTAAATTGTGTACTAATTATTACATCAGAATTTCCTATTCTATTGGCTTTTTTCCTTCAGCTTTCGATATAGGCTCCTCGCCAGCAGGAGGATCTTCCAGGCAAAGGGGATAATTAATGAAGTTAATATCTCGAAGCATTCTGACGTTCATTATTGAAGGAGTGTACAGTAAATGCTCGGGACGAGATACCTCGATCTGAGAATGAAGATTGTAGTCACCAAGGTATTTTGCAATTAAGCTCCTAGGAATGGCACGAGCTGGGATCCATTCCATGCCCAATTTATAAGGTGGCACAGGCAATTCTAGTACCCCAGGATCATAATAGTCCCACAGGTAGTGTCCTTGTTCACGCTTCAGCACGCCCAAGGCATTCAGCCAACCTTGCTTGTAGCCCTCATTATTGGCATTCTGGATACGATCATCTAAATGGAATAGAGCTTCGTTGTATCCAGCCATCCAGAACTCCCTGGGCTATTTATTAAATTGAAATGTCAACCTTTCAAGCTTCTCGTGAAGACTTTGGATGAAAATTTCATTAGTCGCCAACGCTGATGTCTTTGAAGAGGGTTGTTGTTCGCGTTCTCTAATTTTCTTTGACATGTCAGACAAAGCTTGGTTCTTAGCCATTAATTGGAATGCTTGATTTTCCAACATTGATCGAGTACGAGCTTCTTCAACAGTACGACTAAGAACTCTTGATCCTCCCCGAGCAGGTCGAGAACTTGGTTCCTCGACAACATTTTGAGCAGCTCTTCCTCATCCACGAGTACCTCTTCCTCGTTCCCGAGTAGCAGTAGAAGGCCCAGCTCTTCTCAAAGCCTCTAGCTCGTCTCGCAACTTGGCATTTTCCACTTCTAAAAATGAGAATCCTTCATCGGTGACCGGTACCAAGGCAGTGGAAGACGAAGCAACAGACCTCAGTTGAGCTAGTTCTTTTTGTAGATTATTATTTTCCTGCTCCAATAGCTTAGCGATTTGCCTATGCCCTTCGGCATCAGCTTTCAATGTTCTCTCTCTCACTTCATAGCCAGCAAGCATCTTGTCATAGCCTTTTTCACCAAGTTGTTTGAGTCTCTTCTCATACCCTTCATGCAAAAGAGCTGAAGACTCTTTATACTGCTGCTGAAGATCATCGAGAGTACCTTGCAAGTCTTCAATCATTTCATAATAAGCCACATTATTGGCCACAGCTCGGGCAAGTAAGCATTTCAGATACTAATAAGCTTCTACTGCCTACTCTGAAGCATCATGACCGAGGATGTCAGCAACTTCTGATACACTCAATTCTGTGTGACTAGCCTTATAATATTCATGACATTGCTGCATCAGCTTTGTATCATTAGCAGATAGCATATCCATCCTGGCCAAAAACTAGCAGAGAAAGAAAAAGTAATCATAAAAAAGAAGATCAAGACAGAGTACAGAAGAGAAAAGAGACAATCATATGGAAGAAAAGAACTCAAATTTTATTAGATCATAGTGCAGAGTTACAAAGATCTTGGTTACACTTGAAAAAGAAGAAAAATAGAAAGAGAATACCGAACAACTTCACACCTTTTCCTTGTCTCCCAAGACTTTCTCGGGAGGCTGGGATGAGGAGCTTGGTTGCTCAGTGGGAACAACGAGTTGGTCGGCTGGAGCTGGAACTTGTTCAGGAGGAGCAGGCAGAGATGAAAGCTCCTCGTCAGCAGGCTGGGTAAGGATGGGATCACCCACTACCATTGAAGATTCTTCGGAGGTAGCTTCATCCTCTTCTTCATCTTCAATGGTTTGAGGAGGACCAGGGAGATGCTGTTGAAACAATTATGAGTCCTCATTAACCTTCAACTCTTGCAGGGCAGCCACCCAACCATCTTGGAAGTATTTCAAACTCCCATACTGCACCTGAGTCATCATGGCCGCTACCCCCTTTGTCACACCCCAAACCCAATATCCATACTAATCATTTATTATTAGAATAATTAAATCATAATCTAGAGCCCATTGGAAATATAATTCATCTATCCATATTTTACTGTATAATGCGCATAATCAACATAATATTATTATTGTGCCATAACGAAATCAATATCAGAGTCATAATTTAAGCGGACATACAATACTATGATTAACTACGATAAAATTTCACAATCATCAACTCAATCCATACTAACGCAAAATATACAATGTGTGAGTAAATTAAAATCTTCAGTGTGACAATGATAAAATCCCCACATTTAAACCCCGGCTCCTTCCAACGGTGCAACTCTCAAAGTTACCGGTCATATGGTATTCTAGTTGGCAGCATAGAAACCTGAAATTGTTAAAATATAACTGTAAGCATTAAGCTTAGTGAGGTACTCCTTCCCTACAATGTAATAACAATTCTATATAGAATAAGTGGATATAAAATCCGAACAATCCTGCCCATTGGCAATAACAAATCCTGGAACATAAGTTCCAACAAATCATTGGATCTTTGTCCAATTCCAATCCTGGATCATAAGACCCAACCAATCCTGGATATTTTAATATCCAAACAAATCCTGAATACCGAAGTATTCAAACAAATCCGCTCTTAGAGCTATATTCATATTTATATATGAAACAAATCATAAGTACACTCACCTTGACAGTTTAACTGGATTTTCCCTTGCCTTTATCCTGTACTTGTTCAATCAGCTCTCCTTCCCTTCCTATCATTCTCACAATATTAGTATCATCATAAGAATATTAATAGTCCAAAGAATAACTTCAATCATAACTCAATTCATAAGCATCATATTATTCAATTCAAATCATTCATTAAAATGAAGTCCCATCTACACTCAGGTTCTGATATCTAACATATTCAAATTACAGCCCAAACCCTTTTTAATTATTCTTGGTAATCCAATCCTTATTATATCATGTTTCCAAAACAAAAGACGGCACATCATTCCGAGTTTCCTAGAGCAAAATAAGCCTATTTCTTCACTACATAGCAAATCTGCCCTATAGGCTCTTTTATCGTTCATTCAACTTCCAGAAATTTTCATGATTTTTCTACATAATAAATTTCTATGATCTTTCACCCAACATCAGTAAACACATTGAAAAATATAAGATTAAAGTTTCATAATTTTTAAGGTTCGTTTGCTATGTCAAGCAAAACACCGAACACATGGCGGGCATATTTTCACCCTTAGGGCAGATTTCTTACCCGAACTTCAAACCCTCACCAAGGACTCATTTGTTGGTATTTTCACATGATTTTCGGATATGTCATACATATATGAGTCCATGTTAATATCCAATTGGAAGCAATCGATTCCAGTAACTATACAAAAATATATGGAAGTTTGAATAAACAAAGTTTCTAAACAAAGCAATCTTAGGGTTTTGTACATTCAACTTAACTTAAACTTGCATATATCCATACATATGCACCCAAACATGAAAGTTCAATAAAAATCAAGGATTTATATCATATAAATCGTAAATGAAAGAAAAAATAGCAAGATTCATGGTTGGAATTACCTTAGGGGCTTTTTCGTAATTTTCTATGAATTTTCTTCAATTTTCTCCTCACTTTTTCTTCCTAACTTCCAACTTCTCTTTCCTTAGGCTTAAAATCTCTCATGGCTGCATTTTGGCTGAATAAAGAGGTAATTCTAAGGGTTTGAGGTCGGCCAAAGCCACCACCCTTCCCAACCAATGAGAATAAAACATTTGTTGCCATATTAAGACAAAATACTACTTAACGGATGGACTACTTTGCCCTTGTTTCGTAATTTTGGTATAACTTCTCACTCGAACCTCCGTTTCATTTACCGTTTGTTGTGTTACAACCATAACTCACTTGTCTACAATTATTTAGTTTTCACCTCAAGTCAATTGTTATGTCATAAAGGTCAAAACTAGCCTTAAACATGGACATTCCTATCGAAACCTTCAAATTTTGTATTTGTAACTAATTCGACATTTCATGCTTTTTGGAGGTAGGATTAGACTAAACATAATAAATTAACATCACATATATTAATAACACACTAATCATATCACACAAGCTAGGCATGATTTACGTATAATTAATCATAATTATATTCGGGTTGTCACAATTCTCCCCCTGTTAGGAAATTTCGTCCTCGAAATTGACATACCTTGGTTGTCCGAATCAAACAAATAGGGATAACGCATTTTCATGCTATCCTCACTCTCCCATGTAGCTTCTTCCATGGAATGCCTTCTCCACACAACTTTCACAAGTGGGATCACCTTTGATCTTAATATTTGTTCTTTCCTATCAACGATAGCAAGCGGTTCTTCCACGTAGCTCAAATCTTCCTTCAACTCAATAGGTTGTTCCACCAATACATGTGAAGGGTCTGCTACATACTTTCTCAACATAGAAACATGGAAAACATCATGTAACCGAGATAATTCTGGTGGTAACGCTAACTTGTAGGCAACCATCCCGACTTTCTCAAGGATTTCATAAGGTCCAATGTAGCGTGGACTTAATTTCCCTTTCTTTCCAAACCTCATAACTCCTTTCCATGGAGATATCCGAAGAAACACATAATCCCCTTTCTGGAATTCCAAATCTTTTCGTCGTTTATCCGCATAACTTTTCTGTCTGCTTTGAGCTATTCTCATTCTATCTTGAATAATCTTCACTTTTTCAGTGGTGACTTCAATTAATTCTGGACCCTCTATCTTCCTTTCACCAACTTCACCCCAACATATCGGTGTACGACATCGTCTACCATACAAGGCTTCATATGGAGCCATACCAATAGTAGACTGAAAACTATTGTTATATGCAAATTCTATCAAAGGCAAATATTCATCCCAATTACCTTTGAAATCAAGCACACAAGCTCTAAGCATATCTTCCAAAATCTGTATTGTCCTTTCAGACTGACCATCTGTCTGGGGGTGAAAAGCCGTACTAAACTTCAAGTTAGTACCCATAGCATACTGCAAGCTATCCCAAAATCTGGATGTAAAAGTAGGGTCCCTATCTGAAACAATAGATACCGGTGCTCCATGCAATCGAATAATTTCATTAACATACAATCTAGCATACCTATCAACTGTATACGTAGTCTTGACTGCTAGAAAGTGAGCGGACTTTGTCAATCTATCCACCACTACCCAAATCGAATCTGACCCCTTCTGAGATCGAGGAAGCCCAACCACAAAATCCATCGTTACATGATCCCATTTCCATTCCGGTATCGGCAATGGCTGAAGCAGACCAGTAGGTTTCTGATGCTCCACTTTCACTTGCTGACATATAAGGCACCTCGCAACAAAATCAGCTATTTCCTTCTTCATATTATTCCACCAATAATGCTCCTTTAAATCCCTATACATTTTAGTGCTACCAGGATGCATAGTATAAATGGAATTATGAGCCTCATCTAAAATTTCCTCTTTCAATCCACACACATTAGGCACACACAACCGATGCTTATACAATAAAGTGCCATCATTCACAATACAAAAATCTTCAGACTTACCATCTCGGAGATCTTGTCGTTTCTTCTCAAGGAAAGGATCTTGACTTTGCAAATCATGAATACGGGTAGCTAACAAAGGCCTCACGCTTACATGAGCAAAGAATCTGTCCCCATCTGCTAGCTGCAATTCCACTCCCATCAATCTCAACTCCATAATATGAGCAACTCTAGCACATCGAATACACGATAACCTGCCTGAAGCCTTTCTACTCAAAGCGTCTGCAACTACATTTGCCTTTCCTGGGTGGTAGTGAATTGTACAATCATAATCTTTAATTAACTCCATCCACCGCCTCTGCCTCAAATTCAACTCCTTCTGAGTAAACAAATACTTAAGGCTTTGATGGTCAGTAAAAATTTCACATACCTCACCATATAGATAATGACGCCATAATTTCAAAGCAAATACAATAGCAGCAAGTTCCAAATCATGTGTAGGATAATTACGTTCATGTGTACGCAACTGCCTAGAAGCATAGGCAATAACTTTACCATGCTGCATAAAAACACAACCCAACCCCTGATGTGAAGCATCGGTATAAACAACAAAACCATCTCCACCATGCGGAATAGTAAGAACAGGTGCGGTTACCAACCTCTTTTTCAATTCATCAAAACTATTTTCGCAATCAGAATTCCATTCAAACTTAACATCTTTCCGAGTCAGTTTAGTCATTGGTAAGGCAATCGAAGAAAATCCCTTAATAAACCTTCTATAATACCCAGCTAAACCCAGAAAACTCCTCACCTCAGTCACATTATCGGGTCTCTCCCATTTCACAATAGCCTCTACCTTTTTAGGATCAACACATATACCATCTCCAGAAATAACATGACCTAAAAATGCAACTTGTGATAGCCAAAATTCACACTTGCTAAACTTGGCATACAACTTCTTATCTTTCAACAGATTCAAAATAGTTGTGAGATGTTTTTCATGTTCAACCATATCATGGGAATAAATCAGAATATCATCAATAAAAACTATCACAAATGAATCAACAAAAGGATGCAGTACCCGGTTCATAAGATCCATAAATACAGCTGGAGCATTAGTCACCCCAAAAGGCATCACAAGAAATTCAAAATGACCATACCGAGTACGGAAAGCGGTTTTAGAAATATCACTTTCCTTCACCCTCACCTGATGATAACCCGATCGCAAGTCTATCTTTGAAAACACTTTAGCACCCTGCAACTGATCAAACAAATCATCTATACGAGGTAAAGGATACTTGTTCTTAATTGTAGCTTTATTCAGTTGCCTATAATCAATACACAAACGCATGGTACCATCTTTCTTTTTCACAAATAAAACTGGCGCACCCCATGGAGATACGCTAGGTTGTTTGAACCCCCTATCAAGTAAATCTTGCAATTGAATCTTGAGTTCTTTCAACTCAGCAGGTGCCATTCTATACGGTGCCATAGAAATAGGGGTTGTCCCTGGTGCTAATTCAATACTAAATTCAACTTCTCTTTCTGGAGGTAACCCTGGCAACTCACTAGGAAACACTTCAGGAAAATCCCGTACAATAGGAACATCGACTAATTGTAAAGCCCCCTTCCTAGTGTCAAGAACATATGCAATAAAACCCTCACAACCCTTACTCAATAATTTCCTCGTCTGAATAGCAGAAATGATGCAACTGGGAACAATTTTCCTTTCCCCCACAAATTTAAATTCAGGCTCACCAGGCAATATTAAAAACAACGTCCTTACGGAAACAATCCATGGATGCATGATATTTGGATAGCCAATCCATTCCCAGAATTATATCAAAATCAGAAATATCCAATGGAAGTAGATCTATAACTGTATCTCTAGACCCCACAGTCAAAACACAATCATGAAAAACATATTCAGTTACAACCATATCCCCCATAGGCATATAAATACCCAACCCCACATCTAAACGAGCACACGGTATATTCAAGTATATGGCAAAAGCATAGGACACAAAAGAATGTGTGGAACCAGGATCAACCAAAACATAAGCACTTCTATCACTAACAGAAAGTGTACCTGTCACCACATCTGGCGTAATCTGATCTTCTTTCATCGTAAAGACTCGTCCACCTGGACTCGAACCACTAGCTTGTCCTCTACCCACACTCTTCACTGTACTGCCTGGAGATAACATTCTGCTTGCTACTTCACTATGTGCTGCTGGAGTCTGTGCCAATTGCGGACAATTCTTCTTAATATGCCCCACTTGATGACAATGGTAGCATTCCAATCCCTTAAGCTTAGGACACTCAGATTTATAATGTCCTTCCTCTTTACAAAAGAAACATGTAACACCTCCTATTGGGGCCTCACCTCTCCCTGACTTTCTGGCTGAACCAAAAGATCCTCCACCCCTGGTATCTCTACCAAACCTCCCCTGACATCTACCACTATCTCCACCACCTCTCTGAAATTTATGAGGTTCCACCTTAACACTTCCACTCTCACCTCCCCTATACTGAGATGCGTCGAATCTACTTTTCTTAAAACTCTCTCTGCTCGCCACCCCTTGGTTCATTTGCCTTTCTGCTATCATGGCTTTGTTTACCAGAGAAGCATAATCTTCTAACTCATAAGTGGCTACTCTATTTTGAATAGGCAAAATCAGTCCATCTTGAAACTTACTACATTTATCTTCTTCCTCCTGCACATACTTAGTAGCAAATCTAGACAAAGCAGTAAATTTAGCATCATACTCCCTCACAGACATGTTCCCTTGGGTCAAATTTATAAACTCCCTCAGTTTCTCCCTCCTATAGACCTTAGGGAAATACTTAACATACAAAGCTATAATAAATTCAGCCCAAGTAATAACATCAGTACCTTCCATCCTGGGCACCAAATGGTTGCTGGCTTCCCACCAATATTTCGCCTCTCCTTTGAGCTTAAACACACCTAGATTCACTTTCTGGTTATCTGGAACCTTCATAACTGCAAAGATAGTTTCTAGATCCCTGACCCACATCTCAGCTTCCGTAGGTTCAACTGACCCTGAATATTCTGGAGGATTCAACTTCAAAAACTTCTCATGCATGGAATCTTTCATTTCCTTCCTTGCCTCTTTCTCAATCCTGGCCACAGTCTTGGATTCTAGATATCTAGCCTGTTGTTCTGCCATTTGCGCCATATTTCTTTCTTGTTGCTCTGCCATCCTCATCATTGCCTGCGCCATTATTTGCATCTCTGTAGGCTGCTCTTGCTCTCTAGCCCTTCCAGCAACACTTTGCACCACTTCAGTATTCTCTGTACGAGAAGCGACTCCCTCTTCTCTAGGTTGTCCATTCCCAGGTTCCATCTGGAATTATCTGTAATACAATAAAATTCTAACAACCAATATAAACAGTTTACAGTACTAAACTATTTGTTAGTATATAAACAATTCAATAATATCAAATCAATCAATAACTGCCATCTAATCGTCACACACGTCCAGAATTAATAACCTAGACACTCTGATACCACTAATTGTCACACCCCAAACCCAATATCCATACTAATCATTTATTATTAGAATAATTAAATCATAATCTAGAGCCCATTGGAAATATAATTCATCTATCCATATTTTACTGTATAATGCGCATAATCAACATAATATTATTATTGTGCCATAACGAAATCAATATCAGAGTCATAATTTAAGCGGACATACAATACTATGATTAACTACGATAAAATTTCACAATCATCAACTCAATCCATACTAACGCAAAATATACAATGTGTGAGTAAATTAAAATCTTCAGTGTGACAATGATAAAATCCCCACATTTAAACCCCGGCTCCTTCCAACGGTGCAACTCTCAAAGTTACCGGTCATATGGTATTCTAGTTGGCAGCATAGAAACCTGAAATTGTTAAAATATAACTGTAAGCATTAAGCTTAGTGAGGTACTCCTTCCCTACAATGTAATAACAATTCTATATAGAATAAGTGGATATAAAATCCGAACAATCCTGCCCATTGGCAATAACAAATCCTGGAACATAAGTTCCAACAAATCATTGGATCTTTGTCCAATTCCAATCCTGGATCATAAGACCCAACCAATCCTGGATATTTTAATATCCAAACAAATCCTGAATACCGAAGTATTCAAACAAATCCGCTCTTAGAGCTATATTCATATTTATATATGAAACAAATCATAAGTACACTCACCTTGACAGTTTAACTGGATTTTCCCTTGCCTTTATCCTGTACTTGTTCAATCAGCTCTCCTTCCCTTCCTATCATTCTCACAATATTAGTATCATCATAAGAATATTAATAGTCCAAAGAATAACTTCAATCATAACTCAATTCATAAGCATCATATTATTCAATTCAAATCATTCATTAAAATGAAGTCCCATCTACACTCAGGTTCTGATATCTAACATATTCAAATTACAGCCCAAACCCTTTTTAATTATTCTTGGTAATCCAATCCTTATTATATCATGTTTCCAAAACAAAAGACGGCACATCATTCCGAGTTTCCTAGAGCAAAATAAGCCTATTTCTTCACTACATAGCAAATCTGCCCTATAGGCTCTTTTATCGTTCATTCAACTTCCAGAAATTTTCATGATTTTTCTACATAATAAATTTCTATGATCTTTCACCCAACATCAGTAAACACATTGAAAAATATAAGATTAAAGTTTCATAATTTTTAAGGTTCGTTTGCTATGTCAAGCAAAACACCGAACACATGGCGGGCATATTTTCACCCTTAGGGCAGATTTCTTACCCGAACTTCAAACCCTCACCAAGGACTCATTTGTTGGTATTTTCACATGATTTTCGGATATGTCATACATATATGAGTCCATGTTAATATCCAATTGGAAGCAATCGATTCCAGTAACTATACAAAAATATATGGAAGTTTGAATAAACAAAGTTTCTAAACAAAGCAATCTTAGGGTTTTGTACATTCAACTTAACTTAAACTTGCATATATCCATACATATGCACCCAAACATGAAAGTTCAATAAAAATCAAGGATTTATATCATATAAATCGTAAATGAAAGAAAAAATAGCAAGATTCATGGTTGGAATTACCTTAGGGGCTTTTTCGTAATTTTCTATGAATTTTCTTCAATTTTCTCCTCACTTTTTCTTCCTAACTTCCAACTTCTCTTTCCTTAGGCTTAAAATCTCTCATGGCTGCATTTTGGCTGAATAAAGAGGTAATTCTAAGGGTTTGAGGTCGGCCAAAGCCACCACCCTTCCCAACCAATGAGAATAAAACATTTGTTGCCATATTAAGACAAAATACTACTTAACGGATGGACTACTTTGCCCTTGTTTCGTAATTTTGGTATAACTTCTCACTCGAACCTCCGTTTCATTTACCGTTTGTTGTGTTACAACCATAACTCACTTGTCTACAATTATGTAGTTTTCACCTCAAGTCAATTGTTATTTCATAAAGGTCAAAACTAGCCTTAAACATGGACATTCCTATCGAAACCTTCAAATTTTGTATTTGTAACTAATTCGACATTTCATGCTTTTTGGAGGTAGGATTAGACTAAACATAATAAATTAACATCACATATATTAATAACACACTAATCATATCACACAAGCTAGGCATGATTTACGTATAATTAATCATAATTATATTCGGGTTGTCACACCCTTGTTCCACCCTTTGTCCCAACCTGTGTTGAAGGACTTCTTTATTGCCATTTTTATTTTTATTTTCTCTAAGGAGAGCTTCTCGGATAGAAGATCCTCGGTGGCCTTCAACTTAGCATCTACCTCCTCCTTCTGGCGATTTACTTCTCGCAAAAGGGTTAGCTCTTCCTCAGCCAAATTCAACTTATTTTCAAGCTCCCCAAAGTTCGTGATCTTCTCAGCGTACTTCTTTTTCTCCTCCTCCAAGTCTTTCACTTTATTTTCCAACTGCACCTTTTCTCTTTCAATTGCAGTCAACTTCTTCTCCCATTTAGCCCTATCCTCGTCATACTTTTGACGAGAATCCTTCAAATATTTGGTTAACCCCAACAAAGCATCCTCCACTCTAGACGAAGAGCTAGAAGCCTTGATTGCTTCATCTTTCTTCACAATGGTGTTGAAGCAACTCACCAGCTGAAAAAAGGAGATAATAATAAGTCAGCATAGAGATACATGTATTGATGGAAAGAAACAAAATTTAGAATATGAGAAACTTACTGAAGAAATGTGAAGAGTAGCCAGGGATGTAAGCATATCCCTAGACATACTCTCCTCGATTCCTTGGACTTCAGGAATAGTCCAAGTCTTTACCGAGCTCATTGCAGAGCTCAGGGGAATGATAGTTGGAACACCAGCTCCACTAACTTGGAGCTGGGAAATTTTTTCAGCCAAATTGACCGAGGAGGATTTCTTCAGTCTCCTCGGTGGAATTTCAGCAGTTTCAACTAAAGAACTTTTGGTGGGGGAGATGGTGACCACTTCCACATAAGCATTTTTCTTGCTCGGAGCCACTGGGGGCTTCTCGGCAGCCTTCTGAGGAACAACAGAAGGGGCGGCATCTACTTTCTTTGTCCCCTTTGGGATGTCTGCCTTGTTCCTATTTCCATCTCCAGCAGAGGTAGTCTCCTCAAAGAGAGCAGGAACTCTTCTTTTGCCCATTTTCTAACTTAGAGGAATGTGAGATTCTGGAGAAGAGTCCTCAGGAATTGATGCTGGTTCACTGGTGATGACCACAGGACGAGCAGTAAAGGATGTTGTATAACTCCTATACTGCAACAAATATGAAGCAGACTTGATATGCTCGTCTGCAACTTTTTGATGCAAATTCTAGATATGTTTCAAATGCTTAATATTTACTTCTGATTCTTTTGGAGTTTTTCTCTTACTGTCAACTGCAAACAAATACATAGTGAAATATCAGTCACACATTTATTCAAACATAATGAAATCATAATTTTAGAAATAAAATAAAGTGAAAAAAACCTATCACATTGCCATATGGAGGGCATCTGGGACCTTGATATACTTCATCTCCAGTCAAAGGGGCATGTTTCTAATTTTTGATAATTACCCCATGTTCAGAATAATCCCTATTGGCATCAGGGAGGTTGACTACTAAGGCCCTATTAAAAAATCTAGTTTTTAAATAAAAAAATATTGTCTAAAACAGCCCATCTGTAACAATACATAATCTCAGGAATTCCTATACGAGTTCCTTGAGTTTGATTTAACCTATACACCCCATTAACTATTCTCCATGTGTTGGGGGCTATTTTTGCAGGGACAACATCAAAATAATGACAGAACTCTAAGCACAGAGGGTTTGGTGGAAAAGAAAATCCACATTCAGCAATAAAGAGACTGGGGAACCAGTGTCCCTCAGCCAAACGAAAATAATCTAAAGACTCAGAAAGATTCTCCAAAGTTACCCAAGATGGAATAGAAAAGTCAGAACGGAATTTCTCAAGAGATTCGATAACATAAACCATGGTGAATAAAAAGAAATGAAGAAGAAGGAAGAAAATCTTACAGGAAAAAGGAGATTTGTTGACAAACAAACGAAGAAAGGGATGAACGCACAAGAGAGAGAAAGGCTATAGAAAACTCGAAAGCAGAAATTGGAAAAGGTAGAATATGATGGGATTGCCAATGAAGCTTAAATACTTTGCCTTGGGAAACGGCGAAAGAAATGATTACAAAAAAGAAACTATTACGCTACTGGCGGCTAAAGGACAAAAGTGCAAGAAGATCGAAGCGCTTATAAAAATTCAAAAAGGCGAATTCTTCGAAATTTGGAAGGACATTCGAATACGAAGAAAATGCTCCTAAAAACCAGGAAGGTCATTTAATATTGCCATATACCGAGAAGGAATGTTCCATACTCCTCAAAGTTCGAAATATGAAACATTGGGGGCTTCTGTTGATACCAAAATTAATAGGTTGGTATAGACGAATAATAAGAAGACACGTGTCAATCTACGTGGCACAATAGCAACGAGGAAGTATATTTCCTCGACCAAGTCCTACACACTCCGAGCAACAAGTGTACACCGAGGAACACCAACACTCCGAGGAACTCCTGAACGACGAGCAACTAAGGCGGTTCGAGATGCATCTCGACCACAGTATTGATTACCAAAGCTGCATCTCGACCACAGCATTGATTGCCAGATAATCGACAGTTCAACTATTCATTGAATGCTTATCATACAGACGTATACTCTTAAAGGGCATTAATTGTTTACCATTTCACATGTACAGCCTAAGGGCTATAAATACATTGTATCACCCTCATTCTAAGGGACTGGATTTTCTTGATAGAACTACAGATCGAGAACTCCAAAACATTTGGCAATAACATAAACAGTGGACGTAGGCCATTCTTATAAGGTTGAACCACTTTAAAATTCTTTGTCTCATTTACATTTATCTGTGATTAAATAATTATAAGCAATCTAATTTTTTACATCAACATGGGCCATCACTTCTTCAGAAGCCCCTAGAAGAGTCATGGAACGGTGATAACTGCGAAGATGAACAATCGGTGGTCCACTTCCCCCAAATTTCTCGATATTCGGCATCTTAAACTTCTCGGGTAACCTCGTATTTGGATAGGGAGACATGTGGGTGTAGTCCATATAATTTTCGGAGATTCTGACTTGGTCGAACTTATTAGTTAGCATCTTGAGATCTTCTTTGACCTTTCTCAATTCTTCCTCTTTCAGACCAATGTTCGCAGGTAACTTAGCCCCGGGCTAGGCAAGGTTTGGCATATGAAGTTGGGCAGGCGGAGACCCATTAACAGGAATGGCACGTGGAGCGTGTTGATACTCTTTGGGAACCTAGATAGGCTCGGGTTGACCCATAGCAAGAGGGAATGAGGCCTCGGGCTCTAGAAGAATAGGAACCTGGTTTCGTTTCATCTCTCGAACCTCAATCTGAAGGTTATCAACCTTGGAAACGAGCAGAGCTAAAATTGTCGTCAGATCTGGCTGCGCAACTTGCACTTGATCTGTGTTCTCTATGGAAAGCGGATAGATACCGGACTGAGAAGAAGTAACAGGGGAACGGATGAAACTCTGGGGTGATTTGACTGAAGACCGAAGCCAATAAGGATCCATGCCAAGGACGTGCGATCGATCTGAGAAGGCGTAAAATGGGATTTATTTTGATAAAAAAGGATGAAAATATTTTTTTTGCCATTTTTTTCCTTTTTGAGATTGAAAGACAAAATAATTTTGGATTTTTGATAAAGAAAGGGAAAATATTTTTATATTTTTGATAAAGAAAGGAAAAATATTTTTGGATTTTTGATAAAGAAAGGAGAAATATTTTTGAATTTTTTATAAAGAAAGGAGAAATGTTTTGGAGACGGATCTCAGCATGATTATTATTATTATTATGTCCTCACTTGTATTAAATTTTCCTAAATGCAAAATGAAGTACCGGACGAAACCTGAGCCCCGAAAAGTTGGGTTTGTAACATATGTAAAGCTATGGCTAGACTTGTAACCAGGCTCACGAGAAGGATCACATTTTAAAAAAAGCGTGAAAATTTGAGCGGCAGGCCGACTTGGAATTTCTGGTTAAAACCGATAATCTAACATGTGTATCCTAGGATTCACACTTATATGCGGTTATGCAGTTGGTTGGGTGAATTGGAAATGGTTCCCCCCTTTGGTGTGGCTTCCACTTTTGAAGGCAATTGGTACGTGTGGACAAGCCATTTGATATACCTGAGTGTATGTGAATTGCCTCACTATATACCTCATGGGGACGGTATGTATGAGAGCGAATTCGATATACTCAGCTTACGTGAATGAGTTCCCTGCAATATACCTCTCGTCATGACTTCGGTCAAGCGGTAGGATGCGGGGGAACCATTCGATATAAGTCGAAGCTACTTGGCCAATGGAAGGTGAGAGTCATATCGCTTAGGATAACTGCGCCCTACCGGACCAGCGCCCATCACGAAGTGACCCTTCAGTTACAGGATAAAATTTGGTCAATCACAATGCTATTTGGTGATATCGTGTGAATTATGCATGATTTTCTTATTAGTATCTTGTGAGAGTATCTTTCTTGATCATGCCCAACAGGGAGCAAAGTATGAGTACCAATGGTATACCAAGTATGGGTGATGCGTGAAATATAGGGATATATGTGATCCTAGGTGCACGTGGTGTGAAGTGTACATAGAGAATTTTCTACAAGTGTGTGAATAGAAGCATAAGCATGAGTTACACATGAATAGTAAAGGGGAAAATGCAAATAGGGGGATATATAATAAAATAAAACACCCATGTAAATAGAGTTTATCCCTCAAAATGAAGTTTCCCCAGTAGAGTCTCCACTGTGGCCATCCCCTTCAGATCCTCACGGCAGGAGAGGCGAAGAAGAGGGAGAGGTGTACCTCCTTCGTCTCGGGAGGATCTTGGTCCCGCGCATCCCTCTCGGGAGCGCTTCGATCGGCGTCGGTGATGAGGTGAAAAATGTAGAGAGATAGAGTCACCAGTCTATTTTACTCAAAATAGACAAAAGAACAAAGGGAGCCATCCCAAAGGATAGCATCCAAAGACATACTCATACATACGAAACCAAAATTATTCGAAAAGGGTCCAGAGGCTAAGTTACGAAATGGGAACGTGTTAGGCACCTATTTCTCCCTTTCGGTCTCTCATGGGTTATTGTTATTTTCCTTTATTTCCCCGTGATAGGTGTGCATGTGTATATGCAGTGGAGATAGGAATCATCGACTTGTATCATGGAAGAGATAAAGAGAATCATCCGTAAGAATGTTCCTAAAAGTAATATTAGAAAATAGGATTAACGCGATTATCCTAACGTTGATCATTATAAGGGAATGATCATGCATGCGGGATAATACGCCACTAAGAACAAATATATATATATATATAGGGAGTTTAAGAAGGTTGAGTTTTAAAGAATATATAAAAATAAGAAAAAAGTAAGAAAAGGACTCGAGTCTCGAGTTTTACCCCGAGATGCCTATGTAGCCTATAGAGGCATCAAAGTCCATGAAGTTCATATACAAAATGAGGGTGGGGTTTATCCCATAAATCCAATCGGGGACTTCTCTTATGTGTGTGTGTGTGTGTGTGTGTGTGTGTAAAAGAGTGTTTTAGTTGTGAGAAGAGTGTGAGAAAAGTGTGAGAATTCCAGTTTAGAATTTATGAACGAACTCTCTTTTTCTTATTTTTTTTGGGTTTTATTTATATGAAAATAAGAGGTGTGCAATAATACTAAATAAAAAGTATATTAGGGTATGTGATATGAGAAAATAAAAGTGCTAAGTAATAAAACGAGTTAATGCGAATTTAGGGGAATTTAAAGAGAGAGTTGAGAAAGTTGGACCTTCTTGAAGATCTTGAGCTTGATCTTGGATGTTGGAGAGGAGACCTTGCACTTGGGTGATGATGGAGGATACTTAATTCACCAGGTTTGATGAAAAAGGTGATGAAAGGTGGAGGTTGGAAAGGGATTTGGATGTGGAAATCACGTTGACATCGAGAGGGGTTTTTCGAGTTTGCTGAGAGTGATGGATCTCAGATATTATGTTTTCTAAATGAGTTTAGGCCCTCCTTCTTATAGACATAGGGCATTACCGATCGGCATAGCCCTGGTCTTGCTAATTGGCTAGTGTGTTTAGGCACACTGTCGATAGGCAGGGTTTGGAACCTGCCGTTTGACACTCTCTTTCAGGTTCCTTCGGAAAATCGGCCGTAGAGTGTAAACCGTTGATCAGAATTGTGCATGGGGCAAACCGTTGGAAAGGTAATTCAGAGTTTGAAAGTATTTTGGATTGCTCCTGGGCCTGGGAGTTAACTTCGGGTCAAATATGGTTCGAAAGCGTTCGTCGATCCTTTGGACGGGGAATTATCTAACGCAAACGGATCGTTCGTCCGCATGGTAAGTCAGAATCGCGCATGGGGCAGACTGTTGGAAAGGTTAGGAGATGTACTTCGACATTCAAAAGATTTTCACTCGGTTGGGGGAGTTGAGTTCGGTCAACCGGGGCCTGAAAGCGCTCGGTGACCTTTCGGAGTAAAACGGATCGTTCGTCCGTACCGTAAGTCAAAATTGCACGCAGGGCAGACCATTAGAAAGGGGTTTTAGTGCCCTTCGAAGATTCATTCAGTCTCGATTGAGATGAAGAGTTAACTTTGGTTAAATGGAGCCTGGGAGCGTCCGGTGACATCCTGATCAAGTTTCGGGGGAAAATGAATCGTTCGTCCGCACCGTAAGTCAGAATCACGCAAGAGACGGACCATTGGAAAGGTGTTTCAGTGACCTTCAAAGATTCATTTAGTCTTGATCGAGCTAAAGAGTTTGACTTTTGGTCAAACGGAGCCTGGGAGTGCCCGATGGCCTTTAGGTCAGTACCCGGGGTATGACTTAGGTTTGTAGCGGTGAGAGGAGGTACTAGGGACCTAAAGAGAGTTTAGGGGGTACTAGAAGGTGTCTACAGAACCCTTGATCGATATGTCCTATGAAAAGGTTTATTATTTTATTTGGAAGAATATCATATGCAGTTATGGCTTGCCCTATGCTTTTATCATTGATCATGGCATATAATTTCACAACGACGAATTTGCTGCTTATTGTGCTCAATCCAATGTCAAAAAAATCCACTCTGCTCCTGGACATCATCAAAGCAATGGACAAATAGAGATAATGAATAGAACTTTGTTGAATGGGTTGAAGAAAAGGCTGGAAATTGCATTCTGTCTTGTGGGCTTATCGAACAATCCCCAGAATAGCTACTGGAGAAACTCCCAACTTATTATCATTTTGTAATGAAACTGTAATTCCTGCCAAGATAGGCTTACCTACTCACAGAGTTCTTAACATCAATACCCCATTCAGTGACTTAATGAGAAGGCTGGACTTAGACATGCTGGAAGTGGTACGTGAAATGCATCTCTAAGGAATGTTGCCTCTCAACAAAGGACTGCATGTTTTGATAATAAAAGGGTAAATCCAAACAACTTATAAGAAGGTGATTATGTTTTGAAGAAGGTAATTCAGAAGAATAACAAACTTGAAGTCAATTGGCATGGGCCTTATCTCATTACATCAGTTATCTGACCAGGCACATATCGAATTGAGACTTTGGAGGGTGAAGAATTCAAGAATCTCTGGAATGCAGAATACCTGAGGTAATATTATCAGTGATGTAATTATGTTATACTCAGTTCATTTCAATATTAATGAGAATATGGCTTCCCCAAAATTATTCTTTTTCTTTTTGGAGTAGTAGTGTTATGCACTAAACTGGAGATATGTAAAAAAAACACCAACAATGTTGGTCGGCATCAACAAAGGCAAGCTTTGCATAAGCGAGAGAAATTAGGAAGATTGATGTATTGGGCTGTGGAATTGGGGGAATATGATTTTGTATACGAACCAAGGTCTTCCTTAAAAGGCCAAGCTATGGTGGATTTTATTACAGAATTCACTTACCCAGAGGTTCCCGAGCAACACTGTAGAAGAAGTTACCATTGACCAACCAAAACCCTCCAGCAAAGTACAAGAGATGAAAAAGAAATATGATAAGGTAAAGGATAAAATCTTACATCAAAGGATTATGACAAAGCAAGCATTTGACAACAATATTCCCATATGGAGTTTGTATGTTGATGGGTCGTCCTGTGCTGCTGGATGTGGAGCAGAAATTATCCTCAATACTCCAGATGAAAAAGATATATAGTATGCTCTACGATTTCAATTTCAAGCCTCCAATAATGAGGCAGAATATGAAGCTGTGATTGTTGGTTTAAATTTAGCAAAATGGCTGAACGCTGAGCAAGTTATGGTTTATAGTGATTCACAGTTAGTGGTAAATCCGATATTGAACTTATATGCAGCTAAAGGAGAATTGATGCCCAGATACTTAGCTAAAGATATAAAGGTAATCACTACTTTGCCAGCTGTTCAGATGATTAGAATTCCAAGATTGGAAAATTCCCGAGCAGATGCATTTGCTCGGCTAGCTTCAACAACTAAAACTGAGTTATGAAGAACTGTTGAGCTACTTCCTATTGAGCTACTTGCTAATAGGAGCATTGATGAAGATCTGATGGTTAATTTTATTGCGGTTGACATGTGGCCATCTTGGATGGATCCCATAAGAGCTTATATTGAAGATGAAATTCTACCAACCGAACTACTTACAACTAAGAAGTTGAAATACAAAGCTGCGAGATATGAGGCCTATGGTATGTTGTATATAAGAGGTTTAAATACAGGCCTACAACGTTGTATGCATCCAGCTGAAGTAAAATATTTGATTGAGGAAGTTCATGAAGGGTCTTGTGGAGCACATGTAGCTAGGAGAACTTTATTGCTAAGAATCAATAGATAGGGGTATTGCTGGCCAACTATGATAGCAGATTATGCAGCTTTTTCCAAGAAGTGTGATAATTGCCAGAGGTATTTTAGCGTATGCAAGACTCCACAAGCTCTCCTAACACCAATCACTTCACCCGGGACCTTTGCTATATCAAGAATTGACTTGGTCGGGCCTCTGTCGACCACTCGAGGAAGGTTCAAGTACCTGGATGTAGCCATTGATTACTTCACTAAATGGGTGGAAGTTGAAACTATGGCCATCCCCTTCCGATCCTCACAGCGGGAGAGGCGAAGAAGGGGGAGAGGTGTCCCTCTTTCGTCTTGGTAGGATCTTGGTCCCGCGCATCCCTCTAGGGAGAGCTTTAGCCGGCATCGGTGATGAGGTGAAAAATGTAGAGAGATAGAGTCGCTAGTCTATTTTACACAAAACAATGGCTTTAACCGGCGTCGATGATGAGGTGAAAAATCGATGGTTTGCCCTATGCTTTTATCACTGATCATGGCACACAATTTGACAACAATGAATTTGATGCTTATTGTGCCCAATCCAATGTCCAAAAAATCTGCTCTGTTCCTAGCCATCCTCAAAGAAATGGCCTGAAAGAGATAATGAATATAACTTTATTTAATGGGTTGAATAAATGGATGGAAAATGATAAAGGGAATTGGATAAAAAGAACTGCATTATGTTGTGTGGGCTTATCGAACAACCCCCGGAATATCTACTAGAGAAACTCCCAACATGTTAGCATTTTGTAATGAAACTGTAATTCCTGCCAAGCTAGGCTTACCTACTCACAGAGTTCTTAACTTCAATACCCCAGTCAGTGACTTAATGAGAAGGTTGGACTTATACATGCTGGAAGAGGTACGTGAAGATGCATCTCTAAGGAATGAAACTTGTCAACAAAGGACTGCACGTTTTGATAATAAAAGGGTAAAGCCAAACAACTTATAAGAAGGTGATTATTTTTTGAAGAAGGTAATTCAGAAGAATAATAAACTTGAAGTCAATTGGCATGGGCCTTATCGCATTATAGCAGTTATCCGAGTAGGCACATATTTAATTGAGACTTTGGAGGGTGAAGAATTCAAGAATCTCTGGAATGCATAACACCTGAGGAAATATTATCAGTGATGTAATCATGTTGTACTCAGTTCATTTCAATATTAATGAGAATATGATTTCCCCAAAATTGTTATTTTTCTTTTCGGAGTACTAGTGTTATGCACTAAATTTCAGATATGTTAGAAAAACACCAACAATGTTGGTCGGCATCAATAAAGGCACCAATAATGCAGGTTGTCAACACAAACCACCAACAAAATTTTTGTTGGTATCAACAAAAACCACCAACAATGTTGGTCAGCATCAATAAAGGCACCAATAATGTTGGTTGTCAACACAAACCATCCAATAAAATGTTGGTCGTTATCAACACAAATCACCAACAATGTCGGTCGACATGAACAAAGGCACCAACAATGTTGGTTGTCAACACATAAAAACCATGCAAGTCATAATTATAAGTCCCAAATGCTTGCATAATGAAGACACAGATGAATAATTTTCATCTAAACTGGGCTAAAAGATGGACAAATGTTCCACTCACGCCTGGGAACCAAGGTAACTAAGGCAATTACCTAAAAATTTAGGTACATTAATAGAACCATGGTGATACATTGGTAATTGGTACTATACTTAGGATACTCCAAAGGGTATCAATAGAATCGATGAAAAACTACAGATTTACAAATTGTCGATCCAAAAACAGAGATTGACTAAAAGTTTATCCACTCAAAGTCAAAGACTAAGAAGATATTCATATACAAAGATTGACTAAAATGTTATTGATCAAGGGTGAAATGTGGCGTTGGGTCAAAATGTCGATCGTTGTTTTCTGTTCACCACCTCAATACAAAAACCAAAATTATGACTGCACTTGCGATACAAGTGTAGCGGTAAGTCGGGTATCAAAAATCCACAAAGACATGTTGCTAGAATTTATAGGATTTAATACTCCTAAATAAAAGTATAAAAGATGATTATACACAAAAAGGAAAAGATGCACAAAAGAGAAATATTAATCTAGGCGAGTGTATTTAAACTAGATTATGAAAGCGAGTAAAAACTATAGGTTGCATCGAATATCCCTCAACCGAGTTAATTTGTACAAAATGGTTACATGGTCCGACGAGTTATTTAGAATGTGTCTCGTTTCAACAGTTAATTAAATCAAGGGTTGTCACGCCACTAAATTTTCATAAAATCCTAATAGGATTTTGGCATCAACAAATACCCTGGAATTTATGCACATAAGGTCGTAAGCACGGAGCATACATGATATTCCCTGTCAAATCTCCTCGGCTTAATACCTAGGACAACGCACCCGAAATAGACCCGTAAACTCCATCATCAAAGCAAAGCAGCATGTCAACCCGAAATGAGATCAATCCAACACAACCTAGACTAACTTAGCTAGAAAGCATATTAAAAACGTAGTAAAGGAAAATAATAAATAAACGCAATAAAACTACACTATAAGCATGGAAAGAAAGTATGTAAACCTAATTATGAAAGAATGTAAATCAACTACAAAGCAAGAATTAAAGGAAATACAACTATATTAATGGAGAGGGTAAAGAAAAGTGTAACTTACAAATCGAAATGGGTGTCAACCAAATGAGGAAGAAGAAAGAGCTCTCAAAACCCTCAAACCCTAACCTAAAACTATCTAAAATCTATTATCTGATATTTACAACAAAATTCCTTTATATAGTAAGTGGGAATTAAAATGGAAAAGAAAAGTAGAAAGGCAGCAAATATCTGGTGATCGCGGTCGACCGGTCGCAAGGGCGCGGTCGACCGCGCCTTGTATTAAAAACATACTATCTCCTTTCCATGGAAAAACTCAAAACTTTGATCGACCAGGCCTTAAACCGCGGTCGACAAGGCCTCTATTTTTTACAGCTATTTGGTCCATAAAAAGGGGAGGAAAGGTCCATTACGGAAACTGCCACAACTTCATCGTTCGGACTCAAAATCGCGCACCGTTTGTGGCCACGCAGAGATTACTCAATGAAATACGCATCCGTGAAATTTTCATAAGCCGAAGATGAAATGTGAATTGACTAAAATGCCATTGAAGTAGCGTCCGACGACAAAACTTCTCCGAAATGCAACGGATCCTCACTTTTAGAGTTCCAATACCTACAAAAGCACAATTAACCCCTGCAAAGCATGTATATATCTAAATCCAAGGTTGTCTGGTTAATGAGCCTAAATATAGGCATTTATGACCATAAAAGCGCTAGAATGCATAGAGATATAGGGCGGAAATATGCAATATTCGATACGAATCACACCCCCTAACTTAGACATCGCTAGTCCCTAGTGATGAAACAAACAAAACCATTCCACATATGGTAATACAAGACGTATATATGCATCGAAATATAAATGCCACTTTCATAGGGAGCATGATTGCATTTAGCGTATGCAATAATCCATTAAACCCTTAAGTTACCCTAGTGGACGAGTGCCGTCTCGTGAGGGTTTTCAGGGATGATACCCACAAACATCAAATGGTTTCCTCAAAATATTACCAAACCAACATGCGACAAGCCCAATAATAGAGAATAATATTTCATACACATTATTAGCACATTGAACGAATTCAAACAAAAGTCAAAATCATTAACATTATAGAATTCACCTCATAGAATTGAAACCTTAAAATGTGGGAGGGGAGTGAGCACATGCAAAATATGATTTGGCAAAAACTTATATAAACTTGATAAACGTAAAGGCAAGCATAAATTCAATCCTCACGGGAATTACACTCATCAAGTAAATTCACTCGAAACAGGGAGGTAACACACGAAACTTGCGGTTATAAAGAGTAAATGGAAATGGAAACTAAGCCGCAGACATGTCACAAATGAAGAACGCTATATATAAAATGAAACATTATAATCCCAATAAAATATATGGCTCATTAAAGTAGGCAAAATGTATTTTCACAGATTATCAAAATTGTTTAAAACTTTTAATTACATCTACTTAAGATCACATGGGACTTTAATAGTGTAAGGCCCTAAAACACGATTAGTAAGGATAATTATACGATTAAGTATAAGTTATGAGTTATAAGTTATAAATTGGTTATGTGGTTACATGCATCATGAAAATACGTTTCTAAATGCATCATTATGTTTATAAAAAGTAAGCTATAGTGTTGGTGCGAAAGTGGCGATGTTTGGTCGCCAAATGTGAAAGTTATGAAATTTTGAGTAAATAATTACTCTTCTGTTCGAGTCCAAATTAGGTGTACTAGTTTTATGATTTGGGAAAACACAAAAACATAAAAGTTGTAGATGTTTAAGTTATATACTCATAGACACAAAGTGAGAGTAAATCGGGGCCCGAAAGAGTGAGTTATGGTGATTTTACGAGGCTGGACAAATCTGTCATTAACAGAATTGTCCTATTGGACCCCTTCCCCAACGAATCGCATAATACCACCTTAAATTGGTCCCATAGCCACGTTTTTAGCTCATAAGGCATAACTTATCATATTTTTCATTTCCTATTACAAGCTTGAGAAAAAATATGCTTATGGAGAGAGAAAAACAAAGTTAAGGAAGAATTTCTTTGAAAATTCACCATAAATAGAGGAATTCTCGTAAGGTAATTACATCTTTATTAAAGTTTGTCACATGGATGAGTTCTATACTTGGCATGTTTTTATTCCTGATTTGGATATATATTTTAATGATACCCATATTGCTGAATTGTGTTGGAACAAGGATGGCTTAAGAACATATGTTAGAACTAGAGCTAGGATTGTAAATGCATACTTTAAAGTCCTAAATTTACATCATCTTTTCGTAAAGCATTTTGATTTAGAAAATTCATGATTATGATGTATAATTTTGCTAAAACATGTTTATTATATGTTTCCATGAATTATACTCAAGGTCAAGGTTATGTATGCTTAAAAATGTTAAGTTATGCCTTAATGTTGTATTTTGACCTAGTTATACTAAAAATGGCATAAATCATGGAATACTTATTGGAATTGAGTGATTCAAGTTGGAGAGTAAAATAAATTGATACATGTATAACATATCCGAAAATTGTATAAAAATACCAAGTAATGAACCCTTGGTGATAGTTTGAAGTCTTGGTTTAAAATCTGCCCTAAAGGAGCAAGAATGCATACCAGGTGTTTGACGTTTTGCTCGACATAGAAAATGAGCCCTAAAAATTATGAAACATTAAATTTGTATTATTAAATGTGTTTAATAATATTGGGTGGAATATCATAGAAAGTTATATTGTACAAAAATTATGAGAATTCTAGGAAGTTGAAGTTGTGTTGTTGTTTTTCTTGAGAACCGATTTGGAAAAGGCTGTAATGAAATGGGCATAACTTTGTCTAGCAAATTCGTAATTTAATTCTGACAATTGTGTTAGAACCCTAATTACTTGGGTTTTATAGAAATGTGAAGTATCATATTTATTTCCTCCTTAGTTATTTCTGATTGACCAAATGATGTGATGTATTACTAGGTTAAATGTTAATTGGTGTATTCAGATACTAATGACGTTGACTTGTTAGGTGGGGAAGAAACTAATACCACCATACCAAGGAAGTAGTTTGGTATTAATCTTAGCACCAAATCCAAGGTGAGTGACCTATCCTATGAAATATACATGATCATATGTTCATATGGAAATGTGTAGTTCAATACATGTGTTAAAATGCTTATGGGAGTGATGTTGTATCTAGGAAACATATGCATATGATTGAAATGTTAAGTGATGTTATTTAATGTTAAGGACTGTGGTGGGTTCTACAGGATGTGGCGGTCCTGTTAATCCAACTTAAAGGTTTGTGTACTCGGGCCTAATAAAGGGATGTGGTGGTCCCCGATAACTGTGGTGGATTAATTGGACTGTGGCGGGTCCAGGCTTGCGAGAGTTTCACAATTCCTGTTGGGTTATAGCATTAAAACAAAAAAAAATGGTTATTCAATTTGGTTATAGAGGTGGTATATGGTTATTCACTAAGCTTATATTGCTTACACTCCTGTAATGTTATGTTTCAGGTATGCCTATCGTTTGGAGTTCACTGCCAAGTTAGGACCTTAAAACGGGGGAGTGACGGATATTTAGTACGGTTTGAATATCATGATTTCTTTTGTGTAATTATTAAACTAAGGATCTTGGTTATGTAAAGTTATGTAGTACTTATTAGTTATAAGTAAAGGTAGTTATGTTTTCATCTACACATACCTTTGGAAAAAAAAATCTTATGCTATTTTCCTTAGAGATTTAAATTAAAGCATTGTTTAAGCCAATTTATCTCTAATTAAAAGTATGAGTTTAACAAAATTAAGTCGGGGCGCGACAACTCGGTATCAGAGCGTGGTTATTAGGTTCTGGATAGGGTGTGAGGGTCTAGATTGGCAGTGGACACTAGAAAGTGAGTTTGTTATGTACCTGGATTTTGACTAACAATGTTAATATTAAATTGCTGCTATTGTATTTTGTTTAAGTGAATTATATTGCAGTGAATGATGGATCAACATGAGCCACATGATGGAGCGGAGGGTGAGGCATCTTATGTTCCTAATAGTCAGCAAGGACATAGACATATTCAAGTGGAGGAACCTGAGGTGCAACAACAACCTATTGATGATGTGGGAAGAATATTACGTGCTGTGGCACAACTTATGGAACAAGCAAGATGTAGAGAACATGGTGGGGATAGGGACAAATTACATGAGAGGTTCATGAAGTTAAATCCTCCCGCATTTACTGGGACTACGGATCCGTTAGTGGCAGAGGGGTGGGTTAGAAAAATGGAAACAATATTTAAGGTGATGGAAGTGCGAGATGAACAAAAGGTTTTGTTAGCAACCTTTAGGTTAGAGGCTGATGCAAAGTTATGGTGGGATGCAACATAAAGGTTACTTACTACAATGGGAGGAGTGGTTCCAATAAATCCTCCACAAATTACATGGGAGAGGTTTGTGAAGGTGTTCTTTGAAAAATATTTCCCAAGGATTTATAGGAAGGAGAAGGAGGAAGAATTTATCACTTTGAAACAGGGGAATCGAACAGTGGAAGAGTATGAAGCTTTATTTATATCCTTATCTAGATTTGCACCTGACTTGGTGAGGACAGAAGAAAGTAAATGTGATCGGTTTTAAACCGGGCTGAGTGTAGATATAAAAAGCATGGTTGCTAATATGAAGATAACGGATTATGTGGACTTGGTGGATAGAGCCATGGTGTCAGAAAAGTCAATAAAAGAAATGCAAGTTGAACACTCGAAGAAAGCTAGACATGATGGCATAAGGTCATATGGATGGGAGGCGGGAACCTCAACTTAGAGTGTAGCACGAGGAGTACCTAAGGGCCAAGAATTTAAAAATAATAGAAGTTCACATGGAAGATTTCAGGCTAGAGGTGGAAGGACTGGGATGAATCGGTTCGAAAATGCATCTGTGTTGGTGCCGAGGGCTATATTTTGTTATAGATGTGGTGGTGAAGGGCACATGTCTCGAGAGTGTACAATAGCTGAGACGACACCTTTGTGTTTCCATTGTCATCAACCGGGGCACTTACGAAAGAATTGTCCAGCGATGGGAGCTACAACATCGGTTGAGAGTGTGGCAGTAGGAGGTAGGAGTTCTACACAGAATGTACCCAAGGGAGGTAGAGGAGGTATATCGCAAAGCCAATGCCAAGGCAGAGTGTTTGCACTGACGCAACAAGATGCACAAGATATGCCTAATGTAGTGACAGGTACACTTCCTATTGGTGATAAAGATGCTTATGTGTTGATAGATCCTGGTTCTACACATTCTTTTGTGTCTTTGCTTTATCTGTTGCATCTTAATAAACCATTATCATCATTAGATTCTGGTTTAGCTATTGTTACTCCAGTAGGGGGTTGGTTTTTATTGAGAGGGTATATAGGGAGTGTGTGGTGCGAGTGGGTGAAAAAGAGTTACTAGTTGACTTATTACCTCTCGATATGCGCGACTTTGATGTAATACTGGGTATGGATTGGTTAGCTTCATATCATGTATATTTGGATTGCTTTAAAAAGGAGGTAGTGTTTCAGTTACCGGGTGAACCTGAATTTAAATTTATTGGGGAACGAAATGTCACTCCAACTTGTTTGATTTCTGCTACAAAATGTTATGAATTGCTAAGGAAAGGATATGAGGGTTATCTTGCCCATGTGGTGGACATACGACAAGAGGCTAGAAAATTATCAAATATACCAGTAGTTAATGAGTTTTCAGATGTCTTCCCGGAAGAACTCCCAGGGTTAGCACCAGACCGTGAGGTAGAATTTGCGATTGAGTTGGTACCAGGCACCGTACCGATATCTATTGCACCATATCGCATGGCACCTGCAGAATTAAAGGAGCTAAAAATACAGTTGCAAGATTTGTTAGACCGTGGTTTTATAAGGCCTAGTGTATCATCGTGGGGAGCCCCAGTATTGTTTGTGAAGAAGAAAGATGGAACCATAAGGATGTGCATCGATTATCGTCAATTGAATAAGGTGACTATCCGTAATAAATACCCACTACCCCGCATTGATGACTTGTTCGATCAGTTGCAAGGAGCCAAAGTGTTTTCCAAGATCGATCTCAGATCCGGATATCATCAATTGAAAGTAAGAGATTGTGACATTTCTAAAACTGCTTTTCGTTCCAGGTATGGACATTATGAATTTCTTGTCATGCCATTTGGGTTAACAAATGCACCGACCGTATTCATGGATTTGATGAACCGTATATTTCACCCATACGTGGATTCTTTTGTTATTGTCTTCATTGATGATATTTTGATATATTCTCGTAGTAGGGATGAGAATGAATGCCACCTGCGTATTATTTTACAGACCTTGCGAGAGAAGCAGTTGTATGCTAAATTTTCTAAATATGAATTTTGGCTAGACAGGGTAGTATTTTTGGGGCATGTTATTTCTGCTGATGGTATTTGTGTAGATCCCAAGAAGGTAGAAGTAGTAATGAATTGGTAAAGACCATCTAGTGTGACAGAGGTACGTAGCTTTTTGGGATTGGCGAGCTATTATAGGAGGTTTATACCGGGGTTTCCTTCTATTGCATTGCCATTGACTAATCTTACCAGAAAGGAGAACAAGTTTGTGTGGAGTGGTGATTGTGATAAAAGCTTTGAAAATTTAAAGGGTAAGTTGACATCAGCTCCAGTATTGACTATCCCAACAGGTACAGAAGGTCTAGTTATTTATAGTGATGCTTCGTATCAAGGACTTGGATGTGTATTAATGCAGCATGGAAAGGTAATTGCTTTTGCTTCTCGGCAGTTAAAGATACATGAGCGCAACAGGGGCGCGATCGACCGCGCCTTCTGTTAAAAGCATATAGTCTCCTTTCCATGGCAAAACTCAAAATCGGGTCGACCAGTACTCTGTTTTTGGCAGCTATTTGGTCCATAAAAAGGGGAGGAAAGGTCCATTACGAAAACGGCCATAACTTCATCGTTCGGACTCAGAATCGCGCACCATTTACGTCCACACGAAGTTTCTCAATGAACTATGCATTCGTGGAATTTCCATTAGCCGAAGATGAAATGTGAATTGACTAAAATGCCCTTGAAGTAGCGTCCGGCGACGGAACTTCTCTGAAATGCAATGAATCCTCACTTTTAGCGTTCCAATACCTACAAAAGCAAAATTAATCCATGCAAAGAATGTATATATCCAAATCCAAAGTTGTTTAGTTAATGAGCATAAATATATGCATTTAGGACCGTAAAAGAGATAGAATGCATAGAGATATAGGGAAGAAATATGCAATATTCGATATGAATCAATTATCCATGCAAGGTCAAAGATTGACAAAATAAGCTGCATAAAAAATTTCATTAATTCAATTGAATGATTACATATTTTTGCTTGATACTAAAACAAAATACAAAGCCTTATTCTACAGGGTGTTTCCCTTTAGCCTTAGAGACAGGATCCATGCCAACTGGAGGATTATCCGAAGCGTAAGGAGAATTGATGAAGTTAAAATTATGAACCATTCTGGTATTGCTACTACAAGGATGATCATGAGGATGAGGAGGTCGGATGATCTCTAGTTCATCATGTAAATCGCACTTTCCTAAATACTTTTAAATCAAGCATTCAGGAATACAGTGAATCGGAATCCTTCTCACATCTAACTTTAAAGGAGGATTGTCAAGATCATGCAAGCCTGGGTCATACCAGTCCCACAATAAACTGCTCTGAACCCCCTTCATCATTGTCAAAGCATTCATCCAACACCGTTTATAGACCTCATTCTTAGCTTGTTGAAGCTTATCATCAAAATGTCCCAGAGCTTCATTATACCCGTCCATCCATACTTCCCTGTGTTGCTTATGGAATTGAAAGGTTAATTTGTTAACCTGCGAATGCAGCATCTCCAACACCCCATTTATAACTTGTAGATGAGAAGTCTGAGTGGAAAGTTTCTCGGTAATAGCTTGAAGCTTCTGAGACATTTCTGTAATAGCTTGATTCTTGGCTTTCAATTGAGCAACTTGGTTTTCCAAAGTTTGTTAAGTCCTAGCTTCCTCTGTAGTCCTCGGTCAGTCTTATTTCTGGTTCGGGAAGATAATACAGGCTTGATATTTTTTAATACCTCCAACTCGTCCGTCAATATTACATTTTCAGTTTTTAAATATGAGTGAGCTTCTTCGGTAGTAGCAACAGCAGCTCCAAAGTCAGACTTCAAAAGATTCAATTCATCCCTCAAATTATTATTCCCCTCCTCCAAGAGTTTGGCAACAATTTTAGTTTCCTCAACTTTAAGCTTAAGTAAAGCTTCCTTTTTACTATAAATAGAAAGTCATCAAAACCCCGACCAACACTTAAGCTTCGATATTTCTGCTCGTAGCTTTGGTGCAACATGGTAGTGGATTATTTATGTTGTTCTTGGAGATCTTATATCATCTCATAGTAGGCAACATTGTTTGCTACCGCCCTATCAAGTAAGTACTTCAAATATTTTTTTCCATCCTTAGCCTTCTCAGATATATTATCACCGAGTAACTTAATAATTTCTTCTTCGGATAAGTCTATATAACCAGCTTTGGTAAAAATGTTACGCTTCCTCAATAGCTTGGTATTATTGGAAGACATTTGTTCCATCTTCGCTATAAACTAGCAAGAAGAAATGAGCATTGATCAATAAAAAGAATGAAAAACATGTATAATCAGCAAGAGACAAGAAGGAACAAAAGATTTATTTTATTAATATTAAAGAGTTCAAGTACAATAATAGTAAAGAAAAAGAAATAAAAAGTTAATTGCCAAACAACTTTACGCCTTCTTCTTATCATTTTCAATCTGCTCGGAAGAAGGGGCTATAGACAAGAGTTGCTCGGTTGGAGGAAGAGAAGACGCAGTGACTTTAGGTTGCTCGATTGGGGGTAGAGAATATTCAGTAACTTTAGGTTGGTCGGCAACAGATTAAACCACCAGAGAAAACTTTCTAGAACCAACTTCATCTTCAATCTCATCCTCCATAATAGGAGGAGGACCATGAGTATATCTCTAAAAAAGTTTAGAACCTTCAACACTGTTTAACTCCTGGAGAGTAGCAACCTAACCATCTCTGAAATATTTCTGTTTTACATACTCAATCTGAGCAGAGGCAGCAGAAATGGCTTTGTTCCAGCCTTTGTCCCAACCAGCACGTAAGTATACCTTTATAGCAGACTTTTTCTTAGACCTTTCACAGGTCACAAACTCCTAAGAAGTCTTTGCCTTGCGCTCATCTTCCTTTGCCCTGTGCTCAACTTTTTTAGTCTTACGCTCAACTTCAAGGGCATTTCCCTCAAACGTCTGTCGAGTAGTTTTAGCAGTCTTCAATTTATTTGCCCAAGTATTCTTCTCAGTCTCCGAGGCTTGCTGAGAATTAAGCAAAGACTTATTCAAGCCAGCTAAAGCTTTCTCCACATCATTTGAAGAAGAAGCTCGAATTGCATCATCCTTCTCCAGCATATTATTAAAATGCACTAAGAACTACAAAAGAAGAAGATCACGTTAGTATATAAAAAATATGAAGACAACAGAATCAGAAATGGAATATAGAAGATGATTGAAGTTTTATCCCCCCTTTAAAAGTAGCCTCGGAAACTGGAGAAAATAATGATTAAAGAGAATGACGATTGAGTTTACGATGGCTAAACAAGAGAAAAGACGAAGATACCCCAAAAATGCTAGCTAAAATTTGAAATATTTATAAAACTTCCATTCGCACTCAAAATTGTCAATTATATGGCTAAATTTCACAAGCTTGGAAGGTCTGCAGCCGATCAAGTAACCCTAACTAATGTTAAAGCATAATGTTCCTCACTTTTGCATCAACTCCAAGTATGAAACATTGGGGTCTTATTTTGATACCAAAATTCACCACCTTACGTGGACCAATTACAAGCCAGTACGTGTGATCCTATGTGGCATAAGTACAAGTCAGCATGATAAAAATCCCCGACCAATAAGGCAGTCTGACCAATAAAGAAGTTAGACCAACATGGGAGTCCGATCAATAGGGGATACCAACCAATTGGGAAGACCGACAAATAATTGGAAATCTAACTAGTATGGCCAATGAAGCGCCAACGATCTTATGTTTAATTCTCATTATGTATTGATGTAAATGCCTATCTGTAGACACCCCATTCTAGCCCCCTGCATTACCATGAAACTAGGTCATACCATGAGTACTGACTTAGAGGCCATCGGGCACTCCCAGGCTCCATTTGACCAAAAATCAAACTCCTTAGCTTGACTAAGACTGAATGAATCCTCGAAGAGCACTGAAACCCCTTTCCAACGGTCCACCCCGTGTACGATTCTGACTTATGGTACAAACGAATGATCCATTTTCCCCAAAAACTTAATCAAGAGGCCACCGGATTCTCCTGGGCTCCATTTGATAAAATTCAACTCTTCAGCTCGACCAAGACTGAATGAATCTTTAAAGGGCACTAAAACACCTTTTCAACAGTCCGCTCCGGGCCCAATTCTAATTTACGGTACGGACGAACAATCCATTTTACTCAGAAAGGTCACCGAACGCTTCCAGGCCCCGATTAACCAAAGTCAACTCCCCAAATCGAGTCAAACTCTTTAGAATGTCGAAGAAAATCTCATAACCTTTCCAACAGTCCGCCCCATGTGTAATTCTGACTTACCATACGGACGAACGATCCGTTTGCATCCGACAATCCCCCGTCCAAAGGACTGACGAGCACTTTCGAGCCACATTTGACCCAAATTCAACTCTATTTAATCGCACATTTTTACATGCACACATACATACAAAATAAGTCCCTGATTGGATTTATAGGATAAACCCCACCCCTCGTTTTGTATGAAAATTACGTGGACTTTGATGCCTCTATAGGCTTTGTAGGAATCTCGGGGTAAAACCCGAGACTCGAGTCCTACTTTTTTCCAATTTTCTATTTTTCTAATTCTTTAACTTAATTCTCTTAGATTCTATATATTTACATATACATATATTTGTTCTTAGTGGCGTATTATTCCATACGCGTTATCATTCCATTATAACGATCAACGCAAGGATAATCGTGTAAATCATATTTTCTAATATTACTTTTCGGAGCATTCCTATGGATGACTCGCTTTATCTCTTCCAAGATACAAGTCGAGGATTCCTATCTCCACTACATATGCACATGCACACATATCATGGGGAAATAGAGGAAAATAACAACAAATCCATGAGAGACCGTAAGGGAGGAATGGGTGCCTAACACCTTCCCATTTCGTAACTTAGCCTCCGAACCCTACTCGAATTACCTTTTGGTTTTGTATGTATCTGTATGTCTTTGATGCTATCCTTCGGGATGGCTTCACTTTCTTTTGTCTGTTTTGAGTAAAATAGACTGGCGACTCCATCTCTCTACATTTTTCACCTCACACATCACCAACGACGGCCGAGGCGATCCCCATAGGTATGCGCGGGATCGAGATCCTCCCACCACAGAGAGATACCCCCTTCCTTTTCTCTCTCTCCGCGAGGATCGGGAATGGCCACTGTTGATACCAAAATTAATATGCTGATGTGGACGAATAGTATGAAGACACGTGTCGATCTACGTGGCACAATAACAGCGAGGAAGATCATTTACAGATTTACCGTGGTTGGTACCAAGCAACGAGAATACACCGAGGAGCTCTATCATGCCGAGGAACTCCATCCGAGGAACTATATCATCCCGAGATACTCTAAGCACTCCGAGGAACCCTTGATCAACGAGCAACTAAGGCGGTCCGAACTGCACCTCGGCCGTGTCATCAATTATCAGACGGACAACTGTTCAACTATTCATTAGATTCTTGACGCACACGCTGCATTAAATGTATTACCCATTCACATGTATATCATTTAATGTATTGGACCTTTCATGTACAGCCTTGAGGCTATAAATACCTTGTATCAATCCCATTCAAAGGGACCGGAATTTCTTGAGAGAACTTGTAATCAAGAATTCTGCAAACACTCAGCAATAACATAACAGTGGACGTAGGCTTTATTCCTAGCCGAACCACTTTAAAAATCTTTGTCTTATTTATTTATCTGTGATTGAATAATTAGAGCAATCTAGTTTTTTACATCAACAGATTGGCGCCGTCTGTGGGAAACGACTGTTGTTATCGTTTTTCATAAAAATCATTTATCACCAATGGCAGATAATCCGGAATCCAGTAATCGAAATGCTGGAAATACTGGAAATCTTCCAAATCCATCTGCATCTCCAGATCTGGCCGGAATTATGATGAATCTGGCTCAGGGACAAACCGCCATGCAAGAATCTATGAGGCAACTCCTCCAAACTCTTCAAGGCGGTGTACCTACTCATTCAGGGCAAAGGACTGATCATGGGCAATCCCGATCCAGACGTATTGGGTCATATCGCAATGGGGAATCCAATGATTTTTCTTATCAACCTGGACGAACTTCATCAATACAGGCTACGGATACAGATCAACATGTCTCTCTTTCTCCGGAGAGAACTAGCGCTTTAGAAAGATTAAGCAGGGTGTCTCCTTTCAGTCGGTTAGGACCAAGGAGGAACATGAGTCCACCTAGGGCTCCATCAGGAAGTTTTCGACCACCACCAGGTTTGAGAGAAGGATCTGCACAATCACGACCAATTACTCGTCGAGATAAATCTCGGGAAGCTACGTCAGAGCAATCAGTTGCTCGGACTAAGCGGCCCGAGGAAGGGAATGAAGCATGGAAAGGTTCCATTCAACGATTGGAGGATAGACTGGGAGAAATGGCTAAGGCGAGGAACCCCTTACAGAGAACTTTTGTTCAAGGGACACCTTTTGTGCAGGCCATTGTGGATTTCCCCACACCGTCGAAATTCAAAGCACCTGTAGTGACCCCCAAGTACGATGGAAAGACAGATCCCGTACTTCATATAGAACAGTACCAAGCTGCTGCAGATATCTATGCTGTCCCCGATGAGATGAGATGTAGAGCATTCTCGGGAACTCTTACCGGATCTGCACAGATATGGTACAATAATCTTCCTCGGGGTAAGATTTCAACTTTTGTCCAGTTAGCCGAGCTGTTTATTGGTAATTTTTGTTTTGGAGCAAAACCAGTAAAGCGAGTAGCGCACTTACTAAGTGTTAGACAAAAATCAGGAGAAAGTACTAGAGATTACATAACTCGTTTCAATAACGAGAAGTTGGAAGTCATAGATTATGAAGAAAAGACAGCAATCACTGCTTTGATGAGTGGTTTGCTGCCTAACAAGCTATACTATACTCTGGCCAAAGATCCGTCTAAAAATATGTCGGAATTGATGGCAAAGGCGGCCAAAATCATGAATGCCGAGGAGGCTATGACTGCGAAGAAGAATATGGATAAAGAAGTTAAAGTGGAGGTCGACAACTCTAAAAAGAAAGATCAGAAAGGTAATGGTGGTGACAAATATTCCAGGAATAACAGGATAAAGTTGGAAGCCCTAAAGAAGTATGATAATTATACTCCATTGAAAATGGGTATTAATCATGTTTTAGAAGAAATCAGAAATAACGAGGAAATCAAATGGCCAGAGAAATTGAAGTCAGATCCAGACATGAGGAATAAGACCAAATATTGCGAGTTTCACAAAGATCATGGTCATACGACCAAAAATTGTATAGCCCTTCAGAACGAGATTGAAACACTCATTCGAAGAGGAAAATTATCAAAGTATGTAGATCGCAGAAATGAAAGGAAGAATGATGATAGAACTAGAGAGAGATCTAGATCTCCTCGTCGTACAGAAGAGAAAAAGAGGAGGGCCCATGAAGAGGATCCAGATGATGACCCCGATCTTCCCAAGAAGCCAAGGAAACCTGAACGAGAGGTATTTTCCATACGTTTTGGATCATTTCATTGTAACGTTATTACAGGGGGAGATGCAGGAGGAGGAGACCTTACTGCAGAAAGAAAAGCTTATCTCGGAGAGGCTCAAGCTTGCTCATATATTCAGCGAATAAACCTGGCCGAGGATGATCGTCCGAGGAAGGTAAACAAAGAGAAACTAGTAATTGGTTTTTCAAAAAACGACCTGGCAGGTGTTCTTTACCCTCATGATGATCCTTTGGTGATCAAAATGAGAATGAAGGACGTGATCATTTCAAGGGTGTTAGTAGACAATGGTAGTTCGGCAGATATCATGTATTATTCATGCTTTGATAGCTTGAATTTGAAATTATCCCAATTAGAACCTTATCACAGACCCCTTCTGGGTTTTGCTGGCGAGAAAGTTTTTCCACTTGGGACGATCAAGTTGGATATATTCATTGGAACCTGGCCTGCTTGTCGAACAGAAAGAATACGCTTCTTTGTGATGGATAAGAATGTGCAGTCAGCCTACAACATCATCATGGGAAGAGTTGGATTGAAGAAGTTCGAAGCCGTTCCTTCTACAGTACATCAATGTTTGAAATTCCCAACAAATTTTGGAGTTGGAGTGGTGAAAGGTGATCAAAAAGTAGCTCGGGAATGCTATTATTCGTCGGCCGAACAAGAAGAACTAGAAGGATCGATGAACAAGACTACTACTTACCAGGTAGAGGAAGGTACAGAAATTGAAACTCTTGATCCCAGGGATGAATCTCAACTTGTAAAAGGACAGGTGATGGAATCTACAGAAAATGTTATTCTGGACGACGAGCATCCTGAACGAATAACCCAGATAGGTTCATCGTTGGATATTTCAATAAAAGAGGAGTTGATAACTTTCTTGAAGAATAGGAAAAATACTTTTGCTTGGAGTCATGAAGACATGCCAGGAATAGATCCAAACTTCTTATGTCATGAACTCAATGTGAATAAGGAGATTAAACCTGTAAAGCAGAGAAGAAGGGTGTTTAGTCCCGAGAAGAATCAAGCCATACAAGAGGAAGTCGAGAAACTCCAGAAAGCTCAATTCATTGAAGATGTAAAATATCCAGATTGGTTGGCAAATGTGGTAATGGTAAAGAAGAAAAACAACAAATGGAGAATGTGTGTTGATTTTACTGATCTCAACAAGGCATGTCCAAAAGATCATTTTCCATTGCCCAGAATTGATCAACTAGTGGATGCTACCTCGGGACACGAGCTACTCAGTTTCATGGATGCTTATTCTGGCTACAACCAGATCAAAATGAAACCTGAAGACAGGGAAAGTACTTCTTTTATTACCCCTAGGGGAACTTATTGTTATAATGTTATGCCTTTTGGTTTAAAAAATGCAGGTGCAACATATCAGCGGTTGATGAACAAGGTTTTTACCGAACAAATCAGCCGCAACATGGAGGTCTATGTCGATGACATGCTCACTAAAAGCAAGAAAGCTGCTGATCATTTGATTGACTTGAGTCAAACTTTTGATCAATTGGATAAATACCAAATGAAGCTTAACCCGACGAAGTGCACCTTTGGAGTACGAGAAGGAATGTTCCTCGGATACATCGTCAATCAGCGAGGTATTGAGGCAAATCCAGATAAGATCAAAGCTCTTCTAGGGCTGCGATCTCCGACGACGAAGAAAGAAGTGCAGAGTCTTACCGGACGAGTTGCAGCGCTCAACAGATTTGTATCTCGAGCAACTGATAAATGCATACCATTCTTCAAAACACTTCGAAAAACCTTTGAATGGAATGAGGAATGTGAAAAAGCTTTTCAAGACTTGAAGAAATATTTGGGAGCACCCCCACTGTTGTCAAGACCAATAACAGGAGAAAAGTTGTATTTGTATTTGGCAGTATCAGAGAACGCAGTCAGTTCAGCGTTGATCAGATTGGAGAATGGAGTCCAGAAGCCAATTTATTACACAAGTAAGGCTTTCCGAGGTGCAGAAATCAGGTACCCAAGGCTAGAAAAATTGGCATTGGCACTAATTGAAGCAAGCAGAAGAATGAGGCCATATTTCCAAGCCCATACCATCATCGTTTATACTGATATGCCATTGAGACAAGCCCTCCATAAGCCAGAAAAATCAGGGAGACTGATGTACTGGGCAGTAGAACTTGGTGAATATGATATTGTGTATGAGCCCAGATCATCATTGAAGGGGCAGGCTGTAGCAGATTTTATAGCAGAGTTCACATACCCTGATACCCCCGAGGAGCAAAAGATGCCTGCTGATTTACCTGTGGACGATACAGGATCAACAGAAACATTTGCTGACCTACCTGTGGACGATACAGGATCAGCAGAAATAGGTCCAAACCAACCAAGGTTGGTAAAAGGACTTGTGGATGTAGAGAAATCATTATATTCAAACTCAGACCAGCCACGGTTGGTAAAAGAGTACGAGCAGATGACTGACAAGGAGCGAAAGATACCGGGGGATGATGGAAGAAAACAGCAGATATTTTATCGAGGAACTCTGACAGATAAGAAATTTGAAGACGAAATACCTACATGGAGATTATATGTAGATGGATCATCCTGCACAGCTGGTTGTGGAGCAGGAATTGTTTTGATCACTCCAGACGAGATTGACATGGAATATGCTTTGCGATTCCAATTCAAAGCCTCTAACAATGAAGCGGAGTATGAGGCCATGATAGCAGGTCTTAATCTAGCAAAGACTATGGAAGCACAACAAGTGATGGTATTCAGTGATTCTCAATTAATTGTGTATCAGATGATGGGAATGTATGCGGTTAAAGGAGATTTAATGATCAAATATCATGCAAAGGTGATGAAATTGTTGACAGAATTTGAGGCCATTCAATTGGTGAGAATACCGAGGATGGAGAATGTACAAGCAGACGCACTGGCCCGACTAGCATCAGCTACTCGTACCGAGATGCGAAGAACCATACCGATTGAAGTATTAGAAGGTCGGAGCATAGATGAAGATCTGACAACGAATGTGATTACCCTTGATTTAGGACCATCTTGGATGGATCCAATCAGGAAATATGTTGAAGAGGACGAATTGCCGGAGGACAAACTCGCTGCCAAGAAACTGAAGTATAAAGCTGCTCGGTATGTATTAACTAATGGTATTTTGTATAGACGAGGAATTATGGCAGGTTTGCAGAGATGTGTACATCCCACCGAGGTGAAAGAATTGATTGAAGAAATCCATGAAGGATCTTGTGGAGCTCATGTAGCAGGTCGAACACTTTTACAAAGAATGATGACACAGGGATATTACTGGCCGACAATGAGGGCTGATTGTATAGCCTATGCCAAGAAATGTGACAAGTGCCAACGTTTTCTTCCATCCGACGAACTCCACAAGCATTGCTAACACCAATAACTTCCCCTTGGTCATTTGCCATGTGGGGAATTGATTTGGTTGGACCACTGCCGACCACCCGAGGAAGATTCAAGTATCTCGTAGTTGCAGTGGATTATTTTACTAAGTGGGTGGAAGCTGAGCCTCTTATCAATATGACGTACGAGAAGGTATACCAGTTTGTATGGAAGAATATCATTTGTCGATATGGTCTCCCTCATGCTTTCATCACAGATCATGGAACACAATTTGATAATGAAGAATTTGCTGCCTATTGTCATCAGTCGAACGTTTTGAAGTTTCATTCAGCACCAGGACATCCCCAAAGCAATGGACAGACTGAAGTGACGAACAGAACATTACTAAATGGGTTGAAAAAGAGGCTAAGTGAAGCTAAAGCAAATTGGATTAATGAGCTCCAATCAGTATTATGGGCCTACCGAACAACTCCCCGAGCAGCAACTGGAGAATCACCATATATGCTAGCATTTGGAAGTGAGGCTGTGATACCGGCCGAGTTGGGTCTCCCAACGCATAGAGTGCTGAATTTCAACTCTCCGATCAGTGACTTGATGAGAAGAATGGATTTGGACATGCTCGAAGAAGTAAGAGAAGAGGCAGCCATTAGGAATGCTGCTTATCAACAACGAACAGCTCTGTTCTACAACAAAAGGGTGAAGAAATGCGATTTGAAAGAGGGTGATTATGTGCTGAAGAAAGTCATTCAGAAACAGAATAAACTGGAAGCAAACTGGCATGGACCTTACCGGGTTACAGAGGTTGTTCGACCTGGAACCTACAGAATAGCAACTCTAGAAGGAGAAGAATTTCAGAATGCATGGAATGCTGAACACCTGCGAAAGTATTATCAGTAATGAAAAATGTAAAGTATTTCCTTCATTATGAATAAAACGAGGATGGTTCACCATTTTCTCTCTGTTGAAAGTTTTTCGGGGAATATTAGTGTTGAACACTACAAGAAGAAGACTGCTCTACGGAGTCATGCTCTACGGAGCCATGCTCTACGGAGTCAAGCTCTACGGAGCAAAAGTGCTATAAGTAGCCAACCTCCTTTGGTTAGGAGGATAAGCTCTCCGGAGCGCTCTACGGAGCAAAAGTGCTATAAGTAGCCAACCTCCTTTGGTTAGGAGGATAAGCTCTCCGGAGCGCTCTACGGAGCAAAAGTGCTATAAGTAGCCAACCTCCTTTGGTTAGGAGGATAAGCTCTCCGGAGCGCTCTACGGAGCAAAAGTGCTATAAGTAGCCAACCTCCTTTGGTTAGGAGGACATGCTCCAAGGAGCCAAAAAGTTCAAAAGAACCCTACTACTCCTTTGATTAGGAGGTGTAGACCAGCATGATCAACTACGGTTGGTAAGACTTTATATACTCTCGCGTTACAGCTTATGTTTGTCGGGAGGTAACATTATTACAAAAAGTTCTTTAAAGAACAAAATATTCCAAAATATACCAAATGTGGTTGGTCGGGGATAAAAACCCACTAACTGTAGTTGGTCGACGATGATAAAAGTATTGACCTTAGTTGGTCGGACACATGTTTATATTTGAAAATTGAACCAAGTATGGTTGGTCGGGGATAGAAACCCATCAACTGTGGTTGGTTGACAAACATTATTTATCCACCTTGGTTGGTTGGAAACAATTTTGAACAAGACCCATCAACTGTGGTTGGTCGACAAACATTATTTATCCACCTTGGTTGGTTGGAAACAATTTTGAACAATTTTGAACAATTTATGCTTATTATAAATTCTAATTTGGTTGATGAACCATATAATTTGCAAACAGAAAAATAGCTATTGGCAAAACAGAAAATGAAATTCTTTCATTAAGATAAAAATGTATTACATGTTACATGTATGTGCTAACTATTACATTAAAGATTCCTACTCTATTGGTTTCTTTCCTTTATCCTTTGAGACAGGTTCCTCGCCAGCAGGAGGATCCTCTAGACAAAGAGGAGAATTAATAAAGTTCATGTCCTTTAGCATTCTGACATTCATTATTGTAGGAGTGTCCAACAGGTGTTCAGGACGAGATACTTCAACTTGAGAATGAAGGTTATAATCACCAAGATATTTAGAGATCAAACTCCGAGGAATGGAACGAGCAGGAATCCATGCCATATCCAATTTATAGGGAGGAACAGGCAAGTCTAGTAATCCAGGAGCATGATAATCCCATAAATAATGACCCTGTTCCAATTTTAATACACCCAGGGCGTTCAACCATCCCTGTTTATAACCTTCGTTGTTAGCATTTTCAAGGCGATCATCCAAATGGTAAAGAGCTTCATTATAGCCTGCATTCCAGAACTCCCGAGGCTGTTTATGGAATTGGAAAGTTAATCTATCTACTTGCTCGAGAAAGTTCTTGATAAGAGCATCTTTATTATTCAGATCAGACTTCATCGCAGCCAATTGATCTTCTAAAGATAAATTTTTCTTAGACAAATCAGACAGAGCACGATCCTTAACATTCAGTTGGAATGCTTGAGTTTCCAGAGTAGATTGGGTGCGAGATTCTTCAACACTACGGCTAAGAACTCTTGATCGGCTCCGAGAAGCAACTGGAGAACTTTGCTCCTCGATTATTCTTCCTCGTCCCCGAGAACTTCTTCCTCGTCCCCGAGCAGTCACAGGAATAATAGACTTTTTCAAGTCATCCAACTCTTGCCTTAGTTTGGCATTTTCAACCTCTAGAAACGAAAAACCTTCGTCAGTAACTGGTACTAATGCAGTGGAAGAGGAGGCAACGGATTCATATTGAGCCAATCTTTTCTGCAGACTATTATTTTCTTGTTCCAGGATCTCGGCAATTTGTCGGCAGGCTTCAACTTCACCTTTTAGGGTCCTTTCCCTAATGTCATATGCAGCAATGATCTTTTTATGACCTGTATCAGAGGAAAGTTGTTGATATCTATTTTCATATTCCTCGTGTAATGAAGCCATCGATTCATTGTGCTGGCCTTGGAGATCCTTTAAGGAACAATGCAGCTCTTCAATCAATTCATAATAAGCGACATTGTTAGCTACAGCTCGGTGGAGTAAATCTTTCAAGTACCGATAAGCCTCAATCGCCTGTTCTGAAGCATCATGACCAAGAATGTCAGCAATTTCAGAAGAACTAAGGTCTGTATGACCAGCCCTATAGTATTGGTGACATTGCTGCATCAGCTCGGTATCATGAGAAGAGATTAGTTCCATTCTAGCAACAAACTAAAGACAAGAAAAAGACAACAATCAACAAAGAATCATCAATAACGGCGATGAGTAAAGAAGTATTTTATTAGATCATAAAAGGATTACATTGTTCGATTACAAATGACAAAAAGATAGAAATGATACCGAACAACTTCACACCTTTTCCTTGTCTCCCAAGACTTTCTCGGGAGGCTGGGACGAGGAGCTCGGTTGCTCGGTGATAACAACAGCTTGGTCGGCAGAAATCTTCTCGGCAGGAGGAGGCATAGAAGAAATGTCCTCAATGACAGAGGGTTGAGAAGCAGAGATTGGGACATCCACAGCTATGGAAGATTCATCTGATGCAGGTTCATCTTCTTCTTCTTCCACAATTGGTGGAGGAGGACCAGGGAGATGCCTTTGGAATAGCTCAGAATCCTCTTGGGTTTTTAGCTCTTGTAGAGCAGCTACCCAACCGTCATGGAAGTATTTCAACTCCCCATATTTGACTTGAGATGTCATAGCTGCAATCCCTTTATCCCATCCTTTTTCCCAACCAGCACTGAAATGTTTCCTAACTGCAACTTTTCTTTTCAACTTCTCCGAGGAGAGTTTGACATCCAATTGTTCCTTCTGAATTTTGATGTCTCGTAGGATAGACAGTTCTTCTTCTGCCTTCTTCAGTTGGTCATCGCACTTTTGCTGATTGACCTCTAAGCTTTTCACCTTCTCCTCCAAATTCTTGGAGGTTTCAGCCATCTTCATCTTATCAGCCTCAGCTGCAGCCAATTTTTTCTCCCAGGCAGCTTTCTCCTCGACGTACTGCTGGCGAGATTCTTTCACAGATTGGGCTAAACCCAAGAGGGCATCGTCAACATCGGACGAGGAACTAGAAGCTTTAATAGCTTGATCTTTCTTCACGATGGTATTGAAACAGTTCACCAGCTGAAAGATAAGAAAAACAATAAAGTCAATACAAATGCAAGAAATCAAGAAAAAGAAAGAAAGACCAAAGGTATGAGAAATTTACTGAAGAAAGATGACGAGCAGCTAGGGATGTCAATGTATCCCTAGGAATCTTTTCATCAACCCCGAGAACCTCGGGTATAACTGAGCTCGTTGAGGAGCTCGGAAGAATGATTTTTGAAACATTACTACCACCAGCGGGTAGAGAAGATGCAGTTCCGGCAAAATTAACCGAAGACGACTTCCTCAATCTCTTCAAAGGAGGGTCAGCAGCATCAACCAAGGAAGAAGTCTTGGTCGGAGATATTATAATCACATCAGCACTAGCACTTTTCTTGCTCGGGGCCACTGGGGGCTTCTCGGCAAATTTGGAGGAACTGACATCTACTTTTTTAGTCCCCTCTGGGACATCACTTTTACTTTTCTTTGCTTCAACAGCAGAAGAAATTTCACCAAATAGAGCAGGAGGAGCTCTTTTCTTGCCCATTCTCTGAGATAGGGGAATATGAGAATCTGAAGATGAACTTTCTGGTGTTGAGGCTGGTTCAACAGGGCGAGCAGTATAAGAGGTTGTGTAGCTCTTATACTGCAGCAAATATGATGCAGATCTAATATGCTCGTCTGCAATCGTCTTATGCAAATTCCAGATAAGTTTTAAATGCTTGATATTTACTTCCGACTCTTTTGGAGTTTTTCTTTTACTATCAACTGCAAATAAATACATAAATCTCAGTCATACATTTTGTCAAACATGATGAAAACGCAATTTTATAAGCAAAATAAAAATGAAAAATAAACCTATCCCATTGCCGTATGGGGGGCATCTGGGACCGTTGTATACTTCATTCCCAGATAAAGGCGCGTGTTGCCAATTTTTTATGATCAACCCATGCTCAAAATAATCTCTATTTGAATCAGGGAGGTTAACTACAAGGGCTCTATTTAAAAACCTAGTTTTTAAATAATAAATATTATCTAAAGTGGCCCATTTATAGCAGTACATGATTTCTGGGATCCCTATACGAGTCCCATGAGTTAGATTTAACTTGTGCACCCCGTTAATTATTCTCCATGAATTGGGGGCTATTTTTGCAGGAACAAGATCAAAATATTGACAAAACTCAAGACATAATGAGTTTGGGGGAAAAGAAAAACCACATTCAGCAATGAAAAGACTGGGGAACCAATGTCCCTCAGCCAATCGAAAGTAATCTAAAGGCTCAGAAAGAACCTCTAGAGTTACCCAAGAAGGAATGGAAAAGTCAGAACGAAATTTCTCAACAGATTCAACAATATAAACCATATTGAATAAAAGAGATGCAGAAGAAAAGAAGAAGATCTTACAGAAAGAAAGGAGATATGTTGACAACGAACGGAAACAATGATGAACACACAAGAGAGAGGAAGAGAATAGAAAACTTGAAGGCAGAAAAATGGAAAGTGTAGACGACGGTATGGTTACCAAAGGGGTTTAAATACTTTGCATTGGGAAGCGGCGAAAGAAATGATTACTAAAAAGAAACTACTGAACTTCCGGCGGCTAAAAAGACAAAAGTTGCACGAAGATCGAAGCGCTTATAAAAAGGCGGAAACTGCGAAATGAGAAGGAAATTTGAATACAATGCTCCTAAAACCCAGGAAGGTCATTTAATATTACCATCTACCGAGAAAGAATGTCCCATACTCCTCAAAGTTCGAAATATGAAACATTGGGGGCTTCTGTTGATACCAAAATTAATATGCTGATGTGGACGAATAGTATGAAGACACGTGTCGATCTACGTGGCACAATAACAGCGAGGAAGATCATTTACAGATTTACCGTGGTTGGTACCAAGCAACGAGAATACACCGAGGAGCTCTATCATGCCGAGGAACTCCATCCGAGGAACTATATCATCCCGAGATACTCTAAGCACTCCGAGGAACCCTTGATCAACGAGCAACTAAGGCGGTCCGAACTGCACCTCGGCCGTGTCATCAATTATCAGACGGACAACTGTTCAACTATTCATTAGATTCTTGACGCACACGCTGCATTAAATGTATTACCCATTCACATGTATATCATTTAATGTATTGGACCTTTCATGTACAGCCTTGAGGCTATAAATACCTTGTATCAATCCCATTCAAAGGGACCGGAATTTCTTGAGAGAACTTGTAATCAAGAATTCTGCAAACACTCAGCAATAACATAACAGTGGACGTAGGCTTTATTCCTAGCCGAACCACTTTAAAAATCTTTGTCTTATTTATTTATCTGTGATTGAATAATTAGAGCAATCTAGTTTTTTACATCAACAGCCACAGTGGCGACTCTACTGGGAATTTTTTTATATGAGGGCTAGAGTCTATTTACATGGGTGTTTTATTTTCTTGTATATCCCCCTATTTGCATGTCCCCCTTTATTATTCATGTTTACCTCATACTTATGATTCTATTCACACACTTGTAGAAAATTCTCCATGTACACTTCGCACCATGTGCACCTACTATCACATACATCCACATGTTGCACGCATCACCCAATCATACTTGGTATACCATTGGTACTTGTACTTTTCTCCCTGCTCTGCATAATCAAGAAAGATAATCTCATCATAAGATACTAATAAGAGAATCATGCATGTAGCACACGACATCACTAAGGAGCATTGTGATTTACCAAATTTTATCCAATAACTGAAGGGTCACTTCGTGATGGGCGCTATTCTGGCAAGGCGCAGTTAACCTAAGCGATATAACTCTCACCTTCCATTGGCCAAGTACCTTCGACGTATATCGAACGATTCCCTCGCATCGTACCACTTGACCGAAGTCATGATGGGAGGTATATCGCAAGGAAATCGTTCATGTACACCGAGTATATCGAATTCTCTCTCACAAGTACCGTCCCCATGAGGTATATAGTGAGGCAATTCACGTACACTCAGGTATATCAAATGGCTTGTCCACACGTATCGATTGCACTTAAAAGTAAGACGTATATCGTGGAATTCATGCCAAAGGGGGGAACCTTTTCCAATTAACCCAACATACTGCATACCCATATATAGGTGTCAATCCTAGGACACACATGTTAGATTGACAGTTTCAACCCAAAACTTTGTCGAAATTTCGGGTTGTCCTGCCGCCCAAATTTTCATGCATTTTTAAAATGGGACCCTGCCCGTAAGCCTGGTTACAAATCCGACCATAGCTTTGCATATGTTATAAACCCAACTTTTCCAGGCGCGGGTCCCGTCCGGCATTTCATTTTGCATTTAGGAGAATTTAATACAAGTGATAACATAGTAATTATAATAATCATGCTGAGACCCGTCTCTCAAAAAACATTTCTCCTTTTTTTATCAAAAATGCGAAAACATTTTTTTCATTATCAAAAATCCAAAAATATATTATTTTTCAATCTAAAAAAAATGTCAAAAATATTTTCATTCTTCTTTTTTGAAAAATAAATCCCATTTTTCGCATTCTCAGGTCGATTGCACGCCCTTGGCCTGGCTCCTTATTGGCTTCAGTCTTTAGTCAAATTACCCCGGAATTCTATCTGTTCTCTTGCTACTTCTTTCGAATCCGAAATTCATTCGCTTTCCAAGGAGAACACATATCAAGTACCAGTTGTGCAGCCAGATCTAATGGCAGACTTAGCTCAGCTCGTGTCCAAGATTGACAACCTCCAGACTAAAGTTCGCGACATGCAACGAAATTAGGTTCCTGTTCCACAAGGTCTCGAGGCACTATTACCTCTCGTTATGGGTCCACCCAAGCCTATCTGGGTTCTCGAAGAGTATCAGCACGCTCCACGTGCCCCTCCTGCTAATGGGTCGCCGCCTGCCCAGCTTCATATGCCAAATCTTGCTCGGCCTGGGGCTAACTTGCCTATGATCATGGATCCAAAATAAGGAGAGTTGAACAAGTTCAAAGAAGATCTTAAGATGCTAACTAAGAAGTTCGACCAAGTCAGAATCTCTGTAAATTACATGGACTAAACCTACATGTCTCCTTATCCTAAAGCAAGATTACCCAAGAAATTCAAGATGCCAAATATCACGAAATTCGGAGGGAGTGGACCCCCGATTTTTCATCTTCACAGTTATCACCGTTCTATGACCCTCCTAGGGTCTTTTGAAGAAGTGTTCGCCTAATTATTTCAGGAAACTTTGAAAGATAGTGACCTCCGATGGTTTTTGTCTCTTGAGCAGTCCAGAATCCGTAGCTGGGAGGATGTAGCTCAAGAATTCATGTTGCAGTACAAATACAACAAAGAGCTTCATAGCCAGATGGAGGGAAAAAGTAGCCACCATGACCAATCGTCCATCCGAAGAAGAACAGGTCAACATAGTGAAGAGAGAATTTCTTACCCCATGTCCGAGCAACAATGGGAGGACAATACTATCCCCACTTTCGAGCACTCAGAGAAGTCAGAGTAGAAATCCAGGAGGGTCTTTCTAAAATAGAATTTGAACCAAAGAAAGTGTTCGGACATTTCACTCCCAGAAAATATGATAAACATGTCAATGCTGTAGTCTGAACCATTAACAACATCTCTCAAGCAACCACCTTGTGGGCACCAGAAAGCCACCATGTCCTAGTTCGAAAGGAATACACCGAGCTCCATGCACCCTCTCCAAAGTTTATCAAGCCCTATTAAGCCGAAACCTTATCAAACCCTTGGACCCCCCCCCCCCCCCCGTCCATTGACAAATCCACTTCCAAGAAACTTCAAGGCAGATGCCCATTGCGCCTTTCACCAAATTGCTGGACATACCACTGACCAATGCTTTTACCTTCGAAACATAATCCAAGGTCTAATTAACCGGGGTACCAATGCCCCACCAGCCAATCCTAAACCAAACACTACTCACAACCCACTCCCAAATCATGCCAATTCCATCTTCCTAGAAAGTAACCCATAATTTGATCCCTCAACTAAAATCACACCCATATACTCTCCCAAACCTCTCCAAACTTGCCCATATTTTCTCCTACACCCTGTTAGCCTCGTTGATCAACCACTGTCACTCCTTAACAGAGCATGCATCATTGTCCGTACTTGTTCTAAAAACATAAGCATGGAATTATCAAAAGTATTAAACCAACTCCTAGAGTTCGGACAGAAATTGTCCTCGCCGATGATTATTGATTGCCAGAGGTTTAGTATGCTATTCTTGGAAGCACTAAAATGGGTTCAAAAGTCAGACAGTTGGGTGGCATTAATCAATGAAGTCAGCCTAGATGACGTTATCAAGATCATGGCAGAGAATAATATTTGCGGTATGACTAAATTACTTGATACTCTGAAGTTACAAGGGCGTCTCGTCCCTTCACCCTTACATTCCCCGCAGAATGGGAAGGCCTGTACGAAGAAGCTATTAAATTCATGGAATGCATTGACTTTACATGCAAAGATAGAATTGTTATCACCGGATGGGGGGGGGGGGAATTCGAAGATTCAAATGAAGAGCAAGCTTCAAAGAAGACTAGCCCCGTGGTCGACATGTGTGGAATGATATCATTTGAAAAACTCTTCGGAGAAATAAATAAGATAGCATAACAACTCGAGATTGATGAAGAAAAAGGGTTCATTTCTTACCTTCTTCAGTAAATCACATGACCAGATCAGGGAGGCATTACCAGATCCCAAGCTTACCACCAGCCAATGACAATGGGAAGGGTGTTGAAAATCTTCCTATGCCGAAGACGACCCTTGAGGAAATCAAGATCCTCGACCAACTGAAGAAAACTCAGGCTAACATCACTCTATGGGGGTTTTTCATGTCTTCCCAGCTACACATAAATGCTTTGATCAAGTTTCTCACTGGGCCCACAATTTTTTCTTCTACCACGCCAGAAGAAGCGATAAATTTACTCGGATCCCTAACCTCTACCCGAATGCTATCCTTTTCGAAGAAGAAATCCCCATAATTGGGCCAAACCACAATCATGCACTCAACATCTCCATCGAAGTTATGGGGAAGATCATACCACTCTATCTTGTTGATAATGGATCTGCCTTAAATGTCTTCCCATTAAGAACCTTCAAATGCTTAGGACTGAAGGAAAGTGACCTCTCTCCAACCTCCACTCTTGTACGTGCCTACGATAATACCCATCGGGAGGTGATGGGATCCATAAAACTTATAATAGGGACTGGCCTTATAAACTCTGTCGTTGAATTCCAAGTTATTGACATCCCATCTTGTTTGAACCTGTTTCTCGAGCGACCTTGTCTCCACAGTATCAAGGGTGTGTCTTCCTCACTCCATCAGAAATTGAAGTTCTTCGCCGACGAATGAGTCATCACCATTTTGGGCAACGACGACAATACCGAGGGTGCAAGTACCAGCAATTCAATCCTTGAGATACAACATGGTTCAAATGATATGATCCTATCAGGATTCTGAGTTGAGCCACTTCTACTCCTGATAGGGTACGATTTCAAAAAAAGGGATTGTCCAGAATACGACCCTCATGGAAACGTCAATGTGATTCAAATGCTCAAAAAATGCACTTCATGCCCGGATTGGGGGCTAGGACAAAGACTGCAAGGGATAATTGATCCCATTGAACTGAAAAAAGCTTTCCATCCTTGTGGTTTGGGGTATCAAACATCAGAACAAGAGCTCAAAATGATCCGCTAGTCTTGACCAAACAAAATATTAGACTGCATCCAGACTATCCCATGGGATTCCTTGAATGGATGATTCATTAAAGAGGGCGAAGACTTCCCCTTTTTCAACTTTCCAAAAATAATGTATGACCAAACAGACAAGAAAATGTAGCTTGGAATGGAGATATTTTTTCAAGATAGCTACCCATGGGCCGAATATTCCCAACACCATGTACAACTGATCATCAAAGATACCGAAGATTCCGAGGGAAGTGACCCAGAGGATTCATTTAATTTATAGACACTGGGGATGACACTATGCATGGTTCATTCAAGCACTACATCACTGGATCCATCCCGCCTAATTAAAGCTGCAGATACACCTCTCCTCAACTATAATGCTATGCCAGTTCTACATGTTGAAATCCCACCTAACCCCAATGTTTACCCCTTCTCTTTTTCTATTGTCTATCATTTCTCTAATGTAATCGAGACCTCCTTTCATGAGGTTCTCAATGCTATTTTCCTATTAATGAAATAAATGAAGATTTTGAGTATCTTACTATGCCTTACATTAAGTGTTTAGATTCTAATCAAACTTTTGATGATGATGATTTTGCAAATGAACAATTCTTAACTGATATAAATAAGGTTCATAGAAAAAAAACATAATCGCATTCAAGTTAATGAAGAAGAAACTATTATTGTTAACCTCAGTTCTAGGAGCCAACTACGCGAGATTAGGATAGGGGATACCCTTGACGAGCATGAGCACGCACAACTTAAAGAATTACTAAAGGAATTCGTAAATGACTTTGCGTGGTCCTATGACGATATGCCCGACATTGATCCTGAAATAGCTCAACATGAGATACCCACTCATCCTGAAATATCTACGCACCAAATGGTCGCTCAAAGTCAAAGAAGAGGTGGTCAAACAGCTGAACATAGGCTTCATTCGTGTGATCGAATATCCCACATGGCTAGCCAATATAGTGCTTGTGCCGAAATCAGGAGGGAAAGTTCGAATGTATGTATACTACTGGTACTTGAACAAAGCATCTCTAAAGGATAATTATCCATTACTCAATATCGACATGATCATGGATAACACAGCCAATCATGCTCTCAAGTCATTCGTCAACGGATTTATCGGATACAACCAAATCAAAATGCACCCAGATCATCAAGAAAAAACCACGTTCATCACACCGTGGGGAACCTTTTGTTACACTGTTATGCCATTTGGTCTCAAGAATGATGGGGATACCTACCAGTGGGTTGTCACAACCATCCTGCACGATCTGATTCACAAAGAAGTAGAGGTCTATATGGATGATATGATTATCAAATCCAATGCTAGAGAAGGTCATGTTCCCACTCTTCAAAAATTCTTCAAATGACTGCGACGGTATTAGATGAGACTCAATCCATAGAAATGCGTCTTCGGCATTACCAATGGGAAACTCTTAGGATTTATGGTCAGTGAGAAGGGATAGAAGAAGATATTGCCAAGTTGAAATCCATACTTAAGATGCCACCTCCCCAAACAAAGAAAGAAGTTCGTGGATTCCATGGGAAATTATAATACATCAGTCAGTTCATTATCCAGCTAACTTCCATATGCGAACCTATTTTCAAACTCCTTTGAAAGGATTCAACCAAGGTTTTGAATGAGGCCTGCCAAGAAACATTTGATCGAATTAAGAAATATCTAACCCAACCTCCGGTACTCATGCCACCACAGCCTGGTCTCCCCTTGCTCCTATACCTAACCATAACCGACACTAAAGCTGGGGCTTTACTAGCCCAATACCTTGAAGAATCCCCCAAAGAAAGATCCATCTATTATGCCACTCGCAAATTGACCGGATACGAAGTCAACTACACTATTTTGGAAAAGGCATGTGTCGCACTTATTTGGGTCACCTAAAAGTTGGAACACTACATGCTCGCATTTCTTATCAAACTTATATCCCGAATGGACCCTATCAAATATCTGCTTGATAAACCCGCCTTATCCAGTCGAATGGCCCGATGGTTGATCTCCTGGTCGAGTTTGATATCGTGTACGTCATGCAAAAATCCATGAAAGGAAGAGCCATCTCTGACTACCTCACTGACTACCCTATATAAGAAGCTGATGTTTGGATCTCCGAATTCCCAGATGAAAATATCCTTTGCACTGCTCAAGATAACCTTCGATGGAAAATGTTCTTTGATAGCGCTACCAACAAAAAGGAATATGGCATTACAATACTTCTGATCTCCCCAGATGACTCCCACACTCCCATCGCAATCAAATTGGATTTTCCCTGCACCAATAACATGAATGAATACGAGGCATGTACGATAGGCCTCAAAGTTGATCTCAATAAGGGTATTCAATACCTAGATGTCTATGGGGATTTTTCCCTCATCATTGGTCAAGTGCTCAGAAAATGGAAAGTCAAGGACGAGAAACTCCAACCCTTCCATGCCCACTTAGAAGAACTAGCCTCCCAATTCCAAGTTATCACCTTCTACTACCTACCTCGAGCAAAAAATAACCTAGTCGATGCCCTTGATACCTTGGCCTCCATGGTCGACATGCCCGAAGGAATAATAATGGCCCTCTTCCTAGTTCAAAATCAAGACAAACTAACCCACTGCTACCACATTGAGCTCATCACCAAAGAAGATCCCGAGCTAGTCAATTATTGGTACTATGATATCTGGCACCTCCTCAAGCATGGTAGGTACCCCGAGGGTTCCATCAAGAAAGACTGAGCAACCTTTCTAAGACTGGCCGCCCAGTACATCATCTGTCACAAAGCATCGTTCAAAAGAAAATTCGATGGAACCCATCTACACTGAATTGCAGGGGCTGACATTAAAGAGGTAATGCAGAAGATCCACAACGGGGAATGCGGACCCCACATGAACGGTCACATGCTTGCCAAAAAGATCATCCGATAAGGCTATTACTGGACCACCATGATCTAGGATTGCACCGTCTATGTCCGAAGATGCCTCAAATGCCAATAGTTTTCCAACCTTCAACACCTACCTCCGCGAAAATTATATAACATGAATTCCCCGTAGTCGTTCTCCACCTGGGGCATCAACATCATAGGAAAGGTTACACCCAAGGCTTACAACTAGAATGAATTCATCCTAGTTGGCATTGATTACTTCACTGAATGGGTCGAAGCTGAGTCATACGCAGTTCTGAACGCTAAGAAAGTGGCTAAATTCATCGGGAAGAACATCAGATATCGATATGGGGTCCCGCACGAACTAATATCAGACAATGGGTTACACTTCGATGCAGAAGTCACAGGAGTGGTCAACGATTATGGGATTCAGAGACACAAATCTTCCCCCTACTGACTTCAGACCAATGGTGGAGTCGAAGCCTCCAATAAGAACCTCAAAGCCATCATCAGTAAGATGATCAAAAGCTGTCGATATTGGGATGACCAAATCCCTTACGCCCTCTGGGGCAACCGAACCTTAATCTAAACTTCTACTGGAGCTACCTCTTACTATCTAGTCTACAGCATGGAAGTCATCCTACCCGTGGAAATGTAAATACCCTTGTTGTGTGTCATGCTTGAAAGCAAGGTCAGCGACGAAGACTGGTACCAAAGTCGTCTTAACGAGCTAACCCTCCTAGATGAAAGGAGATTGAAACCTCTATATCACATATAAGGGTACCATCTCTGTATAGCACGATCATTCAATAAGAGAGTCAAAGAATGCGGTGTCTGAGAGGGGGACTTAACCCTCAAAGAAATAGTAGATCCCATTAGGGAACCCAGAGGGAAATTCAAGCCTAATTGGAGTGGCCCATACATTATGAAGAAGATCTTGTCCTGAGGCACTGTTGTGCTCATCGACCTCGATGAGGAGGAAATGGAGCGCCCAGTCAACCTGGATTGTCTAAAGAAGTTCTACCCCTAGTCCGAAATCTCGGCGTGCTACGACTCTTCTCATCTCCCTTCTATTCCAAAAAAAACTTCATTTCCCTTTACCCAGAACTACGTGGGCCTGATCCTCTACAAAAAACCATTTTCAAAAAAATTAAAACTTTTCAAAAAACCCCAGAGGTACGTAGGCATTTCATACATCTTACATAAGCACGGCCCTTTCTCTTTCACAAAAAAATATTCTTTTCTTATCTCCGAGAACGACAGTTCATTCTAACATATACTTAAAAAAGGGATTATGCATGCCTTAGCGATCGGTATAAATAATTCAAAATGCAAAATTCATCAAAAAGAACAGTTGAATGATCAAAAACTTGTTTATTTCACTAATAAGAGATTACTATGCAATTACATAAGAAAAGGAACGGATAACTCTCTTCCCCCCACCTTACTAAAAAGCCAAATAAATTCCCAAATTTATTCCCCATTACAAAATAAACTCTCCAAGAGTCCTACCCATAGCTACCATAGGGCACCGCTCCATCATCATCTACATCCAGGGGTCCCCAAGCTTCCCCTGCCTGAATAGAGTGCCGCAGACGCTCCATGGACCGATAAGTTCGAACCAGCCTCGAAAAAATCACAACACCTCCCTCCATGGTATCAGATAAGACAAGCCACTTTTGTCCAGTCTCCACTACCAATATCTTACCAATTAATCTTCTCCACAACCACTTTATATAATCCCCGGGGATGTGCTAGACTCTCCTAACGGATTGAGAAGGACGGGTTGACGGATGCCAACTTTCCCACAAAGATCCAAGATGCATGCGCAGACGCTCTATCAGATCTTATACCGGAAAGAAATCTAGTGTCCGAGGTGGCACAACCTGCCTCCAGCCAAATTGGTGCAGAAGCCTCCAAGGGAAATAAAAAGAGGTCTATCTGAGACCAACCAGCGGAATGTACGGGTATTCCCCCCAGCTCCAGCAGTAACTGTCCTTACCAAGGCACTGACTAGTGCAGATTTAGATCCCCATGCTCCACAAACCAGTTCTCCCAGCTCTCAATATCTAGGCCAACACTAATGAAATGGCACAAAAATAAGTTGGGCACGACCGACAAAGGATAATCCGAAGGAGTCACCAAGAGAAATCTCTCAGACAATCACATGAACAGCATCACAGGGCTACCCCTCAAAAAGTCAGAATGACCTTATCGCAGGCATTCAGGCCATTCAAAGTCTCTTCCAGTATCACCGCTGCAGGATTGCGATGGTATGACATCCATGAAGTAATAACTACAAGTTATGGATCCACCAGCAGTTCCCCAGTCACTAGCAGCAATTTTGAAACCAAACCTAGAACGATGGCTCCGTCATATCCAACATCACCAACCTCTCGTAAATGCACGGACTGTAACACTATCAGGAGGGAGATCATTCCTCTAGCAACCAGTGGTCTGGCCGTCCAAGGCGAAATATAAAGAAGCCCGGCCAATAAATCCTTGGGAGAATGGGAAAACTCAGGTAGATCCACATCAACGCTGGGATTTATCCCCATCATGGAAGAAAATTCCTCGTAGGTAAGAAAAATCTCATCCAACACTAAGCGAAAGACATGATCCTCGGGATACCAAAACTCGACAGCCGCCATCAACATGTTCCACTCAATGGGCCGGTTGTGCCATAAAGAGACTCGCCGTATGTGAAAAGCATCATAATCAACATTATAAGAGCACATTTATTCCAAGGCTTCGAGGTAGTTAGAAAACCCAATGCCACCAGGGAGAGATATCTTACAAGACTAAGAGATAGTAAGCAAGTAAGAATGTCGAAAAGGAAGAAAGTGAAAGTGTGAGGAGGAAAGACCCATCCACACACCCTTTTATACTTGGAAAAAGTTAAAAACAAAACACAACCCTTATAGAAATTGGAGGGAATCCTGCATCACAAGGTACCCAAAGGCTCAATAGAGTACCAATTAATGCCTTGATTGATTAGACTGGACTGACCTGCCGATAAGAAGGACAAGGGGCTTGCCGATCGATTTTTGGAAACTTAACTTTTTCCTCTTTTGCCAAAATAAAAAAATAAAAAACTCTGTGAAAATAAATTGATATTCTCCATAGGATTTCAAACCCCTTCTCATCTTTAAGAAAAAAATTTCCTTCACTTCTAAAAAATCCCGTCTTATGGTCTCAACAGTAAAGTAAAAAGCACATATGCATTCATCCATCATTAACAGAAGATAATAAAAAAACTCCATTGCATTGCATAGATATTTTTTCTGTGTTACATCAATTTTGCAGGAAATAAAGAAAAGTAGAAAAATAATGGGACTCAGACCGAACCCACATTCTCTCTCTCACCTACCCTTTCCCCCCTCTCTCCTAAGAGCTTCCATCCCTGTGACGTGCTCTTTTTCCCTTGCGATGAGATGGTGCACCACTGCTACCCGAACCAGACTCATCCCCAGATGAGGCAGACAGCACCAAGAAAGAAGGAACAGGAACCACATCCCGAATATGGGTAGTCGATAAAGATATCGAGTCTTTAATATCCCTCAGCCAAGTGGTGGACACCCGGACTTGCTGCAAGAAAAGGTCGAATCAATATCAGGCAAAGAAGAAGAAAAGACCAGAAAGTTTTACCACAGGATGAAGGACCTCCTCTGTCAAGCCCAACTCCTCGAGGTCCATCTCATGAGGATAATGCAACATAGTAACCATCCCTCTATCAGCCTGTCGAATGTTATATGAAGGAGTATGCAACCGCACAAAGGGAACCTCTGAAGTCTTCGTCTTCGCAGATGTTGACGGACCACCACCACTGTGGGAGGACTCCACTGGCTGACTCAAACTCGTAGGAAGGAAAGGAAGCACATCATATATGCTAGGTGCCATCAACCAACTCATCACGAAGTCCATATAATCATATGGCACAGCCATTTCGGTATACAATAAATAGGACTCGCCAATCATCACCTTAATCCTCGCGTCCTCTGGAAACATCCTCTCTTGCCTTATAGACATATGGGGCCTCACAGGTGCCACCACCTCCTCCTCCTCAGCAATCTGTTGGACCACCCTCTCCTCAAGATACCAGGAGTGGCCAAACTCATGCGCTAGCAAACGCCTCATTTGTGCATTCACTCCAGTCGACCCTGTGTCCTGAACAGCCGTCCCCCAAGGGTAAAAGGTCACCCGAAAAATCCTCAGCAGATATAAGTCAATATGGAATCCGAAACACAAAGACCAATACTGAAGAATGAAAAGGTCTTACCCTATCACTGGTTAGGCCATTCAAGACCTGACACACCGCCTATAGAGAAAGAGACTTCCTCGACTATCGATTGTCCTTCTTCCACCGGTACAACCAGAAAAGTCCCCAATGGTATCTTCCTTCAAATAGATCAGATGGGTATTACACCCAATCACCTCATAGAACCACGCCTGCCACAGATAAGAATTCGCAATCAAAAGAGACGCACAAGGAAAATGCGAATGCATGAAAGGAAAATGCACAAACTAAAGAATACCTAAAGAAGAAATGTGGCTCCAGTAAAGTCTGCTGGCACCACTGGCTAAATGAATCCAAAGAAAAATAAAGGTTCGCATAGTCAGGCTCCCCCAATCATAGAGAGGGATGTTCGAAAACATCCTCAAGTATGGAAAAAACCATAAGTGAATAACGTCACCGCTCGATGCCACCAGAAATCCCCCCAACACTAGTAAAATAAACAATTGGGCCATCTGCCTCACCTGCATCCCGTCCTCCACATCAATCACCCTACTCAGTAAAACATCCCTTAGTAGGGATAAACGAATGGAGTCCCCAGATACTATCCTCCCCACATCACCTAGCACCGCATTCAGCGCCTCCATCCTCACCTACAAAGAGTGATCCACCTCTATCTGATCTCCATCACAATCTAGCCCCAGCAGCTACTGCACATCAATGGGAGTCACAATTATATCCTCAAAGCCAAAATGGAAGGTGTGGGTAGTGCCCCACCATCTTTCCCCCAGAGCTCATAAGACCGCCATCGAACGAGGTGTCTAATCTAGCACAAATGCCAACCTCCCAAAACCCACTGAAGATACTACCCAATGCACCACAGGTGGAAGATGCTCCCAGATATCCTTACACCCCGTCGTCCCGCGAGCACGCATAGTCGATAAAGAAACATAAGACTGTCAAAGAAAAACCTCATCAAAATCCAAGAAAAAAGAAATCACCAAAAAAGGAATGCCAAAAGACATTTTATACTTACATAACCACTAAGTTTTACCACCCTAGAAGAGCGATGATGCGACGGCTCCCACAGTAAAGTCTTCTCATCCGCAATCGACTCAAACGCATCAAAATAATTCTCACTCCCCAAGGTAAGAGGCCGCCTGTCCCTCCACTCCATATTCGCCCAGTCATCAACAGCCAACCACTCCCTATGTGTCGCAGTGCTCACAAAAGAGGCCTTTTTTTAGGTTATAAAAAGTTATAACGATTTGCAGAAGAAAATTGCAGAGAGAGAGAGAAGGTAAGAAGCTATGAAAAATGAGGGGTCATGCCGATCGACACTGACCCCAAACCTACCGATCGGCACTGGCCTTTTACCTTCTCGAGGCAGTCAAAAGTCCGTGCCACTTCCGAATAGCACCCTCCAAGCCATGCCGATAGGTACCCTCAATTTTTTGTACAAAAGTTCCCAAAAAATACCAGAAAACCCTGAAAAATCCTTAGAAAATTCCTAAAAATCCTAGGGAAGATATTTTCACCAAGAAAAATTATTTTTCTCACTCCCTCAAGAGGAACCCCTACTTCCCCAGTGAAACCCTCAAAAGCTAAGTGAATATCTCCCCGGTAACGTCCCCAAAGGACCCCTAAAGCATCCCAAACTTCAGGTTATCTCTTATTCCCCAAAAGTCTCAAATTTCCCCAAGCAAAATGTATGATCCCCGAACCACCTAATCCCTCCCCCAGTGGAATTCATAGCATTAAATTAGCTATTCCCCGCAAAGTCTCCAGAGATATAAAAGTTTCCTCAGAAATCAGTTATCCAGCTCAAATCAAAATCACGAGGTAATTCCCCGGATAGAGTTCCTCGAGAACAAATACATTTAAGCCATCAGAATTGGCCATCATAATTTAAGCCCTCAGAATTGGCTTCAACCTGCAGAATTGGTCATCACAATTTAAGCCCTCAGAATTGGCTTCGACCCGTAGAATTGTTCATCTCAATTTAAGCCCTTAGAATTGGCTTTAACCCATAGAATTGGTCATCACAATTTAAGCCCTCAGAATTAGCTTTGACCCGCAGAATTGGTCATCTCAATTTAAGCCCTCAGAATTGGCTTCGACCTGTAGAATTGGCTTCGACCTGAGGAATTGGTCATCACAATTTAAGGCCTCAGAATTGGCTTCGACCCGTAGAATTTGACATCACAATTTAAGCCCTCATAATTGGCTTCGACCCGCAGAATTGATCATCTCAATTTAAGCCCTCAGAATTGGCTTCGACCCGCAGAATAGGTCATCACAACCTAAGCCCTCAAAATTGGCTTCGGCCCACATAATTAGTCATCCCTAGCATTTCTTTAGATCCTTGGAATTGACCTCAACCTTTGGTCATCACTTCTTTTTTTACCATCTCCAGTATGCCCTTAAGGTCCTCAAAATCGGCCTCGACCCTCTGATTTGGTCATCCCCAGGTCCTCAGAATCGGCCTCGACCCTTTGAATTGGTCATCCTCTTTCAAAGGCATTATGTGGTTTCTATTCAATGTCTATCATTTGTTCCAAACTCACCAATCGAGGTGATCTTTAGACACCCTATTGTAGCCCCCCGCATCACCACGAACCTAGGTCATACCCTGAGTACTGACCTAGAGGCCATCGGGCACTCCGAGGATCCATTTGACCAAAAGTTAAACTCCTTAACTCAATCGAGACTGAATGAATCCTCTAAGGTCTCTAAAAACCCTTTCCAACGGTCTACCTCGTGTACGATTCTGACTTACGGTGAGGACGAACACCCCATTTTCCCTCGAAACTTGATAAAGAGGCCACCGGATGCTCCCGGGCTCCATTTGACCAAAGTTAACTCTTCATATCGATCGAGACTGAATGAATATTCAAAGGGTGCTGAAACACCTTTTCAACGGTCCATTCTGGGCCCAATTCTGATTTACAGTACGGACGAACGATCCATTTTACTCCGAAAGGTCACCGAACGCTTCCAGGCCTCGGTTGACCAAAGTTAACTCCCAAAACTAAGTCAAACTCTTTGGAATGTCGAAGTACATCTCATGACCTTTCCAATGGTCTACCCCATATGTAATTCTGACTTACCATACGGACGAACTATCCGTTTGCGTCCGATAATCCCCCGTCCAAAGGACCGACGAGCCCTTCCGAGCCACATTTGACATAAAGTTAACTACCGGACCCGAGAGAAATATAAAGGACTTTTTAAGGTATCTAAAGTACCTTTCCAGCAGTTCACCCTGTGTGCAATTCGGATCAATGGTTTGCGTTCTACGACCATTTTTTTGAAGGAACCTGAAAGAGACTGTCAAACGGCAGGTTCAAAATCTTGCATATCGGTAGTGTGCCTAAAAACACCCGTCGATTGGCAGGACCAGTCCCATGTCGATCGGTAATTCTCTAGGCCTATAAAAAGGACAACTTGACCTCATTGCAAAGGACCCAAGATCTGAGACCCATCACTCTCAGCGAACTTAGAAAACCTCTCTCGAAGTCAGCCGGATTTCTACATCCAAATACCTTTCCAACCCTCACGTTTCATCATCTTTTTCACCAAACTTGGTGAATTAACTACCCTCCCACATCACCCAAGTGCAAGGGGCTGCTCTCCAACATCCAAGATCAAACTCAAGATCCCTAAGAAGGTCCAACTTTCTCAAATTCATTTAAATTCGCATTAACTTGTTTTATTACTTAGAACTTTTATTCTCTCCATCTCACATATCCTAATATACCTTTTTATTTAGTATTATTTCACATCTCTTATCTTTCATATAAATAAAACCAAAAAAATAAGAAAAAGAGGGTTTGCTAAAAAATTCCAACGGTGATTCTCACACATTTCTCACACTTTTCTCACAACTAAAACACCTTTTTACACGCACACACACACATAAAAGAAGTCCCCGATTGGATTTATGGGTTAAACCCCACCCCTCATTTTGTATGCAAACTACGTGGACTTTGATGCCTCTATAGGCTACGTAGGCATCTCAGGGTAAAACCCGAGACTCGAGTCCTATTTTTTTCCAATTTTCTATTTTTCTAATTCTTTAACATAATTCTCTTAGATTCTATAAATTTACATATACATATATTTGTTCTTAGTGGCATATAATTCCATACACGTTGTCGTTCCATTATGACGATCAACGCAAGGATAATCGCGTAAATCATATTTTCTAATATTACTTTTAGGAACATTCCTATGGATGACTCGCTTTATCTCTTCCATGTTACAAGTCGATGATTCATATCTCCACTACATATACACATTCACACATATCACGGGTAAATAGAGGAAAATAACAACAAATTCATAAGAGACCGTAAGTGCGGAATGGGTGCCTAACACCTTCCCATTTCATAACTTAGTCACCGAATCATACTCGAATTACCTTTTGGTTTCGTATGTATCAGTATGTCTTTGATACTGTCCTTCGGGATGGATTCACTTTCTTTTTTTGATTTTGAGTAAAAAAGACTGGAGACTCCATTTCTCTACATTTTTCACCTCACACATCACCGATGACGGCCGAAGCGCTCCCGAGAGGGATGCGCGGGACTGAGATCCTGCCACCATAGAGAGATACTCCCTTCCTTTTCTCTGTCTCCGTGAGGATCGGGGATGGCCACACTAACCAATGAAGGCATTCCATCTTTTCACATGACAACTCTTGTCACCCCTCTTGGGCTATAAATACATTGTAACACCCTCATTGCAAGGGACCGAAAAACAAATCAAGGCAGCCAAGCAATACATAATAGTGGACGTAGGATTTTCCATTGCTCCGAACCACTTTAAAAATCTCTTTGTCTTATATATTTTTACTTATTTATTTGTGATCAATTAATTAGATCTAGTCTAGTTTTTTTAATCAACGGATATTAATTATTTTCTCGGGCAATTGTCGTACCACCATAAAACTCGATCTAATTCTCCCTCACGCAAATACTCATCTCCGTCACTCTTTTCAAAATGAGACAACTCATTGTCCAGGTCATCAAGTTTAGGAACACCCTCATCGGCATGAGACGTAGTTTATGTACTAACATGAATATACATGAACATGATAAATTCACGTCCATATGGTGATTCATCCCGGAATCCACTAACTCGACATTGTTATCGTTAAGATTGGCATTGTAGGTAGTTTTGCCTTTGCCCTGTCTCTTTAGCATCGTATTACATTCGTGACTCTCGCACTCATATCATCTCTCTTCGTCTTTCTTAGGGTACTCTCCTATCGCTTTTTCGAAACCTTTCTTGCCTGACTAAAAAATTTAGCTTTCTCAAAACCTTTATTTTCTTTGAAATAAATTTATTTTCTTCGTTTTAGAAAAATTTTGAAACTTTTTTTGCAAAAAAGTCAAGATCATTAAGATCAAAATCAAATTCGGAGTCAGAAAATACCTCATATTTCATATTTTTAGATTGTACTTTCAAAGCAATCCTTTTTTTCTTTGGCTTTTGAGTTTTTAGGAAAATATCGATTTTATATGTTTAAATACCTCCTATGAGTTCTTCTAACCTAAATGTTTCTAAAATTCTTATTGAATTAAGAACCGTGACTATAGTGATAAAACAAAATGACGGGGATCTTAAAATCTTTTTCACAACTCTCTTCTCAGAAATTTTCTCAACCAAATTAAACCTAGAATTAACTATATCAGATAAACCTGAATAAAATTAATCAAAAGTCTCAGTCTCTAGCATGGTAATGGTCTAAAAATGTGTTATGAGATTTTGTACCTTATAATCTTTCATAGTGTTAGTACCCTCGTGAGTGAGTTGGATGGTATCCTATGCTTCCTTAGACATGGTACACATCATAATACGATGAAACTCGTCGGGAGTGACTGCACCAAAAATTACACTTAAGCCACGAAGTTAAAATTACTCCAATTAAATTCATCCTCTATCTAATAAGTGAAAGGTTTTTTTTTTTATAACCCTGAACCTCCACACGAACGAGCCCTTTGGACTCCCTCGTGCAAGATAAACAGGGGGGGCACTGCGCATGTCCACCTCACACACGAGCCCCGCTTAAATATGGGTAAACCCTGCGGGGGATCGAACCCACGACCGTGCGCCTAACCACACAGCCCTGAGGAAGCCCTCCAACAGGGGTAGGTATCCGTGGGGAGGGATCGAACTCATGACCTATGGTCAGAGTGAAGCCCATCATTACCACTGGACCAAGCCAGGGTGGATGATAAGTGAAACGTTTTAAGACTTACGACATCATTATTAGTCACAGTGGGTGGTGTCCACCCACTTTCACAAACAAGTAAAATTTGCTCGTCAATCGACTTCAGTGCCGACCTCATTATAGCTTTCTAATATGCATAATTAGACCCATAAAAGTCCGGTAGCCTATTATACAAATTATCCATATAATATCAAAGTATAGATCACTCAATAAATTAATGTAATCTACTATGATACCAAATTGAGAAAGCAGGGGTTATATGGATTCACTTGTATTTTAGGTCACACACAAAAATCAAATTTTAACCCAAATTTTTACTTGTTTAAAATTAGTTGTGCATGCAAGATCAAGTCCAAGCTGATTATTCCAAACTAAGCAATCAATTAAAAATAAATCAAACGGAAGAAGAATTGAGGAAAAATCCCTTTTGGGAAAAAAACCTTTTGATTAAGCACTATTTAAGAATTTAACAGACTCGAATGACTTGCAGACCACTTAGAGATCCACTAAGTATAATTCACAGGGTCTTCAAATATTCAATATAATTTGATGTAGTCCAATACCTCCCACAGGAAGCATCCCTTCCCTCGGTATCCACCGATCAACCTTATGATTACGAAATCCTATTTTCTTCAGTTGTAGAGTCACAACTCCATAAATGTCAGCGGTTAAGAACACTCTAAAAGGATTTGATGTTTATGTATGGAATTAGGGTTTTGACAAACTCAACTAATCACTCTAGGGATTAGTGATTTGGACAAAAAAAATGTTTTGATAAAACAAAAAAAAAAAGAAAACTTTTGGAACACCTATAGGAATTCATTTTCACCAAAAGTGATAAAAAAATCATTTCACAAAAGTCCAGTTTATAGAAAATATGATTTTGGAGGCAATGATCTTTGCTCGAACGGTATTGGGACTTCGTTCGAATGAAATAAAGCTTTCATTCTAACAAGGTTAATAATTATTCAAATGAATAACTTAATTCGTTCTAACGAACATCGAACAACCTTCTAACGGGTGACCCTCTGTTGGGCAGAAAACACGCTTTGGAAGCTCATTTGATACACGGTCTAATGAACTCCAAACCTTCATTACAATGAATTACAACTTCGTTCTAACGAGAATAGAGTTTCATTCTAACGATATGCAAATCTCATTCCAATGAACCCAAAAAAATCATTTTATAGAAATGCCTCAAGTAAAAATGAACACAATTTATAATTTATTTGTATAAGTTTAAGTCAAAGACCTTATACGATATGCCTCCAATCTGTGTTGTGATGGTTTCAACGGCTTGAACTTCGAAACGTTGCTCGGTCACTAACATGTCTTCAAAGATCGTGGAAGCATGTGGGGATGTATTGTTGAGCTTGTTACAAGATACGCCAAAATATCTAAACTATGAGCAATTATAGAATTTTGCTCTTACATGTATTAATTATTTATTTCTTGAGTTATACACGTGAGTTTATCCTTTGTCATTTAAGAGTGAATTTACTATTGTATTCATTGTCATTAATACGCGTTATGCCTCCATTTATCCTTAAATAAGCTAGCTCAAGAGAACTACTCTTTTACAAATGTAGGAGTTATATTTACATATTTTCTCAAATAAAAATTACAACATATTAGGTAGTTAATTATATATATATACACATATATGTAAATTATTGTTATTTTGTGAAAATCATGTTATGCATATTGGTGTTATTATTAAAATTGGCAAAGCATTTGTTAGTTTGTTTTATATAAATTTACGTGCTTATAAAACGTTCATGTCGATGACAAATATTTATAATTGTGCTCTCAAGTTGTGTTGAATTTTTAAAAAAAGTAATTAAGGTCCTTAATAGAATACATAAGGAAAAGTCATGTACCTCTTTGGAGGGGTTGGGTGGAAAGACTAAAAAATCAAGGGTTAGAGTAACATAATGTTTCACTAAAAATGTAATTTTAGGTTTTTAGTTAAAATTATGAGGGGTAAATTTTAAATATGGTAATTGTATTATTTATGAATGTTGGTATGTAGGCAAAAAAATTCGAATTTTCCTACAATATTTGTATATTTTACCAAAATAGTCCCTAAATTGTAAAAATTGCAAAACAACCCATAAATTATAAATATAAAAATTATCCCCTAACTTGTAAATATAATAAAATAATATTTAACTTTTACATGTTAAAAACTAGGCCATGACTATTATAAAAAATTACAAAGCATCCCCTAATTTGTAAAAAATTGCTAATTACTCCTTAAGTTTTATGTTACTCAAATTTGACCCCAAAAACTCTCGAAACTTAAAATCACATTTTATGTGGATAACATGCGCATAAAGTGTAAACCATGTATGGAGTATTTTGTATGGTTTTGGCCTCATCGATCAAGTGTGAAATTATTAAAGTACAAAAATGAAACTGAAGGGCAAAAATAAAAGATCTCGAGTTGCCCTGAAATTTAAGGAGGGTTTGGAGCCCTAGGGTGTGACAGATAATACTTAGACCCAAACAAATACACATGGGAGAAATGACCGTGACATTTATTACGGATGGTATGATCCTCTAAAAATGAAATTGGTCAACTCCATAGTAAGGCTTAAAAATATGGAGCTCGATGCTAATAAACGGTAAATAATTGAAGAAAATAAATTAACGGGGACCCATGCATGGTTCGAATTTTTAAGGAAATAAAGTGTTTATTTATCACATATTTCATTTGAAATAATTAATCAAATGAAATCATTTTAAAATTAAAATGCATGATATATGTATCTGTATTCCATATATTAGTATAGTCTGCTAGTGTGCCCCTATTGAGCATTGCTTATTTTCTTTCTTTAATAACCTCTCCCTAGGTACTCTGGGTAAGAACATTGAGAAAGGGAAAGACAAGAACATTTTATTCTAGCAATCTTTGATATTCAGGTCATACCATGATTTTGTTCGCCTAGTCATGTTTGTTGTATTTTAGTTTCATATAGTAGTTGGTCATTTTTAATTATGCAACCAAGTTTGTAATAATATAAATGTAATTGTCATTTAGTTTTATTCAGTCATACTCTTGCTTAATATATTTTTGACTTAACCCCCACATTTTAATGCACTATTTAACTTAATCCCCACTTTCATAGTCCCTTTGACAAAACCCCCAATTTTTTGACAAAAGTCTAACAATATTAAAAACTCATAACTTATAATTAAACATTATCCCAAATAACATTTTTATAAAAAAAATCATCTCTTTCTTAAAACTCAAACCTTATAACCAAACACCTACGTTATCGTCTAAAAATAAATCTAGTAGTGAAAACCATACTATCAAAGCTATACCTAATAGTTAAAAGTGTAAAGAGGGTAAAAAGGAGAGAAAGAAATAGAAACGTGAGATTTAGAGTGGTTAGGTCATTAAAATGAACCTACATCCACTTTAGAGCGTCATTCTCATTAAATATATGCATTTGGTACAATATTGGAGCCTTATAGGCATATAAGAACAAGATAGAAGGCTAAATACATGGACATACATATTACTGTGCATTAAAAGTTGAGGCCTAGTAATGTATTCTATTATAAGGACACATTTATTGTGATCTAGGTTTATCGAAGAAGGTGGCCAGTATGAAGACTCCGGTGTAGAGAGAGGTTATAAAGAATTGGGCAGAGCTTCATTACTATGTTATTTCTTACGTAATGATGGGTGAGCACCTCTATTTATAAAAGTTGGTTGGGAGCCACACGTGCACTATTCACGTGTCTTGTCGGAAAGTATGGATAAGCGGGAATATTTTTAGAAGATGGACAACTAGAAGTCCATGGTCGAGTTATAATGGAAGGCAACCTTTGCTGTGAATGGCTGAGTTAACGTGTACATTTTGTCATTTATAAGGTACTATGATGAGGCCTTATTTACTAGTTGCAGCCTTTTGTATCCCCTTAAGAATATCTTCAGATCTTTGACTATACCTTTATAACGTGTGTTCTTTAGAATTTGGACGACATATTATCGTCACAATGGAAGCCCCCTAAGCCTGTTTGCTAAGAGGAAAGTGATTTAGTGCCCGTGCTTTAAATAAGTCCACAGACATATTCCTTGAAGTCGAGGCATTTGCTTGAGACATTTCAAATTCTGTGACGCTTCATCTTCTGAGACCTTTAATATAAATAGTTTTGTGTGTGAAGCCTCATTACTTGTTTAAAAACTTTGAGAGTAATATGTGACCTACGATTCTTGGCGACTTAAGGTGATTTTCGACAAGGTTAAAGTGTTTTTTTGTTGTGATCTTCAAATTCTTTGCTTCCAAATTGTTTTTTATCCCCACTTATGTGATTTTTTCTTTAATTTTGCTTGTTTATGTTTTTTATTTTGTTCTCGTGTATTAATTTCACATATATCTTACGAAATCAGAACTGAAACCTATGAAATGAAGATTTAGGGATTTTTTTGGGTTTCTCGTGCCTCTACTTGTAAAACGACCAATCTTTGCCATTACTTGGATAAACTTTAATTCTAAACTAATTAAAACTCATTAATAAATCATCCATTTTTGCCTTGGTTCCCCAAAACTAATTCCAATCTTGGAGTTTTAAGCATGAGCCACACGATTTCTGGATTTTTTGGGTTTTTGACATTTTTTTTATTTTTGGCTGATTTTGAGTTGAATGCTTAATTTAGACGAGTTTTGTGGGTTGATTGTGGTTAATGAGAGTTTGTATAAGTAGTTTGGGGTTTTTATTGTGTTTTTTAGGTAGGAAATAAGAGGTTTTTAATGGATTTAGGGTCAATTTTTACCAAGAACATGGGCTATTATTCGTCTTGTGTTCTTAGTTAGAAAGCATGTGGTATTGAGGTTTTGATCCTTCCAAACTCTTTGAACAACGAATTTAGGGGCTTGCTAAGTTAGTCATTGCCTTTAATTAGCGTTCCTGGCCTTTGGGTTACTGCCCATAGCCTTGAATATAGAACTTCGTGGTTTCAGGTGTTTTTGTCTCTCCCCAACCTTTTGAGTTAGGCCTTGGTCTATGCCCAAAGTTTGTACCATTTTAATTAAATAATTTTTAGGATCTTTTATTTGTGTCTAATGCCGTGAACTTTTCCATGAGGTCATAGCTTTGAATATTCTTTTAGTCATACCTTATATTTCTTATGTATTGATTTATAAATATCGTGGTCTTCTAATAGTAGATCTACCTTTTGCTTTTATAGATTTATATCGCATCCTTATGAGCTAGAATACTTAGGAGTACTTGGAAATTTTTTTAAATAAGCATTTAGGGTTACCTCTTTCAACTGTTTTGAAAATAAAACACCTTCGATCCATGAAGCCTTGTAAACTACTTGAGTACCCAATTGATTGTGTTGATTTGTCCTCCGTGGCTTCTCTTGACTATATGGATTCTATAAAGACTGTTGAGGCTAGCCATAGGGTTGAGGAGGATACTATATATACTAATAATCAAACTCTTATGGGATCAATAATTAAAGATTAGGTATCACCTTCAAGAGGAAAAGTACAGATAAATATCGTGGAAAGAAGAAATAATTAATTCGAGCCTTTAGGTCATGGCAATGAGAAAAAGATAGTTCGCAAGGTGATGAATTATCCGTATGATATGATCGTGAAGTGGATGACCCATGTTGCTGAGGATTGTGAGTTCCCTGGGGGAACAATCCATACCTTTTCATCCACGAACTAATATGCTTGCTCCGCAGTTCCTATTGATGGGGTGTGTTTTCCTTTGCATGTCTTTGTCCTCAGACTTAAGTTGTCCTTATAAGGAAAATACTCAAGGACATGAATCTGGCCCCAAATCGAGTTGATCTCAATGGGTACAGGTCCATATGGGTGTATTTAGTTATCAGGAAGAAATTTTCAAAAAGTATATAACTCCCGCGGAGTTCTTTGATTTCTAGATTCCAAAGGAGGGTACAGCGAACAATCCTTGGTATTAATACTTGGCTTCATGGAGTGCCTCCAAGTATCTTACGACTCAGAAGCCTTCTAGCACCAAAAACTGAAAGGTTAAATTCTTTTTTATGTTCAGGGACAAATGGGAGACACATTCTGCGGAGACAGATCGTGAGAAGTTACATAAGATTTTGCGGGTTTGAGGGTGTCGCCCTCAGGAAGTTAGAATGTCTTTTTTATTTGGCCGCAGACTTTTGTCAATATATTTTATTCTTGTTTACTAACTTGATTCTTTATATTTACATTCCGTTCTGGTTTCTCTCCACCAAAACACCAAAAGGAGAGGATAAAGTTCGCGGTTAAGATCCTACATAGTAAGAAAGACTTTGTGGACATAATGAGACTTTGAGCCTTGTTTAGACTTAGCTATTATCCAGCCCACGTTGCACCCACAAGACCAGCTCTAGAAGGTAATAATGAAACTAATGATTTTACTTTTAATAGGCCGCAACTTATTTACTTTATTTGTTTTGGATTTTTGTTCTTCAACTCTCCGTATCTTATTTGATTATCTTGCTAATAATGACTTGATGTGAAGGTACTGCCGTAGACAGTAACCCCGTAATGGAAATCAATAAAGAGTTACCGCTATCCCAACTTTATGAGTTGGAAGATAATGTCCATGCCTTAAAGGTTGCCCAAAGGAAGGGGAGGGGAAGAAAATAAAGAGAGCCACATACAAGACTGTTGCCTCTACCACTGAGGGAACAACTGATACGACAACTAGAGGTTCAAATGTTCATCCAACTATAGATGTCGCGACCACTAGTTTGAACATTGATTAATTTATGAATGTTGCAAATAGGAATTATAGGCCAGAACATTCTATGTTTATCACCCTTAGTGACCACAATCCTCTATGAACTTCTCCCATTACCAATACTAATATTGTTATACCTCATAGTAGGGTATTTGTGTAACAGCTAAGGCCTCACATTAGGCCAAATGATCCAGAGTCCCCCTAGGACACTAAGTTTGTTGTGGTCTCAGTGATGAAAGGGATTTCCAACTCGTTAGATCCTAAATGTTTAGTGGAGGAAGATGGTGAGGACCTGGAGAGCTACCAACTCAATTGTCTTCTTATGGTGAGTATATTTATCCTCGACCTATTACATTAAATTATTTTTACTTTACTAATTTCTTTATTTCTCTTTCCTTCAGGATATTGAGGTTGTAATAACCCAATGGATAATATATGAGGAGATTTATTCATGGCTTCTGGTCACGGACTCTACTCTGAAAGTTAGTTCAGTCTCTCAAGAAGTCTTCCCTTAATGCCAGGAAGAAGTATGATATTGTTGCCTTTAAAGTTAAACAATATAAGGCTGTAAAAAAAGGAAGGATGTGGAGAAGACTAAAAATGAGGCTGAAGAAAAGCACAATCAGGTTACGTAGTCTCTTTATTTGTTTGAAGTAAAACTCTTTAAAGCTTCAAGTAAGTTCACAGTTGATGAAAAAATATGGAAGCCCTTGAAGCCCAAGTCTCTTCCTTAACTTAGAGCCACGTTGACGTCATGAAGAATGTTGAGTTTGAACATGTCGCAAACTTAGAGAAAGTTTCTGAAGAACTCGTGGACAAGTTTAAGACTTCTAGGGACTTTTGATTGGGCCACAAGGATATGAGGTTGAGAGTAAATTAGAACTTCCATGAGGAAAATGATACAATCTTATCCTGGAGGTTCACATATGTCGAGCTCACTCAATATGAGGTTGATCTAAGAGAGGCTAAGGAGATATGCTAGAAGGAAAAGACCGTGAATGCTGGGCTAGAGGCTAAGAATACTCAAATAAACTCAGAGGAAGATGAAGGTGGTGAAGAAAAGTTTTCAACCTATTAAATCATATCCGCGACCATTACTATTTTTTTATCATCGTATGCTTGACTGTACAGGACTTTGTATTTCTTATGAACTTATTTTCATAATTAAGTAATTTGTTTTACTTATATTATGCTTTGTATTTGTTATTGATGTAGCTTCTTGTTAATAATATCTTGAATGACTTTACTATGACAACCCGCTTAAAATAATAACGGGTGGCCAGCCCTATACTAAATTTAATCAGGAATCTCAGATGGCTCATTCTCATCATCAATAGACTACACAAAAATAAATAAGACTAACAACCCGAAAATATAAGCGGATGCCAAAATTAAAATAAAACATACCAAGGGTATCAAACCAACGATTAACAACTACCAACAATGGTAAAACGTACACAAGTACCATGATAATAGAAGTGATATACACTAAAATAAAAACACTACACATAGGAAATATACCCGAATAAGCTGTTGGGTCACAGACAGTAGAATATCCATAAAGAATAAATATAAACAACTACAAATAACCCTTGTGTATAAACCCGATATACAACATGAATCCTGTCTAGATTTACAAAGAGATAGGAAGCCACTACAATTTAAATCCCACAACAGTCCACACCTGTTACGGCTCCTAAGACTTTGGATAGAAAATCATTTGTTATCCATGCGGTAGGACGCCTGTAATAATATATACATACATATGGAAAAGAGAAATATAAACGGGTCAGATCCCAAGGTGTAAAAATGTTTAGCAAGTGTGTTAACCGTGCATAATAACTCTAAATGCACTATTTCATAATCAAAGTGGAGTCGCACTCTCATGAACCCCCAAACTCACCTCTCATCTACAGCGCGCACCTAATCGTGTCCTACGACCATAATTAAGTTACCCCACCCACACAAGGACAACCTAGCTTACCATACGCCCGGTTCATACCTGCTTGGACTACCATCCTTAAATAACCCAAAATTTCTTTCCAATTAAATCCCACATTAATATATACACATATAAGCCCTCATAGGCTTAGGTTCCAGTTATTAACTTAAACCAGTCATCAATCTTAGTACATCACACATTAACATTAAGCTTTAATATAAGAGTTTATTTTCTAAACAACATATATACAAGTATAAATGACAAAACTTCTCTCTACTCTCAACATTGCACTGCGTTTCGTGTGTGGGGCGTCTTGCAAATCAAAATCCAAACAAGGAACCCCCCCGATACTCTACTCCTTAACAACGTTGATCGTAGGGATCCGTTCATCACATATTAGTATTAAGATTCCATATAAAAGTGTATTCTCTAAACAATAAACATATAAGTACTAAGTACAAAACTTTTCTCTACTCTCAACATTGCGTTGTGTTTCGTGCGTGGGGCGTCTCGCAAAGCGAAATCCAAACAAGGAACCCCCCGATACACTACTCCTTGACAATGTTGATCGTAGGGATCCATTATGTAATCCACACAAATCCTACTACTGCAACCACTTAATTATAGAGTACTACCTAAAACATAAATTGAATCTCCACTAAATCCTTGGGTCGACATAACCGCAAACGTCTCTAAGTACGATCCTTTAACTACAAATAAACTCGTACACCAAAATCACCAAAGATGTACGTCATAGAAACTTCGTATCCTTTTTACCTATATATATATATAGTCTATCATTCATTTCCTTGACCATGTATACATAACACACATAATTTATACCTTTCCATCAACAACATTCCACTTTAATATGAATAGTTATATTACACACATATAACGATTCTAAGACCGCCCATCCGAGTTTCCCAATTGTGCGCACCCCTAAATAGATATCATCTTCCAGGTCCTATCACACATAAGACAAATGGGTATCCTACATCGAATAACGTCGGGAAGCGGCCATATACCTTCGACAGTGAGTCATAACCACACCCGGAATTACCTCACTTCGAATAATAATCACATAATATACAATAACCGATCATATGGTCGAGGAATATATTCACCCTGCATTCACTAGCCAGGGGACTTCACCTTATGCACGTAACTTCCCCTATGATAGCATATAGAGAGGTGTGTATATACATATATTTATTTTCTCATTCACAATGTATATATATATCACATCATTTGTATAAATCATCACACAAGAAATATACATTGTTCCATATTCTTATAACCATTTGAACATATATATATTAATCTCTCTATATATAAAAGCATACCCTATCTTCAATCATTATTCATCAAGTAACATAAACTGGCGATATATATACAACTCTCATAATACTCATCCTTGTTACGTCTTAATTATACTCAAAGCATTCTCCCTTATATGGTGCCTCACTAGACATATATTTATCCATTTCCCTTATGATAGTATTAGTCTTCCAATATATAAAACATTAAGGTCACTAACTCCAAGTTTACCATATATAACAATCACTATACATTCCATCTATATCCGAATACACTTCGATAAATCTAACAATAATTTTGACTATAAGTGTACCCATAACTAATAGTCTACCAACCTCAACTCAATCCTAAATTCATTTCATGATCCCATCACTTAGTGGAATCCCCATTGTTAATCACACACGGATACACAACAACTATCCCAACTAGATTTATAGCACACCCTATTCTAGTTGATAGTATAACCCAATTATTCTCAAAATTTCCGCATACGGTTCAATTGCTCTAATGAACCCTAAATCTTAAGGTATTATAATTCATTCCTTAAGTTAAACATTACTAAGGATAAACGACCTCCACCTCTCATTAGTCCCACACCATATATTAAATATAATCCTCTCACTATAAGGATTCGACAAAAATATCGGCCTACATTCCCATGTCGTACCCTCACAACTCTTTCAAAGGGTCCTTAACCTTACGTCCTACCTAGGCTCACTTATGACCTCTAAATTGAACTAACGTTCTCCATGAAATTTTCCACTATATCGATATGAGCCTCTCAAATGCATATGTATATAAGTCCCCAAAATAACTCGGTATGTACCCGCGATCTCATCATGCGATAAACTTCCAATAAATCTCCAAAACATATTTCTTACATCATATAATCATGTCCCAAATCAATAAACCCAACCAGAAAGGGTTAGAAATCATTCTAGAGAAACTTCACAAAACAGCCTAGTTTCCAAATCGATTCGGCCCTATTCCGAATCGATTCGGCCCAGTGAATCGATTTTCCCCCCAATGCGAATCGATTCGGTCCCAAAGACCTGGGAGACTGTCCCAGGCTGAATCGATTCACCTTGGGTCCAAATCGATTCGGTCACACAAATTTGGGACTTTTGCCTAAGCCGAATCGATTCGCTTAGGGGGCGAATCGATTCGGGTCTGCACAACTTCAAGGTTTCTTTTTCTTCACAAAACCCACGAATTCTAAACCCTAAAATTTTCACTTCTAACCCCTAAACCTTCATCAAATCATGATTATAAGCTAATAAATCAACCCAAATCTGATCCCAACCATCTCTCTCTCTCTCTCTTCCTTTCTTCTTCTTTCCTTCTTTATTTATCTTTCTCTCTTTCTCACAAATGAGATTGGCTTAATCCGTAAGCCTCTTAAACCTTTAAAACATAAGTCCCAGTTTCAAATGGTAATACACACTTTAAATGGCTCGTTTACTCCAATTCGAGTCAAACTGACTTAAAAATATTCTAGAACCGAAATAAAACCCAATGACAGTCATTTCGACTATCTCGACCCATCCGAAATCAATGGCGCATTCAGAATTATCATTCTAAATACTTTATAATGTCCTCAATTTCCAAACTTCAATTTCCAAACTTTAAAATTCTCCGATTTAAATAAAATTTAATTCTCCTAAAAATTTAATTTCTCAGTCACAAAATCTTGGTGTTACATACTTCCCCCTTTAGAAGAATTTCGTCTGTGAAATTTTAGTTATGCCTAGGACTTCGAATCTCATCTACTCCTTACATCTACTCTTAACATTACTATACATGTCTCTTACACTTCTCACAACGAACCATATAACCATATAAACAAGCTACCCAGGGCACCCATATACCCTGTACCCGAGCTCAACTCGTAGAAATATAACCCGACTCCACTAGCCTCAAAATCATAATATAACTCTCAATAATTTCTATAGTAGTATACTAAGCATATATAAAAGTTTGAAATTTCCAATGGTTGAACTCTTCTCAATTCCTGACATTCTCTACATTCATGCGGGGGAGGTATCGCAAGTGAAGTCCAAATAAGGAACCCTCCCAATACACTACTGTGTAGTTATGTCGGGGATTGAGATCAGTTGAACCAGGATTAAGATTTTATAAAATATTTTCAAGTTATAATTATTGCCCGAAGGCCTATATAACAATACAATATAAAATAATTCCATGTCTTTCGACACGCCAAACAAGCACCTTATGTTCTCAACATAAGGTCCCAACAAACACAATACTTTAACCAATACCTAGCTCTCCAAACTAGCACAACCATCAGCTAAATTCTCCGCTCAAAATAAATCTACTAAAATTTGAACCTCCTCAGTTATAAAAATCCTTTACATCACATTAAAGCAATGCCACAAGGTAAGTCCTTCCCTCATTGGAACATTATAAATACCTGCACTAGCCTATCTATACAACAATAGCCTTAATACCATTACGGAACAAACCTTAATAATCTGCACTTATGTAATTCACTAGTATAACTCTCTACTATCTCCTCACGAGATGATCTATTATCTCAAAAGATGACATACAAAGGTCGTACTTACTCACTCCTTCCTCTAAGGAAATTATGTACACCCTAGGGGTTTAGCGGCTAACCACTCATTATACCTTACGCGCGACGCTCCAATTACTGCATAAACCGTGACATTAAACCCAAAGGGAAGTATTTTACCTTATACTTCCATAATCCAATTATTTCACTTCATTCCTGAGTCCCTTTACTCCTTTCAGGACAAGCCCTTCATCCTAAGTCCTAATTCTCTTCAAAGAGACATCTTCCGGAAAGTCCTTCCTAACCATCCCGAAGGACAAAGCGCTATTGTGACCCCCGATAACTCCTTCAGACCTACTCAATAAACCCAAGTCTCCAGATTACTTCTCTTTCTTACTCGACCACCGTTAGATCACCTTAAGTCACCGCTAGAAATCTCTTCCTTATCTCCACTTGAGTCAAGGAAAGAAATACCTCCAGTCAAAGCGTACCCAAAATCTGTTATGGGTATTGCATCTCTCATCCTGCCCCTTCCTGGAAGACATATACTTGGCGACGTCTGAAATGAAAGCAACTGTGTCAAAACATCGTTCAAATGAGTACACCTCGCATAAGAAGATAAACGTAGTGAACACAACAATCTTAATAGTAGAGCTCTGCATCAAGAACGCTCACGGAATATCGCAGAAAACTCGCACAAATCCTGAAGACACTAGAACCTGATGGTCGGATACCATCTGTGACAACCCGCTTAAAATAATAACGGGTGTCCAACCCTATACTAAATTTAATCAAGAATCTCAGATGGTTCATTCTTAGCATCAATGGACTACACAAAAATAAATAAGACTAACTACCCAAAACTATAAAAGCGGATGCCAAAATTAAAATAAAACATACCAAGGGTTTCAAACCAACAATTAACAACTACCAAAGAATGTAAAAAATACACAAGTACCATGATAATAGAAGTGCTATACACTAAAATAAAAAGAGTACACATAGGAAATATAACCGAAAAGCTGTCGGGTCACATACAGTACAACATCCATAAAGAAGAAATATAAACAACTAAAAATAACCCTTAGGTATAAACTCAATATACAACATGAATTCGGTCAAGATTTACAAGGATATAGGAAGCGACTATAATCTAAATTCTGCACCTGTTACGGCTCCCAAGACTCTGGATAGAAAAGCATTTGGTATCCATGTGGTAGGACACCTGTAATAATATATACATACATATAGCAAAAGAGAAATATAAACGGGTCAGAGCTCGAGGAGTAAAAATGTTTAGCAAGTGTGTTAACCGTGCATAATAACTCTAAATGCACTATTTCATAATTAAAGTGGAGTCGCACTCTCGTGAAACCCCAAACTCACCTCTCATCTATAGCGCGCACCTAATTGTGTCCTGCAACCTTAATTAAGTTACCCCACCCACACAAGGACAACTTAGCTTACCATATTCCTGGTTCATACCCACTTGACCTACCATCCTTACATAACCCAAAATTTCGTCCCAATTAAATCCCACATTAATATATACACATAATATCCCTCATAGACTTAGGTTCCAATTATTAACTTAAACCAGTTATCAATCTTAGTACATCACACATTAACATTAAGCTTTAATATAAGAGTTTATTTTCTAAACAACATATATACAAGTATAAAAGACAAAACTTCTCTCTACTCTCAACATTGAAATGCGTTTCATGCGTGGGGCATCTCGCAAAGCGAGATCCAAACAAGGAACCCCCCCGATACACTACTCTTTGACAACATCGATCGTACGGATCCTTTCATCACATATTAGTATTAAGATTCCATATAAAAGTTTATTCTCTAAACAATAAACATACAAGTACTAAGTACAAAACTTTTCTCTACTCTCAACATTGCGCTGTGTTTCGTGCGTGGGGCGTCTCGCAAAGCGAAATCCAAACAAGGAACCCCCTGATACACTACTCCTTGACAATGTTGATCGTAGGGATCCATTATTTCATCCACAAAAATCCTACTACTGCAACCACTTGATTATAGAGTACTACCTAAAATATAAATTGAATCTCCACTAAATCCTTGGGTCGACATAACCGCAAACGTCTCTAAGTACGATCCTTTAACTACAAATAAACTCGTACACCAAAATCACCAAAGATGTACGTCATAGAAACTTCGTATCCTTTTTACCTATATATATATAGTCTATCATTCATTTCCTTGACCATGTATACATAACACACATAATTTATACCTTTCCATCAACAACATTCCACTTTAACATGAATAGTTATATTACACACATATAACGATTCTAAGACCGCCCGTCCGAGTTTCCCAACTGTGCGCACCCCTAAATAGCTATCATCTTCCAGATCCTATCACACATAAGACAACCTGGGTATCCTACATCGCATAACGTCGGGAAGCGGCCATATACCTTCGACAGTGAGTCATAACCACACCCGGAATTACCTCACTTCGAATAATAATCACATAATATACAATAACCGGTCATATGGTCGAGGAATATATTCACCCTGCATTCACTAGCCAGGGGACTTCACCTTATGCACGTAACTTCCCCTATGATAGCATATAGAGAGAGGTGTGTATATATATATATTTATTTTCTCATTCACAATGTATATATATATATATATATATATATATATATATATATATATATATACCAACAATCACATCATTTGTATAAATCATCACACAAGAAATATACATTGTTCCATATTCTTATAACCATTTCAACATATATATATTAATCTCTCTATATATAAAAGCATACCCTATCTTCAATCATTATTCATCAAGTAACATAAACTGGCGATATATATACAACTCTTGTAATACTCATCCTTTTTACGTCTTAATTATACTCAAAGCGTTCTCCTTTATACGGTGCCTCACTAGACACATATTTATCCATTTCTCTTATGATAGGAATAGTCTTCCAATATATTAAACATTAAGGTCACTAACTCCAAGTTTACTATATATGACAATCACTATACATTCCATCTATATCCGAATACACTTCGATAAATCTAACAATAATTTCGACTATAAGTATACCCATAACTAATTGGCTACCAACCTCAACTCAATCCTAAATTCATTTCATGATCTCATCACTTAGTGGAATCCCCATTGTTAATCACACACTAATACACAACAACTATCCCAACTAGATTTACAGCACACCCTATTCTAGTTGATAGTATAACCCACTTATTCTCAAAATTTCCGCATATGGTTCAATTGCTCTAATGAACCCTAAATCTTAAGGCATTATAATTCATTCCTTAAGTTAAACATTACTAAGGATACACGACCTCTACCTCTCATTAGTCCCACACCATATATTAAATTTAATCCTCTCACTATAAGGATTCGACATAAATATCGGCCTACAATGCCATGTCGTACCCTCACAACTCTTTCAAATGGTCCTTAACCTTACGTCCTACCTAGGCTCACTCATGACCTCTAAATAGAACTCCCGTTCTCCATGAAATTCCCCACTATATCGATATGACCCTCTCCAATGCATATGTATATAAGTCCCCAAAATAACTCGGTACATACCCGCGATGTCATCATGCGATAAACATCCAATAAATCTCCAAAACATATGTCTTACATCATATAATCATGTCCCAAATCAATAAACCCAACCAGAAAGGGTTAGAAATCATTCTAGAGAAACTTCACAAAACAGCCCTGTTTCTGAATCGATTCGGCCCTATTCCGAATAGATTCACCCCCCAATGTGAATCAATTCAGTCCCAAAGACCTGGGAGATTATCCCAGGCCGAATCGATTTGCCTTAGGTCTGAATCGATTCAGTCACACAAACCTAGGACTTTTCCCTAAGCCGAATCGATTCGCTTAGGGGGCGAATCGATTCGGGTCTGCACAACTTGAAAGTTTCTTTTTCTTCACAAAACCCACAAATTCTAAACCCTAAAATTTTCACTTCTAACCCCTAAACCTTCATCATATCATGATTCTAAGCCAATAAATCAACCCAAATCTGATCCCAACCATCTCTACACTATCAAACCCATATATAACCATCAATTTCAAGATTTAATCTACAAAATCTAGGTTTTGCTATTAATACCCCCAAATCCAATTCTTCTATCCACAAATTATGAAATGAAATATTTAGCAAGATTAAACACTTGCCTCAAAATCGTAGAGGTTGAATCGCCCCCGGGATCGCGTACGGGCCGGAAATCTCCAAGTTTTTCCTCTCTCTCTCTTCCTTTCTTCTTCTTTCCTTCTTTCTTTCTCTCTCTCTTTCTCACAAATGAGATTGGCTTGATCCGTAAGCCTCTTAAATACTTTAAATGACTCATTTACTCCAATTCGAGTCAAACTGACTTAAAAAAATTTCGGAACCGAAATAAAACCCAATGACAGTCATTTCGACTATCTCGACCCATCCGGAATCAATGGTGCATTCAAAATTATCATTCGAAATACTTTATAATGTCCTCAATTTCTGGACTTCAATTTCCAAATTTTAAAATTCTCCGATTTAAATAAAATTTAATTTTCCCAGAAATTTAATCTCTCAGTCCCAAAATCTTGGGGTGTTAAATTTACTTTTTGCGATTTGACTTGAATTTTACTTTTATTGCATGTCGTTAAGTCATTTGTTATTTATATAGATGACATGACTTTATATGAATTTCTGCACTTGTTCTATAGTTGTACTTTTTTTGGTGCATGATTTTGGCAGCGACCTTGGTGGCCTATAATGATTAAAGGTTTTGAATTAAAACTCCACGACATTTGGGTTATTGGAAGCCCCTAAGCCTTTAGGCATGGCATGTCATAACTCACATCCACGAATTCATGCTGATAATATTCCAATTGGTAGTCTTTCATTAATGATCGCAGCTGGCACACCTCAACCCTGTTACTTAAAAGTAAGTTTTAAAGTCAAAGTACGTCAAACCATAATTAAATTAACCAAACCATAAACACGAGTATCAATTTTTTTTCACCAATGTAAATCCATAAAACTAAAAACTTTTCACAGTCTTAAAGCACTTATGCTTATACAAACTTGCTTGCAGGATAAGTTGATTTAATTACACCATTTACATTATAACCAAATCATTGTTTACACATTACTTTCTAACTTAACTCCACCTCCTAGATTTGGCAATGACATCACGATACCTGAAAAACATAAACATAGGAACCGTTAGCAAAATAGCTCAGTGAATGCGTCATTACTACATTATTGCATAAAATTAAATGCAATAAATCGTATCCATGTAATAATGTATAAACTTATCCGTCCCATTCATAATTAATTACCAACCTTTTCGAATCCTGATTCACATATCCTATCTGCAATAGATAATTTTCCCCCATTCCTGGTCGAGGAATAACCCCTTGTTTGTAATAGACAATCCTCCCCCATTTCAGGTCGAGGAGTAACCTCCCATTTCATTAAACTTAAATGAATAATTTTATATTCATAATATCTTGATCATAACCATAATAATGTACAAATACATCCTTCCACTGAGTACACTCACCTTGGCAACTTAATGGCTTTTCCTTTGCCTTTGTCTGACACTTGGGCAATGGGTTCTTTTTCCCTTCCTATTATTCTTACAATGTTAGTATCATCATAAGAATATCAATAGTCTAAAGAATAATTTAAATGCAACCCAATTCATCAGCATCATGTAATCCTATTCAAATCATTTATCATAAATACAGTCCCATCCACATTCATGTCAAGATAATTAACATATCCAAATCATAGCATAAATCATAATTAACCATGTCAATTCAATCGTGTAATTTACTAACACATAGTTAATCAATATATATATATATATATATATATGTGTGTGTGTGTGTGTGTGTGTGTGTGTGTGTGTGTGTCAAGAAGATATGGAAATATGGTTGAAAACATAATTAATTCATACTTATTATCATTTTATGTTTTTATATGCTAAGTTTACATTTAATGATCCAAACAAACTTTAATTCCTTCTTTCGAATTAAATCCTTAACATATTAGGTTTCCAATTCAATATACGACGCTTCATTTCAAGTTTCCTAGAGCAAGATATGCCTATTTCTTTACTACATAACAAGTCTGCCCTATAGGCTCCTCTATCATTCAGTCAAATTTCAAGACTTTTCATAATTTTTCTACATCATAACTTTCTATGATCTCAGATAAAATTTTAGTACACATATTATATAATTCAAAATTAAAGTTTCATAATTTTTAAAGTTCATTTGCTATGTCAAAAGCTTTATCAAACTCAAGGCATATCCAAGCAGATTATGAAAATATAAACTATATACCGACTTAAAACCATCACCAAGGTCTAATCACAAGGACTTTAATTTTAATTTTTGCATATGCTATGCATGTGAGTTTAGATTCATATCCAACTAGAATTTCTCAATTCCATTAAGTATACAAAACTTATGAAAGTTTGAACACACAAGGGTTCTAAACAAGGCAATATAAAAGATTTACACCTTCAAGTTTCTTCAAACTTTTATCTATCCATACATATACATCAAGGCATGAAAGTTTAGTAAACAATCTTTCTCCAATTTCCCCTCGCACTTTTCTTCTTAAGCTTCACAATTCTCTCTCTTCAAGAAAAAAATCTCGCATGGATAAATTTGCTAAAGAAGGAGGTAATTATAAAGTGTTTAAGTCAGACAAACCAGACTCCTTTTCCAACCAATCAAATTGAGACATTTGTTGTACTTAAAGACCTAATACCACTTAAACAAATGGACATATTTGCCCTTGGTCCATAATTTTAGTATAACTTCTTACTCGTACCTCCCTTTGATACGTCGTTTATTGTGTTACAAACCTAATTCATATATATAAAACTATCTAGTTTTTACCTTAAGTCAGTTGTTGTATTATAAGGGTCAAAATTAGTCTCCAACATGAACATTCCTATCGAAAGCTTCAAAATTTTATGTTTATAACCAATTCGATATTTCTTGATTTTTTAAGTTATGAGTAGACTAAATATAATAACCTAACATTATATATATATTAATAACAAATTATTTGCATCACATAAGGTAAGAATGATTCAATTAGAATTTATCATAGTTATATCCGGGTTGTCACAGCAGCCTACTGGTTGAAATCTGGATAATAGCCCTTTTAATGGACCTTAGACTTAATTTTATTCCAACTCATCCTTGTCGTTCCCAATTATATTAGGAAAATATCACAAATAATTATGATTTTCCCACTTTTTATTAAGTGTGTATGTGACATGTTTGGAGTTGCCCAAAGTCTCTTTTGAAAGAGAATCCCTCCTATTAGGGTAATTGCATTAGTGGAGGCTCCGACAAGACACATTAACACATTTTTTTGTAATTTTGGTCTCCTTGTGCACTAAGTTTGAGTTTTTTTCCTGTTGTATGCTTCTTACGACTTAGATTTTTATTTTTGGATATGAATTTAGCTTTATTTTTTAATTCTTTTGTTCTAGGCATACATGCCTCTGAGACCTTTAATGGTCGTGGTAGTTTGATATCCCTGCCTTCTTTTGATCTGGTGGTCTCAGCCTTTATAGTTGTTTTGAGATATGTGACTGGTGGCAAATTTATTGAAAAGTAATGCAAAGGAGATAAGTCAAACTTTAACTTTTCAATGATATTAATTTGAGGGAGTATGGGATTTATTTTTTTTGGCCTAACTGTGGCCTTGTAGTAATTAGAAAAGTATAAAATAATAAAAATCTTCCCCAAAACATCTTTTAGTCTGCGACCCATTATGTGCTCAGTTCTTGGTCACGATCTATTAATCTTCTCAACATCCTTTGTATGACTAGCCTCTCAACCTCATTCTTCAGGATAGGGTAGTCATTGGTTGTGTGGTCTTGGTCATTATGGAATTCACATCATTTTTATGCTTTTCTTCTGCCACTCGGAGTTTTCACCTTTCGAGGACATTTGATGAACTTTTCTTTGTTAATGCTAAGTAAGATGGTCTTTAACTCACACTTGAGTGATTTTTTTATATGGTCTCTTTGGATGAGCCTCATGTTTTCTCTTATTTTTCACCTCTGCCATTTCTATCAATGCTCTTTCTTTGGAGTCATCGACTTTTGTCATCTTCTATTTATTATCCTCAGCCTTCAATATGTTGGTGAAGTTCGCAGACTCTAGCATTATCATTCTTTGGCTGAGAAGATTGACTTAGCCCTGGAGAGTGGCATGAACCTCATCGAGGTGGTTGATGCATGCCATAAGGCGTGCTATGTCTTTAATCTTCTAGTTTCCTGAGTTTCCTTCCATATGTCTTCCCTTTAAATAGTTAGTTCTAAAAAATATTTCCTTTCTCTGAGATGAACTAAATAAATGGAGAATTTTAAGAGTCATAAAAAAAGCAGAGCCATAATATTGAGTAGCATAACACTGGGTAGAGGCCTTTCCCACTAAGATCGCGACCTTTATTCAAAAATGTTGAGGTCGCGAATATTTTCCTTCATAAAGAGTTTTTTCAATGCAATTAATGTGATCAAACACGGTTCTCTCGTGAGGCGATTCCATCTCCTCGTCAACTTGCTGAATATATGCCCTCGGACAAAATGGTGACACGGTAAATAAAAAAGTTAGTAAATCATTCTACCTTATCCCTGGTGATTTCAACAACCCTTAAGGTCAAAGCCTTTTTGGATTTTACCTAGAGAATCATTGGGTTTTCAATTATTAAACCTAAACTTATGCAGATGAACCCTTCACAAAGATCATAAAATATGTTATGGATTTTTTAAGCACTTTTTGGTATTTTAGGTATATAAAGAATCCATTCTTTACTAAAAAGTTCAAATACACCAAAATTAGATCTTTCAGACTAAATTATGACACTAAGGCCATGACGTGTTCATAATAAGATGAAAGGTCACGTACCGCTAAGTCCTTTTAGGGCTTAATTATGGATTACAACACAAATTTGTCCCAAATATGATTTTTCACCCCAATAATTCAGCTAAAGACCCTTTGGAGTGTTAACATAAGGCATATTATGTCCTTATGTGTAAATAAACATAACTTTAGCAATAATTTCCTAGTATATAGGTTGTAACTTGGCTCTATTTCCTGAAAATGAAGAGAAAATAGAAAATATACACATCCCTTATTTCGAGTCCTTATAAGGTCATGGCCAGTTATGCAGTTGGGCTAAATCTCGACATGAAAAAATCTTTGGTAGTATGGACTTGTCCAGAAAAACCCTAAAATAATATAGGCTTGGGTAAACAGATCAGAAAAAGTTGAAGAAACCCTAACTAGGGTTTATATAAATATTTGGGTATAGTACCCATAAGGTGTATATCTTCAGATCCTTAGGGATAAAAAAAGCATATTCGACCTAATTTATGAGAAGGTAGGTATAACACCTCATTTTCCACAGATGGTTCCATACTATTATTGTCTAAAAATGTATCTACTGATGAAAACCATATCATCAAACCCATATTTCATAGCTAAAAATATAAAGAGGCTAAAAGGGAGATAAGGAGAGAAAAATATGAGATTTAGAGTGGTTCGTCCATTTAATTGAGCCTACGTCAACTTTGGAGCCTTATTTCCATTAAATCTAGGCATTTGGTACAAAATTGGAGCCTTATTGGCATATAAGAAGATAGAAGGCTAAATACATGGGAGCATATGTTATTGTATGATAAAGGCTGGGGATTTGTAGTGTATTCTTCTATAAGCCCGCGACTATTGTGATCTAGGGTTGCCAGAATAGGTGATCGAAGTGAGGGCTCTTGTGTGGAGAGAGTTTGGAGAGAATTGGGTAGAGCTTCGCTATTATGTTGTTGCTTATATAATTAAGGGTGATCACCTCTATTTATAGGACTTCTTTGGGATCCTGACATGAACTATTCACATGCCTTATCGATAAGTATGTATAAAGGAGAATCTTTCTAGAAAATGGACAACTTACAATCCATGGCTAAGTTGTAAGGGTCCACGACTTATGTTATTAATGGTTGAGCAAAGGAGTAAAATTTGTGGTCTGTAAAGTACTAAGCCGAGGACTTTTTTACTGGATGAGGCCTTTTTTAGTCCCTTGAGTATATCGTAAGATCTTGGGTCATACCTCTATTCCACTTGTCCATTAGGCATTAGGCATTAGACGACATATTTTGGGTACAATAACCCCTCATGTTCCTCACTCAATAAAGCCTAAATCTAACACCATAACCAAACACCTCTCTCTTTGTCCACCCCTACACACGTTCCTCTTTTTTATCTCACTACATCCATCTCATAAGTAAATCAATACCAACACTATCACCTCAACTCTTCCTACTACCTTCAACTAACCTTTCGACGCCTCAAAAATCTAATGTGCCACCTTCGTTCCACACACAATATTGTAGGTTCTAAATTGGATAATGCATAATTCAATATTTGACCTTATGTCAACGGATTAAACACTTTTCAACTACATTTGTGATTGAATTTTGAGATTTGTGATGAAAACTGGGATTAATTTTATAATGAGAGAGCGTGAGTTGAAGTAGAACTGAAATGGATTTGAGGAGCTAAGAAGAAAGGCACGGGAGGATTTGTTAGCATTGGAAGAAAAAGAGAAACTTAAAAGAGAAATGGTGGCCTTGTTTTTCTCTCTTTTCTTTGTAAATTTTTTTGGTTGGTGTCAACAAACTGTTGGAGATGGATGTAGTTAGAGAAAATGGAATACAAGTAACGATGGAAACGTAGAGGGTGTGTGCCTGGGTATTGTGCTAGATTTAGGGTCTATTGAGTGAGAAATAAAATGGGTGTTTCGTTATAAGGTTTGAGTTCTAAAAAGATGGGTATTTTTTTGTCTAAAAATAGTGTTGGGATTAATGTCTAATTATAAATTTTGAGTTTCTCAACAGTGTTAGAATTCTATTAAAAAATGTGGGTTATGTCACCTGGCTTATGAAAGTGGGGTATAAATCAAATAACCTATTAATATGTGGGGGTTAAGTCAAAAAACCCTTTTTGAACTAAATAATTGAATTATTTAAGTCACATGCAAGTGGTCACAATTTTCAAAAGTATAAATCGAATAGACTTGTAATTCTAATATGATATTTTAGGTAAGAGTGATAAGTCTGACCCTCACCCACCCTTACAGGTCTGATATCCTCTAACATCTCGATATTAGTACGTGTCAACCGAAGCTGGTGACCTAGAATCAGGTCGGGGATGTACAGACAATGACCCAACCAACCTGAGCATGGCTTTTATGGTCTTGGGGGAGGGGAGGGGAGAAGGGTAAAATATTAAAAATATTAGGTGCCAAAACTCAAACTCGACAAATTAATGACGACTAAATGTGAAACGACCCTGAATTTTATTATGTTTAAATTGATCTAACATATGTATTTATGTGTGTTGTATACATATATAAATCATTTATAATTGTGTATATATTGATCATTGCCAATATGTAGTACCAATTTTCCATGTAGCGACAAATATTGCTAACTATATTGGTGCGCTAGGGATCGAATGTGTATAACCTCATAAATCATTGAGATAAGTTATTAATATCGGGTGTTTTATTATAAAAAATCCTTACACACATATATATATGTATGTATTATTAATATTTTATCCTTATATTAATAAAAATATCAGCGACACTAATATAATTTTTTAAAAAGATATATATAAGAATTTTGTGAGAAATAAATAGTTAAAAGATACATACCACGTCCAATGTATTAAGTTAGATCTTATTGGAATTAAAATAATAAGTACTTTATTATCTTAATCCATATACATCTACCTCACCTAAGCAAGGTACAATGCTTATCTTCCCGGCAATTAAATTTTCACATAAAGACTTTTCTTCAATTTTTTTGTGTTTTATCAATCAATGTGACATTTCTAGCTCCATGCCAAGGAGTTTTAAGACACTTCAATTTTTTTACTTTAATACATTACTAATTCGTGGTTTTAAACATAAACACAATGTAATTTAAAAATTAAAATATGCTAAAAATCATTAGAAAATATATTAACCTTACCTCACACTAGGCTTTTTTAATTAAAATAAATAAAAATAAAAGAATTACAAAAAATAAAGTGAATTTGAAATATAAATAATTCCAAAACAACTAAATAATCTATAAAAAAAATACAAAAATAGATTGAAGGAAAAAAATTCTCTCTTTCTCTCCCCCTCTCTCTACACCACCGTCATGCCCAATCCTTTGCCCCATGTTCGCTACCTTCTCCCACCATCTCTCTCTCTATCTATCTCTCTCTCTCTCTCTCGTGCGCGCGAAAGCTTCGAATACCTTCGATTTAACTGACTTTTTAAGGCTTCATTCTGGATATGAATATTAAATTTACAATTTTGATGTCGATTTTAGATTTCAATTAAATTTTAATTTATGTCGATTTGGAGGTTGGTGGAGGGGCTGGGCATAGAGCAAAGGTGGTTATGATGTGTTTGAGTGGCCTGCCAGTGTGTGTGTGTGTTTGTGTTTGTGTTAACGATTTAGGTGGTGATAATGTGTTTGGGTGGATTGTCGGTGTGTGTTATGTAATACCCCATATTTTTGGGAATTAACTGAATAATTATATAATTATTAATTAATATTTACTCGGTCGAATTAATGGGTAATTCATTGGGTTTAATTAGTTTTGATTATTAAACAAAATTTTAAATAAGAATTTTAAATAATTTGTGGACGAAGTAAATTAAATTAACTAGATTGTAATTAATTTGGTATTTAGAAATTGGTACATTTTGACGAGACTCTAGGGGTGTACGGAGGCCTGCAATGGTGTTTTTAATGTTGATAATTGGGTCTCGGGGTTAGTTATACCGTTAGGTCATGTCTTAAGAGTATCCGATTAGTAGTTTGAACTTCTTTGGGGGTCCAAATATGGGCTCATAGTAGACCTGCTTGACTAGGATCTTTAATAGGTTTATTACCCTCATTAAACATCATAATTAATCATAATTAAATCCCTAGTTTAAAGATTTTTAGGAGAAGAGGAATAACATTAAAAAGGAACTAATCAAGAAAAAAAATTCAAGATTTTTTAAGGCAAGAAATATTATCTTCCTTACTGTGTTAATATGTACTAGATTTATGACTTTTAGTGTTGGTTATGAATTAATGGATTAATAACATTCTCTTAATGTATAAAATATTAATTTTATTCGTATAATATGATTTTCTAAACTCGTTTAATGTTGAATCCATTGATAAATGTATTAGATTCATGTTTAAGTTAGGACACATGTTTAACATAGAATATTATGAATTATGGGTGAGAATACACTTGATTATCATGTTATGGATCGTTATAAACTAGGGGTGGAAGCGGTACGGGTTTTTACCGTACCGTACCGTTTTGGTCCGAAAAAAAATGGTTTTGGTTTCATATATTAAAATACCAGAAATCAGTCTTATCGAAACCGAAATTACCGCAAAAAAGTTGGTTGGTTTTGGTTTTAATATTTAAAAACCGATTTCCCGAAATTACCGTACCGAATTTACTGAAACCAGAAAAAACCGTACCGAAATTACCATACCGTACCGAAACCAGAAAAAATCGTACCGAAATTATCGTACCGTACCAAATTTACCAAAATTACCGTACCGAATTTACCAAAAGCAGAAAAAAGCTGGTTTTGGTTGTTTGGGACTTTTAGTGTTGTTTATCGAAACCAGAAAAAATCGAAACCAGAAAAAACCAAAATTTATCGAAACCAGAAAAAACCAGAAGAAACCAGAATTTATCGAAACCAGAAAAAAATCGAAATTACCGAAAAAACTGAAATACCAGCCGGTTTGGTTTTGGTATTGATTTTGGTGTACCGGGCGGTAAACTGGTACGGTTTGGTTTTTACCATCTAGAGTTTGGTTTTGGTATTGGTATTTACTATTTACCGACCAAACCGTACCGTTTACACCCATATTATAAACTGTGGTTGTGATTCGTGTATTGTTTAAACAATTGAATTATGTGTAATCATGTGTATAAAGAAAGGATTTATGATAATTTTATGTTAATTGGATTTATTTGCATGAAGAAGATGAACTATTGCTTGTATGTTAAGATATTGATATTAAGCCCTTAATTGATTAAGAATCATGTTTATAATTGTTGAAAACTTGTTATATACATTAGATTGTGACTTTAATGTGTGAAAATTTGGGTTTTAGTTGTTGTAGGAACCCTAAGTTGAGTTTAGATATTTTTGGGGCCGCCGTGAATGTACAATTGGGCGAAGCACAACATTCAGATCATGTTGGATCCACTCGATCCTTGTAGAGATTCAACGGGTTGATTTTTTATGGATTTTTTAGTTTGGTTTGGGATGATTAATTGTGTGTTGGTATATATATATGTGTATGTACATACAAGAGGTGGTTTTATATAGGTTCGAGTGTAACAACCTATAATAAGGAATATAATTCATTTCGGGGAATTGAACGAACTTCAGGTATATTATTGTATATTATATCCTTTGTGAAATCATATCATGTATATGTATGTAGTATACACAGTGGGGCTTAGACACTAGGAGGGGCCACACAGTTTAGGTCAGGTAGTTTAAGTGCAATTAGTTGCATTGGGGGGTTATACCGAAAGCTTCGGTTAGTATATATAAATTCATATATATATATATATATATTATATATATATATATATATTATATATATATATATATATATATATATGTGTGTGTGTGTGTGTGTGTGTGTGTGTGTGTGTGTATTTGTGGGTGGGAATATGGTTAGTCTAGGAGTTAAGTCTCGATTGTATATATGTATATACGTGGGGGTGGGTACATATATATAGTTGGATATTTATTAGATTATGGAAATTATTCACAGTTTTATATATATGAACATGCATATACATGTTGATATTTAGTCCAGTTATAAGGACAGTGTGAGAATGTTAAACACCTATGCATCGAGATGGTGGGCAGTTTAACATATATTGGATATTGTGTATTTTGATAGTTATGGTTAATTGGTATAGTTATTATGTATGCATATTGGTATACTTGAGAATCGGTAATCGCTATGAGGCTAATTTGCAATTACATTGGTTTATGTAAAACGTGATTATTGGAGGTGTAACTAACTAGTAAAATGTTAGAATACACCGGGATTGGGTTAATCATAATAAGTAACAAATGGATAGCAACGTGTGTGTGGCCATCCCGAGGTCGGGAGTCGGGGTCTCCGGAGGTAGATCCCTCATTCCTTCCCACTCTTTTTTTGACGTGCACGCAGGATTGCGTCCTTTATCAGGGCACTTAGCCATCATCGATGTGAGGTGATATGTAGACACAGAGTTGCCAGCTTATTTTGCACAAAATAGGCAAAAGAAAAGTTTCCACCTCGAGAGAACGGCCTCAAGGACAATAATAATGCTTGCGAAACCAAGTAGTTTAAAGGTCCGGGGACTAAGTTACAGAATGGGAATGGGAAGGTGTTAGGCATCCATCCCACCCTCTCAGTGTCTTATGGGCATGTGTAAATTATCCTGTAGAACTCTGTGATGTGTGTGCTTCTGTGCATAATATAAATAGAGGGAAAAATCGCATAACTCGCATCATAGAAAAAGGCGGAGCAAGGTCATCCTTAGGAGTGTTTCCTAAATAGTAATTAAAAAATATGATGTAAGTGTTTGTCGATTCACAAGTCATTATGAAATAACGATCGAATATTGGACAAGACACAAGTAAACAAGCATATAGTATGTATATATCACGAATATACAATGAGAATAAAATAACAAATATATGAGGGAGGACTTGAGTCGAGGGAATTACCCAAGACGCCTACATAGCCTAGGAGCGTCAAAGTCCACATAGTTCCAAAAAAATATGGGGTGGGATTGAACCCATAAATCAAATCAGTATGTGGGTGTATAAAAAAAGGTATTTTAGTGTGAGAAGGTGTGATGAGAAATCCCCTTTTGGAATTTATGAGTGAACTCTCTTTTTCTTATTTTTGAGTTTTTCTATGAAAATAGCGCATGTGCGAATATTAATAGTAAAAATTTCAGAATCAAAATATGGGATGTAATGAAGTAAAGTACTAAAGCGAAAATGAAGTAACTAATGCAAAATAAAGAGAATTTAAACACAAAGAGAAAGAAATTGACCTCCTTATGAAGACTTGAAGTAGATATTGATTGTAGATGCGTTGATCTCAAGGTGAAGTAATGGTAGTTTTAGGAGGTGGTTGGGAATTTATTCAAAAAATTATGAAAATGATGGAAGGAATGTAGGATATGGGCTTTTTAGGAAAGAACAACTCTGAATTAGAGGGAATTCTCTCTAAATTTCTTAGAGGGATGTTTAGAGGTTCTGAGGTGTGCCTTTAAAAGCGAGGTCAATGCCTATATATATAGGGCAACATCGATAATAATCGACATGGTTCTATACCTGCCAATTGGCATAGAACCGTACACACGTTGCCAATAGGTAGGATCCTAGGTTTACCAATTGGCAATCTGAGGCAAGTTTGTCAGAAAATTGACCATAAAATATGAATCATAACTCAGAATCATACACGGGATGAATCGTTGGAAAGGGTATTCAGATCCCTTTAAGAATAAATTAAGCCATTCCTGAGTTTGAGAGTTGATTTAGGTCAAACGGGGCCCGAAAGTGCTTTCTGGTCATTAGATATGAAAGTCCTAGATGAAAATGGAAGTAAGGCTGATTCATGCACAGAATGGACCATTAAAAAGGGTATTCAGTTCCCTTCGAAGATTCTTTCAGTATCGTTTGGTTCGAAGAGTTAACCTTGGTCAAATGGGGCCTGAAAGCGCTCGGTGACCATTCAGAGTACATTGTGTCATTTGTCTGTACCGTAAGGTTGATTTACGCATGGAAATGATCGTTGGAAGGGGCATTCAGAGCCCTTCAAAGATTCATTAAGTATCATCTGATTAAAAGAGTTAACAGGAGTCAAACGAATCCCGGGAGTGACCGGTGGCCTCCGAGTTCGTTTTTGGGGTAAAATGGATTATTCGTCCAAACTGTGAGGCTGATTCATGCAGGGGTTAGATCATTAGAAAGGGTATTTATATCCCTTCAAATATTCATTGAGACTCCTCTCAGGAGAGGAAGTTAATTGGGGTAAAAACGGGCCCTGGAGCGCCTGATGGCCTCCAGATTAATTTTTTATAGTAAAACGGACTATTCATCTTAATCATAAGGCCGATTCATGCACGGGACGGACTGCTGGAAAGTGGATTCAGAGCCCTTTTGAAGATTCATTGAGCTTTCGCTCAGATGAGAATGTTTACCAGAGTCACACGGGGCTTGGGAGCATCCGGTGGCCTATGTATTGGTACTTGGAGTATGACCCAGGGTTTGCGTTGGATGAGTGTTCTTGGCGAGGGGGGTACCTAGGATGGGGTTTCTACAGTGTGGCTTGGTATATCCATAGCGATGGATTTTATTATAGTAGTGATACTCTTGGTATCGATCTATATATGGGGATAGAGTTGGGCTATCGCTCGACCATTGGAAGGTTGTGTTTTAGATTTATCTGTTGGGATGATAGATGGTATGAGTTGAGTGAATACTTCCAATTATGGACTATCAATTTGAAAGTGGATGTTATGAGTTGGGTTAATACTCTTTGTTGCGATCTGTTCAGGATGGCTGATTTGCCTCACCGACGTGCTATATGTATATTTATGGGAGTATACATATAATGGATTTTGGGGTATTTGATTAAGGAGTATCGTTCCATTATATCAGACGAATGAGCCAATTAGACATAAGTGTATTAAGGGGAGTCCTTGTTTAGATTTCGATTTTATGACATCCCAAACATGAAGTATAGTTTGGCGAGGAATTAGGAGATACTGGGTGTGAGGCCCTTATGACTTACATTTTATAATTGTATGATTTTTACGGATATCCACCTAAATTAGAGTTAAGCCAAATTGTATCGGGGGGAGCGAGTCCATGTTTGTACCGAACACGGACCACTTGAAAACTGAATAGGATCGAGACCGATTATTCCAATCCGGTCTGGGTCCATAATTTTCTAGGACCGATTAGTGGGGTCCGATCCAAAAAATACCTCAAAATCGGACCGGACTGAACGGCGAACACCCCTTATTACTATTATTATACATGGGAAATAAGACTGAGCAGTTAGATTTGGATTAAACATTCAGAGTTGCAGATTATCGAAGATCCAGTTGTTCATCCATAGAGTAGGATTTATTTCATTTCGGTTGTGTAACTAGTAGTTTTGTATTCTGGAGTTCCATTTAAATTTCAGTTGGAGACCTTCATATTTTGAAAACTCGTATTTATGGATTCAATTTTTATTGGATATTTATTTTTATTGTGTTCAATTCAGTTATTATATTGTTATTATTATTCTTATGTTGTGGATGGTTTTTATTTACTGTCATTTTTATTTATCATTGATGCTAAGAAAGATATAAATTGCATCAGGCCTGGCTTGAAGGGAGGCGGGAGAGGTGACCGCCTCGGCCCCCTGAATTTAGATCAATTTTAGAACCCCCCCCCCCCCCCCCCAATTATTTTAAACACTAGTTTTATATACATGTACATTAAATCAGTGTAAGTATCTAAGCAAGAGTGTTAGTAGCCAAAATGTTCATATAAACTTTTTAAGAATCATAAGGTCCCTTATTCAATCCCAATAGACTACATTATTTATTTCATTTTGAATAAAAGAGGGCACTTTTAGTCCAATTGTGCGGATAATTAGACAACTAACCATAAAGTTATTTTTATAACCTACTTTAAATTCCAAAGGCTTTGGAAATTTTAATTTCTAGATTTACTTTTGATTACTATTTTTCAAAGTAGTTAATTTAATATACATTTTCTCTGTTAATTTATAATAGATTAGCCCGAATTTCAAATCAACCCCCCCCCTCCCCCCCCCCCCCCCCCCCCCCCCCCCACACACACACACACAAATAATATATTTTCTTCTCTTTATCCTAATCCTAATTAACACATTTGTTGTTTATATAGAAATTTTCAATTAAAATTCAGCGCGCACTTACATTTTAGGATTTTGTTATGATATTATAATAATAAATATTTATATTTTATACTAAACAGTAAAAAAATCAAGAAGCTTCATTTTGAGTCTTCGACTCGGGCTCCCATATTCTCGGCGTCGGCCCTGAATTAAATAGCACTCCCTGTGTTCACCGTACAACCCGATCAACTTGGCATGAAAAATAGGGGTGTTACATGTTAATGGTTTAGGTGTTAGTTTACAGATGGGTAGTAGGCGAAGGACAAGGAGTCGGGGAACGTGAGTTGTGGACAGCTAACAAACATGGGACAAAAGATGCGCTGATCTCAAGGTGAAGTGATGGTAGTATGAAAATCATGGAAGGAATGTGGGAAATGGGCTTTTTAGGAAAGAACATCTCTAAATTAGAGGGAATTCTTTCTAAATTTCTTAGAGGAATGTTCAGAGGTTCTGAGGTGTGTCTTTCAAAGCGAGGTCATGGCCTATATTTATAGGGCGACAGCGGTGATAATCGGCATGGTCCTATACCTGCCTATTGGCATAGAACCCTAGACACGTTGTCGATAGGTAGGATCCTGGGTTTGCTAATTGCCAATATGAGGCAAGTTTGATGGAAAAATGACCATAAAATGCAAATCATAAGTCAGAATCGTACACGGGATGAACCTTTGGAAAGGGTATTCAGATCCGTTTAAGAATAAATTAGTCCATTCTTGAGTTCGAGAGTTGATTTAGGTCAAAAGGGGTCCGAAAGTACTTGCTGGTCATTAGACATGAAAGTCCTAGAGGAAAATTGAACTAAGGTCGATTCATGCACGGAATGGAATATTCGAAAGGGTATTTAATTCCCTTCGAAGATTCTTTCAGCTTCATTTCGTTCAGAGAGTTAACCTTGGTCAAATGGGGCCAGAAAGCGCTCGGTGACCATTCAAAGTACATTGTGTCGTTTGTCTATACCGTAAGGTTGATTTATGCATGGGACTGATCATTGGAAGGGGAATTCAGAGCCCTTCGAAGATTCAATCAGTCTCATCTGATTAAAAGAGTTAACAGGAGTCAAATGAATCACGGGAGTGACCTGTGGCCTTTGAGTTGGTTTATGGGATAAAATGGATTGTTCGTCCAAAATGTAAGTCTAATTCATGCACGGGTTAGATCATTAGAAAGGGTATTTATATCCCTTCAGATATTCATTGAGATTCCTCTCAGGAGAGGAAGTTAATTGGGGTAAAAAGGGGCCCAGGAGCGCCCAATGGCCTCCAGATTAATTTTTTATAGTAAAACGGACTATTTATCCGAACCGTAAGGCCGATTCGAGCACGGGGAAGACTGCTAAAAAGTGGATTCAGAGCTCTTTTGAAGATTCATTGAGCTTTTGCTCAGGTGAGAAAGTTTACCAGAGTCACACGGGGCTCGGGAGCGTCCGGTGGCCTTTATATTGGTACTCGGAGTATGACCTAGGGTTTGCATTGGATGAGTGAGTGCTAGGGACCTAAGGAGTTTCTTGGGGAGGGGGGTACCTGGGATGGGGTTTCTAAAGTGTCTCTTGGTATATCCTTTGCGATGGATTTTATTATAGTAGTGATACTATTTGTATCGATCTATATATGGGGACAGAGTTGGGATATCGCTCGACCATTGGAAGGTTGTGTTTTAGATTGATCTGTTGGGATGATAGATGGTATGAGTTGAGTGAATATTTCTAATTATGGACTATCAATTTGAAAATGGATGTTATGAGTTGGGTTAATACACTTTGTTGCGGTCAGTTCAGGATGGTTGATTTGCCTCACCGACGTGATATATGTATATTTATGGGAGTATACATATAATGGATTTTGGGGTATTTGCTTAGGGAGTATCGTACCATTATCTCAGACGAACGATACAATTTGACATAAGTGTATTAAGGGGGGTCCTTGTTTAGATTTCGATTTTGAGACATCCCACACATGAAGTATTATTTGGCCAGGAATTAGGGGACAATGGGCGTGGGGTCCTTCTTACTTACCATTTATTATTGTTTGATTTTTACGGATATCCACAAAAATTATAGCTAAGCCAAATTATATCGGGCGGAGCGAGTCCATGTTTGGACTGAACACGGACCACTTGAAAACCAAATAGGACCGAGACCGATTATTCCGGTCCGATCTTGGCCCATACTTTTCTAGGACTGATTAGTGCGGTCCGATCCCAAAAATACCACAAAATCGGACCGGACTGAACCGCGAACACACCTTATTATTATTATTATTATTGTTATTGTTATTATTATTATTATTATTATTATTATTATTATTATACATGGGAAATAAGACTGAGCAGTTGGAGTTGGATTAAACATTCAGACTTGCAGATTATCGAAGATCCAGTTGTTCATCCATAGTGTAGGATTTGATTTCATTTCGATTGTGTAACTAGTAGTTCTGTATTCTGGAGTTCCATTAAAATTTCAGTTGGAGACCTTTGTATTTTGAAAACTCATATTTGTGGATTCAATTTTTATTGGATATTTATTTTTATTATGTTCAATCAAGTTATTATATTGTTATTATTATTATTATGTTGTGGATGGTTTTTATTTACTGTCATTTTTATTTATCATGGATGCTATGCATCAGGCCTGGCTAGAAGGGAGGCGAGAGAGGTGATCGCCTCGTCCCCCTAAATTTAGATCAATTTTAGAACCCCCCCTGATTAATTTAAACACTAGTTTTATATATGTGTACATTAAATCAGTGTAAGTATCTAAGCAACAGTGTTAGTAGCCGAAATGGTCACATAAACTTTTTAAGAAGCATAAGGTTCCTTATTCAATCCGAATAGACTACACTAGTTATTTCATTTTGAATAAAATATGGCACTTTACTCCAATTGTGCGGATAATTAGACAACTAACCATAAAATTATTTTTATAACTTACTTTATATTCCAAAGGCAATGGAAATTTTAATTTCTAGATTTACTTTTGATTACTATTTTTCAAAGTAGTTAATTTAATATACATTTTCTTTGTTAAGTTATAATAAATTAGTCTAAATTTCAAATCAACCCCCCCCCCCCCCCCCACACCCACACACAGAAATAATATATTTTCTTCTCTTTATCCTAATCCTAATTAACACATTTGTTGTTTATATAGAAATTCTCAATTAAAATTCAGCGCGTAATTACATTTTAGGATTCTATTATGATATTATGATAATAAATATTTATATTTTATACTAAATAGTAAAACACAATCAAGAAGCTTCATTTTGAGTCTTCGCCTCGGGCTCCCATATTCTCGGGGTTGACCCTGAATTATATAGCACTCCCTGTGTTCACCGTACAACCTGATCAATTCGGCTTGAAAAATAGGGGGTGTTACATGTTAATGGTTTAGGTGTTAGTTTGCATATGGGTAGTAGGCGAAGGACAAGGAGAGGAGGCACGTGAGCTGTGAACCGCTAACAAACATAGGACAAAAGATGCGCTGATCTCAAGGTGAAGTGATGGTAGTTTGAGTAGGTGGGTGGGAATTTACTCAAAAAAGTATGAAAATGATGGAAGGAATGTGGGATATGGGCTTTTTAGGAAAGAACAACTCTGAATTAGAGGGAATTCTCTCTAAATTGCTCAGAGGGATGTTCAGAGGTTATGAGGTGTGTCTTTCAAAGAGAAGTCATGGCCAAATTTATAGGGTGACAGCAGTGATAATCGGCATGGTCCTATATCTTCCTATTGGCATAGAACCCTAGACACGTTGTCGATAGGTAAGATTTTGGGATTGCCAATTGGCAATCTGAGGCAAGTTTGTCGGAAAAATGACCATAAAATGCGAATCATAAGTCAGAATCATACACGGGATGAACCGTTGGAAAGGGTATTCAGATCCCTTTAAGAATAAATTAATCCATTCTTGAGTTCGAGAGTTGATTTAGGTCAAACGGGGCTTGAAAGTTCTTTCTGGTCATTAGAAATGAAAGTCCGAGAGGAAAACGGAAGTATGGTTGATTCATGCACGGAATGGACCATTTGAAAGGGTATTTAGTTACCTTCGAAGATTCTTTCCGCTTTGTTTGGTTCGGAGAGTTAACCTTGGTCAAATGGGGCATGAAAGCGCTCGGTGACCATTCAGAGTACATTGTGTCGTTTGTTCGTATCATAAGGTTGATTTATGCATGGGAATGATCGTTGGAAGGGGCATTAAGATCCCTTCGAAGATTCATTCAGTCTGATCTGATTTAAAGAGTTAACATGAGTCAAACGAGTCCTGGGAGTGACTGGTGGCCTCCGGGTTGGTTTTTGGGGTAAAATGGATTGTTCGTCCAAACTGTGAGGTTGATTCATGCATGGGTTAGATCGTTAGAAAGGTTATTTATATCCCTTCAGATATTCATTGAGATTCCTCTCGGGAGAGGAAGTTAATTGTGGAAAAAACGGGCCCAGGAGAGCCCGATGACCTCCAGATTATTTTTATAGTAAAATGGACTATTCATCCAAAATGTAAGGCCGATTCGTGCACGGGGCAGACTGCTGGAAAGTGGATTCAGAGCCCCTTTGAATATTCATTGAGATTTTTCTCAGATGAGAAAGTTTACCAGAGTCAAACGAGGCTCGGGAGCATCCGGTGGCCTCTATATTGGTACTCGAACTATGACCCAGGTTTTGTGTTGGATGAGTGAGTGCTAGGGACCTAAGGAGTTTCTTTGTGAGGGGGGTACCTAGGATGGGGTTTCTAAAGTGTGGCTTGGTATATCCTTAGCGATAGATTTTATTATAGTAGTGATACTCTTTGTATCGATCTATATATGGGGACAGAGTTGGGCTATCGCTCGACCGTTAGAAGGTTGTGTTTTAGATTCATCTGTTGGGATGATAGATGGTATGAGTTGAGTGAATACTTCTAATTATGGACTATCAATTTGATAATGGATGTTATGAGTTGGGTTAATACTCTTTGTTGCGGTTGGTTCAGAATGGTTGATTGGCCTCACCGACGTGCTATATGTATATTTATGGGAGTATACATATAATGGATTTTGGGGTATTTTCTTAGGGAGTATCCTACCATTATCTCAGATGAACGAGCCAATTATACATAAGTGTATTAATGGGGTCCTTGTTTAGATTTTGATTTTGAGACATCCCACACATGAAGTATAGTTTGGCCAGGAATTAGGAGACACTGGGTGTGAGGTCCTTATGACTTACCTTTTATAATTGTTTGATTTTTACGGATATCCACATAATTAGAGCTAAGCCAAATTGTATCGGGGGGAGCGATTCCATGTTTGGAAAGAACACGGACCACTTGAAATCGAATAGGACCGAGCCCGATTATTCCGATTCGGTCTTGGTCCATAATTTTCTAGGACCGATTAGTGCGGTCCGGTCCCCAAAATACTTCAAAATCGGATCGGACTGAACCCACGAACACCCCTTATTATTGTTATTGTTATTATTATTATTATACATGGGAAATAAGACTGAGCAAGTAGAGTTGGATTAAACATTCAGAGTTGCAGATTATCGAAGATCCTGTTCTTCATCCATAGTGTAGGATTTGATTTCATTTCGGTTGTGTAACTAGTAGTTATGTATTCTCGAGTTCCATTTAAATTTCAGTTGGAGACCTTCTTATTATGAAAACTCGTATTTGTGGATTCAATTTTTATTGGATATTTATTTTTATTATGTTGAATTCAGTTATTATATTGTTATTATTATTCTTATGTTGTCGATGGTTTTTATTTACAGTCATTTTTGTTTATCATTGATGCTAAGAAAGATATAAATTGCATCACGCCTGGCTTGAAGGTAGGCGAGAGAGGTGACCGCCTCGGCCCCCTGAATTTAGATCAATTTTAGAACCCCCCCCCCCCCCCGATTATTTTAAACACTAGTTTTATAAACATGTACATTAAATCAGTGTAAGTATCTAAGCAACAGTGTTAGTAGCCGAAATGGTCACAAAAACTTTTTAAGAAGCATAAGGTCCCTTATCCAATCCCAATAGACTACATTATTTATTTCATTTTGATTAAAATACGGCACTTTTAATCCAATTGTGCGGAAAATTAGACAACTAACCATAAAGTTATTTTTATAACCTAGTTTAGATTCCAAAGGCATTGGAAATTTTGATTTATTGATTTACTTTTGATTACTATTTTTCAAAGTAGTTAATTTAATATACATTTCTTTGTTTAATTTATAATAAATTAGTCTAAATTTCAAAATCAACCCCCCCCCCCCCCCCCCCACACACACACACAGAGAGAGAGAAATAATATATTTCTTCTCTTTATCCTAATCCTAATTAACACATTTGTTGTTTATATAGAAATTTTTATTCAAATTCAGTGAGCACTTACATTTTAGGATTCTATTATGATATTATGATAATAAATAATTATATTTTATACTAAATAGTAAAAAAAATCAAGAAGCTTCATTTTGAGTCTTCGCCTCAGGCTCCCATATTCTTGGGGTCGACCCTGAATTAAATAGCATTCCCTATTTCACCGTACAACCTGATCAACTCGGCATGAAAAATAGGGGGTGTTACATGTTAATGGTTTAGGTGTTAGTTTGCAGATGGGTAGTTGGAGAAGGACAAGGAGGCGAGGCACGTGAGCTGTGGACAACTAACAAACATGGGATAAAAGATGCGTTGATCTCAAGGTGAAGTGATGGTAGTTTGAGGAGGTGGGTGGCAATTTACTTAAAAAAGTATGAAAATGATGGAAGGAATATGGGATATGGGATTTTTAGGAAAGAATAACTCTGAATTAGAGGGAATTCTCTCTAAATTGCTTAGAGGGATGTTCAGAGGTTCTCAGGTGTGTAGGTCATGGCCTATATTTATAGGATGACAGCGGTGATAATCAGCATGGTCCTATACCTGCCTATTGGCATAGAACCCTAGACATGTTGTCGATAGGTAGGAATCCTAGGTTTGCCAATTGGCAATCTGAGGCAAGTTTGTCGAAAAAATGACCATAAAATGCGAATCATAAGTCAGAATCGTACACCGGATGAACCGTTGGGAAGGGTATTCAGATCCCTTTAAGAATAAATTAAGCCATTCTTGAGTTCCAGAGTTAATTTAGGTCAAACGGAGCCCGAAAGTGCTTGTTGGTCATTAGACATGAAAGTCCTAAAGGAAAATGGAAGTAAGGCTAATTCATGCATGGAATGGACCATTCGAAAGGGTATTCAGTTCCCTTTAAAGATTATTTCTGCTTCGTTTGGTTCGGAGAGTTAACCTTGGTCAAATGGGGCCTGAAAGCACTCGGTGACCATTAAGAGTACATTGTGTCGTTTGTCTGTACCGTAAGGTTGATTTACACATGGGACTGATCATTGGAAGGGGAATTCAGAGCCCTTCGAAGATTCATTCACTCTCATCTGATTAAAAGAGTTAACATGAGTCAAACGAATCCTGAGAGTGACTGGTGGCCTCCGGGTTGGTTTTTGGGGTAAAATGGATTGTTCGTCCAAACTGTGAGGTTGATTCATGTACGGGTTAGATAGTTATAAAGGGTATTTATATCCCTTCAGATATTCATTGAGATTCCTCTCAGGAGAGGAAGTTAATTGGGGTAAAAATGGGCCCAGGAGCGCCTGATGGCCTCCAGATTAATTTTTTATAGTAAAACGGACTATTCATCTTAATCGTAAGGCCGATTCGTGCACGGGATGATCTCTTGGAAAGTGGATTCAGAGCCCTTTTGAAGATTCATTGAGCTTTTGCTCAGATGAGAATGTTTACCAGAGTCACACGGGGCTCGAGAGCATCCGGTGGCCTCTGTATTGGTACTTGGTGTATGTCCCAGGGTTTTCGTTGGATGAGTGAGTGCTAGGGACCTAAGGAGGTTCTTGGCGGGGGGGGGGGGGGGGGGGGGGGGTACTAGGATGGGGTTTCTACAGTGTGGCTTGGTATATTCGTAGCGATGGATTTTATTATAGTAGTGATACTCTTTTTATCGTTCTATATATGGGGATAGAGTTAGGCTATCGCTCGACCATTGGAAGGTGGTGTTTTAGATTTATCTGTTGGGATGACAGATGGGATGAATTGAGTGAATACTTCTAATTATGGACTATCAATTTGAAAATGGATGTTATGAGTTGGGTTAATACTCTTTGTTGCGGTCGGTTCATATGGTTGATTTGCCTCACCGAAGTGCTATATGTATATTTATGGGAGTATACATATAATGGATTTTGGGGTATTTGCTTAGGGAGTATCGTACCATTATCTCAGATGAACGAGCCAATTAGACATAAGTGTATTAAGGGGGTCCTTGTTTAGATTTCAATTTTGAGACATCCCACTCATGAAGTACAGTTTGGCCAGGAATTAGAGACACTGGGTGTGAGGTACTTTTGACTTACCTTTATAATTATTTGATTTTTTACGGATATCCACATAAATTATAGCTAAGCCAAATTGTATCAGGGGGAGAGAGTCCATGTTTGGACCGAACACGGACCGCTTGAAAACCGAATAGGACTGAGACTCATTATTCCGGTCCGATCTTGGTCCATAATTTTCTAGGACCGTTTAGTGCGGTCTGATCCCAAAAATACCTCAAAATCGGACCGGACTGAACTGCGAACACCCCTTATGATGATGATGATGATGATGATGATGATGATGATGATGATGATGATGATGATGATTATTTGATTATGATTATGATTATGATTATACATGGGAAATAAAACTAAGCAGTTAGAGTTGGATTAAACATTCAGAGTTGCAGATTACCGAAGATCCAGTTCATCATCCATAGTGTAGGATTTGATTTCATTTGGGTTGTGTAACTAATAGTTCTGTATTCTGGAGTTCCATTTAAATTTCAGTTGGAGACCTTTGTATTTTAAAAACTCGTATTTGTGGATTCAATTTTTATTGGATATTTATTTTTATTTTGTTAAATTCATTTATTATATTGTTATTATTATTCTTATATTGTGGATGGTTTTTATTTATTATCATTTTTATTTATCATTGATGCTAAGAAATATATAAATTGCATCAGGCCTGGCCTGAAGAGAGGCGAGAGAGGTGACTGCCTTGGCACCCTGAATTTAGATCAATTTTTTAACCCCCTGATTATTTTAAACACTAGTTTTATATACATGTACATTAAATCTGTGTAAGTATCTAAGGAAGAGTGTTAGTAGCCGAAATGGTCACATAAACTTTTTATGAAGCATAAGGTCCCTTATCCAATCCCAATAGACTACATTATTTATTTCATTTTGAATAAAACAGGGCACTTTTAGTCCAATTGTGCGGATAATTAGACAACTAACCATAAAGTTATTTTTATAACCTAGTTTAGATTCCAAAGGCTTTGGAAATTTTAATTTCTAGATTTACTTTTGATTACTATTTTTCAAAGTAGTTAATTTAATATACATTTTCTCTGTTAATTTATAATAGATTAGCCCGAATTTCAAATCAACCCCCCCCCCCCCACACACACACACACACACAAAAATAATATATTTTCTTCTCTTTATCCTAATCCTAATTAACACATTTGTTGTTTATGTAGAAATTTTCAATTAAAATTCATCGCGCACTTACATTTTAGGATTCTATTATGATATTATGATAATAAATATTTATATTTTATACTAAATAGTAAAACAAAATCAAGAAGCTTCATTTTGAGTCTTCGCCTCGGGCTCCCATAATCTCAAGGTCGACCCTGAATTAAATAGCATTCCCTGTGTTCACCGTACAACCTGATCAACTCGGCATGAAAAATGGGGGGTACATGTTAATGGTTTCGGTGTTGGTTTGCCGATGCGTAGTAGGCGAAGGATAAGGAGACGAGGCACGTGAGCTGTGGACGGCTAACACACATGGGACAAAAGGGTGTTGCGAGTGGTAGGGGATTTGATAGTCGTGTAGAAAGAGAGATAACATATTTGTGATACCCCGTAGTTATATATATATATATATATATATATATATATATATATATATATATTATTGGATATTCAAATTTTGCGGGTGACACATAATTTAAATTATGAAATTATGAGAAATTAAATAAAAATTAATTTAGAGTGGAATGAATTAATATTTATGTGACTATATATTTACTAGTGTGCTAGCGTAAATAAAATTGAATTAAGTTGTAAGTGAGTAAAAGTGACGGAATTTAATGGTATCTCAACCGGGACATGTATAATTAAATTAAAATAGTTTGAGATGGGGATTATAATTAAGTCACTTGGATGACGATTTACAGTACACGGTTTATCCGAAATGGGCCAAAATAGTCAAAATTGATTATATAAGGGCATATGTAAAGTCAAAAATGGAATTTACACTTATAAAATGAAGGACTTGGGTTTAAGGAAATGTAATTTCACAAATTCAAAAGTTTAGAAGAGTTATATAAAGTGTAAGTGCAAAAAATCTCACTCGTCGGGGGGTGCCAATTCATCACGATACAAGTATAAAAATAAATTCGAGAGAGACAAGGATTTACGTGGTTCGACCATGAATGACCTACGTCCATGGGGCTGCTGGTGTGTTTCATTAGAATGATCAGAGAGTTTTACATGAGAGTGTTTCTCTAACTTCTAATCCCCCTTTCACAATGAGGGGTGTCCCCTTTATATAGAGTTAGGGGTTACATTAGGGTTACAAATATGGATGAGTCCTATCTTCGTGGAGTTTAATTCCAATCAGATACTGCTCCTCAGTCTTCTAGTTTATCCAGGACTCTAGTCGTCCCTATCTTGTTGGAGCGTCTGTTGCTCGCCATCTTAATCGGGATGCTCGCCATGTGTCATGCTATTATATAGGCATATTTATTGCCCCCACAATAGCCCCACAAGTCTCAGTTCAGCTGAGTTGATTCTAAGATGAGCTGGGAGCTGGTCCATAATCTTTTTAAACGTATGCAGTTGTCGATGTGAACTGGACTGGCGTTCTTTGAGCTGTCGTTCAACTTTTAAGTCTTCTTTGATTGATTTTCTCACCGTCATAGGTTTTTAGATGAATGCTTAGCTTGAGTTGAGAGACTTTCAATTGATATGGGAACCGGACTCGAGAGTGTCGAGCTGCCTACGTACCCTCTTGGGATCAGGTCGAACGTAGTTCATTATTTTGTTTTATTGCATGGCCAAATTTGTGAGGCTGACCACAGGCCTGTTCAGAATTCGTTTGCTGAGTCTTTCTCGAGCGTGCATCAAGTTTAGGGCATCTCCTTGTATTTTGATCTTGTATAATCCGTTTGTTGAAGTCGATCGGAAGCCTATGCGTCGAGCTTTGCTCGAGCATATACCTAGTAGGGGTAAGACCCTGCATTAGGTTTTTCATATGGTCCAATTGGAGAGGCCAACCAGAAGCCTATGCGTCGAGCCTTGCTCGAGCATATACCTAGTAGGGGTAATATCCTGCATTAGGTTTTTCATATGGTCTAATTGGAAAGGCCGACCAGAAGCCTATGCGTCGAGCCTTGCTCGAGCATGTACCTAGTAGGGGTAAGATCTTGCATCAGGTTTTTCATATGGTCCAATTGGAGAGGCCGACCAGAAGCCTATGCATCGAGCCTTGCTCGAGCATGTACCTAGTAGGGGTAAGACCCTGCATTAGGTTTTTCATATGGTCCAATTGGAGAGGCTGACCAGAAGCCTATGCCTCGAGCCTTGCTCGAGCATGTACCTAGTAGGGGTAAGACCCTGCATTAGATTTTTCATATGGTCCAATTGGAGAGGCTGATCAGAAGCCTATGCATCGAGCCTTGCTCGAGCATGTACCTAGTAGGGGTAAGCCTCTGCATTAGGTTTTTCATATGGTCCAATTATAGAGGCCGACCAGAAGCCTATGCGTCGAGCCTTGCTCGAGCATGTACCTAGTAGGGGTAAGACCCTGCATTAGGTTTTTCATATGGTCCAATTGTATAGACTAACCAGAAGCCTATGCGTCGAGCCTTGCGCGAGCATGTACCTAATAGGGGTAAAACCCTGTATTAAGTTTTTCATATGGTCCAATTGGAGAGGCCGACCAGAAGCCTATGCGTCGAGACTTGCTCGAGCATGTACCTAGTAGGGGTAAGACCCTGCATTAGGTTTTTCAGCAGGTGATAAGTAATCGGTATGCTTATCGCACTTAGGTTTTTCCCACAAGTCAATGTAATACTAATTACGTTTGCATTTTTCCATTTTCTAATGCCTCGCATGTAAATATCCGCCTATTTTACCTTTTAGCTTGTATCATCACACTTCCTTGGGCCTAAAAGGCAATGGCAAAAATGCACCTAGTTTAAGGGCCATCCACCCGTTTAGGATTTTAACCGACCAACATAGTTGGCGACCAACCTGTGTTAGCTTTTTGTCTAGGGATCCCCCGTAGGGCTTTTATTGTTGCCGAGGCAACTCGTGAGGCCATTTGTGTTTGGAGATAACAAAGTCATGTGAACTTACTTAATTTAATGCAAACAAGCAAGAAGGATGTTGTAATTAAATCAAGCTTAGTCTTGATCGTTATTTGAAAAACTAATTCTGGTGTTAACCATGTTGCCATCCATCCAGGGTTAACCTCTTCTATTTTGCTTTAAATGTTGTACTAAATCTATTCACGTGTCATCGTTGTCATGGAGCCCCCAACCGGACTATGAAGAGAAGATTGTTCGACCATCCATCGAGTTATTTGATATGTATAACCGAGATGATAAGTGTGCCCGATCATTCCTCGAGGCTTTTTTGTGTTGAAAAGTGTCACGTCGATCACTCGTCGAGCTGGATATAATTAAGGATCATCTTGTTCATATAGCTCCATGTAATGTATCGTTCCTCGGGGCGCACTTGTTCGTTGACCATGCATGGTGGTTCCGGGAGGCTATGGAAGACTCCATATAGCTCGTGCCCTTAAAGAAATTGATATGAGTTCAAAGTGTCCTTGTGTAGAAATGTGTTGATCTGAAATGGCATTCAAGAAACGTTGTTCCTCTGGAGTGGATATCTTAGTGTTGATGATGCGTTAATTCGTTGCTTGGTGATCGTCGATCACCATGGGCTATCTGACGATGTTGCTCGATACATTCAGGGTGGTCTAGTGTTGTTATCAACATGTTTTGCTCGTTGACTATGATTTTGCTGGATATGTGACTTCTTACAGGTTGGATTCATCCTTGTTGATAAATATAGTTGATCGTTGCTCTTCATGCTACTTTATGTGTTATTGGATCTTTGTTGTAAAAATTGCCCAACTTTTCATTCGACGAGGTTAAATTAAATAAGAACTGTATTGCCCAATTGTTTATTGGAGCTTCAGACGTGATCACATAATGTCAAGTATCCATCGAAGCTGAGGGTACGTCGAGGCAAAATTACAAAGGACCCAGTGGATGTTGCGAACGATCCATGCCCGAGCATCTGTCAGAGCATTAATAAGATAAATGATACCTAGATGCCTGTCGAGGCAAAAACTACAGAGGATCTGATAGTTATTGCGGGTGATCCATGCTCGAGCATCCGTCAAGGCAAAAAGGACCGAGCAAGTATTACGAATGATCCTGTAGTGTTAGTGAAAACTAACTTTCCAATAAATGCAATATCGATCATTAATCGACTGTGACAACCATCTGTTGGGATTGAATATAAGAATTATCCTGACCAACGATTTGTTGGGGACAAAATGCGACATGTGTGGCAAATATCTTCGGGAGTAAATAGGTAGAAATATTTTACTGATCATTTGCTGAGATGAACCTTGAATATGCCTGATCGTCCTTCATGTCAAGAATCATAGAGCCAGATAATTAATACTGAAATTGAAGAAATATCAACATCCGAGCATCCGTCGGTTATCACAAATAATGTTGCCTAAGAATTTTTTGGGTCCAAGGTGGTGTAACGTGCTCGACCATCTGTCAGAGCATTAACGAAATAAGTGGTGTCTGGGTTGTCTGCCAGGGCAAGGTTGTACATGTTCGAGTAGATATAGAGAGCGATCCGTGCTCGAGCATCTATTGATGCATTAATAACACTTCCAAGAGCTTAAGATTGTGGTCGAGCATTCGTCGAGACTGAATCTTGTACCTGTAGAAGTTAATACATTGCTCGACCATTTGTCGAGGCTAATTCAAATAGAATTTATCATGCAATATGATGTGCATCTGTTCGAGCATGTGTCGAGGAAAATATTCATAGTATTAAATGAATGACATGAATGATCCCATAACTTTTGTGATAAAATCTCACAAGGATGGCCGTGCCCGAGCATCCGTCGGGGCTATGCTAAGGATTAGTAAAGATATTACACCGACCATCCATTGGTATAACCAATAATAGCTAGACGACAATATTGAAAGTTAAATGACCGAATAAATCACATGAGTGCTCTGTAAGTGCGCCCCAATATTTATGTGGACAAAATAATTGTAATAAAGTCGAATGAAAGATGCAAAATTTATCAAATATATCCAGATGTATGACATAGGAGTTAATTTGGAATTTTTGCAAATAGCTCTAAAAAACACTTAATATTAAGTTGGTTTCAAAAAATTGTTTTCATAGAAATTTTGTGTAGTGGCAATTGTTTTTCTCATGTGAAGTATAAAGTGTAGATAGTGCCCTGCTAACAAATTTATGATGATAAAAATCATGAGCATAATTTGTGAGCAAATAAAATATTATGAGACGGAAATGAATAATGTACAAATAAATATGTGTATCCATCAAGTGGGGTTGTGCTAAATATAAGAATTATCCTGACCAGCTATCCACTGGGGATAAAATAAGACTTATGTAGTAGATGTCTTCGGGACTAAATATATAAAATTATTTTGCCGATCATCTGCCGAAATGAATCTTGAATGTGCCTGACCGTCCTTCAAGTTACGAATCATAGAATTCGAGCTTCAGTTGGAGTAATAATAATTTTACCGGAGCATTTCTTTGGTCTAAAGTGCTATAGTGTGCTCGACTATCCGTCGGAGAATTAACAAAATGAATGGTGCCTGGATAGTCCGTCGGGGCAAAGTTGTACAATACCGAGTAGATATAGCGAGCAATTCTTGCTCGAGCATCTGTCGAAACATCGATGAGATTTACAAGAATTTAAGACTGCTGCCGAGCATCCGTCGGGACTGAATCTTGTACCAATGGAAGTTAGTAAATTCCCCGACCATCTGTTGAGGCTAAATAAAAATAGAAGTTATCATGAAAATGATATGTTCAACAAAGTATATAAGATATGCATCCGCTCGGCCATTCCCAGAGGAAAAAATTCACAGTAGCGTATGAATGTAATAGATAATCCAATGATTTTTATGATAAAAATCCCACTGAGATAATCGCGCCCGAGCAACCGTCGGGGCTAAGCGAAATAACCAATATTGAAAATTATTTTATGATAAATTGTTGTAGCTGAACGATAATATTGAAAATTAAAATGTTCGAATAAATGACATGAGTGCTATATAAGTGCGCCCCACTTATTTATGTGAGCAAAATAATTTGTAATAAGGTCGCATAAAAAGTTCCAACAAAAATCGTTGTAACAATTGTAATTTAGTGGCATGGTCCCTTAAAAAAAAATTTAGAGAGAACCGAGTATTCCAAAAAATTAGTCAAATATGTCTCAAATTTAAGATGTAGATTTGATTTAGAAATTTTGCAGAATTATTTAAAGTCCAATAGTGAATACAAGTTTGGTTTCAAATTTTTATTTTCACAAGTTTTCTGTGAATTATGAAAGTATAGGGAGGTATACTAAAATTCTCTAAACTGTAAGTTGGGCCTTAATGAGGTTAAATAGATCTGGGAACCTAAGCCCCAGAGTCACTGGGTTCATGTTTACCCACACACACTGAGTGTGCTGAGCTGATGTTGCGCATGTCGCTGTTTATCACTGCTCGCCGACCAGCTGATGTGCTCATCCCAAAGAAATTTTCCTTTACGTTTTTCCTTTTGCTGCCGAACTGTGATGATGGTAGTCGCAAGGGTGTCGCTGATCAAGCATCCATCGGGGATGCTCGGCAATCATGGAAGATGTCTTCATCTTCACATAGATAGTTAGTACTTTATACGGGGCGATCTCGCCACTGATCGTCCTCACCGTCGATCAGTCGGTGCTCTGTTCGCTTAGCTTGCCCATGTGGTACTCTGTTCCTGTGTTTATCCTGAATATGTGGAATACTTCGTACAGTGGTCACAAATTTCTGGCAACGTTGCTGATATGTGTCCCCGCATGTTACTTCCAATTAGAAGCAAGAAATTTGTAGTTGCAGATTTTCGAAACCTTTGTGCCCAAGGCAAGTGGATTTTGTTTTTTATTTTGTCCCATGAGAAATGCTGCCTCCTAGCTCGTCGCTATGGCCAAATGGGTGCCAACCACGAAGAATGGTCTGGCAATGTAGCAGAGTAGTTGCCGACCACCAGGGATGGTCCGGTGATGTTGTTGATTCTCTCTTCGTAACACGGTGGTTACGTAGTGGTCGTCGATCATCAAGGGTGCTCTGATGTATTGTGTTCGTCGCATAGGAACGCCGACTAGCGGGGGGAGATGATTTGAGATGATTGACGATGGGGGTTACAGGTCGGAGAGTAATTGGAGTGGAGATTAGAGGATTTCCTGGTGCTCAATCGAACAGATGACTGTGCTTAATCAAAGTGCGTCGGTTCTACCCAGAGATAAATCCCCTCTTGGTGTTGTATGAATTTTTTCGAGGTCTTCTAACAAAGACCTGACATTGGATGGTTTGATCTCTCATCCTGTGTCCCAGAAATTGCAGATATGGGAGTCATCTAATTGCGTACATACCCAGACAGATCTCAAAAGAGTCCATATTCTTCAGGATGCATACAAAAATTCTTGAATATGAAACTCAAACTCAGTGTTATGCAGATTCATAAATGAGAATTTAACAAAAGATTTATGAACATAAACTCATGAGAATCATAATTGAACAAAAAGTTGCCTGCATACAATTTAATCATTTATATGTAAAGAAATAAAATCTTAGCTCTTCATGAGGTTTTATGCCTGTAAACCATTGCATCGCAACGTAAATCTTCATCTTGTCAACAAGAAGGAAAGACTTTTTGTGTCGTTCCCACAGACGGCGCCAATTGTAGGTGCACAAAATCTCACTCGTCAGGGGGTGCCAATTCATCACGATACAAGTATAAAAATAAATACGAGAGAGAAAAAGATTTACATGGTTCGACCATGAATGACCTATGTCCACGGGGTTGCTGGTGTGTTTCATTAGAATGATCAGAGAGTTTTACATGAGAGAGTTTCTCTAACTTCTAAGTCCCCTTTCACAATGGGGGGGAGGGGTGTCCCCTTTATATAGAGTTAGGGGTTACATTAGGGTTACAAATATGGATGAGTAACAAATATGGATGAGTCCTATCTTCGTGGAGTTTGATTCTAATCAGATACTGCTCCTCGGTCTTCTAGTTTATCCAGGACTATAGTCATCCCTATCTTGTTGGAGAATCTTTTGCTCGCCATCTTGACCGGGGTGCTCGCCACGTGTCATGATATTATGTAGGCATATTTATTTCCCCCACATAAATAATTAGAGAGAGAGTGAAGAGAATTGACATGAAAAATCAAGATTACGGGTGTGGATTGAAGAACATTTCAAGAACACTCTATCATTGAAGAAGATGGAGAAATTTTAGGAAGACTATCAACATCTACATCAAATTCAGACCATACAAACCTTAATGTAAGTAATTAACTAGTTATTTAATTTATGTATTCAATTTTAGTCATATCATAGTTGGAAAATGATATTTTTGGGATGATTTCACATACATAAACAATGGGATTTTGAAAAATAATTTATATTTTGGGAATGATTTATATTTGGCAAATGATATAAATTATGAATTTTAAAGAATTAATATGGATTGAGAATTCTAGAATTTTTAGAATTGAGATTTACAGTCAGGATGGGATATGAAAATGATTATGTGATATGATTATTAGCATGATGCAATTCTTAAATTTCGTTATTAATCCCATGAAATGATGATTAATCTTTTGAATTAAAGTGATTACTAGATGTTAGAATCATCTTAGAAATGTCCCCATATGCTCTATTGGATTGGGTAGTGTATAATATTATTTTGAGGATGATGGGAATGATTTGAGGAAGAAAACAAGGGTTGAGGTTCGTTGATTGCATAAGCGAACCGATTCGCTTTTAGACATAACCGGTTAAGATTTCTAGAAATTTTCAGATTGGGCTATTTTATTTAATAAGAGACAAATTAAATGATTTATGATAGGAGAAATTCAAAGTTGATATTTTTATGTTTCTGGATATCGAATAAAGTAGGTATTAGAACATTGGGTTAAAGGAGACTTTTATTCACGTTACGGATTTAGAACAATTGGGGAATATTATTGAATGCCAATAATTATGATGAAAATTTGAAAATTGGGATACGGACTGAGTGATAATTAATTACGTGTCCAGAAATGGTGTTTAAAATTAATTAATTAATTAATTTAGTATATAATGGAGATTTTGAAAATAATGCGTTTCTGCCATTAGTGATAGGTATGATTAAATAAATTATTGAGGAATATATACATTGGTGGAAATTATATATATATATATATATATATATATATAGGGAGAGGTTCAAAAGGGAACATAAAAGATGAAAATTATAATGAACCATAACAAAAAACACCTAACACTCAATCCATTTTAATTCCTATGTTGTAATTGGTCCGCGCCAGCGGCAACGGACACGCGTGTGATACACGTGTTTTATAATACACCCGTGTGACACGCGTGTCCGTTGCCGTTAGCGCGGATCAATTACAACATAGGAATTAAAATTGATTGGGTGTTAGGTTCTTTTGTTAAGGTTCATTAGAATGTTTATCTTTTATGTTCACTTTTGAACCTCTTCATATATATATATATATATATATATATATATATATCGGTGTGAAAGATTTAATTATATGAATATAAAAATATACCCCTCTAGTGCTATCATCGGAAGTTTCGCAAGTGGTGATCTTTCCTGGATAGCGAATGCAGGGTAAGTATTATCCAGAGGTCATAGTCACCACGTATCCAGAGGGGGTGATTGATAAGCCCTTAATGTACCCCCTCGGCTCAGAGACATCAACCTAGGCCATGAAGGTGGCCGATGTCTGAGGGACCTTGAATTCCTCAATAACAGACTCGTCTTAGGCAAGGTCGGCCACGGCTGACGTTGCTAGCTACCTCGGCAGGTGTGGTCTCCATAACCCATGGAAGGTTATCCAGCTAGTCTTCCAAGAATCGCAACCTCGGCTAGGAGGATGAAGAGGTTACCATCTCATCATCATCATCATCAATCTCGGCTAGAGATCGGCCGACGTTCCAGCTATGACACCTCTACCTCGGCCCAGCCGATGTCATAGCTCAACGTCTTACTTAGACTCTCCACCTGAACCAAGGTCACAACCTCATCCTCTTCCAGGCCGAGGTTGGGACCCTTGACGGATGGCCGAGTTCTTATTAGCATATGCACTGTTGGGAACACGTGTACACAATCAGTTATAACCGAATCATTTCCCTCACGTGAGGGAATATTTCGTCATCATTCTCTACATGTGACAATGACAGATGTCTTCATCCGATTGTCTAGATCAACACACACATGCTCATTGCATGCATGGGGGGTGCATTACACCCCCAGGTATTATATATAGTTGTCTTCTCCTTTTTAGAGAGGGATCCAAAACCATCAACCTTAGAAAAAACTTTGTCTAAATACTAGGGGTGGCTGTGGGTCGGGCCTGGGCAGGCCCGGTCGGGCTCGGGCCGGGCTTGAAAAATCAAGTGTTATCCCAAGCCCGCTCGGGCCTAGATCGGGCTTTATTATGTAATCCCAAGCCCGCCCAGATTTGAAAGCTCTTTACCCAGGCCCGCCCGATCGGGCCCTATTATGTTAATTAAAAGATTTTTTTTAAATTAAAATACCTATTTTTTTATTTAAAGACCAATTTTTTTAATTAAAAATCTGTTTTAAACTCCATATATTACAAAGTCCATTTATAAAGTTTCTCACTTTACATGAAAAGACTTTACATGAAAAGACTTGGTATACGTTTTTATATTTATAGAAGTCCCCCCCCCATATATATATATATATATATATATATATATATATATATATATATATATATATATATTTCGGGCCTCGGGCCGGGCCGAGCCTCATCGGGCTTAAGAACTCATGCCCAAGCCCGCCCGAAAAAAAATCGGGCCTATAAAATTTTGCCAAGCCCGCTTTGCGGGCCTATTTACCTTACCCAAGCCCTATTTTTTTATTGGGCGGGTTGGGCGGGCTTGGCGGGTCTCGGGCCTATGGCCACCCCTACTAAATACACAGTAGAGAGAGAAAGCTTGAGAGATTGTATCTATGGCCATTAGAGCCCTCGTACAGTGATACACATCATACACTTGCATAGTGGACATAGGCCTAATTGGCTGAACCACTTATATACCGGTGATCTTCCTCTTCTCCTCACCTCCTTCCACTCTATGCCTTTATACTGCCATTGTTAACATTAAACTGAGCTCACAAACACCTTGAAGGGTGGTGCTATTTTCCAGCATCATCATTTTGGCGCCGTCTGTGGGAATCGAGAAGCTATCTCTTCCTCATCTGTTGCTTAGCCTCACCGGAGACTCTGGTGGTGAACCAGGCTTCACCCCCTTGCATGGAGCTGTTTTACCATTGAAAGAGGTCCTATAAGGTATTAAGCGCATTTACTACACCAGCTCTTTTGTGCTAACAAATGGCACCGGAATTATCGCCACCTCTTTTGCCGCCTGGTGCGGGGGGACCTAGCTCCAGCCAGGCACCACCCCAATCCGAAATGGCGGAGGTGGTCGCAACCTTGAGGTCTTTGGCTGCAACGCAACAAGCAATGCAGCAACAATTTGCATAGCTCAGCCAAAATATGATGAGGCCACCTGGAGTCTCATCGGAAATGATCACTCCGGCGGCGGTTCAGCCTCATCCTACGCCAGGGGACCACCCCAGGCACCGCGTAAAGACCAACCTGCGCCCCAGCGGAGGAGGTACGTTGCAGACCCTAGGCGCTTGAGCCTGGGTAGGCAAGGAAACCCTTGCCCTAAGGACAGGTATGATGATCTAGAGGTGGAAGATGTCCCGAAAGATTGTTGGCAACCGTATCAGGTTTTGAATAATACAGTTCGTCCTATCCAACGGAGCCAAGGTTGTGGGGGAAGAAGAGGTAGAGAAGCCCAGCAACGAGGATCAACTTTTGATCGACTGAGCAGGGGCTCAGCCTTTGAAAGGCTCGGTCCCATAAATGACCTAAGACAAAGGTTGTCAAGGTCGAGAACTGCAGCTGGATCATAAAGAGAAGAAAGACAACGTCAGCCTCATCAGGGATGAGGAAGAGACCAAGAAGAGGTCAACAGTTGACGTTGTGCCGTGGCTGGGGAACCCTCAGTCCACCCCTTGGAGGTGGCTGGGGATAACCTCGGCCAGGTTGACGTTGCAAGACCATGTAATGACTCTATTCAACGTCTTGAAAACAAGATAGGAGATCTCATCAAAAGTCGGGACCCACTGCAAAGAGGTTTCTTAGAGGGCTCTCCGTTCGTGGCTAAGATAGTGAGCTTCCCTACCCCAGCTAAGTTCAAGCCACCTACAGTGACTCCCAAGTATGATGGTAGCACCAACCCAGTACATCACATTGAGATGTACCAGTCAGCAGCGGACATCTACTCAATACCGGATGAGCTGAAGTGCAGAGCCTTCTCCGGGACCTTAACGGGAGATGCGCACATGTGGTTTACGTCTCTTTCGAAGAATTTAATTGAAAACTTCAAGGGCTTGGCTGAACGGTTCGTTCACAACTTCTACTTTGAGGTAAGACCTCAAAAGAAGACCACCCATCTATTGTACGTCAAGTAAGGCAAACACGAGAGCCTTGTGACACCCCGACTAATTAAATACCGGGTAGCTACTCCTTTATTAAATTAATTCAAAATGCCAAGTTGGTTCAGTTAATAGCATCACTGTCGAAAACATTTTAATAATTACTAACCACCTAGTATTTAAAAAGTAAGTTGTCAAATTTTAAATTAAATTTGATTAACATGAGATAAATGAAATGTAAAAGAATAACATCACTATACACCATAAAGTCTCAATAAAGTAACCAACAAATAATAATAAGTCCGGAGGAAAACTCCTCACAACAATCCCACAACTGAAATAAATAAAACAGCGTATCCTGAATTAATTACAAGCCAAAAATCTGAATAACTGAAATATGAAATGTCTCTACTAGAAATGGGCGACATGCCCTACAAATGATGAAACTGAATATGGAGTCAAGACTAGAAAATGAGGAGTCTAATATCAAGGCCCTGTAACTTCCACAACAGCTACAGCTCATCACCTGAATGGAAATCCTATGCATGGTGTCCTTGTGGCTGGGCACCTAAAAAGGTTTTTACAAAAAAATAGATTTGAAAGCAAACGGGTCAGAGCTCGAAAGTGGCGAGTATTTTAAAAAAAATAGCAAGTGCTTTAATAACATTAAAACAATGAATGAAAAATACATGTTAGGACGTGCACTCACATGAAATTCTCACCTCTCGACTAAGTGTGCACTCCTAACGTACCGTACCCATCTAAGTGATATTCATATCAAACTAAGCCATCATAAGTTCTAACCGTTCTACTCGATTATCAATTTAAATTCCCAACGTTAACAATTAAATAGATGGCTTTACTCAAACTCAGATTCTCAATTATTAGCAATACAATTCACAGCAGGTTATCCCTTTTTTCTTTATCAAGGCGTTACTATAATTATTCTCGCAATTAAACATAACAATTCCTTTCCATTTAATCGTATATTATACACATCATAATTATACAATACAAGCACCCCGAGGCTAAGCTGCGGTGTACACATACTCTGCTATCCATCCCGGTACATCACGTACATAAGGATCACGCATTCCGAATCTCTCAGGAATCATTCTCAGATAACAACAATCACAAATAATGGAGGCGAACACAGTCACATTACATGAGTCACGCACATACCTACGCTCCCATGATCAGCAGACTTATTAACTTCCCATTAAGTCCTTCTCTGACCTATGTTCTCGAGGTACCAATCTAAATCCCCCCCGTAGGCACACAAAGGTTAGATGGCTCTAAGCGAACGCAAACCTCCCGTGATAGCAAGTATGGTAGGTATGTCATACACATAAAATCATATATACTAAGCATGAACACTTCTTAGTAATTACATAACTTATTAGAGGTACACTTCTCATTCTCATACCGACTTATAATGTCACATAAATCGTATGTCCGGTTTCCATGTATTTAAATCATTAATTATCCTCGCATCGTGATTAGTCACTGTCGCCCTAATCCACAACTATCATTTGGTTCAAATCACACTTCTATGTTTCACTCCTCAATATATCCCCAACTATATCAATTAGTCATCAAAGGAATGCTGTCTCTACAATTAAACCAAGTTACGGGACATTAAAAATCGAATCAGGCCAAAAAGGCCAATCTGTCAACTCGTTAGAAGTCTCGTTTGAACAAGGTCGTTCGAACGAGAGTTCGTTCGAATGAAGTGGGCATCTAACGAGATCTCATTCGAACGAAAGTCATCGAACGAACATCCCACTCGTTAGAAGTCAAACAGTCAACTCGTTAGAAGCTCGTTCGAACGACCTGGGCAGGCCTTCTAACGAGGTGACAGTTTCGAGCCCAGAATACTCCTATTACGTTTTTCCCAATTATCTTCACCTCTAATCTCATCTAACCATCATTCCAACAGTAGTTTAAGGTTTTTAATCATTCCTAAACATACTTAGGTCGTATTTTAACATATTTATGGGGTCAATTCATCCTAAACAACACCCAACTATCAAATCTCCCAATTTTCCCCCAAATCTTATGAGTATGAACCCTAGAAAATTAAAGTCATCAAAATCCCTAATTAAATCCGTTTTTGTAACCTGAAAGTTGTATTTCCAACAGTATAATCATCCAAACACAATTCTACCTACAATCTCTTTATCAAAACATGAGTTTCTAATTCCAATTTCATGGGTTTTTGTCATTCTCCCAAAACAATGCACTTATAAAATTTCTACGCATGGAAGAAGCATTCGTTGTAAATAAGGTAATTAAACCACTTGCCTTGGATTTTTTTTTTCTATGAATTTGGTGTTGAATTGATGAAGGTTGCTCTCTCCTTTTTCTCCCAAGGTTGAAGGTTGAAGATGGAGGTTGTGTTTCTCTTTTGGGAACTTCTCCTAACCTCTCCTAAAACTCCCGTTGCCCATAAGTCAGTTAATTGCTGGTAATGGGTTAGTGGGTTATAAAATTTTCTATTTTAAACTCCCAAAATTCGTTAGTCATAAATCCTCAAATTCCAAAATTACCAAAATGCCCTTTTAAGTTGCCGGTATGGCCTAAAAATGCCCCGGGACCCAAACTAAACCCCCGGCTAGTGTTTTCTGACTATTTTGACCCTTTTGGACACGTTGGCGCACTCAAAATGACCATACGGTGGATAAAAATAAAATTCACTTTTTAATTATAATAATTATATTCCTGACGCGACTGTTACCCACGTCCCAACAAAATTTCCCAAATTGTCGTATTTCTATCTCACGACAAATTCAATATATTCAATATTCACATAATGTCATATGTATACACATTATAATCAAATACCAACTCACATCTCGTTAGTATTTTATCCGAATTAATTCTCAATTAATACCTATTTAATTTAATTAATCCCAATAAATAAATATCAATAAAAGTACGGGGTATTACAAGCCTAAGAGACTACATCGCCAGGTTCAACAAAGAAAAACTTGAGGTTGAAGATTACGAAGAGAATATTTCCATGACCGCCCTCATAGGAGGTCTTCAGAAGGGAAAGTTGTTGTGGAAACTCGCGGAAGACCCTCCAAAGTCCATGGCGGAGCTATTGGCAACTGCGGGGAAGGTCATGAATGCTGAAAAGGCCATGGTTGCCAAGTATGAGGATGAGAACGGCGGTAGTAACGAAAAGTTCCAGAGAAAGAAGGATGAAAAGAAGAGGTCAGTTGATGATAAGTTTGCACGTTATACCCCTCTTACGGTAAGCTGCGAACACATCCTCAATGAGATCAAGAATGACCGATCCCTGAGATGGCCAGAGAAGCTAAAGGCTCCTCCACATAAGAGGAACCAGAACTTGTGGTGTGAATTCCACCAAGACCATGGCCATATACCAGACAAGTGCTTCGCCTTGAAGGATGAGATTAAAAATATGTTAAAATCTGGAAAGTTGAGGAAGTATGTTGATGGGAAGGCTCCTAAAGGCGGAAGAGATGACCCTAAAAAGAAGAAAAATGACAGATGTCGTGATGATATCCTAGAAAGAAGAGATGGTGACTCAGACGGAGATGACGAAGACGATCCAGACCTCCCGCCAAAAGATGACAACGCCCCAGTGAAGAGGGTTGGTATGATTTCCTTTGGTATTAGCACCATATGCGGAGGACTTGCGGGGGGTGGTTCTGAAGTTGCTGACAGAAAAGCTCATGTGGCAGAGGCCAAATCAGTGAACAAACTTGAAGTGGTAAACTTGACGTCCTCCGAGACTATGCAGAAGAGAAAGAAGGTAGACATGGACACTCTCGTAGTTGGGTTTTCCCGACTTGACTTCAAAGGCATCCTAGATCCACGTGATGACCCTTTGGTGATCACGATAAGAGTTCATGGATGCGAGGTGCAGAGAATTCTCGTAGATGGAGGAAGTTCAGCAGATGTGATGTTCTGGCCTTACTTCAAAAGCCTAGGCCTTAGCAGAGCTAGGCCGATACCCTATCATTATCCATTAATGGGGTTCAGCGGTGAAAAGGTCCATCCACTGGGCATGTATAAGATGGACGTACGAATGGGCGATGAGTGTCCTAAGAGGTTAACTCAAAAGGTTATTTTTTTCATTATGGACGAAAGTGTCTTCTCGGCATATAACCTCATCATAGGAAGAGTAGCCCTTAAAGAGTTTGAAGTCGTGTCGTCGACGATCCACCAGATGCTAAAATTCCCGACCCCCTATGGGGTAGGGGAAGTGCAGGGTGACCAGACCATAGCACGAGAATGTTACTTCAATTCGGCTGAAGAGAGAGAGGCCTACAAGAGAGATACGACCACTTATAACATCGATACGCTTGACCCAAGAGATGAAACAAAGTTGAAGAAGGGAGAGACCGCGAAAGAGGTAGAATCCATCGTCCTCAATGAGGATGAATCAAAAAAAACTGTCCAGGTCAGCAAAGCCTTAAAAGCAGAGATCAAGGAAGAGCTGATATACTTCTTAAGGAAGAGGCAGAGTGTCTTCTCTTGGAGTCATGCAGATATGCCTAGAATCAGCCCCGAGATCATGTGCCATAAACTCAAGGTATCTAAGGATGTAAGGCCAATCAAGCAGAGACGAAGGGTCTACTCTAGGGAGAAGTACGACGTCATCCGAGAAGAGGTCAAAAAGTTAGAAGAGACCGAATTCATCAAGGAAGTGATATATCTGGAATGTCTATCAAATGTAGTCATTGTGCCCAAAGCCAACGAAAAGTGGAGAATGTGTGTGGATTTTACTGACCTGAACAAGTCTTGCCCGAAGGATAGTTACCCCTTACCCCGGATCTATCAGATGGTAGATGCAACTACGGGACATGAGCTCGTGAGCTTCATGGACACGTATTCGGGCTACAACCAAATCTTCATGGATGCCGAAGACTCAGAGAAGACATCCTTCATTAATGACAAAGGGACGTATTTCTATAAGGTGATGCCCTTCGGATTGAAAATTTTAGGGGCAATGTCTTATGAATAAGATGTTCGAAGACCAAATAGGCAAGACTATGGAGGTATATGTCGATGATATGTTGACGAAGAGCTTAAAGGCCTGCACCCATGTGGCAGACCTGGAAAAAACCTTCAATACCATGGACTTGTACAAGATGAAACTCAACCCAGCAAAGTGTGTCTTTGGGGTAGGAGCTGGGAAGTTTCTTAGATTCATCGTCAATCAAAGAGGAATAGAGGTGAACCCAGAGAAAATCAAGGCTTTGCTTGACATGAAGACACCTCAGAGTATCAAGGACATTCAGAGTGGCTGCGCTCAACAGATTCGTTTTCAGGACGATTGACAAGTGTCTCCCCTTCTTCAAGGTGCTCAGAAAGGCCTTCGAGTGGGACAAAGAGTTTGATGAGGCTTTTGATCAACTCAAGTCATACCTTGGATCTCCCTTGCTCTTATCTTGACCCATAGAAGGAGAAAAGTTATACGTCTATCTAGCAGTCTCTAAATCCGCTATAAGTGTGGCCATTGTTCGGGAAGACGTTGGGATTCAGATGCCCGTATAATTCAACAGTAAGACCCTTCAGGGATCTGAGCAGAATTACCCTCGCATGGAAAAGTTAGCCTACACCCTGATACATGCTTCTAGGAAGATGAAGCCCTACTTTCAGGCCCATTCCATGGTCATTCTCACCGACTCCCCGTTAAGACAGGTCCTCCATAAACCTGAGACGCCGGGTAGACTGATGACTTGGTCCATTAAATTGGGAGAATATGACCTTACCTATCAGCCTAGGACGGCCATCAAAGGACAAGCACTGGCATATTTTATCGCAGAGTTTACATGGGAAGAGGTCGAGGGTGAGAATAGCCTAGAGGGGACTCATGGATGGATCCCATTATCAGATATATCAGAGAAGGGGTGCTACCAGAGTCAAAGTTGGAGAAAAGTAAGTTGAGATACAGGGCTACAAAGTTCTCAATAGTAGGAAATATCCTGTATAGAAAGGGACTCTTATTACCCCTGCTCAGATGAATCCATCCCACCAAAGTACCCCACATCTTACGAGATATGCATGAGGGTTCTTGCTCCAGTCACATAGGGGGAAGGCCCTTGGCCAAAAGAATTATTACACAGGGGTACTGGTGGCCAACCTTGGCAAAGGACGCTTCAGCTTATGTAAAGAGGTGCGACAAATGTTAGAGATTCTCCACAGTCCCACATCAACCGCATCATCCTATGACGTCTATCAGTTCCACTTGGCCATTCGCAGTATGGGGGATTGACTTGGTAGGTCTCCTGCCAAGGGCTGCAAATAATTACAGATTTTTGATAGTTACCATTGATTACTTCTCCAAGTGGATAGAGACAAAGCTTATGATCACGATTACAGAGCAGAAGACCTTCCAATTTATTTGGAAAAACATCATATGCATACATGGCCTCCCAAATACCCTCATTTCGAACAATGGAACACAGTTCAAGAAATCTTCCCTGGAAAAATACTGCGAAAGAGTTGGGATAAAGCAATTTTTCTCTTCTCTGGGCCGACCTCAGGCAAATGGTCAGACCGAAGTCACCAACAGAATAATCCTCAACGGGATTAAGAAGAGGTTGGAAGAAGCTAAGGGAAGATGGACTGAAGAGGTTTATGTTGTTCTGTGGGCCTATAGAACGACGTCTAGGACACCTACGGGGGAGACCCCATTTATGATGTCACGTGGCTCAGAGGCTGTCATACCCACAGAGGTGAGACTCCCTACTCATAGGGTTCAGGCCTACGACCCTGAGAAGAATGGGGAGGAGATAAGACTCGACCTAGACTTGATCGAGGAGAGAAGGGAAGACACAGAAGTCAGGCAAGCAGCCTACCAGCACAGAATAATAAAGTTTTACAATCAGAGGGTAAAATCAAGGCCCATAGCTGTAGGAGACCTGGTGCTGAAGAAGACATTACATAAGGCGAATAAGCTTCACCTAAATTGGCATGGCCCTTATAAATTAATTGAGGAGGTTGTTCTAGGAACATACAGACTAGAGAACCTCGAAGGGGAACCATTCTCCAATCCTTGGAATGTTGATCATCTAAAAACGTATTACATATGATGCTGCAAGAGAGTGTGTAAATGTATCATCTTAGGAAGAGATTATTAATAAAAAGAACAGTTTCCATGTCAAATCTTAGTTCGTTGTGCTCTAGTGGTAGAAATAATGGGGACAGCATCTTAATTGATGACCTCAGACCTTATAACATCATGATTTGGTGACAAGGTATGAGGTCAGACATCATACTTGGATGACCTCAGACCCTTAACATCATTAATTTGGTGAAATTATTAACGGGGATAACATCTTAGTTGATGACCTTAAACCTTATAACATCACGATTTAGTGACAAGGTCTGAGGTCAGACATCATACTTGGATGACCTCAGACCTTATAACATCATGATTTGGTGAAATTATTAATGCGGATAACATCTTAGTTGATGACCTCAGACCTGATAACATCACGATTTGGTGACAAGGTCTGAGGTCAGACATCATACTTGGATGACCTTAGACCCTTAACATCATTAATTTGGTGAAATTATTAATGGGGATAACATCTTAGTTGATGACCTCAGACCTTATAACATCATAATTTGGTGACAAGGTCTGAGGTCAGACATCATACTTGGATGACCTCAGACCTTATAACATCATGATTTGATGAAATTATTAATGGGGATAACATCTTAGTTGATGACCTCAGACCTAATAACATCACGATTTGGTGACAAGGTCTAAGGTCAGACATCATACTTGGATGACCTTAGACCCTTAACATCATTAATTTGGTGAAATTATTAATGGGGATAACATCTTAGTTGATGACCTCAGACCTTATAACATCATAATTTGGTGACAAGGTCTGAGGTCAGACATCATACTTGGATGACCTCAGACCCCTAACATCATTAATTTGGTGAAATTATTAATGGGGATAACATCTTAGTTGATGACCTCAGACCTTATAACATCATGATTTGGTGACAAGGTCTGAGGTCAGACATCATACTTGGATGACCTTATACCCCTAACATCATTAATTTGGTGAAATTATTAATGGGGATAACATCTTAGTTGATTACCTCAAACCTTATAACATCATGATTTGGTGACAAGGTCTAAGGTCAGACATCATACTTGGATGACCTCAGACCCTTAACATCATTAATTTGGTGAAATTATTAATGGGGATAACATCTTAGTTGATGACCTCAGACCTTATAACATCATGATTTGGTGACAAGGTCTGAGGTCAGACATCATACTTGGATGACCTCAGACCTTATAACATCATGATTTGGTGACAAGGTCTGAGGTCAGACATCATACTTGGATGACCTCAGACCCCTAACATCATTAATTTAGTGAAATCATTAATGGAGATAACATCTTAGTTGATGACCTCAGACCTTATAACATCATGATTTGGTGACAAGGTCTGAGGTCAGACATCATACTTGGATGACCTCAGACCCTATAACATCATGATTTGGTGACAAGGTCTGAGGTCAGACATCATACTTAGATGACCTCAGACCCTTGACATCATTAGTTTGGTGAAAATTAATGCATGGCAAAGAAAATCATCCAACAAATAATTTAGCAAGAGAAGAAATAAGAGCCCTCCTCAAAGGTTGACAGATTAAGTTACAAAGGGCAAATATATAAAGTAACATTGCTCATTAGAGGTTACAGTTCAAATACATAGTGAAAAAGTATAAAAGCTTCACAACTAAGATGTCCTAAGGGTTTGCAGGGACAGTGATGGTATCCTCAGCCTGATTCTCTTGGCCGACGTTGGTCACCTCAACCCCATCATCTCGGGGGTTGCCTCCCTCAGTCTATGTAATATCCAGAGGCGCCGTCTGTATAGGGGCAGCGTCTTCCTCTTCAACCTCTTGAAGGACTTGAGCAAAATTAAGGGTTAGAAAATCCCAGACCTATGAAGTCAGAGGCTTTCAAGCTCCCTGACTCCTTCTCCTTAACAGCCGCCCATTTTCTAGTAGCCTTAATACCTCTTTCGAGGTACTCAAAGCCAAAGTTGATAAATTCATCAGAGACTTTGTAATCGGCCAGAATCCCCTCAGAAGCATCCTCAAGGGCTGCCTTCACTGCAGCGTCAACCTTCTGCTGCAGAACTCCGTCCTTGGCCTTCAGAGCAAGGGTGTGGTCCTTTTTAAGCTTGGAGATCTCTTTCTCCAACTCCTTAACCCTCTTATCAGATCCCTCCAAAAAAGACTTCAGACGATCTACCTCTGCATTCAGAGAGCTTTATAACTTCTCGGCCTTTTGGCCTTTCTGGATGAGGGGAAACTTCTTCAGAGTCCAGTTGGCAAGATGATGCATAGCAGTGAGGCCCTGCAAATCATGTGGACGTATATATGAGTTGAAATTCAAAGCAGAGATTACACTTTGAAGCTAAACTGAAATTCGAAGTCATACCTGAATAGACCTATGAAGGCCAAACTCAACCAGTAGAGGGGTGTCCATGGTTCGACAAAAGCATTTGTCAGCATCGGTCATAACAGAGCCGATGGCATCCAACGCCTGTAAACTGTGGCATATGATACTATCGTTAATTTTCAGTTACTCTATACGAGCAGCCAATGCATCCTCGGAAGAGATGGGGATGGCACGATCCCCAGCTTTCTTCTTCTACCTCTGATCCTCAGGGGCAGAATAGACAATCTTTCTCTTCTTGGTGGCTTCAGCCCTTGAGGTTGAGGGAGGGGGAGGCGGAGCATTCAGACCTATTTTTTGACGAACTTCATTAAACTTGGTGCTGCCATCTCCCACAACTCGTCAGATATTCCCTTCGGACGCTCTGCAAGAAAGAAAGGTCTGAGTTAAAGAAACAGATATAAATTCAGAGGTATGACTTGTTGAAATCAAAAGCACCTACCAAGCTCTGACAGAGGACTTCCCCCGACACCAGTCTCAGAGAGGTAATCGGGGGTCATCAGATGTTCGAATTTTACCAGCACACCATGCTCCCCCTGGTCCTGAAGGTCTTTGACCTTATGAATATTTTATTGGCTAAGCCCAAGGTCGGCCCTAGTAGCCATTGTAACCTTTCCCCATCTTATAGGCATCCTCGGCTCTAATAAGGAAGGGGACACATGGACCAAATTCCCATGGCCCTGATGCAAAGAAGTACTGCAACATCCAGTTATGGTTTGAGGTTTGGGTAATTTGAAGCATCTTCTTGTTTGACTTCCGAGCTAAGAAATGATAATAGCTCGGATGGTTCCTCGTAGATGAAGGGATATAGCACCCCGTAAAGACTTTGACAGGAAGGTCTGAGTGATGGACAGCCCTTCATAAGACGATGGCTCCAATTATCACCCTCCAAGCATTGGGCGACGAGTGGGAAGGGGCCAAGTTGATATAGGCCAATATAGACCTGATGATGGGATGAATGGGTAGACGAAATCCCAATTTGAACATCTGCTCGTATAGGCAGATTTCACCATCTCGGCCGTCATAAGCCCTCTCTTCCCCCAGAGGTCTCCTGAGTTTTATAGAGGGGACTATGGAATATAGGTATCTGAAGGAAAAGAGGTCGACCTCGCTGACTGTACTCTCAATCTCGACCGCCTCAGAGGTATCGACATCACTCTCCACTGCATCATCATCATCTAACTCAATGCCGGCATGAGCAGACGATGGGGTACCACCTGGAAACCTCTGAGAAAACTCAGCCCCTGTAACTGCTGATAGAGGAATGGCTTCAAGAATTGGTGGAACAACCGCACTTGGTCCAACAATCTCAACCTCTGAGGAAGAGGTTGATGTTCTTGAACTTCTGTGAGATGAGGCCCAACTGAAAACCTCTGCCTGGTCAGGGACTTGATCTTGTTGATTTGTGAAGTCCATGGCCTCTTGGAAGGAGTCCACAGATATAGGGTCTGAGGTGGATGACTCAGACTCCGACATTGGAGAGGGTTCAACAGGAACCTCTGTTTCGTTAGATGTTTCAGTTGGTTCAGGGTATATGACCTTCAGAGGTAGGGGAAAGATAGGTCTGAGGGGGAATTCCTCTGACCAACAAGCTTCCTCCTGCGCTCTTTCTATTTGCCTAATTTTCTCTAAGGTCTTCTCTCTAAGAGAGGGGAATTCCTCTAGGAGATGATAAAGGGGTCTGAGCATATAAGGCAGACTCTACACTTACAACTCTCTTAAGTAACAAACAGGATTGGTAAAAAGGATTAAAGATCATACTATCAGGCTTTGAGTATAAACTACCAAGAACAGTAAGAACAGTGTTCCTGAAAAACTGATACTCTCACCTGAAAACTCTTGAAGCTCATCGAAAAATGCAAGAGCAAGAATAAAGACAGAAAAATGAAGAAGAAGAAAGGATGACAAGGGGTACCCGAAGAAAGGTGAGGAGAGGCAAGAAAGGAATCCCAGTAAATGGACACCCAAACGCACTTCAAATCATATTTCTTGTAGAGAGAGAGTTACAGAAATGACCGAGTTCGGAGAAGGAGAGAAATGGAGAAAAAAGAGAAGAAAATAAGGTTTAAACCCTTAAGTATGAGTGCACGCTTCCCAAGGCCCATCATTGCCTTAGAAGCCCAAAAGACTACAATGATTACAATTGTCAGACACACAAGCCACTTCAGCAATTGACAAGTGTCAAGAAAGGGACATGGGTACAATGCAAAGGGAACTCGGAGTTGTATACCCCTTAGTCACCTGCTCCTACATATAACTAAAGGCTAGGGGGTGATTGATATGCCCTGAATGTACCCCCTCGGCACAGAGACATCAACCTCGGCCATGAAGGTGGCCGATGTCTGAGGGACCTTGAATTCCTCATTAACAAACTCGTCCTAAGCAAGGTTGTCAACAACCGACGTTGCTAGCTACCTCGGCAGGTGAGGTCTACATGACCCAGGGAAGGTTATCCAGCTGGTCTTCCAAGGATCGCAACCTCGGCTAGGACGATGAAGAGGTTACCATCTCATCATCATCATCAATCTCGGTTAAAGATCGGCCGACGTTCCAGCTATGCCACCTCTACCTCGGCCCAGGCCGATGACATAGCTCAACGTCTTACTTCGACTCTCCACCTGAATCAAGGTCACAACCTCGTCCTCTTCCAGGCCGAGGTTGGGACCCTTGACGGATCGCCGAGTTCTTATCAGCATATTCACTGTTGGGAACACGTGTACACAATCAGTTATAACCGAATCATTCCCCTCACGTGAGGGAATATTTTGTCATCATTCTCTACATGTGACAGTGACAGATGTCTTCATCTGATTGGCTAGATCAACACACACATGCTCATTGCGTGCATGGAGGGTGCATTACACCCCCGAGGTATTATATATAGTTGTCTTCTCCTTTTTAGAGAGGGATCCAAAACCATCAACCCTAGCAAAAACTCTGTCTAAATACACAGTAGAGAGTAGGGCTGTGTTTTTTTTCCAAACATTCCGATTTTTTCGATATCCGATACGATATTTTACGATTTTGGAACGTATATAAGGTTTTCGATTTTTGATTTTCCGATTTCCAATTTTTTTGAAAAAAATTGGATTGAAAATTGGAAATAATTCTGAATTTCCAATTTTCCAAAACTATGCCGATCCGATTTTTTTCGAATTATTTCGGATTTTTTCCGAAATATTTTTCGATTTCCAATTTTTTAAAGATTCTCATGTGTCCTATATCGGCTAGGAAAGGAAGAGAGGCCTAAAAAAGTCCTCTATAAAAGGAGAATATCCCTCTATCCTCTACACAAATGAAAAAAAAATGGTTAAATCCTTACATATTTACATGTTGGGTTAAAACTTTTTTTTGATTTCTTTAAAATGAGAATTTCGAGTAATCGAAAATCCTATATTAATTTTTTTGAAATTTTGGAATATCCAAAATTTCTGAATTTTTAGTATATTTTTTGAATTTCCGAATTTTTTCGATTTTTTTCAGATTTTTCGATTTTTCCGAATTCGGAAACTTTTTTTATTTTCCGAAAAAATTGGATAGGAAATTGGAACATATATTTTATTTCCGAAAAAATTGGATTTTTTTCCGAAAGGTCATTTTCCGATCCGATCCAGTCGAAACACAACCCTAGTAGAGAGAGAAAGCTTGAGAGATTGTATCTATGGCCATTAGAGCCCTCATACAGTGATACCCATCATACACTTGAACAGTGGACGTAGGCCTAATTGGCTGAACCACATATATACCAGTGATCTTCCTCTTCTCCTCACCTCCTTCCACTCTATGCCTTTATACTGCCATTATTAACATTAAACTGAGCTCACAAACACCTTGAAGGGTGGTGCTATTTTCCAGCATTTATATATATATATATATATATATATATATATATATATATATATATATATATATATATATATATATCGGTGTGAAAGATTAAATTATATGAATATAATAACATACCCCTCTAGTGCTATCATTGAAAGTTTCGCAAGTGGGTGATCTTTCCTGGATAGCGAATGCAGGGTAACTATTATCCAGAGGTCATAGTCACCACGTATGAGCCTGATAAGGTTAAAGTTCTAAGTGGGGTAATTACGGGTATGGTTATGGCTCAGTATCGAGGAATTTATGACTGCCTCCAACGTTGTTGTTTTCTATCGCAGTTCAGTGTGAGATCTCGACCCCGTAGTCAGGATGATGGGAGTATTCCCTAGCTTATGATGGCATCATAGAGATTCTCATCCGGTAAAATATTATTATTATGATAATTATTATAATTATAATTGAGTGTGCGGCTTGCAATAGACTATGTGTTCGAAAGTAAACTATTTGTCGAAATAAACTCCAATTACCTACGAGTTATCTACAGAATGATAATTATAATTGAGTGTGCGGCTTGCTTAATGATGTGTCCTATGCTAGATGACACACTCACCCTTAGTTACAAACAGAATGATAATGCAACAAGTTCTTTCTTAAATATCAGTCTCAACTTTTATGTCCTGTCTTTCTGTTTAATTCAAGTTGTCTTGAATTAACTCAGTTTCAACGAACTTCTTATTTTTCTCAAGAACTAAAGTTGATCTAATATATACAGAAATATGTGCCTATGTGGAACAGTGTATATATTGAGTGATTTTAATGTGATATGAATAATAAAATGAATGTCCTGAAATCACTTAAACAATCAAATGATCATATACAGACATAAATCAAGACTGAAAATATCATACAACTGTTTCAAAGAGTATTTAGATTAAAACAAGTATTAATCTAATATGATACTAGAAAGCAACTTGAACAGTTTTACAACAGTTTAGAATATTCTCAAATATGATAAATTCCTCTACACGCAGTCTTGAATAAAGAAAGTAGAAATTTTGAAAATTATTTCAAGTAGTAAGTCAACTAGTTTTTAATCTCATAATAGGTTACAAGAAGTCTAGGTTTAAGTATCTAAACCTGAAATAAGGTGTTTCTTTGTTATGTAACAGATTTCTTGAAAATTTTAAAACAATATGTTTTAAACAATTAAGATCACTAGTAGTTGTTCGTGTGTGTAGTGTTTATATATATAAACTATATTTCAGCAACACCCTACACAAGTATTTTAGATCTAGCAGATAACAAATCTAACTAAACAAGTAAAGCTAGAACAACAATAAGAACACTTACAACCAGAATTTTCAAAATGAAAAATCATTAAAATCCTAGACAAGAGGTTCTGAAAAGAAAAACGTCCAAGATTGAATCCACAACAAGATTTCGAGACTCGATAATGGCTTTTGAAGAATACACAAAAGATTTATCTCAGAAAATATTGGTGTATAGTCTCTCTCTCTCTAGAAATTTTTGCAGAGGCTTGGCTTAAAAATTATTTTTCTCGGTTAAAAAAATTGAAGACCAAAGCTGTGTTATATATAGCCAAAAAAGTGACTGTTTATTGGGTTAAAAGATATCACAAGGATTGTTTTAAATCAATACAAACCAATGATAAAAAATAGATCCTATGGCCAAACAAGAAACACAAAATGTTTTGTTAAAATGATGACACGTGATATACAACTGTAACCAACTACAAAGCTCAATATAGGGACTTCAAACTCCCCCATTGGACTTATTTTGACAAAACCCTTGAGTACATCAAATGATATACTAAGGAAAAATTAAATCCTAAAATGTCCTATACAAAAGAGTATCTAACTACCCACCCATCCTAGAAATGAAAAAGACACGACTCAGATGCACGGTTGATGAAAACCTGCAAAACATATATACTTTTCTGCCGAGATCAAGGTTAAAAGCATTTGCTCTACCAAAATAATATAAAATAAATATTTTCATAGAAATGTATGATATGGGACAATATGCATGAAAGAATAATCAACAAATAAAACAGAATGATGTACTCAACTCTCCCCCATTTTGACTAAATAGTACAATGGAAGAAATTAAAATAGAGAAGTGTTTAAAAACAGCATAATGAATGTCTCCTACATTAAACATGATTTTAAGAGATACCGGTTATTAGTAGATATCTTTATCCTAAAATCTCAGAGATCTTGTAAACAGGATGCAGATTAAACACAAACCAGTTATCAAGTACTGCCATTCCTATCATATGTCTCAATATTTCAAAACGAGGTTTATCTAACGATTTTGTAAACAGATCAGCAAGTTGATTTTCGATACGAATATGTTCTATCACAAGCTCTTTCGATTCAACCAACTCTCTAATAAAATGATGCCTTATATTAATGTGCTTAGCCCTACTATGCTGGACAATATTTTTAGCAATGCAAATAGCACTTTCATTATCACAATAAAGGTGAACTTTGGACTGAATTATACCATAATTAGATAACATTTGTTTAATCCAAATTAGTTAAGCACAACATGCACCAGCAGCAACATATTCAGATTCAGCAGTTGATAAAGTGACACTAGTTTGCTTTTTACTAGACCATCCAACTAGCTTTTGTCCTAAATAATAGCAACCACCCGAGGTGGAACGACAATCATCTGTGCTACCACCCCAAACCGCATCCGAGGACCCAATTATTTCACAAGATGAGTCATTGGTATACCAAAGTCCAAACTCAATTGTGCCTTTAACATATTTCAAAATATTTTTAGCACAAGTAAGGTGAGACTCCTTTGGATTGGATTGAAACCGTGCACAAATACAAACAGAATATTGAATATCGGGTCTAGAAGCAGTTAGGTATAATAAACTACCAATAATTCTACGGTATAGAGTGGGATCTACATCCGGGCCACTTTCAGATTTTGTTAATTTGGTTTTTAAAGCCATGGGTGTAGATGATATTTTAGCATTTTCAAGTCCAAATTTAACAAGCAAATCCTTAGCATACTTGGATTGTAATATAAAAAGGCCATCACTTCGTTGTCTTATTTGAAGTCCTAGGAAATACTGTAACTCCCCCATAAGTGACATATTAAATTCAGTACTCATGTCTTTTGAAAACTGTTTAACTTCAATTAGAGAGGTTGACCCAAAAATAATGTCATCTACATAAATTTGAGCAATTAAAATGTCATTTTTATTAGACTTCTTAACAAAGAGAGTTTGTTCCACACCTCCTCTAACAAACCCATGTGAAGATAGAAAAGTAGTCAGATGTTCATACCAAGCACGAGGGGCATGTTTTAAACCATATAAAGCCTTTTTAAGTCTATAAACATGATTAGGGAGTTTGGGATCATGAAAACCTTTGGGTTTCTCAACGTAAACTTCTTCAGAAAGAATACCATTAAGAAAATAAGATTTTACGTCCATTTGGAAAAGATTAAATTGTAAGTGACAAGCAATAGCTAGAAGTAATCTCACTGATTCAAGACGAGTTACAGAGGCAAATGTCTCATCACAGTCTATTCCATCTATTTGAAAATAACCCTGTGCTACTAGTCTAGCCTTATTTCGAATGACTATACCTTTTTCATCGGTCTTATTTTTGAAAATCCATTTAGTACCGATTACTTTGATATCCTTCGGCCTTGGGACTAAATACCAAACGTCATGATCCATGAATTGAGCTAGCTCCTCTTGCATCGCATCAATCTAATATGAATCACGAAGTGACTCATCTATTGATTTTGGTTCCACAAGGGATACAAAAGCAGCCATATGAGCTACTTGACGTAATTGATTTCTAGTCCTCACAGGCGCACGAATATCACCCATAAATTCTGCGGAGGGATGGTCTTTTGAAACTCAGTTAGGCACAGCAAAGGTTGGTGCTGGTAGAGATTCATCTCCTGTCAAAACTGAATCATTTAAAATATTTGTATCCAAATCAGTTTCTACGGGTGGATCTTTACTAACAGGCTCAAGAGTTCTTTCAATTACAACTACATTAATGGACTCTACTATAGATTTGGTTCTTAAGTTGAAAACTCTTAAGGCCCTGCTATTCTAAGAATAGCCAAGAAAAATGGATTTATCAACTTTGGCTTCAAATTTAGAAAGATTATCGCGGTCACTACAAACATAACAAATAGAGCCAAAAGTACGAAAATACTTTACATTGGGATTTTTATTAAACCAAAACTCATATATGGTCATTTTGGTATTCTTTCGAAGGTATACACGGCTAATGATGTGAACGGCAGTAATGCATGCTTCTTCCCAAAACTATAACGGTAAATTTTTAGCATGAATAAGAACTCTAGCCATTTCTTGTATGACACTATTTTTTCGTTCAAAAACCCCATTTTGTTGAGGAGTTTTCGGAGCACTAAACTGATGAGAGTATCCATTAGCTTCACAATATTCAATGGCACCAGTTTCTTTAAACTCACCACCTCTATCACTTAGAATCCGAGTTACTTAGGTGTCCTTCTCATTTTCTATTTTAGTCAGAATTTTTAAAAAATGGTTATATGTTTCTGACTTAGCTTTCATGAAAGCTACCCAAGTAAACCGAGAGAAATCATCCACAATGACTAGGATATAAGAATTTCCATTTAAAATGATAGTCCTAGTTAGACCCATTAAATCCATGTGGAGAAGTTTTAGAGGTGCAGTGGTGTTAATGTCTTTAACCTTTTTGTGAGGGGATTTAGTAATTTTACCCACTTGACATGGACCACAAATAATAGAGGGGCATTTCTTTATTTTAGGTAAGCCTCTAACTAAGTCTTCTGATGATAACCGATTTAAAGTTTCATAACTGATGTGTCCCAACCTATTGTGCCATAAGTCAGAATCATCCAAGAGAGTCACATTACAAGATAAAGAGCCAGAAGCTTTGTAATAGTTGTCTGTGGTATGAATTCCTTTAATGTAGTCTTCTCCCATTTCAGTCAAAACGTCACAGGAGGTTTTCGAAAATTTAACTTGGCAATCGTGGTCATAAAACTGACTGATAGAAAGCAAATTAGCTCTCATTCCTTGAACTAATAACACATCATTGACATTGTGTAATCCTTCTTTATTAAGAATGTCTTTGCCAATGACTTGGGAGGTCTTACCATCTCCAAAGGTAACGTTGCCATCTTTATAATGAACAGCATCTTTCAGTGTGGTACTATCACCCGTCATATGGTGCGAGCATCCTCTATCTAAGTACCAACCAACATTATGCATCTCACAGCGTAGGGCTGTTAAGACTACAAAAGATTTTAAATTCGAATGTTTTAGTTGGGGTCTTAGATCATCAGATCTGAGCCATATAGGCACCGTTTCAAATTTGTTTTGTGTCAAAATATTGGATCTGAAAAAGGATTGGTCAAATGGTTTTTATTTGTGATCAGTCCAAGTTATATGCTTACTAAAATAACGGAATGATCCATTAGAGTTTAAGATTTTATAGCCAAATCTCCCACCTCTAGGGTTAAAGTAAAAATTGTTACTTTTCTTTGAAAGCCTTTGGCACTCACAGTTTTGGTGTCCAAAAACATCACATTTAGTGCAGAATTTACTAAACGTAGGAAGGCCAGAATTACGCTGTTTCCTAACAAAACATGTTTCGGATTGCTTATAGGTATTAGACATAAAAGGTCTAGAAAGTCTCTTAGCAAGGGGGCAGTATCCAGAAGTAGATGCCTCAATAAAATTTTCAATGAAAGTATCAATGTCACTTTCAAAATCAATTTCAATTACAACTTGTTTCCCTTTGGCCTTTTCATATGACTTTCTTTCCAATGGAAGAACCATTTCTTCTTTGGCTTTTACAAAGAGGACTGGTTTGGTAAAATCATCATTTTTCGCTATAGGACCGTCATAACCAAACCCCCTCGTATCACCATGATAACACTGGACAGCTATCAATTCCTCAAGGTTAAAGGATTTATGTCACGACTACGACACATTGTAAAAGCAGTTTCACAAACTTCTTTAGACTTTTTAACTTGCAAAAGTGCAGCATTATATTTTTCTTCTAAAGATATCAGGTTTTCATTTAAAGCCGTAATCTTAAATTTAAAGTCAAGTGACTGTTTTTCAAAATAATTTTGACATTGCTCATTTCAATTGAATTTTATTGAATTATCTTATATTGATTCTCTAGGGACTCACTAAGCAATTTAACCAGATTAGATAATTCTTGTCTATTTTGCAAAGTTCTAACATACAATTCATCATAATCATTATAGGCAACAAAATTTTCATTATTCTCCGTGTCAGTGTGTGAATTGTTACATTCTTCAGACTTAGTGTCACATAAACATGCACTCTTAGCATCAAATGGAGCAGTTAATTCAAGCATAGAAGGCTGACTAGCTAATAAAGATTTTACATCATCAATTAAATCAAGCACTTCATCAGATTCACATTCATCTTCGGAATCAGACATTCCAGCTAGATATATATCTCCACAACAGTCATAAACTTCTCCTAAAAATGTAAGGTAATTTGATTCAGATTCAGCTTGGTCTTTTTCTAATTCAGAATCAGAAGAATCATCCCAAGTTTTAGTAATGTTATCCTTGTACGTCTTAGGATACTTGGACTACGATTTGGATCTACATTCAGCAATGAAATGACCAAGTTTCCCACAATTGTGACAAACCAGTTTCGATTTATGAATCTTACTAGTAGAACTATCATAATCAGACTTTACTTTAGAATTTCTATTATGGGGCCGATTGGACTAACGAGACTGATTATTCTCTTGCATACGTCTTTTAGCAATAGAATTTCTATGCTTCAAGAGTTTCTTAAATTGGGAAGATATAAGTGTAAGTTGATTGTCAATCTTATCAATGTCATCCGACTCCTCATCAGAATCATTATCAGACTCAAATTGTTGTTTAACTACCTTATGCTTGTGTTTATTAGGACATGCAATTTTGAACGCGACTTTAGACGAGTTGGTGAAATCATTTTTAGCATAAGAGGTAAGAGTCTTTCTAAAAGTTGTTTTAAGTTCCATAGTTCTCAATTTAGAGCTAAGCAATTCAGGTGTGAGAGAAGGATCATTCATTTCTATAACGATATAACATTTATGATCAAACCTAGGGGCAAGGGATCTCAAAATCTTAGCACATACTTCCTGATCAATATACTCTACATCATTAGCATGCAATTGGGTAATAATATCAGTCAAACGCATATAGAAATCATCAAATGGTTAGTTATCTTTCATAACTAGCATATTGTATTGTTGAAGAAGCATTTGAGTTTTACCTTTCTTTACCCTAGCATTGCCTTCGTGTGATATCACTAAAGTATCCCAAGCATCCTTACTAGTAGTGCAGTGACATATACATTTCAATTCATTTTCACTCACACCCATAAAAATCGCATTTTTTCCCTTGTTATTGAATTTCCTTATCTTTTTTCTGATCAACATTTAATTCATAGTTTTAAGCTTTCTAAAGATAGTGCTACCTTCTGCTATGGGAGTAGTGGGGTGCCTATAACCATTTTCAATCAAATCCCACACGTCATCTCCTAAAGTGCCTTGAATAAATGCAACCATTCTAATTTTCCAGTACGAAAAATTTGAGCCATCAAAAATAGGAGGTCTACTAAAATTTTCAAGCCTAAGTAATTGACTTGAATCATCCACTGATAATAAGGTAAAATGAGTTTGACAAAAAATTTGGAAAATGATCTTCTTAAAGTCTAGCTCTGATACCACTTGAGCGTGCGGCTTGCAAAAGACTATGTGTGCAGAAGTAAACTATTTTCCAAAATAAACTCTAATTACCTACGACTTATCTATGTTATTCAATAGGGGGGCAATTCAAACTTTTCTTGAATTGCTAACTTAGCTTAAAACATATTTTAGTTTGCCAAGTTAATTAATAGTCCTATTTATTAACTAGAATTAACTAGGTGTCAAAACAGATAATATATGATTCAATTAATTAGGTGCGTTTCTAGTATTTACCCTACTTTTTCGTATGAGGTGAGATATTGCAAATTTGTAAAGTAAAGCACAAGGTGTTTATTTTACGTCGTAAAAACCCTTTCCCGGGAAAAACGACGGACCCCTCTAGGAGTCACCTAATCTAACAAATCCACTAAAAACAAACCGATACGGAACGAGTTATAATCACACAACAAGACACAACTTGAACTAGATAGAAAACAGTTATTACCTTACCAAGCCTCTGCAGTGGTTGCCTTTTCTAAATCTCAGTTTCAACTTGTCTTTCGTGTATTGCGTTCTTCACTTAGTAGATTTCTCTCTAACCTTCTTGGCTTAAGTCAGCTCAGTGCCTATTGATTTTTATAGTGACGTGTAGATGTGCAGTGCTTAATGATGTGTCCTATGCTATATGACAGACTCACCCTTAGTTACAAACAGAATGATAATGCAACAAGTTCTTTCCTAAATATCAGTCTCAACTTTTCTATCCTGTCTTTATGTTTAATTCAAGTTGTCTTGAATTAACTCAGTTTCAACAAACTTCTTATTTTTCTCAAGAACTAAAGTTGATCTAATATATACAGAAATATGTGCCTATGTGGAACTTTGTATATATTGAGTGATTTTAATGTGATATGAATAATAAAATGAATGTCCTGAAATCACTTAAACAATCAACTCATCATATACAAACATAAATCAAGATTGAAAATATCATGCAACTGTTTCAAAGAGTAATTAGATTAAAACAAGTATTAATCTAATATGATACTAAAAAGGAACTTGAACAGTTTTACAACAGTTTAAAATATTCTCAAATATGACAAATTCCTCTACACGCAGTCTTGAATAAAGAAAGTAGAAATTTCGAAAATTATTTCAAGTAGTAAGTCAACTAGTTTTTAATCTCAGAATAGGTTACAAGAAGTCTAGGTTTAAGTATCTAAACCTGAAATAAGGTGTTTCTTTGTTATGTAACAGATTTCTTAAAAATTTTAAAACAATATGTTTTAAACAATTAAGATCACTAGTAGTTGTTCGTGTGTGTAGTGTTTATATATATAAACTATATTTCAGCAACACCCTACACGAGTATTTTAGATCTAGCAGATAACAAATCTAACTAAACAAGTAAAGCTAGAACAACAATAAGAACACTTACAACCAGAATTTTCAAAATGAAAAATCATTAAAATCCTAGACAAGAGGTTCTGAAAAGAAAAACGTCCAAGATTGAATCCACAACAAGATTTCGAGACTCGATAATGGCTTTTGAAGAATACACAAAAGATTTATCTCAGAAAATATTGGTGTATAGTCTCTCTCTCTCTAGAAATTTTTGCAGAGGCTTGGCTTAAAAATTATTTTTCTCGGTTAAAAAAATTGAAGACCAAAGTTGTGTTATATATAGCCAAAAAAGTGGTTGTTTATTGGGTTAAAAGATATCACAAGGATTGTTTTAAATCAATACAAACCATTGATAAAAAAATAGATCCTACGGCCAAACAAGAAACACAAAATGTTTTGTTAAAATGATGACACGTGATATACAACTGTAACCAACTACAAAGCTCAATATGTACGCAAAATATTATCACCGTTGTAATAATACTGAAACGACTTCATTTCCAAATAAATCGAATACCAGTTCTGGTATTTGCCAAAACCGAGGGCGAACAAAAATGAGTGAGATCCAACTGTATTCCACTACAAGAGTTACTGTGGTAACAAGTTAAGGGACATGTGGTCGTTTTCAACAAATTAGAGGCTAGCTGTTACGTGTGAACCCTATATGCAGTAACAGTTATTTGAAATTGATGGGAGACAACTTTAATACCAGGGGAACATGCAAAGGCTAAAAGGTATGGGCATAGGCTCCTAAGGTCATATCATAATTGCTAAGATAAAAAAATACATATACATATTATATTTTATATATATATATATATATATATATATATATATAATATAATACACATAATCAATCAATTAGATGATGAACACATATAAACCACATTTCAAAGACACGCAGGGGCCATCTGCCATGAGCTCATTTCGGCCCAAGCTAAGTGAACACAATACAAGATATATTATAACATATAAGTACACAAACAAACAATCCATATGAATATTATATACACATAATATATTACACGCGCTATATTAACAGTATAATATATATGCCACGCAAATTTTGCATACATATAAAAGCATACAAATATAATATACTATATATTATAATATGGAACTAAAATAGTAACATATATTATATTATCATATGAGTATATATGATATGAATTAGACACAGAAGTGTATAACAACATATAAACAAAAAAAAAATATTTTCCGTACCAAGGACAATTAAATCTGGAATTTATAATACCATTCTAATGTATCCCAAGCTAAATTTGGAGACTATCTTTTAACATAAAATCAAAAGATATTAAAAGATTTTCCTAGAGAATTTATTTCTGAGATATATTAAAATAAATTTCTAACTTCCAGAATTAATTTCTTAAGTTTTGAAAATAAACTTTTTAAACACGCGTAATAATGAAAGTCAAATGTAGTGTTGTGTCCTACGAGATAGATTTAATCCTATGAGCCGTAGAGGGAGTGAGAAAAAACCTTACGCAGTAATGAGACTTCAATCGATTCGCTGGGTTGTAGTAGACAGTAGTAGTATCTTAGCGGAGGCAACGACACTTACCCTAATTACACAAATTATTTTGTTAAAATCAAAGTCCAACTAGATGAAGTCCTATATAGCTAAAGCACGGAACATAAACCCTAAGAGTGATCTATATAGAACTTCAAAAATTATTGTTATTATTATTATTATTATTATTGATATGACCAAGTGTGACCTCGTCTTAGGTCGAGGGACATAAGGTCTTAACAGTTGAGTTCTCAAGGGACCTCATCAGGGTCGTTTCCAAGACTCGTCCAGACAAGCATCGGCCTCGTCATTCACAACCTCGGCCATCCAGTAGGCTGAGACCTCAGGTGAGTATATCGTCAATAAAGACATCTATGATCCTCTTCACTATCCGACATCAAGGAATGGCATGTATAACCCGCCTCAGCTTGATGCCATAGGCTGAGGCCACACGTATCGCTTATCAACATAAAGGCATGCACTGCATTAGCAACCTTGTACTCGGCCAGGCCGAGACCTCTGCAAACGACATCTACAGTACGAGCAGTAGAAGGTTCCAAGGAGACATGTCCTGCGTGGACAATTCTGTTACCACTAGATTATCCCATCACGTGAGGGAATATTGCATCATCATTAGTTACATGTGCTATGGATAGTTGTCACTATCCTATTGGGAACTGATATACCCAAGTATGACCTCGGCCTGGAGGTACCTACCTCGGCCAAGATGAGAGCCGAGACGATGATCGACCCCCCCAGTGCGTCGAGGCCCACGTGTCATACCTCGGCCAAGGCCGACACCATCAACCCCGGGCACCGGGGAATAGTAACCTCGGTCAACAGTAGGCCGAGATAATAAGAAGCACTACATTCATCTTCAACATGAACCTTACCTCGGATTAGGCCGAGGTTACCAGAGGCATTACTCATCATCAGCACGCCCAGTCCCGGCTCTAGCCGACACTAGCATACACCTCGGCCTACATCAGGCCGAGGTTCCTCATGACACTTAGCGGATTGATCGGATGACCAACCTTTATAGCTCGGCCTCTCCTAGTCCGAGTCCATTCACTAGCATGACTGCCGAAGTATCCGTTGACATTTGGATAAGGACACCTGGGCATGAATCAGTTATAACAAGATTATACTCCACCTGTGGAGGAAATATTTCATCATCATTACTTACATGTGGCCTTGACAGCTGGCACACCCCCATTGGTGAGGAAACTACACACATGCACATTACATGCATAGGGGGTACATTACACCCCCTAGGCACTATATAAAGGGATCACCCCCAACCTTGCAAAAGGATCCAGATATCAAAACCCTAGCTAAAACTCTGTCTAAACATACACAGTAGAGAGAGAAAGAGCTTGAGAGGTTGTATCCATGGCCATTAGTGCCTTCTTTCACTGATATTACTCACATACACTCATAGTGGACGTAGGCCAGATTGGCTGAACCACTTATATTCAGGTGTCATTCCTCTTATCCTCACCTCATTCTTACCTTATCCATATAGCTGTGTTGCCATTGTTACACCTGTATTGAGCTTGCAAACACCTCACCTCGTGGTGCTGATTTTCAGCATCATCATTTTGGCGCCGTCTGTGGGAACGAGAAGATATCTCTTCCCCTTTTTCCGCTTAGCCTCACCGGAGATTCTGGTGGTGAACCAGAAACCACCCCTTGCGTGGAGCTGTTTCACCATTGAAAGAGATCCTTTGAGGTATTAAGCTCACCTGCTACTCAAGGCTCTATAGTCGTAACACATGGCACCAGACTTGCCACCACCTCTTCCGCCGCCTGTGGGTGGAGGGGCTAGTTCCAGTCATGTTCCTCCTCAGTCTGAAATGGCGGAGGTGGCAGCTGCTTTGAAATCCCTGGCTGCAACATAACAAGCCATGAAGGAGCAGTTTGTCCAGCTCAGCCAAACCATGATGATGAGGCCACCTGGAGTCTCACCGGATATGATCACCCCGGCGGCGGTTCAGCCCCAATCGGACGCCAGGGGACCACCCCAGGCACCGATGAAGGACCAACCTGCACCCCAGCGGAGGGACGTTGCTGACCCTAGGCGCTTGGGTCTGGGGAGGCAAGGAAACCCTTGCCCGGGGGATAGGTACGATGATCAGGAGGCTGAAGAGGCCCCGGAAGACTGTTGGGAGCCGTATGAGGTGTCAGATAACACTGTACGGCCTCTGAGGCAGAGTCAAGGGTGTGTCGGCCGAAGAAGAGATGAGGCCCAACCAAGAGGGTCCGCTTTTGACAGGTTGAGCAGAGGCTCGGCCTTCGAGAGGCTGGGTCCGGTTAATGACCTAAGACAAAGGCTATCAAGGTCAAGGAGTGCAGCAGGCTCCCAAAGAGGGGATAGGCAGGCTCGGCCAGATCAAGGCCGACCCATGGAAAGAAGAGCCAGGGAGCAAGAAGAGGTCAACAGTCAGAGGGTCGTGGCTGGGGAACCCTCTGTCCATCGCAGAGAGGTGGCAGGGGATAACCTCGGCCAAGTTGATGAGAGAAGACCCTGGAATGACTCGATCCAACGTCTCGAAGAGAAGATAGGGGACCTCATAAAGAGTAGGGACCCATTACAGAGGGGCTACTCGGAGGGCTCCCCGTTTGTGGCCAGGATAGTGGGGTTCCCAACCCCAGCTAAATTTAAGCCTCCTACAGTGACTCCTAAGTATGATGGCAGCACTAACCCTGTGCACCACATCGAGATGTATCAGTCGGCGGAAGATATTTACTCGATACCTGATGAGATGAAATACAGGGCCTTCTCGGGCACCTTGACAGGGGCAGCGCATAGCTGGTTCACCTCTCTTCCAAAGAACTCGATCGAAAACTTCAAAGGCTTGGCCGAGCAGTTCATCCACAACTTCTGCTTTGGGGTAAGGCCCCAAAAGAAGACCACCCACCTCCTATGTGTCAAACAGGCCAAGGGTGAAAGCCTAAGAGACTATATAGCAAGATTCAACAAGGAGAAGTTGGAGGTGGAGGATTACGAGGAGAGCATAGCCATGACCGCCCTTATAGGGGGCCTCCAGAAGGGAAAACTACTATGGAAGCTAGCGGAAGACCCCCCCCCCAAATCTATGGCAGAGCTGTTGTCCACTGCAGGGAAAGTGATGAATGCGGAAGAGGCGATGGCCGCAAAATACGAGGAGGAGAACCGTGGTAGCGCTGGGAGGTCCCAGGGCAAGAAAGAAGGGAAGAAGCGGTCAGCAGAGGACAAGTTCGCTCATTACACTCCTCTGACTGTGAGCTGCGAGCACATCCTTAATGAGATCAAGACTGACAGGGCTCTGCGGTGGCCAGAGAAGCTGAAGGCCCCACCGCATAAGAGGAATAAAAACCTCTGGTGTGAGTTCCATCAAGATCACAGCCATGTCACAGACAGATGCTTCGCTTTAAAGGATGAGATTGAGAAAATGCTGAAGTCTGGGAAGCTGAGAAAGTATGTGGATGGCAAAGCCCCGAAGGCTGGAAGAGGAGACCCTAGGAAGAGAAGAGATGACAGGTGTCGTGTCGATGCCCCAGCCAGAGGGCATGATGATTTAGAGGGTGATGATGGAGATGACCCAGATCTCCCACCAAGGGATGACAATACCCCAGTGAAGAGGGTAGGAATGATCTCCTTTGGTGTTGGCACCATATGTGGGGGATTCGCAGGAGGTGGCTCTGAGGTAGCTGATAGAAAGGCTCATGTAGCGGAGGCCAAGTCGGTGGTCAAGCCAGAGGTGGTGAACCTGACGTCTTCTGACACTGTGCAGAAGAGAACGAAGGTGGACATGGACACCCTAGTGGTGGGTTTCTCCCGGCTCGACTTCAAGGGCATCTTAGCCCCCCATGATGACCCCTTGGTCATAACGACAAGGGTGCATGGGTGCGACATAGGGAGAATCCTCATAGATGGGGGAAGCTCAGCAGATGTAATGTTCTGGCCTTGTTTCAAGAGCTTGGGTCTTAGCAGATCGAGGCTAGTACCATACCACCACCCCTTGATAGGCTTCAGTGGTGAGAAAGTGCACCCATTAGGCATGTATGAGATGGATGTGCGTATGGGGGATGAGTGGCCTAAGAGGCTGACTAAGAAGATAAACTTTTTTGTGATGGATGAGAATGTCTTCTCGGCTTACAACCTCATCATCGGAAGAGTATCCCTCAAGGAGTTTGAAGCCGTGCCGTCAACGGTCCATCAAATGCTAAAATTCTCGACTCCTTATGGGGTAGGGGAAGTGCAGGGGGGTCAGACCACGGCACGGGAGTGTTATTTCAACTCAGCTGAAGAGAGGGAGGCCCATAAGAGAGCAACCACCACCTACAGCATAGACACTCTTGACCCGGGAGATGAAACAAAGCTAAAGAAGAGCGAGGCCGCGGAAGAGGTAGAATCCATCGTCCTCAATGAGGACGAACCGGAAAAAACCGTCCAGGTCGGCAAGGCCCTAGAACCAAAGATAAAGGAAGAGTTGGTAAGCCTTCTCAGGAAGAGGCAGAGTGTCTTCGCCTGGAGCCACACCGACATGCCTGGTATAGATCCTGAGGTCATGACCCACAAACTCAACGTGGAGAGGGATGTCAGGCCAATCAAGCAGAGGAGAAGAATTTACTCCAGAGAGAAATATGAGGTTATTCGGGAAGAGGTGAAAAAGTTGGAAGAGGCCAAATTCATATGAGAGGTCACCTATCCAGAGTGGCTCTCAAATGCAGTAATTGTGCCTAAGGCCAGTGGAAAGTGGCGGATGTGTGTAGATTTCACAGACCTGAATAGGTCTTGCCCGAAGGACAGCTATCCCCTACCTAGGATAGACCAGATGGTGGACGCAACAGCAGGGCACGAGCTCATGAGCTTCATGGATGCTTATTCAGGTTATAACCAAATCTTCATGGACGCCGCAGACTCTGAGAAGACAGCCTTCATCACTGACAAGGGGACGTATTGTTATAAGGTGATGCCCTTTGGTCTGAAAAATATGGGGGCAACAGATCAGCGTCTCATCAATAGGATGTTCGAGGAACAGATAGGTAAGACCATGGAGGTGTACGTGGACGATATGCTAACGAAGAGCCTGAAGTCATGTACTCACGTGGCAGACCTTGAGAAGACCTTTGATGTCATGGACTCGTACAGAATGAAGCTCAACCCGTCCAAATGTGTCTTCGGGGTAGGAGCTGGGAAGTTCCTGGGGTTCATCGTTAATCAAAGGGGGATTGAGGCAAACCCAGAGAAGATCAAGGCATTGCTCGACATGAAGACTCCTAGGAGTATCAAGGATGTCCAAAGACTCACTGGAAGAGTGGCAGCCCTGAACAGGTTTGTTTCCAGGGCAACCGATAAGTGTCTTCCATTCTTCAAGGTTCTAAGGAAGGCCTTCCAGTGGGATGAAGAGTGTGAAAAAGCTTTTGATCAGCTCAAGTCCTACTTAGGGTCTCCCCTGCTGCTGTCCCGGCCCATTGCGGGAGAAAGGTTGTTTGTGTATCTAGCAGTCTCTGAGTCGGCTATTAGCGCGGCCATCATACGAGAGGAAAGTGGAGTTCAAAGACCCGTGTATTTCAACAGTAAGGCCCTACAGGGGTCTGAACAAAACTATCCCCGAATGGAGAAGTTGGCTTATGCTCTTATCCATGCTTCAAGGAAAATGAAACCCTACTTCCAAGCTCACTCTATGATAGTCCTTACGGACTCCCCACTAAGGCAGGTCCTGCACAAGCCTGAGAAGTCCGGGAGATTGATGGCCTGGGCCATTAAACTAGGAGAGTATGATCTTACTTACCAACCCAGGGCAGCCATTAAGGGGCAGGCCCTTACTGACTTTGTCGCAGAGTTCACTTGGGAAGAGACTGAGTCAGAGAAGAGCTTGGAAGGCGGCAAAGAGAAGGGCCGAGGCGTCTCCCGAGATTCGGAAGAGATAGACCCGAAGGTCTTCGGGGGCCGAGAAGAGGCAATCCCAGGCAATGCTCGGAGGAGAGTAGAAGAAAATGAAGAGGATCGATACCTCTTCGAAAAAGGAGTGATGAGAGAAGGGGTCTTCTCTTCAGATGAAGACGTATGGAGCCTCTTCGTGGATGGATCCTCCTGTGACGGTGGAAGCGGCGCGGGGCTAGTACTCTCAGCTCCAGATGGCGCCAACATTGAGTATGCCTTAAGATTCAACTTCCAAGCCTCAAACAACGAGTCTAAGTATGAGGCCATGATAGCGGGCCTCCTATTGGCAACAACTCTGCGGGTAAAGCGGCTTCTACTCCATAGCGACTCAAGGTTGGTTGTCAACCAAGTTTGGGGGCATACGAGGCCAAGGATGAGAGGATGGCCAGATACCTAAAAAAGGTGAGAGGATTGCTAGAATTTTTTGAAGAGGCCAAACTGAAGAGAGTGCCGAGATTGAGCAACAATCACGCCGACGCATTGGCAAGGCTGGCCTCGGCAATGAAGACAGACTTGGGAAGAACCATCCCAATTGAAGTCCTTGGAAAGGCAAGCATAGAGGAGGACGAGGTACGCAGCCCTTGTCACAACGTGAACCTAGGGGAATCTTGGATCGACCCGCTCGTCAGATACTTAAGAGAGGGGGAGCTACCTGAGTCCAAGCTGGAAGGAAGAAAGTTGAGGTACAGAGCTGCCAAGTTCTCTTTGGTAGGGGATATCTTGTATAAAAAGGGGTTCCTCTTGCCCATCCTCAGATGTGTGCATCCCATGGAGGTAACCCGGGTCTTGCAAGAGGTTCATGAGGGCTCTTGCTCTAGCCATATAGGAGGAAGACCCCTAGCCAAGAGGATCATCACTCAGGGATATTGGTGGCCAACCTTGTCGAGGGACGCTGCTGACTATGTGAAGAAGTGCGACAAATGCCAGAGGTTCGCCACTATCGCTCACCAACCCCATCAGCCTATGACATCAATCTCTTCTCCATGGCCGTTCGCGGTATGGGGAATTGACTTGGTAGGGCCTTTGCCAAGAGCAGTCAACAACTATAGATTCTTGATAGTTACCATTGACTACTTTTCAAAATGGGTAGAAGCCGAACCCATGATAACAATTACGGAGCAGAAGACCTTTCAGTTCATCTGGAAGAACATCATATGTAGGTATGGCATCCCAAACACGCTCATCTAAGATAATGGGACCCAGTTGAAGAACGCCTCCTTGGAGAAGTATTGCCAAAGTGTGGGGATTAAACAGTTCTTCTCATCTCCTGGTCGACCCCAGGCTAATGGCCAGACTGAAGTCACAAATAGGACAATCTTGGATGGAATCAAGAAGAGGTTAGAAGACGCGAAAGGGAGATGGATAGAAGAGGTTTACGCTGTGCTATGGGCTTACAGGATCACAGCAAGGACACCCACAGGAGAAACCCCATTCATGCTGGCACACGGTTCAGAAGCCGTCATACCAACGGAGATAGGCCTACCTACTCATCGGATTCAGACCTATGATCAGGACAGCAATGGGGAAAGGAGGAGGTTAGACTTGGACCTCATTGAAGAAAGAAGGGAAGACGCAGAGGTCAGGAAAGCAGCCTACCAGCAGAGGGCAGCAAAGTTCTACAATCAAAGGGTGAAGACAAGACCCATTGCGGTAGGAGACCTAGTGCTTAAGAAGACCCTACAGAAAACAAACAAGCTACACCCGAACTGGCATGGCCCCTACAGAGTAACGAAAGAGGTTGTGCCTGGCACGTATAGGCTAGAGAACCTAGAGGGAGAACCCTTCACCAACCCGTGGAATGCCGACCACCTAAAGAGATATTTCATATAATGTTGCATTTATTTTGTCAATTATAAAAGTACCATCTTATTGAGAAGAGGTTGTGAATAAAGATCAGTTTCCATGGCAAATTCTTGTTTCATCTTAACATCATTCATTTGGTGAAATTAATTATGGGGGTAACCTCTTAGGTGAGGACCTCAGACCTTAAACATCATTAATTTGGTGACATTATGAGGCTAACCTCGGCCTAGGTGATGACCTCAGACCCTCATAACATCACTTGGTGGTGACGAGGTCTGAGTTCGGACACCTTGGCTAAAGGACCTTAGACCCTTAACATCATTCATTTGGTGAAATTAATTATGGGGGTAACCTCTTAGGTGAGGACCTCAGACCTTAAACATCATTAATTTGGTGACATTATGAGGCTAACCTCGGCCTAGGTGATGACCTCAAACCCTCATAACATCACTTGGTGGTGACGAGGTCTGAGTTCGGACACCTCGGCTAAAGGACCTCAGACCCTTAACATCATTAATTTGGTGAAATTAATTATGGGGGTAACCTCTTAGGTGAGGACCTCAGACCTTAAACATCATTAATTTGGTGATTCACTATGAGGCTAACCTCGGCCCAGGTGATGACTTCAGACCCTCATAACATCACTTGGTGGTGACGAGGTCTGAGTTCGGACACCTCGGCTAAAGGACCTCAGACCCTTAACATCATTCATTTGGTGACATTTATTATGGGGATAACCTCTTAGGTGAGGACCTCAGACCTGGGATAACCTCTTAGGTGAGGGCCTCAGACTCTTAAGCAATGGTTATGGCACCACATTCAGTAATGACTTCAGAGAGTGCATAGCATTCATGTACATTCACAAATAAAGATGAAGGGAGACATTTGCATTCAATAAAAGGAAGAAATTGCAAAATATTTACGTGTTTGAGAAATTACATGCAAGATTACAAGTCAAAACATAAAATGACCAACACAAGTCAAACATCTGAAGGAGGAACGTTTGATGCCTCGTCTGGGTCGGCCTGCTCAGTATTGGTCACCTCAGCTACTTCGTTTGCAGGGTCAGTCCCTTCCAGAGTAACAGTTTGACCAGGGGCAGCAGCTTCATCCTCTATCTCCTGCAAGGCCTGGGCAAACTGGGCGTCGGCAAGGCCGAGGCCCACAAAATCTGAGGCCTTAATAGTGCCAACCTCGGCCTCCCTTACCTCAGCCCATTTGGAGGTGGCCTTGATACCCCTTTCAAGGTACTCCAGACCAAACCCTACAAACTCCTCAGAGACCTTATAGTCAGCAATTATTGTCTCCGAGGCATCTGCAAGAGAAGCCTTCACCGCAGCATCAACCTTCCTCTGCAAAGCATCATCCTTGTCCTTCAGGGCCTTGGTATGGCTCTGAACAAGTGCAGAGATGTCTTTCTATAGAGCTTGGGCTTTATTTTCAAAGGTTTGGACCTTAGTCTCAGCCTCTTGTAACTCTAACCTCAGACGAGCGACCTCGGCCTTTAGAGTACACTCAACTTTCTCAGCCTCCTGCCCCTTTTGAATGAGAGGCAATTTCCTCAGGGCCCAGTTGGATAGCTGATACATGGCAGCCGCACCCTGCACAGTAAATGAAGAAATTAGATGAGAGCAAAATCAGACGTTGCACTTCAGACGAGAGCAAGTTGTACCTGGACTGCTCGGTGAAGGCCAAATTCAACCATCATGGGGGTCTCCATGGACCTGAAGAAACGCTTGTCGGCCTCGATCATCATGTTGTTAAGAGTGTCCATGGCCTGTCGGCTGTGGCCGACCACGCTATCAGAGAGTTTTAACTGGTCCAGACGGGCTGATAACGTGTCGGCCGTGACAGGGATAGCAGTGTCTGAGGCCCTCTTTGTCTTGGAGCTCGGCCTCTGATCCTCAGGAGGATGAACCTCGGGTGCCCTCTTCTTAGACTTGGATATTGAGGGAGCAGGTGGAGGAGCATTTATACCGGTCTTCTTGACAAGCCTAGACAAGCTCGGAGCTGCCATCTCCCACAACTCGTCTGAAATGCCTGGTGGTCTCTCTGCAAGAGTGAAAAAGTAAGTCAGAAACAGATTAAGTATGATCAGAGTTCAGACTTGGAACAAAAATAAAAACCCTTACCAAAGTCAACTAGGGGACTTCCACCTAAGCCCGTCCCCGAGAGATAATGGGGGGTCAGCAGATGCTCAAACTTGATAAACATCCCATGGGTCCCTTGGTCCTGCAGGGCCTTCACCTTTTTGCCATGTTGAACACTTAGTCCAGGGTCGGCCCTGGAAGCCATGGTGACTTTGCCCCATTTCAGGGGTATTCTCGGCTCATATATAGAAGAGGGAATGGAAGAATCAAATTCCCACGGCCCTGAGACAAAAAAGTACCTGGGTTTCCAATTATGGTTGGAGGTCTGAGTGACCAGGAGCATCTTTTTCTCAGACCTCCGAGCCACAAAGTGATAGTAGCTCGGATGATTTTTGGCCGAGGTAGGGACGTAACAACCAGCAAAGACCTGCACAGGGAGGTCAGAGTGGTGGACCGCCCTCCACAAGATGATGGCCCCTATAATAACCCTCCATGCGTTGGGAGAGAGCTGCGAGGGGCCCAAGTTAATGAATGATAGAATGGACCTAATGACAGGATGGATGGGAAGACGAAAACCTAACTTGAACATCTGCTCATACAGGCAGATTTCTCCATCCCTGCCGTGGTAGGCCCTCTCTTCCCTCAGAGGTCTCCTTAAATGGATAGAGGGACTGATGGAGTATAAGTACCTAATTGCAATAGGTCCACCTCGGTGACTGTGCTCTCGTACTCGTCTGCCTCAGAGGTGTCAGCATCACTTTCGGCATCCTCATCATCGTCAGACTCAACGTCGGCTGGAGCAGACGTGGACGGGTTACCGGGGAACCTCTGAGCAAACTCGGCCTCGGTTACGGCCGACAGGGGAATAGCATTTAGAATGCCAGGCACAGCCACACTTGGCTCCACAAGTTCAACCTCTGAAGAAGAACTAGAGGTACTTGTGCCATTTTGAGACGAGGCACGACTGGAGACCTCGGCATGGTCAGGGTTCTGATCAGCCTGAGTGGTGAAGTCCATGGCCTCTTGGAAAGAGTCCACTGACATCGGGTCAGATGTGGAAGACTCAGACTCAGACATCGGCAAGTTGTTGGCAGAGACGTTTGTCTGGTAAAAAGTTTCAGGTGGACGAGGGTATACCACCTTGAGAGGTGGAGGAAACAGAGGTCTGACAGGGAACTCCTGTGACCTACGAGCTTCTTCCTGAGCTCTCTCTATTTGCCTAATTTTTTCTAAGGTCTTTTCTTTTAAAGATGGGAAGTCTGAGAGAAGTTGGTACAGGGGTCTGAGCATCTGGGGACGACCCAAGGCTTTGGCAGACCCTAAACTTGTAGAAGTATCCTAAAAACTACAAACAAATGTGGCTTGAAAAGTTAAGGGAATCAAAGATCAAACTAAGGAACCTATGCAGGAAACCTGGCTCACCGGAAAATTCAAATGCTCACCGGAAAACTCAAGAGCTCGCCGGAAAATTCAAAATAAAAAGTATCAAAAACGAAGGAAATGGAGAGGGAGGATACCTGAAGGCAAGATTGATGAATAAGGTGGAGAGTATCGCGCAGGAAGTGAGGTATTCCTCTGCAGAACAATCACTGGAGCAAAGGCTAACTTCGGAGAGAAAAAGAAAGTTGCAGAAAACAGGGGCGCTTGAACAGGAGAAATGTGAGGAAGAAGAAGAAAAAGAAAGGTTTTAACCTTTAAATACTTGGGCACGATTCCCAAGGCTCATCATTGCCTTGGGAAGCCCAAGGGCCAACTGACAACATGTGCCAACCAAATGGGCGCGCCTTGGCTTAGGACAAGTGTCATGCAGGTGTTGACTTTGGGGTGAGCAGACCTCGGAGGCAAGAACCCCCTAGCCACCTACTCTCGCAAATGACTAAGGGCTGGGGGTGATTGATATACCCAAGTATGACCTCGGCCTGGAGGTACCTACCTCGGCCAAGATGAGAGCCGAGACGATGATCGACCCCCCCAGTGCGTCGAGGCCCACGTGTCATACCTCGGCCAAGGCCGACACCATCAACCCCGGGCACCGGGGAATAGTAACCTCGATCAATAGTAGGCCGAGATAACAAGAAGCCCTACATTCATCTTCAACATGAACCTTACCTCGGATTAGGCCGAGGTTACCAGAGGCATTACTCATCATCAGCACGCCCAGTCCCGGCTCTGGCCGACACTAGCATACACCTCGGCCTACATCAGGCCGAGGTTCCTCATGACACTTCGCGGATTGATCGGATGACCAACCTTTATAGCTCGGCCTCTCCTAGGCCGAGTCCATTCACTAGCATGACTGCCGAAGTATCCGTTGACATTTGGATAAGGACACCTGGGCATGAATCAGTTATAACAAGATTATACTCCACCTGTGGAGGGAATATTTCATCATCATTACATACATGTGGCCTTGACAGCTGGCACACCCCCATTGGTGAGGAAACTACACACATGCACATTACATGCATAGGGGGTACATTACACCCCCTAGGCACTATATAAAGGGATCACCCCCAACCTTGCAAAAGGATCCAGATATCAAAACCCTAGCTAAAACTCTGTCTAAACATACACAGTAGAGAGAGAAAGAGCTTGAGAGGTTGTATCCATGGCCATTAGTGCCTTCTTTCACTGATATTACTCACATACACTCATAGTGGACGTAGGCCAGATTGGCTGAACCACTTATATTCAGGTGTCATTCCTCTTATCCTCACCTCATTCTTACCTTATCCATATAGCTGTGTTGCCATTGTTACACCTGTATTGAGCTTGCAAACACCTCACCTCGTGGTGCTGATTTTCAGCATCATCAGGAACCTTCATAATCACAGGCATACTGCATGCTTAGGGGGTGCATTACATCCCCTAAGCACTATAAATACTTATCTTCTACCTCATGTAAAGGGATCACATATTAAAAACCCTGTTGAAACTCTGTCAAACTGACTATAAGAGAAAGAAAGCTTGAGTGCATGTATTTATGGCCATTACATACCCTATTTCGTGAATTTCATGCACTCACACAGTGGATATAGGACCTTCAAAGGCTGAACCACTTATATCCGATGTCTTCTTCCTCTTTGCCTCATCTTTCCTTACTGATATATTACTTATTTACTGCCATTGTTATACTTGTTTAAGCTCATTCATCACTTTGATCTGGTGATAGTAATTCTGATATCATCAGTTTGGCGCCATCTGTGAGAACGAGGATTATCATCTATATATTATACTCACCAGAGTCTCTAGTGATGAACCATCCATCCCCTCTTATGGAGCTATTTCACCATTGAAAGATCTCTTGTTGAGCTTTTAAGCTTCTACTCTTCAGTTTACAGCTCATCCATCAGGTTTGAAACATGGCATCAGAATTTTCACCACTAGTTGACCGTTCTAGTTCCAGTCACGCGCCTCCTCAGTCAGAGATAGCGGATGTGGCGACGACATTGAATTCATTGGCGACTATTCAACAGGCGATGCAGGAAACATTGGCCACCTTCAGCCCAAATGTATTAGTGAGACCCATGGGGATAACACCGGAGATGATTACTTCGGTAGCCATGGAGCGGCATCCAGATGCCAGGGGACCACCCTAGGCACCATACAAGGAGTTTCCACCTCATCAACGATGGAGAAACATTGTTGACCCTAGGCGTCTACATTTGGGGAGGTAAGGTCAACACTACTGAGAGGATAATTATGATGACTATGAGGCTAAAGATGCTCAGGATGAATGTTGGGAGACATATGAAATATCAGGAAACACTATACGCCCCATTCAAGGTAGCCGAGGGCACAGCAGGAGGCCTTGTCATGACGATCAACCAAGGAGCTCAATTTTTGATCAGTTAAGTAGAGGGTCGACCTTTAAAAGGATCAACCCAGTGGGTAATCTCAGAGATCAGTTGTCCAGGTCAAGGAGTATAGCCGGCTCCAGAAGAGAAGAAAAAGGGTGTCAGCCCCAATACGATCGAGATAAGGGACAAAGATCAGTAAACAGCCGACACATGTCAGTGGCAAGGGAACTTCTTGTTCGACTAGTTAAGGTGGCAGGGGATAATATCGTCCAAGCCGATGTTATGGCAATAGTCGAAAGACCCTCGATTGATTCGATTCAAAGGTTGGAGGATAAAATTGGAGACATGCTCAAGAGCCGAGATCCCTGACAGAGGAGTTATTCAAAAGTCTCTCCCTTCATGGCTAGGATCGTCAATTTTCTAACCCCGGCCAAGTTCAAGCCACTAATGGTCACTCCTAAGTATGATAGGAGCACTAATCCAATTCACCAAGTCGAGATGTACCAGTTAGCTACAGACATTTACTTAGTCTTAGATAATATGAGGTCTCGTGCCTTTTCAAGCACTTTGATCGAAGTAGCCCATGTATGGTTCACCTCACTCCCAGAGAGTTCAATTGAGAATTTCAAGTAGCTCGCACAGAGATTCATACACAACTTCTGCTTTGGGGTGAGGCCCCAAAAGAAGATGAGTAACCTATTGTATATCAAGTAGGGGAAGAACGAGAGTCTCACGGAATATATTGTGAGGTTCAATAAGGAAAAGATAGAGGTAAAAGATTATAAGGAAAGCATTGCAATGACAGCTTTGATAGGAGGTTTGCAAAAGGGAAATCTACTCTGGAAGCTTGTTGAAGACCCACCGAAGTCCATGACTTAGATATTGGCGATGGCCAGTAAGGTCATGAATGCTGAAGATGTTATGGCAGCAAAGTCTGTGGATAAGAATGGTACTAGCAGTGAGAGAAAGTTTCAGAAGAAGAACAAAGATGGAAAGAAGAGATCAGCGGATGATAAGTTCGCTGACAGCACTCCCCTCACAGTCAGCTGCAAACATATCTTGAACGAGATCAATAATGATCGGTCCTTAAGGTGGCCCAAAAAATTTAAAGCTCCTCCTCATAAGAGTAACAAAAGTTTATGGGGTAAATTCCACCAGGACCATGGGCACCTAACCGATAAATGTTTTTCTCTAAAGGATGAAATTGAAAAGATGTTGAAGGCCAAAAAGCTGAGGAAGTACATAGACAAGAGTGGTTCAAGGGCTGGTCGAAAGGACACCCAGAAGAAGAAGAAAAATGACAAGTGTAAACTAGATGCTACAGCTGACCGAGACAATAATGAGTCGAACGACTGTGATGAAGACAACCCTGACCTCCCTCTAAAGTTTGTTGATCCAAGGGGTCGGATCAATGTGATCTCGCATGAGGTCAAGATGATCTATGGGGGTCTTACTGGAGGAGGAAAGGAACTCGCTAATAGGAAAACACACGTAGCAGAGGCAAAGGCTCTCCCACCAAAGCCTAAGACTGTCAACTCAGCTGTAATTCAGCCTGTTAAATGTAAGAGAGCGAAGGTTGATATGAATACTTTAGTAGTTGGATTTTAAAGGTTAGATTTCAAGGGAATTTTAGCTCACCATGATGATGCTTTGGTCATCATTACTCTGGTCCATGGTTATGAGGTTCTAAGGTATCTGGTAGACTGAGGTAGTTCAATCGACGTTATGTTTTAGGATTGCTACAAAGGTCTTGATTTGAGCAAGAAGAGGCTGATTCCATATCACCAATCACTCATCGGATTTAGTGGGGAGAACGTACAACCCATGGTCATATATAAAATTACAGTAAGAATAGGGAACAACTGTCTGAAATGTCTTACAAGGAAAATCAGATTCTTCATTATGGATGAAAACGTTTACTCGGCCTATAATATAATTCTCAAAAGGGTAACCCTCAAGGAATTTGAGGCCTTGACTTCAACAGTCCACCAAATGATTAAATTCTCAACCCCATATGGGGTAGGGGAAGTTCAGGGGGACCAAGTTGTGGCACGTGAATGATACTTCTACTCAGCCGAGGTGAGAGAAACATACTAAAGGGCCACTGTGACCTATAATATTGATACCTTAGACACTAGAGACGAAAAGAAGTTGAAGAAGGGTGAGGCCACTGAGGAGGTAGAATCCATCGTCCTCAATGAGGACAAGCCAGAAAAAACATCCAAATTGGAAAATCCCTAAGGAAAGAGGTCAAAGAGGAGTTAGTTAAGCTGTTAAGGAAGAGGCAAAGCATCTTTGCCTAAAGCCACGAAGATATGCCCGACATTAATCCAAAAGTTCTCTGTCATAAGCTCAACGTGGCCGATGATGCAAAGACAATCCGACATAAAAGAAGAGTCTACTCATGATAGAAGTATGATATCATTCGGGAAGAGATGAAAATGTTAGAGAAGGCAGACTTCATTAGAGAGGTCATTTACCTAGAATGGTTGGACAATGCTGTCATCAACCCCAAAGCTAATGATAAGTAGAAGATGTGTATTGAGTTTACAGATCTGAGTAAATCTTGACCTAAAGATAGCTTCCCATTGCCAAGGATTGATCAGATGGTAGACGTTACCACCAACCATGAGTTAATGAACTTTATGGATGCCTACTCAAGCTATAACCAAATATTCATGGATCTGGCCGACGTAGAGAAGATAACCTTTATAATCGAAAAGAGGACCTGTTGCTATAAGGCCATGCCCTTTGGGTTGGATAATGTTGGGGCGATATACCATAGGCTGGCCAACAAAATGTTTAAGTACCAGATTGGGTAATCGATGGAAGTGTTTATCGACTATATGTTGGCGAAGAGCCTCAAAGTCGACACCCACGTGGTCGATCTTGGGCGTACTTTTGACATGATGGATGAAGATAAGATGAAGCTAAACCCCACCAAGTGTGTCTTCAGCGTCGGAATAGGCAATTTCTTCGGCTTCATAATGAATTAAAGGGGGATCAAGGCCATCCCCGAAAAGATTAAAGCTTTGTTGGAGATGAAGACTCACACAACAATAAAGGATGGGCATAGACTAACTGGAAGAGAAAAGGATGTCTTCCTTTCTTTAAAGTATTGAGAAAATCTTTTGAATGGAATGATGAGTGTGATAGAGCTTTTAAAGATTTGAAGTCCTATCTCGACTCTCCACTCCTATTTTCCAAACCAGTTCAGGGAGAGAAATTGTATATGTATTTCGCAGTGTCAAAATTAGCCATTAATGCCTCTATTGTAAGAGAAGAGGATAAAGTTCAAAAACTAGTTTACTTTAATAGCAAGGCCCTCCAAGGGGCCGAGCAAAGGTACCCTAAAATAAAAAAGCTGGCATATGCACTGATCTATGCCTTGAGGAAGATGAAGCCCTATTTTTAGGCATATACCATGATGGTCCTCACAGGCTCACCCCTCAGGCAGGTCATTCACAAGCTTGAGAAGTTAGGAAAACTAATGGCTTGGGCAATTGAGTTGGGGGAGTTCGACATCATCTACCAACCAATAACGACCATTAAAGGGCAAGCCCTAGCTGAATTTGTAGTCGAGTTCCCTGGGACGAGGCCAACACTAAAGATGTTAAAGCTACAGCTTATGAGTAAGAAAGCAGCGCATGTCCTCTCCTGATCGAGGTCGAGACGAGTTTAGCAAGAAACAAAGTGTCTGAGAATGAGGAAGAACGATATCTTTTCAAGAATGGAACCCTAAAAGAGGATAGTTTTTTGCCAAATGGTATTGTGTGGATCCTCTTTATTGATGGATCTTCATGTGAGAATAGAAGTGGGGCCGAATTGATAATGTCAGCACCAGATTGGACCAATATGGAGTATACATTGAGGTTCAACTTCAAATCTTCCAATAATAAATCTGAGTACGAATCCCTCCTAGCATGTCTTTCCCTTACTCGAGTACTGAATGTTGGGCAACTCCTTATTCATAGTGATTCCAGGTTAGTTGTTAATCAAATCTTGGGGGCATATAAGGCTAAACATGACATAATGGAAAAGTACCTTGTAAGGGTTAAGACAACGTTGAAGTATTTTACTGAAGTAAAATTTAGGAGGATACCTCGATTGGACAATGGCTAAGTTGATGCTCTGGCAAGGTTAGCTTCAGCCACCAGAACTGAAATTAGAAGAATGATCTCGGTAGAGATTCTTCATCGATCGATGATCAAAGTAGAAGAAAATACTGTAGAGTTTTGTTTCAGTGTGAGTGTGGGAGCCTTCTGGATGGATCCCATCGTCCACTACATCAGAGATGAGGAACTGCCTGAGTCTGAAGCCGAGAAAAATAAGTTGAGGTATAAATATGCCAAGTTCTCCCTTATAGGAGACATCTTATATAAGAAGGGGTTCCTTCTTCCTCTACTCAAATGTGTCCACCCATCTGAGGTAGATTATATCTTAAAATAAGTGCATGAATGGTCATGTTCCAGCCATATTGGAGGAAGGACGCTGGCTAAGAGGATCATCACCTAGGGATATTGGTGGCCGACGTTGGTCAAAGATGCAGCTGCATACGTCAAGAAGTGCGATAAATGCCAGAGGTATGCCACCATACCCCATCAACCTCATCAGCCTCTTACTTCCATTACATCTCCCTGGCCTTTTGCGATCTGTGGGATTGACCTAGTAGGACCATTGCCAAGAGCCGTTAATAATTATCGTTGCTTAATTGTGGCGATCGATTATTTTTTAAAGTGGGTAGAGGCCGAGCCGATGATAATAATCATAGAGAAGAAAGCCTTCCAGTTTATTAGGAAAAAATCATCTATAGGTATGGCCTACCCAATACCTTGATTTTTGATAATGGGATGCAATTTAAGAACATATCCCGGGATAAAAAACACAAGACGGCGAAGTTCTACAATAAGAGAGTAAAGGCACACCCACTGAAGGTAGGAGACCTAATATCGAAGAAAACATAGCAGATGCCTAACAAGCTTAATTCGAATTTGTATGGTCCATACAGAGTGGTAGAAGAGGTGGTCCTGGGGATGTATCGATTAGAGAATCTGGAAGGAGAGCCATTCTCCAACTTGTGGAACATTGACCACCTCAAAAGGTATTACTAATAAGATTTTAATTTTTCTTGTTTCCTTTCCTTCGATTGTAATATATGAATATGAGGATCAGATGATGAATGAAATATGAAAGAAATTCAATAAAAATCTCAAGTGTTCTGTCATACTTTGTATATTTGTTTGAATATTTGTTGTTTGCTTGTATCAACTCATCTTAAACTATAAAACATCATTCGTGGTGAAATAGCTTTAAGTTGCTCTCGGTGACGCGACAGTCCAAACCGGATCGACCTCGTCCATGGACTGTCAATAACATCGAGAGTGATTCATTTATTAAACATCATTAACTTGGTGGTTATACTCTCTCGACAGAGATGATAGTGCATGGACGAGATGACACTCATCTATACACTCTCAAAACGACGAGAGGGGACTTGTGATTAAACACCATAATTTGGTGGATTCAAATTTAAAAATCACTTAATTGTGGTTCATTTATTAAAAATCACTAACTTGGTGGTTATACTTTCTCAGTCGAGGCGATAGTGCATGGACGAGACAACACTCATCCCTACACTCTCAAAATGACGAGAGAGGACTTGTGATTAAACGCCATAATTTGGTGGATTCAAATTTAAAAATCACTTAGTTGTGGTTCATTTATTAAACATCATTAACTTGGTGGTTATACTCTCTCAGTCGAGATGACAGTGCATGGATGAGACAACACTCATCCATACACTCTTAAAATGACGAGAGGGTACTTGTGATTAAACACTATAATTTGGTGAATTCAAATTACGATTCATATTCCTTAGACACCATTAAGTTGGTGAAACAAGAGACAAAGAAAAAAGTCAATTCAAATAATGTTACTAAGGAAAAGATTAGAGCAAGCATAACACAAAGAATGATAGAAACAAAAACTCCATTCACTACAAAAAAGATTATAGATGTTCAGTACTAAGAAAAAAGTTCAAAGCCATGAAAGGCCGACTGTCGTAGAAAAAAGTAAAAACAAATTTTTTTAAGAGATTAAGGATGCAAACTCCCATCACCACCTGACTGAGTTTCCCTATCAACCCCAACATTAGTAGTCTTATACCCATCACCATTTATGCCCAACTTGGATGCATTTTCATTGGTCTATGTGACCTCAATAGGGTTGGTCTCCACAAGGTCAGTAGGGTTTTCTACTTCATTCAGGGCAGTTTCAAGGAGGGTATCGTTGAAGTCAAGGCCCAATAAGTCATCAGGTGATAGAGTCTCGGCCTCAGCATGCTTTAAAAAGGTCCATCGACCAGTAGTCTTGATGCCCCGTTCTAGGTATTCGAAGGCATAACCTCTAAATTCATTGAAGTCAGCTATGGCTTGCGCCTTAGCATTGTCCAAGGCAGCTCCAACTGCAGCATTAATTTCAGTTAGTTTACTCTCATCCAGGGTCTTCAGAGTGTTGTCATGCTCAATCCTCAGGTTGGTGACCTGATTTGTCGCCTCCTGTAGGGCTGACTTTGTCATCTAAAGCTATTTCCTCAGACTATTCTCCATAGTCACAACATTTCTCCCCTTTTGAATTAAGGGCAGCCCCTTATTGATCCAGTCTCCCATACGGTGAAGAGAGACAACACTCTGCAAGATAAAGGAGAGACAAGTCAGTACGAGACATAAATAAGGAGTAGACTACACACAAGAAGTTTTTAAAAAGTACCAGAACAACCATATGAATAACAAATTCGGTCAACAAAGAGATATCCATTACTTGGAGGAAATACCTGTCGGCCTCAGAGATGAGAGAGCCGATACCGTCTATGGCTTTCTTGCAATGGCCGATGATGCTCTCATCATCAAATTTTAGTTATGACAAATGAGTGGCCAGAATGTCGTCAGTCGAGATCAAAATCGCCTAGTCAGAACGACCCTGTTTCGGGGGATGAGGGGTGGTGGTATCGTCGACATGGCCTTTTCTTTTTTTCCCAGCATTATCAGTTCTACTAGGACCGCCTGTAATGGAATTTTTAGTCTGAGTAACATGGAGTCAGTCTTTTTATGCTTATTAACGAGCTTGTCAAGTTAGGGGACACCATGTTCCAAAACTCGTCTGATAAATCTCTTAGACGATCTGCAAGAGATAAACCTCAGAGTCAATTATGGGCAATTACAAAGTATGAGACAATAATTGGCAAGAATAATTACTTATGTAGCTTGGCTAGGGGGTCAACCTCTAGACCTATCTGAGCCAAATAATACGGAGTCATTAAATGCTTAAACTTCACAAGACAACCATTTTTACCTTGTTTACGAAGCTTATTAACCTTTTCAAAGGCCTTAGGCACTACACCAAATCTACCTAATTGTCACGGTCATTGATCTTGAAAAGTTCAACTTGTCAAGGTCAATGACCGTGATAATTCGGGGTAAGACAACTTTTTTTATCACGGACATGTCACGATGATTGACCGTGATAAGTTAGTTAGAATTGTCACGGTCGTGTCACGGGCCATGATCGTGACAAGTTAGTCACGGTTAATAACCATGACAAAGCCTTGACCCTTTTTAAAAAAATTGTCATGATCATTGACCGTGACAAGTCCGTGATAACTTTTGTCACGGACTTATCACGGTCAATGATCATGACAATTCTGGGCAGAATTTAAAAAAATATGTTGGGCAGTATGGCCACTGCCACTACTCAGTATTATATTTGTACCTGTTATAGCAACGTTGTACCTGTTCAAACATTATATATCCAAATAAACTAGAGATAATGCAAATATACATTCAAAATAGAAACTATTTAAGAAGAAACAACATCACCATCAATTATCTCAAATATACAAACTATTTAGCTAGAAAAGAGATTTTGTACCACGATGCTCGGGGACACCTCCTTATCCTTCCCTTCTTGTCCGAAGAGCCACATAAGTATCGAGCCTATGTGGTCTACCCCCAGGGGCACTCCCTGTCCCCTGAAATAAAATAAAGTAAAATTAGTATCCGCCCCGCAAATATAGATAAATATAAATATAAATATAAATATAAATATAAATATAAATCGAAATTGAAATTGAAATTGACATATAAATATAAATATAAATACATTACCTGTAGTGCCACCCAAATAACTAACTTGAGCTCATATGGCACCTCCTTCCAACTAATGTACCCCGGGCAATCGAGTCAAATATAATTCCCTTCATATCTGAACACTAAGAAATGCCATAATCCTATGGATTTATGCTCAGCAAATTCTTTTCAACCGTTGTGTAGCCAAAAATCACCGGTTGAAGTTGTCAATTCCACCTTCCAATGGTCTCCCATGTTTTGCTAGAGGTTCCAAGTGGTAGGGTATGGAAAGTGGAATTGACAACTTCAACTGGTGATGTTTGGCTACACAACGGTTGGGAGAAATATGAACATCACTCCATAGGATTATGGAATTTCTTAGTGTTCGGATAGACGAAGAGATTCAGTCTCCTCTCCACAAATAGGACACCCCAAATAACTATGTACTAATAACCTATTAAAGGTAAGAAGCGTATATTCATGGATTAGTATAAACAAAACTTAGATGTAGTTGGAATATTTATGTATTAATCTCCTCTCTACACACGCACACTACACAAGAGTGAAAATGATAAAGTGCAAATCAATTAAAAGCATTAAAAATGGATGTTTCGGTACAAATTGGAATATTTATTACAAATTGAAAAATTATTTCAAATTCGGGTTATCATCAAAAATGGATTGATATTCGGTAGGAGGTTGAGTGAGGCTAGGATCACTGGCCATACACTCTGATTGGTGCTTAGATTTCCAAATGGATTGAAACCATCTGTTGATATAGCTAAACGAATGTTGCGTTGTTCTCGAGCAAAATCGGGATACTCAAAATTCATCCTCCTCCAGGAAGTAGAATTAATAGGATGACGCGTGATATTACCCCCTACTTCTGCCCTAGCATGCCAAGTCATTGCCTCTGCAATCCATAGTACTGTGAAAAATCACTTTAATCGAGGCCCAACGGGTAAATATTTCAATACTTTTTAAGGCACTTTTGAGCTTGTGCCTTCCTTACTAGTAGATTGTACATATCTAGGTTCATCGCATACCGAATAATGATCGAGATTTTCATACTCCTTTCGGTATAGTATGAATTCATACACACAAGCATGAATCAATTTATACTTCATTCCCAAAACTTTCAAACTGTTCTTCATAACAGGATAGTTATTTGGAAGTGTATTCACCTTGGGTAATAAGCCCTTCACCCATTTCAGAATTCCCGTCACGCTATTGCCAGACAAACCATACTACGTCTTCAAACTGTGCAAACCAACCATGGCATGTAAAGTTGTTTGATCTTTCTCATAGCCAGAGTATAACGGTTGGGTCGCCTTAAATTTTAAACTTTGGTAGTCCTTGTCAAGTTTTATCATGTTATCTTCACGAGCACTTGAATCTTCTACATCATCAGTAACCTCATTCTCCTCTGCTTCATAAACTCCGTATGCATCATCAACTAAATCCTCTAACATATTATGATCTACATCGCCCCCTTCTACATCTATTCTACTTGTTGAAGGTTATTGTGAAGGTTGGTCGGGGACAAAAGGAACTTTCAATTCACCGTGAAAACTCCAAAATCGATAACTATCTTGCATACCCGATCTTAACAAATGTAGTTCAACTGTTTTCCACTCAAACACCTTACCATTCTTACACCTAGCACACGGACACGAAAACTCTTCATCATTATGACATCTCTTTGCATATTTCACAAATTCGTTAGCACCTCTGCGAAACACATCCCCCATTCTATTTGTCTCACCCATCCACTCTTCGTATTTCGGATATCCCATCATAGCTACCACAACTAAACACCTATTAAAGGTAAACAAAACTTAGATTTATAGTATGTTTCATTTAATTATCCCATCATTTAATTTCTATTTCCTCCATCTCCTCTAAAGGGTGAGTGGTCCTATCCCATTCAAGATCGCATTTTTCTGTAATATACTTAACAGCTCATGCACATTGTTACGATTTGAAAAAAAATCGACAGCATATCCCCGTAGTTCTCTAAGTACACGACGTAGATTGGCAAGTTTGAGTGTTATTTCAATTGATCAATTGAAATAACAGTCACACTTGTCAATCTAGTATGTACCCAGAGAACGTTAAGATACGACTGCAGAACTTCTTCCAAAAGCAACAACTTTAAGCCACTAAGAATATTATATATAAATTATACAATCTCAAACTGTCCAAACGGGACAATTCGAGAGATCTCATTACAGGGGTAATGACTCTCGAACGGGTCTAAGTTCTATTGAATGCGTACGCATAAGAACTAGAAGGCTATTATCTATGCGCACTATATTTAATTTCAAGTATGTTTCATTTAATTATCATACTATATATATATTGTTCGATATACAAAGTAATTTTCAAAAAAAGTTGAAAAATCCCACCCCCATATGGACAATAATCCAGTGGTCATGCCACTTTCAAAACTAACCAACCAAACATTTACTAAACAAAATAATCCAACAGCAATGTCAACAACAAATGTGTATCCCGTACTCCTTTTAATTCATCTACTCAATTAATTCATTTCATCAATTAAACTAACAATTAACGTATATAATTATTAATTTACTAATTTACAATGAGGTGCAATCCTACTTTCATATGAAATGGGCACTAATTATTAATTTACTTTCATCTAAAACTATACAATTAAAATTATAGTGAAAATGATAAAGTGCAAATCAATTAAAAGCATTAATTTCATTTATGCAAATCAAGTATGTTTCATTTATTAATTATATTTTAGTGCATGTAATTATAGAATCTATGGATGGATTCAATTTAATCTTCCTATGTGAATATTTTTATCTACAATGAGTTAACCTTGAAATAATATATATTATCTCATAGAATCATCAAAACACGATATTAAGGGAATTACAATGGGACCTTGCCTCAGCCCCCCTCCCCACCCACCACACACGCACATACACACTCACACACAACAACCCCCATCCTGCCCCACCCCCCACCCACCACACATATACACACACACACACAACAGCCCCCCTACCCCACCCCCTACCCCTTGCCCCCTCCCTATACCCACCCACCACACACACACACACACAACAGCCCCCCACCCTGCCCCACCCCCCATACACGCACACACACACATACATACACACGCACATATATACACACACACACATATATATACACACAAACATATATATAAATGGAAGAGAGAGAGAGAGAGAGAGAGCAGTGTAGAGAGAGAGTGAAAAAAGGAGGGAAACGACGGGGGGAAAAAAGAAGGGCAAACGGTTTTTTGCTGAGCAATTTGTCACAGTCATGCCAAGGTCCTTAACCGTGACAATTCTTTGTCATGGTCTTGTCACGGTCAATGACCATGACACAAAATGCGTGTTTATTATCACGGTCAATGATCGTGCCAACGGTGGCCGGCTGAAAGGTGACAATTTGGCCATTATGGTGTTGTGAGGGTTCAATCCAGGATCAAGTTTGGCCGATGCATATACTTTTTCCACCTCAGAGGGGTCTTGAGCTCAGAGGTTGCATAGGCTTGGTTAGGACCAATTTCTCAAGACCCAAAGATAAAAAAGTAACGGGGTTTCCAATTGTGGTTTGAAGTTTGGGTGACCATAAAGACCTTCTTCTCGGACTTCCTAGCTATGAGATGATAGTAACCAGGCTGAGTCTTGGAAGATAAAGGTGTATAACAAGCAAGGAATATATTAACTGGAGGATCGATTTGATGGACAACCTTCCAAAGGTCAATGAAGCCAAGGATGGCCCTCCAAGAATTCGGAGAGAGTTGAGAGGGGGAAAGTCTTAGATGATCCAGAATAACTCAGATCGTAGGATGAATAGGCAGGTAAAAGTCGACCTTAAACATCTGCTCATAAACACATACTTCAGCCTCTCGTCCGTTAAAGGCTCTCTTGTCCTTAAGAGGCTTTATCATGGCTATAGAAGAATCTTTTCTGTAGAGATGTCTCCAGACTAAGAGGTTAACTTCAGATACAGTGCTCTCATATTCTTCAGCAACATACGTATCAAGTTCATTCTCCTCACCACTATCCTATGGTACATCAGCCTATGGATTGGCCGGGTCACCATTAGGAAATATTTGTGCAAACTTGGCCCCAGTTGTAGCCGAAAGAGGAATTTCATTTATTAGAGGAGGGATCGCTACACTAGGCTGAAGTATCTGAACATAGTCAGATTGAGCCGATGTCTTGGCCCCTTAAGAAGACGAAACACGAGAGGAAGCCTCATCTATCTCAGACCCCTCGACTTGGGATGCAGAATATTCCATGACTTCGTCATATGAATCAACACTCTCGGCTTCTTGAAAGGTAGACATAGGGTCGTTGGCTGGTGAGGATGACTCGGACATGGGATCATAAGGCTCAGTAACTTGGGGATATATGATAACTAGGGGAGGTGGATAAATTGGACGAAGGGGAAAGGCCTCGGCCTTACGACTCTCGGCTTCCTTAAACTCTACCCTCTTGATTTATTCAAAGAACTTCTCTCTTAGGTTGGGAAACTCCCCGGCTAGCTTATACAATTGCCTTAACATAAATAGGACGAGACTCGACTTGTGTGAAAACTGGAAAAGGAACAGACAACTTGTAACTTTAACTTCTATTGACCAAAGATCAAACAAAGGAAGGTGAATTATTTTTAATGAAGAACACCGAGAACACATCTTTGCAGCTAGCCAGAGAAGATGATCGGAGGTCACCGAAAAAAGCCAACAATGGCAGGAAAACCACAAAAAACTTTCTAAGATAACCCTAACCACCACTAAAAACCTACAACAACCCCACAGGTGGATGATTGTATCCCCAACCTTCTCAAAATCCCTGTCTGAAAACCAAACCCTCGTCGAAAAAATTAAAGCTGCTAGAACTCAATTATCATAATGAAATGAAATAGGTAAGAAGTAGGAAAAGTTACCTGAGGATGATTGCAATTGGAAATAACCTAAAGGATGGTTAGGAGTCATATGACAATGGAGGAATAAAATGGCAGAAAGAAGGTTTGAGAAGCTTTAGAGAGAGAGAGAAATCGCAGGAGTTTTTGGGTAAAAAAGTAAAAAGAAAATGTTTTTAGGTTTTAAATAATAAGAAATGAGTGTGCACGTTTCCCCACATACCTCATCTTTTGAGGGGCGAGATCGAAAGCGCTCAACCGTCGAAGCAGTCTTGAGACAGACATTATTCAACCAGAACAGTGATATGTGCCACTCCCTTATCCATCAAGATACCTACATTAACACGTTGGAGATGTCTCATCAAAGTTCTCATAAACTACCCCTTAGTCTCCTACTCACACAGAAGACTAAGGGCTAGGGGGTGATTGATATGACTAAGTGTGACCTCTTCTTAGGAAGAAGGACATAAGGTCTTAACAGACGAGTTCTCAAGGGACCTCACTAGGGACATTTCTAAGATTCCTCCAAACTAGCATCGGCCTCGTCATCCATAACCTCGGACATCCAGTAGGCCGAGACCTCAGGAGAGTATAACATCAGCAAAGACATCTCTCATCCTCTTCACTAACCGACATCGGGGAATGACCTGCATAACCCGCCTCGGCCTGATGCCATAAGTCGAGGCCACACTTGTCGCTTATCAACATAAAGTCATGCACTGCATCAGCTACCTCGTACTCGGTTAGGCCAAGACCTCTGTAAATAACATCTACAGCATGAGCAGTAGAAGGTTCCAAGGAGACATGTCCCATGTGGACAATTATGTTACCACCAAATTATCCCCTCACGTGAGGGAATATTGCATCATCATTAGTTCCATGTGCTATGAAGAGTTGTCACCATCCTATTGGGAGCCTTCATCATCACACGCCTACTTCGTTCTTAGGGGGTGACACCCCCTAAGAACTATAAATACTTGTCTTCTACCTCATGTAAAGGGATCACATATTAAAAACCCTGTTGAAACTCTGTCAAACTGACTGTAAGAGAGATAAATCTTAAGTGCATGTATCCATGGCCATTAGAACCCATATTTAGTGGATTTCACACACTCATACAGTGGACGTTGGCCCTTCAAAGGCTGAACCACTAATATCTGGTGTCTTCGTCCTTTTTGCCTCATCTTTTCTTACTGATATATTGCTTATTTACTGCCATTGTTATACCTGTTTGAGCTCATTCATCAATTTGATCTGGTGATACCAATTCTGGTATCATCAATTATTATAAGGAATGGATACATGAATATATATATATATATATATATATATATATATATATATATGTGCATGATGTTTGATAAATGTGTATATATATGTGTAAGAAAATATATACGGGTATGACGAATTAAAATGTGAATATTAATGACTAGTGAAAGTTATTAGAAATGACGCAATAAATTACAATTGAGAATTATAATGATTAGCGAATGCGAATGCTAAATAGATGAATTACGCACAATGGGATAGCGTATGGAATTTAAGGATACTTGGAAATTAGTTAGGCAGGCAACATAACTAGGTAATTAAAATGCATAAGTTAGGTGCACACTTTAGATGAGAGGTGAATAGTGTCTCATGAGAGAGTGCGGTACCAATTTAAATATGAGTGATTGGATACATATTTGTTTATGTATTTTAATTACTTACAAAATATTTTGAAATGGATTTGGGATCTAACCCATATCAAAACATATTTTCAAAACCTTTTAGGTGTCCAGCCACAGGGACGTCAAGCGTGATCATCTATCCAGGTACCAGAGCTGCGACAACTGTGGATTGTTGCACGGTTTTTATTTATCCATTTTTATTATTATGTTCTAGTTCAGGACTCTTTCCTTATTCAGGCATGTTGCCCATGTCAAACGATTTATTTTAGTTTATGTCTTGTTCATTTTGGGTATTATTGTATGGAGGATTTTTTTCGATGGTTTATTCAGAACAATTTGGCATGTAATAAATTTACAGTTGAATTTATTTATAGTTGTGGATTATATTTAAATTGTTTAGATTGAATGTGTATGATTATTATATTTTGTGTCAGATTAATAAAGATTAAAATTGACACACGGCTTAATTAAATAATAGGTGGTTAGAAATTAATTGGTTCGACAGTGATGCTAAGAATGAGCTAATGAGATTCCTGTTTTATTTTAGTAGAGGTTCGGTCATCCGTTACTTTAATAAGAGGGGTGTCACATATGGTATAAGAGCATCGGGTTCTAGAGTCCTTAGGATCTGTGCGGATTTATTACGTTTTCTATCGTAGCATTTTTTGATGTAGAGCCCTATTAAAAGTCCTATTAGGGTGATGGTTCCCAAAATTTAAATTCAAACTAAAAAAATTCTTTTTAAATTTTAACAATGAAATTCCAAATTTTAATTTCATCAAAATTAGAATCAAATTGTTGAATTTTTCTTTAACCACAAATTCAATTTAACCAAGTCTTCTAATTAGTCTAGCAATAATTAATTCAATTTTCAATATAGGCCAAACCAAATTTTATCAAATTAAATTCTGGACTTGAATTAATTTAAACTTAAACCCAAACTTATTTTAGCACCAAATTAAACAGGATAGTGATTAAATCAAATTTTATCTTGATTAAATCTAAGCATGGATTCTAAGTGAGTTTTGCAAGATAAAATAAATTATAATCACAGGAGATGCGCGATGTATGAGGAAAACCTAAATGGAAAAAACCTTAGACGACTCAACCTACAATTTCACTAAGTACGGTATGTTTACAAAAGACGTGACAAGAGGACTTACACAACCGACTCGACTCCCTTCAAGCCTTAACGTGCTCCTCCGCTCTTCAACCTCTACGAAGTAGATAACCACGGACTCCACTACAGTCTTGAAATCCACCGATGGGGTCTGACCACCATCAACCTCCACATGGAGCCTTTCTCCTTATGAGAACACCGCAGTGTAAACGAACTTCTTCCTTTTGGGGTAGAGAAGAAAACCCAAACTTCTCCTTTTTGGGGTAGAGATAAACCCGATGACAAACAAATCTCCAAGCAAGATATATATATATATATATATATATATATATATATATATATATATAAAGGAACTTGGATTTAAACTAAAACATTGGGTGTAAAACTTCTGTTTTGGTGAAAGATTGTTCTTGAATTATGAACACACAAATGGATCTTTTGTTAGAAGTATTTTTCTCTCCAAAATCCCTAAGAAAAATGAAAAGGTCTCATAGAAAAAGTTGTTACCGCTCATCTTTTATCTGGAAAAAGAGTGGGAAAAAGAGTGGGCGAGAGGGACAAAAACTGACAAAATTGCAAAAAAAAACTTACACGGTCGTTCGAATGATTATGTTCGAACAAGAATATCGAACGATATTACCAACGATATTTCAAAAAAAAAATCGTTCTATTTTTCCTTCGAACCAAACTTCTAACGATAAAACAGGAAAAATCTCGTTAGCAGTTCGTTCGAACAACCTGGGAGTTTCGTTGAAAATCAAAATTTTCATTTTTAAGCCCAAAACTTTTATGAAAAGTTCTAAAATTATTTTTTGATAAAATTACAAAGTCGTTTAAAAATAAAAAGAACACCCAAATAAATTTCCAAGCTCCTATATATATAAATGTATTCATACCTTTTGGAGACCTTGAAAAATGAATCAATGTCGAGGACGAGAAACAAGGCACTTAAAATCGGCAATGATATCTTCAATTTTACTTGGCCGCATCGTCTTCAACATACAGTTATCATAGGCTTGGAAGGATACAATACTCTATCCTATGACTCAAATAATTTTGTCCGAAATTAAGCCAAAACTACATATGGACTTAATTGAAAATTTATGTCCTTACAAATCTTCCCCTTTGGCTATTCTGGGACAAAATCAAACCAAAAATCCCAAGGGACGTCAAGCACGTATAGACATAACATCCCACCTAAAAAAATAAAATTACAGATGCTTGACTCGACTCTTAGGAAATGCTTTGCCGCTTTAAGTAATGCCGCTAAAGATGAGATCCTGCACATTTAAACAAACTATCAAACGCATAGGGAATATAACAAATTAAAGTACATAAAATTAAATACTCCCCCTTTATCTAACAATGATCTACCTAGAAAGATGTCTCCCTCTAAGTTAAATCTCCCCAAATTTTAAAAGATTAGATACCATTTCTCCCCCTTTTTATTCAGGAATAGACAAAGGTTAAGAATAAAATTAACTTATTTCTCCCTCAATTAAAGAAAAAACTATTCCTCCCCCTTAAGTCTACATAAGGGAAAAATAAGTTAAACATGCAATGATGTATAAATAGGAACAATAAAGCATATGGCAATAATGAAATACAACTAATCCGTACAAATATTAATGGATACCAACTATGTTGCGATAGCAAAAATATACCACTTAAACTATATTGCACTAAGCATGGGATATCAAACCAAAGATTCGCAACAATATAGATACCAATTCTGAATTCAAAGCATATATGGACTAGCTAGTAAGGCAAAGACTCAAAACAAACAAAATACCATATATATATAATATAAATACACAAAAGGTATTAATGAAGCGCAACCACATATATAGATAGATATAAACAACACAAATGACACAACACAAAATAAAATGAGCTTTCCACACTCTAATGGCATAAATGTGTCACATGGAAATGGAAGTGAAGGGGTGTGAACTAGTAACTAAAGAATTAAGACCCAATCACTTAAACATGTTCACGGAATTCTTATTTGATTGCAAAGCTTTATCAATTAGATTTAACCTTATGCGACAGGATAAAGTGAACTCGATAAACAAAACGAGCATAATGCATATAAGCCTAGCATATTGATGATTCTACAAACCAATAGAGTCATGACAAGATAGCGCACTAGGATACAAAGTCATTGTGCAAAGCCGTTGATAATATATCCAAACTCCCTAAAATATAATATTATTCTTTTCTTTGAATGAAAATATCAATCTAAACAAACTAGGCCTTGGCTATATTTTTCTTTTAATGCCATATTTTTCTTTTAGGCCTTTGGACCACATATTTTTTTTAGGTCCATTGCAAACGGTGGCTTAATCTCAAAGGATGATTGTTCCTTCCATAGCCCTTCACTGTGAATTTTTATATATCAATTTTTAAACACATAATAATCTCACGTGCAACGGTTCTAACATGCACAAATCCTCCTAAGTCACAAAATATGTAGATGACTAGATTGGTAGGAGAACATCTCACAAAGCTCAAATAAATATGTGAAGTTAAAGATTCAAAAGAGATCGTGCATGTGTGCGTGAAGGCATATAAAAAAATGAATCCATTAAGTAAGTCAAATTCAAACTAGTCCATGTAACAATGACAAAGAACACTTTAAGGATTGAAATTTCTAACCAAAAGTTCTAGCCACATGGAAGCGGAATGATAGGATACAAACACAACTATATGCCACAAAAGGTGTGTAAAACTCAAATATATACACACATAAAAATCTTTTTGAGTTTAAAAAAAAATTAATCAAGAAAAAAAGTAACTCAAAAGACAAACAAAAATATTTTTGTATTTTTCATTTAAACTCAAATAACTCACAAAAGTAAAATACAAATGATAAACAAAATCTTTTTTTATTTTTTTAATAACACCAAATAAAATAAAGTAAAATACAAAAGACAAACATGTCATAATTCTAGCACTGCATATATGATGGAGCATGAACTAGAAAACGATAAACATGCACACAACTAGCATGAATATACAACATGTAGTACAAAATCTAGTATATATAAACAAAGCTAACACATTTAACCTTTAGATTTAACATGGGAGGTATCACGTGATAGCAAATGAGAATCATAAATCCTATCTTCTAAAGTTACCAAGTCGGATCTCCTAACCCAAACAAGTGAAGAGTGACAATCTCAGGATTGGGTGACCTTGGCTACCTCGGTTACCTTACTCTTGGATTTCCTAGGACCTCTTTTAAAATCAAAACAAAATTTTCTAAAATGACATTTTTTACCACAATGTGAACAAGTGAAAACTCGATGAAAAGTAGTACCAAAGGATTGCCCATTAAAATTGTTCTTAGAAGATTCTCCCAAACTTATGGTTTTGGATTTACTAGGTGAAGCATTTTGGGAATAGAAGACAATACCATACATGTCATTTTTAATTTGGACAGTCCCTAGAATTTTATCTAATTTTTTGGACCGACACTCCAAATCAAATTTGACACGACTCGAGTCTCTCAATTTCTCTTTCAACTCTAAAATTTTGACTCAAGCAAACACTTTCTCCCTTCAAAACAAAGAAGCTCTTTCTTCATAGCCTCTATTAAACCTCTAAGGCTATCTCTCTCACTTTTAACATACTCAAGCTTCTCTCAAAGAGCTTTCTCACGTGTCCCAAGGTCTTCCACCAAAGTACTCTCATTATTAACCTTGACATGTTCTCTCAAACAAGCTTCTAACTTCAAATTAGCCCTTTTTAATTTAATCGATTCGACATACAACTCTTGAAAAGCTACTTGAAGTTACCTCACATCAACCTCTTCTTTATTTTCACTTTCTCTTTCTTCTCCACTCTCACTACCATTAAAACTTTGGGATTCACAAATCTTGGCCTCGAAAGTGTTATGTATTAAGATGTCATCATTTGACGATTTCTCACTATCACTTATATGATTTACCATGAACGCGGTAAAGTTGCGCTCAATGGGGGAATCGGTCCCTCTTACTTTTCACTAAGGGTGGAATTATATGAAATTGGTTGTTTGCTTCCCCCCTTAATTTAGTGGGACGCTCTCGCACCCTATGGCCATAACCCTCACAACTATAACACCTATTCAACTCATCCCTCTTAAGATCGTCATTTTGAATTTTAGATATTTTCTCGGCTTTATAAATCTTAGACTTGTTAAATTTCTTAAATTCATTTTTAAGCTTATCTTTGTTAAACTTAAAAAATTTTCAAAACTTCCTAGCAGACATAGCCATATCCTCTGAGTCGCTATCACTCTCATCATTCGAAACTTTCTTTTCCTCCTTCTGGGCTTTCAAGGCAATGCTCTTATCTTTCTTTTTCTCATCGTTGGAGGGAAATATATCAAGTTTATAGGGGTTTAAATCACCTATAAGCTCTTCTAGTTTCGTGGAGTGCAAGGTGGGTAAAGAATTCAACACGGTCACTTTATGAATAAATCTATCGGGTAAGAATCTCAAAATTTTCTTTACAACACGGTCATCACATATCTTTTCTCCCAAATTAACAGATGACAATGTCGAAAACTCTAGCATAAAACTCATCAAAGGTTTCACTTTATAAAATCCAAATGGTTTCAAATTGAGTGGTGAAGTTTTAAAATTTTGAAGCCTTCACGACACTAGTACCTTCATGGGTGAGTTGTAAAATATCCCATGCCTCTTTAGATGTTTCACACGTCATGATACGTCGGAATTCATCTGGTGTGACCGCACTAAAGAGAGCATTTAAACCATGGGAATTAAAATTCGCTAATTTTAGTTTATTCTTATTCCATCTTTCTACGGGTTTAGGTACACACTCATTTTCTACTAGACACGCAGGTGGGGGAGCACTCGGTGACTACCGATTAATAAACCCACTCATCTAAGGACTTAAATGCCGATTTCATTCGCGCCTTCCAATACGCGTAATTTGAACAATTAAAAATCAGAAATTTTGAAAACGGTGAAATTTCCATTTTTAAAAACAAGCACAAAAAGGACCTAAACGCAATAACTTAGCACTCCGGCTCTGATAGCAATTTGAAAGTCCTATTAGGCTGATGGTTCACAAAATTCAAATTCAAACTAAAAAATTTCTTTTCAAATTTTAACAATAAAATTTCAAATTTTAATTTCACCAAAATTAAAATCAACTTAAACAAATTGTAGAATTTTTCTTTAAGCACAAATTAAATTTAACCCGGGTCTTCTAATTAGTCTAGCAACAATTAATTTAATTTTCAATATATGCCAAACCAAATTTTATCAAATTAAATTCTGGACTTGAATTAATTTAAACTTAAACTTACCCAAACTTATTTTAGCACAAAATTAAATAAGATAATGATTAAACCAAAATTTATCTTGATTAAACCTAAGCATGCATTCTAAGTGAGTTTTGCAAGATAAAATAAATCACAATCACACGAGAGGCGCGATGTACGAGAAAAATCCAAATGGGAAAAACCTCAGACGACCCAGCCTGCAAATTCATTAAGTACGGTATGTTTACAAAAGACGCGACAAGAGGACTTACACAATCAACTTGACTCCCTTCAAGCCTTGACGTGCTCCTTTACTCTTCAACCTCTGCCAAGTAGATAGCCATGGACTCCACCGCAGTGTCAGAATCCACCGATGGGGTCTGGCCACCGTCAACCTCCACATGGAACCTTTCTCCATATAAGAACACCGCAGTGTAAACGAAGTTCTTTCTTTTTGGGTAGAGAAGAAAATCCAAACTTCTACTTATTGGGATAGAGATAAACCCGGTGCCAAATAAATTTCGAAGCAATATATATATAAAGGAACTTGGATTTTAACTAAAACATTGGGTGTAAAACTTATGTTTTGGAGAAAGATTATTCTTGAAATATGAACACACAAATGGACCTTTTGTTGGATGTATTTTTCTCTCTAAACTCCCTAAGAAAAGTGAAAAGGTCTCATAGAAAAAGATGTTCTCGCTCATCTTTTATCTTGAAAAAGAGTGGGAAAAAGTAGTGGGCGAGAAGGATAAAAACTGACATGGTCGTTCGAACGACTTTTTAATGCCATTCAAATGATTATGTTTGAAGAGATTACCAATAATATTTTAGAAAACTTTTCGTTCGATTTTTCGTTCGAACCAAATTTCTAACGATAAAACAGGAAAAATCTTGTTAGCAGTTCGTTCGAAAAACCTGGGAATTTCGGTCGAATGAGATTCTAGGTTCGCTCGAACGACTTTTTAGAAAATCAAAAATTTCATTTTTAAGCCCAAAACTTTTATGAAAAGTTCAAAAATTATTTTTTGATAAAATTACAAAGTCGTTTATAAATTAAAAGAACACCCAAATAAATTTCCAAGCCCCTATATATATAAATGCATTCATACCTTTTGGAACCTTGGAATATGAATCAATATTGAGGACGAAAAATAAGGCACTTGAAATCGACAATGATATCTTCAATTTTGCTTAGTCGCATCGTCTTCAACATACAGTTGTCATAGGCTTGGAAGGATACAACACTCTATTCTACGACTTAAATAATTTTGTCCAGAATTAAGCTAAAACTACATATGAACTCAATTGAAAATTTGTGTCCTTACACCTATGCTTAGGACTGTTGATTTATATTGCGTTATACGTTCTCTTGCTATTATGTATAATGGAAGTGAATCTTATACGAGTTCAGTTGAGTTTAAGAAGCCGAATATGAAAAGGAAGACCAATGAGTATTACGTACATGACCATTTAAATAGCCAAAGACATTAGCAATTGAAATTATAAATTTTATCCATGAGACGATGGGATAAATTCGATGTGATACGAGCGTGTCACAGTATTTGGGTTAGCACTAGGTTACGTGTGAAACAGGCTTAGTAAATGTATAATTAGTATCACTTCTGAGTATGTATATTTACAGTTGGGTAGCAGAATTCTCTTTAGTTCCATCTACAGGGAAGCGAGTGTGAATACTAAGAGGATATGTTTGGAGATTTGCTCATTTTAGAGAGATATTATACGGGTATAATGTTATCCTAGGTATGGACTGGTTAGCGATGGGGAGTGATGGTGGACTGTTATAGTAACGTTATCGTGTTCACTGTTCCAGGGAAGGATGTGTTATTTTTGTAATATTTTACCTAAAAGAGGGTTGAGTCGCATATATATTGTAATGGAGACTTCAGAGAATATAGTTGTCTCATTATATTCGATTCTGGTACGTAAGGACTATATCGATATGATTTAGGGGATATCGTGTTTACTGCCAAGTGGAAATTTTTAGATCGTTATTGATTTAGCACTAGTGACTTAGTAATAGTGTGAGCGCAGTGTTTTACGACTCCTTTATAGATGTGGGAGTTGAGGATTAGACTTATACGCACGGGTTTATGATTTTAGGTGTCTCATTAAAGTGTTTTGGGGCAAAAGATTTTGATAACCAATATTGTCAAGTGATAGGGCATTGGGAAATTCCTTGGTTGGATTTTAATCGCATGACGTTCCATACATGAACCTTATTAAATGTTGGAAGTTTGAAGACGTTGTTAGATGCTATAGTATAGGGTTTGAACGGTGATAATTATACGTGTGTAGAAAACAATTTGAGTTGAGAGCTATTATACAATATAATGCCCGTGGAGCTAGGTAGTGTTGTGTAAGAAACATTGAGAAAGTTTTACACCACCACTGGATGGGTGGGACAATCTCGAGGATAATTAGTGGGGTGATCATGAATGCCCTTACGATATACCCACGTTGAGCATGAGGGATCGAACTTCAGATCAATATATTACGTCTATGATGTTTGTGTAGATCTGCATGAGATATAGGGTGTATGGGAGCCCTAGTTAGTTTGATTTTCAGTATTGTTAGAAACAAGGACAAGGAATAAATGGGTTGAAATGTAGGCCTGTGGGATAGTTGAAGCAGAATTAGAAGGTCAAGATGGACTAAACTTTGGACTGAGGAAGGATAGAGTCCGGATATATGCATAGAACAAGGCGAGATATCACTCCGAGATGGGTTGAAATACTGTGGAGACACAGGCGAGGGATCTTTTTAGACAAGGGAGGATTCAATAGTTTGGAGAGTAGAGAGGAGTATTACTCAATCGAATGCTGAGGGTGGCTTATGCATAAATAAGATGTGATTTTTACCATGCGAAAAGGACCCAGGATGTTCAGACGCATGGGTTACGATTTTTGGAGTACCCTATGAAGGAGAGTGAGATGTACCATGTGTCGTGAGATATGAATATGTGGATCGGTGGGGAATGAGACATAATGAAGTTTTCTTCAAGTGCACCACTCGTAGATGGGAATAAATTGGTTCAAGGTGATCCACCAAATTTTTTCAATAATTGGTGATTCCAATGATGAAATGGATAGGCAGACTGATAGAGTTCATTATCGGGTTACCACCATTGTTAAACGATTGATATTTTCTTTGGGTTTTGGGAATTGGTTGATCGAGATGGAACATTTAATGCTAATTTGGGATATTTACAATAACAAGCAGTGTCTATAACAATTCAACATAGAGAGGGAAAGGATCGACATAAGGTGTCACCCAACATCGTTATGATAAGGATAAGATCCTTATGTCCCACCTCCGATTGGGAATATCAAGAGATGCGTATTCTAGACTTTAATGTAATTGGGAGGACGAATTACCATTGGTAGAGTTGCTTGTAATAACTCATACTAGATATTACTTAAAAGATGCCTTTTAAGGATTGAGCCAGGAGGCCTTGTCATCCTCCCCGTGGTTGGTTAAGGGTGGGAACTTAATAAGTTCTACGGGTCGGATATGATTTAGAGTCGACCGACAGGTATTAAGATAATTAAAGTTATTTTCGTATAGTTCAAGAATGTCGTAAGAGTTACGTCATCGTGAATCGAAGAGTTAAAGACTGACGTTACTATGGGTGCCTCCCATGAAGGGATTTATGTGATTTGGATAAGAAGAGAAGTTGGCACCTAGGAAAGTGGGTCCTTTTCTCAACATTGAGATGATAGAGCCAGTGGAGTATAGGCTCATCTTATTGGAGCATTGTTAGCGTATTCATAATAATTTTGCATATCATTGTATAAGTGAGACCTTATGGATAATAGAGTATAACAATATGAAATAATTTAAATAGATTTGTCACTAATCTTGGGTCATAGCGAGTAGGCCTTTAGACAAGATGATACCAGTAGCAGCTGAATAGTGGACGCACTAAAGTGTTATCACGAGTTGATTATGAGTATGTTCGGATGCCATGTGGGTAAAGATCTGAATTTTTTAGTGCCAGGCTTACCCGAATTTTAAGGACGAAATTCCTTTTCAAGGGGGGACTATTTAATACCCCATAGTTATATATATATATATATATATGTGTGTGTGTGTGTGTGTGTGTGTGTGTGTGTGTGTGTGTGTGTGTGACTATATATGTACTAGTGTGCTACAGTAAATAAAATTGAATTAAGTTGTAAGTGAGTAAACATGACCTGATTTAATAATATCTCAACTGGGACATGTGTTATTAAATTTAAATAGGTTGAGATGGAAAATAATTGTTTAGTGACTCGGGTGATGATTTCGAGTGCACGATTGATCCGAAATCGGTCAAAATAGTCAAAATTGAGTACCCGGGGGTTGTGTTTGGATCTCAGGGGATTTTTAGATTAATCGGAACTAATTTAAATCACTTTGGACTTCTTAAGGGCATATGTAAAGTCAAAAACGAGATTTATAAAATGAAAGATTTGGGTTTAAGAAAAGATCATTTCACAAATCCAAAGGTTTAAAAGAGTCATACAAAGAGTTAGAGAGAGAGAGTGAAGAGAATTGAGAAGAAAATTCAAGAGTCCAAGTGAGAAATTAATGAACATTTCAAGAACACTCCGGGATTGATGAAGTGGGAGGAAATTCTAGGAAGATTGCCAACATCCTCATCAAATTCAGACCCTACAAACCTTAAGGCAAGTAATTAACTTGATCCTTAATTTGTGTATTTAATTCTAGTCATATCATAGTTGGAAAATGATATTTTGGGGATGGTTTCATATATATAAACTATGGAATTTTGGGAATGAATTATATTTGAAAATTGATATAAATTATGGATTTTAAATAATTATTATGAATTAAGAATTTTGGAATTTTTAGAATTGATATTGATAGGAAGGATGGGATATGGAAATGATTATGTGATATGATTATTATAATGATGCAATTCTTGACTTTAGTTATGAATCTCATGAATTGATGATTAACCTTTTGAATTAAAGTGATTACTAGATGTCGGAATCATCTTAGAAATGTCCCATTATACTCTATATGAATTGAGTAGTGTATAATATTATTTTGAAGATCATTGATACTGAATTGGGGAAGAAAAAAGGGGTTGAGGTTCGCTTTTAGACATAACCGATTTGGATTTCTAGAAATTTTCAGATTGGGTTATTTTATTTAATTAGAGATAAATTAAATCACTGGTGATACGAGAAATTCAAAGTTGATATTTTTATGTTTCTGAATATCGAATAAAGTGGGTATTAGAATCTTGGGTTAAAGGAGGCTTTTATTCGGGTTATGAATTTTAAATAATTGAGGAATATTATTGAATGCGAATAATTATGATCAAAATTTGGAAATTGTTATACGGGCTGAGTGATGATTAATTACGTGTCTAAAAACGGTATTTGAAAATAAATTAATCAATTAAGTAAATAATTAATTAATTGAGTATATAATGGAGCATTGAAAAATAATGCTTTTGTGCCATTAGTGATATGCATGATTAAATAAATTGTTGAGGAATATATGCATGAATGGAAATTATATATATATTATATTCGTGTGAAAGAAATAATTATATGAATATAATAACATATCCCTCTAGTGCTATCATCAGAGGTTTCGCGAGTGGTTGATCTTTCCTAGCTAGCGAATGCAGGGTAAAAATTATGCACAAGTCACAATTGCCATGCATGTTCTTAATAAGATTGAAGCTCGAAGTGAGCTAATTACGAGTATGAATATGACTCATTATCGAGGAACCTATGACCGCCTCCAATGTTGTTGTATTTTATAGCAACTCAGTGTGAGATTTCGATCTGGTAGCCAAAATGATGTGAGTATTCCCTGAATTATGATAGCATTGTAGACATCCGCATCCGGTAAATTATTATTATTATTACTATAATAAGGGATGACAGTTATATATATATATATATATATATATATATATATATAGGGAGAGGATCACAAGTGGACCTAAAAAACGGATTTTTTAATGGACCTTAAAAAAATGCCTAACAAACCCATTAATTTTAATTCCTTTATTGTAATTGGTCCGCGCTAGCGAATTTTTTTTTAACTAGTGGTCTGCCGTAGTGGGGGTGGTGGGTGGGGGGTAGGGGGTAAGGGGGTCACGGGTCACACGCATGTCCGTTGTCATTGGCGCGGACCAATTACAACAAAGGAATTAAAATTAATGGGTTGTTAGGTGTTTTTTTTGTTAAGGTCCATTAAAAAGTCCGCTTTTTAGGTCCACTTGTGATCCTCTCCCTATATATATATATGTGTGTGTATGTGTGAGTGTGTGTGTGTGCAGAAAAATATATACGGGATGACGAATTAAAATGTGAATATTAATTACTAGTGAAAGTTATTAGAAATGATATAATAAATTATAATTGAGAATTATAATGATTAGCGAATGTGAAATCTAAATAGATAAATTACGCAGAATGAGATAGCGTATGGAATTTAAGGATATTTAGGAATTATTTAGGCAGGCATCATAACTAGGTGACTAAAATGCATACGTTAGGTGCGCACTTTAGATGAAAGGTGATTAGTGTCTCATGAGAGAGGGCGGTACCAATTTAAATATGAGTAAATGGATACATGCTTATTTATGCATTTTAATTACTTGCAAAATATTTTCAAATAGATTTGGGCTCTGACCCGTGTCAAAATATATTTTCAGAACTTTTTAGGTGTCCAGCCACATGAAAACCAAGGGTGATCATTTATCCAGGTACCGGAGATGCGATAGCTGTGGATTGTTGCAGAATTTTTATGTAGCCTTTTCTATTCTTATGTTCTAGTTCAGGACTCTTTCCTTATTCAGGCATGTTACCTATGTCAGAAGATTTATTTCAGTTTATGTTTTATTCATTCTGGGTATTATTGTATGGAGGATTTTTCCGATGGTTTATTCGGAACAGTTTGGTATGTAATAAATTTATAGTTGAATTTATTTATGGTTATGAATTTCATTTAAATTATTTAGATGGAATGTGAATGATTATTAAATTTTGTGTCACGTTAACAAAGATTAAAATTGACACATGACTTAATTAAATTATAGGTAACTAGTAATTAATTGGTTCGATAGTGATGCTAAGAATGAGTCAATGAGATCCTATTTTATATTAATAGAGGGCTGACCACCTGTTATTTTAATAAGCGTGGTGTCACAATATTTTTAATAGACTATTTAATTTCTTTTGAATTATTTTGGAATATATTTGGCCTTTTAGATTATTTTAATTTAAAATGACATGGATTAGTCAAAATAAATAATTTTTTAATGACACTTGACAATGTCTAATTTAAATTAATATGTATTTAAATCTAAAACTACAAATTGGTAATATATTAGAGTAAAAAATATTTGGAATTTGGCACCCATTAATTATACCCGTTTGGATTTTGATCCCTAATTAAAAACTCTTGTATATTTCGCCCCCAATTTCAGATAACCATGTATGTCAATTGTTAGTGAAGGACTTTTTTTTATTTATAAAACGACAACCCTATACGCATTAAGGATAATAATAAAATTTGAAACACTATTGTTTTTGGCTTCTAATAGATTCAAATGGGTTGAGGAACACCACTAACATCACCCAAACCCCCTTCGACACCCAATTACCCCTAGTCCCCTGAGACCAAACCCAAACAAAACCATAACCACACTAGGAAATACCACTAGCCTAAACTATCTCCAACCACCTGCATTCCAACCATAAAACATCATTTTCATCATTACCGTGAACCTCAACCACCGCAAAACAACCACTACAACCTGCAAGCCACCCCTCAACACTTGATTTCATGAAACATTGAAAACAACCTCCACACCTCTAAATCTCAACTTTCTACACACTATCAACCCTTTTGGAAAAAACCAACCACCACAATTCCCAATGACCATCAACATCATTAAACCATCACACCCACAAACCTTTACCTATTGGTACAATTTTCAAAATTTCAATCGATTTATAAGAGAGATAATTGAAGATAGAGAGAGAGTGAGAGACCGAAGGGGATAAAATTGAATATCGAAGATGAGAAGAAGCACGTCATACCATCCCTATGGTGACCTAGAGCCCCTTGTTTTGTTATCAAAGGCCAAGAGTTTTGTTGAGCTTTTCGGTGAAGAGAAAGAACTAAAAGAGAAATTGAGTAAGAGAGGATAAAGAATTTGAGAGAGAGCGAAATGAAAGGTAACATCAGCCACAACAACGTCGAAATCACTGACGAAGGAACTCCCTTTCCCTTTCTTTGTTGCATCCACTTCGAGAGAGAGAAAACAAACTCACGTGATGGATTTCCCTTCTTTTTCTATTTTTGTTAAAAGTTAGGTTTTTATTATTAATAAAAAAAAATCCTCGCTAACATTTGACTAACAGTAACATCTAAATTGTGAAATGAATATATAATAATTTTTAATTGAGATCAAAATCCAAACGGATATAATAAATATATTCAAAATCCAAATAACTCAGAATTTTATTGTTTTTTAATTGAAAAATTAGGACTAAATATCTAGAAGGGGCAAACAAGAGACGACTTAATGGGAAGACCATTTCGAAGTGAATGAACGGCGAGACACCAGCTGTACATTTCCTCCCAGGAATTTTGCGCGCAGTGTGGGACACGTCCACCCATGTTGACTTTCAAACCGACTACCTTACGCACATGGCGCACACTCTCTCTTCATTTCCCACTGTCACGATATAACCCCACCTCCACTTATCTCATTCCCACAAATTGAGAGGCAAAACTTACTCTGAAAAATGGCGATGAAGATTACTCCATTTCTCTTTGCCATTCTAGCCATATGGGTTTTCCCAAATTTGAACTCCGCGGCCCACCACCACCACGCGGCCCCGGTACCGGCACCGGCCGTGGACTGCTCGAGTGTTATTTTAAACATGGCTGACTGTCTCTCCTTTGTTACCAGCGGCAGCACGGTGGCTAAGCCCGAAGGAACTTGCTGTTCGGGTCTCAAAACGGTGCTCAAAACAAACGCTGAGTGTTTATGTGAGGTCTTGAAACACAGCGGTGATTTGGGTATTTCGTTGAACGTCACCAAGGCCATGACTCTCCCCTCCCTCTGCCATCTCTCCGCCCCTTCTCTCTCCAACTGCAAAAGTCAGTCTTCAACTCTCTCTTTCTAATTTTTGCCAAAAAATCATTCTTCTTTAAATTTACATGACTTTTTTCTTTTTGACAGTGAGTACCACTACGGGTCCGGCTTCTGCTCCTGGTATGTACAGATCTGATATTTGACCTATGCAATGCTATATTTTTATTTTTTATTTTATTCAAATATTTAACACATGGTGCATTCGCTGTTTGATCCCAAATACTGATCTAACCTCGAAGATTCTTTTCGCCCCCCTATAAAATTTGATGAAATATTAGATGTCTAAGTTTAAATTGAGGGCGGGATTTATTAATTTCTTGTTGTTTAGTATGGTTATATTTCACGTGGGTTTTATCTTCTCACTGCTTTTGTGTGGTTGAGTTGTTAATTAGATATACCACCTCTATTATAAAAGAGAATGTTATTTCACTATTGAATATGAGATAGAATATAATATCACGCGGTTAAGTATGACTGTCATTTTCAGTGATTTTTGTCGTCTACATAGTCAAATATGTTCTCGTTTTTGACATGGCTTCTTTATAGGTCGGGCCTATTCTTATTTTCCCTATGTTAACAACCTAATCTGTATACGACTCAGTGGCTTTATTACAGTTATTTATTGTTGTGCTTCTCAAGTCTCTGAATAGGACCCGGTTTCGTTGGGTCATGTGAGGTGTAGGGTCCTTGACTTATCTGACGTCTGTATTAGGGGTGAAGAATCTCATTTTATTGATATAGTACAATTGGGTTCACACTACTTTACATTCGCTGTGTGTTCTGCCCCTTTGAAATTTCAGTCATATTCGTTTGTTTTACAAGTATTCAGCCGGGGCTTCCAAGATAATATATATTATTTTAGGAGAAAAAAAATATTATGCCGAGCTCTATATAAAGTTCAATGGAGTGGAGAGGCAGTTAGGCAGAGTGAGAGCATTTAAATTGTCTTGGTACAGTGAAATAGTACAAGAATATTTTTTTGTTGGTAAAATGTAGTATATTAAAACAAAAGTCAAAGCCCAAAAGAGGAATACAGCAAATAAAGCCCAAACAACGACTCACCCAAGGTACACAGGCCCAACACACAAAGGCGAACAAGCCCAACAAAAACCAGCCCAAAACAAAACAACACACTATCTAAACACAACCAAACCAGCCCAGACGGCCCAAAACCCGGGAACCAACCCAAGAACAAATCCAACACACAGAAAATAAAAACCCTCTACATACGCTGAACATCTACCACGCGTCAAAATTGCCCAGACCAACACCACGCGTCTCTCACCGATCCACCATCCAATAACAAACCATGCAATTACCCACCCACAAGACAAAAATTCAGCCTAAACCAATCTCAGAACCAGATCACACCATCATCTACAATATTCAGACACAACCATTCGAATAACCAGCAAATATATCTAGCAAAACCAAAACAACCAACGCAATAGATCCAAGAACTCAGTCCATCAAATGAAAAAAAACGAGATCATCAAGGAAAACATCAAGACTCGATGACGCTCATCTACAACCAATAAACTTGAATCAGCTCAACAATAACCACAAATCGAACAATAACCACAAATCCACACAGAGACAGAACTGAACTCCAGAAGGCATATCCTCCAAAAGAAGAGAAGGTCCAGCAAAATCCCCAGGAGCAAACTGAATTCACAAAACTATGGCACACTTCGTATTATGTATCGAGAATTATCTCGTTTTGTGTTTGTCGGTAAGTTTGATATTTAAATATTGTGGATAAAAAAAATTTCTTAGTTTTTTGACACGTGCACGCCTGTATATACAATACATGAACATATTAAATGATACGTCGTAATAGATAATGTAATTTATACATTTGAGGTGAATCCTTTTTAACTTGTTTTAATATTTGTTGGTCATGATGATTACAACCTTTTTTTTTCGATTTTTAAAACTAAATCAAAATTGCTCAAACCATCAAAATTTGCCATTATCTAAAATCATTCAAATACCAATTTTGTACTCCCTATCTTTCAAATTAAGAGTCCATATTCATGCACTCAATCAATGGTCAAGATCAATCCTTCTTCACTATTGATTATGTCCAAAAATGAAAAGTGAACTCATAAGTTAGTGATAATTGCGAGTATTATGATGGTGGAATAAATAGAAATGATTGGTGATATGAATGCTTTAATAGGGACAAATATAATGTTTTTGTGGGATGGGTCTTCAAGAATGCTACGAGGTAGGTGTAATGGAAAGCCAACTTAAGGGGCGTGGGTGGTCTTTTATAGTGGGTTGTGAAGAGATCTTGATTCTTGATTTTGATCATGCTGATTTGCAAACAAAAGTTATAAAGATGCGCGAATGTATTAAATGGGGGTAATACACTATCTAGCAACAAGGAAAGCATCAATTTGTAGTAAGTTGTGGTTGTATATGAGGGTACTTGATGCTGCCTTTCGCTCGTTCTCTTATGAGGTTGGATGGCATGTGACTAGCCTCCAAGCCAGTATCTTGAGGATCCCAAGTGAAAGTTAAAGATTATCAACATGTCTCTTATTGTCCAACTCATGTCCTTTATGAGATTCAATAGTTGAACAAGTGTTTAGTAACGTACCTGTATAATCGATATGCTTCTTTTTTATCTTGGTTTTCCAATTGTTGGTCAAGTCTTAAATTCCTGAAGCATTTTGGTTTACGTCAATTCTGTTTGAAAATTCATTTTTCAAATATAAAAACCAACAGTTTAAATTATAAAATTTATAAAATCCAAAATTTCATTTTTTTCTGATTTCCAAAATTAATTTAAAAGTTCCCATTTAAAAAATTCGGGTTTTTACATACTTCCTCACTAACAAGGAATTTCGCCCTCGAAATTCAACGAAGCCTAACACTCAAAAATCAGGCCACACCAACAATAATGATGGTGATATCCTCATCGATTTTGGGTGGTGTCACCATCGGTCCTAGCATCAATTATGATTATCGATTGTTGAGTGGCGTTTAATTTATCACACCCTTACAGCATGAAAATTATCAATCAAACTATTATACAAAAATAAGCCTATAAGCATTAAAGTACCTTAAAGGTAAATGATAAAGAATCAAACAAGCATTATATGAAAATTAGTCTATAACTACTTAATACTCTGTTTAAGAAAGTAAACTTTTATAAATTCTTAGGTCCATGCAAAATAAAGTAAACACCTCCACTACGTAATTACTCTTATATCAACTAGAAGCCATACCAATAAAAACAAGGAATCAAGTGAAAGTTGAAGGCATGTTTTTCTTTTAAATTAGAACACTAACATCTACTTCCCTAAATTTAGGTAGCAGTAGAAACATGGAAACTTTGTTTTCTCGCACCCCCAAGTTAGTACCCTTTGTTTCTAACGAATTAATTCTCTATTTTTCCTACGGAGGGAAAACTTCCATAATTTCTAAGATCCATGAAAATAAACTAAACACCTCCAATACAATCACTCTGCAATCAACTACAACAATACCAACAAAAACAGGGAAAAGTGAAAATTGAAGACATGCTTTTCTTTTAAATTATAACACAAACATCTTCTATTTCCTAAATTCATGCAACAATAAAAGCATGGAAATTGTGTTTTCTTATATGTGGCATTTCATTAGATTGATGTGAACAAGTGATAATAGATGCTTCCATTTTCTCTATTTTCTGAGCATTCAAACATAATAGCAAGAATATGCTCAAAATTATACAAACATATGACTTACATCTCATTTTAATCTTTTGCTTCCATCAATGCACTCGAACCAATGAAGGATGGTAACGAGTGACTCATATATTCTCAGCCTTCAAAGGGGAAAGAATCAATTTTTAGTTTGACAATCTCCTTCCCCAAGGGCCACTCCCCATGAAAAATATATTAGGTTATAGCTAACTAAAAATATTCATTCTTCGGGTAAAAGCATCAAAATTGAATTGATGATATGATAGAAAAAATTATCCAAGTACTTTTTAGAACCAAGTCCTAAAAATAATCTGTAATCAAACCATAAGTTGGAACCTATGCCCTAAAAATCTAAATAAAAAATTTACAAATTTGATTTAAACCTAAGTCCTAAATCTAAACAAACTTTTTTCACAAATTTGAGAGGCACAAGTCCGTTTTATCAATTCATGGGAGATCATAAGAGGCACGGATGCCTTATTTATCATTGAAGCATATTTTTAAAAAATGCGGGTTATTTGGATTCACTTATAAATTAGGTCACACACAAAGATTCACTTTTTATCAAATTTTATCTTGTTTAGACTTCGGTGGACATGCAAGATAAATTGTGAAGCCAATATCCAAAGAAATAGAGGAAAAATTCCTTTCGGACAAAACTTATATTCAGCACTGTTTAAGATGAGACAGACACTTAAACTTACAAACTACATAGAGATTCACTAAGTATAATGCAATGATGTCTTTAAATCTTCAACATAAAACTATGCAGTCCAGCATCGCCCACAACAAGTACATCTTGTTTTGGTATCCACCGATCATCTTTAGGAATCGCAATTCCTTTCTTCGTCAGCAGCAGAGCCTCGACTATACAGATCAATAGTAGAGAAAGATCTCCACAAGGGTTTAGAACTCGCATTGTGTTCTTCTTAGTTTGGCAAAGTGATCTTGGAATGAATGAAAATTTTGAATAGTTTGATCATAAAACGAACTTTTAAAAGGCTTCTTAGCAAATGCATAACCACATATCTTTATATAAGGAAAGAGAGAGACCCACTAAAGATAAACATGAAAGATTGCATTTAATTTGGGATAAAAATAAAAAAACAAGCGTACTGGTATGAACGAAGTGCGATAACGTTCTAAAGAAAGTACTTACTTTTGTTCGAATAACCTTCAAACAAATCTTCGAACGGCATTCCAGTGCTTGTCAAAAGGCGAAGCATCAAAACTCGTTCAAACGATCCTGTGAGGCGTTCCAACGACTCGTAGATACTCGTTCAAACGATATTTAAATTTAAAAAAACTTTTAAAAATCATTTTAGAACTTTTTGAAAAACATTTGTAAAATTCAATTCTTTGAAAAGGACCATTGATAATTTAAGTCTACCAACACCACCTCATAAATCATCTCGGGTAAAGTAACGACGCTTGATCTTCGATCCTAGCAAATGGTCACTAGGGATTCTTCTCTTGAAGACTTGAGAACGTTTATGAAGGTGCAGTGGGGTGTAATGGGATAAGCCAAATAAAGGTAAAGAATGAGGAATATTAAATTTTGCTCTTACATTATCCTTCCAATTTTTTCTATTGACGCTTCCCTCATTCCTTTATCGAGCAATATGGGGAGCCTCGAGATATGTGGGGAGCCTCGAGATATGTGGAAGAAATCGAAGAGTGAAAACATTAACGAGTATAACCTCCCAAAGTTCATTCCCCTTTTCATTTCTCTTAAAATTACCGAAGTACAATAATAAATATCCAGAGCATCAAAATAGCCAAAATATCCTTTGCATTCCATTTCCCTGAGCGAACTCTCCACGAACTCTCCACTGTCAAAGAAGGTGTATGTTTAATCCTTAAATGGCGCTTAAATATAAGACATTCAAGTCAATGACACGTGGAGAGCTCAACTTTGGAGCCTCCTTTTTTATATACACCTATTAAATACGGGTTAATATATTGCATTTAAGTTATGTTTTGGTCTGCATCCCCCTCTGCCTTTTAGGGCATTTTAATGTTTCAAATCTTCATATTGCGCGCCCCTTTTTAGAAAATGTGTATCGAATATGGGGATAGAACCCTAAGGCCTCATTTGATGCGCGGGATAAGGAGGTGGGCTATAATAATATTATCCCATCCTATGTTTGGTGTGGAATGGGATAAGTTATTCCATCCGATGTTTGGTGTGGTATGGGATAGGATTTCAAGTGAGATAAGTTATCCCAAATAAGTCTCTTATCCCACCACCCACCATTTAGGAGGTGGAGTTATTTTATTTGAACGGGATAGGATGACTCTTATCCTACCCTACTTCCTTATCCTGCTCATCAAACGAGGCCCAAGGATATCACCTAGTGGCATGGTGCCTGGAGGTTAAGAGGTCAAATACACTTGGGGCCACCATCATAGTGTGTCTTGATGTGTGAGGATAAACATACCCTTAAATTTAGAAAGTTTCTCAAAGAAGACATATTCTAATGATTAGACAGATGCTCAAAGAGGTCTAGTTACCACAAGATGGATACCTTAAAACTCCCAAGTTCACGTGGAGGGAGTTTCTTCCAACAAAAGTAAAGACTGGACAAGAGCTTAACGTCCCACAGTTCGAGATGGCATGTGAAAATTTTATTTCGGCATGCTGAACAGAAAACTATTATACGTCAACATGTCAAAATTTTAAAGGGGGTTTTGGGGAAAGGTCCTCATAATTCTTAAAGTGTATAAAAATAGGACACTCCACATAATTTTATAAATTTAGTCCCTGTACTAAAAATACCATGAAAAATGGTGCCGCTGGCGCGGACCAAAAAAATGAACTCCTAACTCTAAAGGGACCACACAAATAAATGCTATAGTACCACAGGGACTAGATTTATAAACTTGAAAAGCATTGTCCTAAAAATCCAAATATAGGAAGGAACATGACCTTTACCTTAATTCTCTAAATTTTAAATAAAGCTTGGATGTATTGTGGTTAATGTCCAAATATATAATTAAATCCAAACAACTATGGTTGTAAAACACACGGATGACTTACAGAATGTCCTACCCAATTATCCAATATACCAGTATTAGGAGAGGGTTACAAATCTCCAAAAAAGTTTGTTGGGTAGCAAATTGTTGTAAGCAAGGCTTAGTATGTAGTCTTTTACCAAAGCAGTATAAAAACTAGTGGAAACAACAATTGTTGTTTCTAATTTTATAGAGGTAAAAAATATATCTATTGCATCAGTCACAATATATTCCTGCGTCCCGATAAATCACCCATAGCAATTACATTTTCACATAGTTGCTCAAGCTTGGTCTTGAGCATTGATCACATTAAAACTATTTTTGTTTCAAGTTTGACTTTCTAATAGGACTCATAATTTGAAATATAAACTGTAATCTGAGCCCAATGGAGTTTATTATCACTTGTGGGCATAGTTATTAGAGAAGCACCCTAAAAATGCTCTAGCATATTTTAAAGCACTCGGGAAACCATATTGTTTTTTATTTCATAATAATAAATATGTTTCCAAGATTTTGGTAGAAAAATGGTGTAGCACTTCTCCGACATATATATACCATGAATGAATAAAATGTAGCATAGTTCTCAAAATCTTACTGTTTGTGATTGATTCACGATACGATTCACGGTTAATTGTTCAAATTATATGCATCATGTAGCACATCTTAATGAAACACGAATCATAGTGCATCTCACGATTCTATTCATACAATTCGATTTCATAATAAATACTCCCTCCGTCCCAAATTATGAGTCTTTATCCTTTTTTTGTATATATCAATGGCCAAGATCAACATTGGTTGGTTAGTTGATTATGTCAAAAAACGGAAAATGGATTATTATTTTGAGACATCCCAAAATGGAACAGTGTACTATTAAAGCGCGACGAAGGGAGTAAATAGATGATTGAATTGTGTATAGAAACGTGACTACAGTATCCCAAATATAGAACCAGTGTTTTCTGATTTCACTTCCATTCAATTCTGGGTCGATGTATATTGATCATTTTCAAGTTTTTTGTTCAAATTATTCATGTTTTTCTTTTTAATCATGATTTTATGATAAATGATGTTTAATGTATTTTGTGAGTTGTAAATTGAGCGTGTCATGTTTTAATTTTTTTTCCCAGTAATAAGATGGTTTTATTATTTAACATATATTGTTTCCAGCAAATTGTTTCAAATAGGCAAAATATTAATTATGAATTGGAACTCTAGCTTTGTTAAAACCTGATTTGTATACCTCTCTGGCTTTGAATCAAAGAAAATAGAACTCTTACAGCTTGTTTGGTAGTTTTAAAATGGAGAGATTGGGCGAGAAAGTGTATCTCTTCTCTTGTTTACCAGTTATATTACAAAAGAAATGAAGGGAAGAGAAGAGGTTTTTCTAGTTTTTATGAAAACTCTCTCATAACCTTTCCAGAAAGAAGGGAGGGTAAAAAAAGTTATAATTAATGAATGAATTTCATAGTTCTTTTGCCCTCAATTTATTTTAAAATACCATATCATGTTAAAACAAATAGGATTAGTTATAAGCGTATGGTCAGCTTTCTACTTTTTTTTTTTTTTTTCTGTTCTTCCCATGTGGCAAACAAGCAGGAAAGGAACTAACTATTTATTCTCTCCCAAACTCAGAAACAAAAGAAGCAAAAATTATACTCCTTTCTCTTCTTTTTTCTCTTATTAACCAGAATTCCCTAGGTAGAATTGGAGACAGGTATTTTTCAGATAATAAGAACTTGTTTTTAACTTAAGTAGATGTTTCAATTTCTACAATCAGGTGAAATTTAAAACTTGAATTTTTTCGTAAGTAAACTTTTAACTGGAAAATGGATGCAACCAAATGCACCCTACTAGATGTGGAAGATGTGATTCTATTTTCATCCCCTCCATTTGTTTCATGCATATAAACTGCTACTAACAAGTACCATTGTGATGCAAATTTTAATACTTGTAAATTCAACATTTATGGTTGCAGCATTCTCTCCAATGGGCATGTCTCCTAGCTCAGCTGCAGCTGCTCCTACTACAGGTTCTGGAGCTCCACCACCATCTCTAGGAAGCTCGGCTTCTTCTTCCCTCATCATCTCTGTTATATCCCTTGTATTTAGCCTCCTCCTCGTATCTGTCTCCTTGTTCTGAGAGAATGTGGTACTAACTGTTGGAGAAGATATAAGAGTCGAGGAGACTACAGAAGTTGCTGTACGCTATATTTATTTCTATATTTGGGATGTCCTTTTAGATATTTTTTTGTGGAACCAGAATAGATAGAAAATTGTTTCGTGTCACCAAATTGATCCAAATTTGCGTTGGATCTGGATGTTTATGTCAGTTGGTTTAGTTTCTAATTTCTACATTATGTTGATGTGATGTTGAATTTGTTCGTGTATTTGGTCTCTTTCTTTTATTTTCCCTTTTGGTTATCATCCGAGAGCTCAAACAGAGATGGGTCTTGAAATACATTCTGGTGCCAATTTTTTGGTTGTGTTGGAGCATATTTATAGTTGGTGGTAAGAGTATATTAGGTAATGTATGATTTGGGTTGGAATATATTTGAAGTTTATTACAAAGTTGCATAGACATTTGATTCTCTTTACTTTGTTAATATATTGTGGAATCTATTTCTTACTCACCTTGAAAAGAATTTGAATTCACTAAAATAAAGATGGTATGTAATCCGTCATCCCATCTACGGTGATAACATGTGGTGTCCACTTTTCTTGGAATACAACATGCTCATAGGGAGCTCGAATGCGTCTAGGACCAGTTAAGTTGTGGTATTTGTAGCTTTGTGCATATTTTCTGGGATTGAACGTCAAACTTAGCTGCTTTATATACGTCTGGCCCAAATCACTTCTCGTAATTGGCCCATCACGTATCACGGTGTAGGTGCATGGCTTTGTAACACATGGTCTCCACTCGTGGAATACAACATGCTCGAAAGGTACTCATACGACTTTAGGACTAGTCAAGGGTGTCAAGAAGTTGTATTTATACTCTTTTGCATAAGTTTTGGGATTGAACGCCAAAATTAGCTGCTATATATACGTGTAGCACCCATCCTTTCCCATAATAGGTCTACCATGTATCGCAACATAGGTGCATGACTCTGTAATGGATGACATTAAGCCATTATTTTGTGTGACATGTTTTGATAGAATATGATCACATGGTGAGTCACATGCCATGTCTAATAATGACTAATGGGACAATTGAAAACTATTGTGCTAATGCAAACATTGATCCCCAATTAGCGTGGATTTGCTCCCGACAAATAAAATCATGCATTTTCTGAAAGGATGTCAGAATGCACCACCCCATCCTTATCTAACTGCTTACTTCGTGCCATTGTTGTCGCTACACCACGGATATGACTACCTTAACTATAGTTGATCGCAAGCCATGTTGTGGTTGTGAAGGACTTGCGCCGAAATGATCACCCTCTTATCTCGGGCTCACACTAGAATGTAAGGGTATAAATGAGAATTCGTATGCATTTTCATCCATCACTGTGTGCATGCAATTAAATTGCAAATGATGAAACTTAAATGAATATTAAAAAGCTAATTAAATTTAATATAGTGCGAGATAAATAAAATGATGTAGTAAAATCAAATTTACCTACACGATCCAATTGTATCTATTGATTTGTGCGTGCTGTTCCAGTAGGTTAAGTTTAAATCGATATACAAATGTGCCATGATGGTCCGACCCAGTCATATCGGTCGAATTGCCGTGGCTCAAGCAGTGGGGCAAGCATGCCCAGTTGTTAAGAAAAATGGGCCCAAAACATAAGATAGGAAGACCCACGTGTACCCTTTCTCATCTTCGAGTATCTCATCCTTGTAAACCACACTCTTCAACAAGGAAAAATGTCATTTTGGACAACGCTCGACTCAATTTGTGTGATGATCTTAGAAACAACTTCATATGGAAATATAACTAAAATGACCTTTGGCCGGTTTACACGATCATGAACCCTCAACCTCTTAGGGTCAGCCCAGTAAGGGTCGCCAGAATTTGGTCGGCTGTTTCATGATAGACAACCATAAGAGTAGCTGATTTCTCCTTAAAGGGAATTTTTTAGATTTCCCACTTATATCGGCGTGAGTAAAGACCAACATTGCCCAATAAGGAATGATTAGACATTCCTCATATCTTCTAAAATGACACATGACACCTTTTTAGAGGAACTCAACAAATAATATGCAACATGTGACTTGGGATGCACATTATACCTCAAGATCCCCATATAAATCCCTCATTCAGTCACTTGTACTATAAGTTTTACTTAGTGAAAACTCTACCGTAACTCTGCTAGTTTGTACTATAGAGAGAATATATTTGATAACTTGTACAACACACTTACTTATAGTGGATGTAGGCCCAAGTGGATGAACCATTTAAATTCGTGTGCCGGGATCTATTTTCTTCTCATTTTCTATGTTTTTACTGTTCACATGCATAGCTAGATATTAATGTTCATGATATCTTACTGAGTTCATACTAAATTACATTTTAACTGATTTGATATGCATTTTTATGCATCAATAGTTAGACGCCGCTGTGGGAACTCGACTAAAGTCAGTTGTTTTTCGTAGAGTAGACTCATTCATATCCTGGTTATAGACCCAAATTCGGGTAAACTAGATCTAGATCTATAATTTTAAGGATAGATTTTAGGGCTTGTCCAGTGTTCATCATAAGCTCATCTCTAGACTAGTTCTTCTATTGAATTTTCATCTAGTTAGCTTTTTAAGTGAAGTTACTGTTCATCATTATATTTTCGCTCATCCAAAACTTATCATTAGATCAACTCCATTTCAATTCGTCTGATTGAATTTAGAGGGTGAAATTACTGTTCACTCTTTATAACTTTTTGGAAACTTGCTAGTTCAAGTTCATAAGCTCACTATTCATCGTATTGCCTAACATTTTTTGGGTAGACCTTCTTCCGTAATCCATATTTTTTTTATTGAAAATGGCATCAAAGTTATCTCCACCACCTCCTGGATATATGCACGAAGTAAGTAGTGCACCTCTGTCAGTGAGCTCCCCAGACCACTTAAGATGTTGATAGAAAATCGAGAAAAAAATGCAATCACAGATATTGTCTCTTACTCAGATGTTGGTGGGACGAGCATTAGAGGGAGTAGTGAATCCTCATACTCCAACGAGAAGGGGTAACTGAAACCCCAAAGGAGTTACATTATGTATTAAGAAAGGTAAGGCCATAAAGGATGAGACGAAGAGATGTGGGAAGATCCTTCCCGCTTGATATGGGATACGGGAAACAAGAGTCGAGTGAGGAAATATCAACAACGCAAAAAACATAAGTAAAGGACGATTCACAACCAAAGAGCCAGGACTAGGAGACCTCTTCTATCCCAAAGGTAATATGAGCAACCTAGAAAAGACATCCATCATAACAGAGGGTAAGTTCTTTCACTATGATATTCACTAGGCTAACAAAGCCTTCAGTATTGGATATATTAGGTTCCAATTGTCATGCCTCTCCTTCTGCTCATAGATAGGCAGCATCTTGAGGGATGTAGGGGAACACCAATCTTAAGGGGTTCGACATATGTTGGACCTCGGGATCTATCTCATACCCCGACCAACAAGTGCCGGGGCGAATTACAGAAGGATGGATCAGGAGATAATCCTCCCGAAAGTGAAAAGCCGTGGAAACATTCTATCCTAAGACTGGAGAACATGTTGGGATATCTGATGAAGAGTAAGAACCCTTCGAAATGAGGGTGCATGGAAGGGTTTCCCTTCGTTTTAGATATTGTTAGTTATCCCACTTAAGCCAAGTTTAAACCACTACTGGATACACCAAAATATGATGGAAGCTCTAATCCTATTCCTCATGTGGAGATATATCAGTCTGCTACAGCCATAAACTATGTGCCCTACGAGATGAGATGTCGTACATTTTCAAGTACATGTGTGGTGTAAAAGTATGCCAAGAGGGAAGATAAGAAGCTTCAAAGAATTAGAGAATAAGTTCATAATCAACTTTGTCTTTGGGTTTAAACCTTCTAGGAGGGTGACTCACCTCCTCTCATCTTTCGAAAGAAAAATGTCGCGGCTCTCAGAGATTTCATCTCCAGATTCAACAAAGAAAAACTTTAAGTAGTATATTACGATGAAAAGATTTCGATGACATCCATCATTAATCGAATTTTACTCGATCACTTATATTTAACCCTTTAAAAAGATCCTCCCACCTCAATGAATGAAATTCTGTCCAGAAGGAGGGAAAGTTATGGACGCTGAAAGAGGCGATGGAACCTAAAAGGGAGAGTTCAATGAAGAAGAGCCTAGTACGTATGGTCAAAACAAAGATAAAGGGGCCAAAAAATCTCAAGAAAAGTCAGAGCATAAGTTCACCAAGTACATGCCCTTTACTACCCAGGTGCATCATATCTTGAAAAAAATTAAGGATGATAAGGATATCAAATGATCAAAAAAACTAAAGTCCCCACCGAATAAAAGAAATAAAAACAAATACCATGAGTTTCCCAAGGACCATGGACATGACACTGATGACTGATAAGATCTCAAAGAAGAGATTGAAAAATTAATTAATAAGGGTCATTTGAAGAGATTTTTTTATTAAAACAATGTCCCCAAGAGAAAAGGAAGAGGTGGGGATCACCTACTAGAGATAAAGCTCACATGAAGGAAGGTAAGAAGCCAAAGGATAAAGATTTAGAGAATGACTTTGAGGATGATCCAGACTTGCTTAAAAAATCCAAAGACCCTAAGGGACATTTACATTTGATCTCGTTTGGAATGAACGTGATATCGGGAGGAGTCGTCGACGGTGGGATAAAGAAAATTGACAAAAAGCCTACGTGTGATATGCAAGAGTAGACTCTCGTCATATAAACCTAAATCTTTCTAGGGAAGATGTAAAATAAAATCCTTTTAGGAAGGTAAACATCGATCGATTAATCGTTGACTTTTCTAGACTCGATTTGAAAAATATCCTCTACCCCGCGTGACGACTTATTATTCGTAAGCCTCATATTCCACCAATACAATGCCCCTTGGATAATCCTAGATTGAGGCAAATCAGTTGATGTAATTTTCTGCAATTGTTGTAAAGGTCTTAAGATCAATGTTAAGCATTTGAAACCCTATCATCAGCCTCTAATAGGCTTAGTGGGAAGAAAGTATTTCCACTCAAAATGCTGGAATTGGATGTTTGTATGGGAACATGGATGACTTGACTAACAAATAAAGTAAATTTATTTATTATGGACTAAAATGTGATCTTTGCGTATAACATTATTGTAGGACGACTTTAACTAAGAAATTTAAAGTCGTCCTTTCCATCGTTCATTAGATGATGAGATTCCCAACCCACTTTAGGGTAGGAGAGATTTTTGGAGATCATGTCGAAGCAAGGAATGCTATTTCCCCTTTGTCGAACATAAATAAATATACAGAAGGAAGACTACCTCTTATAACATTGATACACTTGATCCCATAGTTGAGGAAAACCTGAAGAAGGGCGAGGCAACCGAAAATGTAGAATTGATGGTTGTTAATGAAGAGGACCTTGGAAAAACCATGTGAGGATGTAAATGTGTGTATATTAGATGCAAACTTAGAGGGGGGGGGGGGGGGATAGGTTTCAAAGAAGTTTTACCCAATTTTAAAGTTCAAGCATCAACTGGAAACCTAGATTTAAAACATTTTCAATATTAACAATTAGATTTAGTTTAACTACGATGAAAATAATCATAAATAAGAAATCGAACCACAAAACAATCGCACTACATCGATTTAAAAGGAAAACTCACAACATATGCGTAAATCATTGTGTCCTATTTGCTTATTATATTTAAAAAGTTCCTTTAAACAACACAAAATGATTATTATCTCTCGTGTACTTATAAGAAGTTACCCATGAATACTGAGAATTTCCCCTCCTTCTAATAAGAAATTCGATCAAAGATCCATTGATCGAATCTGAACATCGCATTTATTCATCATTAGACCATGCCATGCTTGAATTCTTCACTAGCTCAAACACCTCATTTGAGATCGTGGAGTATAGATCATATGGAATTGAATTTAATTATATGTAAGCCATGTTTACTGTGAATTTAAACATATGAAATCATCTTGCAAGTGTAGATCTAGGTTTAGATATAAAAATCTCTCAAATTGAATTTGAACACTTGATTTTCCAAAAAGAGAAGCAAATAGATGTTCTCAAACACGAAAAATGTCCTTAGAGTAAGTCTATTTTGAAATGAGGAACAATGTCATTAATTTTTTTAGGGGGTTGGGGATAAGGCCTATTTATAGATATTTTGAAGTTTTAGCTCTGTCGTGCGCACGGCTGCAAATAAGCATTGTGTACACGTTTTATCTTGGAGAAATATGCCCCCCAAATACGTATGGTCATGCGCATTAGGGCAAATCAACGTTGCGCGCAATGTTTTAGGCAGGGACTTTCTAAAACCTAAAAACTATGCTCTGTGAGTACAAGGATGATTTGACACCGTACGAACGAATTAAGGCAACACATATGTTTTAGAAAAAAATCCTTTGAAAATCGAAAGACATGTATTATCCCACTTTGAAAAGTATACACATACTCTAAGGAAACTAAAAAATCCTTTTAGATTTTTTTTAACTCATTTAAAAGATCGTGAGTCTGTGCATAGCCAAATAATAAAAAGATGAAACATTCCACAAAGGATACACTTCGATGAATCAACAACGAAAGTCTTGAATGTGTAGAAGCCACAAGATCTTCAAGTCTCAATGTCCATACGAATTAGAACAAGACTCACTCATACGCAATCTTCAAAGTGCATCAAGGTTCACTACATCAAAACTGTCAGATTGTCATGGTCATTGACCGTGACAAGTATGGGGTGGAAATTTTTTTTTCACGGTCCTGTCACGATCTTTGACTGTGACCAAAATTGTCACGATCAATGACCGTGCCAAATCTAAAAAAAATATCATGGTTATTGACAGTGACAAGTCCGTGATAAAAAAGTTGTTACTGACTTATCACGGTCAATGACCGTGACGATTCTGGGTAGAATTTAAAAAAAATATGCTGGGCTGGTCACTGCCACTTCCCAATAGTATATTTGTACCTATTATAGCAAAATTGTACATGTTCAAACAACATATATCTAAATAAAATAGAAAGAATGCACCAAATCATTGCATATATAATTCCATATCCAAATAAAATAGAAATACAATTCATATCCAAACCAAAATGTAACAAATCAAAACAATACAAATATAATCCATGTGTCCAAATAAAATATATAGAAATAATTTGCATGCATAGAGTCATCAGAAGGAAGGAAGGCCAAGCGATATACACATTGAGACACCCCTCAATATGCGTCATGCCGTATTGTTCGCTCAACCACAATGCAGAGTTCTCCTTTTTGGGCATCACATGCGTGACGAGCACCTTGGCCTCAATGTCTTGAATGAAATGTCCATGAACCGGTATACTCGAGAGGGTATTCGAGTCCCTCAACCCCCTCACTATCCACTAGCCATCATATACGTTGAGTAAATATACGCTCGTCCAACCGATTGTTGACATAGGCCGCTCGACGGGAGTCAAGATGGAAACTGGATCATATAGAGGCGAGTTCGCGCGTATCAGCGATGAAGCAGGGACGCCCATGTCCTCGTCCTCATCCACCTCCACCGTATTCTCCTTACCCTTGACCTTAACCAAATAATTCTTCATGAAGGCGTAGATATCTAGGACCATCGCCTCCAACCTTGATAGCTTATCGTCATGCATGTCCACCTGACGAGTCAACCCGGTGTTTCTCGTCTCCACTTCGATGATCCTAGACTTCCCCACCCGTGAGCTCACCCCCTAGTCCTCCCCTTGCGATCAATGCCGAGCACTTGGCTGAGTGCGTCCGTAACCAAAGATGCCTTGTTGGCATCAGACTAAGACTCATGCACTTCCTTAAGCTTTTCCTGAAATGACAAAAATTACACGATTAGTTAAAAGTAAATAAAAAAATTACAGCGTAATTAACAAAAATTAAACATTTATAACTTACAATCATGGCCGCAATGCTCGGGAACACCTCATTGTCCTTGCCTTTTTCGTCCGGATTTCTACACAGGCATTGACCCTATGTAGCCTACCCCTAAGGCCACTCGCCGTCTCCTGAAATAATATAATGCAAAATTAGTAAGTAACGCAAAATAAAATAATGAAGAATAACATAGAACTATAATTATAGAAAAATAAAACTTACCATCATGTGCTCCACCTTGGCGTAAGACGTTCGCCCGGAATAGTGCACGTTTGACTTTTTCGCTCTATTTTCCCTCCCCAATTGGAGAGATGCCAATTATCGCTCCTCGATCTCACTATAATTAAACTTTTTCCAATGTACCAATGCGATCGGGTCCTTTGTTGGAACGTTATCAAACAGTCTGCGAATGGAGTCCCGGGTCTTCCAAAAGTACCGGGCCCGCAAATTCTTCTTCCACGTCTTATGTTGTTCCCTTAATAAATGCTCCAACATGGAATCACATAGTTGTGGGGGAAGGGCGAATTGTTCCTGTCAAACAAATACAAAACAAAAAGAAAGTAAGTGTTAGTTGCTAATAAATATAAATATAAATATAAATTGAAATTGAAATACAAATACATTACTTGTAGTGCCGCCCAAACAACCAACTTAAGCTCATTTGGCACCTCCCTCCAACTAGTGTACCCCAGGCTGATAATTGTCTTCACCAACTCGAGGGATCCAGTTAATAATCCCGTCTTGTTCTCAACGACCGATCCCAATTTTCCCTATTTTGGGAGCCTAGGGGCTGAGGAGCCCTCGTTGCCTCCACTGCCGCCAAGCCTTGAAGAAGTATTATTATTAGTATAAATCCTAATGAATTAGAAGAATACAAAGCACTAACCATATTATAACAAAACACTGGAAACTTTGAATTAATGCACTAAACTGATCAAGTACAACTGAATTAAAAGCATTAAACTGATGTCCGATAATAATAAAATACTAGAATAATACACCCACTAGACATGGACTTTGAATTAATGCTTAAGAATTAAATCTAAATATTACATGCAGTAAACTGATTAGATAAAAATGAACTAAAAGCATTAAACTGATGTTCGATAATTGGAATACTTATTAAAAATCTAAAAAATATTTCAAATTCGAGTTATCATAAAAAATGGATTGATATTTGGTAGGAGCAACCAAGTCATCCACACTACTGTTTAGACTCTTTGCTAGGGGACAAAAGGAACTTTAGATTCCCCATGAAAACTCCAAAATTGATAACTATCTTGCATACCCCATCTTAACAAATGTAGTTCAACTACTTTTCACTCAAACACCTTACCATTCTCACACCTAGCACACGAACATGAAAACTCTTCATCATTACGACATCTCTTTGCGTATTTCACAAATTCATTAGCACCTCTGCGAAACACATCCCCTAATCTATTTGTCTCACCCATCCACTCTTTGTATTTAGGTTACCCCATCATAGCTACTCCAAACAATCACCTATTATAGGTAACAAGCATATATTCGTGGATTAGTATAAACAAAAGTGTGAACATTTAGTTCCCATTATTATAAACAATCACCTATTACTTGTTGTCTAAAATTTATCGTATCTTTCATTTAATTATGTATTGTTTATATTCAATTTTTAAATTTCAAATTCAAATTCAAATTCAATTTATAATATTAATTCCTATTTCCTCCATCCCCTCTAAAGGGTGAGTTGTCATATCCCATTCAAAACTGCATATTTCTGTAATATACTTAACATCTCATGCACATTGCTCCAATTTGAGAAAAATTTGACAGCATATCCCCATAGTTCTCCAAGTACACGATGTAGATTCGCAAGTGTGAGTGTTATTTCAATTGATAATTGAAATAAAAATTAACATCGCATCATCTAGATGTACCGAGAGAACATTAAGATACCATTGCAGAACTTCCTGCAATAGTAACAAGTTTAAGCCACTAAGAATATTATTATACAAAAACTATGCAGTCCCAAACTGTCCAAACGGGACAATTCGAGAGATCTCATTATAGGGGTAATAACTCTCGAACGGGTCTAAGGGCTATTGAATGCGTACGCATAAGAACTAGAATGCTAGTATCTATGCGCATTATATGTAATTTCAAGTATGTTTCATTTAATTATCATAAGTCCGTGGTAGTGCCACTCTCGAACGGGTCGTGACACAAAGTAATTATAGAAAAAAGTTAGAACACCTCCTCCCCCTATTTGGACAATAATCCAGTGGTCGTGCCACTTTCAAAATTAACCAACCCAACAAATTAAGACAATATAATTATTTAAGGATTTATTAGTGTGAATTAAATTAAGAATTTAAAAAAAATTAAACAACCAACTTCCATATCCAACCACATCCATCCAATATAATCCAACAGCATCAACAAACGAACAAATGTGTATCCCGTACTCCTTATAATTCATCTACTCAATTAATTTATTTCCAAAAATATAAGAAATTAAATACATATGACTAATTAGCTTCAAGCCCTAAATAATAACACCCAATCAATATTAACAATTTCTAACCAATTTCAAACCTAAATAAGAATACACAAACAATATTTATAATGTCAAATAATTTTATTCTCTAAACAATAAGATTCAAATCAATACCTATTAGGAGAATATATTTTTCTAAACAATACCTATTAATTTCAATACTAACAATACCTATTAGTTTTGTGTAGTCAAATCAATACCTATTAGGAGCATATATTTTTCTATAATTTATGTCAATAATTTAATAAATTTGTAATTATAACACACACACACACACCCACCATTGATCCTAACCCCACACACCTATACACCCACCTAACACACACTACCCCCTGCCCCTCTTCCGCCCCCACTTCCCAACCCCACCCCACCCCCACCCCCACACCCACCCACCCATACACACGCACCTACCTGCACACACACACACACACGCACATACACACACACACACATACACACACACACACACCTGCACACACAGACACACACACACATAACATATACACACACACACACATACACATAGGAGAGAGAGAAGGAGCAAAAAATGGACTTGAAAGTAGAGAGAGAGAATTTGGGGGGGAACAAATCGATGGGAAAAAAAGAGGCGAAAGGTTTTTTTTACCGGGAAAGTTGTCACGAAGCTGTCATGGTCTTTGACCGTGACAACTTTCTAATGTGGTCACGGTCAAAGACCGTGATAATACGTTCTCACGGATTTGTCACGGTCAATGACCGTGACAAGGATGGCCGAATGAAAGGTGACAATTTGGCCTTTTTGGTGTAGTAGTTTTGGGCTCGAATTAGTACATGACTAAAATGTTTTGACATGTAAGTAGGCCAACTAAACTATATATAAAATGATTACATTTTCAATATCCATCTTTTGTCTATTCCGTGGCAAAACCCCAAACCCCCAAAACTCTTGATTACGACAAACAAAACTCATTCCACATTAGCCATATAATGAGAGAAGCTTGTCGCAGTGTACACACAATCCAATAAAACAACTCAAATATTCAATTTAGACCTTAAGTCTTGAACATAATTATGATTCTTGCAAAAACTCAACAACACAAAACCAGTACGCAGGAAACACACATCGGAAGAAACCCCCCTGCTCGGGAATCCTCCAAAATTATCAAATATAAATGATAAGGCATAGAGATGTGATAAAAAGATCATAGAGCAAATAAGATCCTATAAATCATCCGTATATAGAAATTGATCAACAAATAAACTTGTTCCCCGCCATAAATGCATTATTTCTCCTTAAGATCACTTATATCACAAATCAGACAAACAAAACAAATACTAACTTAAACATCTCCCCCCTTTAGGATTGTCTCCCTTTTTTTTCACGGAGTAGATAAGAAAGAGGTTAGGTGGGGGTAAATGGGTAAAAAACCATGTTATAGTTGAGGTCACATGTGTCAATTTAACCTCGACAGCTAGTTGCCTGCAACAAACACCTAACAGGCTCACGTGCGATCAAACTGCGTGGGCCAAACACTAAACGCCCATTGGTATAAATTGGTTGACACAGATCAAAACCAAACGACACTACTTTGATCAAAACGTTGTCATTTTGCTGTTGGATAAATTAAATTTAAGAAACAATAAAAATGTTTAAAATTGTTTCTTTTAAATGTTTCATTCAACCATTTTAAATTCCAGAAAATTCAAAAAATTATGAAAATAAACTTAAAAATACTGGAAAATTATAAAAATAAAAAATATATATTATACATAATATTTAGGTATAATATACATATATAATGTATAAATACAAAATAACGAGTATATTGAATAAGAATTCAATATAGTGTTTAAAAATAAGAAAAAATATTTAAAAATTCTTTTAAGAAATGTTTATAGTGCTTGCAAAGGTCCGAGGATATATTGGACAATTGTCGCAAAATTGAGTTAAAAAAAAATCCCATGGTATTTAAAGAGGATATTTTCAATCTCTCCTTTTGGACAATTTTGGGACAAATTAATTTGACACTCAAAAAATAAGTCTCACACATGCAAATACATAACTCAACTATACATACAATTCTTAAAAACAGAAGAGTACATAACTCAACTAATAATATGTTATCCTAAAAGAAAGAGCACATAACTCAACTAACAATATGTGTTCTAAGAGACTCAAAATAAATACAACAAAGAGTAGGAGTCTAATAAAATCTTCCTAACATAAAAACAAGACCTCAATTCTCCCCTTGTTAGCGCAAAGGGACAAAGGGTAGGGAATAACGAAAAAGAAAATATTAGCGCCAACGAATATTATGATAAAATATATACTAACATACATTCCTAACCCAAATTAAGTGGGTTAGGAACAAACACCAATATACATTCGAAGAGTTTCGAAGAAAGGGTTGTTTAAAGGTTTTGTGAACAGGTCTACGAATTGATCTTTTATGGAAAGGTATTCAATGTTAATTTCATTTTTCTCAATTAATTCTCGAATAAAGTCTTTTATTCGAGAATGAAAAACATGATTCTTAGACATACTTATAGCACTTTAATTGTCACAAAATATGAGAGCAGAAGATTCATTTACGCTATAGTCACTCAACATTTGTTTCATCCACTAAAGCTAAGTAAAACAACTACCAGCCCAAATGTATTCGGTTTCTGCTGATGAAAGTGAGATGCAATTTTTCTTTTTAGAGGATAAGGAAACTAGATTGAGTCCTATGTAAAAAAAACTCCCGAGGTACTTTTACAATAATCGGCACAACTTGCCCAGTCAACGTCTGTATACTCGATTATCTTAGAATTATTGTCAAAGATGTACATGATACCATAGTTTATCGTTCCACTTATGTATTTTATATTATATTTTATGGCATGTAAATGGTATTCTTTTGGTTCACATTGACATCTAGCACGCACGCACACACACACACACAAAAAAAAAATACACACTATGCATTATATCAGGCCTACTCGCATGTAAGTAAAGAAGGCTTCCTATCATACTAGGGTATAAAGTGAAATCTATCTTTTCTCTGGATAAATATTTTGATAGTTTGATAGAGGAACTCATAGGAGTTTTAGCAGTAGTTAATCCGAATCATTTAATGAAATCAATAGCACACTTATATTGACAAGTAAAAATATGGTTAGATTTTTGCGCTACTTGAAGACCTAAAAAGAATTGTACCTCATCACAAACATTTGAAATTCAAAATTCATTATGTTAGCGAATTTTTCAACTTCATAGGGAGAAGTAGACCCAAAAACTATGTCGTCAACGTAAACTTGAGCAATTAGCAACTATTTTTTATTATGTTTGACGAACATGGTAAGGTTTACTCCCCCTTGGTTAAAAATATTTTCCATAATTGTTTTAACTTATCATACCAAGCACGAGTGGCTTGTTTCAAACCATAAACAACTTTATTTAGTCTAAAAACATGATTAGGAAAGAAAGGATCAAGAAAACCTTTAAGCTGTTCAACACACATTTTTTTCATTTAAAATACCATTTGAAAACGTAAATTTGACATCCATTTGATAATATTTAAATTTAAATGAAACACAACAACAATGGAATGTCTAACAGATTGAAGTCTAGCTATAAGATCAAAGGTTTTATCTACATCTATCCCATCAATTTGTGAATAACCTTGTGCTACTAACCTAGTCTTATTTCATATGACATTTTCAGATTTATCACACTTATTTTAAAATATCCATTTTGTTATACTTATATATTAGTTTGAGTAGGACGAGCGACTAAATACCTCACATCATGAAGTTTAAACTGTCCTAATTCTTCTTGCATAGCTAACAATCGTGATTCATGTACTAATGCTTCTCCTATATGTTTAGGTTCAATTATAGACACATAAGATGAAAATAAAACATTAACATATTGTGATCGAGTTCTTATAGTGTCTCTAACATCACCTACAATATTTTTATTAGGGTGATTTGCCTTAACCCAGTTAGGAATATCGGGTTCATCAGGTGTTAAGGAGTCAGATCACTATCTATTGACTATTTTTTATAAATCTTCATTTTCAACATTATCAACAGGTAAAGGATTCTCTCTTTATTCTAAGTGATGGGAAACACTATCATTCATAACAACGTTAATGGATTCCATTATAGTTTTTATTTTTAGGTTATACACATGACAAGCACGACTATTTTAAGAATAACCTAAAAAGATAGCTTTATCACCCAATGTCAAATTTCGACATGTGTTCTCTATCCTTACAAACATAACATTCATTGCCCAACATCCTAAAATATTTCAGATTGGGTTATTTTACATACCAAATTTCATAAGATATTTTTTTATTGTTTTGCCTTAAATACACTCTATTAATTATGTGACAAGTAGTTTGTGTATCCTCAACCCAAAAGTATTTTGGTAAATTCTTAGCGTGAAGCTAGACATGAGCCATTTCTTATATGGTTCGATTCTTTCTTTTCACTATATCGTTTTGATGGAGGCTTTTGGGTTCACTAAATTCATGTTTGTACCCATTTTCTACATAATCTTCTACAACACCAGTGTATTGAAACTCTCCACCATTGTCACTTCAAATCCTAGATACTTGGATGTCCTTTTCATTCTCAATTCTTAAAAAGATTCTTAATTTTTTTGAAAATTATTTGATGTTTCATTCATACTTGCTACCTAGATAAATATATAAAAGTTACATATAATGACAAGGATGAATGAGTTACCACATATGCTAGTAGTCCTAGAGGGAACCATCTATGTGAAATAACTTGAGATGTTAAAACATCTTTAACTTTTTTTGAGGGGCTTTATGAATTTTATTTGACAATGTCTACAAATATAATGCTTTATTTTGTATATTTTAGGTAGACCACAAACAAGTTGTTAACTAGTTAATCTAAATATATTATCATAATTAATGTGTCCTAGTCTTTCATGTCATTTAACCTAGCAGATAAGCAATTTTCAACTTCTTTATTTTAAATAACAACGTAATAATTATCATGTGTTCTTTTGCCACAAAGAATTGTTTTCCTATCGAGTCTAACAATTTTATATTCTAATTCAGAAAAATTGACAGTGTAATCAGTGTCGCAGAATTGACTTACACTTAACAAATTGGCTTTAAGTCCTCCAACTAGTAACACTTCATACAATTTAGGAAGACCTTCACCTTTAATTGTTCCCTTGCCTATGATTCAGGATATTTTTCCATCTCCAAAAGTTATATTTCCACTAACAAACATTTTTATGGAGGAAAACGTTTATTTGCCCCCAGTCATATGCCTAGAACAACTAGAATCAAGGTACCACTTAGAGTTTTTATAAGAGACATTTAATGCTGATATAAAAATATTACATCTTAGTTGGTAACTTAATTCTTCTTTCCTAATCTAGACTGCCTTAGTTTTTGGAAAAAAATATTTCGAACTTGAGAGGCATTGGCTTAGGTGGTGTGGGTTTCTTAATAGATTTAGTCTTAATCGGTATTCTGGGTTTATTAGTGTTGATACCAAATTTAGTCTGCTGACATGGCTCAATTGAGTGAAGACACGTGGCAATCTGCGTGGCAATAACAAACACTTCTGAACAACACCTCGACCCACTCAGATACTCCGAGCAATAGATGCTCTCCGAGGAACCATACTGCAACGAGGAACTCTGCTTCCCCGATCAACCCAGACGCTCCGACCAACAAGATTTCTCCGAGGAACTTTAATACACCGAGCAACTTATGAGTATCGAGCTACTTAGGCGGTCCGAGCAGCTTAGGCGGTCCGAGATGCACCTCGAACAGAGCATTAATTGTAGGATAACCAACAGATTAACTGCACATTAAATGCTTATTATTATCATACAGATGTATACACCTAATGAACAGCTATGTACTACCCTTTCACATGTACAGCCTGAGGGCTATAAATACATTGTACTATCCTCATTGTAGGGGGCAGAATTTCTTGATAAAACTTATAATCGAGAATTCCCAAACAGTCATCAATAACAGAAACAGTGGACGTAGGCCATTCTTATAAGGCTGAACCACTTTAAAATTTCTTTGTCTCACTTTATTTTATTTGTGATTAAATAATTAGATATAATCTAATTTTTTACATTAACAGATTGGCGCCGTCTGTGGGAAACGATTGGTAATATCGTTTTTCATCAAAAACAATTCATTACAAATGGCTGATAATCCAGAACCCAGCAATCGAAACGCTGAAAGCCCTCCAAATCCATCTGCTCCACCAAATATTCCAGATCTGACTGGAATAATGACAAATCTGGCCCAGGGCCAGACAACCATGCAAGAAACTATGCGACAACTCATACAAACCCTCCATGGCGGTGCACCAACCCATTCAGGACCGCGAAGTATTCAAAGAAATACCCGTTTACTTTTTTCGCGTACTAGGCGTACTGATTCATATCGTACTGAGGAGTCTGAAGATTTTTCTTATCAACCTGGACGAACTTCGTCAGTACGAGCCACAGATACTGAACAACGTATCACTCTCTCTCCAGAAAGGACTAGTGCGCTCGAAAGATTAAGCAGGGTATCTCCTTTTGATCGATTAGGTCCTAAGAGGAACAACAGTCCTCCTAACGCTGCGTCGAGGAGCTTTCGATGACCATCAGACTTAAGGGAAGGATCTGCCCAGTCGCGACCAGCTGCTCGTCAAGATAGATCCCAGGAAGCCACATCAACGCGATCAGTTGCTCGAACCAACAGGCCCGAGGAAGGAAACGATTCGTGGAAAGGCTCTATTCAGAGGCTGGAGGATAGATTAGGGGAAATGGCTAAAGCCAAGAACCCTCTACAACGAACTTTTGTTCAAGGAACACCTTTTGTCCAGGCCATTGTAGATTTTCCCACACCATCAAAGTTCAAAGAACTTGTTATGACCCCCAAATATGATGGAAAGACCGACCCTATCCTTCATATAGAACAATACCAAGCTGCAGTTGACATCTATGCTGTTCCAGATGAGATGAGATGCAGAGCATTCTCAGGAACTCTTACCGAATCTGCTCAAATATGGTACAATAATCTTCCTCGGGGTAAGATATCAACTTTCGTTCAACTGGCCGAGTTATTCATTGGAAATTTTTGTTTTGGGGCAAAGCCAGTTAAGTGAGTAGCGCATTTGTTAAGTGTTAGACAAAAAGTTGGTGAGAGTACCAGAGATTATATAACTCATTTTAATAATGAGAAGCTCAAAGTCATTGATTATGAGGAAAAGACAACGATTACCGCCTTGATGAGTGGACTACTGTCCAACAAGTTGTACTACACTTTGGCCAAAGATCCACCTAGAACCATGTCAGAACTGATGGGAAAAGCGGTCAAGATTATGAATGCCGAGGAGGCTATGGTTGCGAAGAAGAATATGGATGCCAAAGAAACCAAGGTGGAAGGTGATAAAGCTAAGAAGAAAGAGCATAAGAACAATGGTAGTGACAAACACTCAAAAACAAGGTCGTCATGGGAAGTATTGAAGAAATTTGATAATTATACTCCTTTGAAGAAAGACATCAACCATGTTCTAGAAGAAATCAAGAACAACGAGGAATTAAACTGGCCAGAGAAAATGAAGGCATACCCTGACAGGAGGAATAAGGCAAAATATTGCGAGTTTCACAAAGATCATGGCCATATGACCAAAAATTGCATAGCTCTTGAGAATGAGATTGAAACACTCATCAGACGAGGAAAACTGGCAAAGTATGTTGATCATAGAAACGAAAGAAAAAACAGCGACCGAACAAGAGAGAGGTCTAGATCTCCTCGTCGAGCAGAGGAGAACAAGAAAAGAGACCATGAAGTTGATTTAGAAGATGACCCCGATCTTCCCAAGAGACCAAGGCAGCCAGAACGTGAGGTATTTTTGATACGCTTTGGGTCATTTGATTGTAATGTTATTACAGGTGGAGATGCAGGAGGAGGAGACCTTACTACAGAGAGAAAAGCGTACCTTTGTGAGGCTCAAGCTTTCTCATACATTCAACGAATAAATCTAGCTGAGGAGGATCGCCCTAGAAAACTAAACAAAGAGAAATTGGTCATTGGTTTCTCAAAGAACGACCTCACAGGTGTTCTATATCCTCATGATGACCCATTGGTGATCAAAATGAGGATGAAGGAAGTGATGATTTTAAGAGTACTGGTAGATAATGGTAGCTCGGCAGACATCATGTTCTACTCATGCTTCGACAATTTAAATCTAAAACTATCTCAATTGGAGCCTTATCACAGACCCCTCCTGGGTTTTTCCGGTGAGAAAGTTTTTCCACTTGGGACGATCAAGTTGGATATATTCATTGGTACATGTCCTGCTTATCGAACAGAAAGAATACGCTTCTTCATGATGGATAAGAATGTTCAATCAGCATACAATATCATCATGGGAAGAGTAGGATTAAAGAAGTTCGAGGCTGTACCATCTATGGTACATCAATGCCTAAAATTTCTAACAAATTTTGGAGTAGGAGTTGTGAAAGGTGATCAAAAAGTAGCTCGAGAATGCTATTATTCATCCGCTGAGCAAGAGGAACTGGAGGAATCAAGGAAAAAGACTACTACCTATCAAGTGGATGAAGGTGCAGAAATTGAAACACTGGATCCTAGAGATTAGTCGCAACTCGTGAAGGGTCAAGTGGTGGAAGCTACTGAAAACATCATTCTGGACGACGAGCACCCTGAACGAACTACTCAAGTAGGTTTGTCATTGGAAGCCTCACTAAAACAGGAATTGATAACTTTCCTAAGAAGCAGAAAGCAAACTTTTGCATGGATTCATGAGGATATGCCCGGGATAGACCCAAATTTCTTATGTCATGAACTCAATGTGAATAAGGAGATCAAGCCTGTGAAGCAGAGAAGAAGAGTATTCAGTCCCGAGAAGAATCAAGCTATACAGGAGGAAGTCGAGAAGCTCCAAAAAGCTTTCTTTATTAAAGATGTTAAATATCCAGGCTGGTTAGCAAATGTGGTGATGGTGAAAAAGAAGAACAACAAATGGAGGATGTGTGTAGACTTCACTGAACTCAACAAAGCATGCCCAAAGGATCACTTTTCGCTGACCCGAATTGATCAACTAGTGGATGCTACCTCGGGGTACGAGCTGCTGAGCTTCATGGATGCTTATTCTGGTTACAATCAGATTAAAATGAAACCTGAAGACAGGGAGAGTACTTCTTTCATTACCCCTAGGGGAACTTATTGTTATAATGTTATGCCTTTTGGTTTGAAAAATGCAGGTGCAACATATCAGCGGCTAATGAATAAGGTTTTTGCTGAACAAATCAGTTGCAACATGGAAGTCTATGTCGACGATATGCTAACAAAGAGCAAGAAAGCTGCTGATCATCTAGTTGACTTAGGTAAGACCTTTGATCAACTAGATAAATACCAAATGAAGCTCAACCCGACGAAGTGCACCTTTGGAGTACGAGAAGGAATGTTCCTCGGATACATCGTCAACCAACGAGGTATTGAGGCAAATCCAGAAAAGATCAAAGCTCTTTTAGGGTTGCGATCCCCAACGACGAAGAAAGAAGTGCAGAGTCTTACAGGACGAGTTGCGGCGCTCAATAGATTTGTGTCCCGAGCAACTGATAAATGCCTCCCATTCTTCAAAACACTTCGAAAAACTTTTGAATGGACTGATGAATGTGAAAAGGCCTTTCAAGACTTGAAGAAATATTTGGGAGCACCTCCATTGTTGTCCAGGCCAGTGATGGGAGAAAACTGGTACTTGTATTTGGCAGTGTCCGAGAATGCAGTTAGTTCGGCATTGATAAGAATGGAGAATGGAGTACAAAAACCGATCTACTACACAAGTAAGGCCTTCCGAGGAGCAGAGATCAGATATCCAAAGCTGGAAAAATTGGCACTAGCATTGATCGAGGCAAGTAGAAGAATGAATCCATACTTCCAGGCTCATACTATAGTTGTATATACTGATATGCCATTGAGGCAAGCCCTTCATAAACCAGAAAAATTAGGAAGATTGATGTGCTGGCAAATAGAACTTGGTGAATATGATATAGTATATGAACCCAGATCATCACTAAAAGGGAAAGCGGTAGAAGATTTTATAGCAGAGTTCACATATCCTGATACCCCCGAGGAGAAAAACTTGCTCACTAATCAACCTGTGGATATTACAGGATCATCAAATGCAAGCCCATACCAACTTATCTTGGTAAAAGGGCAAGTAGATGTTATAGAATCGTCAAATTCAAGCCCAGACCAGCTTAGGTTGGTAAAAGGTAAGAAAATATGATCGACGAACAACAAGAAATATCAGGAGATGGTGAAAGGAAGCAACAAATTTTCCACCGAGGAACTCTGTCAAATCAGAAATTTGAAGACGAGTTACCTATATGGAGTTTATATGTGGATGGCTCATCTTACGCAACAGGTTGTGGCGCAGGGATTGTTCTTAATAGTCCAGACGAGGTCGACATGGAATATGCCCTACGCTTCTAATTCAAAGCTTCAAATAATGAGGCTGAATATGAAGCGATGATTACAGGTCTTAGTTTGGCAAGAACCATGGGGGCAGAGCAGGTTATTATTTTCAGTGACTCGCAATTGATCATAAATCAAATGATGGGAGTATATGCATCTAAAGAAGAATTAATGATCAAGTATCTTGTAAAGGCAAGGGAATTGGTATCAAAATTTGCTGCTATTCAGCTGGTTAGAATACCAAGAATGGAGAATGCGAGGGCGGATGCCCTGGCTCGATTAGCATCAGCTACTCGTACCGAGCTACGAAGAACAATCCCAATTGAAGTTTTAGCTGGTCGGAGTATAGATGAAGATTTGACGATGAATCTTATTACCCTTAATTTAGGACCATCTTGGATGGATTCCATCAGAGCATATATTGAGGAGGGGGAATTACGAACTAACAAACTTGCAGCCAAAAAACTAAAGTTTAAAGCTGCTCGTTATGTACTGCATAATGGTATTCTGTACAGACGAGGAATTATAGCAGGTTTGCAAAGATGTGTGCATCCCACCGAGGTGAAAGACTTGATTGAAGATATCCATGAAGGGTCCTGTGGAGCCCATGTAGCAGGTCAAACTCTTTTGCAAAGGGTGATGACGCAAGGATACTACTGGCCAACGATGAGGGCTGATTGTATAGCCTACGCCAAGAAATGTGACAAGTGTCAGCGTTTCTCCTCCATTCGAAGAACTCCCCAAGCGTTGTTGACATCCATTACTTCCCCTTGGCCATTTGCCATATGGGGAATTGACTTGGTCGGACCGCTTCCAATAACCAGAGGAAGATTTAAATATCTCGTCGTCGCAGTGGATTATTTTACTAAGTGGGTAGAAGCTGAGCCTCTTGTCGACATGACGTACGAGAAGGTGTATCAATTTATTTGGAAAAATGTCATTTGTAAATATGGTCTTCCCCATGCATTCATTACCGACCATGGAACACAATTTGACAACGAGAAGTTCGCTGCCTATTGTCATCAGTCAAATATCTTGAAGATCCACTCGGCACCAGGCCATCCCCAAAGCAATGGACAAACTGAAGTAACAAACAGAACGCTATTGAATGGCTTGAAGAAAAGACTGAATGACGCGAAAGCAAATTGGATCAACGATCTATAATCAGTACTATAGGCTTATCGAACTACTCAGAGATCTATTCCTAAAAGTGCCAACTAAGGTTGGTTAGGAAGTAAATCTATTCCCGAAAATGCCAACTAAGGTCGGTTGGGAAGTAAATCTATTCCTAAAAATGCCAACTAAGGTTGGTTAGGAAGTAAATCTATTCCTAAAAATGCCAACTAAGGTCGGTTAGGAAGTAAATCTATTCCTAAAAATGCCAACTAAGGTTGGTTAGGAAGTAAATCTATTCCTGAAAACGCCAACTAAGGTTGGTCGGGAAGTAAATATATTCCTAAAATTGCCAACTAAGGTTGGTTAGGAAGTAAATCTATTCCTAAAAATGCCAACTAAGGTTGGTTAGGAAGTAAATCTATTCCCGAAAACTCCAACTAAGGTTGGTCGAGAAGTAAATCTATTCCCGAAAATGCCAACTAAGGTTAGTCGGGAAGTAAATATATTCCCGAAAACGCCAACTAAGGTTGGTCGGGAAGTAAATCTATTCCTAAAAATGCCAACTGAGGTTGGTTAGGAAGTAAATCTATTCCCAAAAATGCCAACTAAAGGTTAACTATAGTTGGTCAGAAGCATTTAAAAATATGAGTATGTGAAAATGATCAATAAGTTGGTCGAGAAACAAAGTATCATCAATTTTAGTTAGTCGTCAAATGATTACCACAAATTCAAGATAGTCGACAATAAGTTTTAACAAACTCTAGTTGATCGACAAATAACACAATGTTGTTATCTTTTTAACAGATATACATGCACAGATGTAAAGTGTTTTATGATTACAAGACAATGGCAGTCAAGATTTGCAAATAAAATTATTTCATTAAATATAGAACAAAATACATCAAGAATGAAATACAAATTTATTACATCAAGATTCCTATTCTATTGGTTTCTTCCCCTATGCTTTTGAAACAGGTTCCTCGCCAGCAGGTGGATCATTCAAAGCATAAGGGGAATTTATGAAGTTAAGATCTTTAAGCATCCTGATGTTTATCACAGATGGTCGATCGAGTAGGTGCTCGGGATGAGATATCTCAACATTGGAATGGAGATTGTAATCGCCAAGGTATTTGGAAATCAAACACCGAGGGATGGCCCGAGCAGGGATCCAACTCATGTCAAGCTTGAATGGTGGCACTGGTAGGTCGAGCAACCCAGGATTATGGTAATCTCACAGGTAATGACCCTGTTCCAGTTGCAGTACACCTAAGGCGTTCAACCATCCCTGTTTGTAACCCTCATTATTTGCATTTTGGATACGATCATCCAAATGGTAGAGAGCCTCATTATAGCCAGCCATCCAGAATTCTCTGGGCTGCTTGTGGAATTGATATGTCAATCTTTCCAGTTTCTCGTGGAGACTTTTTATAAAGAGTTCTTTATTCTCCAAAGTAGACTTCTGCGCAGAAAGATGCTCGTCCATATTCCTGATCTTCTTAGACATTTCAGCCAATGCCTGGTTCTTTGCCATCAGTTGGAAGGCCTGGTTCTCCAGAGCAGATTGAGTTCTCTGTTCCTCGACAGTAATCCGAGCAGCTATTTCTCGTCCCCGAGGAGCTCTTGCTCGTCCCGGAGTAGAGGTAGAAGGCCCAATTATCTTCAAGGTTTCTAATTCATCCCTCAGGTTGGCATTTTCGACCTCCAAGAAAGAGAATCCCTCGTCATTCATAGGGACCAAAGTGTTTGAGGTGGAAGCTGCAGACTTCAACTGAGACACCTCTTTTTACAGGTCATTATTATCCTGCTCTAACAACTCAGCTATCTGTCTGTGCTCTTCGACCTCAGCCTTCAAAGTTCTCTCCCTCACATCATAAGCAGCAAATAGTTTATCGTATCCCTTATCAGCACTGAGTTACTGATACTTCTTCTCGTATCCTTCGTGCAAAAGGGCTATAGATTCCTTATATTGTTGCTGAAGTTCTTCAAGAGTGCCCTGGAGATCTTAAATTATGTCATAGTATGATACGTTGTTAGCCACTGCACGGTCGAGCAGGCACTTCAAATACTGATAGGCTTCAATTGCTTGCTTTGAAGCACCTTGACCGAGGATGTCAATCATTTGAGCTGCACTCATGTCTGAATGACCAACATTGAAATACTCATTGCATTACCTTAACAGTTTTGTATCGTGAGTAGATAATAATTCCATCCTGGCCAAAAACTAGTAAAGGAAGAAAAAGCAAGAATCAATAAGAGTACAAACAGAGCATGAAGAAGGGAATCAACAGTATGCATAAGCAAAAGTTTAAATTTTATTACATCATAAAGGAGAAGTACAAAGTTCAGAGTTACATTTGACAAAGAAAAATAAAATAGAGAAAAATCTGAACAACTCTACACCTTTTCCTTGTCTCCCAAAACTTTAATAGCTTCATCTTTCTTCAGAATTGTATTAAAACAGGTCACCAACTGGGAAAATAAAATCAAGTCAGTGCACAGATACAAAAAGGAAAGAATGAAAATTTAAGACTATAGGACTTACAAAAGCAATATGACGAGCTGCTAATGTGGTAACCATGTCTCGAGAAAGGTTTTCTTCAATACCTTAGATCTCGAGAATGATCCAAGTCTTCACCGAGTTCATAGCAGAGCTCGGGGCAACAAAAGTGGGAACACCACTAGTCGGGGGCTGAGAGGTGGATTCCGCCAAATTGATAGAGGAGCTTTTCTTCAGCCTCCTCAGAGGAGCATCAACGTTATCGACTAATGATGTAGTCTTAGTCGGAGAAATGACAATCACCTCGCTTGGAGCAGCAGCCTTGCTCGGGGCCACTGGGGGCTTCTCGACAACCTTCACAGGAGCAGTCGGAGGAGATGCATCAATTTTCTTTGTCCCCTCTCCTGGGACATCAAGATTACTTTTCTTTGCCTCTCCAGCACCAGAGGCAGATTTCTCAAAAAGGGTAGGAGGTCTTCTTTTCTTCATCCTTTCACTCAAGGGAATATGTGACTCAGGTGAAGAACTTGTAGAGGCTGGTATTGGTTCTACATCGCTTATCACCAGACGAGCAGTAAAAGAGGAGGTATAACTATTGTACTGCAGCAAATATGAAGCTGACCTAATATGCTCGTCGACAACAGTCTGATGCAAACTCCAGATAAGTTTTAAATGCCTTATGTTAAGGTTCGACTCTTTTGGAGATTTTCTTTTGCTGTCAACTGCAAATAAATCAAAATTAAAATATCAGTGACACATTTTATCAAACACAAAGGAAGCATAATTTTGAAAATAAAATAAAAACTACCTATCCCATTACCATAGGGAGGACATCTGGGACCCTGGTAAACATCAACTCCAGTTAATGGAGGGTGTTGCCAATTTTTCATAACAACCCCGTGCTCAAAGTAGTCCCTATTGGCATATGGGAGATTGACCACTAAAGCTCTATTTAAAAACCTAGTTTTTAAATGAAAAGTATTATCACCCACAACCCATCTATAACAAAACATAATCTCAGGAACTCCTATACGAGTTCCATGAATTTGATTTAATCTATAAACTCCGTTAACTATTCTCCATGTATTGGGGGCTATTTTTGCAGGAACCACATCAAAGTATTGACAGAATTCCAAACATAAAGGGTTTGGGGGAAAAGAAAAGCCATATTTAGCGACAAAGAGACTGGGGAACCAATGTCCCTCAGCCAAACGAAAATAGTCTGAAGGCTCAGAAAGCTCTTCCAAAATTACCCATGAGGGAATAGAGAAATCAGAGCGAAACTTATCAATCGATTCTACAAGATAAACCATGATGAAAGAAGGAAATCAAAGAGAAAGAAGAAAATCTTACAGGAAAGGGATGAGTCTGTTGACAACAAATGATGAAAGAGATGAACGCATGGGAGAGAGAAACAATGGAAAACTCAAAGAGATAATGAAAAAGTAGAAGATAATGGGATTTTCTTCAACGTTTAAATACTTTGCCTTGGGAATGGGTAAAGATAATGATTGAAAAAAGAGACGGTTACGTTACCGATAGCTAAAAAGGCAAAAAAGGGCGCGGGAATCGAAGCGGTCATAAAAATTCAAAAAGTCCGATTCTACGAATTTGGAAGGAGAAATAAATACAAAGGAAAATACTCCTAAATTTTAGGATGATCATTTAAAACCGCCATATTTCAAGAAAGAATGTTCCACACTCCTCAAATTTCGAACTATGAAATATTGGGGGCTTCTGTTGATACCAAATTTAGTCTGCTGACATGGCTCAATTGAGTGAAGACACGTGGAAATCTGCGTGGCAATAACAAACACTTCCGAACAACACCTCGACCCACTCAGATACTCCGAGCAATAGATGCTCTCCGAGGAACCATACTGCAACGAGGAACTTTGCTTCCCCGATCAACCCAGACGCTCCGACCAACAAGATTTCTCCGAGGAACTTTAATACACCGAGCAACTTATGAGTACCAAGCTACTTAGGCGGTCCGAGCTGCACCTCGAACAGAGCATTAATTGCAGGATAACCAACAGATTAACTGCGCATTAAATGCTTATTATTATCATACAGATTTATACGCCTAATGAACAGCTATGTACTACCTTTTCACATGTACAACCTGAGGGCTATAAATACATTGTACCATCCTCATTGTAGGGGGCGGAATTTCTTGATAAAACTTGTAATCGAGAATTCCCAAACAGTCATCAATAACAGAAACAGTGGACGTAGGCCATTCTTATAAGGCTGAACCACTTTAAAATTTCTTTGTCTCACTTTATTTTATCTGTGATTAAATAATTAGATATAATCTAATTTTTTACATCAATAATTAGCATTCTCACTTTTTCTGCTTATATTTAAACGTTAATCAATTTTTTTTTTCCAAATGACCAGTTTTGCAACAAAAATTGCAATGATAAATCTGCTTAGTAGGATAGCGAGCTTGAGTCTGATTATGATATTGAAAATGTGGAATAGACATTCAAATTGTGGAAGATTTTGGACAGTCTACACTCGAGGAAAAAAATTGTTTAAAATATTTCTTTTTCTTTAAAACCAATTCCCTCTTTGTTAGTTAAAAAATACTTTTCAAAATTAAAAGTTGTTTAACCTCAATGCTAAAAGTGTTTAGAGCTTTCAATTTAATCAAGGCTTCTTTTAATTGACATTATGAATCTTCAAAGTCATTTAAGACAACTTTGTGTTTTTTCTTAATAAAAGACTGTTTTCAATTAGTTTTGAAAAGTTTTTCTCTAGCATTTGATTTTCAGTCTCAAGCTCTTCCATTTGCATAGAGGATTCATCAGAAATTAGGCATATTTAATTGTTCAAAACATTAATTTTAGATAGCAGTATAACATTGATTTTGCCTAAATGTTTACACTTTTTCAAAGTAGATTTGCATAGTTTCTTAAGATGCAGACTATCATCATCACATTCACTATCCACATATTCAGAATTAATGGATGGTTCAAAATGAATATCGTTTTCATCATCCGAGTTACAGTCATACAAAGTTTTAGAAAAGTTAGCAGTAGTATGATTGCACTTCAACAAAATGGGTGATTTGTGAGTGCTGTTAGCAGTCACAAATGACTTTTATAACTGCTATTTATCGTCATAATTTAGGGGGTGACAAAAGAAATATTGTAACTCCTAACATTAGTCACAAATTTTTATAACCCCTATAGAGGTTATGACTGGTGACCCCAATTTGTAACTATTCTTAGAAGTTATGAATATAACATTTGTAACTACTGTCCGCAGTTACTAATCTAATATTTATAACTGCTGTCAGTAGTTACGAATCTTATATGTATAACTGCTATTAGCGGTTACAAAACTGACAGTAGTGACAAATTTGTGACTGTTATTAGCGGTTACAGAAGTTGAATTTGTTAAATATGGTAAGACCTATTATAAATATTGTTGATGTAAAAAACTAGATCACTCTAATTATTCAATCACAGATAAATAAATGAGACGAAAGATTTTTAAAGTGGTTCGGCTAGAAATAAAGCCTACGTCCACTGTTATGTTATTGCTGAGTGTTTGTGGAATTCTTGATTACAAGTACTCTCAAGAAATTTCGGTCCCTTTGAATGAGGGTGATACAAGGTATTTATAGCCCTTAGGCTGTACATAAAAGGGCTGATACATTAAATGATATACATATGAAAGGGTAATACATTTAATGCAGCGTGTGCGTCAAGATGATAAACATTCAATGAATAGTTGAACTGTTGATTATCTGGAAATTAATGATACGACCGAGATGCAGTTCGGACCGCCTTAGTTGCTCGTTGCTCCGGAGTTCCTCGGAGCGCTGGAATACCTCGGAGTGCTAAAGTTCCTCGGTGTATCCTCGTTGCTCAGAGAGAACATGAGTTGGTCGGGGAAATGAACTTCCTCGTTGCTATTGTGCCACGTAGATTGACACGTGTCTTCGTATTATTAGTCCATATCAGCATATTAATTTTGATATCAACAGAAGCCCCCAATGTTTCATATTTCGAACTTTGAGGAGTATGGAACATTCTTTCTCGGTATATGGCAATATTAAATGACTTTCCTAGATTATAGGAGCATTTTCTTTGTATTTGAATTTCCTTCCAAATTTTCAGAATCCGCCTTTTTGAATTTTCATAAGCGCTTTGATCTTCGTGCAGTTTTTGTCCTTTTAGCCGCCGGTAATACAATAGTTTCTTTTTCGTAATCATTTCTTTCGCCGCTTCCCAAGGTAAAGTATTTAAACTTCTTAGGTAACCATACCGTCTTCTACCTTTTCCAATTTTTTGCATTCAAGCTTTCTATTCTCTCTTTCTCTCTTGTGCGTTCATCCTTGTTTTCGTTCGTTGTTGATAGCTCTCCTTTCTTCCTGTAAGCTTTTCTTCCTTCTTCTTTTATTCACCATGGTTTATATTATTGAATCTATTGAAAAATTCCGTTCTGATTTTTCCATCCCTTCTTGGGTGATTTTAGAGGAGTTTTCTGAACCTCAAAATTACTTTCATTTGGCTTAGGGACATTGGTTTCCCAGTCTTTTTATTGCTGAATGTGGGTTTTCCTTTCCACCAAACCCATTATGTTTAGAATTTTGTCAGTACTTCCATGTTGTCCCTACAAAAATAGCCCCTAATACATGGAGAATAGTTAATGGGGTGCATAAGTTAAATCAAACTCATGGAACTCGTTTAGGAATTCCTGAGATTATGTTTTGCTATAGATGGGCTATTCTAGACGATGTTTATTATTTAAAAACTAGATTTTTGAATAGGGCTCTGGTAGTCAACCTCCCTGATGCTAACAGGGATTATTTTGAAAATGGGGTCATTATAAAAAATTGGCAACATGCCCCTTTGCCCGGAGATGAAGTATATGATGGTCCCAAATGCCCCCCTATGGCAATGGGATAGGTTATTTCTGTTTTATTAACTTTATGAAATTTTGATTTCATCTTGTTTGTGTAAATGCGTGATTGACATTTCAACTTAGTTTTGTTTGTAGTTGACAGCAAGAGAAAAACTCCCAAGGAATCAGAGGTAAATATAAGGCAATTGAAACATATCTGGAGTTTGCATCAGAAGGTCGCAGATGAGCATATCAGGTTTGCCTCATATTTGTTGCAGTATAGGAGCTATACGTCGTCCTTTACTGCTCGCCCTGTGGTCAGTACCAGTGATCCAGTGCAAATTCCTGAAGACTCTGATCCAGAATCTCATATCCCTTTGAGCCAAAAAATGGGCAAGAGAAGAGTTCCCACTCTCTTTGAGGAGAGTTTCTCTGCTGGCGATGGGAAGAAAACCAAGGTTAATGTCCCAAAGGGGACAAAGAAAATTGATGATGCTCCTTCTGTTGCTGTTCAGAAGGTTGTCGAGAAGCCCCCAGTGGCTCCTGTGCAGAAAGATGCACCTGTTGAGGTAATCACTATCTCACCAACCAAAAGTTCCTCGCTGGTTGAAGTTGTTGAGAAGGCACCAAGGAGATTGAGGAAATCCTCCTCGGTCAGTATTTTTGGAACCAATCCCCAACTCCTAGCTGGTGGAGATGGTGTTCCAATTATTGTTCCTTCAAGCTCTACAACGATCTTGGCAAAATTTTCACCTATCCCCGAGGTGCAAGGTACTGAAGAATACCTTACTCGAGATGTGGTTACTTCTCTGGCTGCTCGTCATTTGGCTTCAGTAAGTATCTATACTCTGATCTTTTTATATTTTCCTTTGTTGTTTCCCAATTTTATTTCTGATTTCATTTTCCTCTTTTGATTGCAGTTGACGAGCTGTTTCAATTTAATCCTTAAAAAGGATGAAGCGATCAAGGCTTCTTGCTCCTCGTCCACTGTAGAGGGAGCACTGGAGAAAGCTATTAAATCTGTGAGTGAGTCCCGTCAGAAGTATGACGAGGATAAAACTGAATGGGAAAAGAAATTGGCTGCGTCTGATGCAGAGAAGGTACAACTGGGTAATAAGGTGAAGGATTTGGAGAGAGAGAATAAAGACTATGCCGAGAAACTTTCAGGCTTTGGGGAGCTTGAAAATAAAATGAAATCAGCTGAAGAAGAGCTGACCCTTCTACGAGAGGTAAATCGCCAGAAAGAGGAGGTGGAAAACAAATTGAAGGCCGCCGAGAATCTTATGTCCGAGAAACTATCCTCGGAGAAGATGAAGAGAAAAATAGCTGTGAAGACGTCCTTTAAAACTGGTTGGGACAAAGGATGGGACAGGGTGTGGCAGCCATAATGACCTAAGTGAAATATGGAAGTTTGAAATATTTTCATGATGGTTGGGTTACAGGACTACAGGAGTTGAAGGTGAACGAGGACTCCGAGCTATTTCAACAACATCTCCCTAGTCCTCCTCCAGTTATTGAAGATGAGTCTTCAGACGAAGTTGCATCTGAAGAATCTTCAATGACAGTGGGTGATCAAGTCCTTGTTCCACCACCCAACCAGATATCCACCAAGGAGATTTCGTCGTTGCTTGCTCCTCCAGAACAAGTCCCAGCTTCTAATAATCAGACCATTGTTCCTACCGAGCAACCGAACTCCTCGTACCAGCCTCTCGAGAAAGTCTTGGGAGACAAGGAAAAGGTGTGAAGTTGTTCGGTACTCTTTTTATGTTCCTCTTTGACTTATCCTCTGTACTCAAAACGATGTAATCTTGTTTGATGATGTAATAAAATCACATCTTTCTGCATTTTGTCTTCTTTTTGATGATTGCTTTTTCTTTCTTTGTTAGTTTGTGGCTAGAATGGAACTGATATCTGCTCATGATACAAAGCTGATGCGGCAATGCCGTGAATATTATAAAGCTGGTCATACAAATTTGAGTGTATCAGAAATTGCTGACATCCTTGGCCATGATGCTTCAGAACAAGCAATTGAGGCTTATCAGTACCTGAAGGATTTACTTGACCGAGCTGTGGCCAACAACGTGGCCTACTGTGACTTGATTGAAGAGCTTCATTATTCATTAGAAGATCTACAACATCAACATAATGAATCAACTGCTTTGCTGCACAAGGAGTATGAAAATAGATATCAACAGATTTCTTCTGAAACAGGCCATAAAAAGATCCTTGCTGGATACGATATTAGGGAGAGAACCCTAAAAGGTGAAATTGAAGCATGTAGGCAGATTGCTGAGTTGCTGGAATAAGAGAACAATAATTTGCAGAAAAAGTTGGCACAATATGAATCTGCAGCTTCATCTTCCACTGCTTTAATACCGGTTACCGATGAGGGTTTCTTGTTCTTAGAGGTTGAGAATGCCAAATTAAGGCAAGAGTTGGATACTCTGAGAAGATCTGGTATTTCCACTACTGCTCGGGGATGAGGAAGAGGATCTCGTGGGCGAGGAAAAGATATTCAAAATGTTGTCGAGGAGCAAAATTCTCCACCTGCTCGAAGTCGATCAAGAGTTCTCAGCCGTAATGTTGAAGAATCTCGTACTCTGTCAACATTGGAAACTCAAGCATACCAATTGAACGCCAAAGATCGGGCTTTATCTGAAATGTCCAAGAGAAATCTATCTTTGGAAGATCAACTTACTGCAACGAAGTCTTCTTTGAATGATAAAGATGTTTTTGCCAGGAACCTTCACGAGCAACTAGAGAGAATAACTTTCCAATTTCACAAACAACCTCGTGAGTTTTGGATGGCAGGCTACAATGAAGCCCTTTGTCACTTGGATGCTCGTCTTGAAAGTGCCAATAACGAAGGTTATAAACAAGGATGGTTGAACGCCCTGGGTGTGTTAAAGCTAGAGCAGGGCCATTTCTTATGGGATTATTATGCTCTCGGGCTACTAGACTTGCCTGTACCGCCTTATAAACTAGACATGGAGTGGATCCCAGCTCGTGCCATTCCTCGGAGTTTAATTTCAAAATACCTTGGCGACTATAGTCTTCATTCTCAGATTGAATTATCTCGTCCTGAACATCTACTGGACACACCTTCTGTAATGAACGTCAGAATGCTCAGAGATATTAACTTCATTAATTCTCCTCTTTGCTTGGAAGACCCTCCTGCCGGCGAGGAACCTGTTTCAAAAGATAAAGGAAAGAAACCAATAGAATAGGTTTTTCAATGTAACAGTTAGCACATATATGTAGCTTGTAATACATTTTGACCTTAATGAAAGAATTTCATTTTTGTTTGCAAATCTGTATTGCTATTGTTCTGCGTTAAACACTAAGTATGTATCTGTTAAAAAGATAACAATTTTGTGCTATTCATTGACCAACTTAGTAATAAATATGAGAAATGTTTCTCAATCACTTAATAATAAAGTAATGAGTATAAAGATCTTTAAAATTTGGCCAACCAACCAAGGTTGTTAAATTGTGCTCGTCGACCAATTATAGTTAGTGAGAGGTTATCCCCGACTAACCATACTTGGTAAATTTTTGTCTTTTTTATAAAATGTGTCTGACCAACTAAGGTCGATAAATTTTTCTTGTCGACCAACTACAGTTAGTGGGTTTTTATCTCCGACCAACCATACTTGGTAGAGTTTGGAATATTTTGTTCTTCGAAGAACTTTTGTAATAATCTTACCTCCCGACCAACATAAATTGGAATGTGAGAGCATATTTTCAAATCAAATAATATTGTTCTTCCCTCAACCGTAGTTGATTATTGAACTATCAGGTTCTTTCGAACTATCTTGTCCACTAGTTATCTTACCAACCTTAGTTGATCACGCTAGTGTACGCCTCCTAACCAAAGGAGTATATTTTTTGGTTCTTTCGAACTATCTGTCCACTAGTTATCTTACCAACCATAGTTGGTCACGCTAGTGTACGCCTCCTAACCAAAGGAGTATATTTTTTGGTTCTTTCGAACTATCTGTCCACTAGTTATCTTACCAACCTTAGTTGGTCACGCTAGTGTACGCCTCCTAACCAAAGGAGTATATTTTTTGGTTCTTTCGAACTTTTTGTCCACTAGTTATCTTACCAACCTTAGTTGGTCACGCTAGTGTACGCCTCCTAACCAAAGGAGTATATTTTTTGGTCTCGCCCTTTTACCAACCGGAGTTGGTCGTGGGTCTGAACTATCGTCTTCTTTTTGCTGTCGAGCAGCGTAGTGTACAACACTAGTATTACCCGAAAAGCTTTCAAACAAAGGAGAGGAAAATGGTGAAAACATCATCGTTTTATTCATATTGATGGAACCGTTGTACATTTTACATCATTGATAATATTTGCGAAGGTGTTCAGCATTCCAAGAATTCTTGAATTCTTCTCCTTCTAGAGTTGCTATTCGGTAAGTTCCTGGTCGAACAACTTCTGTAACTCGGTAAGGCCCATGCCAGTTTGCCTCCAATTTATTGTGATTCTGAATTACCTTCTTTAGCACATAATCTCCTTCCTTTAAATCGTATTTCCTCACCCTTTTGTTGTAGAAAAGAGTTGTTCGTTGTTGATAAGCAGCATTCCTAATGGCTGCCTCTTCTCGGACCTCCTCGAGCATATCCAAATCCAGTCTTCTCATCAAGTCACTGACAGGAGAATTGAAATTCAGTAATCTATGCGTTGGAAGACCCAACTCGGCAGGTATTATAGCCTCACTTCCAAATGCCAGCATATATGGTGATTCTCCAGTCGCTGCTCGGGGAGTTGTTCGGTAAGCCCACAATACTGATTGTAGCTCATTAATCCAGTTAGCTTTAGCTTCACTTAGCCTTTTCTTCAAACCATTTAATAGTGTTCTATTCGTCACTTCAGTCTGTCCATTGTTTTGAGGATGGCCTGGTGCTGAATGAACCTTCAAAATGTTCGACTGATGACAATAGGCAGCAAATTCCTCGTTATCAAATTGGGTTCCATGGTCTGTGATGAAGGCATGAGGGAGACCATATCGACAGATGATATTCTTCCAAACGAACTGGTATACCTTCTCGTATGTCATATCAATAAGCGGCTCAGCTTCTACCCACTTAGTAAAATAGTCCACTGCAACGACGAGGTACTTGAGTCTTCCTCGGGTGGTCGGCATTAGTCCAACCAAATCAATTCCCCACATGGAAAATGGCCAAGGGGAAGTTATTGGTGTCAATAATGCTTGTGGAGTTCGTCGGATAGAGGAAAAACGTTGGCACTTGTCACATTTCTTAGCATAGGCTATACAATCAGCCCTCATCGTCGGCCAATAGTATCCTTGAGTCATTACCCTTTGTAAAAGTGTTCGACCTGCTACATGAGCTCCACAAGACCCTTCATGGATTTCTTCAATCAATTCTTTCACCTCGGAGGGATGTACACATCTCTGCAAACCTGCCATAATTCCTCGTCTATATAAAATACCATTAGTTAATACATACCGAGCACCTTTATACTTCAATTTTTTGGCAGCGAGCTTATCCTCTGGAAATTCTCCCTCTTCAATATATACCCTGATGGGATCCATCCAAGATGGTCCTAAATCAAGGGTAATAACATTTATCGTCAGGTTTTCATAAATGCTCCGACTTTCTAGTACTTCAATTGGTATCGTTCTTCGCAGCTCGGTATGAGTAGCTGATGCTAGTCGGGCCAGTGCGTCTGCTTGTGCATTCTCCATCCTCGGTATTCTCACCAATTGAATGGCATCAAATTCTGTCAGTAACTCCATCACCTTTGCATGATACTTCGCCATTAAGTCTCCTTTAACTGCATATGTTCCTATCATCTGATTTACAATTAATTGAGAATCACTGAATACAATTACTTGCCGTGCTTCCATAACTTTTGCTAAGTTTAAACCTGCTATCATGGCCTCATACTCAGCCTCATTATTGGAGGCTTTGAATTGGAATCGCAAAGCATATTCCATGTCAATCTCGTCTGGGGTGTTCGAAACAATTCCTGCCCCGCAACCTGCTGTGCAAGATGAGCCATCTACATATAATCTCCATATGGGCAACCCGTCTTCAAATTCCTTATCTGACAGGGTTCCTCAGTGAAATATTTGTTGCTTCTTTTCATCCTCCCCTGACACTTTTCGCTCCTCGTTGACCATCTCTTCTCGCTCTTTTACCAACCGGAGCTGGTCTGAGCTCGAAGTTGATGATCTTTCTTCATCCATAAGCACTTTTACCAACCGGAGTTGGTTTGGATTTATGTCTGTTGATCCTGTAACATCCACAGGTTGGTCAGCGAGCACCTTTTGCTCCTCGGGGGTATCAGGGTATGTAAACTCTGCTATAAAATCAGCTACAGCTTGCCCTTTTAATGATGATCTGGGTTCATACACAATATCATATTCACCGAGTTCTATTGCCCAGTACATCAGTCTTCCTGATTTTTCTGGATTGTGAAGGGCTTGTATCAATGGCATGTCGGTATACACGACGATTGTATGGGCCTGGAAATATGGTCTCATTCTTCTACTTGTTTCAATTAATGCCAATGCCAATTTTTCTAACTTTGGGTACCTAATTTCTGCACCTCGAAAAGCCTTACTTGTGTAATAGATGGGTTTCTGAACTCCATTCTCCAATCTAATCAATGCTGAGCTAACTGCATTCTCTGATACTGCCAGATACAAGTACAACTTCTCTCCTGTTATTGGCCTGGACAACAATGGAGGTGCTCCCAAATATTTCTTCAAGTCTTGAAAGGCCTTTTCACATTCATCAGTCCATTCAAAAGTTTTTCGAAGTGTTTTAAAGAATGGGAGGCATTTATCAGTTGCTCGGGACACAAATCTATTGAGCGCCGCAACTCGTCCTGTAAGACTCTGCACTTCTTTCTTCGTCGTTGGGGATCGCAGCCCTAAAAGAGCTTTGATCTTTTCTGGATTTACCTCAATACCTCGTTGGTTGATGATGTATCCGAGGAACATTCCTTCTCGTACTCCAAAGGTGCACTTCGTCGGGTTGAGCTTCATTTGGTATTTATCTAGTTGATCAAAGGTCTGACCTAAGTCAACTAGATGATCAACAGCTTTCTTGCTCTTTGTTAGCATATCGTCGACATAGACTTCCATGTTGCAGCTGATTTGTTCGACAAAAACCTTGTTCATCAGCCGCTGATATGTTGCACCTGCATTTTTCAAACCAAAAGGCATAACATTATAACAATAAGTTCCCCTTGGGGTAATAAAAAAAGTACTTTCCCTGTCTTCAGGTTTCATTTTGAACTGGTTGTAGCCAGAATATGCATCCATGAAGCTGAGCAGCTCATGTCCCGAAGTAGCATCCACTAGCTGGTCTATTCTGGGCAATGGAAAATGATCTTTTGGGCATGCTTTGTTGAGATCAGTGAAATCAACACACATTCTCCATTTATTGTTCTTCTTCTTTACCATCACCACATTTGCTAACCAGTCTGGATATTTCACATCTTCAATAAATTGCGCTTTCTGGAACTTCTCGACCTCCTCTTGTATGGCCTGATTCTTCTCGGGACTAAACACTCTTCTTCTCTGCTTCACAGGCTTGATCTCCTTATTCACATTGAGTTCATGACATAAGAAGTTTGGATCTATTCCTGGCATGTCTTCGTGACTCCATGCAAAAGTATTCTTCCTGTTTCTCAAGAAAGTTATCAACTCTTGTTTTATTGAAGCATCCAACGACGAACCTATCTGGGTTACTCGTTCAGGGTGCTCCTCGTCCAGAATAACATTTTATGTAGATTCTACCACCTGTCCTTTTACAAGTTGGGATTCATCCCTGGGATCAAGAGTTTCAATTTCTGTACCTTCCTCCACTTGGTAAGTAGTAGTCTTTTTCCTTGACTCTTCAAGTTCTTCTTGCTCAGCAGACGAATAATAACATTCCCGAGCTACTTTTTGATCACCTTTCACAACTCCGACTCCAAAGTTTGTTGGGAATTTTAAGCACTGATGTACTGTATACGGAACTGCTTCGAATTTCTTTAAACCAACTCTCCCCATGATGATGTTATAAGCTCACTGCACATTCTTATCCATCACAAAGAAGCGTATTCTCTCCGTTCGACAAGCAGGCCAAGTTCCAATGAATATGTCCAACTTGATCGTCCCAAGTGGAAAAACTTTCTCGCCAGCAAAACCCAGAAGGGGTCTGTGATAAGGTTCCAATTGAGATAATTTCAAATTCAAGCTATCAAAGCATGAATAGTACATGATGTCTGCCGAACTACCATTGTCCACCAACACCCTTGAAATCACCACGTCTTTCATCCTCATTTTGATCACCAAAGGATCGTCGTGAGGGTAAAGAACACCTGCCAAGTCGTTTTTTAAAAAACCAATAACTAGCTTCTCTTTATTTACCTTCCTCGGACGATCGTCCTCGGCCAGATTTATTCGCTGAATATATGTACAAGCTTGAGCCTCTCCAAGGTAAGCCTTTCTTTCTGCAGTAAGGTCTCCTCCTCCAGCATCTCCTCCTGTAATAACATTACAATCAAATGACCCAAAACGTATGGAAAATACCTCTCGTTCAGGCTGCCTTGGCTTCTTTGGAAGATCGGGGTCTTCATCTGGATCATCTTCATGGTCTCTTTTCTTTTTCTCCTCCATCCGACGAGGAGATCTGGAATGATCTCTAGTTCTATCATCATTCTTCCTTTCACCTCTGCGATCTACATACTTTGACAACTTTCCTCTTCGGATGAGCGTTTCAATCTCGTTCTGAAGGGCTATGTAATTTTTGGTCGTATGGCCATGATCTTTATGGAACTCACAATATTTGTCCCTATTCCTCAGGTCAGGATTTGTCCTCAGTTTATCTGGCCACTTGATTTCTTCGTTATTCTTGATTTCTTCCAAAACATGATTAATACCCATTTTCAATGGAATATAATTATCGTATTTCTTCAGGACTTCCCATGACGTCCTATTATTCTTGGAGTGCTTGTCACCTCCATTACCTTTTTGCTCTTTCTTCTTAGATTTGTCAACCTCCACCTTGGTTTCTTTATCCATATTCTTCTTCGCAGCCATAGCCTCCTCGACATTCATGATTTTGGCCGCTTTTGCCATCAACTCCGACATAGTTTTAGGTGGATCTTTGGCCAAAGTGTAGTATAACTTGTTAGGCAGCAATCCACTCATCAAAGCAGTGATCGCTGTCTTTTCTTCGTAATCTATGACTTCCAACTTCTCGTTATTGAAATGAGTTATGTAATCTCTAGTACTCTCACCTGATTTTTGTCTAACACTTAACAAATGCGCTAGTCGCTTTACCGGCTTTGCTCCAAAACAGAAATTGCCAATGAACAACTCGGCTAACTGAATAAAAGTCGCAATCTTACCCCGAGGAATATTGTTGTACCATATCTGTGCAGATCCGGTAAGAGTTCCCGAGAATGCTCTACACCTCATCTCGTCGGGGACGACATAGATGTCGGCAGCAGCTTGGTATTGTTCTATATGAAGAACAGGATCTGTCTTTCCATCATACTTAGGGGTCACTACAGGTGCTTTGAATTTCGATGGTGTAGGAAAATCCACAATGGCCTGCACAAAAGGTGTCCCTTGAACAAAAGTTCTCTGTAAGGGATTCCTTTCTTTAGCCATTTCTCCAAGTCTATCCTCCAACCGCTGAATGGAACCTTTCCATGCTTCATTTCCTTCCTCAGGCCGCTTAGTCCGAGCAATTGATTGTTCTGACGTAGCTTCCTGAGATCTATCTCGACGAGTAGCTGGTCGTGATTGTGCTGATCCTTCTCTCAAACCTGATGATGGTCGAAAGCTTCTCGATGGGGCTCTAGGTGGACTCATATTTCTCCTTGGTCCTAACCAACTGAAAGGAGACACCCTGCTTAATCTTTCCAGGGCGCTGGTTCTCTCCGGAGAGAGAGTGATATGTTGATCTGTATCCGTAGCCCGTATTGATGAAGTTCGCCCAGGTTGATAAGAAAAATCATTAGATTCTTCATTACGATATGACCCAGTACGCCTGGATCGCGATTGCCCACGATCACTCCTTTGCCCTGAATGGGTAGGTGCACCGCCGTGAAGAGTTTGAATGAGTTGCCTCATAGTTTCTTGCATGGCGGTTTGTCCTTGAGCCAGATTCGTCATAATTCCAGCCAGATCTGGAGGTGCAGATGGATTTAGAGGATTTCCAGCATTTCGATTACTGGATTCTGGATTATCTGCAATTGATGATAAATGATTTTTGGTGAAAAATGATAACAACAGTCGTTTCCCACAAACGGCGCCAATCTGTTGATGTAAAAAACTAGATCACTCTAATTATTCAATCACAGATAAATAAATGAGACGAAAGATTTTTAAAGTGGTTCGGCTAGAAATAAAGCCTACGTCCACTGTTATGTTATTGCTGAGTGTTTGTGGAATTCTTGATTACAAGTCCTCTCAAGAAATTCCGGTCCCTTTGAATGAGGGTGATACAAGGTATTTATAGCCCTTAGGCTGTACATGAAAGGGCTGATACATTAAATGATATACATATGAAAGGGTAATGCATTTAATGCAGCGTGTGCGTCAAGATGATAAACATTCAATGAATAGTTGAACTGTTGATTATTTGGAAATTAATGATACGACCGAGATGCAGTTCGGACCGCCTTAGTTGCTCGTTGCTCCTGAGTTCCTCGGAGCGCTGGAATACCTCGGAGTGCTAAAGTTCCTCGGTGTATCCTCGTTGCTCGGAGAGAACATGAGTTGGTCGGGGAAATGAACTTCCTCGTTGCTATTGTGCCACGTAGATTGACACGTGTCTTCGTATTATTCGTCCATATCAGCATATTAATTTTGGTATCAACAAATATATTTATTTTTTCACAAAATGATGAAATTATGGGAGTAGAATAATTATCATGAACATGTAATAAGTCTAATAAATTTACAACATTCCATTTATACTTATGATATTCTAAATATTCGGTATACATAAAACTTGTTTAAACTTAGTTTAACATAAGACAACCCCTTCTTGGGTGTCAAGTACAAAATGAATATAGAATAAAAATATAAACTTACAAAAATAAAGACACACCACTTCGATGACATGAAATGTCATAAACATGCAACAAATCATTCTAAACCTAGACCAGGGATCACCACGTGGCAAATACGCTTCGTGAAGTCTAGGTATATAAACCGTGGTGGTATTGATGCAGTGACATCCTCCCTCGTGTACTCGGAGTATGCCTGTTGAGCAAGTTTAATGGACTCAATTTTTTTAAATATGGCGCCTCGGTATCCATCGACTTATGCTTGTGTTTCCATGAAGTGTAAACACCTGGATTTAGTAAACAAATATGAACACAATAGAAAGAGAATCCAGTTATATCAATGTTATAAAGTGATAATAATGGCTAAATTCTATTCAAAAAAGATATAATGAAGTTGTGTCCAAGTGATTCAATGGTATGGATTGCACCTAATCAAATAATTACATCCTTTCTGGATAAACACCTATTTGCACCAGTAATCACACCATTTGATCCAAACTAATCATGACTTTTCCATCCTTTTATTGTGGAGCAGTTTCTTGTCCCACATTATAGTTTTTACTTCCCAAATCCCAAATCTTTCAAAAGACCACTACATAAATGCTATTTATATTGAAAATAATTTAACTATCTACACACTATCCACCCACTATATTGTGTATGGAAGTCAATATAGGAACTAAACAAGTAAGGCTTACTAACCTTTTATATTTGCTTCTTGACCATAATTTGATGCCACCTGATTTAGTAGCCTCTCAAGTGCTACTGGATGCTTAAAGAGAACATATCAACCATTGTTAGCTTCAACTCAAATCACCAAGCAAATGAATGATTAATACGGTATGATATATAATCCATGCATATATTTTTATATTCATTTGACAAGGCATGTCTTTTAGGCAAATGTATTAACACGAAATCAACTTATGCACACACGACATAGATATCTTCATATCATAACCAGGTAACAAGAAGTAAAAATAATTATTGCTTGGCCATAAACTCTATCCATCTAATATACTTTGCATGAATGCTAATAGAGCTGAAGTTTGTATAAAAATAATGATGAAATAAGAATGCTTACACAATTTGAAAATTTTGAAATTTACATGTGGAAGGCAGAAACAAGAGCTAAAGAACAACATGGGCCAAAGTTATACATTCCAAAGGAAAGGATATAGAAATTTACATGCACAGAGGGGGACCTTCCCCTTCTAGCTCTAATTTTTTCCTTTATATAGCTTGGTAGCTATTTCCAGGGCCCATACACCAGCAAGAGGTCATTTTCCTAAAAATCACCCATCAAAATATTGTATTCTGGAGTAATAAAGATTAAAAAATGACTTCTCTTTTAATCAAAATTAGTGGAAAAAGTGGTGAACAGACTAACCATCATTTCCACCAGTTGCCAGGAGATATCTCTGCCCCACCAGAGCTAGACATGTCCATAACTTAGGCCTGGTTCAGGGAGTTGGACCACCACCCTGTACATAATATTGACACCATGTTAGATATGAATCAAGTATCCATAATCATATTATTCAAAGATCGATTTAGTTATCAAGTTAAACCGATATAGAAAGTTATCCACCAACTTGAATAACGACTATAATACCCACATCAGTTGCCACATGAGTTGTCCTTAGTGTGGGTGATTCTTTAAAGGGTGTGATTCTGCAAAAAAGTTTGTCGATGTGTTAGAACTTTATACAACATTCGGATTAAACAAAACGACCACTTGATGGAAAGGTCGTAAAACTAAGATTGTCAATGCTGGCTGATATGTGATCAGCAACCCAGCTTTACCAAGATAATTTATTTGATTACAAGTCATAACAGTGCACATCATGCGTTCCATTTGATGTAGAACTTGAACAAATTTCCGATGCAAGTATATAGCCCTCGAATATAACGCAAATGCATAATACACTGTGGAAGAAGCTACAATTTTGTGATGATAAGGGTAAGAATGTAATAAATATGAATAAAAGTTATTTAATTGCACCTCTTTTTTGGAATCAATGAAAGTTGCAACTCCAAGAAAGATTCTTGATACTTGCTTTTTGGTACTCGTATATATATGCATAAATAAAGATGCTTGTATATATAGTGAGACATACATAGGACTAAGAAATATAAACTAATTTACATATAGTAATACAACCTGTAAAAGGGAGAAGGATTCTTAAAAAAAAAGTATGGAACACAACATATGATCAACAACATTTTGTCCTCCTCTAAATCCATGTATACCTTTAATTTCCTAACATTTACTTCACAATTATATACAACTATGGCCAATAAAATTCAAATATGCAAATACCAAACAGGCCCACTAATACAAGTTCAAACAAGTCCATTAGCAGTTACAAGGAGGCAGTCACAAAATTAGTATTTTGGTGTAGTGTTGAGTACATGAGTTTTAGCAGGTAAAGATCTATTTCCCACATAAATCATAATTGTCTATGAATAATTAAGAATCATCAGACATAATAGACAAATTATCAAAACCATACCAGAATCATTTAAACAAACAAAACTAAAAGTCATAAGATTATTATAACTCTCACTATTAGAACTATCACCCCAAGTTTTAGATAAATGGGCCTTGTTGGAAGATTGCCATTTTGTTTTAGAAAAAAAAATCTTATTAGCATAATGACTAAATTCATTACACTTCCTATATTGAATATGACTTAAATATTTATTATTTTCATATTTTTCAAATTTTTTCTTTTCATATCGATGATGATAATCACCACTCAAATGTATGCACAACTCAAGTTCAAGCTAAGTAAACAATGGAGATAACAATCACATAAATGTAAATATGCAAGAAGGAGATGAGAGAGATAGAGAACACAAAGATGTAAGTGGTCCAGCTAAAGGCCTAATCCACTATGTAAGAGGATATGTGTTTATATTACTGAAAGACACTCAAGGACATCGATTGCAGCCTACACAAGCTTTTTCTCTCCTTTGTTAATAATTAGATAGAGTTTATGAAGTTGGTATATATAGGCTTGGGAGTGCAAAGTGTACCCCCCCCAAGAATTCACCTGGTGTGCATGAGGTGAGCTATCCGCTAAGAGAATGTCACTTGTCCCCTACATAAGTGTGTCATGATGATGAAATATTACCTCACGCGGGCTGGAAGTTTGTTCTAATGATACGTCTCACGTGGCTTGATAATACACAAGTCACGTGTTCAACATGCAGTAATAAGGTCAGCTTCATAGGTCTAGGCCGAGATGAGACTATGCAGGTGGCCTCCTAGGTAGACAACTCAGGACTGTGTAGATCATCATAGGAGAATCATGATGGTCTCGGTCTGTCAGTGTGGTACAAGGTCGAAACATGGTATAAAAGAGACATGGGATAAGCTTGGACTATAGAGTGAACCTTCGCACACGACTGCTACCGTGATGAGGAGTAGGTCTCAATCGAGACTAGTGGAGATGAGCAACCCGTGCCATCATCTTATAAGCAAATGAGTCTAATGGATGCTGAGCAGGGGTCATGGAACTGGGCTGAGTCTAGTCTAGGATGTGACCAGACTTATGTATATCAATCACCCCTAGACCTTAGTCTTCAATGTGAATGGAAGGTTGAGGGGTATATTCGTCCGTCGCCCTGCGAGGATGGGACCCCTTAGTGTCAGAGGCTATTTTAAGGTTGTGAATAGGATTTACTGAGGTTAAGATAGCCTTTTTGGTTTCCCAGACAAACATGCCCATTAATTGCCCTTAGTTGGACACATGTCATCAGGTGTGTGGCCAAGCGTGTTGGCCAAGAAGGGGCGGCTGCATGATTACCTAGGGCTTGGATCCCTAATGATGTCTCTCTTAGGAAATAAGCGCAATAGTAAGTTGGTTTAAATACCAAATTTTTATTTCATTTTCTCTTTCTTTTCCAAAATTCCTTCCCACTTTCATCTTCTGCAACTGCCATTGTCTATCACTTTGAACTATCGTTTCTACAACGAGTTTTAGGGCTTTATTCCTTCTTACTCAGGTAACCCTCCACCTTCTTTTTTTTTCCTTGCTTTAGCTTTGTTCTGCTTTATCTTTTCACTTTTATTTTTTCGGTGAATTTTGAGTTTTTCGACGAGTTGCAGTGGGTGTTTTTGAGGGTTTATAGTGGTTCTGTTAGGATTATAAGGTGGAAGAGAGTTTAGTTAGGTATATTTTAGTATTTGTTTAAAATTTCATCATCGGTTAGATTTTCCAGGTGGCCTTCGATTATCTTCGGCGAGCTTCTTCATTACTGTTCTTGACAAAAATTATTTGAAAATTATTAAGTTCCCCCTTTAGATCTTTAAGTCAAATTTGGTCAAACTCATAAGTTTTTGGAATGACAAGAGGCTTTAACAATTAGCTGAATAGTATCCACACTTAAGAGAGAGAATACTTAGGGAAATCCTAAAGGCTGTGGCTGAGGCTGAGGTTGAGACTGAGGCTAAACGCAGAGTCGAGTCAAAATTACACTTTTAATCAATCCAACACCCATATCTGTAGTTCATCACCTTTACTTATCATATATTCATCATCAGTTGAGACTAGTGTTATTGTCATCAACGATGACACTATGTTTGATACCTCTTCACAGGGGTCACAGGTTGAGTCCTTATCCCCGGGTTACAGCTCTTCTGCCTCCAAGGGATCTGAAAAGGTTGATTCATTTGATGAGGCCATGAAGATCCCCTAGTCTAGACAATATACTAAGGCCCCAAACAGAGATGATTTCAGATTAGAGGTTGCTTATTCCCATCATTAATGGATATCCCTTTATCGGCCATTCCTGGAACTGAATTTGCAAAAAGCTATCCTAGTGGATTCTTGGCCATTGAGATTAAAGATGACTCTGACGATGAGGTCGAGGATCCACTTGACACTTATTATGCTGAAACCTTTTGGAGTACTGTTAGGGAGATAAACCTTCTAATATGGAGGCATCGGTACGGGATCAACTCTTCTATAAACATGAGGGTCCCGACCAATGATGAGGAGCCTTTAATAATAAAAAAGGCAAAGTGGTTGTGTATGAGCAGATGGTCAAGGTCAGATTTAGGCTATCAGTCCACCCTAACATCAGAACCATTCTTGCCAGCCTGGGGCTTTCCCTGGCTCAACTTTCCCCAAATTCTTGGAGGATCATTATCGTCTTTATCCAATTATAGCGGTTGATATATAATACTGACCTTCCAGTTAGTATTTTTTGGGCATGCTATACTGTGTCCACCATAAAAGCTCAGCCTGACTACTTCCGCCTCGTAGCCAAAAAGTATGATAAGAAGATCCTGATATTCTACTAAACTCCTACCACCACTAGAAGCCCCAATACTTCTTTGTATCGGGAGCTTGGGAGTTTGATACCAACGCTCCTTGCAGTGCCTCCGAGTTGAGAGTTCCCTAGAGATGGGAAAATGCTTTGATGTCGGCTAAAATCGACCGTGGCCTAAGTATTGACGATAGAGACAAGATCGATCATACTCGGTCTTAGGGAAAAGAGGGAGGTCTGGTCAAATTTGAGCAGTTGATGATACTTGCGTTCTTAGAGAACACCAGTTTGGAGGTTGACCCCTAGCCGAGATGTGTAAGTCAAAACTTTTTGATACTTTAGAGTCGTCACTTGTTTTTTAAATATTGATATTAATCAGTCTTTTTCTCGCAGGTCATCCGACCGACACTCCTGAATAGGTCTGGAAAATGGCAGCCCCTAGTCTAGCAAACACGTTGAATAAGTTAGGTAAGAAGCCCACTCCCCTAACCCACACTGAAAAATCAACTACTAGATTTCTCAGCCATGCCACGGATGGTAAAAAATTGAAGGAGCCCACTAAATATATTTTTAAAGTCCCTTCTCATACCAAGAAGAGAAGGAAGGACACTCGTTTAGGTTAGTGTTGATCATTCCATCCCCATCTCGTATGATTTTATTCTCACAACCTATTTTTCTTAACTCTCTATCAGCTCTGACTCTCTGTTGGTGATAAGCAGAGAGCTAAGGAAGTTTTCGGCTCCCTACTGGCTGACTCTGACAGGAGGTTGTTGGAATCCATGGACATTACTCGTCTAGGAGACTTCGACCTGTACAAGGCTACTCAAGTAATCATCTCTCCAATTCACTGATTCTTATTTTTTCTAAATGTTATGTCATCCTGTACTAACTTCTATTTTTTACGACTTGCAGTCTCTACTTACCTTTTATAAACTGACTCGTTGGGTTTAACAAAAACTTTTAGTACTTGAACAAGTTACTGAGGCCATGAAGGCCGAGCAGTCACTAAGAAAAGAGCTGAATGAAAGGGATCAGAGTCACAAAAAGGCCATTGTAGACCTCGAAAAGAAGCAGTATGATGGCTTGGAGAGTTTGAGGAGAGACCAAAACAATGCGATCAAGGCCTTACAAATTAAGAATCAGGCCGAGATTAAAGAGGCTGAGAAGAAAGCTATTGAGACCTTCAAGGGTTTTGACGAGTTCGTCAGCCATGGCTTTTAATAGCTTGAGACGAGGGCCAGGACAAATTATCGTTGGGCTATGCTAAAGTTTCCAGACATCTGTCTTTAACCAAGGAATTCCAGAATTTTTATTTCTCAGATCTTATGGCTATAACTTCTCTAAATGATGTAGAAGCTGAGGACCTCACCGCCGAGAACATAGTGATCGAGATTACAGTGCCAGGAGGCACCAAGGTAGCTGATGGAGTCAGCCTTGACGAGGAAGCTCAGACGAGATCAACAGAAAATCATGTCGTCTAGTATGAGGCTGAAAGGAGAACAAAGGCCTATACTTTTATATTTTATAGGGTGGCCGTCTATGGCCTTATGCCCTCTTTCTTCTGTACTCTGTTTAAAACATCTCATCTTTATCTTTTTGGTGAAAAATTCTCTGTAACTTAACAATATTTGCTTGACATTATTTTTGATGGTATGGCTTTATATGATGATCACTTAATACAATCTTTTGATGGAATGGCATCATATGATGATTTCATAATACAACGATCCTTTATGGACCAAGTGGTGTATACACCTTATTAACCTGTCACCATTAAATGGTGTTTTGAATACGATGCCTATGATTACACTTTTTATACATTACATTAATCATAATACGCCGATGTTAGAGTAACCATCATAATAGGTCGATGTTAGAGTAACCATAAAAAATGATTTTCAAGTTAATGTTCTTCACCGCCTAAGTGATGTCATAAATTGAACCCCTCTCAGGATTTTTGAGTGTATGGACGAGACGAGTCTCTTTATACATTCTCATATCACATAGAGAGTTATGACCTTCAATTCACCATAAAATGATGTTTGAGAAACCATGCTTAGATGAATTTTAATGGGTTTGTAACCACCTAAGTGATGTCATATGTTGATCCCACTCTCGGTGTTGTTGAGAGTGTATGGACGAGATGAGACGAGTCTTTTCATACATTCTCATATCGCCGAGAGAGGTATGACTTTCAATTCACCATAAAATGATGTTTAAGCAACCATACTTAGATGATTTTAATTTGAATTTTTCACCACCTAAGTGATATTATCACACTGATTACCCCCTCTCGACGTTGTTGGGAGGGCATGTAAGAGAAGGGACTCTTTGTGCACTCTCGTATCATCGAGAGTGAGTGTTAACTAATTCACCATAAAATGATGTTCCTTAATTTAATACAATTCGAACCATATAACAATTAATTACAATAAGAAGGACAAATATGATCCAACACTTTGCTTTTTTCAGTGATATCACACTATTGTACAAATGAACTGATACACTGAAATTCCTCAACAAAGAGATTATACCTGCACAATTGAAGTAATACTACTAATATCTTTTGAGATAGTCAGTGTTCCAAGGGTTAGAGAAGGGTTCACCCTCTAGGTTTATCAATCTGTAAGTGACCCGTATGACTTATTTAGTTACCCTATACGACCCATGCCAATTAGGATGGAGTTTGTTCGACTTCTGTTAAACCTTGTTCAATACTAGGTCACACATGACTATTGGCCTAGCCCTCACCCGCTTGTTGTAGAATCTGACAGCTCTCTATTGATAAGCTGTCTGTTAGACTTATGCATCTTCTCATCTTTCTTCATTCAAATCCATGTCAAGCCTTCTCTCTTCAACATTGGCCTATGGATCATAGATCTGGACTCTATGATTGGGGAGCCTGAGCTCGGTAGGGATGACTTCCTCAGACCCTTGTGCAGTCATGAACGAGGTTTTGCCCATTGACGTCTTTTTAATTATCCTATAAGCCCATATGACCCCATGCAGTTCTTCTGTCCATAGGCTTTTAGCATGCTCTAGCTTCTTTTTGATTCCATTAAGTATCATCCATTTGGTGACCTCAGTCTTGTCATTTATTTAGGGTCGGCCCAGTGTCGAGAAAAGCTGCTTGATGCTGACCCTCTTGCAGTAGGCTTCTAATAACTGGTTCTTGAATTATTTACCACTATAAGATATCAAAGTATGAGGTAAGACGTATAAATAGATGATATTCCTCCAGATGAACTTGGATGGTTTAACTTTGGTTATAGAAATCATAGCTTCGACTTCTACCAATTGTGAAAAATAGTCAATTACTATGTTCAAATATTGATAGTTTCATTTTGCCTTTGGAAGAGTACCCATTAGGTCAATCCCCCAAACTATAAATGTCCATGGCACAGTGATGGACGAGAGTGATTGATGCGGCTGGTGAGGGATACTATCGAATCTCTAACACTTGTCATAATTTTTTACATACTTAGCTGCGTCTTTGGTGAGTGTCGACCACAATTAACCTTGGGTAATGATCCTTTTAGCAAGAGATCATCCACCGATATGACTTGCGCATGAACTTTCATTGACGTCTCGTAGGATGTAATCTACCTTCGTAGGGTGAACACATATGAGTAGTGGCAGCAAAAACCCTTTTTTATACAATACATCACCAATGATGGTGAACTTCGCTACTTAATATCTGAGATACTTTCTCTCATCCTTAGAATTTAGTAGCTCACCATCCCGAATGTAAATGATTAGTGTATCCATCAACGATTCCTACAGATTTATATTCAAGAAAAGCACAAGCCCATTGTCTTCCTCTTTGATGCTCGAACTGTGTAGAATCTCAACATGAACAGTTCGTCTGATCTTGGTTATTATATCCGATGCTAGCCTAGCTAGAGCATCAACCCGACTATTTTCAAACTGAGGAATACTATTAATCTTTACCTCTTTGAAGTTCCTCATTATTTTATTGACCTTAGCTAAGTACTTGGCCATTTTCTCGTCCCTGGCCTTATAAATGCCCAATATTTGGTTTGTGACCAATTATGAGACACTATGGATAATCACCTCGTCGAATTTTAGTACCCTAGTGAGGGAGAGTCCTTCTAGAAAGACCTCATGCTCTGATTCATTATTAAATGCCTTGGAATTGTAACTTAAGGCATACTCAATGTTAGTTCCATCTGGGGTCGAGAGTATCAGCTGCCCGGCACCACATCCATTTTCACAAGAAGAGCCATCGATAAACAGGCTCCAAATTGAAATGTCGTTTGAGAAATTACCCTCAAATAATACTCCCTCTTTGAATAGGAAATCCTTTTCAATGAGATCAGCTTTGTCAATGTCGACCGGGACAACATTTATAGTAACCTGTTTCTGTATGACTTTCAGTACTTCTGCTTCTTCAATTTCTTTTTCGGCTCCGGATCATGTAAACTGGGCCACAAAGTCTGCCAAATCTTTACCTTTAATTGCATTCCTTGGATGGTAAATGATGTCAAGCTCACCTAACTCAATTGACCAGGCTATTAAACTACCTGATTTCTCAGGTTTTTGAGTGACCTGCATAAAAGGAGTGTTGGTGAGCACAACCATTATACGGGGTTGAAAGTAGGGATTCATATTCCTTGAAGCATGTGTCAACATGTAAGCCAATTTTTCCATTCTCGAATACTAGAGCTCGGTCCCTTGCAAAGCCTTGCTAATAAAATACACCGATTTTTGGACACCCTCGTCTTCGCGGACAATAGCTGCACTAAATGCAGACTCTGACACAGCTAAGTACAAATTTTTTTTTCCCCTTGGGCTAAGACAACAACATGGGTGACCCTAGGTAGTTTTTTAGCTCCTGGAAATCTTTCTCACACTCTTTGTCGGACGAAGGCTTTCCTCAAAGTTTAAAAAAATGGCAGACACTTATCTGTTGCCCGAGAAACAAAACAGTTGAGCACTGCGACTCATCTTGTTAGTCTCTGAACCTCTTTGATGTTCTTTAGTGCCTATATATCAATTAATGCTTTTATCTTTGCGAGTTTGGCCTCTATCCCTCTTTGATTCATAATGAAGCCGAGAAACTTCCCAGTGCCGACACTAAAAATGCACTTGGGAGGGTTTAACTTCATCTTGAATTTGTCCATTGTGTCGAATGTGTGTTTAAGATCATCCGCATGATGCTCGGAATTTAAACCCTTGGTTAGAATGTCATCCATGTAGGCTTCCATTGTCTTCCTAATATGGTCTTCAAACATCTTGTTTACTATCCTCTAGTACGTTGCCCCTGTATTCTTTAGGCTGAATGACATTACCTTATAACAATATGTTCCTTTATCGATGATGAAGGAAGTTTTGTTAGCGTCGGCCTCATGCATAAAAAAATGATTATAACCCAAATATGCATCCACAAAACTCATCAGCTCATGCTCGAACGTAACATCAACCATCTGATCAATTCAGAGTAAGGGAAAGCTATTTGTGGGACAAGCTTTATTCAGGTCAGTGAAGTCAACACGCACCCTCCACTTTCCATTAGCCTTAGGCACTACAATAATGTTGGACAACCAATTTAGATATTGAACTTATCAAATTAATTCGAATGACTGGAGCTTCTTGACTTCATCTTGAATGACCTCAATCCGTCCTTCACATAAGTTTTTCTTTTTTTCTTTACTAGTTTCACTTCTTCATCAACATTCAGCAGATGACAGATAACCTCAGGGCCTATCCCTGGCATATCTTCATAGCTCCAAATGAATATACTTTGTCTTCTTCTTATCATCTTGACCAACTCTTCCTTGATTTTAGATTTTAGAGACAAACTAACTTGGATGGTTTTTTTGTCTCATCCTTATTGAGGATGATGGATTATACCACTTCGGCTGGTTCACCCATTTATAGATTTTTATCATCTCTCGAGTCAAGGGTATCAATGTTTTACAAGGTTGTGTCTCTCTTATGAGCCTCCTTTTCCTCGACTGAGGTGAAGTAGCATTCACGAGCCTCCACTTGGTCACCATGTACTTCCCACAATATAAAGGTAATCGAGAATTTACCCTGTAATTCATTCTCGGTGAATCTTTTGATCACCTATTGATAATTCCTTCTATGGTTTCTCGGTCGTGATGTTATCAAGAGTTTGATTTTGTTGGGATTTTCCAAGTGCTTGTGTTTGTGATATTAACTTACCTTAGTTTATTATTAATCTTAATTAATTATGAGATTACATTACCAAAATAACCCTTATATTTGTGCCTTTGTGTGCGTGCACATCACGTAGTGTGTGCGTGCAAAATAACAACCGTCACAATGATCCATTTTAGATACTTCACATAATGTTTTTTTAACTTGACGCAGTTTGTATTTATAGTCTATGATATACCATTATTGTAACTTGCATTATCAACTGTGATTGTGCAAATCCTTTTTATAGCCCATTCATATAAGCAATCCTCAACAACCTTCTGTATTGCCTCACATTTATGGCTTTCAACTTGACAAAAATTAATAATTTTTTGTACGAGTTCCATTGTCTATCAATAAAATGTGAGGATAAACATATATAGTTTATGTTTTGAATCGAGGTCTAAGTATATATATTAACACAAATTCTTTCACCACTTAAAGTACTTTTTAACATCTACTTATCTTCAAAATAAAGATTAAAACAATCTTGGGAAATTGTTATTCGAGAAGTAATTTTAGTAATATGTGTTTGCATATAGTTTATTAACCTTCTAATACCCTCACCCTCAAAAAACCTTAAAGGCAACTAATCAATTATTAGCATTTTGGTAATAAGTTTTCTACACCCTTCAAATGTGAGATTAACGGCCAAAATATTGGAACAATTACTACCCTCTCCTCTGTTGGTTGAAAACCAAAGTTTTTATTTTTATTTTTATCCTCATTTTTACTTACCCTGCATTGATTATATATATGATTTTTCAAATTGCAAGTTCTATTGTTCTTAGAATCACAAGCATAAGTTGTCCAGCAATTATTATAAGCAACCCTAGGTTTCTTTGAATCTTTTAATATGGTTAAGTGGTTCCAACACCAAGCCTTTCGTTTATGAGAGTTTACCTTTGTTGGGATGAATTTTTGCCCTTAAAATCCACTGGTTATCAATAATATTCATATGATCAATTGAAGCCATCTACACACAACAAAAAATAAAAAAAAGAAGTAAACAATCACATAATATATAAAATCACAGAAAATAAACCAGACTCTTTGTCAAAAATGAAATAACATAACATAACAGGTTTACATAGCAATACAGGTTTACATGATGGTTTACACTATTATAGTAGTTATATAAAATGGTATAACCATTTTGGAAAATAAATAAACCAATATCTGAGTTATAACCTTCTGTCAAAAATGAAATAAGCAATCCAATCTATATGAGCTATAACTTTCTATCAAAAATAAAATAAACAAAGTAATATAATGTAAAAAACAAAACATAAAATAAACAAACTAATATATTTTCAAAAACAAAATAAACAAACCAATCTATTGTAAAATTCTGTAGAAATAAAATAAACAAACCAATAAATTTCTATCAAAAACAAATTGAACAACCCAAATTTGTTTAAACCAAATAACATATTGAAACAGTGTAGATTAGCGTGTAGATCTAAACCGGGTGAAAAAAAGTAAAAAAACATACTTGTGTATTGGTGCTGAATGATCAACACCAAAGAGAGCAGCGACGAGCGATGACGTGCCTTTTTAGGGGGTTGGCAGAGAGAGAATAAGATAAAAAGAGCTAGGATAAATATTTTTTTTTATTTTGGTGGAGTGAGAGGAAAATGAGTATTTTAATAGATTTCTTTTAGTTTTGGGAGTTGTGTGTATTGAGTTCGTTTTTGTGTGTTAATGAGTACATTACTTATGGTACACCCTATCACTTACTTAATGACATGATATGTAGGAAAATATTAAAAATTATAATAAATAACATATGTGGGTCAGGTCAGTTAAAACCTAACCTTATTAGGCCTAAACCAAAAATTGAATTGATTTAGTCAGTTTTAACCCCCTTCAAACCGAATTGAACCGTACTCTTCAAAAATCGATCGAAACCCATAGGGTCGGTTTGGTTTTATTAGTTTGTCGGTTTGGTCGATTTTTCTGCACACTCCTAGTTGTCATCATAATCATTTTTTCCCTAACATGACATTTCATTATCCGCTGTCACTTCATTTGCAAGTGTAGGGATCCTATAAATATGGACTCATTTTCATGCATTTTTCTTCCATATCTATCTTCCTGTTTCTTCCATATATATTTTATTTTAATAGCTGGTTTTGTTATTTTCTATCTTTTCTGCGATGGTATCTATTCGTTATTCTAACAAAAATAACACGCTTCTAACAAAGAGTGGTCATGGTTCCACTCCCTTGTTTGATAAACACTTTAGATTTTATCTTTTATTATTCCTGAATATAAATTCCACCCCTCTTTAAGGGTGAATAGTCCCAATACTATTGCCTACCTGAGATCTTTTTAAGGAGGTTGATGTAGTTAGGATGCGATGGTGTGTGTGCCCGATTTAGTTCTTTATTTTCATTTGGAGATGGGTGATTAACCATGAGTCATGTTGAGTTTCCATCCCTTGAGAGTGACCTAAACTAGAGTGTTTATGTTGATCATGTTCTCACTATTGCTGAAAATTCTCGTGTACTCAATCACATTAGCTTAGTTCATTGTATAATTTTTTTATAAAATGTAAGGGCCATAGGGATCTAGTCAAATTAATTACTCATTTAAATAATTACCACGTGCAATAAAAATAAATCGTTTTTATATTGAATCAAACTTTAAGTTTATCGAATACAATTAATTAGTTTAATTTTCCCGCGGTTGATTCTTAATATGAATACGAATGATATGAAAATATTCAAATACAATGCATAAAGCATTTTTGTGTGGAACCCTCTTGGGAAAAATCAGTATCATCCCAACCCAACAAGTCCTCTAGTACGAATAATTTTGGGTCTTACTGTAACGCCCCGACTCGGATTTATGGGTTACTCATAGTCAACCCAGTCCGAATCGAGTCGTTAGGGGTGAAGTGCAATGAAACAACCTAAATAATGTTGCTAGTCCAGTTTTATTTTAATTAACATTTCACTTACTAACATGCGGTTTTGAATTTCAGGATAAACTACATGACGGACCCATAGGGAGCACCCCGAAGTCCATGTAACAGAGACACTAACGTAAATCATAAATAAAATATACTTACCTGTATAACGCTCTCAAAATATGGAGCCGCTTCCAACCTGCTGTAACAAAGTGGGAATGTGATCTTATGGTCGGTGGGATTTATACAAACAGTATAGAAACAAATGACAAAAAGGAATACTCACACGCAACGACCACATGCATGTGAAAATATGTATATATCTATATATGTTGTAAGGACATTTTTGTCCATTAACAATTTATTATGTCGCACGCCGTTACACCGTTGAAGAAATTCAAGATTCATACATTCATCAATGGATCCGAAAATCAAAAGAAGAAGAGGAATCAAAGTCTGACAGAACCGGACCGGTTCGCTTGGAATAAAAGAACCGATCCGGTCAATCGGACCGGTCCGCCTCAGACCCGGACCGATCCGACTGCTGAAGGCCAGTATACCCCGGACCGCAAGTGAACCATGAAGCCTGGAAAAGAACCGATCCGATCATCAACGGACCGATCTGCCTCAGAATAAAAGAACCGATCCGGTAAATCGAACCGATCCGCCTTAGACCCGGACCGGTCCGCCTGGGATAGACTTAAACAGATCGTGTTCAGATTTTTAAGGCCCGAGACTTCTTATTTAATCCCCCTACGGGAAGTGGTTTTCTAAGAGTTATACACATGATTTTCAGAGTACAGAAATCCCTAAGTCTTCACCTATTGAGCATCTAGACTCTAGGTATTTGATTCACACAAATTGCCAATCCTTTGTGAATCACTTTGCAACCCAGGAATGCACTTTTGTTGTTCACACCCTTGTGGAGAAGATTGTTCTTCTTCTCCATTGCAGCCCTACTGGAAAGGGATAGTTCCAGCCACCGACTACAGAATCCGACACCTGAGGGTAATTCTTAGTCACTTGTATTTTCATTGTAATCCGAAATTGTACAGCCTACAATATTATAATGAAAATAAATGGTTTTGCCCCTTTGGGGGATTTTTCCTCACAAGCATGTGTTTGAATGTTCTTGCTTAGATTATCATCTTATTCAATCACATATTGTTGCATGTTTAGGGTTTTTTTGGGTTAAAAGGTGTTTAATATATAATTTGCTCAGTTGAACGCAAGCACATACGTTCTCATATGTATACCTTTAAAATACACATGCTAATGCATTAACCATTTTATTTCGATGCCCCTTTAGTATTTTCATTGAAATTCACCATCTCAACACACGCCTCCCTCGTGTTAGAAAATACTTATTTAATCTTTGAAAATCCTTTTCAAAACACATTCTTCTATAAAGTATGGGTTTAACCATTTAGGTTGCCGAACCACCCATTTATTTACTTTAGCCTTTTTACCTCAACTTATGGACCTTAATATATTTATGCATTTACTTGTCCATTTCACTCTTACCGAAACATTTATTACATTCATTCAAGTTAGGTTGTATTAACACATTTACCAGATAACCCGTTTCTTGACATTTTCCTTATTCCTTTTACATTTTTCTCGGAATCTTACTTTATCACATACTTATACGGGCTCCACACCAACAGTTATGCGCACCATATACTCTGGCCAGTGGTTTAGGGCTTTTCACCCAAGGACTCCGGGCCCTTCTTGCTTATTCCCAATTGCATCCGAGTCCTCATTAATGTGTTTAATATTTTACACATGTCCACATTATCCAATTTCCTTACTTTTATCTTGCCGAAGCAAAAACCGGGACATTACCGTCCGTTTTTCCATTAACGCTTGGAAAATTATTTATGTTCTTATCTAAGTCCCTTATCCACACACACGTGATTTATACTAAATTCATTCACGTTTTAGGAGTTTATTCATTTCCACACTTATTAGAGTAAAGATATTCTTTAACATTTTTATTCCATAAAAATGTTCCACTTAAATAAATTACCAATTTACCCTTTATTTGCCAAGCTTGCAATTTAGTTCTTTAACGAGTGTTATTTCTCAAAAATGGTTATTAAGTCTCCAACTTAACATTTTACAACATTTTAGTCATTTCAACACTTGTTTAATATCACCCTTTTGCCCAACTTCCATACATGTCACTATAACATACAAAATAACACACATTTACACTTTAAGCTCCTAAATTTCCGTTTGTCTTATTTCATACTTAAACTCAACAAAAGTTTCTTTAAGGTTTCTCACATATATGTTATCAAATACTACAAGTTTATATACATAGAAAGTGGATTTAACACACTGAAATCCTACCAAGTGGATTAAACATGTATTTCAAGTAATAAATACATTTTATCAATTTTGTTAATCTCAACAAATGTCCATTTATTCCTAAAATCTCCATTTTGGAAGAAACTCAAAATATTTATTTCATAACTATTTTGGCAATATTAACATTATTCGACATTTTTATTTCATAAATGTCCAATATTTCTTTTGACTAGAAATAGATTAAAATAGCATTTCTTACATTTTTATTCCTTAAAAATGTTTATTATTTCTTTCTCACTAGAAATATACAAAAATGATATTTTCTTATATTTTTATTCCATAAAAATGTTTATTATTTCTTTTTACTAGAAATACACCAAAATGACATTTTCTTACATTTTTATTTCATAAAAATGTTTATTATTTCTTTTTCATTTTTTTTTTTGGAATAAAATGTTGTATTATCAATTAATAGAAGACTTGCCTCTTCTAAATGGCTTACATCAGAAGAAAAATCAGATTCCAAGGAAATCAGAAAACATAAATGGGGATGTTTATAGACTAGATCCCTTACAAATCAAATGATAAAGGTCAAATTAAAGAGAGCTTTCGACATCCCAAGGACACAACAAAACACCAATAGCCATTAGACATGTCTGATAGAAGGAAGAATCCATTTATCCACTTTGAGGAGACCTTTTAGCTGCTTTGGGAAGTCATTTAATGAAAGATAATAGCATTACTTATACTCAGAAGCACCAATCTTTTCAAGGAAGTCAACCACCTAATTTTCCTCTCTATAAACATGAACAATTTTCATCTTCATCATCTTCATTAAACTCCTTATTCTGAAGATAGTCCAATTTATTTTCCATGGGGGATTTCTGTTGTTGATGTTTATGTCCACTAGAGCGTTCGAATTGCTTTCAATTAGTAGATCATATCCAATTAAGTTCGTCAATAGTTTTATCGCTTTTAGAAGAGACAAAGCTTCAGCTTCCATATTAGACACAATTCCAAAATGAGCATGAAAAGCCCATACCATGTCTCCCGAATGAGTTCTAAGTATTCCACCCCCTCCCTTTCCAGGATTCCCTATAGTACTACCATAAAAATTTAACTTCAGAGTGCCAATTATAGGAGGACACCACTTTATATACATTATTTCTTTTGGCCCATGAGAGATAGGAGTAACTATTTTAAGGGAAACTTCATGCTTAATGTGATTCAAAATTGAAAACACACTTAGAGAGACATCATCAAATCTACATTTATTCCTATAGCTCCATAAATACCAACAAATAATTTTTGGCATAACTCTGCTAACAAAGCTGTCAGCCTTAGCCCCATGAATCCACCACTGAAAAGTTGGCTTCTCACCCCTCCTCTTTTTGATCTTTTAATCCCATATTCCAAAGTAATTTGATCCCAAATTACAGAAGGAATATCTCCACCCTCAAATATATGATCTGTATTTTCTTCTTTAGACTTTAAACATTAGCAACATTTTGAAGGGACTCTAAATCCAATAACTTTTATCTTATCATCTGTAGGAAGAAGATTGTTCAACAGTTTCCACATGAACACAACCATCTTAATGGGAAGATGTTTATGCCATATAAATTTAGCACTGAATCGAGAAGGACTCATCTGTCTACAAATATTCCAAGCAGAAGTGATATTAAAATTACCTGTGCTTGTAGGTTTCCAAATGTGAGTATGAGGTGACTTAGGCATAATCTCCTTGAATTGCATTACTTTATTAGTCAAAGAAGAACTAAAGACCTGCTCTAGATTCTCCCTACTCCATATTTGGTCTTGATTCTCGAAATCCTTCACCTGCCCTGCAACTACCCAAGCTTCTGACTTACATTCATACACTCCCCAATTATCCTTAACAATAATGATATTCCCCTCCCTAATAGACCAAATTATATGATTTTAAGCTTTGTCCCTTATAGAACACATATGATTCCAAGTTGGAGCTAAAACTCTAATATGGGCTGAACAAGGATGGATATTTCTACAATAAGCTTCCATCATGAATTTAGCCCCAAAAGAAGATTATTGTCTTAACTTCATACCTAGAGCATATTTCACATCATTTATATGTCTGATACACAAACCCCCTTTATATATAGGCTTTGCAATTTTATCCCAACCACAACAATGATGCCTATACTCCCTAAAGCTAGTACTCCAAAAGAAATTTGCTAGAAGAGTAGATATTCTATTGAGAATTATTTTAGGGGGATTTAAGGCAGACAATATGTATAAGTACATTGAACATAACACTGAATTAATTAGAACAATCTTACCTCTAAGACTCAAACATTTAGCCTTCCACCCTTGAATTCTGTTTTTAATATTCTGCACCATATCAACAAAATATATGATCTTCTTCCTTCCACTATATAGGGCATCCCAGATACTTAATAGGATCAGACTTCAAGTGCATTCCAGTTACTTACTTAATTTTGTTAAGAGATCTGAGGTAGATATGCTTTGAAACCATTACATTGCTCTTGATTTTATTAATTAACTGGCTTGACACCTGTTCATAGAGCCTTAGCACCCTCATAATCTTCTTCACTTCCTTCAACGAGCTTGAGATGAATATGATAATGTCATCTGTAAAAGACAAATGGTTAAATCGAGGGCTACCAATAGGTATTTTATACCCCATATAGCTGGGATTAGATAATAGACTATCCAAGTTTTTGCCTTAACCCTCTATACGATTTAAAAAAACCTGAATTTTCTCTATTAACCATGATTGTGAACCAAGAATTAGAAATTATCCTCCAGTTTAAATCCATCCATATTTCACAGAATCCCATTCTTCTCACAACCTTGATTAGGAACAACCAAGAGACCCTATCATAGGCCTTAGTCATATCCAACTTGAGGATGATATTGCCTCCAAATTTTTTTGATGGATTCTAGATAAATATTCTTGATCCAAAAGCACATTTTCAGTAATGGACTTGCCTTTAATAAATCTAAACTGAACTGGGGATATGATTTGAATAAAAAAATTTGAAACTCCATAGTTTAAAATTTTAAAACAATTTTATTGGCAAAGTTTTGCAAATTGATTAGTCTGAAATCATTAAAAGACTAGGGATTCTCAATCTTTGGGATCAAGGCAATTTTTGTACCTGTGGATATCTTTAGAAGGATAGACCTGAAAATAAACTATAAATTAGCTTCAACACATCAAATTAGATAACATCCCAAAAAAATTGAAGAAGTATCCAATGAAGCCATCTACCCATGGACTACTTGAAGAATTAAGACCTTTTACAGCTTGTTCCACCTCTTTCAATTCTGGCCACTCTATCAGCTTTTGGTTCAGGTCTTCACTTATAGATTTTGGAATATGGCTAAGAAAATCTTGTTCACCTTCATAGCTTATAACCTCATCTGATTGGAAAGTTACAGAAAACTGCTCAATTGCTTCAGATTTTATCTCGTCATTTATTTGAACCCAAGAACAATCAACATTCTTTATCTTGGAAATAGCTAACCTTCTGTGCTTATTCTTGAGACACCTATGGAAATATGCAGTGTTCCTATCACCATCTTGAGCCCACCTATCATTAGCTTTTTGAGACCAAAAGTCGTGCTTAATTTTGAGAAGATGATTATGAGAAGCCGTGACTTGAGAAAGAGCCTCTCTATTAAGCTCAGAGGGGTCTTGGTCATAAGAAATTTCATCTTGCAACATTGAATCTTCAACATTCCTTGCAGCCTGAAATATATCCCCATAAATAGATATACTCCACCTGCTCAGTTTACCTTTGATAGCTTTGAGCTTCATGGATAAAGCTATTACTGGGTTAGAACACTCCACTTCTCTCCATGTTTCATGCATAATTTTAATGCATTCTTCTTGCTGTGTCTAGAATTTAAGAAAAATAAAACCTTTTGGAACCTGCTAATTATATGATTTACCTGATAAGATGAGAGCATTATGACCAGACATACTTAAATTTAGATGATTTACTTCCCACTTTATACCAAGATCTAAATAAGGTTAATTCATTAGAACCCTATCCAGCATACACCATATGCTGCTCTCAGAACTTCTTTTGTTATGCCATGTAAATTTATAGCCTTTATAACCCAAGTCTACAAGACCATTCGCTTTTATGCACTAAATGAAATCATACATAGCTCCTATATTTATATCATTACCACCTACCTTTTCTGACTGATCAGTAATAATTTTAAAATCCCCACCTATCATCCAGGCTGCTATAGTAGAAATATCTGACAAATGGTCCTAAAGTAGTCTTCTTTCAATTCTCAAACAACTAGCATATACAAAACTACAGTGAACAGAATGGCCACACTCATTGAGCTTAATATTCAGAGAAATGCACTGAGGCATATCTGAAATTAAATCCCATTCCACCCTTTCTTTGTAAAAGCACCAAATTTTGCTATTCATATTAGATTTTCTAGCATCAAAACCTAATTTGATCATAAAGCTTCTCAATTTTAATTAGATCCTTCTTAGGTCTCAAAATAACCATAACTTGCAGCATTACATTTTATTGAGTCTCCTAATTCTTCTCAGAGCACCTTTTTTGAAATTCCCCTAACATTCCAAATAAGAGCTTCAATCATTTAGAAAGGGTAGATTTTTTAGAGTTTGAGCTAGACCTTAGAATTCTGATGTGGTAGTTCCCCTTTAGATTAGGAGATTTTATCTTCCTTACAACTGTTATGAAACCATCCAACTTATCTTTTGATCCAATAGGAGTAGATTCTCCAAGCTATTTTTTATTACATACTTCCTGCTCTGCTAAGCTGCTTGCCAGTGAGTTACTTGAATTATCTCCGGCTTCTAAAATAGACTTCTGTAAACTGCAATCTGCTTCCTCTTCTTTCTCTTCTATCTCTTGATCATCACCGTAAGACCAGTCTCCCATGTTTAAACCATCTTCTCCATCTGATACAGTTTTAGAAGTCTCCTTATTTGAGTTTTGCATAGTTATTTGGACTTGCAATCAAGGCCTCATCTCCAAAGCCTGGTGGTCTTTCTCCAACAGAGAAGATGCTTTATAAAATTTTGATATCAAAGCTTATTTCATTTTTGGGGTGTTGGACTTGCATTTTTCAACTATTTCTCCATCTTTAGTTGATATATGTTCTTCGATTGGAGCTTTTTAAAAAGATCTTACGACCCATTCTTTTGTAGTTTCTTTATGAAAATTCTTCACTTTGTGACCATCTTTTTGACTAAGCATCATCTTCTGAGTTTCCATCTCCTTCTTAAAATGGCATTTATCTTGATCATGACCTTTCTTTCCACCATAAAAACAGAAGGGAGGTAGATCTTCATATACTATAGACTGTCAAAACCCTGTAGCTTTATCCTTGTTGCCAAGCCATACCCTAGAAGGCAATGTTTTTTTAAGATCAACTTCCACACACATCCTATCTACACTTAGCCTTGCAATTGAATCGGTGGCACTATCGATCTTGAGAGGCCTCCCTACTACTTGCCCAATAGAGAACACATCACTCTAATTTTACAAACGAATAGGAAGGAGAGGTAGAAGAATCCAAGTAGGAACAATAGAGGATTCCTTATTTGGATGGAAATCAGTATCCCATTTGAAAGATCTCATGGGGTAACTCTGTATGAACCAAGATTCTTTAAGACAAATACGATGGACGTTTTCTTCATAATCAATACGTATTAAAATATGTTTGTGATGAATTAACCCTATATAAGTCGAAGCTTTAAGATTAAGCGAACAGAAAAATTTCCGAATATCATCCATAGAAGGTCTCCCATGGGAGAACTTACCTACCAAAGAGTATTTGAATGCGGAAGCCATATCTTGAATAATTGATTCCTCATACATGATTGCTGTCTCACCTTTGAAGGAGGTTACGGGTTGTAAAGAGGTTGTAGGATATTTTTGTGAACAAACTACATCAGCAAAAGACTTTGGTTTTGGAGCTATTTGAGCGTTTGAGAGCATATTAGGGGAAGCTTTAGGAAGGGAGGTATAAGAAGCAAGATGAAGTATGGATTGAATGCCGTCTCCTGCATTCGAAGAAGGATGAGAATCCATGCAAACCCTAAGGACGGCTAGCACTACACCAAAATGGACAAAATGTCACCTTTCAGCCGTCCACCCTTATCAAGGTCATTGATTGTGACAAAAAACACGCGTTTTATGTCACGGTCATTGACCTTGACACGACCGTAACAAAGCCGTGACAAATTTACTTGTCACGAACTTGTCACGGTCATTGACCGTGACAATTATTTAAATAATTGTCAAGATCAATGACCGTGACACGACCGTGACAATGTTTACAGCAAAAATCCTTTCCCCCTTGTTTTTTCCCTCCCACCGTTCCCTCACTCTCTCTCTCTCTCGACGCTGCTCTCTCTCTCTCTCGACGCTGCTCTCTCTCTCTCTCTCTCTCTCTACTTTCAGGTTTAATTATCTCTCTCTCTCTCTCTCTCTCTCTCTCTCTCTCTCTTCCATTTATATATATATATGTGTGTATGTGTGTATATATGTGCGTGTGTGTATGCGTGTGTAGGGCGTGGGGCAAGGTGGGGGTAGGGTGGGGGGTAGGGGGTGGGGCAGGGTGGGGGGTGGGGGGTAGGGGGTTAAAAATGTAAATAAATAAGTAATTTTCTATAAATTTCCAAAAATAATATCCAAAAATGTAAATGTAAATAATATCCAAAAATAATATCCAAAAATGTAAATGTAAATAATATCCAAAAATATTGGATAACAATTTATTTTCATTCAAAATAAATAAGTAATTTTCTACAAATTTCATAAAAAAATGAAGGCCGGCTTAATATGTGATTTAAGTGTGAAATAATCGCTATATACTTATACTAATGGAGAAAAAAACCATATATGGCATTTTTTGTTGACTTTATATTGTGAAATAATCACATGACTTTATATCCATAAAATAAAAGCACGAAAACTAAAAAACTACAGTAAGGGTTAAACTGGCAACCGAAGTTGCTAAAAGCATGAAAAATAAAATATTTTTTAAGATTTGTGGTGAATAAATAAAGTTAAAAAAATTATTACTTTAGTCATTAAATTACTTTTTGAATTCGGACTATGAGCATAAATTTGTAGTAATTGTCTTATAATAAAGATCAATTAGTCTATGTTGTTAAATTACTTTTTGAATTCGGGCGATACGCATAAATCTTCTGAATATGGCCCAAATATGCCAGGTAAGAATCCCAAATTTAAGAATGTCAAGCATAAGAAGACCCCAACAGGGAATGAAACTGAGATAAGAAAGGCATGGTCTCGGAGGTCAATTTTATTTGACTTGCCTTATTGGAAGAGAAACCCGGTGCGCCATGTATTGGATGTGATGCATGCAGAGAAGAACTTCGTTGAACATATTGTGGGTACTTGCCTTGGGGGGAGTCATTCGAAGGATGGAGAAAATGCACGAAAAGATCTTAAAACGTTAAAACTTAAGCCACAACTATGGTTGAAAGAAGATAGTAGGGGAAGGACAATAATTCCCCCTGGTGCGCTTACTTTGACGAGTGGGGAAAGGAAGGTGCTTCTAGACACAATATATAATTTGAAGGGCCCATCTACTTTTTCATCCAACTTGCAAATGATTGTGAATTATGCTACTCATGATTTACATAAGTGTAAGTCCCACGATTGGCATGTGATCATGCAATTGGTTCCTCTATTGTTTAAGCACTGTTTATCCAAGCACAAGGATTTGCGTAGGGCTATTATGCAAATTAGTATTACCTTCTCCCTCTTGTGTGAGAAGGTAGGGAATCGAGAACACATAGTGGCTGCAAAATTGGCTGTGAACGAAGCGATTTGTGTATTGGAGAAGTACTTTCCCCCAGCATTCTTTGACATAAGTGTTCACTTGTTGGTACACCTATGCGACGAGGCACTTCTTTGTGGTCCAGTTAGATATCGGTGGATGTATCCGTTTGAAAGATTGATAAAAGTTTTTAAAGATTACGTCAAGAATACACGATATATTGTAGGATCAATTGCAGAGGAATACATCACCGTGGAGTCATTAATATATACTCGGGAATATATGCCTGACTCGACCAGCGTTGATGACACTGATGAATTTCTCGATGATGGTGGTAATGTGATGGGAAAACGAGTGAAATTAACGAGTTTGCAACATGAACAAGTAGCTCGTTATCTATTTGACACACATGAAGATGTCGAAGAATGGAAAAAGTAAGTTTCGAATATTATAATGTTTAACATTATTTTAGATTATTTTATACATGATTAATTTTGTAATATGCAGTAAATATGAAGCCTGTGAGAACAATAAAAGACGAAAAGCAATGGTAAAATCAGACAACGAATTTAGGCTATGGTTGACACAAGAGGTAATTATAATGAAAACAGTCGTTATATAACGTTACATTACACTCAAATTTTACCACTAATATAATTAATTTATCTATATTCTCAGCTCCTAAAGATGGGTGATGCGACATCAAGGCTTGCTCGTCTAGCCATTGGACCCTTGTTCGTGGCACAAGAGTACAAAAAGTATCGATTGAACGGTTACATTTTCAGCGCTAAAGTGTACGAGGAAAATACAAATGTACAGAACTCGGGAATTTAATATAAGGATCTTACTTTCTTTCGAGCGAGCGCAAAAGATAAAAACCTCGTTGAAGCTGAAATGACTTACTATGGTGTAATCCAAAATATATTTGAATTGGATTATATACGCTTCAAAGAGGTTGTATTTTACTGTGAATGGGTAAGAGTTGAGGATAAAAATTCTTGTAAAGTTGATCCTGTCACCAATTTGATCATGGTTGACTTGTCCAAGTTAAAGAGCAACGACTACGTGAGCGATGGGCCTTTTGTTTGTGCATTTCAAAAGGTTAAGCAAGTGTTTTACTCGGAGTATATCAACAACGAGCCGTGGTCAATTGTCCAACACGCGCTAAGGCGTCTAAATAGTAGTGTGGATGACTTGGATGCTCCTACCGAATATCAATCCATTTTTGATGATAACCCGAATTTGAAACAATTTTTCAATTTGTAATAAATATTTCAATTTGTACCGAAACATCCATTTTTAATGCTTTTAATTGATATGCACTTTATCATTTTCACTCTTGTGTAGTGTGCGTGTGTGGAGAGGAGATTAATACATAAATATTCCAACTACATCTAAGTTTTGTTTATACTAATCCATGAATATACGCTTCTTACCTTTAATAGGTGATTAGTACATAGTTATTTGGAGCGATGCTCTGCAAATTCCTCCCAACCGTTATGTAGCCAAACATCACGAGTTGAAGTTGTCAATTCCACTTTCCATACCCCACCACTTGGAACTTCTAGCAAAACATGGGAGACCATTGAAAGGTGGAATTGACAACTTCAACTGCTGATTTTTGGCTACACAACGATTGGAAGGAATTTGCAGCGCATAACTCCATAGGATTATGGTATTTCTTAGTGTTTAGATATGAAGAGAATTATATTTGACACGATTGCCCGGGGTACATTAGTTGGAAGGAAGTGCCATATGAGCTCAAGTTAGCTGTTTGAGTGACACTACAGGTAATGTATTTATATTTATATGTCAATTTCGATTTCGATTTCAATTACGATTTATATTTATCTATATTTGAGGGGCGGATACTAATTTTACTTTATTTCAATTCAAGGGACAGGTAGTGGCCCTAAGGGTAGGCCACATATGCTCTATACTTATGTGGCTATTCGGACGAGAAGGGAAGGATAAGGAGGTGTCCCCGAGCGTCGCGGTAAAAAATCTCTTTTCCATGCAAATATTTTGTAGATTTGAGATAATTGATGGTGATGTTGTTTCTTCTTAAATAGTTTCTATTTTGAATATATATTTGCATTATCTTTAGTTTGTTTGGATATATGATGTTTGGAACAGGTACAACGTTGCTATAACAGGTACAAATATACTGCTGGGCAGTGGCAGTGGCCATACTGCCCCGCAGATTTTTTTTAAATTCTGCCCAGAATTGTCACGGTCATTGACCGTGACACGTCCGTGATAACTTTTTGTCACGGACGTGTCACGGCTAGTGACCGCGACAATTTTTTTAAAAAGGGTCACGGCTTTGTCACGGTTTATAACCGTGATAAATGTGTCACAGTCATTGACCGCGACACGACCGTGACAAAAAAAGTTGTCTCGCCTCGAAATGTCACGGTCATTGACCTTGACAAGTTGGATTTGTCAGGGTCAATGGCCTTGACAATAGTGCAGATTTGGTGTAGTGTAGGGTTTCCTAAGAGTCAAGGCTAAAAGTTTTTTTTTATCTCCCTGAGTCAAGAATATTGTATCCTCTTCTAACTAGATGTTCTGCTAGTTGATCACATGGTGAGGATCATGCAAATACTTCTTTAGCATAGAGACGTGGAAGACATTATGGATATGAATTGACTGTGGAGGTAGCGTTAATAGGTATGAGACATACCCGACCCTTTCCAAAATCTCAAAGGGTCCAATGTAGCGAGGGGAAATCTTGCCCTTCTGACTAAACCTCTGACTACCAGTCCTAGACCTGACCTTCAACAACACTTTATCATCCACTCTGAACTCTAATGCTGTACGTCGATTGTCGGCATAATTCTTCTATCTAACCTGAGCCATCACCAAACTCTCCCGCATCAACTGAACCTTTTCGGCTATATCCTTGATTATATCCGAGTTTGTAAGGTGCTTCTCTCCCACCTTTGCCCAATACACTTGAAAATGATATGGTTTCCCATACAAATCCTCAAAGGGGGCCATCTCGATAATGGCTTGGTAACTATTATTGTATGAAAACTCTGTTATGGGCAAGTTTTCGTCCCAACTACCTTGAAAGTCAATTTCACATGCACGCAATAAGTCCTCCAAAATATGGATCGTACACTCTGATTGTCCGTCTGTCTTTGGATGGTATGTCGTACTCAAATTCAGATCGGCACCCAGTTCTTGTTGAACCTTCCTCTAAAATCGTGAAAGAAATTGAGGATCTCTATCAGAAATAATGGTTAAGGGTACGCCGTGGAGTCTAACAATCTCCCGTACGTACATCCTAGCCAACTTTGATATATTGTCCATGATCCTGATCCGAAAGAAGTGTGAAGATTTTGTGAGACTTTCCACAACGACCCGAACTGCATCCTGACCCCGTTCGGATCGAGGTAACGATGTGACGAAGTCCATGGTGATGTGCTCCCACTTCCATTCGTCTATCAGGAGTGGCTGAAACAACCCGACTACCTTTTTATTCTCGATCTTTGCCTACTAGAATGTATAACACCTAGACACAAATATTGCTACATCCTGCTTTATCACAGACCACCAGAAATCTTTACATAGGTCCTTATATACCTTTGTTTAACCCATATGTATGCTGAATTGAGATTGATGGAACTCTGTAAAAATCTCTGACTGCAGCCCCTTAATGACCGACATAATTAATCCACGATCATGTTAGCCCTATCATGGTGACCTATAAAGTCTTATTTCTAACTACCAAGCATTCCTAACTTGTTCGTTCAACATTACCTCGATTTTTTTTCCACCAATATTTGCTAACACCTAAAAGTCTCATCAACATGAATTTATTCCGAACTTCATAATTTACAATCCTATGTTTAGTAAAATGATTTGAGTCTTGCCTCACTTAGGCACACACATCCTCAACATCAATAACTATTCTCATCAATGATTTTTAGGCAGTCATTTAATCCAAGTGGTCCATTCGACCGATACCTCCTATGAGACTATGCATTAACATAGAGTCATCTTAGGTATCACAACCCAAATACACATGAGAGACTACATTCTCAGTTCAAAAATTTCATATCGAGTGCAACACTAGTATTTAATATCCTGTCAAGTTCTAATATTCATAATGTCTTAGAGTCATGACCTCAAATCCATCCATCGGTGTAAAACAAAGGTGCTTCTGAAGAAGAACGTACTAATGTACCGTGACACATTAGCCTCAACCCGACATATCCCGCATCACTACTGAGATTTATGTAATGCTACACCAGAATACAGAACCACAATTAAAACAACTTCCCATTACCGAGATCATTGAAGACACAACAAAATGAACGAATCCGGCGATTGCCATGCCAGGATGAAATAATTGAATTCGAGCAACAAACTATGCCACAAGAAGTGCGAACCACAATGCACACTTGAAGTCTAAAATTCTCACTTACCTACACGTGTGCTAAAGTATTAGTCTAGTCATAGACCTACATACTCAAGTTTCCACAATGTCGACATGCGATTGCTAACTTTTGAATCTCGAGATCCTCCTCATTCTAGCGAAAGACAACACTCACATAACTTTGCCCTGCGGACCATCACTAAAATCCTTAGCAACATCCTATATGATCTAAAATCATAACTATCGGACGAGTTACATTGACACCTCAATTTTTCAAGAATTATCCTTTCCTGGGACCTAATGATTCTCCTCACTAGAGTCATACTAAATCGTAAAGGTAGCACGAACATGTGCTATAATGAAGCCTAACACTTCATCTTGAGTGCTATCTCTAAATCCATGATGAGCATCATCGTGTTCTAAGTTTCACAAGTGCATAACTACACTAGTTGACCTCACATTTTTTTATAAAAATCATACCATAAAACATGTTTATAAACAAAGCCATGGCACTAACTCCATGGTATTGCCACAATATCAATATGACTCAATCGTGCTAAAACCTTCAATAGTCGATTATGTAAATCTCAACACAGTAATTTACTAAGGACACCAAATCAATCATCTCCAATTAAACACACTCTTGCAAGTGTGAGAATCATCATGCCATAATCCTTTAATGTGCAACAACAGATCATGGCGACTAATTTAATTCCTCAATGGGCCAAACACTAATACTAATTACTACATGTTACACCAACTATAACTCTATATTCTGGACATCATAAGGAATCCCGAAGGTTCGAAGAGGTACATCTTTGTCACTATAATATATGGGGCACAATCTAAAGTTCACCATTACTAGGGAATATTTACTGCCTGTACAAATACATCATTAGATAATTCTTAGCACATAACTCCAAAGGACAATTTGATATGCATCCATATGCGTATCCAAAATGCCACCTAAAAAAAACTCATCATAACACATCATCTAATCTTTAATGACTATCCCACCACAACAACTACTTATCTTACTATGTAACCATCGCATTACATGTTAAGCCTCAAGGTATCTCATAAATTTCTAAAACCATAAATTAATACTATCATTTCTAATGCTAAGTCCTGAGGACTGTATAGATTCCTTTGTGAGTTATCTTGAATTAGTGTGACTATCCAAACCCGAATCAAAATCAAGCTACTTAGGCATTTCAATCTCCATAGAATCAATACTTATAAGTGTACTACCTAATAACCTAATCCCATAAATGGACTTACAAGTTCTTTAGCTAAGATGAAATGAAAATTACTAGACGTTGATATTACCACTTAATCTTATCTAATTATCAAATTGTCACATGATGTAACTCACACAAGACTACGGTGTCACCCCTCTACTGATGCCAGATAGTCTTAGCTAACTGGCGCACTGCCTCCTACATACTATGTAACTCGTTGTTTCCGCTCACAGTGTTTCAAGTAGGCGCCATCCTATACAATAGGAAATTTTAGTATGATAATACTTTATACGAAACAAAAGGGAACTAAAACGAGAATCACTCTGATGCTCAGGAGGATACAAATGCTCTGATACAAAGTTTTAACCCCGATCCGGATTAGAGTTACCATTGGAATAACCTGTATCCGATCCAAGGTGTTAAGGGGGAGGGGAACAAAACATTTTATTAAATTGAAAAACAGTTGCTACATTATACTTCAAGAAAACCTTTGATTTCTTTTAGTGTAAAAAGGTTAGGCCCATATCATGCATGTTAGTATTCGATTAAAAATTTAAGAAGTAAACCTTTAACAATATTTAATCCATAAATAAAACATAAATCTCTGTATTATTACAATTTCCAAATAGTTCCAATTCAAACCAAATTGTCTTAAGAAAACATAAGGGATTACAATTTAAAATAAGTATATCGATTAAAATCGGTTGCAGAGCCTTTAACGACGACTAGCGCATTTCGCGGCCTGTCTAACATCCTTACCTGACATACCACCTGTTGTACTTGGGGTTTTGGAAAATTGGGTATGAGCGAAATGCCCAGTAGGGTGGGAATACTAAGCTATAATTTTCTTAGCAAAATATAATACATATACAATGCATTTTAAGAATTCTGAAAACCATCATTGTCCCATATTCATTAATTATCATTAATGATTATCTTAGTTAACATTTAACTATGCTAACATTATTAAGAATGTCTTCATTATATTTAACCAGGTTATCATTTATCTATACTAACAAGATTCTTTAACTTAGTCGTAAATGCACCTACATGCAATGCCCTGGGCTACGTGCCCACTCACACTTAGCATTTTCGATATCCCATGCCAGGGACGTAATTAATTCCAATTATGTCATCCACATAAATATTAATGAATTCTTATTCATTCATTAGTTTAAGTTTCATGAATTTTTCTCATTCATTACTTAACATTATTTTTGGGATTTTTCCAACAAACACTCACGGACTTTGTGGCCTCACACCACCGGTCTCCGCCGCGATAAACTACTGTAGTTGGTTTGGGGTCTTTCACCACTAGGGAAGTCATGCCCTCCTTAATTATTTTCTCTCGGCATCATCCGAATATCATATCTTTCATGTGTTTAACATTGTTCGCAATGTTCATATTCAATTTATCCAGTTTTGTTATTAAAACCCGTTATTAGTCTTTGCATCCTACCAGCCGAGGAGGCATTCTAGTGTCAATGCCGAACACTAAAATATAATATGTCACCATTACTACACTTTGATTTACCAAAATGCCATCTTACACTTTTATTATCTAAAAAGCATTTCCTTAGCATTTTTCAAGTATTTTTCATGTAAAAACACCATTAAAGTCCCCATATTTACCAAATCTGCCGCTAAGGCATTTGAAAAAAACAATTCACATTTTAAGCGGGTTTTATGTAAAAAAATCATTCTTTAATGTATTACATGTTTTCACCAACATTTAAACCTTTATTAGTGATGTACAACCCATTTTAGCACAATTTTACATATAAATCCATCTATATGATTATAAGCCTTATTTAACATATTCAAGAGACTTAAACTTATATTTTAACATGCTATATTTTGGAGCTATTTTATGAGATTACTTATCACATATCTAGACCACTATATTTCAACATTAATCCTGTTAATGTCAAGATTAACACATACTATATACACTATTTACTGAAAATGGGTCTTCTTCCTTAAAAAACCCAACAAATGAAATAACTAGTCATTTTCTTGTAGTATTCCATTTTATATGTTTATTTCATGAGATTATTACATTTATAGCTTGATTTCAACATATATAATAATCTGAAAATTTATTCTAAACATCATCTTCTCCATTTATCATTTTTCACAAAATGGAGTTTTCATAGCATATGAAAATAAATAAGAAGAGCTAAAAAGTCACATTTCCTTCATCATCTTGTTCATATTAGCATTGAAATAAAAGTTCTTAAGAGTGATGAAAACCCTACTTGAAAATAGGAAGAGGAGAAGGTTGAAGAAGATGGAAGAGGAACACCACAAAACTTCACAAAGCCACCACTCAAAGGCTCCAAAACCACCTATTTTTTGCTCCAACAAGCTGTCCTACTTCTTAACCAAGATTTAATGGAGTTTAAGACCTCCAAAATGGTGCAACAATGGTGTAAAATGTGTGGTAAAAGATACCCCTGAATTTGGAAGAGAACCACATTGCTTTGGTTATAGAAAAAGAGAAATCTATTGGAAATAGATGAAGTTTTTGGCTCTAAACCCTCACCCCTTACAAGACTCTTATAAGATAAAAATGGTTATCTTCCATACTATAGCCAAAGACTAAGAGTTAATCACTTTCCAAAAGAGTGAAAGAATGTATTAAGGTCTGAAAATCTGATGGGTGAGAGAGACTACACCACCACATCAAGTCTTTCATTTCTCACACACAAGTTGGCACCATAAATAAAGGGTATTTTCGTCACTTTGCTAGCATCTATATATTTTTTTTAAAACTTTTAACTTAAGAATCACATTCCTTCCATTTTTGTGAGTGAAAAATCCTATTCACACTAATCGTTTGGACTCTCAGAATGTCCTATACATGACGCGCAAAATAAGAACCTCCGCGCAAAGGTATTTTTTTCGATTTTTCTCTTCATAATAAAATTCCTTATATTTTTGTGAGTCAAAAAGTATATTCACAATATTTTTTTAACCTTCCGAGATGTTCTAAATAATACGTGCAAGAAACGAGACCTCCGCGCAAAACATATTTTTTTTTTCAGTTTTTCTTCGCATGGTAATATTCCTTATATTTTTATGAGTCTAAATATATGGTCAGAATATTATTTTTGACCTTCCGAGATTTCCTGAATAATACGCGCAAGAAACGGGACCTGCGCCTAAAATATATTTTTTTCGATTTTTCTTCGCGTGGTAATATTCCTTATATTTTTGCGAGTCTAAATATATGGTCGGAATATTTTTTTGACCTTCTGAGATATCCTAAAAACTACGCGCAAGAAACGGGACCTCCGCGCAAAACATATGTTTTTCTGATTTTTCTTCACATGGAATATTTATTATATTTTTATGAGTCTAAATATATGGTCGGAATATTTTTTTGACTTACCAATTGTCCTAAACAATTCGCGCAAAACTGGACTTTCGCTGGGTCGCGCGCTGTCGGACAATTAGTACACAAGCTCGCGTAGCGTTCGTTGCTTGCCCGAGTTGCGTGAAACTTTACCAAAGTACTTAAAATAATTATAAGAACACAAGTCATAACTCATGAGGGAACGTGCGACGTAAATTTTTTATATTAACGGAGGGTCGCTAAATAAAAGGATAATCGTGCAAGTACAATTTAATGGTTCGGGTATTGTAGTTGATACCCCAAAATATAAGGAGGAAAGTCTTCTTTTATGATTATTGATTCTAAGATCCATTGTTAGCAGTAACCTAGGTTCATTTCGAGCATGAAATGCATATTCTTGAACATCTAGATTACATTTACATTGCCTTGTGGATTGTGCTCCTAGAGACACTCTCTCCTTGAAGTTAACCCCTACTGGGACAAGAAGCGAATCAATCTTGAAACCTAAGAGAAACATATCATTAGCTTCATAATGGATTTCCAAAACAAAATTACTTATTTCGATGCCATCGGATTTAGAATCATATTTGATGATGATGATGACTTGGTTAATTACTAAGAAATTTAACTTTTGATAGAGGGAAGAGGCCATTTTTATGATGCTATGAAGGTAAGGAAGTCCCAGGAGAAAATTGAAACATGCTCGTATATCAATGACTTGGAAATTAGTTTTGGGGCATATTACTAGCCCTTAGTATGAGTTTTATTGAACCCATAAACTCCCATCGGGTGTTATCGTAGGTGTGCATAGCGGTGAAAGTAGAAGAGAGATCCCTAATTTTTATCCCCTAAAAATTGAGAGTTCTCAATGGGCAAACATTCAAAGATGATCCGTTATCAACAAGTACCAATGAAACTATCATTACCATAGCATCCACTGATACAATAAGGGCATAGTTTTGATAATAACCAATCATAGGAATTTCTTCATGAGCAAAAGAAATGAGCCTCATTGCAGTCAGACTCCCAACCATGCAGACTGTTTCTTCTGGGGTAGGAGGAGGAGGAACTGTAGGTTCGAAGAAGAGATTGATCAAAGAATTTCTATTCAATTGGGAAGACATCAAAATCCCTCACAAACTATTATTGGCTTGGGTCTTCTTTATTTATTCAAGGACTTTACTCCCTTTAACTGATATTTTTTTTTATCGGGAGTTCCTCAACAACTTTTCCTTTTATCTGTCCACCTATTTATTAAGGGAAGGACCTAATCTGCGAAGTATCATACATATTGAATCATATGATTTATGGACGTTGGGAAAAATAAGAACTGCCTGTCTTCATTTACTTCTAAAATGATTGATATTTCATTGATTCCCGATAATAGTTCTTCAAATGATATCATCTGAAGGTAGGAGGAAATTGTGCCGGTATTCCTATTATCAAGTTCATCATTTAAATCATCTGAGGGGTCTGAGTCATCACCCCACCTAGTGGAAAAAAATATTATCTTTCCATAATAACTTGATGCAATACATGACTTTAACTGCTTCGTCCCATAAATCTCCGCACTAAATGGATAAGTGTTCGAAAGAGGAAACTAGGTATCCCCTAAGTCTTTAGATGGTAAGCAGTCTAGAGGCTGTACATATCTCTTTATACTTAATAAAATAATTTGGCATGACTTACACAATACTATCTAAGAGGAATTTCACTACTGACACAAACCAATCATCTGATTATTGGGCCCATTCCTGGGCTTCTATGTAGACATTGTTGATTCTTTCAAAATTATTTTCCCAGATGGTCATCTCAGGTGTTAACTTCAGCCCAAAATCTCTGAGTTGATCCATAATAGTTGGTAACTACATTCTCCCTATTTTTGAGCGGGGTCAAATAGAGATACATGCCCTTTTCATGAGAAATAATGCTTGTTTTAGAGCATTTTGGGTGACGAATGAAAGAAGAACAAAATTTAAGGGGTTATGGGAACTCGCAGATGGAGCAGGTGTATTAACAGGTCGAATTTGTGTAGAAGGATAAAAATTTGGAGTTTTGTCAAGAAGGATGGTATTTACACTAGTCTAGTGTGTTGACAAGGGGGTTTGAGTAGTATTAGCTTTAAGATTGGCTGGACGACCACCTTATCAATGAGGCTTTGAATGAAATTATTTAATTGGAAACAGTAGTCAATGGTATGCTCGATGATCTGATGGAAATCACAAAGAGCATCATGCTTAAAGTTCCTTAAAAGTGGGTTTGGAAATGGACGAGCATCCAACGTCTTTATGAGGTTACTAAACAAGAGGACTTGATATACTTTCAAAAAGGGATCATGGATCTTGGTGTAGTTTTTTATAACTATATTGGGATGATCCTATGACTCCCATGATGTAACAGGCTGGGAAATGTTGTTAACGATTGAAATAGTGGTATTAGCTGTTTTGCAAGGAGTGAACTATTATGTTGGCTTCTTCGGCTTGAACTTGACTTTCTGATTGCTAACATTCTCACAATTTTGGACCTTGCCTCCCATAGGGATCTAAAGTATGTCTAGTATTGACTTCCCATTGAGGTTAAAAAATGTGGCAGGAAATTCATCTTCACGATACTCACCTATTCCTCCTTGGAAGGTCATTTTGTCATGGTAGTGACCTTTTCTCTCGACCTGTTGATAAAGCTGTTGACTGAATCTCCAAGATTCTTCTTAAGTAGCCCAAGTTATGGAAGAGTGACTTTTATCTCTTTATTTTATTTGTACTGGCTACAAATTCTTGAGCCATATCCTCTTAACTGTGGACTCAGGATTTCCCTAATGACAAGAACCATTGAAGGTCACTTTCATTAAAGGTTTTTTGAAACATCTGTGACATTATCTCACCAATGGTCCTCTATAGTGAAGCACCTTATACCTTTGACTTGCTTAAGTCTACATTGTATAAGTGCTCAACTAATTTGGAAATATTGACAAAATTGGTAGTCCATCCTAGAAACCAAAAAGCCTCAGAACTTATCTCTCTATTCCTCTTCAATGATCCATGATGGTATAAAATGAATCACACTACACACAATTAGAAGTGCATACATGTGTTCATATTGCTTAAAATTGAGTGTGTGTTTAATTCCCCTTGAATTGGAGCTTTAATAATTTTTGGGAATTTTTAAATATTTTTTAAACCTTTTTAAACCTTTTTAAAACATGTTTTAATAAAGGTTTTTATTAATAAAATGGGATAATATAATTTGTGGGGTTAATATTCTATTTTGGAAACTTTTGTTTTCATTAAAATGTTTGGTTGGGTAGGAACTCAAAGCGCTAGAGACTTCAGGGTGATGTTTTGTAATTATTTTGATGCGCGTGTGAGAGCCACTCACAGGCCAACACTTGTCATCCTCCGGGTGAATGTATTTGTGTTTGTTATGTGAGAGGGCTGGATGGATGTTTGATGAACGTTGGATCATTCCTTATCAAGGGTCTGCATGTGTTCTTGGTTAATCCCGGTGCTATCCATATGAACCAATCAGAATTATTTTAATCCACCACTGTCTTATAACCTTTGAATCAAGTCAAACCTTTCAAGACTTGATCACAACCCTTGATTACCCTCGAACCTCCGGAACCTTCCCTCAGCCCTATATATACCCTCCTCTTCTCAGCCTTAGAAGACTTTTGGGCATTCGTCTTTCTGAGAGAAAAAAATAAGAGAGAGAAGAGAGAAGAGAGAAGAGAGAGAAGAGAGAAAAGAATAGAGAGAAGAGAGAGAAAGGGAAACAGTTAGCCCAAAACCAAACCCTAACTCTTAAACACTTCAACTCAGAAACAAACCTTTGTATACATTCAACCCCAAACACATCCTGAGTGTTTGAGAGAGAGAGTGGTTTGTTCATATCGTTGCTGTAACCTCGTGATCTTTTGATCTTGTTCACAACTTAAACTTTAGAGTGAAGATCTTGTTTCTTTTTCCATAGAAACGTTAGATCTATACTCTGCATGTTACATTTTTCACTAGATCTGCATATTTTCTACTTGGTTTAAGAAAATCATTTCTGATTTGGTTTTAAAATGTCTTATAATTTCTGTTTTTACAAAACTTAACTCTGACCTAGTTGGATTCTCACTTGGAGGGTTTTCAATCTCATAAATATTTTCAAAAGAGATTGATTAAGGTCTTGACCGATTTCTGAAGCAAGATCTCCGTGGAATCTGGGTTATATGTAAAGGTCAAAAAGAGTTCGAGTTCTGTGAGAAAGAAATAAACTAAAATCACTGCATATAGACTTTATATGTAATTTACTAGGACTGTTTGTAAATTTAAGTGTGTGTGAGTTCATGCATGTGAATAGGAATCACTACACAAACACTTAACACACTACTACACTGGAAGTGTTGTGTTTAAGATCTGAGATCATTGAGTCGACGTAAAGAAGCTAAAACAAAGGAAGTTAGCAAACTGGAAGAACATCATCAACAAATCAGATCTATGAGAAGTTAGAAGGACACCAAGGGGGTATATTCCTAAACTTAGAATAAGTTGATTTGTGTGCTTGCATGTTGAATTGTTTGTAACTGATTTTTGTTATTAGTGGATTTTTGCTTTTGTGACTTAGAAGTCACCGTGGATGTTTCCTCTGTTGGGAGAGGTTTTACCACGTTAAAATCATTGTGTTGATTATCTTCATCTACTCATCTCATTCTATAAGTGTGTTGAATTTTTTTGAAACTGCTTTAGTTTTAAAAACTGATTACACAATCTAAATTACTCTCGTATATAAGTTTCTTTGTAAACACATCTTGTTTATAATTTTTATTTTCAAAAGAAAAGGGTTTCTCCAACAAACATTCGGAGTTGCTTATACAGTTTAACCTTGTGTTAAATGGCATTAGCGACGTTTTTCAATTGGTATCAGAGCCCTGTTAACTTTTATTTCAAAAGATCTTGTATTTCTGAAATCGTTTTCTGAAAAATCTAACTATGGACGAGAAGAATGAAAGGTTTGGTAATCTGTCCAGACCTCCACTCTTTGATGGAAACAACTTTGCTTACTGGAAAGTAAGAATGGTTGCCTTCATCCAAGGGACTTTAGGAGATGATGTCTGGGACATTATTGAAAATGGATACACTTATCCTACTAAACCAGCCACTGAAGGAAGTGATGAGAGGGTAAAGAAAATCTTAAGTGAATTTACCCAAGAAGAGAAAACCATTTCTCGAAATAACAATAAAGGCAAGAATGCCATTTTTATGTCTATTAATGATATGAGTTCAAACGAATCTCATCTTGTGCCACTTCTAAGGAAGCTTGGGACACATTAATCACTGCCTATGAAGGAGACTCAAGAGTTAAAGCTGCTAAAACTCAAATGCTTATCCAGCAGTACAACTCTTTGATCATGACTGATTCTGAGTCTTTTGATGATTTTTACATGAACCTAACTGATATAGTTACTAAGTTGCATGCTAATGGTATAACTTATGATAGGAATGAAATTGTCTCTAAAATTCTAAGGTCATTACCACAAAAGTTTGACAGTAAGAGGTATGCTATTGAGGAAATGAATGATCAAAACCTTACCCCTGAGTTACTCAGTAGCAAACTTAGGACTGTGGAAATGGAATTAGACTTTAAGAAACAATTAAATCATTCTCAAAGAAAACAGCCCAACTCTAACTTGAGTTTTGCCTCTAAGATACCCAAACTTGAGTCCAATTTGACTAACTCTGACTCTGATGAGGAGTGTGATATAGACAAACTAGATAATCAGATTGCCATAATGTCTAAACAATTTAAGAAAATTGTCAAATTTCGAAACAAACAGGCAACTAAACAAGGCAAGCCTAATTATCCTACTCTGTCTAATCCCAAACCTCATGAGAGAGGTCTTGACAAACATCCTAAAGACAACAATTCCAGACCCACTAGAGACCTTAAAAAGATTGAATGTTTTAGATGTGGGAAACTAGGTCACATTGCTCACGACTGCAGAGTTAATCTGAATAAAGCCAACACACACAATAGAGCCAATGTCTGTAAAACTTGGAATGATTCAAGTGACTCTGATGAAGAGTAACTTGAGTAATCTAATGTACTTGACCCTTGCATGTCCTTTTATGCTAAGATCATTTACAATGATGATATGCCTGTGTGTGATAATGATGCTCCTACTCTTGCTTGTCTGAATACTCCTTTGATTGGCCTAGATGCTTTATTGTCTGAAAATGTTGCTAGTTCTAGTTCCGTGTGTGTGAGTCAAAGTGATCTAGATAATGACGATGCAAATGGGTGCGTGAGTACTAAAACTGAATCGTTAGGAGTCACTACACACACTTCACTTAGCGACTCAGACACAGATGACCTCCCTGATATCCATACTTTGTATGCTAAAACTCTTAAAAAAGGCACTAAATTGGAGAAGACTGTTAGAGACCTGACTAAGAAATTAGATGATCTAAGTCTTATAGTGAAGTTGAATGCTGAAGAGTACACTAACCAGTGTCTGACTCATCAATCTGAAATTGAAACTTTTGATAAAAAATTAAAAGACTTGACCAAAATTAATGAAACCCTGGAAATGAAATACAAGGGAACATTATTAGAATTGGAGGAAGCAAAAACAAAGACAGCTACTGTTTTCAAAAAGTTTTCTAAGTTTGAAAATAATTCAAATTGTTTTACTGACTTTGTTGTTGACTCCAAGACCAATTCTGATGATAGAACCGGTATTGGATTTTGCCCTAAGAACAAACCACAAACTACTAAACTTGAACCTATTAAGTTTGTGTTTGGGGGCAAAAGACCAATTGAAACATGTCCAGACTTTCATTTGATTAAAAATGAATTTGATCAAAAGCAACAAGAGAAAGACATTGGAGAGTCTAGTAATTATAAGGCTGAGACTACACTTAAGACTAAATACGTCTGTCCTTTGATCAGAAAGGCTGATTCTACCTATAAGACCATACCTCCTAGGAATAACACTTCTGAACAGAATGCTGTCAAACCTATCTTTAGAAGTTTTCCTAAGGAAATTCATCCCTCAAGCAATCAATATTGCTCCTACTGTGACATTTATGGTCATTCCTTTGAAGGTTGTTATGCTAGGAGTCTAAATACCCCTGTTTACAACACTTCTGTCTACAAGAACTTTAACTATTCTAGGCAAAGTCATAACAATTATGTCCTTCCAAGACAACCTGATGAGGTAGGTACAATGAAGAGAGAGTCCTTCAGTGGAATGATAGTCTCACTAGTAAGTGTTAATAACACTTATGGAGAATTTGTGTTTGTGAAACCCCACAAGTGGATATCCACCTAAGGATTCATTGATACAGGGCAGTTGAGGCCGGTAGTGTATTTTCTTTTGGCTGGAGGAGGTAAGGGAACTATGAGGGTGATTGTAAAAATCGAGGCTATAAACTTCCGAGGTACTAATAACCTTAACATGGTCAGGGTGTCCAGAGATGGGGAATATTGTGATGTGGAGCGTAGAACCACACACTTTGATCTTGCCCGATATGAGTTTAAGGACAAGAGTAGGGTGCCTAGATGGGGTATTGATTAAAGTAGTTTTTGGTTAGGTTAAGACAAGTGTACTATGTCTGGGAACCATTTCGATCAGCCAGGGTGATTGGCAAAGTTATTATTATGAGTTTCACCTCGGATGAATGAGGTATATGTTGTGTGGCAAGATTAAGTCACAATATTTTGTTAGCCCTAGATTCGTGTGTGTGTGTGATTCGATTTTAGTTATAGTATAGATAATATTATAAAGTGTATATGTATATGTTTTTTCATGGTAGTGGGGTTCTATTGTTCTCTTCATTCGTTATGGAATCGGGTGTTATTATCTTGAGCTTATATTTAGTGTACACTACTCGTCTTGTGTGTGTTATATGAGTATGGTACTATTCTGAGTATAATCTGTTCGTGGATGGTCGGAGCGATAGTAGGCTAGTGATTGCAAGGATATCGTATCCGCGATTCCAGGGTGGAACGGGTTGAGCTTACCTTTAGTATATGTTTAGATGAAACTTCGATGAGTAGATGTTTCATTATCATGATTTTAGTATGTGGCGACCTTATAGATGTCATTTAAGGTATGCAGGATTTATTGTTAAGTTGTGAGTTTAAGCTCGTTGTTGTTCGCGTAAAGGGCTTAGTGTTAGTATAGGCGCTTTGTGGTATGTCTCCTTGAGATAACTAGGAGTTCTGATCCTATTTTGTTGGTAGACGGGACGGGAATATCCCGGTTGCATATTTTAAGCTAACATACCTCCACGATCGATAAAGTTAAGTAGTAGTGTATCAGAGGGTTCCTTATTTGGATTTAGCTTGCGAGACACTCCACGCATGAACCTTAACGACGTTGGGAGTGGAGAGACTTTATTGGATGCAATGATGTTGGTTTTGATGATAAATTATATAGTGTGGAGAAAGCACTATAAACTGAGAGCCATGTGATGATTAGGGGATTATGGAGATGGAAGTGCTGTGGAAAAGCACTGAAATGTTTCTCTCACCGTAAGTAAATGGGTGAGGTAAGGTTAAGGAAATTGATTTGAGGCTTATAGCTATGCCACTATTAGGAGGCTAATGCTGAGGTAATATGTTTTGTGTGTGATGTTCGTAACACTTGTGCAGAGTATAATCACCCCTATTAGTTAGAATTTCCATTTCGGAGAAATGAAAAGACATAGAGGTAGAAGAGCGTTAGTGTGGTTGCGAGGTAGGATTTTGAATATCCCGGTTGTGTGCCTTAGGCCATTATATCTTGATGATCAATGATGTGAGGTAGTAGTGTAAAGGTAGGGTTCCTTTTTTGGATTTCTCTTTGCTAGATGTCCCGCGCATGAAACCGAGCGAATGTAGGAGTTGAGAAAGGTCTTGGGCACTAGGGATATAGTTAGTATAGTACTCATTTTATGTGTGTAAGAAAACACACCGATTCTAGAGTATCATGATGAAAAGATAGTGGGGCCGGTAGAGCTGAGATAGGGAGATTGTAGTAGGTTAACCACGAGAAGATTGGTGGGTTAACCTTGTGAAGGATTGAATTTCCAGGTATAGGAAGAATTGAATCTCGAGTAATTCGGGTTAAGAGTACCCAGGTGTTAGCACCAAGCTGAGAAAATGAGGCAAATATTTTGAGAATGTGTTACGTGTGTGGGGTTTGAAATTTTTGTGCAGATATGCACGAGTTATAGGATGTGTGGGCACCTTGGTAAGTTGGTTTTATAATCGTTCGAGATAGAAGGGGTGTAGTATATAAAGCTGAAGAATATGATTTGGGGAAATTATAAATGGAATTAGAGTGTGTTGAATGGAACGCCATATGAGATACGCTATAATTCAATTATATAGGAGCAACAAGAGTTGACACACCTGAGATAATATGGAAGGCTGACGGGAGTAGTCAATGGCTAGGGTAGTTTCCTTTTTGAGGGAAGTTCTATGTCATGATGTAGACGAATGAATGCTTAGAGTGGCGGCTTTTCAATGGGATCGATATATTAGACCTGTGATTATAGGATCATTATCTTTAAAAATGATTGTAGAAGCACTAGGTATGACGTGTCGTTGTTAGAGTTAACCTTATGACCGAGGTAGTGTTCAAGCTTGTGGTTAAGCTAATGCGTTAGAGTGTAAGCCTTGAGATAGGTGGGTACCGTGAATGAGTATTTGGTAGAGTACCATTGGGTTAGTACCATTCGACTTCTGTGTACTAGGATGTAGTGTGATTGGCGATCCTAGGTTAGTGGTACAAGTCGTATCCGAATTTCGAGGACGAAATTCCTTTGTGAGGGGGGGATTATGTAATACCTCGTACTTTTATGGATATTTAAATTACGTAAGTGGGTGTAATTTGATAATTAATGGAAATTACTGTGAATAGTAATTTTATAATTAATGAGTGTTAGATTATTACCGATGTATGTTACATCTACTTTTGGGACTAAGTAAATGAGTCAAAATATTTTATGTCATGTCGCAGTTGGGTAAAGAGACAGAAAATATTTAACATTGGAGAAAATGTGTGTTGAGAAGTGTTTGGTACGATTAGTGAATTTTATTTAAGTGACTCGGATGGTGATTTCGAGTGCACGGTTGGTTACGGAATGGACAAGTTAGTTAGAATAGAATACCCGGGGGTAGCGTTCGGGTTCCGGGGACTTTGGAACTAGTAGGGACTCGCAATTGAGTAAACGAGTCATTTTTGGGTTTAATAAGGAGATAAACTCCTTTTCTCTCTTATAAGGAATGAGAGATAAAGATAGAGAAGAAAGAAAAGATAAAAAATAAGATGGAAATAAAGGAAGAAGGAAAGAAGGAGAAGAGAAAGGGGATTCCAACCCAAACTCCACGGGATTCGACTCGAGGTCGTCGAGTTTTATCCACGAGGTAAGTGTTTACTTTCTTTATTCAGTTGGGTATGTGTATCTCATACTATATTTGGTAAACTATATGATTTTTGGGTTGAAACCCTTGAAATAAATTTGGGAAATTCGATTTTGAGCTCACAAATTGATGTGTTGTTAACTCCTTATGAATTCTAGTTTTAAACCCATGTTAATGGTGTGTATATATGGTTAAAAATGGGATGAAATGATACATGAGAGTTTAAATGGTTTTAGGGTTTAAATCCGAGAGAAATTATTCTATCCCAAAAAATAATTGATGTGTTAGTTATAAATCAGTGATTGGATGACTATATTGTTATTGGTTGGGATTAAAAACCACAAAATGGAGGTTGGGATGATTTTTGGAATTTTGGAGAAGAACAAAATCGCTCGAACTATAAGCTCTGGTTCGAGCGAGTCGATTCGCATTTTGAATGAATTAATTCGCTTAGAAAGACCTGTAGGACTGATCCTGTTCGAACTGATTCGGATTTAGGCCGAATCGATTCGCTTGGCCGAATCAATTCGTAGCTAGGACGAATCGATTCGCATCAACAGGAATTGGAAATTTTTCTTACTTCAGTGTAGGGGGAGTTAAATAATAAATTGGAGATTATTATAGGGGATTATAGATGTGATATTAGGATTCCTAGATAATGGAATTTAGGGCGAATAAACCTTGGGTTGAAAGAGAGAACCTTGGATTAGTGGAGTGTAAAATTCGAGGTATGGATTTAATGAATGTTTAGGATGACTAACATTCGAGAGAAGTCTTTGGCAAATGTGTGTATAAATTTATGTGTAGAGAATAAATATGGGACGATTACATTTGAGTTAATCCTAGGATGCGAGTAGGGTGGAATTTAGGATATGGGCTAGAGATGATTAATCTACTACCTGGTACGTATTTATTGACGATTATTATCGTAGATGATGCGATACCTATGGAATTAAAATAAGTTGCGTGTATATTATTAAATTATTACGAATTATATTCGAATTTATACGAAATCCTTAAAAGTGATTAAGGTGTGAGTTAAATCTTAAGTAAGATAATACTTATAGGTCTAGTATTTTTAGTGTGTGAATACTTATATACTATTACGAATGGAAACATTCGGGATTTTGGTTATCGCTATGAGAGTTTGTTAATTATAGCCAAGGTAAATTGAGAAGCGATATATGTTATATGTACGGGTGTTATTACAGTATATGTATGATTTGGTTATAAATATATCGGTATGTGAATGATATATTTATGTATACATATATCTCTGGTGCTATCTAGGGAGGTTTTGCGAAGTGGGTGAATCCCCTGGATTAAGGAGCAGGGAGAGTATAGTCCCCAGGTCATATCATCCCACATATGGGTGCGATGATGATTCCACTTTCAGGAGGGAATATAACCGCCTCCACCGTTTAGTATTTTTACCATGATCATGAGTGAGTCAAACTTGGTACCTGGGTTAAGTTGAGTATACTAGGATGATGATAGCACTCGAGTTATAGCTCAGTGGGATGGTTATTACACTTTTTGTTGTGATATAGGTATAAATATACTTGTTGCGTATAGTATATTGCTCGTAGATGAAGATGTGAAATCATATAATTTAGACTTGTGTAAAGTGTAAGATGAATAAGATTTTATTCTCCTTCCAGGAGACTTTTATCCGGATTTAAAGTGAAAATGGTATTTTAAACAAGTGAAAGTTTCGGAATATGAGCGGTATATATATATATATATATATATATCAATTAAATCTTATGTGACCGCTTATGGTATAACCTATATGATATCACGTTGTATAAGTGATAGTTATGAGAATTCAGAGGATGGGTGAAGGAGATTAGTTAGGCAGGGTAGCTTAACTAGGTTGTTTAAAATGTATATGATAGGTGTGCACTATTTAGAGGAGGGGTGAGTCGTATCTCCTTGGAGTGTGATACCAGTTTAAATATGAGAGATTTCATATTTAAAAAAAAAATAGCATTTGATGCCCTTTCTATATATTTTCAAAACTTGGGCTCTGACCCGTTTCTCTATTTTCCCTCTTTCTTGCTATATATGTATATATTTTAGGTGTCCAGTCACACGGATGCCTGGATGATGATTCTTTCGAGTCAGATGCCAGGATTATTTTAGACGCCTCTATCCTTGTGATCTAGATCAGAGGTATTGTAGTAACATTCGGGATGATGACCCAACTATATTCATTTATTCTTTTACCGCATTTTAGTTTGAGGCACTTCTATTTGGTTGTATTATATATTGTACCGTGTTTTTTTTTTTATCTTATTTCATTCCAGTTTTGTGTATATAAACTATTGTGATTGTTTTCCATATGGTTGGTTTGGTTTAAAATATTAGTAAATTAAAATTTTGATGCCAAGCCTAATATGTTGTTAGTAATATATTCTCTTTCAACAGTGATGCTGAGAATGAACCATATGATATTCCTGCTATAATTTGGTATATGATTGATCACCCATCATTTTATTAGGCTTGGTGTCACATGATGCTTTTACTTTTTTTGGATTCATTTTCTACATCTATTACACTTTGTATTACATGATTACATAGAAAGTTTTCGATGAAATAACTGAATGACAATTGTTTTCTTCATATGTGCAGAAATGGTGTTTGGAACATGCTGGATATGTGGAGAACTCCAACATCCGAAACTTTTTTTCTGCAACCCCGATTAGTATTCATTTATATATTTATTCAGTGCTTTGTTTCGTCCCTTTTCCTAATGTGATAAATTCCCTTGGACTTACCATGACATAATACTAAGATAAAGGAGATATCCTCTCATACTTCATGCATTTAAAATAATAGGGAGAGACCTATGTTCCACATAAGTTTTACTTAAATTGTGAATAATACTACAATTTTTTATATATAAGTTACTCATTGCATCTTGGGTTGTTTCACATCACGCATATATTTATCTTTAATTTTTAAATGAACTTTATGTATTCATAGTAGTTCAAGTCTCCTTCATAGCAATTACCTTTGTTAATAACTAAGCCTTTTGTTTTTGTTTTTAAATGTGATGCAACTAAAAATGTGTCTCTAGTGCGTGCTTATTTCGATTCAAGTGCAAACCAATTGTGTAAGTAATAAACCCAGTAAGACGGGGTCGAATCCTTAGTGAAATATGACGATCTCTAGTGACGACAATATGTAAGATGACTAATCCTAAGCTGAATGAGAAAAAGAACGAAAAAATGATTGAATTTGAATTTGATCGACTACCTAAGTTTAATTTAAGTTAAACTACTGAATTAAACTACGAGTGCAGGAGTAAACTAACTATGATTGAAGAAATATTAATGAGAAAGATAGGTTGGAATATAATCCCCCGAACCTCCGTATGTTTACCGGATATAAAACTAGTCGTGAATTAGATAATTGATAAAATCCAGTCTTTATTGATCTCAAGCATTACCTATATGAGGGTACTAGCCTGCATCACACCTAATCAAGAGTAAGAATAAAGCGGTGTTGAAATAGATAACACGCGCGTCCCACTCTAAAACACCCCGATTACCTAGGTCAAACGAGGTAAAAAGACATATGACGGTTGTGACTACTACACAACACGATTCAATCACTTATTTAATTCAGGGAACTAATTTTATAGTTATGCAAACCACATCGGGTTAGGTTCATGCATCCCAACCCGTAAAAGTCTAGCCTAACATGGTGCAATTAAACCTATGCTTTTTATTGTGCATATATTTAAAACCATTATGAAATTGTACCAGGAAAGCAAGAGAATCTAAGAACTTTTGGAAATAAACAAATCATGAACGAATTATAAACTTCAAACAATAAAGGAGAAGAAATAAACTCTGTTGCATAAATCTTGAATTGCAAACCATAAAATTTTAAACTTGATTTCCTAGGGTTCTTGTCCTTTCTCTCTCTCTTAAACTATCCAAAAAAAGAACTCTTTTATGTCTGGTAACAATTTGGAATAAAAACACTATGTTTTTATAAGAGTTTGGTCCATGCACAACTCTAACATAGAAGAAATATAATTTAAAAATTCTTCAACCGAACCGATCCGGTTAAGGTGTATCAGTTCGGTTCGCTTTATACAGAAGTCTTAACAACATCGAACTGGTTCGTTTTTCCTCTTCATCGGTTCGGTTTGCCTTATGTAGAACATTTACCAGCACCGGACCAGTTCATTTTTCCTCTTCATCGATTTGGTACCCTCCATTTTTCTTTTTCTTGTGATTTTCTCTCAACTTTGAAGCTTCATAAGTTTGGCTCCAGGACTCGAATTTGGATGCCGTTTCTTCCTATGTACTTGTAGACTCGAGGGCTTCAAATTTTCTTGAGGCTTCTCTCTCAAAATTCCATATCTAAAATTACTCTTTTTGCCCTTTGACTTTTCTCCTTTTCTCTTCTTTCTTTCTTCTTTCTTTCTTTTTTTCTTTGCATGCAGTAAATAGCTAAAAACTTGATGAAAATACACGAAACTCACTGTACTCATTAGAAAATGTCATTAGCAATGATGTGAGATAAATCAACTCCAACTACATAGCATGGAGTGTTAAAAAACTATAAATTACGGGGATAAATATGAAGAATTTATGCCTAATAAAACCCCCTAACTTAGAACTTTGATCGGCCCGAACAATGTAAAAGAATCAAAATAAGTTCAAACTTTTATCAAACGTTTTATTGGGATAGAGTACTTCTTTCGCGGGCAAGCGATTGCATTTAGCATATGCAACAAGCCTTTAAATCCCTATGTTACCCTAGTAGGACGAGTGTTGTCTCATGAGGGTTTGCAGTGAATATACCCACAAAATTCATCTTCGACTCGAAGAAAAATCAAAATACTTAAAAACTGTATAATTTAAACTCCACAAAAATAGTCACCGTAAATTTCTATTCAATAGTCTCAATTTGTAGTGTGTGTGCAAAGCCAAAAATTTAATTGCTAACTTCCACTGATTGATCATTACGTTGCTTTTCAAAAATTCGCTTTGATTCAAATGCTCACGGGATGCTCTTGCAAACGAATTACTCAGAATGTGGCTAATTCTCTCCGTATGCATGATATAAAAGAGTAAATATAATGGAACAACAATTCACGCACATAATTTGAAAGACAAAATTTGTTTGGGTGAAAGGATCTCTTCATCAGAATATGATCATTGGGAAACGGGAAACATCGCCTCTTATTCACACCAACTAATCTCACTTTTTATCTTTTTATGTTTTAAGATCTCCACACGGCAATTAATTTTGCAATTCAGACTCGGTTATGACTTTCTTGGGTTTAAGGTGTATTGGGTAAAAATGGGATTGGTGGGAAGCTCGGAATTGGAAAATGTTCTTATGATGTCCATTAGTGCTTCTTCGGGCTTTTGCTCATTTGTCTTTTCTTTTTCTATTTTTCACACTTTTCTTTTCTTTTATTGCTATTTTTGTTGATCAATTTTCTTTTATTTTTCTTGCCCCTTTTTATGCACTTCTTGGACTTTAATTATGATTTTTTCAATTTTTTTCACAATTTCGAGCAATTGGGTTTATTAGGGTTACCAAACTAAAAGGATAATGTTATTAGGATCAAGTTGGATAACAAAAAGGGGTAATTTTTCATTGCTTTTTATGGTAAATATTTTTGGGTAAACAAATGAGGGCCTAACTTCATATGTCCGAATCACTCATTAATTTACCATATGCGCCACGAGATGAATTTAATTTAGAGATATTTTAGCGCATTTTTCCAAAAAACATCTCACACATTTCCCGTAACCGATCAAAACAAAGGAGCATGTATCCTCATCGACTTATTAAAACTCTAAATTGAAATTTGAGTTAACCATGAACTCGGATTGATTTAATTACTCGAAAAAAGTGAAGGGCTCGAAATCTCACCGGATTAAGTAATCTCCACATTTATTCATAAAGTTGTCAATTTTCGATCAATCTCCATCTTTGGTCAATTTCAGCTAAGTGCATTTGATTTTTTACAATTTGAGATTTTAAACAAAATTTTAGTGATTTTTTGAAAAATTCAAATTCCAATTTTTATTTATTTTGAAGAAAAATATTTTTGACTTTTTTGAAAATTTTCAATTTTTTTGGAAATGCTTGAACTTTTCTATTTTTTATTGTATTTTTTGTGGATTTTGGACTTGTGAACTTTTTAAAGTGCATGCCTACCCCCCAACTTAGACTTTTGCAAAGTCCCTATGCAAAAGGACTAAAATCTAAAATAAAGGAAAGTGCGTAAAAATAAACAAAGGCAAAATGCAAATTTTATGTATTACTAAACAAGGATTACATGAACTTGAAAGAGATATATATAGCTTGTTGTGACAAATCAATAAAATTTTAAAATAAACAATGAACTACATAAAGAAAACCAAAACACCACATCATCAAGAAAATAGGGCCTATTATGGGCGTGGTTGAGAGGGGCCGGGTGCGTTGGGATCATAGGGGTCATAGAAGTAAGTGGGGAGTGGTACCTCATCACTTACATGGAGCTTGTACATATCCGTTTGAAGGAAGATCATCATGCTAGTGTCATGTCGGCATGTCTCTTGGTCCGCCCTATAAGACCTTAAAACGTCATTGAAATTCGTTTCCAAGTTCTCAATGCGACGAGTGATGTCCGCTGTCGCCGGCTCGTAATCCGAATCAGCCTCTTCATTTAACTCATCTACCTCATCCTCAGCCTCCTCCTCCCCGTCCTCATCTTTGTCATCATCATCATCATCATCCACCCTCGCGGCTCATATCACCTCCCTTTTCTTTTCACTCCTTGTGCCGGATTCCTTCCCAATGGGCTTTGGAATAAGGGGAAACGATCGGGGGTCGGGAATACCGACATCGACGAGGATTGAGGTGATGAGGTCGGGACATGAGAGAGGGACCTTACCCTTTTAATCCAAGGCCATGTACAGAATATCGATGTAGAAGGTTCGGTCAATATGGATAGTGGTGTTTGGATCGAAGAGGTGGTATACAACGGTGGCTTAGTGAGGGCGCATTGCCGAATCATTTGAAGTTTGTAGGATGTTGGCGCATATGATTTGGAAAGTGATTCGGGCTTTTATATTAAGATTTTCCACTGGAAAAGTCTCGCGATTCCAATTTTCTCCGGGTGCATGGTGGGCAATGCACGTACATTTTAGAATTATGGCGGCATTAGTGGGGTACCCGTACCGGTCAGGGCTCGGAACCCTCTTGGCTTCTAGCTTCTGGGACACAATTTCCAATGGGAAGGGGACTGGGTTCGCGTCGACATTAGCCTCGTCTTCAAACTCTCCCGTGCGTATGAGAGAGCCATAAAAAGAACGCGCTTTGTCCTCCCACACCACTTCATGTGGCTCGTTGAAAAATTGGCACCACCCCGGGAAGGAAAAGGTTTGTGATGGAGGGAGGTAACTTGTTCCATTTCACTTGGCACTTACTGTGTAATTTACGGGAAGGACTAAAAAATATCTCGCACCATAGGCGCTCTAGATGAGAACGGAACTCCCCGTTGCCATTTAGAAATAAATTGGTGTTGCGGGAAAGGTGAGAGAGAGAGTAAGATAGGGAAATGAATGGTGTAAGGAGAAATGGGTGGGATATGGTGTGTATTTATAGGTGGTGTGTAGAGGGGGGGGGGGGGGGAGGGATTTGGAGGGAAATGGATGGGGGAAAGGGGTGAAGAATGGAGGGAAATGGATGGGGGAAAAGGGGTGAAGAATGGAGGTAAATGGATGGGTAAATGGGAGAAATTTGGAGTTGGAGGGAGAGGAATGGATTGGTGGGAAAAGGGGGTGAACCTAGGGAAGAAACAAAAATCTACAGCAAGTGAATCGGTCCGAGTTCCATGGGTGGACCGGCCTGATTATTTTTTGCTTTATTCTTTTTTTTATTACGGATTCGGTGCCTTGAGGGGCGAATCGATCTGATTTGCTGTAAATCCCTACTCTTCTCTTCGAGGTGTAGACTCTCTCTCTCTCCATTTTTTGGACACTTCCACGACTATTCCTATGCATGATTAGCTCGGACTGCCCAACAACTCACCTTGAAGCTTTTTATGCTCTCTCGAATCATGTTCTTGAGATCCTATCCTCTCACAATTTGCACCTACAAACTCCTAACAATCCTAACCTACACACTACTAATATACACAAGAATCACCCCATATGCATCGGGGGTGCGATAACTTCTCCGTTATAGCTCACTCAACCCCATAAACAGGGTCTGACAACCAGATTGTGTCAGCTTCTTCCACACACACCTCTAGATATGGATTCAAGTGTTGTCCATTAAATTTGAATGTATCTCCCCTCTTTCGATCTTCCAATTCCACAGCTCCGCGGGGGAACACATTTCTCTCAATGAATGGGCTAGTACATCTCGATCGCAATTTTTCGGGAAACAAGTGTGGACTTGAGTTGTAGAGAAGCACCTTTTGTCCCTAATGAAACTCTTTTTGACGAATAATTCGATCATGGATGAGTTTCATCCTTTTGTTGGATATTTTGGCATTCTCATACGCATAATTGCGCAGCTCTTCCAACTCATTCAATTGAAGATTTTGTGCTTCACCGAAATTATCCAAGTTATAGTTAAACCTCTTAATATCCCAATATAACTTGTGTTCTATCTCCACGGGGAGATGGCAAGGATTTCCATACACAAAGCGAAATGGGTACATTCTGAGGGGGTTCTAGTATGCGATTCGATAAGCCCATAGCGTGTCATTTAAGCGTAGGGACCAATCTTACTAATTAGGATCGACGGTCTTTTCTAAGATTTACTTAATCTCACGATTTTCTAACTCGACTTCCCCTTTTGATTGGGGGTGATAAGTCGTCCCAACCTTGTGGATGACTCCATACTTTATCATAAGTTTTTGAAATGTCCTATTACAAAAATGCTTACCATTATCACTAATTATTGCCTTCGGAACACCGAAGCAAGAGAGTATGTGCTCTTGAAAGAACTTGATCACCACTTTGTTGTCATTTGTCATTGTAGCTATGGCCTCAACCCATTTCGAAACATAGTCTACTGCGACAAGCATGTATAGGAAACCAAAGGAGGGGGAAAGGGACCTTGAAGTCAATACCCCAATAATCAAATATCTCGATGACGAGTATAGGGGTTAGTGGCATCATGTCTCATCAGGTTATAGTACCCATCCTTTTACACCTATTACAAGATTTATAATAAGTATTCACATCCCGAAAGAGAGTGGGCCATTAGAAATAGCTTTGAAGAATCTTAGCAGCCGTCTTATTCTTGCAAAGGCCTCCACATGCTTTTGCATGGCAAAATGGATGACTCTAAGAGTCTCGTCATCCTGTACAAAACGTCGAATGGTTTGGTCCACACAATACTTAAAGAGGAATGGATTATCATATAAAAATGTGTGTGACCAAGTAATGAACTTATTCTTCACTTTCGATATCTAATCGGGAGGGATGGATCCCATGACAAGGTAGTTAACTATATCCGCAAACTATGGAAGAGAAGAAGTGGAAAATAGTTGCTCATTCAAAAAGTATTCGTCTATGGGCATGGGATCACTAGGCTTGTTGAACGAAAGTCGGGACAAATGATCGACAACGATGTTTTCTAACCCTTTTTTGTCTTTAATGGATGGATTAAACTCTTATAGGAGTAGGATCCACCTTATGAGGTGCGGCTTAACATCTTTCTTAGCAAGTAGATATTTTAACGTTGTGTGGTCGGTAAAGTCTGTGATTAGTGAACTAATGAGGTATGGGCAAAATTTGTCTAGGTCAAACACTACCAGTAGCAATTCTTTCTCCGTAGTGGAGTAATTGAGATGCGTTCCAGTTAATGTCCAACTAGCGTAGTAGATGACATGAGCTTTCTTATCTTTTCTTTGGCCCAAAACAGACCCTATAGTGTAATCACTCGCATCACACATAAGCTCGAATGGAAAGGACCAATCCAGAGTTTGCATGATGGGGAGGAAACAAGCATGCTTTTAAATTTATCAAAAGAACCTTCGAATGCTTCATTCCACTTAAAGGGGGCATCCTTCATAAGGAGGCTACTCAAGGGTCTAGCGATGACACTAAAATCCTTGATAAATCTTCTATAAAACCCCGCATGGCCTAAGAAGGATTGCACATCCTTTAGTGATTTTGGTGGGGGAAGCTCGGCTATGACATATATTTTGTCCCTATATACTTCGATTCCCTTGAACGACAAAATGTGGCCAAGAACTATTCCTTCATTTACCATGAAATGGCATTTTTTCCAATTTAAAACCAAGTTCTTTTCCATACACCGGGGAAGTACTTTTTCAAGATTTGCAAGACAAAGGTCAAAAGAGGGGCCAAAAATGCTAAAATCATCCATAAATACCTCAAGGTCTCTTTCAACCATGTCTCTAAAGAGACTAAGCATGCACCTTTCAAAAGTTGCGGGCGCATTACACAATCCCAATGGCGTACGGTGGTAGGCAAACATGCCAAAGGGACATGTGAAAATCGTATTCTCTTGATCAAGAACATCTACCTCTATTTGGTTATATCCGGAATAATTATCAAGGAAGTAATAGTATGGGTGTTCCGCTACTCTCTCTAGAATTTATTCGATGAATGGTAAGGGTATATTATCTTTCCTTATGCCCGCATTGAGTTTTTGGTAATCGATGCAAATGCACCACCCGGTGGTGGTATGTTGGGGAATTAACTCACCCTTATCATTCTCTACCACAGTCATTCCCAACTTCTCCGGGACGACTTGTATAGGACTCACCCATTTGCTATTCGAGTTGGGGTAAGTGATCCCGACGTCCAATAATTTAATGATATCCTCTCATACTACCTCTTTCATTGTGGTATTCAATCTTCTTTGCATCTCCCTTAAGGGTTTCACGTCCTCCTCGAGGTGGATTTTATGGGTACAAATCAAAGGACTTATACCCTTCAAATCCTCTATGCACGTGCCAAAAGAACTTCGGTGCTTCCTCAATATCGCTAAAAGTTTACCCTCTTGATCTTTATCTAGGATAGAGGAGACAACAACAGGAAATATCTCATCCTCTCCCAAATAAGCATATTTAACGTTGGAGGGGAGTTTCTTTAATTCATGGGTGGAATATTTTTCATCGGAGGGAACCGTGTGCGACTCCCTTGGTGGTAATTTCTCGAATCTAGAATCCCAACTCACATCTCTCACGTCCTCATATGATGCTCCCCCATATAATGCCTCTCTCCACTCTTCTACCTCTCTCTCAAAATCGGTGTACGTCCCATCGATCTCACTACTTGAGATAAGGCATGCTTCTAAGGCATCCCCATTGAAATTTCCCTCTACGTTCTCCTCTACTATCTCCACAATAAGATCCACTAAGTGAAAATCATCCCCATCACCCACTTGACTCGCGATATTGAAGATATTTGTTTCTAAGGTCATGTTCCCAAAAGTGAGTTGCATTTGCCCATTTCGAGTGTTAATCAGGGCATTTGTCATATCTAAGGATGACAAGAACATGATTAATTGTGGTGATGTAGGGTTCCGTGTCCCAAATGACAAAATCTACCGCAAAGTAGAAGATGTTAACTTGGTAAACGAGTTGGAAACCGAGCGTCTGTGTAAATACTCTAGTCGTTGTTATCGACTTCCGACCACAATACAAAAAAACCCAAACTTTAACTACACTCTTATGGAGTATAGGGGCGAGTCTGGGTATCAAATCCACAGGGAATGTTTGATAGATTTTAATTGATTTATTTCTTCAAAAATAAAGTGTAAAAGATGATGATGATGTGAGAAAGGAAAAAAAAGGAAAAATAAAAAAGTTAACTAAAACTAATTAGAAAATTAAGGTAGGAATACAATCCCCCAACTCCTAGTATGTTGCCCAGTATAAAACTAGTCATAAATTAATTCATTAATCAAACCCGATGTTTAGTACTCCCAAGCATTGCATATATAAGGGATCGTAGCCCGCACCATATATAATCAAGAGATGAGTAAAGCAGTGTCGTCTTAGCAACACGCGTGTTTCATTCTTAAGCATCCCGGTTACCTAGGGAAAATGAGATCAAAAGTCTTACAACGGTTGTGATCACCATACTACACAATCTAATAAATTATTAAATTTAGAGAACTAATTTTATACCCATGAAAATCACATCAGGTTGGGTTCATGCATCCCAACCCTTAAAAATCTAGCCTAACATAGTGCAATTAGTGAAAATTATGTTATCTACGTTGCATGAACTCATAATTGCATGGAAAGAGAGATTAAACATGAGAAATAATATTAAAATTGCTGGAAATAAAGGTTACCAAGATTGAAGAACAAGACCATGCAAGAAGAAATCAAAGATTGAAGAAAAACCGGAAAAGTTCTTGAATTAAAGTTGCAAAATATGTAAATTCTTCTCCTAGATGTTCCTACTTATTATGGATCTTTTTCATGAATGAAATATGAATAGAAATAGTCATAATGACTAAATATATAGGCTAGAGGTCATTTAGAAGAGTCCCCAAAACATAAAACTCTTTTGGCTAAAAGATAAGGACAAAATAAAAATCCCATCTCTGCCAATTTGTCACACTTAGAAAGAGTGACTAATTTTGTAATGGTTCTTTAGCATGGCTAATGACTGTATTGGTCCGTTTTCCATTTAAATCGGATCGGTCCGCTATGTAAATTTAGGCAGAATCTCTGCTGGATTTCTTCTCAACTTCAGATGAGCATAACTTCTTTACCATAACTTGGACCGAGGTGACGTTTTTTCCAGTGTTTTTGTAATTAAAAGATCTTCAACTTTCTAGTTGGTCCCACCTCCTGACTAAGGCTGCAAAATTATGAAAATGCCCTTTAACTCCCCGTTTCTTGGTTTCTTTCACTATTTTGAGTTCTCTTTTCCATCTTTCTTGCTTAAAATACCTGTAAAACACATAAGAGATACAGAGAACAAGATTTTTTTTTCAAAAAGGGTTAGTAGAAAAAGTATGAGATAAATCCAAGCTATTTACCATGCACGGGATCATAAAAATACTGAAATTAAGGGGATAAATGTGAAGAATTTATGTCTAATCAAACCGCCCTAACTTAGAACTTTACGTGTCCCGAGCAATGTAAAAGAATGAGAGTATGAGTTAAGGACCCTTCAAAAACTTTATTGGGATATAATACCTCTTTCGCGAGAAAGCGATTGAATTTAGCTTATGCAACAAGCCTTTAAACTCCTAGGTTACCTTAGTAGGAAGAGTGGTGTCTCGTGAGGATTTGCAGTGAATATACCCACAAAATTCATTATTGACTCAAAAAACATCAAAATACTTTAAAATTGTACAATTTAAACTCCCCAAAAAGGCCACAACAAATTCATATTCAAGAGTGTCAAATCATAGTGTGTGTGTGCGAAGCCAAAAATCGAACCGCTAACTTCCACCGATTGATTAATGCGTTACTTTTTGAAAATTCGTTTTGATTCAAATTCTCACGGAATACTCTCACAAAAGAATCACTCGAAATGTGGGTATTCTCTCGGTATGCGTGATAAAAAGAGTAAATAATAATGTAACACGAGTTCACGCACACAATTTTGAAAGACGAAGATTTATGGGTGAAAAGATCTCTTCACCACAATATGTTTATAGGGAAGAAGGAACATTGCCTCTTATTCACACCAATTAATCTCTCTTATTATCTTTTCGTGTATTAGCTCTCCACGTGGTAATTATTTTCGCAATTCGGACTTGGTTACGACTTTACTTGGGTTATAAGCTGTATAAGAGGCCATTTTGAACGAAGTGGGAAAAGAGCGTCCGTATACATACGCTAATCATTCACTACACCAAAAACAGGAATCTGGCACAGTTTAAAACTGTGCCAGACCAAATCTGGCACAGTTTTAAATTGTGCCAGAATCAGGTGTTCCAAAATGACATTTTTTTTCTGGCACGGCTCAAAAGTGTGCCAGATTTGGCCAAACAGGAACACTTCTGGCATACTTTTAAACCGTGCCAGAATTTGATATTTCTGGCACACTTTTGGCACAGTATTTAATTGTGCTAGATTTGGCCAAACAGGAATACTTCTGGCACACTTTTAAACCGTGCCAGAATTTGATATTTCTGGCACACTTTTGGCACGGTTTTGAACTGTGCCAAATTTTTTATATAAAAAAAATTAATTATTTGAAACCACAAAATTCACAAATTAATAATATTGCACATTGTTAATAAACTAATGTACATACAAACTTCAAAATATTACAAGTCTTTAACAGTTCACAGGCCCAAAAAAAATTGGGCAGAATTTCCTCAATTTGGATATTCCAAAACCCGTTAATACAAAATCTGCATAACTAAAAGCCCGCATGACCACAAAATATAACAATTAACTTACAAAAGCCCGAATGGCCATAAAAGACAACAATAAAACAATTAAAGACCGCACGGCCATGACACAAAAAAATGGAATCATGAATAAATCCCTTGTTGTAAACCAATGAGCTGTGTGTTCCACGTGAATAAATGCCAACGATAAACTGTTATCCTGCAAAAAAAAGAATATAAAAAAAGATACGATATTAGTAACCCTATAATTTACAAAAAAAAATTACTCAAACCAAAAAACTAGATATATGAGTGGAAATTACAGTCATACTCTCAAATCGGAAAACCCGGAACTACGTGGTCAATTCCTACAAGTTGCATTGGTCCTGTGCGAGGTGTTCCTGCCTCCTACAGAGTCGTTTGGGGGCTGGTTTGGGTTTTCACCCGTTAACGGCTAGTTTTTAAGTCTAAGTGTGATTTTTGCAAATTATCATCATACTCTCAAACCGGGAGACCCGAGACTACGCGGTCAGTTCCTACAAGTTGCATTGGTCCCGTGCGAGGTGTTCGTGCCTCCTACGGGGTCGTTTGGGGAGTGGTTTGGGTTTTCACCCTTTAACAACTTATTTTTAAGTCTAAGTGTGATTTTTCTAAATTATCGTCATACTCTCAAATCGGGAGACCCGTGACTACGCAGTCAGTTCCTACAAGTTGCATTGGTCCCGTGCGAGGTGTTCGTGCCTCCTACGAGGCCGATTGGGGGTTGGTTTTTACCCTTTAACGGCTTGTTTTTAAGTTTAAGTGTGATTTTTAAAAATTATCGTCATACTCTCAAATCGGGAGACCCGCGATTATACGGTCAGTTCCTACAAGTTGCATTGGTCCCGTGCGAGGTGTTTGTGCCTCCTACAAGGTCATTTGGGGGTTGGTTTGGGTTTTCACCCTTTAACGGCTTATTTTTAAGTCTAAGTGTGATTTTTGCAAATTATCGTCATACTCTCAAATCGGGAGACCCGGGACTGCGCGGTCAGTTCCTACAAGTTGCATTGGTCCCGTGCGAGGTGTTCGTGCCTCCTATGGGGTCATTTGGGGGTTGGTTTGGGTTTTCACCCTTTAACGGCTTGTTTTTAAGTCTAAGTGTGATTTTTGCAAATTATCATCATACTCTCAAACCGGGAGACCCGGTATTGCGTGGTCAGTTCCTACAAGTTGCATTGGTCCCATGCGAGGTGTTCGTGCCTCCTACGAAGTTGTTTGGGGACTGATTTGGGTTTTCACCCTTTAACGACTTGTTTGTAAGTCTAAGTGTGATTTTTGTAAATTATCGTCATACTCTCAAACCGGGAGACCTGGGACTACGCGGTCAGTTCCTACAAGTTGCATTGGTCCCGTGCGAGGTGTTTGTGCCTCCTACGGGGTCGTTTGGGGGCTGGTTTGGGTTTTCACCCGTTAACGGCTAGTTTTTAAGTCTAAGTGTGATTTTTGCAAATTATCGTCATACTCTCAAATCGGGAGACCTGGGACTACGCGATCAATTCCTACAAGTTTCATTGGTTCCGTGCGAGGTGTTCGTGCCTCCTACGGGGTCGTTTGGGGGCTGGTTTGGGTTTTCACCCCTTAACGGCTAGTTTTTAAGTCTAAGTGTGATTTTTGCAAATTATCGTCGTACTCTCAAATCGGGAGACCTGGGACTACGCGGTTAGTTCCTACAAGTTGCATTGGTTCCGTGCAAGGTGTTCGTGCCTCCTACGGGGTCGTTTGGGGGCTGGTTTGGGTTTTCACCCTTTAACGGCTTATTTTTAAGTCTAAGTGTGATTTTTGCAAATTATCGTCATACTCTCGAACCGGGACACCCGGGACTACGGGGTCAATTCCTACAAGTTGCATTGGTCCCGTGCGAGGTGTTCGTGCCTCCTACGGGGTCGTTTGGGGGCTGGTTTGGGTCTTCACCCTTTAACGGCTTATTTTTAAATCTACGTGTGATTTTTGCAAATTATCATCATACTCTCAAATCGAGAGACCCGGGACTATGCGGTTAGTTCCTACAAGTTGCATTAGTCCCGTGCGAGGTGTTCATGCCTCCTACAGGGTCGTTTGGGGGCTGGTTTGGGCTTTCACCCTTTAACAGCTTGTTTTTAAGTCTAAGTGTGATTTTTGCAAATTATCGTCATACTCTCAAACCGGGAGACCCGAGACTACGTGGTCAGTTCCTACAAGTTGCATTGGTCCCGTGCGAGGTGTTCGTGCCTCCTACGGGGTCATTTGGGGACTAGTTTGGGTTTTCATCCTTTAACGGCTTGTTTTTAAGTCTAAGTGTGATTTTTACAAATTATCGTCATACTCTCGAACTGGGAGACCCGGGACTACGCGGTCAGTTCCTACAAGTTGCATTGGTCCCGTGCGAGGTGTTCGTGCCTCCTACGGGGTCGTTTGGGGGCTGGTTTGGGTTTTTAGCCGTTAACGGCTAGTTTTTAAGTCTAAGTGTGATTTTTGCAAATTGTCGTCCTACTCTCAAATCGGGAGACCCGAGACTACGCGGTTAGTTCCTACAAGTTGCATTGGTCCCGTGCGAGGTGTTCGTGCCTCCTACGGGGCCGTTTGGGGGCTGGTTTGGGTTTTCACCCTTTAACGGCTTGTTTTTAAGTCTAAGTGTGATTTTTGCAAATTTACATTTGGCTACTTGTCACTGCTATTTCAGGCTATTTTTTTATTTAATGCTGCAACATTCAAAGAGATTTTGCGACTAACCAGATTTCATTTGTATTTTGATAGCCACCCGATGAACTCTTCGCGTCATAACTTCTCGAAAGTATCCCATTTGGTCCAACAATGTCTACAAATTCTGAAATCTTCCGCTGATAAGGAAAATACAATACACATAAAGAAAATATGTAATTACGATCAGAAAATTATACATGTTGCGTTTTCATTTATAAATTTATAAATGCCTTCTTTGAATGAGATAAGGAGTTGGCAAAATATCATGACTTGTAACAAAACAAGGATACAACTTGCATGTCATGGATACTCCATGAAAATCCATAATGCTCAGCAGTACTATGCTTTTAAATACAGGATAATATAACATCTTAATAGGGTATACAAGCCTTATGCAAAAAATTCAGTATAAGAGAGGCACCATAGATTGTTATACCGGGGAGGGGGGGGGGGGGGGACTCAAAAGTGGATATCAATGACAAGATTTTTTTTCCGTTTAGGGGGATTAGGTACTGGATTATCGCATGAACAAGTAATAATCACCTGCAGTATTAAAAGTTGGGACGGTTAACTTGGTGAGTAAAACAACAAAGTGGGATGGGTGAGTAGTGGATAAAAGTTGGAACGGTTGACTGTCACTAGCTTGAACTATCCAACCTGGGATGGTTAACAGTCATCTGCTTGAACATCTTAATATCAGGACAATTGTGTGTATTCTGGGGTCATTTAATATCTATCCTATCCTCCACCATTGTGCTGCTGCGACAGGGATATGACACATTTAAGCTATCCGGTTCCTTCTGTTTGAGAAACCATTATGAATGCTCTAACAAAACACAAATAACACACATATGATATATATACCTGATCTCCTGATTTCTTATAAATTTCTAGTGCTTTAACGGCATCATGGCGTTGCATCTCAAAAAACTGTTACAGAATACAAAGTGAATGCTATTTTTATAAGATGATACGAATGAGACCAATTTTATTGTGTCAAATAGATAAAATCAAATGTTACCTTGCCAACCAAATTGGGAGTTCCGTCGGTAATTGCTACATACATTTTAACACTTTCAGCTGCAATCTAAAGTAGATAAAAAGATGAGGGGTAAATGTATAATCAAACCTAAATAAATTAATGATATTCATAGAATTAATTACTTACAATTGAAAGGGCATACTGAATCAGGTAATTAAATCTAGCCATTCCCTATGGCTGCAAAAACACATATGGTCAATGTTACTCAAGAATAATAATACATGTACTCTAGTAGTTAAACTGAAATGATTATATACAAATAGACACTAACACCTCGTACCCTCCAAAACAAGACAAGTTAAGCAAAGAAGCTTTATCATCCTACACACAAGAATCCACAAAAATCAACCATGATCATAATTTAAATTCCATGCCACGGATGAAAAATATTCAGTCCAAGTTTAAAAATTTACCAATTTCGATTCCAATTCCAAAGAACGGTATTGGGTTTCCCAAACACACTCTAAGTACTCCCTCCGTCCCAAATTAAGAGTCCTCATCCTTTTTTCGCATAGATTAAGGATACGTTAATTTGGTACGTTAATTATGTCCAAAAAGGAAAAGTGGAGTACGAACCAAAAGAGAATAGTGGTCTGACTCTTAATTTGGGAGTGAGAGAGTAATAAACACGTATGGTCTAAACACCACAAAAAAAATTCAAAACCAACTAAACCAAAACCCTAAATCAAAACTCACCATTAACTCAGCAGCCAAGTGCTCCGCGAATCACCACTCTGAACAACGAGTCGACCGTCGGCGGTGAGACCGGCGATGGCGACGGGGACGCCGATGTGATCGTCGACCACGTGCGACTTTGAAGAATGAGAGGAGGAATGTCAAAACAAAGATGTGTCAAAAATTTTTGGAGAGTTGCGACAAGTTTAAATGAGAGGAGGAATTTTTTTTGGAGAGTTGCGACAAGTTTAAATGTTTAGCAGCCTACAAATAAGTTGATTGAATTTTCTTGTGCATTTTGAATTTCTGTATGTTCAGAATTTGTGCACATTATTTTTGTAACAAAAACTAGTAAAACTTAAGTAGCATCATGTACAGTCCCAATGGAGGTGGGTAAAATATGAAGTAACTCTTTATCAAGTGAGTTGGACGATAGAGTTTTAAAACGAAAAAATGAGGTGACATTCTGAAAAGCAGCACATATGGTACGAAAGAAATGTATAACTGATGGCATATTTGCAAATGTTATAATTCTAAACATTTCAAACATATATGCTTACTACGAAACCATAAGAAATCCTAAATGTAACTCAAATAACAATGCTTCAAACAAACCTCATCACTTTCATTAAAATAGAATGGAGCAGTTTGAGAATGTTTTAATCCCTCGCTATTCCTCCATGCTACATATTGTCACGTAGCTATATTGCAGAAACTCACAACACTTTTTGAAAACCAAATTAAGTTTTCCAAAGGTGTTTCAAGAAATACATTCAAAACAAACAGAGGGAACAAATGACCAGACGCAATCGATAGGAAATGCAGAATCAGAACACCAAAATTAATCAAACCTATATAGAAAATGCAATATATCGAAAGAAGATGCAATATGATAAAAGAAAAAAAATCATATATACCTTGAAATTGCTGTGTTGGGTATGAATTCGTCTAGAATCGATTTAAAGGGTGTGACAGAAAATTGGTACAACTTAGGTTTTGGTTGCCCTGAGAATTGAAGGTCGTTTGATTAATTGAAGGTCGTTTGAGCAACATTATGATTGAGCTTCTTTATAGTGTTGGAGAGCAATTTGTTCTCTTTCAACAACCTCTACCGGGCTCAAAAAACAACAACCAATAATATGTCTGTTAGTGTGTGAGAGAGAGAGGGAGGGGATTGGGATGAACCTTTTCGCGGTCGGCTTGAGCGAGAGCTTATTAGCGGTGCCGGAGAGAGATGAGTCGAGGGAGTGAAGCTGGGATTGAAGGTCGGCAATTAGAGTGTCCTTGTCGGTGAGCTGATCTCGGAGAGAGAGGGTAGGTTTTTTGGTCGAGAGAGAGAGGGGGGAGCGGGGGAGAAGACGAGGGAGGAGAGAGAAGACGGAAACTAAAGTGTGTCAAAAATTTAAGACATTTTATATTCTAGTCAAGTGTTCTTAATTTTGGCACACTTTAAAACAGTGCCAAATTTTGGCACTGTTTTAAAGTGTGCCAAATTGTCATTAAACTGTGCCAAAATCTGGCACAGTTTTAAACTGTGCCAGATTTTTAATATCAGGGTGTGCCAAAATGTTGTTTTTGGTGTAGTGATTGTTATCGGCTTCCAACTGCAATACAAAAACCAAAACTTTAACTACACTCTTATGTAGTGTAGTGGTAAGTATTCCCGCCTGTCACGCGGGTGACCCGGGTTCGATCCCTCGCAACGGCGCCAAAAACTTGACGCGACCACAAATGTGTCTAGTGTGCGTGCTATTTAGGCTCAAGTGCAAGCCTGTCGCCTAAGTAATAATCCAATAAGTCGGGTACCGATCGTTAGGGAAACATGATGAACGAATTCGTGATGATATTGGAAAGATGAAGAAATCCTAGCTTTGACTCTAAAAAGAAGAAAAAGATGATTTGGAAAATGATAAACTATAACTATATGCAAAGTGGAGAATGATTAAATAAAGGAACTACGAGTTCACAAAATGCAACTACTTTAATTAAACGAAAATCTGATGGCTATTGGACTAAAAGTTTAAGTATGAGATGAGTCAAATAGGTCGGGTTACAATCCCCCACGCCCTAACACTTCACTTTGTAGGATACTAGACTCGAAATAAGAATTTTAAACGAACCCGGTCTTTAGTACTTCCAAGTATTACATATTGTGACACCTCTCCCAATTAAACCTTGGGTGATCAAGCCTTAATTTAATTTAAACAGGTTTCTTAAATGGTTCATTCTTAGCATCACTGCCGAAAACTTTTTAAGTTACTAACCACCTAAGTGAAATTGAGCGATTGCCAAATTTTATCTTTCTTAAGCAAAACAAATAATCCATACAACCACATCACAAATCTAGTAAAAAAATAGTTTGCATAAATGACTGAAAGCAGGTAAAGTCTTGCCAAAAACTACGACCAATTTAAGACAATCCAAAATCCAGAATCAAAATAACGGTAACTGTAAAGATAGGACAACATGTCCCAACTAAGAATACTAAGACTGAAATCCTGCAATAGAACTGAAAAGGAGGAAGCGTATAAATAATCCCTGCAACATCAACACGTGCTACAGCTCCCAAATCCCTGGAATGAAATTTTGCTAGGTGTCCCTGTGGCTGGGCACCTAAAAGGTTTTAGAAAATTTTTACATAGCAAGAGTTAGTACTCAAAACATTTGAAAATATTTTGCAAGTAGTTATCACGATTGAGTTACTGATTACACATATTAAAGTTTCGCACAACTCACTTGAACTTCCTCACCTCTCTTCTATAGTGCATGTTAAACGAGGACACTTAGTTCACCTAGTTATACTACCCATAAGAGTAGGTAACTTATTTACTTCTCGTTATCCTTATTCTTGTAATAATTACATCACGCTATAAATTATTACTAAGATATTTACAATTCGTTCATTATCTACTATTCTCAATCTGTAGATTATGCACATAGGATACATTTTATCACACAGTAATGTATTTAATATCAGTTATCACTAACATATCCTTTTTTTTACCACACATAAAGGACTCTTGGTTCGGAATGATTCATCGACCCCAAGTAAGAGTTGGTTCGGAATTATCCATCGACCCCAACTATTTAAAAATATATTTATATACACATATTCTCGTTCGGAACTCTTTCATCGCGACACCAGTTTAAGGTTTGGTTCGGCATTTCACATCGACCCCAAACATATAATAACTTTATGTTAGTTCGGAATGTCTCATCGACCCTAACATAATTAATTTAGGTAAAATTATCTTAACCCAAACTTTTATATAGTTTAGTAGGTACACACCCGACCTAAAAAATCATGCCCGTACGTAATCTATTTTACTTATATTCACCGTACTCATTAATTTACAATTTATTTCACTATTGTAATGTATTCGAGTATTCACGCAACTCTAAGGGTCCTAGTTACCCCTCCCTCAGTTCAGTAGCTAAGTTAACTTTAACCTACTGGTATTTTATCTAAATTTACTCTTACCCTATCCGTAGCTAAATTCTCGCAATCCCAACATACGACTATCGATCGTTTCCCCGTCGATCCATTTCTCCAAAATTCCCACTCAATCATTTATGAAGAAATGTAACGGTACATCTACTGGTATTTATGAAGTCTCCCCATAGGTAAAATATCATCACTAAGGTTCCCATTACGCAACGGAAATTACACGAAAATTTATTCAAAAATTTTCTACAATTCAACCAGGGTCGATCGATCGATGGGATATGGTCGATCGATCGACTACTTGATCGATCGACATTCAAGAGTCGATCGATCGATCAAGCAGTGACAGACCCAGTTCATCTTCCTCATGTGGGTTTCACCATTTTTATCTTTCTATCTCTCATGATAATCCACCATATTTGCATCCAACAATTTCTAATCATTCCTACATGTTCCGGGATGATTACTAACGATTTAAAACAAAAAAATCATTATAAATCTTTGCCAAATTAACTAAAAATCTTATTAATATTCAAGAACCCTAAAATACATTCTTTACATCTCTCATCATAATTCCAGATTTTTTTTTGTTCGATTCAATCATCTAGTTTTCTATGATATCAGAATATTTGGAAATCAAAAACGTTCTACATGCAATCCCTATCAATCATGGATCATAATCATGTGTTTTACTCCCAAAAATACCATAAAAACCATGTTCTTCATCAAGCTTAAATATGGGTATTATAACTCAATTTATTTTGCAAATAACCACTTGCGTTATGATTTGTAGGGTCTGATTTCGTGGTTGTTGATGATGGTTGATGATTTTGATCCTTGAACCCTTCTTCCCAACAAATTTGTGATGAAATCTCCTTAGAGTTCCCCCTCCCTCCTTCTTTTGCCTTAGGAAATTGCCTCTCTCACTTCTCTAATGGCTATGGTGTATTTTCCATCTTTCTAACCTATCAACTCTTATAATATGATTTAGGGTTTCAAAATTCGTAGGTCTACTTAGCCCTAAATGTAAAGAGACCAAAATGCCCTTGAATAGTCTCGGTTTAGCTCGAAAATGACCCGACACTCAACTAGTACCCCCGGGTATACAATTTTGACTAATTCGACCCTTTCGGAATCATCTGTGGACTCTAAATTATCTTCTGAGTCTCTTAAAATATTTTTCTGTTCTCATCTTCAAATTTTTGTCTACGCGTGACACTCGGTTGGGATAGCTCAAGTACGTCCATAAAATCACTAGACCGTACATAACAACATTAAAGATTTACTACCCACATTAAGTAAATTTTTAATCATCATATTAACATTATATCACATTAAATTACTCTACTCACGTAATTTAAATAAAACGTATTTTATCACATTAAATTACTCCACTCACGTAATTTAAATAAAATATATCATATTAAATTACTCTACTCACGTAATTTAAATAAAATATATTTTATCGCATTAAATTACTCTACTCACGTAATTTAAATAAAATGTATTTTCCTAATTAAGCTGAATTTTGGGGTATTACACATATATTAGGGATCGTAGCCCGCACAGTATGTAAGCAAGGGACGAGTAAAGCGATGTCACATTAACCAGTACGCGCGTCGCACTCTTAAGCATTCCGATTATTTAGGGCAAACGAGATCAAAAGTCCTACGACAGTTACACCAGTCACGCAACACGATTCATCTAAGATTTTAATTCAAAAGTCTATTTTCACTATCGTGAATTACATCGGGTGGGGTTCATGCACCCCAACCCTTAGAAACTTAGCTGGACATAATTGAATTAAAAGAAAGCATGGATTGAAAAGAAGAATGCATCATAATAAATATAAACTTAGAATTGAAGAGGTGCAGGATTAATAATTAATTAACCAAGGAAATCATGAAAGAAGGAATGGATAGAAATCATTTGTATTGCAAAATCAAAGTTGAAATCCTTACATCAAAACTCTTATAAAAAACTAGAGTTTTTTCTACAAAAACCCTCTACTCCTACTTAGAGAACAAAAATCGAACTTCTTTGTGTAACAATTACTAGAGATTAATTACATCACGAAAAGTCCAGGGTTGTAGCTGAATCAAATTCTAACATAGGAGCAAAGAATCAAGTTTATCCTCGGTGGACTGGTCCGGGTCTTCAGTAGAGGATCGGTCCTCTTCAAAATCCGGATCGATCCTTTTTTCTAAGAAATGGGATCGGTCCGCTTTGTAATTTTTGCCAGTAGGTTTAGAGGGACCGGACCGGTCCTATTAATTTGGAAAAGGGATCGGTCCGCAGTTGATCTTTAATTTTTCTTTAATTTCTCCTCAATTTCTCTCATCTTTAGAACCCCGTAACTTCTTCCCTGGAACTCGGAATTGGACGTCGTTTCTTCCGATGCACTCATTGAATTGAGATATTCAACTTTCATGTTGGGTCTTCTTCCGGATTTCGGATGGAAATTACTCTTTTGCCCTTCTGACTTTTCTTCTTTGACTGATGCTTTTGCTTTGACTTTCTCCTTTCCTACCTGATCAATAACTACCTGTAAATGATCGAGAAAAATCATAAAACTCGTAATACTACGTAGAAAGGTTAGTAGCATATAAATGAGATAATTCAAGAGCAATTTCATTATTCGGGATGCTAAAAGGTACTAAATTAGGGAGTAATATAGGAAGAATTACTGCCTAATCAAACCCCCCTAACATAAAACTTTTCGCGTCCCGAGCAATATAAATCATTCGACCACAGCTCAGCTCGTGAAAATCATTATGAAGTAGTTTATTTCTTACTTCAAAAATAAAGTGTAAAAGATGATGATGGAGTGAGAAAGGAAAAAGGGGGGAAATAAATAAGTTAACTAAAACTAATTGAAAAATTAAGGTAGGGACACAATCCCCCAACTCCTAGTATGTTGCCCTGTACAAAACTAGTCATAAATTAATTAATTAATCAAACCCGATCTTTAGTACTCCCAAGCATTACATATATGAGGGATCGTAGTCCGCACCATATATAATCAAGAGATGAGTGAAGCAACGTCGTATTAGCTACACGCGTGTTGCATTCTTAAGCATCCTGGTTACCTAGGGCAAACGAGATCAAAAGTACTACAACGGTTGTGATCGCCATACTACACGATCTAATCAATTATTAAATTTAGAGAACAAATTTTATACCCATGCAAACCACATCAGGTTGGATTCATGCATCCCAACCCTTAAAAATTTAGCCTAACATGGTGAAATTAGTGAAAACTATGTTATCTACGTTGCATGAACTCATAATTGCGTGGAAAGAGAGATTAAATATGAGAAATAATAATAAAATTGCTGGAAATAAAGGTTACCAAGATTGAACGACAAGACCACGCAAGAAGAAATCAAAGATTGAAAAAAACCCAGAAAAGCTCTTGAATTAAAGTTGCAAAATATGTAAATTCTTCTCCTAGGTGTTCCTACTTATTATAGAGCTTTTTCACAAATGAAATCTGAATAAAAAGAGTCCTAATGACTAAATATATAGGCTAGAGGTCGTTTAGAAGAGTCCCCAAAACATAAAACTCTTTTGGCAAAAAGATAAGAACAAAATAAAAATCCTGTATCTGCCAATTTGTCACACTTATAAAGTGTGACTAATTTTGTAACAGTTCTGTAGCGTGGCTAATGACCGGATTGGTCCGTTTTCCATTTAAATTGGATCGGTCCGCTATGTAAATTTAGGCAAAATCTCTGCTAGATTTATTCTCAACTTCAAATGAGCATAACTTCTTCACCTTAGCTCGAATTGAGGTGACGTTTTTCCAGTGTTCTTGTAATTGAAAGCTCTTCAACTTTCCAGTTGGCCCCACCTCCGGAATAAGGTTGCAAAATTATGAAAATTCCCTTTAACTCCCCGTTTCTTAATTTCTTTCACTATTTTGAGTTATCTTTTCCATCTTTCTTGCAACAAATACATGTAAAACACATAAGAGATACACAGAATAAAAAATACTCTCCAAAAAGGGATAGTAGCATAAATATGAGATAAATACAAGCTATTTACCATGGCTGGGATCATAAAAATACCGAAATTAAGGGGATGAATGTGAAGTATTTATGCCTAATCAAACCCCCCTAACTTAGAACTTTGAGTGTCCTGAGCAATGTAAAAGAATGAGAGTATGAGTTAAGGACCCTTCAAAAACTTTATTGGGATAGAATACCTCTTTCACGGGTAAGCGATTGCATTTAGCGTGTTAAACAAGTCTTTAAACCCCTAGATTACCCTAGTAGGACGAGTGGTGTCTCGTGAGGTTTTGCAGTAAATATATTCACGAAATTCATTATTGACTAAAAAAAACATCAAAATACTTAAAAATTGTACAATTAAAACTTCCTAAAAATGACCACCGCAAATTCATATTCAAGAGTCTCAAATCATAAGGTGTGTGTGCGAAGCCAAAAATCGAACTGCTAACTTCCACCGATTGATCACTACGTTACTTTCTGAAAATTTTTGTTGATTCAAATGGTCACGGAATACTCTCACAATCGAATCACTCGAAATGTGAGTATTCTCTCGGTATGCATGATAAAAAGAGTAAATAATAATGTAACACGAGTTCAAGCACACAATTTTGATAGATGAAAATTTATGGGTGAAAAGATCTCTTCATCGGAATACAATTATAGGAAAACAGGAACATTGCCTCTTATTCACACCAATTAATCTCTCTTATTATCTTTTCGGGTAATAGCTCTCCATGCGGTAATTATTTTCGCAATTCGGACTCGGATAGGACTTTACTTGGGTTATAAGGTGTATTGGGTAAAATGGGATTGGTCGGAAAGTTCGGAATTGGAAAATGTCCTTATGATGTCCGTTAGTGCTTTTTTTTGGCTTTTGCTCATTTTTCTTTTCTTTTTCTATTTCTTTTTCTATTTTTCATATTTTCTTTTCTTTCTATTTTTGCTGAGCATTTTTTTTTCTAGCCCATTTTTATTCAATTTTTGGACTTTATTGATGAAATTTCTAATTTTCACAATTCCAGGCCATTTGGATTTTTCGGGCTACAAATGAAAAGGAAAAATTTTATTAGGCTCAAATTGGGTTGCAAAGGGAAATATTTTCACGACTTTTTCTGGCCAATATTTTTGGGTGACAAACCTACTTCAATGTCCAAAACACTAATTACTTTACCATACGCGCCTCGAGTTTAAATTAGTTTAGAGATATGTTAGCGCATATTTCGAGACAACATCTCACACGTTTTCCGTAACCGATCAAAACAAGAATATTGAGATCACGACGACTTTTTAGATGTAGAAATGAGCTTTGAGTTAACCATTAACTCGGATTGGTTTTAAAAACTCAGAAAAAATAATAGGCTCAATATCTCACCGGGTTTGATTAATCTCCACACTTATTCGTAAAGTCGTCAATTTTCGCATAATTTCCATCTTTGGTCAACTTTGGCTTTGTGCAATTGATTTTTACAACTTGAGACTAGAAAAATGTGACATTTTTGAAGCATTTAAATTCCAATTTTTATTTTGAAGAAAAATATTTTTTTTTTCAATTTTTATTTTTGGGAAATTTTTGAATTTTGTTTTTAAATTTTCTAAAAAAACATACTTGGAACGAACATGTGATCAAATAAATGAATCTACATAATAAATGGCACAAATATTCCAAACCGCCTAACTTAAATGTTGCATTGTCCTCAATGCGAATCAAGAACACAACATAAAGAGAGGAAAAGAAAGGTATTACCCAAATGGAGAGATCCTCGATAAGTACGAATCCATTGAATCTACAAAACATATTAGAACCAAGCATAGCAAAAAGAATAACAAAAAATTTAACTAATGACACTAGACAATAATAAAAAAAAGGAAAAGAAAAAGAAAAAAAACTAATTATGTACAACCTATGATTTTAACTTCTAATAACTCATACAGTAGAAGTCGAAAAATTTGAGGGACCACCCAACATATAATTTGACTTTGAGGGATAATCGGTGTACCCTCATTTTCATGCATGCCTTTCGAAAAATAGAATTTCATTTGAACAATAGAAGGCATGTATGAGATGGAAAAAATGAACCATCACCAATTAAAAAATTTAACAGGATGATGGGGGGTTTGGATTCTAGATGGGACAAGTACAATTGAGATCCAAGAAAAATGGAATCACCTCCCAAAGATTTTTTAAGTAGTATGGTAAACAGGGCACACAAAAAGGAAGAGTCCATCTTGGAAAATAATTCAAGCAAAGAGTCCTTGTCGGTAAAAGGTTTAAACATTTCAAAATTTTCAACCGACTCATAGGAATCTAGCGGTATTTCTAATGATTCAATAACTATATATGAGAATGGTGATGAAATAAATTCAACCTCAAGTGATTCATCATCACTTGTAGATTGAATTTCAAGGGAGCAAGACTCACTTTCAATGAGATCTTCTTCAAAAATTTGAGGTGACATACAAGTCTCAACCTCCTCTTTGTTTTCCAAATTACAACGCATCTCATCGCAGAGTGAGATCATTTCCGTAACAAGACCAATATCGACACTCATCGTGCTTTAGGTGGAAAGAAAATAATTTTTTCTTCCAAAGTAGGATTCCTTGGCTCTAGAACCTTGGATTCCTCATTTGGTTGAAAACGTTCTTTAGTTTTAAAAATACCGTAAGAAAAGTCGTCATTGGATTCGAATAATGCATCCAACTCTTGCTCCCAAAAATGATTTTTTCCCGATATTTGTTTTCAAGCCTTTCATACTCAAGACTTAGAATGCCCTCACCAATGGTAATAGGTCGTGACGGAGAATCTTCAAAATAAAAAGCTCGAAAACGATTTTCATCCCGATATTTATTCTCAAGTCTTTCGTTCTCAAGAATTCGAAGGCCCTCACTAATGGTAATAGGCCGAGGCGCAGATTCTTGAAAATAAAAAAATTGAGAACTATTCTCATAAGAATCATTATAATTATCGAACTCACTATAAAAAGACATGATTACCGAATAGTTTGTAAATGGAGAATCCACATAAAGTGGCGTGCAGTTGATGATTCAATGTTTCTTGATTCTCAATTACGCAAGCATGTAAAAAAAAATTATAACAAAAAAAATACAAAAGAAAAAAATATCTAACGCAATAGTAAATCAATTATAATCTATAATAAAACACTCCCCGGCAACGGCGCAATTTTGATCAAGTTGGAAATAGAGCGTCCGTGTAAATACGCAAAGCGTTGTTATCGGCTTCCGACCACAATACAAAAAAACCTAAACTTTAACTACACTCTTATGGAGTATAGCGGCGAGTATGGGTATCGAATCCACAGGGAATGTTTGATAGATTTTAATTGATTTATTACGTCAAAAATAAAGTCTAAAAGATGATGATGATGTGAGAAAGGAAAAAAGGGAAAAATAAAGAAGTTAATTAAAACTAATTAGAAAATTAAGGTAGGAACACAATCCCCCAACTCCTAGTATGTTGCCCAATACAAAACTAGTCGTAAATTAATTAATTAATCAAACCCGGTCTTTAGTACTCCCAAGCATTACATATATGAGGGTTCGTAGCCCGCACCATATATAATCAAGATATGAGTAAAGCAGTGTCGTATTAGCTACACGCGCATTGCATTCTTAAGCATCCCGGTTACCTAGGGAAAACGAGATCAAAAGTCCTACAATGGTTGTGATCACCATACTACACGATCTAATCAATTATTAAATTTAGAGAACTAATTTTATACCCATGCAAACCACATCGGGTTGGGTTCGTGCATTCCAACCCTTAAAAATCTAGCCTAACATGGTGAAATTAGTGAAAACTATGTTATCTACGTTGCATGAACTCATAATTGTGTGAAAAGAGAGATTAAACATGAGAAATAATAATAAAATTGCTGGAAATAAAGGTTACCAAAATTGAAGAACAAGACCATGCAAGAAGAAATCAAAGATTGAAGAAAAATAGGATATTATGGAGCTTTTTCATGAATGAAATCTGAATAAAAAGAGTCCTAATGACTAACTATATTGGCTAGAGGTCGTTTAGAAGAGTCCCCAAAATATAAAACTCTTTTGGCTAAAAGATAAGGACAAAATAAAAATTATGTATCTGACAATTTGTCACACTTATAAAGCGTGACTAATTTGTAACGATTCTGTAGCGTGGCTAATGACCGTATCGGTCCATTTTCCATTTAAATCGGATCGGTCCGCTAAGCAAGTTTAGTCAGAATCTCTGCTGGATTTCTTCTTGACTTCAAATGAGCATAACTTCTTCACTGTAGCTCGGATTGAGGCACCGTTTTTTCTAGTGTTCTTGTAATTGAAATCTCTTCAACTTTCCAGTTGGCTCCACCTCCGGACTAAGGTTGCAAAATCACGAAAATTCCCTTCAACTCCCCGTTTCTTGGTTTCTTTCACTATTTTGAGTTCTCTTTTCCATCTTTCTTGCATGATATACTTGTAAGAGATACACAAAACAAGAAATACTTTCCAGAAAAGGTTAGTAGAAAAAATATGAGATAAATCCAAGCTATTTACCATGCACGGGATCATAAAAATACTGAAATATAGGATATAAATGTGAAGAATTTATGCATAATCACTTGGACTATCACGTCTTCAACAATGTCTCGTGGTATCTTCACTTTACGATCCGCGAGTTGGAGAGTGATTTTATGGGCTTGAGGTCCCCCAAATCGAGTTGCCTATATATAAAGTAGGTAAGAATGTTGACACTTTCCCCTAAATTAAGTTAGGACTTTTCTATTCAATTCTCCCCAATGATACACGAGATGGTAGGTGTACCCGGATCTTTAAATTTTGGTGGGAGGTCATTAAGTAGAAAGAAGCTCATATTTTATACTTAGAAGGCATTATTTTTCACCTTTATCCTTCTTTTCACCGTCAATAAATCCTTAAGGACTTTAGCATTGGAGGGAATTATTGTATAACATCGAGAAAAGGTAAATTCAGCTTGACTTGCTTAAAGACATCTAACACGTCATTACGGGGGATTCCTTTTTGGGGAGGAACAAATCGTTGAGGGAACGGCGCGAAAGCGGGTGGTTTCACAACGACTTCAGGCTCACTAGTGTCATCATTGTCACTTTACTTCAAGGGGGCATCTTTAGCCTCTTTCGTACCAGGTGAAACCTCCTTGTCTTTAGGTGTGTCATGTGGGGGAGTTGATAAATTAACAACTCGCTCACTACGTTGAGTGGTAATGTATTGACATTGCTCTTGATGTTCATTAGAAGTAAATCTAACACTAGTTTGACCTTGGGCCGAAAACTTAGCCTTCTCTTGGATACTTAAAGATGACTGCAACCTAGAGATATTTGCATTTATTTCGGTAAACATGTGGTTATACTTAGCATTGGTTGCATTTTGGGATTGAATAAATTGATGTAAACTATCTTCAAGATTTCTCCGCGGTGGGGTGATATATGGTGCGGGAGGTGGTTCTTGCGTATGGGCTTGCATATGTGGAGCGTGTTAGAAATGTGGAGGTCGAGGTCGAGGTCGAGGTGGGGCAACGTGTGAATTAGGATTCAACGTAGCATGTTGTTTCCTGTAGCTAAAACCAGGATGGTTCCTCCACGAAGGGTTGTAAGAATTCCCATGCAGTAAATTTAAATTACCCTTAAATCCTCCTATTGAATCCACTTGTTCATGTAACATTACTTTAAAGGAGGGTATCATCAGGAATTCATTTGTTGAATGAACCGCCTCACAAATAGCATACACCTTCTCTTTCATGGGTCGTATGGATTCTCATAACTTTGATTCGACTACATGTCCCACATGATAAAGGCCTGGAGATGAAAGAGCGGTGGGAGTCTGTCGAACCTGGTTTTAGGTATTAAGATCGGATGTGTCCCACAATGAAGTTATCTCGGCGACAAACTTAAGGTGGGCTTCTACGTCTTGTTCATTTAATTCCCAAAATGGTCTCTCGCACATTGTCTCAATGAGTTGTTTAGACACTATACTTAGCCCGTGATGAAAGAAGGATATGAGACAGTACTTCTCAAAGCCATGATGAGGGCATGTACTATAACACCCCGTCCGCCAGGGGAGAGTGAACGGAGCGCCGCTATCGATAAAAGTAAACTAAATCCATCAAAAGCAAGTATAGAGCATCTAAATTCCACGATAATATAAATCCACTAATCTCAATACTCAAATTAAATACAACCAAAGTCTCTTGAAAAAATATAAATCACCAATGCTCTATACAACACAATAAAATAATACAAATCTTCCAAAAAATATTCTTTCCAAAATAATCCACGCTAAAATCATCCCAATTGGTCCATAGCGCTCAAATCCACGCTAATTTTCCAACTAAAAGAAAATATGGATAAGTACACAATATGACAGGAAAGATGCTCAACAAATATATTAACGATGAATAAAGCGTAATAACACGAGTATGAATATTCAAATCAAATGCAAATCTCAAAGAATTTATGAATAAATTTCTAAACAACACATTTATCGGGTCACCAGGACTCACCCCATCCGCATATTCTTTATCAAGTCATAATGCCGGGAAGCAGGAATTTTGGCGGGTGCCCAACATCCATGCCATATTAAAATCTCATGACAATGTTCTCAACAACAATATAATGATGCCACATGAATCAAAATAATTCCAATAGTTATTTTTCCAGATTTTCAAGAATTTATCAATTCAAATATGAGTTTAATTAATAAGAAATCAACGGAATAAACTCTCGAGAGATTTAAAGGAGCATATTGTGTAAAATCCCATACCTTAAAATCATTTCATGAATTTCCACATAAATTCAGCCTCAAAATCTGATCGTGCCATCATGTTCCTCTCGCAAAAATATTCAAATCATGTTCTAGCCCCAACACGAGATAATCCCAAATAGTCCTATTTTATAAACCTAGAAAATTAGATCCAAAAATTATTTGAATCGCCAATCTGACTTCAGATTTGGTTTCTACACGAAAAATCGAGTCTGGTATGTGTTTTGGATTTTTCTCAAATCTCATTCGAATGCACTCAAAAAGAAGATCTAAACATTCAAAATTGTCTTTCTCATTCAACTCTTTTTTGCCTATTTGCATTTCGTTTTTGGCCTATCTTTTCATCTCCCTTTCCTTATAATCACCCATAATATTCCTTATATAATCCCCCTCTCAAACCCTATCTTGGAGCCTAAACTAACGCATATTACTATATTTCCCTTTAATTCAAAATTGTCAACTTTACATATTTAAACCATTACAAAATATCCAAAAGTCAATTAAATTTGAATTTAAATATTCGATTCATTTCAAATAAAAATAAATATAATATTAATATCTCGATTAATAAAGTAATAATATTATTAAAATTATATACCATATTCATAAATAAAGCACTCAAAATTATGGGGTATTACATGTACTAACTGGCTCGTTGAAACATTAGTAACATTGATCCAATGACTCAATTTCTTGTTATCGGAATGTTTGAATTTGGGTGTGGATGGAATTTATTCGATGTTGGGGAAAGAAATTTAAGAGAAATTTTGAGGCCATCTCCCTCCATGATCAAATTGAGTTCGGTGATAAAGACTAAAGCTAGGTCTTAGCTTTATCCTTTAAGGAAAAGGGGAAAAGGTTTAGGCAAACGACACATTGTGTGCAAGCTTGATCGCTAAATGTATCGCATGCCTCTTCGAACTCACGGATGTGTAGATAAGGTTTTTTTGAGTCCAACCCATGAAATGCGGGAAGAATTTATATCATCCCATTATAAAAATGGAACTGTCTAGCATTGTGCGGAAGCAGAATGCATCTTGGGGTGACAGTTCTCTCATGGGACGATATGTCATCTCACCTTCACCCGTACCGAAACTAGCGTGATCAGACATGGCTCTCTCTCATTAACTCAGTGTCCTCACTCCATGTCCTAGAAGTGTGACTTGTAATGGAATTTGGAGGTGTAGGAGGTGGAATCCAGAACTGAGGTGCGTTAGGAGTGTGTGGGCTATCAGGATCGTACTCAACTATAGGATTCTCGTGAATGCCTGTGGGAGTAGATTGAATGGTTTGTTGCAGATTTTGCATGAAAGGGCTATGAGAGATGTTAATTTTTTTTGCTTTTCAATTTTTTCTTTTTTTTTTGGATTTTGGATTTTATGATTTTTTTGTCTTTTTAAGATTTGGAGTCAAATTCTTAGACTAAATTGAGCTAACCTGATAGTTTACCTAAATCCCCGACAACGACGCCAAAAACTTAACGCGACTGAAAATGTGTCTCTAGTGTATGCTTATATCGGTTCAAGTGCAAATTGGTCGCACAAGTAATAAACTCGATAAGACGGGGTCAAATCCTCAGGGAAATAGGACGATCTCTCGTGACGATAATAGGTAAGATGACTAATCCTAAGCTGACTCAGAAAAAGAACGAAAAGATGATTGAATTTGATCTACTAACTAAGTAAAATTTAAGTTGAACTACTGAATTAAACTACGAGTGAGAGTAAACTAACTATGATAGAATAAATATGAATGGGAAAGATAGGTTGGAATGCAATCCCCCGAACCCTAGTATGTTTAATGGATATAAAATTGGTCTTGAATTTGATAACTAATTAAATCCAGTCGTTATTAATCTCAAGCATTACATATATGAGGGTATTAACCCAGATCGTACCTAATCAAGAGTAAGTATAAAGCCATGTCGAAATAGCTAACACGTGCGTCGCATTCTTAAACACCTCAGTTACCTAAGGTAAAAGAGGTAAAAAGACCTACGACGATTGTGACTAGTAGTCAACATGATTCAGTCACTTATTTGATTTAGGGAACTACTTTTATAGTCATACAAACCACATCTGGTTGGGTTCATGCATCCCAACCCTTTGAAGTCTAGCCTAATACAGGATGCAACCTCATACAAGATGCAGCCTTATGCTATGCAGGATGCACCCCTATGTCATATAGGGTGCGGCACCCACAACTCTAGCCTCACTAACAAGGCGAGTATTTCTCGTTCATAGCTCCAGTATAGGGTGTGGCACATACAACTTGGCCTTACATACAGGCCTCAACCTTATACAACAGGGTACGACACCCATAACTTTAGCCTCATGCAGGATGCAACCTTCGGCTATGCTGGATTCAGCTTTATACTATACAGGATGAGGCACTCAATATGCCTGCCTTATAGGCCGCATCCCCCTCATTCACAGCAACACCAGACTTGATATACGTCACGTGCTCAGGGCGCGTGACACAACTCACATATCTCCTATAAATAGAGGATCACACCTCGAAGTAAGGGTATCGATTCCTCTCCCCCCGGGCAGATTATACAACACCTGGTGAAGCCTTACCAAATTCTCTCTACACCACCTTAATATACAGCTTGGGGGCTACTCACCTCCATCGTAGCCACACCTCCGGCACTCCCGAAATAACTATGGCCATGTACTCTCCTTATTTCTCATACTTGTACGCCTCTTTAGGCTTGGTCATATTGTACTATGCAATGCATATAATGATAATGGAGCAACACAGTGGATGTAGGCCTATTTTAAAGGCTGAACCACTCTATATCTTGTGTTCATGTCTCCTTACTTGCTTTATTTCTATTCCTTACTTGACTTGCTGATATGAGAACTACTTATGGGCGATTTATCGTATCATCAATTTGGTGCTGTATGTGGGAACCGAGATATTTCAATCTTGTTTCTCTATACTTTGAGTTCTTAAACACCCTATTCTATTCACGGGGATCCTCTGGATCATCATCCCATGAGTAAATATCGATTATTGAGCTCTATTTTATACTTACACCCTTAAATGGGTATTTTGTATATTCAGATTTGTTGTGGTCTCTCTTTTATGACCTTAAATCTATCTTATTTACCCCAATAATATCGTTTCATCTAGATAGTGATGAAAATCATGACGGGCTTTAACCCCGAAAAGGTGAATAGTTAGGGAAGGATTGTATTTACTCCCATTTTTGTTGTTCTCGACCTATGATCTAGGTTTTACCATTGAAACTATGATATTTCGTGCACCGTGAGGATATCCTCTCATTAACAGACCCTATTAGGTATGCTCTCCACGTGTTGGGGGAGAAAAACTTAGTCTCTGGGTTTAATATTGTGGGATTGCTCCTTTCGCTGCCTAGGAGGGGATGCCGTCGGGCAGTTCAAATGCCTTTGTGGCCGCAGCCTCTACTAGTGAAGTTGCATTACAGAAGTTTCACAACATCAAGGAACGGACTCAGGTGGTATCCAGCTCAACCTTTGTGAATATTATTCAAAGGCCACGACAGTACATTTATGTGCCTTGATGGCTGCAGCCTCATCAGTAATATCATCTAAAGTCCACGGCAGTACACTTATGTTCCTTACTGGCCGTGGCCTCAACATTAGTATAATTAAAAGGCCACGACAGTACACCTATGTGCTTCACTGGCCATGGCCTCAGCTGTAGTATCATGCAGTAGTTCAAACAGTGCATCCTGACTTCATATTTGGTTAATCCAATGTTTTTGCGATTACTCACTTCTGCTAGTTTTATCTCAGATTATATATTTTGTAAAGACTAACAAAGTAGAAAATAGAAGGAAAATCCAACCAGAGTATAGAAGTCAAAGATGAGATTATGCACTTGTACAATCGCCTCAACCATCTCTACGACAGCCATGCCTCACTCCAAACCCAAGTCAACTAGTTTACTGAGAGGGTGCTCATGCTAGAGGCCACAGACTCATCCAATATAGGTGTAGAACCCAGGATCATCGCTATTATATCTCCATAGGTTCCACCCGAGGATGCGTCCCAACTAAAATCACTCGTCGCAGAAGGCAAGGCCGCAGCAAGGTCCCTAAAAAGGAGAATAGAGAAGGCAGAGACGAGATCTGAGGCCTACACACCGTTGGCCTTCCCGATTGAATACATCTTTGAGTTCATCAAAGAGGATAAGATGTTGAGGTGGCCCAAAAAGCTGAGAGATCCACCCCACAAGAGGAACAAAGCTACTTGGTGCAGATTCATCAGGACCATGGCCATGACACTGAGCAATGCTATGCTCTGAAGGATGAAATTGAAAGGCTTATTGGGCAAGGAATGCTGCAGAGATTCCTTAGAGATGCTTAGGGTATGCAACCTAGATTGATGGTCCATACTCCCCTTATCTTTATGATTTAGTTTATATCTCCTTTTATTTATGTTCATAGTGAACATTATCTTTTATTTCATTCTGACTTTTTATGTCTGCTTATGAGAATTAATGAATATAATACTTTAGTATCTCGATTCAATTAAATGATATATGATGAAAGACTTCTTGTCTTAAACAAATCCTATATGGATATATCAAATTATATTGGGAATAATTATATTCAAATAGGCTCACAGCGCCCACAATGACGCCTGATTATATGAAGTCATATGATAATTAAAAATAATGAAACAGACTATTGGGATCAACTATCTGAATTGGCCTGCAACATCACTCATAAAGATAATATCCCAGCATATGATGGCTACATTCTCGGAAGCAGTTATCAGAAAGCATTGATTAGCTACGAGGGCTTCCAATTTCCGTTCTTAGATTTTAGGATGCGTCATTAGCCCCGGGAGGTTACTCCCCTGGCAAACATCATTATCTTGGTGGATATGAGACTAAACATCACTGATTAGGTGATCTCATATTAGCTTAGGGAAGCTTCATAATACCTAGCCCGGGAAGGCCTGAAAATAACCCCCAGGGGTCGGAGACTTAATTGCCTACGGATAATCCTATATTTGAAGGGGCCAAAGACTTAATTATCTTCGAATAATCCTATTATATCCTGGGAAGGCTTTATATATATCCATATAAGCTTGGGGAAGCTTAATAATACCTAGCCCAGGGGGGCCTGATAATAACCCAATCAAAGCGACTAAAGGAAAGCCGTGGAGGGCAATCAAAGCGACTGAAGGATGGCCTAAATTTCTTAAAGGGCTAAAAAGGTGCCACGTCCTTATATATATATGGTTGCGTCCATTAAGTGAATTCATTCAGAGAACACGATAGATGAGGGCAGGAAGAATTGTTTACCTGTCGCAACCCTGTTCAGGAAAGCAAGCGACATTAAGATCAAGCTACAATAATAAAGCTGCAGTAGACTAGATCCAACACTTAAAGCTGCCGTGGACCTGTCCAAAAAGACTGCGACATATTCATTCGGAAACAATTGATAAGAATTCAAGTGGAAAGGCTAAGGTGAAGGGAACAGGCTGCAACATATGTGAAGAAACCATTTATATTATGGTGTCGTGACCTCGATCTATTAGCAAGGTGAAAGGAACAGGCTGCAACCTATGTAAAGAAATCATTTATATTATGGAGCCACGACCTCAATCTATTAGCTTCCCTTATCAGACTCATTCAATCAAGAAAGCAATTTCAAATGTAAAAGAAACAGTTCAAGCATCAAGGCATTAAAGGAATAAAGCATGTAAATGATATATAGAGGCCACTGATATTTAAAAGGTGGCCGCAACCTTGATAGTAAAGAATCTTGGCTAAGATCAGTTAACATTACAGGTCGTAGCCTTATTCAATACTTCCATTTAAATATGTTTTTGTGCCTTATGACCCATACGTTATTATAGAAGTGCATTTGGTCAAAGTTTAACTATATGGTCAAAGAAATTAAAGATCTATAGAGAGCATTAATTCAAGTATTGAAGCAACTAAAGCAAAAGAATAAAAAAAGCTACTACAAGGCATATATAGTCAACATTAGAAGAGCCCGCAACCTTAATTAAAGAGAACAAGTCTGTTAAAGGACGCAACCCTGTATTGATAAGCAGTTTAAAATTTTAAGCTTATAAGCTACAGGTTCATGAGGCTGCGTTATCATTAACATCCCCTTCATCACCTTTAGCAGCTATTTTGATCTCTTCATCTCCTATCGCAACCTCCTCAGCTTGCTTTCTTGCTCTCTCCTCAGATGCAGCTCTTAGTTCAGCCCCACACAGATCTTTTTCTGCATTACCCAACTTCCAGGCCATAATTTTATCCTTGGAGTCTGGGAAATTTTTGACGACTTTGTGCCTCAACTCTTGAAAGCCATGGATGTAGGCTTTGTTATTGATCAGAAAAAAGTCCTTGGACTTCTTAAAGTTGGCCACAGCAAGAGCCGAAGCTTGGCTTAAGGCTGCAACATGATTTTCGTCCTTCAGCCTATTGGCCTTAGAATATTGGCTGTCAAGACTTTTGAGGGCCACAGAATGATCATCAACCATCTTTTCTATTTGCTTTCTAGTCGCAGCAAGCTTATTTTGAGCAATAGAAGCTTGTTTCGCAGCCTCAAGAGCTTGAACCTTGGCAATTAACAAAGACTCTGCGGCCTGGGAGAAGTTCTGCTCAGCCTCATTTTTTTCCTTAGTGGTAGCCTCCATATCTTGCTTAGACGCCTAAAGTGACGCAGTAGAGGAATCCTTGCCCGCTTGAAAGGAGGACGACTTGGCTGCATCGAGGTCATTTTGATGGGAAGTCTCCGCAGCCCTATAAAGTTTGTAAAGCCCATCATACTTCATCCTCTGGGACACCACAACGTCTGCGGCCTAAAAGACAAATGTCATTGCTCATTAACTTTTGGCAAAAATATTGGAATTAAAAGAAAGTGGTAAATAAATTACCCTCACCAAGCTGTGGAGATCATACTCTTCCAAGTCTTCTTGGTCCTCCTCAACAATACGGTCAAGGTCCACATTCTGTGGAACCTTCCTCATCCCGCGGACAGCTCTCGCAGTTGTATCCCAGGAGGAATTAGGATTTTCATCCCTAAGCTGAGGGCGCCGACGGCCATCGGGCCCAACTCTTGGCCTAACTTGCGAAGGCGGTAAGTTAGCATTTACAACCACAATCGTGCGTGGAGGAGGAGAATTGGCAGAAAAAATAGGTGAAGGTTCGCTTCCACTAGTATCTTCGTTATCAGAAGGCAGTAAGCCTACCACTGCTAGATGTTCGCCGATGTCGTCATCTACTTGATCTCTTTATGATGTCGCGACACTGTCCATAAATACCTCCTGTGCTGCAGCCCTCCCAAGTGTGGGATTGGTCAATCTGCTTCCTCTACGGCAGTAGGCTCAACATTGTATATGTCGATGACAGGTGCCCTCTTTCTCTTCCTCCTCCCTTTCTTAGCAGCATTATTGAGGGAAGCTGCGTCCTGATCCATCTCTGCTAATTGAGATTTCAAAAGCTCCCTATCTATCTCCTCACCTAAAGAAAAAACAATGTAAAAATTCTAAGTACTTATGATTTAAAAACAAGTGTTGCAGAGTGCTAAAGAAAGGTGATTGTTACCTTCCGCGGCCATCTTTGTTGGCTAGGACTTGCTGGGGAAGCAACTTGCCTCAAATATGGAGATAGAAGTCATTAAAATTGACAACTGAATAGAGATCTCAATATCATAGAGAGTATTTTATACCAACAAAGGGAATATCCGAAGCTACCTCATCAAGTTATATACCAATGTTTTCACTGAATTCAGAGAAACAAAACGTTGATATGCTAAAATTAATGTTTTATGTTTTTAGATTACTTTTTACATATTTGAACTGTCTAAACTTTTAATTTCGTAAACGTTTCTATTATAGCTTTTGACATATTTTTCGTCAGTATTTTTGTTTAATACATAAGGCTTTGATTCGCACCTACTACAATATAAATTTTATCATTACAAGGTAGCATAAATAATTTAGTTATATTATATTAACATACTTTTATTGACACATTGGTTTTGTCCATACTGTTATATGTTGGAGAGTTGAGAACGTGGAATGGTTTGCGTAAGATTGGATAAATATGCCAAGTGTTGGGTTCTAGAGCCTTAAAAGATAACTGTCGACGATGCATATCGATTTGTTAGGTGTTATTTCCTTACATGTCGTAGTCATTAGGAACTAAAATACTTCCAACCCTAATCTGAGAACCTAAGGCCCTAATAATCAACCTATGGGCTTAAATGCCATGGAGTTTAAGTATTACCCTATCAAAAAGGCTACCGGCTGCAGCCATCACATACCACGGGACGCGGATAGGAATAAACCAAAGTTGAATATTACATGTTTTAAGGGTAGACCCAGATTACTAAAGGGGTATTTTATCATGCCGCGGCCACTCACTCAAACAGTTTAGTATCTAATGCTGATTCATTTAAAGATTAGAGACTCAGAATGCGAAGGGTTTATTCAAGAAATGTAAGAACAGTTGCATGATTTCAATGCGATTCAACGCAAATACATGCTATATGGTCTAAGAAAGGGAGGATTAAGGGCTCATTTATTCATGAAAAGATTGATTCAATATCAATTACCAATTCAAATTCAAGCAACTACGTATTATTGGATTCAATTCAAGTCAAAATAAATGCAAAAATTCAGTTCAAAGTAAATGCAGAAATTCAATTCAAACATAACTCGAGTTTGATTCAAGTTCAAAGTAAATGCGTAAATTCAGAAGTTCAAATGATGAATTGTGAATTATGAACTAAAAAGGCCATTGAAGAGGTTGGAGGTTGAAAAAATTACCTAGAAAGGAAGAAACGGGCGATGCTCAGCCTCGAACCACCTTGGAACCACCACATACAGCTTTCGAAGGTCGCCAGAAAAAGCAAGAGGACAAACACGCAAAAATTCACTATGGATATGCTCTTAAAGATTTGGAAAACGTAATGAAGTCCACGACCAAACTAATTTATATAAGAGGGCACGGGAAGACGAAGCGTCGCCTTAAAAGTACCACGGAACCTTAAGAGGAATCAACTACTCAGTCGCAGCCCCAATCATAATCTCTTGGCACTATGACTTGGGGACTTATTGCTAGTACAAATACAGCACCCTACCGCAGAGGTAACTCAGACTTACAGAAGCTTATAGGTCACGTCCCTACCAATGCACAGGGTGCGGCCCTATCAATGCACAGGGTGCGACCCTACCAATGCACAGGGTGAGACACATACCATTTTTCTTTATGAACAGGCCACGTCCTAATACTACAGGGTGAGACACCCACAACTTTACCTATGCAGGGTGCGGTACTCAAGATACCTGTCTTATACAGGCCGCATCCCTCTCTATTATAGCAACTCCAGACTTGATATACGTCACGTGCTCAAGGAACATGACACATCTCACAAACCTCCTATAAATAGAGGACCACACCTCGAAATATGGGAGGCTCCCCCCTTGGGCAGACTCTACAATACCTGGCAAAGCCTTGCCAAATTCTCTCGACACAACTGTAACACCCCGCCTAATTAAATACCGGGTGATCAGTCCTTTATTAAATTAACATCAAGATCAATTGTTGGTTCATTCTTAGCATCACCGTCGTAAAATAATATTTCCAATTTAAACACCCTAAATAATTAAGCTAAGTGTCAAAACCATTTAAAACCTCATTTTTCCTTTATTAAATACCAATAAAAACTTTTTAATACCCAACAGTTAAGAATTACATAAATACTAAGGATGGCAATTTACACACAAGAATTAAACCATCTATATAATCCAAACCAAGTTTAAGAACCATAAATGAAATCATCCTGACAAGAGTTCACTCCCAAGGAGTATTGAATACCAAAAATATAAATGAACATAAATCTTTGACAAGATCTAAACGCAATAGGAAATCGGGAGACACATGCCCTAACTATGAAGATCTAAAGTAGGAACTAATTCAATAACGAAGTCGTCTAAAGCAAGGGCCTGCAACTCCCACATAAGATGCAGCATGTCCAATCCAAAGAACCTAAGCATGATGCCCCTGTGGCTGGGCACCTATAATACATACATATATATACAAGAGAGAAATAAATGACAGAAAACGGGACATAGCCCGAGTGTAAAACAGTTTAAAATAGTTTAGCAAGTATTTAAAATGCTTACCGGTTAATATCTCAACCATGTTATTATACGATACTCTCTTGAGAATCATCACCTCTCATCTAGTGTGCACTCCTACCATACCCCTAGGACATCCTAGTTATAGTTCCCACTCTAACTAGATTATTCACATGTATCCATTCTTTATAGCCCAAATTATTCCCATGTGTTAACCTTATAATACATATAATGATGTTATAAACATATATCCATTTAGATTCAACATGGATAAGTCCCTTATTAATTCAATTCAACTAAGTGTTTTCATACATAACTATCTTACATTTCTACTTTAGCCACATAGTAGATATCATTACATGTATGTATATATATCCACTATATATTATATATATATATATATATATATATATATATATATATATATATATATATATATATATATATACACTATACTATACTGCACCCCGAGACACAGCTGCGGTGCAGCATTACTCTGCTATCTTGTCCCAATACATCACGTCGCTGTATAAGGGACTATAGGTTCGATAAAGATTCCTCGAACCACAAATATCAACATAAAAATTGGAGGCGAACATAGTGCTCATACCCACGGGTCACGCACATACCTACATTCCCATAGTCAGCGGACTTATCTACTCATCGATAAATCTTTCATAGTCCTATGTTCTCAAGCGACAAATTAAAAATCCCACGGATTCATCAGAATATGAATGCCCTCACGCGCAAACCTCGCATCGATAGTAAGTAAGCTAGGTATGTCATACACAGATACGTCATATATGCACAATAACAAAGTCATACATATAAATATTCATATGTTCCAAATTAGGTTCGCCCATAATTGTTATTATCCATTCTCAACACCAATTTTACTCAATTATTTTCATAAAGGATTCGTCTATTTTATTCTCATTTATTATTTACTTCGTTCTTACTTCTCATATCTTGAAGTATTATTTCTCACTAAGTATAAATTTGAATAGGTATACCCTCACTTACCTTCTAGTCTAAATCTTTCACGAGTCTCAATCTTTTTGTAAATGTACGCACAATTCCCAATGTATAAATAACTCCCCGTTAACCCAAAATTTCATCTCTTATTAATTTCACTCAACTGAGTCTACTTAGACCGTATTGGTTATCTTCATAACCCATTATACTCTATCAATGATAATCAAGGGTACCTAAGAAATTTAACTGGACTAAACAAAAAGGGGAAAAATATGCAGTTTTCTAGGAGGGGTCGATCGATCGAGTAAAGGGGGTCGATCGATCGATCGATGTTCTTGAGTCGATCAATCGATCATGCAGTTCTTGCCCAGTTTTTTGCAATATTCCACCTACGGGTTCAAGCATTTTAACCCCTCCAAACCTCTATAATTTCATCCCAAACTCCCATCAAAGTAATCCAAGTGTATAAGCAATGTACATAAACAAGTTCTAATGTAACGACATCAATAAATCCTCAACGAATCAATCAAAAAGGGGTTTAATCTCAAATCTCTTTATAAAACTAAATTTTGCATGAATAATCACCACCCTCTAATTTAATCAAGATTTTCTTCCTAAATATTATAATAAATTCATGGGTAATCCTCTACATATGATCAAGAGTTTAGACTACATGGATTCTCCCTACAACATATATGAATTCTCTTTCAAAACATATAATTCTTCAATTAAAACATATGATTTTCATTCCTAGACTAACATGGAAGGTATATTAACTTGGAAATTAGCAAGATAGATACTTGCCTGGGATTCAAGGATATGATTTGTTGATGAAAATTATATGGATGCGTTCCTCATCATGCGATCTACGTCCCGGTGGTGGTGGTGGTGCAATCGGGTGAGTTCTAGGCCTTGGATTGCTTGAAAAACTCTTCACCTTCTTCTCAAATCTCTTCAACTTCTTCTCTAATCACTTCACCTTCTTCTCTAATGGCTAGATTAGGCTTTGTGTTTGTTAACCCCAAGAGACAACTCTAAATGGCCAATAAATACTAAGAAAATTCGTGGATTTAATTACCCAAAAATACCAAATGTCTAAAATACCCTCCCGGGGTGTCAATTAGGCCTAAAAACGCCTCGAGACCCAAACTAAACCCTTGAGTACACTTTTCTGACAATCTCAACCCTTTCAGACACTTTGGCGCACTCAAAATGACTATATAGATGACTTATAATTTATTCACTTTAATAATAATAATTTAGTCCTGATACGACACAGGCGCGTCCCGAAATAAATTTTCATAATTGCCATTTTATCCACTCGTGGAAATTTTAATAAAATCAATCTCATATATTACTCTTCTCATCCAGTAATATTTAACAAATTCCCAATAATTACTAACTCTCGTCACGCTAGTAAATATTTAAAATAAAATACTGGATTAATATTAAATTAATATCTCAATTAAATTCAATTAATCCCCAATTTTAAAAGCCATAAAAATACGGGGTATTACATACTTCTCCCCTAATAATGGAATTTGGTCCCGAAATTCAAAAAATAATGCTTAACTGGTAAGGACAACTCCGGGTATTAATCTCACATCTCATGTAATTTTCGTCGTACCACCCACACAGTATATTACCGAATACCCCCACTAATGTGATACTCCAAGCCTTACCATTTAGTTAAATTATCTTGAGTTCAACTTAACCTAAGTCATCAAACAACTAAATCTGGAAGTGACAACTTCTACTTTCATCAACCTCAAGAATACTTACTGTGTCACAAATATGAAAAATACTACAATCCAACCATCCAGGGTGCCCATACACCCAATGTGTGTACATTCCATCCTAAGGTCTAAATGAATGTGATTCCTCTTTAAGGTTACCCTTAATTAACTGACTACTTAGTCTATAATCCGTATTTCAATTATTTCCACATTCTCATTTGGCGATTCCATTTGCCTCAAATCATGCTACAACTCATAACTCTCTGATTAATATAAATATATACAGATAATGACAAAGGTTATAAACTCATATTCTAAAGACGTAACTTACTTCGACTCCCAACGTTCTTTAGTTTCATGCGTGGGGTGTCTCGCATAGCGAAATCCAAACAAGGAACCCCCTCGATACACTTCTACCTAAAATAGTTGGTCATCAAAACTCCTTAGGTCCTTAGTCTATAGTATATAATATCCCAACAGGTTTTATCTGTACATATAAAAGTCTACTTATTCACTCTCTTAACAAAGACAATACACTGGCTATAATGATCAATCTTGGTCTCATATACAACAAGTCAATCCGTGCCGATAATCACATCCTACTCGAATATGTCTATAACAAGTAAATCCCCGATAAAATTAAACTCACATTATGATATATAAAAATAATAATAGGCGTCCCATTACCCATCGGTGAGTCTACATAAATAATAGTGCCAACGACCAAGTATAGTAACCCTATGGTCCACGCAATGCTAATAGCTACAAATGAATGTGAGGTCCTAATGACAATCATTATGCGCCCCATAATTCCATAAATAGAAAATGTACCCTCATTCGCGGGCGGTGGTTATTGACTCCCACTATTTTAACTTTGCTCCGATGAGTCAAGAAAAACTTTTACCCCAAATTTTCAGTTCTAGTTAACCACCCTCCACTATATGTCCAAGCCTTTGAATATATTGCCTTCGTTGGGTAACACACCCAATTCCCGCATTTCTAGAACATTTACTGATGACTCTCCTCAAGTTTCCATTTGACCCTCTCCCAAGCGCACCACGTTGGGTGAGTCTAATTTGGCATCATCTTCGACTATAGTAGCACTTGAAATTTGTAGGCTGCATCCTAACCGTCTTTACAGTTCTGGCCTCTCGTGCCATAATAGGGGTGACCTCGACTACGATCATCATCCTCGAACATACTTCTTAACCTCCTAAGTACGACCTCCGTTATCCGTCCAATGGCCCTCATTTGCCATACTTCTTGCACGAACACGCCTGAACACAAATAATATTCACGAATATATACGTTATAGCAGGAGAAAAAAATCTTACCAAAGAAATAAACAACCCTAAACATAGGGCTCTATATCAAAGAAAGCTACGCTGGAAGCATAATAAGACACACAGATCCTAAAGGACACTAGAACCTGATGCTCTGATACCACCTGTAACACCCCGCCTAATTAAATACCGGGTGATCAGTCCTTTATTAAATTAACATCAAGGTGAAAAGTTGGTTCATTCTCAACATCATTGTCGTAAAATAATATTTCCAATTTGAACATCCTAAATAATTCAGCTAAGTGTCAAAACCATTTAAAACCACATTTTTCCTTTATTAAAGACCAATAAAAACTTTTTAATACCCAACAGTTAAGAATTACATAAATACTAAGGATGGCAATTTACACACAAGAATTAAACCATCTATATAATCCAAACCGAGTTTAAGAACCATAAATGAAATCATCCTGACAAGAGTTCACTCCCAATGAGTATTGAATACCAAAAATATAAATGAACATAAATCTTTGACAAGATCTAAATGAAATAGGAAATTTGGAGACACATGCCCTAACTTTGAAGATCTAAAGTAGGAACTAATTCAATGACGAAGTCGTCTAAAGAAAGGGCCTGCAACTCCCACATAAGCTGCAGCACGTCCAATCCAAAGAACCTAATCATGACGCCCCGCTAGCGGGGCACCTGTAATACATACATATATATATAAGAGAGAAAGAAATGACAGAAAATGGGTTAGAGCCCGAGTGTAAAACGGTTTAAAATAATTTACCAAGTATTTAAAATGCTTACCGATTAATATCACAACCATGTTAGTATGCGACAGTCTCTTGAGAATCATCACCTCTCATCTAGTGTGCAATCCTACCGTAACTCTAGGACATCCTAGTTATAGTTCCCACACTAACTAGATTATTCACATGTATCCATTCTTTATAACCTAAATTATTCCCACGTATTAACCTAATAATACATATAATGATGTTATAAACATATATATATCCATTTAGATTCAACATGTATAAGCCCCTTATTAATTCAATTCAACTAACTGTTTTCATACATAACTATCTTACATTTCTACTTTAGCCACATAGTAGATATCATTACATGTATACATATATTCACTATATTATATATATAGTATACTGCACCCCGAGACACATCTGCGATGCTGCATTACTCTGCTATCGTGTCCCAATACATCACGTCACTGTATAGGGGACTATAGGTTCGGTAAAGATTCCTCGAACCACAAATATCAACACAAAAATTGGAGGCGAACATAGTGCTCATCCCCACGGGTCAAGCACATACCTACGTTCCCATAGTCAGCGGACTTATCTACTCATCGATAAGTCTTTCATAGTCCTATGTTCTCAAGCGACAAATTAAAAATCCCATGGATTCATCAGGATATGAATGCCCTCACGCGCAAACTTCCCCTCGATAGCAAGTAAGCTAGGTATGTCATACACAGATACATAATATATGCACAATCACAAAGTCATACATATAAATATTCATATGATCCAAATTAGGTTCGCCCACGACCCATAATTGTTATTATCCATTCTCAACACCAATTTTACTCAATTATTTCTCATAACGGATTCGTCTATTTTATTCTCATTTATTATTTACTTCGTTCTTACTTCTCAAATGTTGAAGTATTATTTCTCACTAAGTATAAATTTCAATAGGTATACCCTCACTTACCTTCTAGTCTAAATCTTTCACGAGTCTCAATCTTTTTGTAAATGTACGCACAATTCCCAATGTATAAATAACTCCCTGTTAACCCGAAATTTCATCTCTTATTAATTTCACTCAACTGAGTCGACTTAGACCCTATTAGTCATCTTCATAACCCATTATACTCTATCAATGATAATCAAGGGTTCCTAAGAATTTTAACTGGACTAAACAAAAAGGGGAAAAATATGAAGTTTTCTAGGAGGGGTCGATCGATCGAGTAAAGGGGGTCGATCGATCGATCGATCATTCAGTTCTTGCCCAGTTTTTTGCAATATTCAACCAACGGGTTCAAGCATTTTAACCCCTCCAAACCTCTATAATTTCATCCCAAACTCCCATAAAAGTAATGCAAGTGTATAAGCAATGCACATAAACAAGTTCTAATGTAACGACATCAATAAATCCTCAACGAATCAATCAAAAAGGGGTTTAATCTCAAATCTCTTTATAAAACCAAATTTTTCATGAATAATAACCACCCTCTAATTTAATCAAGATTTTCTTCCCAAATATTATAATAAATTCATGGGTAATCCTCTACATATGTTCAAGAGTTTAGACTACATGGATTCTCCCTACAACATATATGAATTCTCTTTCAAAACATATAATTCTTCAATTAAAACATATGATTTTCACTCCTAGACTAACATGGAAGGTATATTAACTTGGAAATTAGCAAGATAGATACTTGCCTGGGATTCAAGGATATGATTTGTTGATTAAAATTATATGGATGGATTCCTCATCATGCGATCTACGTCCTGGTGGTGGTGGCGGTGCAATCGGGTGAGTTCTAGGCCTTGGATTGCTTAAAAAACTCTTCAGCTTCTTCTCAAATCTCTTCACCTTCTTCTCTAATCACTTCACCTTCTTCTCTAATGGCTGGCTTAGGCTTTGTGTTTGTTAACCCCAAGAGACAACTCTAAATGGCCAATAAATACTAAGAAAATTCGTGAATTTAATTACCCAAAAATACCAAATGTCTAAAATACCCTCCCGGGGTGTCAATTAGGCCTAAAAATGCCTCGAGACCCAAACTAAACCCCTGAGTACATTTTTCTGACAATCTCAACCCTTTCAGACACTTTGGCGCACTCAAAATGACTATATGGATGACTTATAATTTATTCACTTTAATAATAATAATTTAGTCCTGACACGCCACAGGCGCGTCCCGAATTAAATTTTCATAATTGCCATTTTATTCACCCGTGGAAATTTTAATAAAATCAATCTCATATATTACACTTCTCATCCAGTAATATTTAACAAATTCTCAATAATTACTAACTCTCGTCACGCTAGTAAATATTTAAACTAATATGCTGGATTAATATTAAATTAATATCTCAATTAAATTCAATTAATCCCCAATTTTAAACGCCATAAAAATACGAGGTATTACATACTTCTCCCCTAATAATGGAATTTCGTCCCGAAATTCAGAAAAATAATGCGTACTGGTAATGACAACTCCGGGTATTAATCTCACATCTCATGTAATTTCCGTCGTACCACCCATACAGTATATTACCGAATGACCCCACTAATGTGATACTCCAAGCCTTACCATTTAGTTAAATTATCTTGAGTTAAACTTAACCTAAGTCATCAAACAACTAAATCTGGAAATGACAACTTCTACTTTCATCAACCTCAAGAATACTTACTGTGTCACAAATATGGAAAATACTACAATCCAACCATCCAGGGTGCCCATACACCCAATGTGTGTACATTCCATCCTGAGGTCTAAATGAATGTGATTCCTCTGTAAGGTTACCCTTAATTAACTGACTACTTAGTCTATAATCCGTATTTCAATTATTTCCACATTCTCATTTGGCGATTCCATTTGCCTCAAATCATGCTACAACTCATAACTCTCTGATTAATATAAATATATACATATAATGGCAAAGGTTATAAACTCAGATTCTAAAGACCCAACTTACTTCGACTCCCAACGTTCTTTAGTTTCATGCGTGGGGTGTCTCGCATAGCGAAATCCAAACAAGGAACCCCCCGATACACTTCTACCTAAAATAGTTGGTCATCAAAACTCCTCATGTCCTTAGTCTATAGTATATAACATCCCAATAGGTTTTATCTCTCTATATAAAAGTCTACTTATTCACTCTCTTAACAAAGACAATACGCTGGCTATAATGATCAATCTTGGTCTCATATACAACAAGTCAATCCATGCTGATAATTAAATCCTACTCAGATATGTCTATAACAAGTAAATCCCCGATAAAATTAAACTCACGTTATGATATATAAAAATAATAATAGGCGTCCCACTACCCATCGGCGAGTCTACATAAATAATAGTGCCAACGGCCAAGTCTAGTAACCCTATGGTCCACGCAATTCTAATAACTACAAATGAATGTGAGGTCCTAATGACAATCATTATGCGCCCCATAATTCCATAAATAGAAAATGTACCCTCATTCGCGAGCGGTGGTTATTGACTCCCACTATTTTAACTTTGCTCCGATGAGTAAAGAAACATTTTTACCCCAAATTTTCAGTTCTAGTTAACCACCTGTAACACCCCGTATTTTTGGTTCATTTAAAATTTAATTAATTCGGAAATTCTAAATTACTAGTGTGTTGTAATTTAATGAATTAATTATGATAGAATATTATATAAATATTAATCTGGGATTGAATGGTTAATATTTAAGAAAAATTATTTACTGAGTGTATATTAATAATCAAATTTCGTCGTTTCGAGTATTAATGACGATATATGTACTTATCACATCCGGAAGTCGGTATAGACTATAGTGGGTGGGGGATAAGTATTTTTTATAAATTAATTCGGATGCAAATTCCGAGTGTACAGTTGAGTCCGGATGGGCCGAGATAGTCGGAAAAGTGTACCCAGGGGTAGTAAACGGGTCACGGGACGTTTTTAGACATAGTCGGGCCCACTCGGGGGCATTTTGGTCACTTGGGCTTGGCCCATTAGTCAAAAAACGGGAATGGATTAATTAACTTAATAAAAAGAAAATAAGGGCTGGCTAAGCTTAAGCAGAGAAAGAAATTAAAGGGTTAGGAAACCCTAGCAGCAGCCAAAGCCATTTTGGGGATCTCAAAGAACTAACAAGGTCATCTTCAACCTTGGAATCCATCACAAATTCAGACACTACGAAACCTAAGGCAAGTGAATAACTTGCAATAGCATGAAAACTATTTTTCAATTCATATTTGTGTGCTGTTATGAATTTAAAATTCGTTTTGGGGTTCTTGGTATAAACATGGGGCTTTGATAATTCTATAGAAAACATGAATCTGTTTTGGCCGAAATTATGAGGAGTTATGTAAAATCTGATATTGGAATATTGATCTGTATCTGTTAGAATGATATCCAGATATATTAGAACGAATTTTATGAAGAAATTTGGAGTAAAAATGTGTTTAAGGAAAAAAGATGGATTTTCCCCAAAAATTTATGAATCAGTTGTTTATGGACGAATTGATGGTTACTGTAGTCTTTCTGGGTTATCCTAATAAGGTTTCTAGTATAATCTGGTGATAAGAAGGCTTAAAACTCATGTTAGAAGAGGTTAGGTTTTGAGGAAATAAGTCCATGGCTGCCCTGTCTTCGGGAAGAAGACGAAGACCTGTTCGATCGATCGATCGACGGTCTGGGTCGATCGATCGACGGTCTGGGTCGATCGATCGACGGTCGCCAGAATCTGGCAGTTCCGCCAGTTAGTTATATAAAAGGGAATTTTTATATAAAAACCTTATGTAATTAATTATTGAGAAATTAAATACATGAGTTTGAATCTAATTAATTGTAGATAGATTAATTAGGGTTTGAAGCTAATAAATTAGAGTCGGAAATTGTGACTCGGGTAAATTTATTTTGGGCTACGGGAGTAAGTCCAAATTTATGGTGGGGGCGACACCAAAAATAACTAAATTAATTAAAGTGCAATTTAATTAATACTTAGAGTTGGACCATAAACTCTTAATATTTTAATAGGCTTATGTTACGGATTTTAGTGAACGATATAGCCGGGACTTTTATATTTATATATACGGAGGCGTTAGTATATATATATTTGGTGTGCTCAATTAATATCAGTGATTAGATATTTGTTACTATAGTGCTATAGGGGGAGGTTGCGCGTAGTGGATGAATCCCCTAGCTTGAGGAGTAGGGTGAGTATATTCCCGAGGTCATAGCGTCCGTTATATGGGTGAGGGACAACTCACTTTCAGGGAAGGAATATGACCGCCTCCAATTATTTATTTGTATCAAGTTGGTGTGAAAATTCTGACTTGGGATAACTAGGCTATGTGATTATACCTAGTGGGATAGCACTTTATATAATTTACATTCCGGGAGTATTTTTACTCGGGAGGTTGCAAGTTATTATATATATTACAGTATGATTGTGAATGCTGGAATATGATTATAAGTATATAATTTTATAATTTATTATATACGGAATATTAATGAAAAGTGAGTGATTTCACAGGTATAACAAATGTAGAAGTTATATGAATATAAAAAGGGAAATGATTTAGTTAAGTTGATGTTACCAATAACTTATATATCAAAATTACTACATACTCAGTTAGAGTAGGGTGGGTATAAAGGAGCTTTGTTAATTATCTAGTCATGAGATGAGTAACTAGGTAATTTAATTAAAGCATTCGTAGAGTATAATAGAGGAAGGGTAAGGAAGTCCTCAAGAGAGTGCATTATTAACTAAAAATATGAAGAGCATGCATATTTATTTATTACTGCAAGTTAATCATTTGTTAAATGTTTTTCAAATGTTTTAGGTACTAACCCTTGCTATAAAAAATTTTAAAAACCTTTTAGGGGTCCAACCACAGGGACGCCAGCCTTGACCATATTCCAGGGATCCGTTGCTGCAGCATATGTGGATGTTGCGGGATTTTGATAGACGCCTCATTCTTCATTCTTAAATGTAGAAGTTCATAATTAGTATTCGAGCATGTTGCTCACTTTCCATTTATTTGTATTAGACTTGTTGAGAGTTTATTCTTATCTTTATGGGATTTATTATTTGGACCGTTGGTTTATTCGGTCAATTATTTTTACTTGTGAATGATTAATTCAGTTATCTGTGATTGTTATATAGTTTTATTTCCGCATGGGTGTTTGTTAAATAATGAAAGATAAAAATTGGCACCTGTCTATTTTTCTCACTTAGGTGGTTAGTAAATAATAAGACGACAGTGATGCTAAGAATGGACCAAATGAGAAACCTGTTCTAACTTGATTTAGGACTGATCACCCGGGATTAATTAGGCGGGGTGTCACAGATGGTATCAGAGCATCAGGTTCTAGTGTCCTTAGGATCTGTACGGCTTTCTACGTTTCCGCGTAGCGTTCGGTTGTTATAGAGCCCTATTATTAGGGGTGTTGATTATATTTTCCGCTTGTGAGATATAGTATTCCTGCTATTAGTTTTTGTATAAATTGTGTACTTATACAATTCAATCTATTTCAGATGCCGCCAAAGAGACAAAGAGCGGAGAGGGCTGAGGCTAGAGATGAGGTGAGGGAGGCTCGCCAGGAGCCACAGGTACCGCCACCCCCACCCCCACCCGAGTTGATTTCTACCACTCAGGTGGCAGTGATAGTGGCCCAAGCGGTCGAGACAGCGATGCGAGCTATGGCAGCTCATTTTCCACAGCCCCAGGCACCGCCTCCATTGGCTCCAGCAGTTCAGGCTCCAGTGGGGCCACCATCTTGGCAGCGAGTGAGGGAGACCTTTCAGAAGGGTCACCCACCTAAGTTTCGAGGTAGCACCAATGTGGTCGAGGCTTGTGACTGGAAGAAGAACATTCAGCGCCATCTGCGCATGTTAGAGGGTACAGAAGTGCAGAAACAGATGCTGGCTACCTTTCGTCTGTCAGGGGCAGCCTTACAGTGGTGGGAGTCTGTAACCACCGCTGAGGAGCGGGATTCGATGCCGATTTCTGAATTCTGGGTGCGGTTTGACCGCAAGTACTTCCCTCCATCAGTAGAGTCTGAGATGAGAAAGAAATTCAGCGAGTTGGTACAGGGTGACAGGTCAGTAGCAGATTATGAGGAGGAGTTCACCCGGTTGGCAAATTTTGTGCCAAATGAGGTGAGCGATGAGGAGCGGAAGAAGTCGAAGTTCATGGATGGTCTAGCCTGGAGAATCACGCAGCACTTGATTGGAATCCGGCGTTAGTGACTTATACAGATGTCGTTAATGCCGCACTTGTTCATTGCCAAGATCATCGTTTCCATGCTAAGGGAAACAAGAAGGCAGGTGAGCCGAGCCAGCAGGGCAAGGCGGTCACTAGTGGTGAGACGAGTGGCACACAGCAGCAGGTTATCATTCAGCAAGGGAATCAGGCTAAGAAGTTTAAGCCTGGTGGGTTCCGACCGGGAGGACAAGGGTTCAGCCAGGGGCAACCAGGTCCTAATCAGCAACAGCAGATTCCTCAGCGCCGACAGGGTCAAGGGAACAACGGGGGAGGCCACCCGGGGCAGCAACGTCAGGGCCAGCAGGGCCAACGACAGGGTGACGACCAGAAATGATGCTTCTCCTGTGGACAGCCAGGACACTTCAAGAGGGAGTGCCCGCAGAGGGGCAGAGGCCAGCAGCAGGGTGCCCAGCAAGGGCAACAGGGTCAGATTCCGCCAGCAGCGCCAGTCCCACCCGCCCCACAGCAGCAGGGGTAGATGCACTACGGACGTGTGTATAACGTTCGGGATGTTCCTAATCCCCCAGCACAGCAGGCGCCGCCCGCGATCGAGGGTACGTTTTCTATCCATGGCACTATGGGTCGGGTATTGTTTGATACGGGGGCTACGCATTGCTTTATAGCTACACATTTCGCGAAGGCTTTAGGGTTGTTAGACACCGCGGAGAGCACTGTTACGTGTGTCGACTCACCATTGGGGATTGGGTCGCTTATATTCTTTATATGTCGGGGAGTGGGGGTGGAGATTGGTGGTTTGGTATTACCTGTGGACATGTTGGTATTAGATATGCATGTTAACGATGTGATCATCGGTATGGATTGGCTCGCTGACTATAGAGCCATGATTGATTGCTTCGGTGGGAGCATTATTTTTGCCATTCCGGGACAAGAGATGTTTATTGTGGCGATGCCTCGCCCAGAGGGAGGCTCGACCGCTCATTTATATTACATTGAGAAGGAAACCTCACAGGAAGTGGTAGTTCCTTTAGACTCTATTCCTGTAGTGAGGGACTTTGAGGATGTATTCCAGGAAATACCAGGATTACCACCCAGCAGAGAAATCGAATTTTTTATCGATTTGGCTCCGGGGACGAGACCGATTGCTCGGGCACCTTACCGAATGGCCCCTTCAGAGATGCAAGAATTGAGGGAACAGATTCAGCAACTACTGGGCCAGGGTTTTATTCGGCGGAGTACATCGCCGTGGGGTGCGCCGGTATTGTTTGTGAAGAAGCGAGATGGTTCACTCTGCTTGTGCGTGGATTATAGGGAGCTGAACAAGGTGACGATACGGAATAAATATCCGTTGCCTCGGATCGATGATTTATTTGACCAATTGAGAGGGGCGTCTTACTTCTCCAAGGTCGACTTGAGGTCAGGGTATCATCAACTGCGTATCCGAGAGGGGGATGTTCCTAAGACCGCTTTCTTGTCGCGGTATGGATCATATGAGTTCAGGGTGATGCCCTTCGGGCTCACCAATGCACCAGCAGTGTTCATGGACCTCATGAACAGGGTTTTCAGAGAGTACTTAGATCAGTTTGTCATCGTGTTCATTGATGACATCCTAATCTACTCGCGCACCGAGGAGGAGCACGCAGAGCATTTGCGCATGGTTTTACAGACACTGAGGGATCATCAGCTCTATGCCAAATTAGGGAAGTGTGGATTCTGGCTTCGGGAGGTACAGTTCCTTGGTCACGTCGTGTCAGATCAGGGTATTGCAGTGGATCCGAATAAGGTGTCGGCGGTGAGGGAGTGGGGACAGCCCACGACACCGACCGAGGTGTGTAGTTTTCTGGGTTTGGCCGGTTACTACAGGCGATTCATTAAAGGATTCTCTAAGATTGCAGGACCTTTGACGAATCTGACTCGGAAAGGAGTACCTTTCGAGTGGGATGATAGTTGTCAATTAGCGTTCGACGAGCTAAAGGACAAGTTGACATCTGCACCCGTGCTTGCATTGCCAAATGGAGGGCTAGAGTATCGGGTTTACACAGACGCATCCTTACGGGGTCTTGGGGGTGTGCTCCAGCAGGAGGAAAGGTCTATAGCTTATGCTTCCAGGAAGCTGAAGCCCCACGAGAGGAATTACCCCACTCACGACCTAGAGTTGGCAGCGGTCGTTTTTGCTTTGAGGATATGGAGGCATTATCTTCTAGGAGAGCAGTTTACTTTATTCACGGATCACAAGTCACTTCAGTATCTCTTCACACAGAAGGATCTGAATATGAGGCAGAGGCGGTGGCTAGAATTCGTGAAGGACTACCAGTTTGATATTCAGTATCATCCTGGTAAGGCCAATGTGGTAGCAGACACATTGAGCCGAAGGCCGACTGGGGAGATAGCAGAGGTATGGAAAGCGAAGTGGAGAGAGCTTCGATATGAGGATGACGTAGCCAGGGCTTGCATGTCAGCTTTATCCATCACACCCGAGATCATTATGCGAGTTATGAAGGCTCAGGCGGAGGATCAGATTTGCCGGGATAGGGTGGGCCAGTTGTTAGCTGAGGGAGCAGAGGGTTACTCGATTAGCTCAGAAGGAGACCTACGCTTTAATGGGAGGTTAATGGTGCCAGAGGATGAGGATTTGAAGCACGCTGTTATGACAGAATCCCATGGTTCGAAATTTGCGGTACATCCTGGTGGGGATAAAATGTACCAAGATATGAGAAGGCAGTATTGGTGGGCAGGGATGAAACGGGACATAGCGCAGTTTGTTTCGAAATGTGCCACGTGTCAGCTTGTGAAAGTTGACCACCAGATACCATCAGGGATGCTACAGCCGTTAGAAATTCCCGTGTGGAAGTGGGAGAGCATCTCCATGGACTTCATCACAAGGTTACCGGTATCGCAGAGGGGTCACGACTCCATATGGGTTATTGTGGATCGGTTGACTAAGGTGGCCCACTTTTTGCCGGTACGCACAGACTTTGAGACGATGCGTTATGCACAGCTATTCATAGGAGAGATTGTTAAGCTTCATGGAGTGCCTATAAATATTGTATCCGACCGAGACAAAATTTTTGTCGCCCACTTTTGGCAGAGCTTTCAGGAGGCAATGGGCACGGAGTTGCGCTTGAGTACAGCATATCACCCACAGACTGACGGACAGACTGAGAGAGTTAATCAGATGCTGGAGGACATGCTCAGAATGTGCATTTTGGACTTCGGGGGAGGATGGGAGAAATATCTTCCTTTGGTAGAGTTTGCGTATAACAACTCTTACCAATTCACGATTGGCATGGCACCGTTTGAGGCACTGTATGGGAGACCTTGTCGTTCACCCGTTTGTTGGTTAGAGGTGGGGGACAACAAACTCTTGGGGCCGGAGATTGTTCAAGAGACATCTTCCAAGATAGAGCTGATTCGAGGAAGAATTCGGATAGCTCAGGACAGGCAAAAGAGTTATGCTGACGCTTCTCGACGACATGTGGAGCTAGAAATTGGGGACCAGGTTTTAGTCCGGGTATCCCCAATGAAAGGGGTGATGAGGTTCGGCAAGAAGGGTAAGTTAGCACCGCGATACGTAGGACCTTTCCCTATTATTGAGAGGGTGGGACCGGTGGCGTATAAGCTTGGGTTACCAGAACATCTTCAGCGGATACACGATGTATTCCATGTGGCACCGCTGAAGAAATATCGAAGGAGCGAGAGAGCCTTTTGGCACATTCCACTCGAGGAGATCGACTTACAGCCAGACATCTCGTATGAGGAGAGGCCGGTAGCTATTCTGGATCATAGTGAGCGGAAATTACGATCCAAGGTTGTTCCATTGGTTAGAGTACAGTGGGGTCATCACAATGTTGACGAGTCTACCTGGGATCGAGAGGAGGATATGCGGGAACAATATCCAGAGCTTTTCAACGCAGGTACAATCTAATTTCGGGGACGAAATTCCTTTATAAGGGGGGGAGTATGTAACACCCCGCATTTTTGGTTCATTTAAAATTTAATTAATTCGGAAATTCTAAATTACTAGTGTGTTGTAATTTAATGAATTAATTATGATAGAATATTATATAAATATTAATCTGGGATTGAATGGTTAATATTTAAGGAAAATTATTTACTGAGTGTATAGTAATAATGTAATTTCGTCGTTTTGAGTATTAATGACGAGATATGTACTTATCACATCCGGAAGTCGGTATAGACTATAGTGGGTGGGGGATAAGTATTTTTTATAAATTAATTCGGATGCAAATTCTGAGTGTACAGTTGAGTCCGGATGGGCCGAGATAGTCGGAAAAGTGTACCCAGGGGTAGTAAACGGGTCACGGGACGTTTTTAGACATAGTCGGGCCCACTCGGGGGCATTTTGGTCCCTTGGGCTTGGCCCATTAGTCAAAAAACGGGAATGGATCAATTAACTTAATAAAAAGAAAATAAGGGCTGGCTAAGCTTAAGCAGAGAAAGAAATTAAAGGGTTAGGAAACCCTAGCAGCAGCCAAAGCCATTTTGGGGATCTCAAAGAACCAACAAGGTCATCTTCAACCTTGGAATCCATCACAAATTCAGACACTACGAAACCTAAGGCAAGTGAATAACTTGCAATAGCATGAAAACTGTTTTTCAATTCATATTTGTGTGCTGTTATGAATTTAAAATTCATTTTGGGGTTCTTGGTATAAACATGGGGCTTTGATAATTCTATAGAAAACATGAATCTGTTTTGGCCGAAATTATGAGGAGTTATGTAAAATCTGATATTGGAATATTGATGTGTATCTGTTAGAATGATATCCAGATATATTAGAACGAATTTTATGAAAAAATTTGGAGTAAAAATGTGTTTAAGGAAAAAAGATGGATTTTCCCCAAAAATTTATGAATCAGTTGTTTATGGACGAATTGATGGTTGTTGTAGTCTTTCTGGGTTATCCTAATAAGGTTTCTAGTATACTCTGGTGATAAGAAGGCTTAAAACTCATGTTAGAAGAGGTTAGGTTTTGAGGAAATCCGTCCATGGCTGCCCTGTCTTCGGGAAGAAGACGAAGACCTGTTCGATCGATCGATCGACGGTCTGGGTCGATCGATCGACGGTCGCCAGAATCTGGCAGTTCCTCCAGTTAGTTATATAAAAGGGAATTTTTATATAAAAACCTTATGTAATTAATTATTGAGAAATTAAATACATGAGTTTGAATCTAATTAATTGTAGATATATTAATTAGGGTTTGAAGCTAATAAATTAGAGTCGGAAATTGTGACTCGGGTAAATTTATTTTGGGCTACGGGAGTAAGTCCAAATTTATGGTGGGGGCGACACCAAAAATAACTAAATTAATTAAAGTGCAATTTAATTAATACTTAGAGTTGGACCATAAACTCTTAATAATTTTAATAGGCTTATGTTACGGATTTTAGTGAACGATATAGCCGGGACTTTTATATTTATATATACGGAGGCGTTAGTATATATATATATGGTGTGCTCAATTAATATCAGTGATTAGATATTTGTTACTATAGTGCTATAGGGGGAGGTTGCGCGTAGTGGATGAATCCCTAACTTGAGGAGTAGGGTGAGTATATTCCCGAGGTCATAGCGTCCGTTATATGGGTGAGGGACAACTCACTTTCAGGGAAGGAATATGACCGCCTCCAATTATTTATTTGTATCAAGTTGGTATGAAAATTCTGACTTGGGATAACTAGGTTATGTGATTATACCTAGTGGGATAGCACTTTATAGAATTTACATTCCGGGAGTATTTTTACTCGGGAGGTTGCAAGTTATTATATATATTACAGTATGATTGTGAATGCTGGAATATGATTATAAGTATATAATTTTATAATTTATTATATACGGAATATTAATGAAAAGTGAGTGATTTCACAGGTATAACAAATGTAGAAGTTATATGAATATAAAAAGGGAAATGATTTAGTTAAGTTGATGTTACCAATAACTTATATATCAAAATCACTACATACTCAGTTAGAGTAGGGTGGGTATAAAGGAACTTTGTTAATTATCTAGTCATGAGATGAGTAACTAGGTAATTTAATTAAAGCATTCGTAGGGTATAATAGAGGAAGGGTAAGGAAGTCCTCAAGAGAGTGCATTATTAACTAAAAATATGAAGAGCATGCATATTTATTTATTACTGCAAGTTAATCATTTGTTAAATGTTTTTCAAATGTTTTGGGTACTAACCCTTGCTATAAAACCTTTTAAAAACCTTTTAGGTGTCCAACCACAGGGACGCCAGCCTTGACCATATTCCAGGGATCCGTTGCTGCAGCATATGTGGATGTTGCGGGATTTTGATAGACGCCTCATTCTTCATTCTTAAATGTAGAAGTTCATAATTAGTATTCGAGCATGTTGCTCACTTTCCATTTATTTGTATTAGACTTGTTGAGAGTTTATTCTTATCTTTATGGGATTTATTATTTGGACCGTTGGTTTATTCGGTCAATTATTTTTACTTGTGAATGATTAATTCAGTTATCTGTGATTGTTATATAGTTTTATTTCCGCATGGGTGTTTGTTAAATAATGAAAGATAAAAATTGGCACCAGTCTATTTTTCTCACTTAGGTGGTTAGTAAATAATAAGACGACAGTGATGCTAAGAATGGACCAAATGAGAAACCTGTTCTAACTTGATTTAGGACTGATCACCCGGGATTAATTAGGAGGGGTGTCACACCACCCTCCACTATATGTCCAAGCCTTTGAATATATTGCCTTCGTTGGGTAACACACCCAATTCCCGCATTTCTAGAACTTCTACTGATAACTCTCCTCAAGTTTCCATTTGACCCTCTCGCAAGCGCACCACGTTGGGTGAGTCTAATTCGGCATCATCTTCGACTATAGTAGCACTTGAAATTTGTAGGCTGCATCCTAATCGTCTTTACAGTCCTGGCCTCTCGTGCCATAATAGGGGTGACCTCGACTACGGTCATCATCCTCGAACATACTTCATAACCTCCTAAGTACGACCTCCGTTATCCATCCAATGGACCTCATCTGCCATACTTCTTGTACGAACACGCCTGAACACAAATAATATTCACTAATATATACGTTATAGCAGGAGAACGAAATCTTACCAAAGAAATAAACAATCCTAAACATAGGGCTCTATATAATAGAAAGCTACGCTGGAAGCATAATAAGATGCACAGATCCTAAAGGACACAAGAACCTGATGCTCTGATACCACCTGTAACACCCCGCCTAATTAAATACCGGGTGATCAGTCCTTTATTAAATTAACATCAAGGTGAACAATTGGTTCATTCTCAACATCATTTTCGTAAAATAATATTTCCTATTTGAACATCCTAAATAATTAAGCTAAGTGTCAAAACCATTTAAAACCACATTTTTCCTTTATTAAATACCAATAAAAACTTTTTAATAACCAACAGTTAAGAATTACATAAATACTAAGGATGGCAATTTACACACAAGAATTAAACCATCTATATAATCCATACCAAGTTTAAGAACCATAAATGAAATCATCCTGACAAGAGTTCACTCCCAAGGAGTATTGAATACCAAAAATATAAATGAACATAAATCTTTGACAAGATCTAAACGAAATAGGAAATCGGGCGACACATGCCCTAACTATGAAGATCTAAAGTAGGAACTAATTCAATGACGAATTCGTCTAAAGCACGGGCCTGCAACTCCCACATAAGTTGCAGCACATCCAATCCAAAGAACCTAAGCATGACGCCCCTCTAGCTCGGCACTTGTAATACATACATGTATATACAAGAGAGAAAGAAATGACAGAAAATGGTTAGAGCCCGATTGTAAAACGGTTTAAAATAGTTTAGCAAGTATTTAAAATTCTTACCAATTAATATCACAACCATGTTAGTATGCGACACTTTCTTGAGAATCATCACCTCTCATCTAGTGTGCACTCCTACCGTACCTCTAGGACATCCTAGTTATAGTTCCCACGCTAACTAGATTATTCACATGTATCCATTCTTTATAGCCCAAATTATTCCCACGTATTAACCTTATAATACATATAATGATGTTATAAACATATATATATCCATTTAGATTCAACATGTATAAGTCCCTTAATAATTCAATTCAACTAAGTGTTTTCATACATAATTATCTTACATTTCTACTTTAGCCACATAGTAGATATCATTACATGTATATATATATATATATATATATATATGTATATATATTCACTATATTATATATATATATAGTATACGGCACCCCGAGACACATCTGCGGTGCTGCATTACTCTGCTATCTTGTCCCAATACATCACGTCGATGTATGGGGGACTATAGGTTCGGTAAAGATTCCTCTAACCACAAATATCAACATAAAAATTAGAGGCGAACATAGTTCTCATACCCACGGGTCACGCACATACCTACGTTCCCATAGTCAACGGACTTATCAACTCACCGGTAAGTCTTTCATAGTCCTATGTTCTCGAGCGACAAATTAAAAATCCCACGGATTCATCAGGGTATGAATGCCCTCACGCGCAAACCTCCCATCGATAGCAAGTAAGCTAGGTATGTCATACACAGATACATAATATATGGATAATCACAAAGTCATACATATAAATATTCATATGTTCCAAATTAGGTTCGCCCATGACCCATAATTGTTATTATCCATTCTCAACACCAATTTTACTCAATTATTTCTCATAACGGATTCATCTATTTTATTCTCATTTATTATTTACTTCGTTCTTACTTCGTTCTTACTTCTCATATCTTGAAGTATTCTTTCTCAATAAGTATAAATTTCAATAGGTATACCTTTTAGTCTAAATTTTTCACGAGTCTCAATCTTTTAGTAAACTTACGCACAATTCCCAATGTATAAATAACTCCCCGTTAACCCAAAATTTCATCTCATATTAATTTGACTCAACTGAGTCTACTTAGACTCTATTGGTCATCTTTATAACCCATTATACTCTATCAATGATAATCAAGGGTTTTTAAGAATTTTAACTGGACTAAACAAAAAGGTGGAAAATATGCAGTTTTCCAGGAGGGGTCGATCGATCGAGTAAAGGGGGTCGATCGATCGATCAAGCAGTTCTTACCCAGTTTTTTGTAATATTCAACCTACGGGTTCAACCATTTTAACACCTACAAACCTCTATAATTTCATCCCAAACTCCCATCAAAGTAATCCAAGTGTATAAGCAATGTACATAAACAAGTTCTAACATAATGACATCAATAAATCCTCAACCAATCAATCAAAAAGGGGTTTAATCTCAAATCTCTTTATAAAACCAAATTTTGCATGAATAATAACCACCCTCTAATTTAATCAAGATTTTCTTCCCAAATATTATAATAAATTCATGGGTAATCGTCTACATATGATCAAGAGTTTAGACTACATGGATTCTCCCTACAACATATATGAATTCTCTTCCAAAACATATAATTCTTCAATTAAAACATATGATTTTCAGTCCTAGACTAACATGGAAGGTATATTAACTTGGAAATTAGAAAGATAGATACTTTCATGGGATTCAAGGATATGATTTTTTGATGAAAATTATATGGATGCGTTCCTCGTCATGCGATCTACATTTTAGTGGTGGTGGTGGTGCAATCGGGTGAGTTCTAGGCCTTGGATTGCTTGAAAAACTCTTCACCTTCTTCTCAAATCTCTTCACCTTCTTCTCTAATTACTTCACCTTCTTCTCTAATGGATGGCTTAGGCTTTGTGTTTGTTAACCCCAAGAGACAACTCTAAATGGATAATAAATACTAAGAAAATTTGTGGGTTTAATTACCCAAAAATACCAAATGTCTAAAATACCCTCCCGGGGTGTCAATTAGGCCTAAAAACGCCCCGAGACCCAAACTAAACCCCCGAGTACTCTGATTATCTCGACCCTTTCGGACACTTTGGCGCAATCAAAATGACTATACAGACGACTTAGAATTTATTCACTTTAATAATAATAATTTAGTCCTGACACGACACAGGCGCGTCCCGAATTAAATTTCCATAATTGCTATTTTATTCACTCGTGACAATTTTAATAAAATCAGTCTCATATATTACTCTTCTCATCCAGTCATATTCAACATATTCCCAATATTTACTAACTCTTGTCACGCTTTTAAATATTTAAAATAAAATGCCGGATTAATATTAAATTAATATCTCAATTAAATTCAATAAATCCCTAATTTTAAAAGCCATAAAAATACGGGGTATGACAACAACCTCAACAGATAGCTTGGGTTCCACTGGACGGCATCGCATCCATTTCCCGGGCATACCGGAACCTTTATTACTACCATATACTCTCCTTTATTCTCATACGTGTACGCCTCTATAGGCACGATTATATTGTACAATGCAACACATATAATGGGAACGGAGCAACACAGTGGACGTAGGCCTATCTTAGAGGCTGAACCACTCTATATCTTGTCTTTGATCTCTTTTACTTTATATATTTACTTATTATGTAATTCATATTTGATTTGCTGATACAAGAACGACAAGGGGATGATTTCTCGTTTCATCAGTGCAATTAATTAAAGCTATGTTTGTTACTGTGCATATATTCCAAACAATTATGAAATTATAACTAGGTAAGAAAGATAATCTAAGAACTTCTGTAAATAAACAAATCATGCATGAATTATAAACTTCAAATAATAAAGGAGAAGAAACAAACTCAATCGTAGAAATCTTGAATTACAAACCTTAAAATTGTAAACTTGAGTTCCTAGGTTATTGGCCTTTTTCTCTCTCTAAAACTATGTAAAAAAGGAACTCTTTTATGTCTGGTAACAAGTTATAGTAAAAAAACTACATTTTTACAAGAGTTTGGTCCATGCACAACTATAATTTAGAAGAAATATAATTCAAAAGTTCTTCAACTGAATCGATCCGGTCAAGGGGTTTCGATTCGGTTCGCTTTATAAAAAATCTTAACAACACTGGACCGGTTCTTTTTTCCTCTTCATCGGTTCGGTTCACATTATGCAAAACATTTACCCGCACTGGATCGGTTCATTTTTCCTCTTCATCGGTTCGGTTCCCTTCATTTTTTTTTCTTTTTGTTGTGATTTTTTCTCAACTTTAAAGATTTATAACTTTTGCTCTGGGACTCGGATTTGGATGTTATTTCTTCCTATGTGCTTGTAGACACGAGGGCTTCAACCTTTCTTTAGTCTTCATGTCTGAATTCTAGATGTAAAATTACTTGTTTTGCCCTTTGAATTTTCTACTTTTATCTTCTTCATTTCTTTCTTTCTTTCTTTCTTTCTTTGCATGCACTAAATACCTGAAAAATCGATGAAAAATACAAGAAAATTGGCGTACTCCTTAGGAAATGTCATTAGCAATGATATAAGATAAATCAACTCGAATTACACTGCACGGAGTGTTAAAAGACTCTAAATTACGGGGATAAATATGAAGAATTTATGCCTAATAAAAAAGTTTGAGATTGGTGACTAATGATGGTTTAATCGAATAAATGTTAGCCTTGGTATGCGCGAGACATTCTGGAGGTTTAGATTGATTTGATTGATGTGAATAAGGTGTACATTGTAGGAGTTCAGTTTAAGTACTACTCTTCAATGTTACTTTTCATATGATATGAAAATGCTTCATATAATGTAGTATTATAGATTCTATTATAAAATTGTTTTTTTTATTAGTAATCTCACCCATTTTGTCTTGTTATTAATTTTTTAAATGTATTTTCACCTTATCAATGTTTAAATTCTTTAAGCGTGTTTCATATGCTATAGAAATGCACTGGACGTGGATCGAGAATTATAGTGGGGTATGATTTTGGGCATTACTTTTCCACCTTTCCCATTTTATTTTTTGTTGTCAATCACACAATATAGTAGTGAACACAGTTGAGCAATTTGTCAATATGGTTTCAACATTTTTACATTTACATCACTATGGTCCTTAAAGACATCACTAAAAATGAAATTACTATTGAAAGGTGAAAAATAACAAAGCTTGATTAGATATTCCTTTAAGACGTCATCGGTACCGTGTGGTTTTCATGATCCAAAATGAAGTGTGGTGTTGTACAATGGGAAATTTATAATCACTCTCTCAATATAAACTTTAGTCAGACATGGCTGCGGGAGGATGGTCAATTTTTCCTTCCATTTATATGTTGAATGGTTGCTCATAGATTTCATATTTCATTTTTGAGGTACTCTGTTTATTGAAGTTTTCACTCTTTTATCCCTAATGTCAGTTTGTCTATATATTTCTTACATCAGTTTGTATATTTTCAAAGGATCGTGTACATTATACCATTTTTTGTTAGTATTTGTATTTATTTCCGTTTCTTTTATTTTGTTTCAAATGATAAGCTAATAAGTTCATGGTTTAGTGTTTGTTGTTTAGGTACGGAGAAGGAAAATAGTGAGATGCACATGTAAGTGAAGAAATTTGTGCCGGTTTATAATCGATTTTAGTAGTTATTTAATTTCTACATTGGTCTACTTTTCGAATCATAATTCTATTTCATTTCCTTTATATCCTAGGTATGTCCATCTTTGACAATTGAAGTGGAGTATGACTCTAACCACCTTATTTATCTGTTTTGTTCTGCCTCCATATGATATAAATTAGAAAGAATTCTTCACTTCAATTTTTTGGGTTCATATATTTGATTTTACGTTTCATTTGACTAATTATGACTTTATTTTTTTATGGGTTAATTGTTTGTTTTCATTGGATTCTATTTACTAAATGATGCATCATGGACCATCATTTATGATGAATTATATTTTCCATGGATTTTTGGTAAATAAATATGGTATGTTTTGATTTTACTTTATTTCTTTCTATAATCAAATAGTGGGGAAGTAAGGGTTGTTCCTGTTTGTTGTTTATTTATTTTATGTATTATGACAATTAATAGTGTTATAGGCATGGTATACCATAGTATATGTTTTAAATGAAGCCAAATTGTTATTCGTATAATATTTGTCAACTTTAAATTAAATATATATGAGACTTTTATTTCCACCATGTCATTTTTACCTGATAATTTTGTTGTACTATTATGACGGCTTCAACGGGAGCTTTGTGTTTGGATTTGTTAGTCTGTGTTATTTTGGATCTTTATAAAGTATTTAGTGTGTGTTATTTTATGGTACTATTATGACGACTTCAACTTTTAACTCATGTTTTTTAACATTGTCATATAACTTTTTTGTTTCTTGTTTTTGGCTATTTTCAAGTTTGATGTTGATTGAGAGTTTGGGTGATGGCAGTGGAGTATTGTCTCAAAGTATGGGTATAGTGGGTTTTCAAATCTCCAACTTTAACAATATTGAATGCTATTACTTCCAAGATATTAATAGATAGATGGGATTTTTAATCCTAAATTTATCATGGAATAGTTGTTTAGTTAGCAAGCTAAACTTTTATTTTAGATTATTAGATTAAGGGTTGTTAATCATATTCCTAGAAGATTATTAGGAATGAACTTTAAAGCTAACTCTAATTCCTTTAATAACTCCCTGGGCAACCTCAAGAAACCCATATATCTCACAATAATGGCAATAAATCGACAAAAAAGAGTTGAAGGAAAGTTGTTTTGAGTCTTAAGTCACACCAATGGGTATATCTAAAGAAGGTTGTCAATTTGATGCCCCTAAAATTGACAACTGAAGTCCTTGTTTCGATGCTATTCACTCCACAGGATTATTAGCAGACCTAAAGGCCTACCAAATAGAGATCTCAATATCATAGAGAGTATTTTATACCAACAAAGCGAATATCCCAAGCTACCTCACCAAGTTATATACCAATGTTTTCACTGAATTCGGAGAAACGAAACGTTGATGTGCTAAAATCAATGTTTTATGTTTGTAGATTACTTTTTATATATTTGAACCGTCTAAAATTTTAATTTAGTAAACCTTTCTATTATAGCTTTTGACATATTGTTCATCGGTACTTTTGTTTAATACATAAGGCTTTGATTCGCACCTACTACAACGTAAATTTTACCATTAAAAGGTAGCATAAATAATTTAGTTATATTATATTAACATACTTTTATTGACACATTGGTTTTGTCCATACTGTTATATGTTGGTGAGTTGAGAACGTGGAATGGTTTGAGTAATAATATTGATGTAAGGACATATTTTCATAGGTCCGTTATCAATTTATTATGTCATATACCGCTACACTGTCGAAGAGCATTCAAGAGACATCTACATCAAATACGGATCCGAATTACTCAAGTTCTTCATCATTCAAGACTCCGCGAAGTTTACTTTGGTAAGGTTATGTTTTAAATACCTTTACTTTTCACTTAGAGCTTTTGAGAGATTTTTACAAAATATTTTCTAAGTATTGGAGCGGACTTTTTCGTCAAAATTTGAGAATGAGTATTTTTTCTAAGTTTTGAAGCGGACATCGTTTTTGACGCCCAGGTCGTTCGCGCGAGATAAGCATATCGTTCGAACGAGATTGGAAGTCGCACGATGTCGTTTAAACGACATGCGTTCTTCGTTCGAGCGACATATGCTTCTCGTTCGAACGAGCTCGGATTTCGAGGCCGTGTCTTTTTTTATAAATACTCATTAAATGGTAACGTTTTCATTAAGAAGTCCATACGTTTTCCAGAACAAAAAACTGCGAAAGCAGTATTCTTTAGCCTTCTTCTTTTAGGGGTTTAATCCTCTTTTGTTTATAATTCAAAAACTCCCATCTTGCTTTAGTGAATTATTTTGGTGTTCAAGAACACATCTTTGCCTTTGTTCATCTTTTGTGGAGTGCATCTCTACACCGTATGACTGCGTGTCATTGAGGATCTTGCTGCATGACGATTCTTTGTTGAAGATTGGGCTGTGAGTCCTTAGAGGGTGCTGAGTGTATTCTCTTGCAGAGTTCAAGACTGCGTGTCTTTGTGGGTTGCCTGCGCGTTGATCCATTGCAGATTTCTCTATGTAATTGTAAGTTGCGATTTATAGATTCATAGTGAAATAAAGGTTTTTACCCGAAAGGGGTTTTTTCCTGAAATATGTGTCTCAGCATATTTTTGTGTCACATGCTGTATTTGTTTATGGTTTGACACACGCACCTTAGATGCATGTTTAGGAGATGAATTAAATAAAAGTTGATTGAAATCTTGAGAATTTAATTTAATCAATTATCACACAGTCGCACTTCTCAAATTGGTATCAGAGCAGGCTGCGCTAATTTGTCGCGTATTCCTATTTTTCGCTTAATCATGTGATATTGATTTTTTTTTTTGAAAAATCAGTTTTTTGAAAAATGCAATTTTTTCGATGGAACTCTTATCTAATCGGATTCCCTTCTTTGATGACCCGAGTCAAAGTTTTGATGATATAAATCCTTTGAATTTGACGTTTGCAAAAACAATTAAAGTTTTGAAAAAGAAAATTCTCATTTTAAATCCACGATGGATCTTTTGCAAACGGTTCAAAATCAACTAGATTTTTATCGTGAAAAATTTATTTCCTTGGACCATGACTTTATTGCTTTAAAATTGTCCAAGAAGGAGAGTGATGACAGGCTCCTATTTTTAGAGAAAGAATTGAAGGAACTTAAAAATTCGATGGTTTGTGTTTGTAGCATATGAAAAGACTCTTATGAAAAAGTTTTCTTTAATTGAGGGAGAGAGAGATACTCTTTTTGAAATTATTGAAAACTTGAAAAAGGCGTCCCTTAATTTGAAGGAGTCTAATTCTTTGCTTGAGTCAAAAATTTTGAAGTTAAAAAATGACTTGACAGGCTCAAGTAGGTTTGATAGTGATTGTAATGGCTCCTCATGTTATCATGCTTCTAATGCTAAAGAAAAAACCATTATTTGGTTAGAGGGTCAACTAATTTCAAGGATGTTAGAAAAGGTCAACCCATAGGTGTCGGTCCTCCCGTTTACACATGTTCATATTGTGGTAGGAAAGGTCACCTTAGGCGATTTTATTTTGATCTTGAAAAATGTCCTATGAAGTTTATGTCTAGTGTTCCCATGGTTCCCAAAGCCCCCGCACGACGTTTCACATCTATTTGGGTTAGGAAATCACTTTTAGAGGAACTAGATTTTAGACAAGTTGATTCTCATTTTCTTGCACATGATTCTTCTCTTGCCTTATCATATAGATGATTGTGTTTGCATGTTTGTCATATGCTAGTTTTTATTTCATGATATTTATGTTTGCTAGCGTTGTGACATGTACTTTTTGTACAAATTTTTGTTTTTTGAAATTTTTTGAAAAATGCAAAAAGATTTTCTATTTTTTTTAGTGTTCATTCATATTTGTTTTGGTCAAATTTGAAAATCCAAAAAGATTTTATTTTGAAAAATCCAAAAAGATTTTTGTATTTTGTTTGCGCCGTTCATGGATGAAGACTTAGGATGACCGAGTCACAACATCATTCAATTATTTTCCTATGACTATTTGATAGTGTTTTGCGATAATAGGTCAATTCATCCTTGTGCTTTATAATGTTTGGAGTCATTAAGATGTAATTAAGAGTTACTTCCTACATGTTTGACTTATGTTTCCTTTATTGCACACATGCACGGATTTGTTTGATTATTGTGCTTGTCTTATCGCATGTTGGTTGGTTGTTTTCACTTCAATCCTGTCCTTAAAACGAACCAAGCGCGATAAAATTTTGATAAGGAAATTGTGCATATAAAAACCGTTTTGTGAGTTTGTGTGCTTTATTTAAAAATGGGGAAGGGCTGTGAAAGGTTCATTTTGCCTTTGCGAATACTAAGCCACCATTAAATTGGACCTAAAAAAATGGAGGAATTTTATTATCTAGGGTCCAAAGAGGTTTAAAAGAGCCCAAAAAAATTAAAGGCAATAAAAAGAAATTCATGCCAATTATGGGCAATTTAGGTTTTTGCACCAATTCTCCAAAGTTTAAGAATTTAGTTTTATTTACCTCTAAAAGAAAATATATGTGAGGGAGTTTGGTTGGAGAATTTATAACGGGTTTGCACGTCCTTAAAAGTCTTGAAAATGCGCTAAATAGTTTTGGACGTTATTGGTGTGGAAATCATTTGACTTTGATTTGTTGATTTGTATAAGACGATGTCATTTAAATTCAACAAATTTTTACACCTAAGGATACTTTTGATGTTCATTCGTTAGGGGTACACATATGCATCGTGCACATATGATTGTTTGAGTTTATTTACCTATCGAATGTGTTCACACCCATTCATTCCATTTCCATGACTTGGTTGTTTGAGTTTAAATCGCAGGTGTGATTTTTTTTGTATCCTATTTTTGTATAAAAATTTGAAAAATCAAAAATAGTTTGTGTATGTTTTTGGGACATACCTTTGCATGCGCGTAGCTTGATCTTTGTTTGCTATGCATTTTTATCGTGACACTCCATGTTTAGATTGTTTCTTCTTATTTGTCTATTTGGGGACATCATAAAAAAGGGGGAGATTAAAGAATTATCATGCTATGGGGAGTTTTTGCATTATAGGGGAGATTTGATTTATTAATTCTTTATTCTTATATCATTTCAAACTCAATGCTTCACGAAGGTATTTCGCTTTTTCTCATGTGTGTAGGTACAAGGATTGAAGATCATGATTTTGCACACCCTAATGAGAAAAGCTTTGAGATTTGACGAAGATGATTGAAGAACAGCTTTGAGGTCTTGCAAATTTATTCATGGGAGGGTAAATTTGTATATGCAATTTGGTTTTTGATAATTCGGTTTTTTTATGTATGTACCGGCATAGACATAGGGGGAGATTTGTAAGGACTTATTTTCATAGGTCTGTTATCAATTTATTATGTCATATACCACTACACCGTCGAAGAGCATTCAAGATACATCTACATCAAAGACGGATCCGAATTACTCAAGTTCTTCAGCATTCAAGACTCCGCGAAGTTTACTTTGGTAAGGTTATGTTTTAAATACCTTTACTTTTCACTTAGAGCTTTTGGGAGATTTTTAGAAAAAATTTTCTAAGTATTTCAGCGGACTTTTTCGTCAAAATTTGAGAATGAGTATTTTTTCTAAGTTTTGAAGCGGACCTCGTTTTTTACGCCAGGTCGTTCGCACGAGATAGGTATCTCGTTCGAACGAGATTGCAAGTCGCGCGATGTCGTTTGAACGACATGCTTCCTTCGTTCGAGCGACATATGCTTCTCATTCGAACGAGCTCGTATTTCGAGGCGGTGCATTTTTGTATAAATTCTCATTAAATGGTAACGTTTTCATAAAGAAGTCCATACGTTTTTCAGAATAGAAAACTGCGAAAGCAGTATTCTTTAGGCTTCTTCTTTTAGGGGTTTAATCCTCTTTTGTTTATAATTCACAAAACTCCCATCTTGCTTTAGTGAATTGTTTTGGTGTTCAAGAACATGTCTTTGCCTTTGTTCATCTTTTGTGGAGTGCGTCTCTACACCGTATGACTGCGTGTCATTGAGGATCTTGATGCGTAAAGATTCTTTGCTGAAGATTGGGATGCGAGTCCTTGGAGGGTGCTGCGTGTATTCTCTTGCAGAGTTCAAGACTGCGTGTCTTCGTGGGTTGGCTGCGCGTTGATCCATTGCAGATTTCTCTATGTAATTGTAAGTTGCGATTTATAGATTCATAGTGAAATAAAGGTTTTTACCCGAAAGGGGTTTTTTCCTGAACTCTGTGTGTCAGCATATTTTTGTGTCACATGCTGTATTTGTTTATGGTTTGACACACGCACCTTAGATGCATGTTTAGGGGCTTAATTAAATAAAGGTTGATTGAAATCTTGCGAATTTAATTTAATCAATTATCACACAGTCGCACTTCTCAATTGATTTGTGGAAAATTTTCACTATGTTTTTTCTAAGTACATTGCATATGTTTAACAAATGTGAATTGGGTTATATGGGTTGTGTTATGATATTCTTGATCCGAATTACAATTTCAAACGCATGCAGAAGTCGTTAATCAAGCAACAGTGACTAAATTTCCTCAAGGGGTTCTTTGCAAACAGAATTAAGAATTGTATATCTAATTTTTTGCAACAAAAGTTTCACTTGAGAGGAATGAATCTCGAATAGTGGGTGGAACAAATAATTGGTCTTCCGTGCTTAACTAGTTTGGTTGAATGTGTTGTCCTTGTACACGTCAACAATGCTTTCGATCATCTCAGGTACAATAATCATATTAATCAATCATGTTTAAGTGTTTTCTTTCTAAACAATTAGTGTTTAATAATATATTGTATCCATAAGTTGTTTACTTTGTATTTTCAAAATGAGAGTGAATTCATTTTTGGAGTAAAAATAGTTGCAAGATTTTATTACCACTACTATAGATGGTGCTAATTTTAATGCCATGCAATGTGTTGGAGGAGTAAGCATCTCAAACTTTAATGCAAGTGTTGACAAAGCAAAATAAGGCTATTGAAAGAATACTCACATGGATATCTACTCTTAAGGCAAAAAATTTGTTGTATTGTTTTTATTCTATATTATTATATGTATATTTAATTTTCCTTGAAAATATTACCCAAATCATGCAGTTATTTTAAACGATTTTTATCTTTAACATAAAAAGAATGAAAAGCAATTGCGTGTGAAAATGTAAATGTTATTTGTTATTTGTTTACTTATGGTTGACTTAAACTATTTTAAGAATAATCTTGAAAGTGTGAAAATGTAAGTGTTTTAAAAATAAATAATTGTTTAATTCATTTAAGTAATGTATTTGTATCCATTGCTTACTAAGATTTTTGGTCTTTCCTATCCAACATTTGAAATTGAATATGGAGAACTTATATCTAATGGTCCACACATTAACTTATTAAGGGTCCTCATGTTATATTATAACTTCATGTCAGTGTGTATCATGTAATTGGTGATTGAGGTTGCTAGAATTGAGGCTGATAGTGAGAATTCAATATGAAATTTATGTTTGCATCTACCGAGAATTCAATATGCAATTTTCGCATATTGATTGGTATTTTACAATATGTTCTTTATGTATATTATTTATTCACACACTAGAGGTCTATTATGAATGCTAGAACTATTCAAATTTCCACCTTTACTTTTAATTGTGACGATGTGCATTTTTTTAATTATTGTTAGATAAACAAAGAATTTGGTATTATTGATTGTATATTAAGTTTTGTTATCTATTTAACTATAAAATATTGTTGCATATCTACACTCAAATCCTTTTATTATTCTTGGTTGTTCCTTGTTGCCGGACCGTTGGATATCATTGAGAGAGACGGTGAGGAAGAGATTAAAATTTTGATTGTGTCAAACCATGTATATATTTGAAAATTTTATATACTGAATAAGATTATGTGGAATAGATTATGTTTTTTATACGTGTTCCAGAATGGACTATTACTATTGTTGTTGTTTGAGTACTTTTTATTTGTTAAACGGGGTGGATAGTCCTATGAACAAAGCGAACTCTCTCCATGTTTTGTAAATTGTTTAAACTTAAATGTTTTATAATTTTTTTAACTTAAATTATGATGTTGTTTATACAAGGTCCAAGTTGGACTATTACTATTGGTGTTGGGAGTATTTGTTTATTTTTTAAATAGGGGATAGTCCTATAAAGAGAGTGGACTCCGCCCAAATTTTTTAAAATGTTTACATAATGTTGTAAAAATAACTTTAGCACCTAAATTAGTTTTTTTTTTATGGATATGATGTTTAGGACTTTAGGACAACAACTATTTTTTATGCATACTTTGTAATTTTAGTTGTTTTGTGATTACATACTTTGAAAATTTTTGCCGTGCTTATAGGCATGGACAGGTATACGCTAGTATATATATAAAGTGCATGGAGAGTGTTATCTTCGTATTCGCACCATAGGAAAGTCAAGAACGATTCGGTCGAAAGAGTATAAATAAAAGAAACAAAGAAACACAAAAAAATTGCCAGATGTGAGCAAGCTGGACCACGATTCACTATGAAAGAGTGAATGCGCATGTTAATGGGACTATTAAAAAGTAAGTAAATAAATAGGGAAAATGGCCAAACACATGCGATGCGCCGGATCATGATTCATTATAATAGAACGAACATGCATGTCAATGGGATCGTGAAAAGATAAATTAAATAAACTAGTATATGTATAGAGAAGGGGATATAAGAGCATAATATAGAAAATGACAAAAAGGGACTCGAATCCCGAGATGAACTCGAGACGCCTACATATCTACAACTGACATCAAATTCCACATAGTTCGAACATACATGAGGGTGAGATTTAAACCATGAACCCCAAACTAAAATTTCCTCACTTTGATTTGTTGTAAAGGGTGCATAAGTGAAGTAAGTGGAGGAAAAATGGGAAGAAAATCTAAGTTAGGGTTAATAGATTAAACCTATTTTTGGGGTTTTTGAGTTTATAAAAATAAGTTTTGTGAATATATGAGTAATAAAAAGGTGATTAGAGTGAGGAAATAGAAACTAAATGTAAATAATATAATAATAAGTAGAAATTGCATAATAACACTAAAGTAGCAAGTTTGTATAAATAGGATTTATAGCTTGTATGAAGCTTTAATCCCGACTTTAATGGTGAGGTAGGCTGATTTTGATAGTGGTGTAATAGTAGTAAGATGTATAAGAAAGAAGGGGTATGTGAATGATGTAATGGAATATTCAAGGAATGTTTTGAAGGCATGCGTAAAAAGCTATGCACTAATTTGGAGGAAGAACTTTCTCAAGATCTGGAAAGGGGGTCCCTTAAAATGAGGTCACAGTTACCTTTAAATATGATTTTTATAGGTTAGGGGTTTTATCGATTGACATACGCCTATGCCTGCCTATCAATATACCCCCCAACTTACATGCTAAGTAAAGTACCTCTATATCGATAGGCATAGGGCCAAGGATGCTTATAGACAGTCCAAAACAGACTTTTAAAAATGAAATACATGAAATGCAAATTATAAGTTTGTATCCTGCATGGAGAAGACATTTGGAAAGAGGATTACGAGTTCTTTAAAAGTTCACTAAAAAACTCTCGAGTTCAAGAGTTAACCAAAGTAAAATAAAACTCGAAAGGAGTCGGTGACCTCTGGATTAGGTTTCTAGAGGGAAATGACAAGTAAATATGAATTGTAAGGCATGATGGACTGTTAGAAATAGTATTCATAGAACTATAAAAGTTCATTTAGTTACCATTGGTTTCGAGAGTTTACCGGAGTCAAATAGAGCTCGAAAATGTCTGGTGGCCTCTAGATAGGATTCTGGAGAAAAAAGGCAAGTAAATGCGAACTGTAAGGCATATTCAATCATTAGAAAATGTATTAAGAGACTTATGTAAGTCCATTAAGTTACTCTCAGTTCTGAGAGTTGACCAAAGGCAAAACGGAGCTCGAAAGCATCGGATGGTCTCTAGATTAGGGTTTCGAAAGGAGGAATGAGGTCTGAGGGTTGAAGGGATTATTCCTGGGACCTACGAAAGTGTACGGGGGGTATTAAAATTAGGTTACTAGATTTGGATGTCTACATGTGTCGTGAAATAGGGAAAATGAAAAAGGCAAGACGGATTCGACTCTTCGCTTTGCTAGTTCATATTAGTTTGGCGTTGCTTATAATTATTTAGGATTTGCATCAAGTCTTATGAAAAAAAGGAAATTTGAATATACATATACCAAAATATAATGAATCCATATGTCAAGATACAAAAATTTATATGATCACGAAGGATGGAAAATACACTGTATTCAAATTTGTAGAGTCATATTAATATATTTGAGAGTTTATTTCACTAAAATGGAAGGTATATTATACACACATATATTGTACAGTTATTTTACAACACCCAGATGCAAAAAAATTACATCATCTTTTTTCTTACCAAATAATAACCAAGTTGAGCACAAAACATAGAATCCATGACATTCAAAAGCCAACAACTAATTAATGAAAGGAATGAAACACAATTGATTAGGGACTAGAAATATACTAAACACTTCTTGAATATTTCCCCCCTTGAAGTGTCAAAAATGAATAAATTTAGTCTACTCCTTTATGTGATTCTTCAATTCACTTCATCTTGTACACCGTCACATTATCGACACCAACACCCTCACCCAAGCTATCATCAATCAACCTATCGATGTCACTTGTGTTAACAAAACTAATTACGTTTATGGTTTTAAGAGAAATGTAACGAATAATCATGGCTGATGTCATAACGATGGGGGAAATGGTTACACCTAACTAGGGTAGAGGAAGGGACATGGGGAGGAAAGCTCGAGGGGTTCATATCCCTGAGAAAGAGAGAGATTACTAAGAGAGGGAGAAATATGGAGAGTTCACTTTAGAGAAGGGAGGAATACAAAAATAGTTCATATATGAGAGAGAGAGAGAGAGAGAGAGAGAGAGAGAGATGCTAACAATTGATGAGCTATAAATGATATACATAAATTCAGGGACACATGTCAGTATACGAAATGTAACTCCCGTTATTACATTTACAGATTTGTTTTATTTTTACATTTTATGTTTAGTTATTACTTTGTATTTACGAAATGACTTTATAAGTAATAAGTAAAAAATGAAATTTAAATATATTGCAAATACGAATATTCAAGCGAATTGGTATCCACATATAATCGCCATCGAAATTACAAATTATCCATGACGGATACATATGTTATTGGTATTTGTACCCGTTTTCAAACATCTAAACTTGCTATCCATATATGTTCTTTCGAAAACTTCAAATAAATATTCGCAAATTCAAATTTGAATACCGAATTCAGATTTTAAATTATCCGTTTGTAATATTAGTTCAGGTCGATTGATATTAGAAAAAAGCACAATGAGTTGGCATTATTCACTACCAATTGAAGCATCATCCACTAATTATCAATATATGTTATCCTAAATAATAAAATTTCCACACTTATTTAAGAACACCTCTTTGATAGTCCAAAAACATATGATTGTATTTTTAATTATAAAATTGATCTTAAATCATGTATTAGATGCTTTTTGACTTACTATTATATGATTGATTGTTTGACTCAATTACTTTTATAAAATGGTTATGTTTATCTAGTAGATGATATAAATTATAAAATAAAATTACATAATATATTATTTTTGGAATAAGAAATTAACTCTAACACGAATATTAAACACATTAAGTGTCATCGCTGTTGTTATAAGTCATTGTTACACACAAGCCCCCATATTTTAAGTATTAGTTTACGTGTGTGAGTAGACCTAAACTCTTATAGCCGTTGTCTCATATGAGACTAACAACATTTTGTTATTGGTTTGCTGCCAATGAAGTTTGATTCCTAAAGGAAGCCAATAGTTTAATAAGAAAGTGTCTTCCCACCCGCAATATATTCTTTCAAGTGTTTTAAAGTGTCGTAATTTTTTTACAAAATATTCTTAAAGAGTTATACGTTGTCACAATTTCATTATAGTGTTAAATATTGTTTTCTGTCACATCTTACAGTGAAGCGCAAACTTTGCCAAAAGTCACTCTTGATGGTCGAAAAGGTGTACACGAGATAACCTTTCAAGTTTATAACGGTTAGAAAGTTTGAATAAGATGGACGGTTCCAATTAATTTTCTTTTATGTACTTCACGGACCTGTCGGAAAAGAAATCAATAAATTTGGGAGCTAAAGGAGATTTTTGGACTATTTAAGATAAGATGAAGTGACTATGACGAATTAAAAAACTTTTACCATTATTTCCCATCCCAATGAAAGCAACGCAAAATCAAGGCTCTTGCCCAGTGATATAAGGCTGCTACTGGGACACTGTTTGGGGATGGATTGGGTTTGGTCTCCAGTTTGATCCCTGACAGTGTCAAAATAATGCTTGGCCAACGGAAGCCACGAACCGCGAGCGGGGATTAGTCGAGGTGCGCGTATAGCTGGCCCGAACACCCCGTGATATAAAAAAAAAAAAAAAGAAAGCAACACAATCTTCAGAATTAAAACATAAGAAATATTGGGTAAAGTTCTACGTACGAGTTTATTTATAAAAAAATTATTTGTAGTTTATCATCGTATTTGTACCTAATATAATTAGAGACATTTTGATTTTAACCTCTAAATGTTAACATTTAACTTGATTTAACCTTTTGTTTTTATAATTGATTGATTTTACCTCTAACGCAGAAAGTTAAATCTAATTTTACATTATAAATAAGAAATAATGTCAAATAAATTATTTGACTTAATCCCTTATTTTTATACAATATTTTGAGATAACCCATCATGTAAGGGGTTAGGTAAAAAAGATTGGCAAAATTGGATTACGTTAAATATTGCATTAAAAAGTGAGTCATACAATTATATAAAAAAAATATAATACACTAAAGTAAACCATAAACATATATATTAATATAGTGTCAAACACATTATGTTACACAAAATGATAATAATATACACACGGATAATTCTAGATCGACACAAGACTCGGACACATTTTTGTAGACATGCTGAAGTATCGTGTTCGCATTGGTTGCTAGTTTTAATGATAAGTTTCATGCAGGCCACGCGATGCGTGGGCGACTCATGTACCAATGTATTCTCGAATTAATCTCATAGCCATAATCGAGTCCCATGTAAATCTATACGCATATACAAATAAACATACCAACCTATCATACATCTGAATGTTAAACCACCCTCAAAACCAACATATAGGTATTTAACGTTATCATAATTATGTTATCCTCACAACCAGACTAGATATCCACATGCACACACGCGCGCACACACACACACACACGCGTGTGTGTATGTGTATGTGTATACCTGTAACTAAAATATGCAATTCAAATATAGTTAGACAATGAGGTAAACCAAACTGGTGTAGGACTACTATACCAGTTTAATTCAACACTTAAAATGCCCTCGTTACTTTTCACTTACTGCATTATGAACCAAGCAAAGAAGAATCAACATTAAGCGGTATGAGATTCCTAATGAATTTTCAATTTCTCAAAATAAGCCATATACAAGCTACTAAAATGAGTCATTTTAAATATGATAAATGACTATTTTGGATCTTAGAACAGGGGAAGAAAGATATTACCTAAATACAAACATAATTTTGAGCAAGATTGGTTAATTTTAATAAGTTTCTCGTGCACAAACAAATGGGTTTCGAAGACTACAACTCATGAACCAAAAAAAAAGTAAATACCTACAATTGAAGACAGGAAACCTTAGAATAAAAAATAATAATAACAAAAAATAGATAAACATGCAAAATTAAAAAAAACATTCTCAAAATCCAAAAACATAGTAGCTGGGAAAGAGAAATCTTGGGAAATCATCAATGTACTTATAAAACGTTAGAAAAATCCTTGTTTAAAACTAAATATACCCAAAAAATAGAGAGATCAACGAAGGAATGAATAATGTAAGTGGTTAAATTCGAGAAAGGTCCTTAAAATAGGGTTCTTCAAACCCTAAATTCAAGACAACCATAAAAACAATGTTTGTGTGTGTGAGAAACAGAGAATGAGAGGGAGAGAGTATGAGAGAGGGACTTTTTTGATGTCGTTGGTGTTGTAGTGAGAGAAGAACGAGATGAAGTAACTGTAGCAAGCACTACCCAAAATCTAAAAGATACCAAAATGCTTGAATGTATCACGAAATTGAACAAAAAAAAAACTTAGACAACAAACAATTAGTAACATTGTACGTGCTTTAGTTTGCACAGAAACAACTAACCAACAAACACATGAATATATTTTTTCCAGCTCACAATTCAATTCATTTCATTAAACTTAATTTCAAGCACTACCCACAATCTAGAAGATCCCAATATGCATGAATGTATCAAGAAAGTCAACAAAAAAAACTTAGACAACAAGCAATTAGTAACATTGCACGTGCTTTAGTTTGCACACAAACAAACACATGAATATATTTTTTTAGCTAACAACCCATTTCAATTAACTTAATTTCAAGAACTACCCATTAACTAAAATATCCCATAATGTATAAATACATCAAGAAACTAAAAAGAAAAGAAAAAATATTGTATCTTGACTGAAATGGTGCAAGCAAGAGCATCAAGATCTTCAAGCAATTTACCAAGCCTGACCTCATTCTAAGGATCCCTATACTGCTCTCTAAGTATATAATCGGTTGAAAATTATTAAAAATGGCAGTACGGCTCTCTGATGGGGGTTTGTACGCAATTCAATTTGAGGAGGGTCATGGTGCGCCCAAAATAAAGCTTGTGATTTAAGTGCAAATCTATCGCAACAAGTAATATCCGGTAAGTACGGAATCGTGATCCACAGGGATTGAAACACTCCTAAGAGAACAGGATTAGGTTTAAGGGATTCTCTAAACGTCACAAAAGTTAAAGTGTAAAAGATGATTTAATAGTTTGGAAAAGTGATTGAGAGTAATCTCTAAACTAACATACTATTGATGACAAGTTAATTAATTAATAATTACGAAACTATGAAAAGAACTAAGATAAGCTTGAGTTCAAGAAATTAAAGGGATCGAGGATCATTCTCCCACCTCGGATTCACAAAGAAGGGGATTATAGGGCATGGTTGAAATTAATTCTAATCGAGCATAACTAATTAAGTTCGAACATCAACCATGTAGAGACTAAACTCAACAATGGAGGATTAGGGGTTAATTAATTATTGCTAGATGGGTTGGGTTTGTAGTAAAGCTTCAAACACCAACCCTTGCATGAAAAGAGAAGTTAAGAAACTATGATACTCCAATACCAACACATGAAGTTCCATTAGAACAATTATAAACCAAACCCTAAATATGAAGTTCAAGCATCCAAAGTGGGATTATGATCCCCAATCATAAGTCTAGCTACTCATAATTGAAACTACACTACACATGCTAGTTAACAACATAATTAAGTTAGTTATCTAGTTTAAACACAAACCAATACAAGGGATGGAATTAAATGCAAATTAAAGCTAGTAGAACAAGTAGAGAAGAAGTAAATGAACCTTTCTTGCATTAATAACCACAATTCAACTAGTAATCAAAGCTTTACAAGTTGGTGAAAACCATAAATGAACTTGACCTAGGAGAGAGAAGAAAGTGTTTTTCTATATCACCAAATATCTAACAAAAGTAATCTATCTCACCAAAGAGGAAAAACAAGGGATAAATCCCAAAAATGGCAAACTAGTAATAAGAAGAAAGCTGGAAATGTAGGGCCGAATCGATTCGGTGCCAAATCCGAATCGATTTGGAAGTGTAGAGATTTGCCCCTGTATGAAACCGAATCGATTCGGCATTAATCGCGAATCGATTCGGGCCTGCTGGAGAAGGAAAGTTGCCTATCTTGGCATTAGTTGCCCCATGTTTCACCGAAACAACCGTAACTTCTTCGTTCGAGGTCGGATTCAAGCACCGTCGGAGGCCACGCGAAGATAAGAAGAAGGTCTATAACTTCCGTGAAGAAATCGGGATCAAAACCAAACTTCCCAAAATGCATTCTCGAGACCTATAAAAGCTCAATAAAGACACATACAAAGTATATATGATGAATTCAGGGGTTAGTCAATAAATGAGTATAAGAACCGAGAAATACATGCACGGGAATGCTAGAATGTACAAATTAATGGGGTATAAAATACAATAAAAGTGACGAATCACACCCCCTAACTTATACATTTCTAGTCCCGAGCAATGAAGTATGAAGAAACAAGGGCCAACAACGCAACCAAAATAGAAGAAATATGTACAACGAAGGAAAATGCCACTGTCGCGGGCTCACGATTACATTTAGCGTATGCAATAAGCCGTTTTAAACCCCTAGGTGGCCCTGGGGGACGAGTGAGGTTTCGTGAGGGTTTCCAGGGATGACACCCACAAACATCAAATCAACTCATACTATGATACGGCAAAATCCAATGCGTAGCTCAACAAATATCTAAGAAGCACAATTTATCAACAAAGTGAACGAAGCTCACAAAAAAGACGACAATTATCGGCATTAAACAAATAACTTCAATAAAAATCAAAACCATGGAAATGCGAGATAAGCGGACACATGTGGTAATTTAGATTTGGCAAAACTTTCAAAATCCATATAAAAGCTAAGGCATGCATACTCAAGTTCTCTCCGGTTGTTACACTCAACAAATGAAACACTTAGAAATGGGATGTAACACACACGGGACATGCGGGCATTAAGAGTAATTGTAAAGGGAAACTAGGCCACACACATGTCATCAATGAAGAACGCAATATAAAAGTGAAAAATACAATCTCATGAAAGGATATCGCATATTAACCAAGAGAAAAGCATTTAAATAGATTATCGCTAATGTTCGACCTTTGAATCACATCACCCTAGAATCAAATAGGACTTTTGGGGTATAGAATTTAGGCTAGGTTAGGGTTAGGAAAAGAAAGGGATGTGTATAGGATCAAAAGAGATTCGGGAATAACACGCGGGATAATGAATTTAATGGCCAATTTAGGAATCGATGGTCAAATTCCACAAGCAATGTATTCATGAGAGTGAGACTTTGATACTCATGCACATGGTGAAATGGGAAACAACTAGGACCCATTTTATTCGAAACTTATTCTTTTCTTTGCTTTTCTTTTCTTTGCTTTTCTTTTCTTTGATTTTCTTTTCTTTTCTTTTCTTTGCTTTGCTTTTCTTTTCTTTTCTTTTCTTTGCTTTTCTTTTCTTTGCTTTGCTCACTCATAGCTTGATTGCAATCCATATAACCAACATCATTCAATCCCGGGAACAATCCCTAATCAAGGTACGGGAGGAGTAAATAAGGGTTTAGGACTCCAATGTGGAGTTGGACAAGGGATTTGGGGTTGAAACGAAAGGAATAATAAGGCTCAAGGGGGTTGACTAGGGGAAACATTTAAGGGTAAGGTCAAGGTCATATGGGTTAAACAACAACAAGGGCCTATAATCCTTTCCTAAAGTTTCATGTGATTCGCGGGACTCAACACCATTGAACATCATGCTCAAGTGATAAATCAGTTAGTATGCAATCAAATGAAAAGAAAATGAGATTGACAACGAGTTCATTGACAAGAAAGAGATATAGTGGGTGTATACGCTCACAAATGATGGTAAGTCTCAATTTTCACTTTTTTAAGGGTATTGCATGCGCCTTAGAATAACGAATTTGAAACACTTTAAACCAAATCATAAATAATTATTTATGTATAGGCTCAAAGCTTCACAGTTTAATTTTATGATGCTATTCACAATGCAAACAATAACGGGCTAAAGGGTAATAAATCAATGACTCAAAGCATGCTTCATAGCTATACAATAGGATATGATGATCATATAAGTAATCATAGTAGATATGAGAGAGAAAAATATTTTTTTAAATTAATAAATAAATAAATAAATAACTACTAACATGATAACCGGCATCACAAATGTAATCCATACCCCCTAACTTGAATGAAACATTGTCCCCAATGTTAGTAGGGATAAAAAGGGAAAAGGGGTTAGAAAATAGTCACCCCGTAAGGAGTAGCTCGAGAAACGCGCAACGGCATGCCTGTTACAAGTTAGTACCAAAAACAATAATATATGCAAAAGAGATATACACAAGAACAAATATGAAACTGAAAATGAGTAACTTCATTAATTATCACAAGTTGTGTACATGGGGCACAAAAACCAAAATTAGAAAATACACTAAATGTACTCTCTCCTCCCCACACCAATACACAACTACAAAGTTACAAACCCAAAAATCAAAATGAAGAACCAAAAAAGTCAGCAGCAGATAAAGTAGGATGACAACGGCCTACATATCGTCCGGATGGCGGCGCGGGGACTCGGGAGCGGAGGGGTCACGAGGGGCATAGGGGTCATAAAGGTACGTAGGCACAACAGCCTCGCCCCCTCGTAGATGTGAAAATAGGTCCATCTGCGCTCGAGTAATCATCGAGATATCGCGCTTGTAAGCGCCCCGATACGCGGTAAAATCAGCCTGGAATGAAGCAAAGATCGACATATAAGTGCCCCGAAACTCGGTAAAATCCGCCTGCAACTCATCCATCCGTACCCCGAGATACGTGATGGGGTCAACAGTAGATGGGGCTAGTGGTGGGATAGGATGAGGCACATCCGAAATATCCGGCATAGGGGCATCAGGAGCATCGGGAGCTTCAGGAGCATCAAAGGCATGCTTCTTCCTCCTCTCCCAATAATCTTTTCCTAAACCTTTCTTAATGGCCTTCTCGCCAAGCAACTTGGGGAGGCGAGGAATGTTATCTGTACCCGCCACCTCGCAATTAGCATCTCTACAAATTCGGGAAACCAACCGTGCGTACGGGAGGGTAGTGGTACCCTTCTCACAGTAAACGACCTTTAGCATCCGCTGAAGTACCAATGAGGGAAGGTTGACAATAGAATTGGCGTCCAAAAGATGGTAAAGGAAGTGGGCCTGGGCGGAGCGAAGAACAACCTTGGTTTGGGTCGGCGTGATGGAATTAACAGCAACAAGGTGGATGATACGGTGGTTGTCGGGCATAAGAGATGTGGGGAAAGTCTCCCCAGCCCAAACATTCCCTGGCGCCAAACGTGCAATCAAGGTTTCATTCGTCAGCCTCCCCTCGTCGGAGCAAGGGTAATCAAAATCCTCGGGGTTATTGGCCCCAGTCAGATGCAAAGCTAAGAGAGGCTTTGAAATTGGAATTCGCTTACCCCGCACGTAAGCCTCAAAATTTCTGTCCCCAGTTGGGACGAGAGACGCATAGAATCGACGAACATGCTCATCATTGACATCACCCGCCCTGGAAAGGTGGGCTTCCCAATTAAACTTCTGAAAGTGCCGATGAACAGAGACGGGGAAATCCTCAAGGTGCACAGGCCTCTCTATAGAAATTGGGGGACCCGAAGGAAATTTAGCCCGGAACCAGTCCTTTTCCTGCTTTGAGCGAAAGGATTCGAAACCTCCCCGACCCGAAATTATATTGGATGTGGGCTTGGAGATCGAAGAAACCTACAAAACAATAATTCAATACACACACCATAAGTGCGATGCACAAAATCAAAGTAATTGTGAAATAAGGGGAACTAGGTTCGGAGGGTGTGCGTTGGAAAATATTTGTCTAATAGACGTAACTGACGCACACCGCACTCAAACAAGGATAATTCAACAAGAATGTGCGATAAAAGGTGCGAAGATGAAGCATTAGCGCACAAAATCTTCACAGAGGCATTTCATCGAACATATAGTGTGCAATGTATAGAAAGTAGGGTGAAAATGACATACTCAATGTGAAAAAACCCCCAACAAATACAACTTAATCATCAAAGCAACATAAACAAGTTGTATTTGTTTGATTCACATCACAAACAATGGTAAAATAAGGAGTTTCATGCAGAAAAAATGTGGATTTTACAAAATGCATTTAACCCTACTTTCATACCAAAAACACTTTGTAAGACATGAAATCAATTTAATAGGGTTGAATTAGTTACCTTGGATGTGGATGCCTTGGAAGAGGAAGCCATAAGGGGGAAGAAATGTGGAAGAAGGGAAATGATATGGGAGAGGCTGTGTTCGCAGGTTAAGAGAGTAGAGAGAATGAGAAGAGTATTAAAACAAAATGTGGGAACCTTAAGTGAACAGGTGATCCGAATCGATTCGGTAGTTAAACCGAATCGATTCTCTACTCTCGGATTGAACATTGTCTAAGGGAGAATCGATTCGGTATTAATCCGAATCGATTCGGTAGAAGAGACCTGACACTTTGGATTAACCGAATCGATTCGGTATTAATCCGAATCGATTCGCCGACTCTAAATTTTGCCACTGGGAAGGGTCAAATCGATTCGGTGATAAACCGAATCGATTCGGATGCTGAGATCCAACTTTCTGCTATGCTGATTTTCTAATTCTCATGAAGTTTAAATTTTGGGGACACCTCAACTGGATTTCATGGACCAAAATGATATACCATATGTATGTAACTGGTCCGAAACCAAAAAATTTCAACCCCTCACGTGTCGGGGGCTGCTCGGCACCAAAAATAAGAATTTAACGAACCGAATCACCCTTGCTAATGGGGCAGCTGCGTACGATGTCCGGTTTTAAATCTGCAGATATTATTAGGACGTACTTCACAATGTGAACACCTATCCTTAACCTTGGTCCGACTTCGCTCCAACTAAGGCTCATACACTTAACAATTATATCGGGTTCAAGATCAGAGGATATGACACCTATCCAAAATGGACTACCCCAACCGCTGGCCCCGCGTTTGGTTTTGAAAACCGGATTAATATTTGAAAGAGGGGGCCATGGGTTCTTAAAGTGACGGACCGGAGGGTCGGTGCACAAATCGATAGAGATATTTTCTACCCTATTTTTCTCCGAGAAACTCCCCCTACACGGGATTGATGACTCTATGTAAATGTCAGTTTCGGAAACGATAGAGTCATCAATCGGAGTGAAATCAAAATTGCCTAATTTATCCCCAATTTCATGGTTTTCTCCTACGCCAACCTCTCCTAGCATGTCAAAACACACATCTAACACACTCCATTCAATTTCCTCCCTCTCAATATGCTCTTCGTCCACCCATATCATTCCAACAAAATTCACTTCCCTCACACAATCATCTTCGTCACCCGAGAAGTGTGACACATTGAAAATATTGACATCTAATGTCATATTCCCAAAAGACAAGTTCATCTCACCATTCCTACAATTTATCGAAGCATTCGCGGTCACGAGGAATGGTCGTCCTAAGATGACGGGAGGTTGATTGTTTGGGCTTAGAATAGGTTGGGTATTAAGAACGATAAAGTCGACCAGGAACACAAAGGTGTCTATCTGGACGAGGATATCTTCCAAGACGCCCCGTGGAATTTTGATGGAGCCTTCGGCCAATTGAATTTTAGTTTTGGTAGGACTAAGTTCTCCCAAGTCCAATTGAAGATAAACCGAATACGGCAAGAGGTTCACACTAGCTCCTAGATCAAGAAGAACGCGATTAATGGCGAAGTTTCCAATCATACACGAAATAGTTGGACACCCTGGGTCCTTAAATTTTGGAATCATGTTGTGTTGGAAAATGGAACTAACCTGTTCAGTCAACTCCACCTTTTTGCGAGAAACATGATTTCTCTTAAAGGTGCACAAATCTTTCAAAAACTTGCCATAGGAAGGGATTTGCTTAATCGCGTCAAGGAGAGGGAGATTGATTTTTACTTATTTGAACGTCTCCATGATCTCTTGATCTTTGTTGGGTTTAACAATTGGAAGGAGCCTTTGCGGGTAGGGTGCGGGAAATGGATAAGGGACTGAAGCTTCCGGCACCTTGGTCGGCGACTCATCTCATTTCTTTTTGGGAGTCACTTCACTCTCTCGGGGAGTTATTGTGACCTCGTCGGATTTCTTCTAGGAAGGTGGAGGTGGATTTTCAATCACCTTCCCACTCCTAAGAGTGGTGATGGAATTAGCATGTTCCATAGACCTACATTGATCGAAAGAAGGAGTAGAATCATCGGAATTCATGCTATTTCTCCCAACGGGCCCATGAGGTTGTGACGGGAATTTTCCTTTTTCTTGCACACTCAAAGAAGCGGCCAACTTGGAAATTTCTTTTTCGAGCCTAGCATTTGTGGCTTGTTGAGAAGTCGCAAAAGATTGAAAAATTTCTTCCAGACTTCTCTTGTTTGGGTGCGCGTATGCAGGTATAACTGGTGGAGGTGGTCCCTGAGGGGGACCTTGCATTACAACTTGGGGAGGAGGATGTTGGTTGTACAATTATTGGTAATTCTGAGGCGGGAGAGGACGAGATTGTTGATATTGGTAACCGAGTTGGTTACCCCAATATGGATTAAACCCTTGGTCGGGAACGCTTTGGGATCTTCTAAAAACTCCCATAGCGTTCGCTTGGTCATGGAGGATCACTTTGTAAGCCGGAATAGTGGGACAATCTTGGGTCGAATGAGCATTAGTGTCACAAATGGCACACAACTCCTCAATTACTGATTGAATTTGAACAACGGGATCTCGAATCTTCGAGCCGAACTCCTCAAATTTCTTAGATAATTTATCTAATCTCATTTTCATCTCATCCTCGTCAGTGAGGTGATACATACCAGCGTTAGACGAGGACGGAACCGAAGGTCGCGAACTGGTTTTGTTCGGATCCGAGGTATCCCATGCTTGGGTGGTCTCGGCATAATATTTGAAATGTTCCCACGCATCATCAGGATCTAAACCAAAGAACTCACCGGAGCACATTGTCTCCACCATTTGTTTCGCATTAAGTGTGAGCCCATTGTGGAAAAATGAGATTAATCTCCACTTTTCGAAACCGTGGTGTGGGCATTTATGAAGTACCTCATTAAATCTCTCCCAACATCGCTCGAATGATTCACCTTCGGTTTGAACGAATGTTTGGATTTAACTCTTTAAAGAGTTGGTGCGATGAGTTGGAAAGAATTTTTTCAAAAACTGCGCTTGCATTTCGCGCCAACTCCCGATGGAATTAGGAGCCAAGGACCAAAGCCAAGTTTTGGCTTTGTCCTTCAAGGAAAATGGGAAGAGTTTGAAACGTGTGACATCTAGAGGACATTTTTTATCTCTAAAATTAGCGCACACCTCCTCAAACTCTCTAACATGAAGGTAAGGTTGTTCACTGTCCATGCCGTGGAAAGTAGGAAGTAATAAAATCATTCCATTACGAAAATGGAATTGCGCGGCATTGTAAGGAAAAATGATACAAGACGGAGAGGTGGTCCTCTCCGGTTATAAATAATCACGCATGGTCCTATACGGGGGTTCGGGTGCAACCCCTTGACTACAGTGCTCACTAACATTATCGGCCATGGTTGTAGGATCGGAGTGGGCCCGGGTATTCAAAGAAGACGAGATCAAACTAGAACGAGAAATTGATGGTAAAGGTCTCCAATAATCCGAGGGTTCACTAGATGATGGTTCACGAATAGGATTCAAATTGCTACTACTCGCGTCATGCATTTACAGAATTTTGGATTGATTTTTGGAAACTGTGATGTCACGGTGGCCACAGGGAACGATAGTGTAAAGAGAATTTCTAAAACCTAAGATAGTTGCCAATCCCCGGCAACGGCGCCAAAAACTTGGTGCGCCCAAAATAAAGCTTGTGATTCAAGTGCAAATCTATCGCAACAAGTAATATCCGGTAAGTTCGGAATCGTGATCCATAGGGATTGAAACACTCCTAAGAGAACAGGATTAGGTTTAAGGGATTCTATAAACGTCACAAAAGTTAAAGTGTAAAACAAGATTTAATAGTTTGGAAAAGTGATTGACAGTAATCTCTAAACTAACATACTATTGATGATAAGTTAAGTAATTAATAATTACGGAACTATGAAAAGAACTAAGATAAGCTTGAGTTCAAGAAATTAAAGGGATCGAGGATCATTCTCCCACCTCGGATTCACAAAGAAGGGGACTATAGGGCATGGTTGAAATTAATTATAATCAAGCATAACTAATTAAGTCCGAACATCAACCATGTAGAGACTAAACTCAACAATGGAGGATTAGGGGTTAATTAATTATTGCTAGATGGGTTTGGTTTGTAGTAAAGCTTCAAACACTAACCCTTGCATGACAAGAGAAGTTAAGAAACTATGATACTCTAATACCAACACATGAAGTTCCATTAGAACAATTATAAACCAAACCCTAAATATGAAGTTCAAGCATCCAAAGTGGGATTATGATCCCCAATCATAAGTCTAGCTACTCATAATTGAAACTACACTACACATGCTAGTTAACAACATAATTAAGTTAGTTATCTAGTTTAAACACAAACCAATACAAGGGATGGAATTAAATGTAAATTAAATCTAGTAGAATAAGTACAGAAGAAGTAAATGAACCTTTCTTGCATTAATAACCACAATTCATCTAGTAATCAAAGCTTTACAAGTTGGTGAAAACCATAAATGAACTTGACCTAGGAGAGAGAAGAGAGTGTTTTTCTATATCACCAAATATCTAAAAAAAGTAATCTATCTCACAAAAGAGGAAAAACAAGGGATAAATCCCAAAAATCCAACCAAAATGGCAAACTAGTAATAAGAAGAAAGCTGGAAATGCAGGGCCGAATCGATTCGGTGCTAAATCCGAATCGATTCGAAAGTGTAGAGATTTGCCCCTGTATGAAACCGAATCGATCCGGCATTAATCGCGAATCGATTCGGTCCTGCTGGAGAAGGAAAGTTGCTTATCTTGGCATTAGTTGCCCCATATTTCATCGAAACAACCGTAACTTCTTCGTTCGAGGTCGGATTCAAGCACCGTCGGAGGCCACGCGAAGATAAGAAGAAGGTCTATAACTTTCGTGAAGAAATCGGGATCAAAACCAAACTTCCCAAAATGCATTCTCGAGACCTATAAAAGCTCAATAAAGACACATTCAAAGTATATATGATGAATTCAGGGGTTAGTCAATAAATGAGTATAAGAACCGGGAAATACATGCACGGGAATGCTAGAATGTACAAATTAATGGGGTATAAAATACAATAAAAGTGACGAATCAGGTCATCAACTAGGGGATCAAGTAATCTTTAAAAAGATTTAGACCACGCTTCCCATAAAGCATTTGCGATAGGGAATGATACATTACATGCCACAAACTAATGGGTTTTCGTAAGGAAGAACACATTGATGAAGAATGGGATGTTACCCAAACATCTGAATTAAAGGGATTGAATTGGAGGGTGATTGAAGGGGTTAATCGTTTGGGATTTTGAAGGACAAAGAGGGAGGAAAGCCAACGGATTGAAGTATGTATTTAAGGTTTTTCTTTATGAGAAATGTTTGAAATTATAAAGAAGTTGGGAAGGTTTTCTCTTTAAAAGAAAGGAAGACAACAAAGGGCAAAATGGGTGTAAAATGATAGGAATTTTTGAATTGATATATTAATTGCATTGTACATGTGTAGCTGTAGGAAGCCTTTAAATGGGTTTAGGCTAGATTTTTATATATATACATAGATTCATAGACGAGTGGACCTCAAAAACCAACCAATGCAGAGACGACATGTCAGTGTGTCTATAAAAATGTGTCGGAATCCCGTGTCGGTGTAGAATTACCCAATACACAAAGTAATAGTCATATTCTAAGATGAAATATTTTTCACAAAAATCGAGTCATATTGGATCACAACAATATGTTTTTCATTCTTCGACGCGTGATCATAAAGGTCTCTTAAGAAATAAATAATAGTCACTCATTAAAATTTTAAGTGAAAAGAAAAGTGTTCTCGTACAGAGTAAAATTACTGTAAATTAAGTGTCACAAATGAGGCAATAATCTTGCACAAAATGACAAATTTATCGATTAAAAGAGCACTCAAAACTCAAATTTCGAAAAAAGTACTGTCTTTTTAAAGCACCACAGGATCATACTCAACATAAACGAGAATACAATACATGTGAGATTTGAATATCACATGTTCCCACAATGAAAACTATAATTCCTAGGGTAAATAATACTTCACCTATTTGAACATTACTTTTGTTGTGCAAAAATCCGACACCACAATAAACCAAGTAGAAATAAATAAAGATGGAAATCATTGAGAAAATAAATGAAAAACATACAAGAGACCAAATATAGGCTATGCCAAGATGAGGGATGAATTTAATTTCACTATAAGATCAACTAATGTTTGAACACACAGTCACACACTATCAATAATTTAAATTCTCACTACAAAATGTATAAATTCTTTGAATTCTTGTCAAAACAAAGCATCTCCACACTTTTTTTGTGGCTTTCTCACTTCGTGTCTATTTTCTAAACTCAAACCTTAAATTTATAAGGCAAAAGAGGGAATGTCCATTTGGAATTTGGATACCAAGTAAACTTGGACACCAAGCACTTCATTTTCCCCACATATCAACATGTATCCACTCCACATAAATTTGTTCAAATTGATTTTGATCTAAGTATTATAAATGGGTTGCCAACTTTAACGAACTTAATTTTAGTGATCCATGACATGTCAAGGACAAGGAAATTTTGTGGAACCTGGAGTATTACAATGTAAATTGAGTAATCATTCCACCAAGTTCACCAACCCATCAACTATTGAGTTACCTCCAACTTCAACTATTTCCAATATCAAGACTAAGTCTTTATTAATAAGACTTTTGTTTCTTATGACTATAAATTTTTTTCATTGACCTTTTTATACTAGCTACACACATTTTGAATCAAACTTGATCCTAATTCTCCTTGATGCATCATTGAACAATTCATGTATTCAACTATCCCTAGTCAAAAAAATTATTTTGTGACTTTAAAAGGGGACCCAAAGCCATACCTTCCTGTAGTAGGCATTTTTCTCTCACCATCACCTACTACAGGAAAACTGCCAACCGATATCTCTAATTTATTCACAAATGATACATGCCTCAAGCGATCGATAACTCATGCATGCTTCTTTCCAGTTACCCTCAAAGTCTATTTTAGATAATACAACCATTTACTATCATATCCTTTTACTAGGACCATACAACCTCGCGTGACTTTTAAAACTCCACCTACAACTAAAAGTCAATTACCCATGGAATCTAAGTATTTAATAGATATTATTATTTCGTAACTTCCAGGCATATATCACACCACCCAAAGTGCGCTTCACCCCATTAAACATTTTAAGCTTCACCATTCCCACACCCTGAATGATACTTATGATCGTTAGGCAAACTTAGTAAACCTTTATCATTTTCTTGGAACGTTTTAAAATATCTCTTTTGGAGAAAATATGATTCGAATATCCCAAATCAAATATAATTTTGAGATGTGGACTTGCCTTTGAAGATAATTAACGAATCTCCAAAGTATTTTTCTCCCACATACGTTATCGATACATCATCGTTCACAATTTTTTGAAGGACAATTAGGTTTTGTATTACCCCACTTCTTGTACTCGTAATGCTGTTGACATTTTTTATCGCCCCTTAATATAAATATAATACTTCCACTGAACCATGGTAGGTATTCTTTCCTTGATTTTGACCTTGAACAAACATCATCGATCCTGAACTCCCATCCCTCGAAGTTTTCCTCTTTGCATGGGAAAATAGAATCGATACCACCTCATTCATTTTCAATGTGTCGTTTTCATACAAAGTTGTGGTGACTATGTTCTCGTATGAATCTCAAAAGAGAGGTAAGAAGAATCAAGACCCAATTTTATTCCTCAAATTTTACATAAACCTTTTGAATTGATTTACAATTATATGAAAAATACTCATGTGATTTTTACAAGGTCCCCACCCTCCTCCATATTTAAATGGTAAGCTCCCGTTTAGGATTGAGGTTTGTTGTGAGACTCTAAGATTGATCATGTTTTTCAAACCATTATCACAACTTTGGTTTCATATCCTCATCAATGACATTATTGATGGTATTATCACTAATATTTATTCGTGTCATGATCAAGCACCCTCTTAATCATTGTCCATCATTTTTTTCCATCTTTCCATACTTTCCTTTCAATGCCTGTTTAAGGAATCCTTGAACACGTATGTTCTTTACCCTATTTTTCCATAGGTTAAACCTATATTTTCATTGAACAATTCCACCTTGTATTAAACCACAATATTTCTGGCCATAGTTGAATGTAAACAAGTCCATGCTAGTTTTTGTGCACAAATATAACACCTCAATCAACCAAGTAGAAATAATTATGGATGAAAATTATTGTGAAAATAAATTAAAAGCATATAAGGGAGACGCTTGAGATTTACCATTATTCGCCTAATAAAGTCTATCTTCACAGGACAGAAGAGTTTAATTTCACTATGACAATAAATGAGTGTTTGAACATACACTCACTTAATATCAACAATTTAACTCTTCACTAAAAATATGTAAAGTAAAAACCTAGATAAAGTAATGTTCGATGAATAAATAACCTCACTTAAAATAGAAATTTGATCCTAACTTGGGTCAGTGTACTAAATTAATAATCTCGCTGAATGCATAAGATAATATTTTTTTAAATCCTTTAGGCCCAATGAATATATAAATTAATTATATAAAATAGATTAGACATAAAATATATCATTTTGAGTTTTCGAGTTAAAATAAAGACTCTTATAGAGTATCATTTTGAATCTAAGAGTAAAACTAATGACTCTTAGTTTAAGAGTAAAACTAATGACTTTAGGGCCCAACACATGTATAAAAATTGTAATAACTTAGATCCTAAGCGTAAAAATAATGACTAGATTTATTAAGATTATGTTCTATGTTAGGGTGGTGTATTATACATAATCTAAGTTTTAATGAGAATTTATATTAATTTTTTGAATTACCTTGGCCTAAATTTAGATCCACTTAATTAACATGCATCTAAGTGTCAAATCTAATAGATCCAATCAAATTAAACAAATTATGATCTAATCAAGGTTAATTTTGTGAATTAATTAAATGAAAATTTAAGTTAATTAAGCAATGGATCATTTTAGATCCAAACTTAAATCTAAGTGGGTGCATGTAATCAAATGTGTATACAAATAATAATCAATCACACAATAAGGAACGAGGCAAGATTTATGAGGGAAAAATCCTACCTATGGGTGAAAAATCTCGGTGTATCCTAATCTCTCATTAGATTTGAAAATTACTCTTACTGAGAATGCCCTAATGGCGCTTAGGCCGGTATGGTCCCAAATAAAAACTCTATTTTTTAAATTTTCAATTTTCAAGAATAAAATCTTAAACAGATTAACCCAACAAAAACTTATTGACCAAATTAAACCGTTTGTTGTGAAAAAACTTTTTAACCAAAACATGCATCTAGATGATAAGAAGATAAAATAAATAAATCATCCACAACATGTCGATGCACGAGGAAAATCAAAAAGGGAAAAAACTCGGACGACCTAGCCAAACAAATCATTATGATAAGGTTTTACAAAGACTAGATAGTAGACTTACTCAACGACTCATCTCCCTCGCAATCCTTAATGATCTTCTATCTTCAACCTCTCCTCCACAGTATAATGTAAAAGTCCACCCACGCGAGCTGCTGTAACATGTGAATTCACATGTGCCTTGGTATCCATCGATGAGGCCCATCAACTGTCTACCGAATCAAAACACTAAACACATTTCTTCACCACAACATAGCAAACAAGTATGGAATCCCCAACATGAAAACTTTTCTAAATTCAAAATAATGAGAAATAAAACTTTGGTGCCCAACACAGAGATCTCAAAGCATATGAATATGGAAACTTGGATCTTTAAACACAATGGGTGAAAGCTGGGTTTTAAAACTCTAGTAAATAGGCAATAATTTGATTTTCACCAAAAGTTCTTAAAAAATCGAGTCTAACACGCCTTAAATAGAGAAAACATGAATTCCGAGGTGTCGACTTCGTTCGAACGAAAATGCATAGTTCATTCTAATGAAAAGACAATTTTGTTATAGTGAATCCCAAGTTCGTTTGAACGAGAAGACTTTCACATTCAAAAGGACTTCCAACGAACTTCCAACGAGTGCCCGTTTAATGTTTATTAAATGCACGTTCTAATGAGGTATTAAAGTTCATTCCAACGAGGTACTAAACTTCATTCTAATGAGATCTATTTCTCATTCTAACGAGATCTAGATTTCGTTCTAACGAAGTACCAACTTCTTTCTAACGAATATCAACCAAAAAAATATTTTCTTCAAAAACCATTTTAATAATTTCCATACTTTGGTCATCCTGGGTGGATTCCTCCACTACGGGCCGATCTCAAAATTGGAAAGGATATAAAATTGGATAAATCTCTCTCTGTGCTTGCAGAGATTCAAGGATAAGAAATCCTCTTTCTTTCACTCGCACTGGTATTCACTAGATGCCACAGATTTAAATTGGTTGTCATTGAAGGGGAGGAAAATGTAGAAATGGAGTTTCCATCTTATTTTTCTCATAACATGCAAAAGAATATAGCCATCCCGATAGAACAATACCAAAAGATATACTGATGCGTACGAAACTAAATGAGTCAGGGGGTCTGGATACTAAGTTATGAAATAAGAAGGTTTAAGAACCAATTCTGCCCTTTCGGTCTTTCATGGGATATGATAATATTCTTCTTTTCTCCAAAATACGATACGTGTGTCCATGGGTGCAATGTGAATAATAAGATAAAGAAATTATCAGACTCACAATATGAGAAAGATGGAGCGAAATCATTCTAAGGACTAATGAAAAGAATAAAATAAAAATATAATGTGAGCGTCTGTCGAATCACAAATCACTATGAGGAAGTGAATGTGTATATCGATCAGGAACATTAATATGTAGGAGCACGTGTATCCCCAATACTATTAAACGTGAGAAACTATAAAATGATGAAAAGAGAAAATAGGACTTGAATACCAAGATTGGCTTGGGATGCCTACGTAGCCAAAATGAATCAAAGTCCACGTAGTTTAATAATACACGAGGTTGTGGCTTAACCCATAAATTTAAAACTTGAACTTCCTTTAGTTTATTTTTAGCAAATGTTCACAAGTGTGAGGAGTGTGAAAAATGAGAAGATTATAATTTAGGAGTTATAAGAAACCCTCTTTTCGTCTTTTTTAGATTTTTTGAAAATATGTTCGGTGTGTACTACATTATAAAAAGGAGATTAGTTTTTAAGTGAAGAAATAAAACAAGATATATCAAAAGTGGAAAGGAAAGTAGATAACTAATAGTAATTAAATGAGTTGTTAAAGGATGAGAGTAGACCTTCTAAAAACTTTAATTCTAATTTTGTAGTAGTAAAGGTTGATTTTTAGGTGGTTGAATGATGGTGAGGTAAGAGTGAAAAGTGTGATGAAAGGTGGATGAGATTAATGTAAGAAAATGGAGAGAATGTTTGGAAAAATAGAATTTCGGCACAATAATTTCGAGGATAATGTCTGTGACTTCAAAAAGGGACCCTTGGGAATGAGGTAATGGTCTTCTTAAAAAGTACAAAATTCGGGTTTCAGGGGGTGTCGATCGTCATAGGGCTTGGCCTGCCTATCGGCATACCCCTTCCTTGCTTGCTAAGAAAATTACACCCTGTCGATAGGAAAGGTGTCTGGAGTACTTATAGGCCGTCCAAAATGGACTTTTTTGGAAAAAACGAGCATAAAATGAACCCATAAGTTCGAACCGTGCATGATCGGGATTGCTGGAAAGGGTATTCAGACACCTATAAAATTCCATTGAGTTAATACTGGGTTAGAGAGTTGACCAAATTCAAATGGATCTTGGAAGCACCCGATGGCCTCTATACGAGGGTTATCGGAGTAAAAGGGCAAGTACGCGTGAATCTTGAGGCCGATTCACACATAATATTGACCATAAAAAAGGGGATTCATATCCTTATGTGTTTTAATTGAGATTCTCTCGGTTTAGAGGGTTGATTGAGGTCAAACAGAGCTCAAAAGTGCCCACTGACTTTTGGATCTGGGTTTGGAGTATAAAGGTGAGTACACTCAAATCTTGAGGAAGATTCACGCACAGTATGGACCGTTGGAAAGTGAATTTAGAGCCCCATGAGGTTTCAATGAGATTCAATCAGGATAGAGGGCTGACTGAGGGCAAACGGGGCTTTAGAGCACTCGATGGTCTCTAGATCAGGGCTTGGAGTAAAAAGGTGAGTACACATGAATCGTTAAGACGATTCGGGCATGGTATGGATCATTGGAAATGGAATTCAGATCCCTATGAGAGTTCAATGAGTTTTTGCTTAGGTTAGACATTTAATTGCGATCAAATGGAGCTCAACGGTACCAACTGACCTCTAGATCAGGGTTTATATTAGGACCTAGGGTCTCATAGTGGGAGGAGAAGTGTTAGGGACCTAAGGAGGTATTTATGGGGTACCAAGATGGGATGTCTATAAATCCCCTAGACGGGTGAGATTGGGATAAGTGGAGGTCATCGAAAGATAGGCACCTCATCGCTGTTTAAAGGTTAGAGACCCCGATGGGGATTTGAAGACGGTTAATTAAATGGTTGAGGTCAATTATACGGACCTAAAAAGTAAAAGTGACCGATTCAAAGGGTGAAGGTCGATTATGTGGACTTAAGTAGTTGAGATGACCGATTGAGAGGGTAGATGTCAATTCTATAGACCTAAAAATTTAAGGTGATCGATTCCGAGGGTCGAGGTCGATTATGCAAACCTAAAGAGCTGAGATGAACGATTCAGAGGATCGAGATCAATTTTGTAGACATGGGTCTATTTTGTGAACTTAAAGAGTTAGGATGATCGATTCAGAGGGTTGAGGTCGATTCTGTGAACCTAAAAAATTGAGGTGATTGATTCGGAGGGCGAGGTCGATTCTTTGGACCTAAGGAGTTGAAGCGATCGATTCAGAGGGTCGAGGATAATTTTACAGACCTAAATAGTTAAGATAATCTATTTAAAGGGTCGAGGTTAATTTTACGAACCTAGGGAGTCGAGACGATCGACTTAGAGGGTCGAGACTGATTTTACAGACCTAGGGAGTTGAGACGACCTATTAAGAGGGTAAAGATCAACTCTGATTACCTAAATAGTTTCTAATGGTTATCGTTCTTCAATTTTGATTATAAGGGGGAGGGTGTTTGTATTGCGAGTGCAGGCGCACTTGTATTTTGGTTCCGCTAAGGAGTATACTCGTGATGAGAGCTTTGTAAGTGATTATTCATTTTGTTTATGACCCTATTAGGGATTACGCAGTGCTGAGAGCTTTTCAAATGGTTTTATTTCTTAATGAGTTTTCTCAGAGTCGTGATGCACTCGATCTGATAGAGACTTTTCAGGATTTTTTTATGAATATTTTGGGTTATTTTTATATTTTTCTAGAATTTTTGTGACAAAATTTTGAGGGGGCTACCGATAGGCATTATCACAGGGCACACACTTCTAGGATTCTAGTTTGTAATGATGATCAGTTGAGGTGTTGATAATTAGGGAAAGAGAATTCTTGTGATAGCTTTGAGCTTGTTCTTGATGATAGGTTATTTTATAAGAGCCAGTACATCATCGCTCCGCGAGGGTGAAGAACCCTAATAGGTACATAAATGTTCGTTATTTGTTTTCATTATTTTTTTTTATTCTTATCCTTAGGATGCTGAAAGGTTAGATTTTATGCAGGTTGACATTTATACCTAGAGTATTTGCTGTCGTGGGTCGATTGGGATGAAGGTAATGTGGGATCATCTTCCTTCGGTTGTGAGATTGATGGTAGAGTCTACCAGATTTGGCCCTTTAGTGGGGGTTTTGGATGATACATTGTGTTTTATAGAGGTATTGTGCACATTGGGCGAGAGGAGGTGGGAACATTACCCACACATTCCATTTGAGCATTGGGGAGATGACAGTCACACCCTAGACGTTCATCAGTTGACAGAGCTAAATTACAAGTGCTAACAGCTAGTGCTAGACCGTTCATTGTGTGTCTTTAAGGTTGTAGTTCGGGTTTCTTTAGGATACGTAAGGAGGATTATATCCGGGGATTCTGTCTACATATCAGTGTTCAAGGGCACCTTATTGTCTTTGCAGATTTCCAAGATCAACGGGCGAAATGTAAGGTAGCCGAACTGCTTATTTATTTTGCTTTTTTTAGTAGGGTTTGTGGTGGCAATGAGCGAAAATGTTTTCTGATAAGAGGCTTTTAGCGTGTGGTCATTGTCTTTAAAGCCTAATCTCAAAATCCCTTGAATACCAATAGAACTTGTTTAAAACAACTCGTATTGCGGTAAGTACGGTTATCAATCCAACTTATAAGGTGAAACAATTATTGCAAAAACTTGCAATTCAAAAGATATTGCGAAAACTTGCAATTATTGCGGTAAGTACGGGTATCAATCCATAAGATATTGCATTAAATGCATGGGATCTCCTAGTTTTAACAGAAAGCCGTTCTATTGGCTGGAAGTAGGGCTGTGTTTCGGCCGGATCGGATCGGAAAATGCCTATTCAGAAAAAATTCCGATTTTTTCGGAAATAAAATAACTATTCCGATTTTCGATCCGATTTTTTCGGAAAATTAAAAAAAATTCCGAATTCGGAAATATCAGAAAATCGGCAAAAATCAGAAAAAATCAGAAATTCACAAAATATATTAAAAATCCAGAAATTCCAAAAAAATAAATTATGGATTTTCGATTACTCGAAATTCTCATTTTAAAGAAACAATGAAAATAGCTTAACCCAACCTGTAACACATGAGGATTTGGCTCATTTTTCATTTGTGTAGAAGTTAGGAGGATACTCTCCTTTTATAGAGCATATTTTGGAGCCCTCTCCCTCTCCCAACCGATGTGGGATATGGAAAACTTTCAAAAAATCGGAAAAGAAATCGAAAAAATCGAAAATCGGAAAATAATTCAGAAAAAAATCGAAAAAATTGGATCGGCATAGTTTCGGAAAAATCGGATCGGAAAAATAGAAAAATCAGAAATTCAGAATGATTTCCGATTTCCGATCCGATTTTTTTCGAAAAAATGAGAAATCGAAAAATCGGAAATCGGAAAACTAAAATTTCATTCCAAATTCGGAAAAAATCGGATCGGAAATCGGAAAAATCGGAAAGTTCGGAAAAAAAACACAGCCCTAGCTGGAAGTATGTGGGCATTAATGAGGAGCGTGATGCTTCAGCTTGGGGCTTACCTGAGGACGGATAAAGGGTCAGGTTTGGTGAACTAGACCTGTCGTACTAAAGATAAACTCACTTAAGTGCTATATTTTTGAATCCCTAAATGTCAGACGTTATGACGTCAGAAAGTGGTTAAATAGTGACTATGTTAGGTGCACAGTCATATTACTTAGGTGGGCTAGTGTATGTTCCAAGGTTGCTCGGCTAACAGGCAGCTTGAGTATCATGGTTTATGTTTATTGGTTAAGAGTTATCTTAGAACCAGGGTGAAAGATTAAGGTACCTTGAGGAGGTTGACTCGAATATATAAGAATTGAGGTGGCTCGGCTACAGTGGCTCGAGCGACCATATGTGCTTAATGAAGTCTTGCCCAAGTGTGACAAGAGGGTTGATAACTCTATTCCCAATGTTGCCTTGCTCTCAATCCTCCAAGCCATGTCCCTGTGAGGTTCGCAAGAGAGGGTTGCTCGATAGAGCATGTTAGCTTTGCCATGCCCTTCCAGTCATGGTCCCTCGTGGGTACCAAAAAACCCCACCCAACATATATTTATAAGATAAAGTAAATGATACATATTATTCTACTTCTTATTACAAACTATTGTCATCCAGGTGACTTTGGTCTGCAGGTTGGATCCTTCGAACCAGGTTTGTTGAAGAATCTTCGAGGTTGGTTCTTCGACCAACCTTTGTGGAGAATCTTTGAGGTGGGTCCTTCGAGCCACCTTTATAGAGAGTCTTCGATGTAGGTACTTTGATCCACCTATGTGAAGAATCTTCGAGGTAACTAGCTCGAGTGGCTTTTATTCTTCTTTTTCGTAGGTCTATCAATCTGTTTGATTAAGTTAATCACTCTTTGGTGGGGAATCCCCCCTACAATCACCTCTGATGAGTTATGTCACATTATGATGTGCACCACTTCTAAAAAAGATTTACCATCGATGTAAACAAATCTAAGCTACAAAATTTGATCACCCAATTTGTGACCATTACCATGCTAGAGTCCCAGTCTTTTGATGAATTTTATGGACATTTTTCGGACTTGGTTATTTCTAGCTTTAAGAGAAGATTCCTGAGACGAGAGTTATTAAGAAACTTTTGAGGTCTCTTCCTGCCCGGTTTATTCCTAAGGTCACTGTGATAAATTCGTTAGGGATCATAGACACTTTTAGGTTAGAAGAACTTGTACGAGATCTTCAAACCTATCAGATTGCTCTCTTCCCTAAAACTATTAAACCGAAGGAAATAAGAATTATTTTAAAGACTCAAATTAAGAAAAAGAAGAAAGAAAAAGTTTGTGAGTCTGAATCTGAATTTGATTTTGAACCGGATGACTTCGACCTTTTTGAAAAAAATTCAAAAAAATTCTCAAATTTTCAAAAGAAACTATTCCAAAGAAAGGATTTTTGAGAAAAATAAGAATAAGGGTGAGAAAGTTTGTGAGAAATAAGAGATTCAATGATATGAAGGCAAGGGTAAAGAGCACAAGACACATGAGTGTCTCATTACGTTGGACATAAGGCCACTATTAGAGATAGTAACGTCCAGTTGGTTGATTCATAGGTAGAATCACCACATGAACCGTGTGTTAAGTTCATGGATAGTCATGTTATCACATCTAGTTTGTCCCATGATGCTGAGGACACGTCTAAATGTGAAAGCCTAGATGATGTTTTGATTCATTTTGGAGATAGTGAGAGTAGGATGAAAATTTGAGTGAGGGAGAAGGTGGGCCTTAAAAAGCATTTAGTGATCTTTACACTAGACTTTGAAAATTAAAAAGATGAATAAATATTTGTCTCTTAGGGTGTTAAATTTAGAGAATGAGGTGAAAGTTTTGAGAGAGTGTGAGGCGTTGGTGAGTCAACTTGAGAAGGTAAAGATTTATTTATGTGAGGAGTTGATCATTTTAGGTAAGGAAATGACCAATTATCCAACACCGTGGCCAGTCTTACGAGAGATCTTCAATCTTCATTGAAGACACATGAGAAACTTGAAGCCTTATGTATCACAACTCGAGAGAGATATCAAACGTGATCGTGAGGTCAAAGTCACTTTAGAGGACACATCTAAGAAGGTAGAAAAAATGCTCATTGGTCATGTGTTAATTAATTTCTAGAGTCATGGAATAGGTTATGAGGGTGCATCCATTTCCCATGCCACACCCGAGTCGATTTTTGAGTTTGTGTTGGATCCTTATGGCCCTTGACCTAACCCACCTAGGAGAGATCATCCTAGACATTTTAAGAAAGGTGGACCAAAGCACATTTATGTTTGTTCCCAATGAAAATAAAGAGGCCACCTTGGAGAGTTTTATTTTAAGCTTGGGAGAGTTTCTCATATGTGTCTTCCCCGGTATGCTCCCACACCAGTTCCCATATGCACCCCCACACATGTTACTTCGCATGATCCAGAACATCACCTGAGATATTTTGAGAGTTTTCGACAGCAAGTAGAGTATTTAGTCAATACTTCACAAAATTAGATGGAGGAATTTCTTAGGATGTCATATCCTTTTGAGAACTCCTTCGGGCCTAATGATTGAGGTTGAGACTTATTTCTAGAATAAGGTGATTTTCATGCTCATATCTTACATCCCTATTCATAGATTATACTATCATTGTATTTACCTCTTTTTCATTTTGATATTTTTAGAAAAATTTTAAAAAGTTTTCTTTTTCTAAAAAATTTTGAAAAATGTAAAAAGATTTTTAATTTTTAAGAAAAAGTCAAAAAGATTTTATTTTGATAACATTTTTCAAAAAGACAAAAATATTTTTATAATTTGTTTACACCTTATATAAATGAACATTTAAGATGTCCAAATTACCCATTCATTCCATATCCACATGATTATTTTGTAGTGTTTTTAGACATGCCATCATTTCATATACGTGCTTAATAATGTGTGGAGTCATTAAGTTGTGATTTGATGATTACTTTTATATGTTTGACTGCTTATCTCCTTTAATGCTCACGAGCACTAGATTATTTGAATATTGCACTTACCTTTCACTTATCGATCAAAGTGATTTTATCTCAAATTTTCTTTAAAGCAAACCAAATGTAAAAAATAAGATTAAAAGTTGTGTATGTAAGACCCGTTGCCCAGATTTCATTTATATTCAAAAAATATTGTCATATTTTAAGAAATAGAAAGGGGATACAAAAGATAAAAGTCTTTTCATTAAAAACCACCATTTGCAATGAAAAGTGCCTAAAAGGATTAGAGGCACATAAAAACAGAAGTGCCATGCCAACTGTTTGAACATTGATGCTTCGCTACACAAGAGTATTAATTTCTTCCAAAATAATTGAGAGTATTCTTTGTTATGTGAGATTTTGATGGAGTTAAGTGTAAGGTCAACGGGTTTGCACAAACTATATAAATCTCAAAACACATTACATAGTTTTGGGTGCATTGGTGTGAAAATCACTTGCGTTCTTGATTTGTTGATTAGGTTAAGTCAATTGCATATGAGTTCACCACTTTTACACCTAAGGTAGACTTTGAGATCATTTTATAACACACATTAGCGCGCACACACACACACTAACACACACACACACACACACACACATGCACACTAACTGAAACATATACAAGAGAGAGAGAGAGAGAGAGAAAGATACATGTTCGTAGAGAGAGGGAAGAGAGATGAGATGGTCAGATGAGAGAGGTAGTAGAGATGAAAGATTGGAAGATGAGAAGGAGGAGAGGGTGAGAGAGATGGTCGCTTGTTCGCAGAGAGAGAGAGAGATATAATTACGAGGGAAAGAAGAGAATAGTGAGGGTAAGAGGAAAGAATAAGACTGATAGCACGAATTGTCATGGTCAATGATCGTGGAAGTGTCACGGTCAATGATCGTGACAATTTTCTAAGGTTGTCACTATCTTTGACTATGATACGTCCGTGATAACACGAATTGTCATCGTATTTTACCATGACAAGACCATGACAACTGTTGTCATGATCAAAGACCGTGATTATTAACGCGTGTTTTGTTGTCACGATTTTTAACCATGATAACCTTGGTCGGGTGAAGAGTGACATTTTTCCTAATTTGGTGTAGTGATCCTTCTTGCACACATGTTATGATTTCCTATGCTGATTAACCTATGGAATACGTTCACACCCCTACATTTAGGATTCATGATTCAGGTTTTATTTGTGTTTATTCATGGTGTGTTGTATTTGTAAAATACTTGAGAAATTTTTTAATAATTTCAAAAATAGTTGGTGATGCCTTTGATATTATCATTACATGTGGGTTATTTCCATATATATTTGTAATGATATCTTTCTTATACTCTGTGATGTTTTATATGTCTTGTCTAGATTTTAATACTTTGTCTATTTCGGACAAAAAGGGGGAGAAAAACTTAAGGGGGAATTTAATTTATGTAGGAGAAACATTACTAGTTTTATTTTCTATTTCAAACTCTATGCATTGCGGGGGTTATTTTCTTTGCTTCATGTGTGTAGGTATCTAAGAAGAGGAACATATTACACCGCATGAAGACAAAATTGTCCAAGGGAAGAACAAGATGAGATTGAAGACAGTTTATCTATGTCGTTCCATTTTTAAGGTTTGTGATGGTATTAGAATTTTTTTTTGTCGTAGAGGGGTAATTTTTGTAATTTAAGTTTTGGTTAGTTTTGTACCGAAATAGCCAAAGGGGTAGATTTGTAAGCGCAAATATTTTAGCTTGGGATTTTTATATGTATTTATTTGCACTTTGGTATATTTGGCATATCGCATTACAACCCATCACACACCAACACATTGAATCAACCTTTAACATCTCCAAGTTCAAGACTCATATACATTGTATGAAGGTATTCAACATTTACGAGTTCTTAATTATTCATATTTATATTTGGGATGTATTTTTTATATAAAAAAATGAGGCTGGATTTTTATGTTTTAAAAATATTTTTTTTGTTTAAACTCGTTAGAACGACTTTGGCTTCTCGTTCAATCAGAGCATCGAATGGCTCCGAACGATACTTCTCTGTATAACATGTCTTACTTCATTAGAAGTTGGTTCAAATGATAATGCAGTCTTGTTCGAACGAACTGGGATTTTCATCCAAACGAAATGCTATTCTCGTTCCAATGACCCTTATTTTCATAAAAATGAGCCGCCGTCTCGAAATTTGTGTCAGACTTATAAATACCTGTTTTGAACCTATTTTCATAAGATGTTTGAAAAAGTAAAACCTTCATATCTGTTGGAAAGGTTCTCAACTTTTATGTTTTTAAACATCTTTCGATTAACCAATCATCATCTCCAAATATAATTTTGAATCCTTTTGAAACCCTAGCTGTTTCATATCTGATATATATATATATATATATATATATATATATATATATATGGTTAGATGGATCTTTATTGCTGATCTTGTGACCTGATGGATCATTACTTAAGGAAGAAGAAAGGTTTATTAGTGGATACCAAGGGTGGACAGCCACCTATGGATGACTCTAGACTGAGATATTTTTTAGAATTTTTTGAAGACATCGCGCATCATACATAGTCGGCTAAGTGATTTGTAAGTCGGGTGTCTTGTAAAACATTCTAAAGTGTTGAAAAAGAGGTTTTTCCCTAAAAGGGATTTTTCTTTATTTGTTGTGTGTGATTGCATGCTTAGTTTAATTTTTTTGATTGGGTTCATTTAGCTTATGAAAACATAATTTAATGAGGAATTAAAATTTGCTAAAATTGGAGTTGTGTTGGGGTGTTTAATTAAATAAGTTAATCCATTAAGATAGTGTGCATTCTTACACTACACCCCTCAACTAAATAATAACAAAAAATGATACACACTTAACCCTAAAGCGTTCTTGAGAGATTGTACTATAAACCCTAATACTTATTCACTTCATACCCATGGATGTAGGCACAATGTTGGGCTGAACCATGTAAAAAATCCTTCGTCTCTTTCTTTGTCTCCCATCTATCTCTAATCCATACCATCTTATACTTTATCCGTGGTATATAATTATTTGTATAATTAAGCTAAGACTTATTATAATCACTATACCAATTTTAGACACCAATAGATTGGCGCCCATTATGGGAATTCGATAAGACATTAGCTTTTCCTAATTTTCTTCAATCCAAAAGTAATTTTCCAATCACTTGCCTAGACTGGCAAAAGGCATACAATCCAGAAGGTAGCCTCATAGCTTGCACCTTCGTTTCTTTCGTCCCTCCAAGCATAGGGCATCTATAAGGAATTTTGATGAGCATAGCTAAAGGTCAAGAGTATGTGTAAGAAACTGTCAAACAATTAACTTAGACGCTCCAAGACAGGCCTGTGGAAAGCCCAGTCACAAGAGGATAAATGTTGCCCCTGTCCCTTATGGGGACAAGTAACTTGTAAACCTAGAAGGGATGTGCGATAAAAGGAGATTTAGACACTCTAGAACAAATAATAACCGAACCAATCATCCCGGTTCCACCTCATCTCTAAGGTTCACTAATATATATGATGGGCATTTATTCTCTCAAGAAAGGCTGAACATGCTAGAAAGGTTGAGTAGGGGATCAACATTTGATTGCCTAGGCCCCTCATATGCAAGGAGTCATATTCACAGAGAACCCGATGAATAAGAGATGGATGAGAGTTATTTGTCAGGTCAAGAAATAATGTATGAGGATCGGTGCGTGCCAAATAGGCTTCTCAGGATGAGAGCTTGGCACAAACCCATGGCCAAGCAACTAAAATGGTCTTAGTTAAAGCCAACCCTAATGAACATCCCTGAAAAGTCTTAATTCAACTGTTGGAATACCATTTGGGGGAATAGCCAAATCAGAGAATCCCTTGCACAAGGGTTTTATAAAAGGATCACCCTTCATTCCTGTAAATGTGAACTATCCTAGATATGCTAAATTCAAACTATGCATAGTAATCCCAAAGTACGATGGCAAAACATACCATATACTTCACATGAAATAATATAAGGCTGTCATAGACATCTATTCAGTCCCTGACAAGATGTGTTTCAGGGCATTCTATTGCACCATTACTAGATCATCCTAAGTCTGGTACAATAAATTACTTTGAGGGTAGATCTCTAGCTTTCAATAGCTAGATAATTTGTTCATTAGTAACTTTTTCTTTGGATCCAAATCAGTAAAAAGGATATCCCATCTGCTAAGTGTTCGCTAGAGATTCGCAAAAACCATGCACGGGTATATCACTCGATTTAATAGAGAAAAACTAAAATTCGTTGATTAAAAACAAAAGACAACGATCATTGAGTTGAGGAGTGTCTTGCTCCTTGAGAAATTTTACTATGCTCTAGCCAAAAAAACCTATAAAGACTATGAATGAATCACTAGATAAAGGGGCAAAATTATGAATATTGAGGATGCCATGGATGCCAAACACTCATAACCCCAAGGCCGACAATTACAAGGGATCTAATAAGAGAGACAAAATGATAAGAAGGTTTAGAAACCCAAGAGGCATGATAAATACACCCCTCTTACAATTAGTTCTGGAGGAAATTTGGGGAATCAGGGATCTGAAATGGCTTGGGAATCTGAAATGTCGCCCAAATCGGAGGGATAAATCCAAGTATTAAAAATTCCCCAAAGATTATGGGCATTACGGATAGTTCCATAGCCTTGAAGAGCGAAATAAAAAGCCTAATTTAAAGATAAAGTTGTCCATGTTTATTGATAGAGAGGGTAGAGTAGATGCTTCAAAAGAATAAAAATCTCGGAGATGATCCGAATCCCCTTACAAAAGAGGAGACGATAAGAAAATAGGCAGAGATGATGATGCCAAAAATGACCCAGATATGTCGAGGAGACCTAAAGAGCCTGTATGATAAGTGAAAATGATCTTTCTTTACTATTATTTTACTATACCTAGAAATGAAGGGTATAGTGATGAAATAGATGAGAGGAAATTCTATCTCAAGGAATCCAACGCATGTTTCTATATTTGGTAGATCAATTTATTTGGCGGTGTTAATAAGTTCCCAAGGAAAGTGAATAAGGACATATTAGTGATAGGGTTCTCCAAGGATGACCTATCAGGCATACTCTACCCCCATGATGACCCCCTTGATCATCACAATGTTAGTACACAAAGGAAGGGTAATTAGAGTGTCGATCGATAATGGCATCTCAACAGACATCCTATTTTATGATTGCTTCAAGGGATTAGGATTACAAGATAGCAAAATTGGGCCTTATCATATACCCCTTATTATTTTATCAGGAGAGAAATTATTTCCCCAGGAACTGTCAAACAAGAAGTCATAATTGTCAATTAGCCGACCTGCCGAACTGAGAAGATCCGTTTCTTCATCCTTGATAAGAACATCAACTCAACATATAACATTTTCCTCGGTAGGTTTGGCATAAAAAAGTTTGAAACTATGCCTTACACTATAAACAAGTGACTGAAGTTCCTTACACATTATGGGGTCAGTGTTCTTAAAGTAAACCAAACTAAAGCCTGAGAATCCTATTACACATCGATCGACCAAGAAAAATTAAAGAAAAGATGATGAACACCTAGAAAAGATAACACATATCGGCTCATCCCTATACCCAACCATTAGAAAGGAGTTATTGGATTTCCTCAAATAACAGAAGACGTTATTCACTTGGAGTCACGATAATATTCCATGAATTGTCCGGAGTTTGTTTATTATGAACTTATCATTGTCAATTATGCAAAGTCGATCAAACATAAGCGACGTGTCTTCAGTTCCAATAAGAACATAGTTATCCAAGGAAGTGAAAAATTTACAGAAGGAAAGCTTCATTAAAGATATCAGATACCCCAAGTGGATGTACAATATAGTTATGGTAAAAAAGAATAATAAATGGCATATGTGTGTTAATTTCACAGACTTGAACAAGGCTTTCCCCATGGACAATTATCCATTGCCAAGAATTGATCAATTGGTTGATGCTACCGCTGGGCACGAATTACTTAACTTCATGAATGCATAGTTTGAGATATAACCAAATTAAAATGAAGCCAGAAGATATGGAAAAAACCTCATTAATCACTATCCTCGGTACTTACTACTACAACGTTATGCCTTTTAGGCTAAAAAAAATGCTTAAACAACATATCAAAGGTTGGTGAACAAGGTCTTCAAAGAATAGATCGACAGAAACATGGAAGTATACATGGATAACATTCTCATTAACAACAAGAAAGTTGTTGATCACATTAAAGATCTAGGGAATACGTTCAACCAGTTGGAGAAACATAAGATGAAGCTCAACCCCACTAAATGCATGTTTGACATGTAGGAAGTAATGTTACCCAATATCATAGTAAATCAGATAGGTATTGAAGCCAACCCAGATAAAATCCAGGCACTGATCAATATACAATCTCCCACAAAAAAGAAGGAAATGCAAAAGCTGACTCAGAGGTTAGTTATTCTCAATAGATTTGTCTCGCAAGCTACTGATAGGTGCCTTCTTTATTTTAAGGTGCTAAGGAAAACATTCGAATGGAATGATAAATGTGAAAAATGACTTCTTGGGATTAAAGAAATATCTGGGGATCTCCACCCTTACTCTAAAGATCGATTATGGGGGGAAAGCTCAACTTGTACCTGATCGTATCTAAATCGACAGTTAGCACAAAATTTGATCCGACTAGAAAATGGGGTACATAAACCAGTTTACTACACAAGAAAATCTTACCCAGACGTCAAAATTCATCACCCACACCTGGAAAAGTTAGCTATAGCCCTCATCGAGGCCTCCAAAAGAATGAAACTTTACTTCCAAGCACAAACCATTGTGGTCTAAACAGATCTGTCCTATGCCAAGACATTCATAAACCTAAGAAGTTAGGAATATTTATGTCTTGGGAATTATAACGAGGAGAATATGATATATAATATGAACCTGGAACAGTGGTGAAAGGCCAGGCAATAGCTAATTTATAGCAGAATTCACTTATAAAGAGAAACCTGCCGAGTAGACTTCTATAAAAGAGAGTTCAACAGTAAAACTAGCTAATCACACTTCTTAAATAGAGAGATCAAGATTTTATCCTACTGAGAGTACTTCTTTAGAAGATAACTTAATGACTTTATAACTGATCAGGTGGAAAATATGCTAAAAACATCGACTAAACTGGAGTTTATCCTACTGTGTGTACTTCTTTAGAAGATAGATTAATGAATTTATAACTGATCAGGTGGAAAATATGTAAGAAACATCGACTAAATGGGAAGCATTTTCTTTCTTCATAGAAATCTAAAGGTTTTTAAATACGAGATTTTAACTAAAGGAGATTTCAAGAAAGAACCTCCAGTTTGGAATATGTATGTAGATGGATCATCATATGCCTTTGGTAGAGGAACTAAGCTAATAATGAATACACCAGATAGCATAGACATTGAATATTCCATTAGGTTCCAATTCAAGGCCTCCATCAATGAGGTAGAGTACCAAGCACTAATAGCAAATACAAATACAGGCGTACATCGACTCCTAGTTTCTTGTAAACTAAGTTTTTAGTTTCTATGGAGTTAAAGGAGAGATACATGATATCTAAATTTCTGGAAATCAAAGTAATCAGGATCCTTATGATGATAATGCATAGGCAGATGCACTTACTCTGATCGCTTCTGTGACCAGATTGGAGTTAAGAAGAACCGTCCTACTAGGTATCCTCAGGCATCGTAGTATTGATGAAGAAAGCCTCAACATGATCGAACTAGATTTTGGACCATTATATATGGATCCAAAAAATGAATGCATTAAGAAGGTCATTTAGTTGACCAATCCAAAGGCAGCTAGAAGACTAAGGTATAAAGAAGCTAGATACGTTATGGAAGGAGGGACCCCCCTATATAGAAGAAAGTTAGTCATTTTATTACTCAGATGTGTCAATCCAGCAGACACACCAAAACTGATAAATGAGATACATTAAGGTTCCTGCAAAACTCATTCATCAAGGAGAACGTTAGTCAAGTGAGTAGCCACACAAGGTCATTATTGGCCCACTATGAAGCAGACAGTGCCAACTATACGAGATGTTGCGACAAAGGATATAAATATGCTACAATATGTAGGAAGACATGGGCTACACTCAAGCAGATCACATCCCCTTGGCTCTTTTCCATATAAGGGATTAACATAGTCAAAAAGTTTAGGTACTTGGTCATCACAGTATAATATTTCACAAAATGGGTGGTAGTACAATCTCTGGTGGATATGCCTTACGAGAAGGTCTTCTAGTTCATACGAAAGAACATCATTTTTAGCTATGGAATGCCATACGCCTTCATCACCTACCATTGAACGCAATTTGACAACCAAGAGTTTAAAGATTATTATTGTGGGGGCTTATTTATTCTTCAAGCCCACTGATATAGTCGACATGCCTAGCGTGCAAAATGGACTTCCCGGCCTAACACATATATTTAATTTAAACCCATGTATTTAACGTGTGCTTAAATGCATGGAGATAGACTCAAATCGGTTATCAATAATCTTGGGGAAATATTCAGGGACACGTACAAGCTATCCACAAGCTAGTTGAGTTACTTCTATAATTCAATCACTTCAAATCCCAACTACAAATGTAAACCCTGACCCGAGGCAAAGGGGAGGTAACTTTTATTATTTGAGAGAGACTAATAGAAAATAGTATCCACTTCATAGACGTATCCAATTTACTAAACCACGTACATTTGGTATGGTGTGTGTGATTACTTGTTTTTTGTTTGATATTGCTTTCTAGATTTTTCATTATGATAATGCTTGTACTCAAAATTGGCATCGTTTATGGGAAATGATTATTTTTCTTATGAAAGTAGTTATCGAAAGACAGCCCCTGATGTCTCACCACAATAGTAATTTTCCTCAAATAAAAAACATCCAGGATGATTCAGTTCCACCTAGGATTAGATCCGAGATTCTCCAATCACCAAATCCTAGGTTTCGCTGAGAAAGGAAACCTTCTGAAGAAAGTCATGGACCACTTAGTTCTACACAAATCTCCAGGCTGATTGACACTTACAAATCTAGGCTTTAAGAGTAGGAGGAGGCAACACACCTCTAGATGGAATAGAATGCTTGCCTATAATGGATACTTGAAAGGAGGGAAAGAGATCTCCACAGAGACAACCGAAAACATCATGATAGGTCTCCTAGTCCTCACAAGAGCAAGACTCAAGGAGGAACTATAGAAATCGCCAATATCGATATGAGAAGGGAAGGTGATAACATGATAGATCAGAGCATAGATGATCAGAGAGGCTTCAGAGAGATAATGATCGTTAGGATGAAGATATCAAAATTTTGGTCTGTGGAAAGATGGATCAACACCCAACCCATTGAGGGGCTAGGTCGTTTAAAAAGCTGGCAAGGAGATCTCTTTACACACAAATAAAATACCCTTTAAAGGGATATTGAAAAAGGGGATCCCGTGAATAAGTTCTTCGTTCCCAAATTCAAAATCTATGATGGAAAAAGAGATCCCATAGATAATGTTTGGCAGTACAGGTAGGGGATGACTAGGGGTGGAAGCGGTGCGGGTTTTTACCGTACCATACCGTTTTGGTCCGGAAAAAAATCATTTTGGTTTCATATATTAAAATACCAGAAACCAGTCTTACCGAAACCGAAATTACCGCAAAAAAGTTGGTTGGTTTTGGTTTTAATATTAAAAAAACTGATTTATCGAAATTACCGTACCGAATTTTATGCAACAAGAAAAAAACGTACCGAAATTACCATACCGTACCGAATTTACCGAAACCGAAAAAAACCGTACCAAAATTACCGTGCCGTACCGAATTTATCAAAATTACCGTACCGAATTTACCAAAACCAGAAAAAAGTTGGTTTTGGTTTTGGTTTTGGCTTTGGTTTTGGCTTTAATATTTAAAAAAGTTGGTTGGTTTTGTTTTTAGTTTTTGGGGACTTTTAGTGTTGTTTACCAAAACATAAAAAACCGAAACCAGAAACCAGAAAAAAACCGAAATTACCGAAACCAGAAAAAAACCGAAATTACCAAAAAAACCGAAATACCAGGCGATTTGGTTTTGGTATTGATTTTGGTGTACCGGGTGCTAAACTGGCACGGTTTGGTTTTACCATCTAGAGTTTGGTTTTGGTATTAGTATCTACTATGTACTGACCAAACCGTACTGCTTACACCCCTAGGGATGACCCTATGGAGCCACAACGATGCTTTGACATGTTGATCTGCCCTTCTAGCCTACATGATGTAGCTCAGAAGTGGTTTGAATGGCTACCCCATAAGTCGATCAAGAGCTTCAAGGCCCTAGAAGAGGCCTTAATTGCTTGCTTTATAACCAACAGTTCCCACCCAAAAGTATGGATTAACTGCTCACAATGGAAAAAGCCTTAAAAGAGCCTTCGCGACTACGCCAAGAGGTATTAGGATGTCTTAAATGAAGTGAAGGATTGCTCAGAGAAAGTTTTTGTAGATTATTTCAAGATCGGTCTTCTAATCACATCTATATTGCACCAGTGCCTCATTAAAAAGGAGGCGAGAAGCATCGACGATCTCATGACGCGCATTGAGAAGTACGCTAAGGTTGAGGAAAAAGTTAACTCTAATATAGGGCATAGCAGTCACACCAAAGCACATAAAGGAGGAGAAAATGTGATACTACAAAAAAAGGAACAAGAATAGGGGCAAGAATGGCTCTAAGAATGGGAGAAATTTCGATCCTTCAAAGGTGTTCTAGGCTACTAACACGGTCTTTAAATAACCAATCTACAAGATCTTCAGCAAGATCAAGGACTAACTATTTATCAAGTAGCCTAAAAATGATGGGTGGTGACCCGATAAAGAGGAACACTGCACTGAGATGCGCGTTCCATAAAGAGGGTGGAAATATGACAGAGAATTGCAAAGCAGTGAAGTCTCACTTGGAAGAGTTGGACCGAGTTGGGCATTTGAATGAGTACGTAGAAAAGAATACTGACAAGATGACAAGGTCACAGTTAATGGATACCAGAAACTGATTAATGTCCTTGATGATGACATGGGACAGGAGTTAGCGGTGATTCATGGAGCATATGACTCGAACTAGATCCAAGGAAATTCTATTCAAATGGAAATGAAAAAGGTCACAACTATCATGAAGGCATTCCAAATTGATGTTGCAAAAAGTCAGGCTGGCAAGATCCAGTGACCAAAAGATGCCTATTACACCAAACATATCGTCTTTAGAGAGGAAGATCTGACTGGAGTGAGGACTTCGCGACACAAGCACTCGTAATCAATCTCAAGATTGCAAAATAGGATGTCAAAAAATTAATAGTAGACTAGGAAAGTTCATCAGAGGTGATATACCTAGAGATATTCCACTAGTTAAATCTTAGCCGACCTCAAGTATGCCACGGTTCCATTGGTTGGCTTCGCGGATAAAATCATGATGTCATTTGGAAAAATAGTTTTGCTGGTGGGGGGGGGGGGGTAATATTTCAAAGATGATTGAGTTTTTTGTGGTAGATATATATTTACTCTACCACGCCATTCTAGGCAGGGGTGGATCCATGCTATGAAAGTCGTACCATCCACTTACAATTAGAAAGTTAAATTTGTTACTGATTAAGAGTCGTGGAGATTTATGGCGACCAAACCACATCTAGGAAATGATTCATCTCCACCATCCGATCCCGAAAAGAAAAGAAGAAACCAAATTTTCAGTTAGAGGATGACCAAGATGGGGGCACTCCTTCAAAATAACATCTACAATATGGTCGACTATAGGTGGAGGAAATCACGATCCACCCCGCTGATAGGGTCGTTGAAAGCCTAAAGGAAGTTGGTGCTGAAAATAACTTATCAGATAGAAAGTTTCTGATCGGGACTACTCTTGTCGATCATGATATGAAAGATTTGATTTTTTTTCTAAGAAGAAATTTGGATGTTTTTCCCGGGAGACGTATAATCTATCTAGGATTGATCCCGATGTGGCTTGCCACCATCTCCATGTTGACCCAACCTTCTAGAAGATTATTTAGAAAGCACGTTGAATAACCCACGAGAAGGCCAAAGTTGTGGAGAATGAGGTTAGAAAGCTGTTGGAAGTAAGATCCATTTGGTAAGTTCAGTTACCAAAGTGGTTATCCAACCCAGTTGTAGTGTGAAAGAGCAATGACAGCTGGAGAGTTTTTATCGATTTTATCAATCTCAATAGAGCCTGTCCCAAAGATAGCTTACCATATGGACGATTAATCAACTAGTTGACACCATGTCATCTCATGAGAGAATGAGTTTTTTGGATGCCTATTCAGGGTACCATCAGATCTCGCTGTTCGACCTCGACTTGGATAAGACATCCTTCATAACTCTACTAGGTCTATATTATTAAAAGGCCATATCACTAAAAAATGCTGGGGAAATTTATCAGATGTTAGTCACAAAGATATTCAAGAAGTAGATTAAAGATCCCATGAAAGTCTACATCGAGGACATATTTGCCAAGAGCAATGATAAAGAAGACCACCTCAAAGATCGGGCGAAAACCATCAAAATCCTCAAGAAGTACCGAATGAAACTCAATGCAAGAAAGTGCTCATTCGGTGTCTAGTCTGGAACGTTTATGGGTTACCTAATCAATATGAAAGGGATTGAGACCAAAACATATCAGATCGATGCGATCAATGAGGTCCATCCATTAAGGAAGTTGCGAGATATTAAGACTCTTAAGAAATGCTCAACCTCTTCATCTCTAAGTCCTAGAAATGCTTTCGACCATTCGTTCAACTCCTGAAGAAGGATAAGGGACTCGCCTAGAATGATGATTGCTCAAGATCTCTGAAGGAGATCAAGTCCTACCTCAGCAAGCCACCCCTATTGGAAATTCTCAATGATAGAGATACCTTATATTTCTACCTCACAGTATCAGACCATAGTATTAGCTCGGATCTTGTATGTGAAAAGGAGGCGAGATAGTAATCTATCTATTACACCATCATGACACTACTAAATGCAAAATATCACTACTTTCCTTTAGAGAAGTTAGCCTATGCTCTGATAGTTGCATCTAGAAAGTTGAAGCACTATTTTGAACCCACTCAATAACGATGATCACTTTATTCCACCTCAAAGATGTCCTTTGGAAATCCGACCTCTCTAGATGATTATAAAAAATTATTGGTCAAACTCAGAAGGTTCGATATTCACTTTCATCCAAGGATAGCGATTAAGGGACATGTCTTGGTTGATTTCATCGTCTAATTCACAGGAGATATACCAAATTACCAATAGATGATGGATCAATCAATAAGTAAGGATGAACAACCCAAGGACTAGACCCAATACATTTATAAAGCCTTCAATTCTAAGGGATTATGAGTAGTTATTGTCCTTGTCACACCAGAGGACATTGTCATCGAATAAGGAATTAGGTTGGTATTTAGATCCTCCAACAACAAAGTCAAATACGAAGCACTAATAACCGGTCTTTGTAAATCCCAACTGCTAGGGGAAAAGAACCTCAATGTGTTTGGGGACTCCAAAATGGTATCCAAATAAGTGAGTGGATATTTTGACGTAAAAGATGATAAGATGGAAACCTACTTTGCCGTGGTGTGAGAGTTTATGGCATGTTTTGAATAGGTCCACATTCAGTAGTTCCCCCAAGGGGAAAAATAATCATGTTGACACCTTAGTAACCCTAAGCTCAGCAGTGAACTATAACCACAAAAGAATGATCCAAGTGGAGTTCCTCGCCTAGTCTAGAATGGACAAGACATTGGTTGTCGAGAAGATCCTTTCCATAGAAAAAACTTCTAGGTGAATGGATTCAATCACTACCTGCTTTCAGAATGAGACAATGCCAGACGATAGGAAGTTGGCTCACTAAATAAGGGTAAAGGCAACCCGTTTCTATCTCGATCTAGGAGGGGATCGATACAATAGATATTTTATAGGTCCCTCTAATGCGTCCACCCTCAAGACATCGAGTAAGTTCTCAGTGAGCTTCATGATGGTATTTGTGGGAGTTATGCAGGAGGAAGATCATTAGCATTTCAAGCAATTAAATAAGGATACTGGTGGTCACACATGTAAAAAGATGAAAGTATCTATGTTGGGAGATGTGAAAAATTCCATAGGTTCTCTCTTTTGGTTCATTAAACAGCTAGGAAGTTGAAATCCTTGACCAATCCTTGGCCATTTGCACAGTTGGGGTTGGACATTATGGGACCAGACCACATATAGGAATCATAAGTATCTACTAGTTAGCACATATTACTTCACCAAGTAGGTAAAGGCATAACCACTAGCCAACATCCGAGATGTCGATATGACAAGTTTCATCTAGAAGAGCATCATAACATGCTTTGGCATACCAAGAGCTATCATCACTAACAATGGAACATAATTTGAAAGTGGTTGTTTCCAGAATTTCTATGATGAGCATGGCATCAAGCATCACTTCACCTAGATAGCTTATCCCCGGAGCAATGATAAAGATGATGCTCGAAGGTCTGAATAAGAGACTAGAAAGAGCGAATGGAGCTTGGGTGGAAGAATGCCCTCATGTTCTCTGGGCCTATTATACTATGCCTAGAAGACTACTAGGGAAACACCCTTCGCACTCACATACAAAATGAAAGCATCCATACCACTTGAAGCAGGTCTCCTTACCATGATAACCAACTTTGTCGACCAAGGGATAAACGACGATGCCTTGTGCACTGAAGTTGACTCAGTGGATGAACGAAGAGAGAAAGCCATGATTAAACTGGCTTCATATCAATAGCAACTGGCGAGGTGGTATAATAATAAGAAAGTACATCTGAGGAAATTATAGGTAAGAGATTATGTCCTAAAGAAAGTCCTTGATAGTGAAGTAAGATTGTCAGATGGAAAATTGGGATAAAATTGGGAAGGACCTTTCAAAATAATTAGGGACGGCCTTCAAGGAGCTCATCACTTGGAAACTCTGGAGGGAAGAGAGATACCAAGAGCATGGAATGTGGCCAACCTCAAGAAGTTATATTTTTAGCCTTCTTTAGTACATCTAGTTTATGCAAATTTTCATTTCAGACTAATGTTGCTCCTAAGTTATTACTTAATGAATAAAGGACCATTTTCTCTCATGTCTTACTCTCATATCTTAATTGTCTCAATTTTATGTTATGCATCATTTCCAAGCAAAATCTCCATTCTCGGGATACTAAGAATATTTACACTAGTTATAGTAAGTTGCTCAGCATACTTTGACTAAGGAACTTCCTTACACAAAACATAATCCCTTTAGATTACAATGGGTTATTCAACTTATTCCAATCAATGAATCTCCTCTCATCGAGCAGGGTTAATACTAATTATAATAAACTGATAAGTTTGTTTCAATTAATGGAATCCTTAGATCTTTATCATATTAAATACAAAGGGCCTCACGAGTTGCCTCAACAATAATAAAATCCCTACAGGGGATCCTTAGGCAAAAATCCAACTAAGTTTGGTCACTAACTATGTTGGTCATTAAAGTCCTAATCGGGTGGATGGATCATTAACTAGGTGCATTATTTCCATAACCTCTCCTAGGGTTAAGGGAGTGTGACCACACAACCTAAAAGGTAACGTATGTGAAATGATACTGCTAAGGCATATTGGAATAGAAGAATTCTTATATAACCAAATGAGTTATTATTGGTTATATAAGAATTCTTATTAGTTATTAACTTATTTAGTTTTCCAAAAATCCAAAATGATTTATAGTATTATTGACTCATTTAGTCGACAAAAGATCAAATTGATTAATCGATATCAACTCTTCCTAGTCGGCAAACTCCTAGAATACAGAAATAATTATTAACTCTATTTAGTCAGCAACTGCCCAAAACTCCCTACAGTTAATAAGCAAACTTTATTCATTTGGCAAAAGCCTGAAGAGTACGGGGATACACACGGTGATGAAAAATATTATAAAAACTATATAAGGACACAAACTAATCATGGGCCATGAGCTAAATACTTTACTATTCATTCTCTCCGATCATCATCTGGATTGGGGCCAAACACTTCCTCGTTGTCTTCAAGATAATGGTTCATCAACTGGGCAGGAATGACATCAATTAGAATCCACTTCTTACCCTTACGAAATGGTGTTGACGGTAAGTCGGGCAGTCCACCTAGTACTTATACTACAATGCTGAATTCTTTGGAGTCTTAAGATCTTTAAGGGAGTTCAGCCACCCATTCTTGCATGCAACATCTTTGGCTTTATTCAGCCTTTCTGACACATTGGTCCAACCCTCATCATAACCTGCTGCCCACGCTTCTCGATGACCCATCCTTTAGAGGTGCCTCAGCCTCCTAATGTTAGGCTATTGTCCAACTATAATGGTGTATTTTCCCTTAATATCCTCCTTTATCTCGGAGACTTCCTTCTTCTAGGCATCATTCTCAACATGAATCAACTCATTGACCTGGACCACGTCCCAACTCATTGTAAGTTAGGCCTTCAGATAGTTTATTTCCTCCTTAACGTAGGAGTTAATTTCCACCCTGACTTCGAGGTCATCCTTTAACTTGGCAACCAACTCGGACTGGTCCTTGTACGCTTTCGCTCTTACCTTCAGTTATTTGCAAACCTTTGAAAAGGACCGACGAGCTTGTCCGCTCACACTTGGGCCTAGAATCTTCCTAAATTTTGAGGAAGGCTATGTATAGTTCTCCACAATGATAAGCTACAAGAAAAAAAAATAATAAATGCAGAGAGTATCATTAAAAAGAAAAATAAAACATCAGTAAAGAGGAAAGACTTTTTTGTTAATAATTCAAAAGGGAGGAAAGAGCCAGTACAACTAGAGGAAGGAAAAAATTACAACAAGTGAACAAAATAAAAGGAAAGCCCAATGACTATAGGAATTCACTTGTTTACTTACTCAGAGTTCTCTGGCTCTTTTCCGTTCTCAATAGCTTTCTTCGCTTGGTCTGTAGCCGTATCCACCTCATTTGGCTATTTTTTTTATCTTGGTTGGTTGGCAAGCCAGTAAGAAGATCCTATGCAATAATGGGAGAAAGTACTAGGAGATGAATCTTGTATAGATCAGACTCGGGTAGGACTCCTACCACCCCAAGGCTTGGACCTAGCCTTTTTTTTAAGTAGAGTTCCTTGGCACAAGCAATTTGGAGCTCAACGTTGTCGTAGGCCGCATTTCAGCCGTCCGTATAGCTTCTCTCCTTGATGGTTCGGATCCCGCCATCCAACTTTTGGACCTTCCTAACCAGATCAAGGTTCTATACTATAAGCTTATCTTTCTCCTTACAAGGCTATTAGCCACACTTAATGCAATTATATCCTTCACCGTCTTCTCCCTCTCCAGCTCCAAGATAGACCCAATAATAGCTGAGTCCTTTTGGGACTTATTTTGGGATTCACTTATCTTCTGATTTTTCTTGGATTGGTCAGCATGACTATCTAAGAGTGTGATAAAGTCTTCCATAAGCTGTAAAAAACAAAAAAGAAGAATTTAGTGCATGAAAGCCGAACAAAGTGAAATGACTAGAAAAAGGGAGAGTACTTACCAAGGCAAGCGTCTGTGCAGATTTGAGTGCAAGCTACTCTAATCCCATCATTGACGAGCGCTAATGGTCAGGCGCAAGCACTGAACCCTTCAATAAGCGGAAGGTAAGGGATGGGGTGTTGTCTACGCTGTCCCCCTGGGTAATAACAAAAAGGGAGAAGGAGGACTCCATTGGGGCCTTGAGTTCCTATTTTTTCCTACCCTTTTTCCTCTTTCTTTAATCCTCTCTTCTTCTTTTCTATTCTCTTCTATTCTTCTCTACCTACTTATCCTTTTCATTGGTTCCCGAGCTGGATAGAAAGACTTGGTCTTTATCATTCGAGAGTAAAAACCTCATATTTAGGGGATCTAGGTATTCTTCTTACTCTCCTTCCTATCCTTCTATTCAATTGGATCAAATGGACCAGAGGATTCCTCTTTTGAAAATCTATGTTCAGGATCTTACTTATTAGTCGAGAAATAAAACTGGAAGTGGCATTTATATATTATAGAAGATAAGATACTTAACAAGTGTGGTCACCGTCAGACAACCTATCTCTAATTTTTCAGGCCTTTATAAGATCAATAACCTTTAGTCTCGGAGAGCAGGCTCTTTTTTCTTGGCACGAGTGGCATAATAGAGGTGACATATATGCTCCTCCCTCCAGTTAGGGTATAAGGGACCCCCGTATCTCTTGCCCTCGGGTAGGGGAGGATGTTTATAATTCCTGGAAATGAAACCCTGCTCCCACTGGCCTTTATAGGAGTAAGAAATATTTATAACCAAGACCCTATCGGCCTTCCTTGCCTTCAACTACATAACACCATCAGTGTGTGCAACCAAATAAAGAAATACCAAATTTCGGGGAGCCCTAAGTTAGTAACCTACAATTTAATGATTCTATTTACCCCGTTCATAATTTTCCAAGTGCTTAGGGCACACTAAGTAGGTATAACCTCAAAATAATTTTTAAAAATTCAAAAATAAGGAATTTGTGGAAAAAGTGAAATTGCCCTGAACAATAAAAGAGTGTGAATCCAATGTCCATCTTCTATGTCCCGGACATCCCTAAGCATAGGGAAATAATCGACTTCTACCCACTGAGGAATACCATATGGTTCTTTTAACTTAGCAACAGTTTTTCCATTGAAATGCCATAAAGAAAAGGTTTCAAACAACAAAGAAGACCAACTAAAATGAGTAATAAAGGAAGCAGGTTAGAGGAACTTACAAGTAAATATGATGGGAGAAAGATCTAGAAAGATGAAGGGAAAGAGATAAGATTCAGTAGCAAGTTTGTGAAGAAGAAATAATGGAAAAATGATGGTTGATACAGCTGAACCCAGTTTGAACTTCGTGCTAATAATGAAAGGGAGATTACTAATGAAGATCATAATGCTTCACATATCTGCTCGAACCATCTCGCGCTCACCTATTTAATAATATTACAAGTTTGACATGATAATCACACTTGGGCGGGAATATCCTCAGCAAGTTCACAAGTATAACTAGAATACCATGTCGGTTTTAAAAATAGTTATGGGACTTGAACTCATTTAAAATCTATTGTCCCATCATTTTAACACGAAGATTTTAGGGCCAATTATGGGGGCTTATTTATTCTTCAAGCCCATTGATACAATCGACAAACCCAGCATGCAAAATGGACTTCCCAACCCAGCCCAATTTAGATATTTAATTTAGGCTTGTGTATTTAACATGTGCTTAAATGCATGGTAATAGACTCAAATCAATTACCAATAATCTCGGGGAGATATTCATGGACACCTATAAGATATCCACAAGATGGTTGAGTTACTCATATAATTCAATCACTTAGAATCACGAATATAAATGTAAACCCTGACCTAGGGCAAAGGGGAGCTAACTTCGATTATTTAAAAGACACTAATAGAAAAAAGTAACATCTTTGTGGACGTAGGTAAGTTATCGAACCACGTACATTTGGTGTTGTGTGTGTGATTAGTTATTTTCTGCTCAATTTTCTTTCTAGATTTTTTATTGTGATAATTCTTACATTCACAATTGTGTTTAGTCCAAAATCAAAAATTTACATGCCGCCCATGGACATTCACAATGCAACAGGCAGGCAAAGTGATGAAAAAAACTCTGCTTGATGGAATGAAGAAGAGTCTATATGATTCCAAGAAAAAATGGATCAATGAATTACAAAGCGTACTCTAGGCATATAAGACCACACCGAACAACTAGTGTTGAAACCCCTCTATGTTAGCATTCAAGATAGAAGTGGTGGTCCTCACAGAAATTGGTTTGTCGAGTCATAAATTGCTCAATTTTGATTCCACGAGGAATGATCTCATGAGAATTTTAGATTTGGGGTTGGTTGAGGAAGTTAGAGAACACGATTCACTTTTCATGGTAGCATTTTAGTAAAGAATTGCTCGGTTCCATAACAAGAGGTTAAAATCGAGAAACCTCAAGGAAGGAGACTATGTACTAAATAAAGTGCTCTAGAGGGGGAACAAATTAGAGACAAATTGGCATATTCCTTACTGAATTTCTGTAGTTGTCAAACTAGACACTTATTTAATTGAAACCCTAGAAGGAGATCCATTCAAAAACCCTTGGAACCCTGAGTATATGAGGAAATATTATCAGTAATCTGAAGAAATGTAATCTCTTTTTATTTCCTATAACTCATTTTAAATTCTCAATAAAGATCACCAAGATTTATAAAAGATTATTTCCCCCTTTTATGTTTTTTTCTTAAATGGGAGATGTGTTAAAATCTAAATCAATCTAAAAAACTTACAACGAAAAACCAAACTTCAAAACTTTACGTATGACTTGGTCTAAAAGATAAGCCACGAATGAGAATCTCCACCCACAAAACTTCATGTATGACCCTACGGGGTTATGAAGATGAAGTTCCAAGTATAAAACTTCATGTATGATTCCCTAAGGTCAAGAATAAGAAGTTTTAATAGACCGAATTAAGGAACAATGCTAAAAAAATTTGTTACTAATGGTAACTAATGCTAGCCTTTGGTTAAGATAGTAAGATCTATTTAAGCGACCATAAACAAATGCACATTAGTATAACATATGGTAGGACAGTATGAGTTTGTCCAAATGGGTAACCAGTAAGGCTGATTAGTTAGCTTACTGTTGAAAACACAATCATCAGACTAAACTACCTATAGGATATAATCATATAGTAAAATAATCAATGAATTTATCCATATACTCTGAATATCAAAGTTTTATTACATATAAACAACCAACAATGAATAATAGTAACTAAATATCAATTGCTTATGTCATATAAGAGGGATGTTTTCCCAAGGCTTTCTCCATTCCAGCAAGAGGAACATCCAAAGCATAAGGAGTGATAGTTGCTCTTAGATCCCTAAGCCTTAATTGACCACTAGAGCTGGCGTTGTTCACCAAAAGCGGCGGTCGACAAAGGACATCATTGTAGTACCCTGTACTTTTATCATTATTTAATTTTTGCATGCTTAATTATTAATTTAATTGGGAGAAAAGTAAATATTAATTAGCGAGATAAGGATTAATATTTATTATTATTTACATGTGTGTTATAAGTAAATAGAGATGTGATTTATTATATGTCGAGTATGAGTGAAAATAGACGGTTTATTATATTATGTCGATAGAGAGTTACATAAACGGATTTGTATATTTTATGGGCGACACGTACTTCACGCACGTGTCAGACTCGATTAGTGAGATGTTGGTGTATTTGTAGTTGGATGACTCAAATTACCTTTTTGACTGCACCGGTGATCCAAAATTGGTCAAAATAGTCAAAATAGGCACCTCGAGTGTTATAATTAGGTTTTGAGGGATTTTTAGACATAGACTGGTATGAGGGTAAAAATATGATTAGTGTGTTTTCATAGGGTATTTAAAGATTAGGGAGATGGATGATAGCCCACTTTTTAATATCTGCATAATTTTGATTAAGGGAGAGTTTAAGAGAAGAGAAAAAGGGAAAAAAGGGAGAAAAAAACCTTGGAGAAAAGAAGGAATGGCGAATATCCGAATTCAAATTGCTCATACACGTGGGACTTTGGATTTAGATCCATAATACAACTATTTACTTTCTTTAGATTGCAAATATGTAGTTAATTACATTAATAATTAATTAGGAAATAAATCTAAGATTTAAAAGATTGAAACTTTGATAATCAATTGAGTAGATTTAACTATGGTTGAACATTTGATTTTAATTGATAATAATTGATGATGAATGGATGAGAAATTTGTAATATGATTATGGGTTTATAAGCATGAACATGATATTATTGATAGGGTGATGGAAATCAATAAACTTGATGTTTAATTAATTATGAGTTAATAGAATTGATTTATGATTACAAATCCTTTCATTTAGATTATGGATTCGGGTTTGATTTGATGTTAAAATACTTCTGGGATGTTAATATGTTGATGTGGGGTATTTATTTAAGGTGTTAGGAGGCTTGGGAGGTGAAACCCTGATGAAAAAAACGACTGGCAACTTAGCAAACTGAATTGATTCTTTTGGGGAGCGAATCGATTCGGATGACTGAATCGGTTCGGTCTGCAAAATGAACCGGTTCAATTTGCTAGCCTTCCCAGATTTTGTTTACGCACTATTTAGACTTGTTAGAGTTTGGGGAATGAGCGTTGGGGATTCCGAAGTTGAATGGAAGTACTAGGAAATATTGTTAGGGGTTGGTATGTGTGTTAGGCCAACGGATAGATGGTTTCGGGTGAGATTAAACAATAATTCAAGAAGGTGAACACTTACATGTGTAATCGAGAAGTCGGTTCGAGCTTTAGGATTGGTAGACTAGTATTCTGTGGAATTTTCATACGAAGTCAGTACTTTATATATATATATATATATATATATATTAGGGTGAACTCATACGAAGTCAATACTTTATACAAAGTCAGTACTTCATGCAAACTCACTTATATTATGTGTGTATGTGTGTTATTTATTTTAATTGAACATACCAACTCAGTAGTGCTATCGTTTGGAGGTTATGCTTAGTGGGCAGTCCACCTTAGCATTGAACAACAAGTGTTGGATTGATTTCCCAGGTCATAGTACTGTTGCATGGCAACTATCCATATGTGAGGATAAGTGTTGGCTTGGAGATCAGTTGGGTGTGATATGGTATGGTTTTGACCCCCTAATGTATGTTTATCACCGCCTCTGTTTTTTTGTATTTATGTTGGGTTCGGTGGTGCGATTTCGACCTAGTGGCTCAGTGTGATGTGTGATATGCCTGGAGCCTAATTGCACCCGAGGGATTTATCCACGAGGTCTATACTTTGGGGAAGCGATTATATATATATATATATATATATATATATATATATATATATATATATATCTGTGTGTGTGTGTGTGTCTATGAAATATGGCGTGTATATCTATTTATAGCATGGGTATAGCTTTATTATTATATTGTATGAACATTTATAGCACATGTATCGCCATGATATTATCTATGTATGTATACGTAGTGATGGTAGTATATACTTAGCTTATGGTAACTATCTATGTATGTATAATAAAATGAATGCGTTAGGTGTGCACTATAAATGAGAGGTGAGATTTTGGACTCGTGTGAGTGCGACCGATAAATTAATTGTGAAAGTAATACACTACATGTTTTATTGATTTAAAACATTTAATTACTTACAAAATATTTTCAAATATTTTCGAGTTTTGTCTTCAGGGAAATTTGTTTTATTGTTTCCTTTTAAAAAACCTAGGTGTGCAACAACAGCAGGGGTAACGTGGATATATCCTTTTTGTCGTTGCAGTAGTTGTGGACGTTATGAGATTGACTTAGGCACCTCAGCACTTTATATCTAAATAGGATCCTATGCCATTTTAGTATTTCCTTTGAGCATGTTGTTCATAGTTTGATAGGAGTTCACTTATATATTTGTTTGTTTTTATTTCATTTGGATGCATATTGTTAGTGGCCGATGGTTTATTCAGTTCATGTTTATTTATTTATGCATATTATTGATTCCGTTTATTTGAATGTATGATTTTATACGTTTTATATTATTACTTGTTGCGACAGTGATGCTAACAATAAAATCATACTAGATTCATGTATTATTTTAATAAATGACTGACCACCCATTATTAAAATAGGTAGGATGTCACAATCATCCCTATGTAATCCATAGTCTCCAAGACACTTCCTAATGAAATTGATCCGGATCGCGTTCAGAGGAATCGAAGAAGCATACAACTTGTAGGGGGATTATGCTGATCTGAATAACTTTCATAGGAATTTTCATCATAATAAGAGCATTTATCTACACCCATTTATAACCCTCTCTACGGGCTTACTCAAGTTCTTCACCCAAACACGCCAACGTCTCATCATAGCCATTAGCCCATATCGTACGATGTTGTTTATGAAAGTGATATGTGAGATGATTAACCTTTTCACTTAACCTCTTAATTGTAGCCGACTGATTTTTTATGAGATTTTCGTGGCCAACTGGAGTTCTCTTAATTCTTTCATCTTTCAATAATGATTGGGCCATAACCGCCTGCCGAGAAGACTGACCTCCTCCCTTTTTTTCCTCAATTTGTCCAACTCTTCCATCATACGAGCATTAACCTACTCCAGGAATGAAACCACTTTATTTTGATCGTCCATGGTTGCCTTCTTAAGGCCTTCCATTCTACCCCTTAATAAATTATTCTCCTGCTCAAGAATATTGTCCACCCCTCAAGCACTCTTCAAATATGACTACAACACAAAATACTTTTTAGAGTGCATTGAGTTAAATATTGTAGCTTTTTATCGAACCCACTATCACTCCGTAGAATAGCAAACTTCTTTTCATAGTTGGCAGATAAACTGACAATGTCATCCTTATGATCCTGCTGAAGTTTGAGAAGTCGTTACTGCTTAGTGGAATAACCTACGCATATGGAAATAAACATATTTGGATTGGATAGATATATCCAAGAAGATAAATTCCTCCACACCTTCCTCATATGGTTCTTCATGAACAACACCCAAAAGTTGATTAATCCTCACAAAAATTTCATTTTTATTGGCAACCAAATTGGCCATTTTGGAATCAAACTGAAATAAATATGATAGCATATAAGCAATAACAGGATAAAAGAATGCACCAAAATGTTCAAGATTATTATAGAAAAAGCATTCATTTAAAATATGGAGGTATTATAAGTTAAGGAATTGGGAAACTACATCAGAAGTGCATTAAAAAAAAGACAAAAGTTCCTATCACTACAACTTCTCCTTGTCTTAGGTCGCTTCTTCCTCTGGCCAGGAAACCACCATATCTAGTCTTGGGAATCGAGGCATGGTCCATATCCTCCTCATCACCAACTTCATCCTTAATTTGTGGAGGAGCACCTAAATTATGCTAAAGGAACAAGTTTTTACCAATGTCCATGCCAATCTAGGTCAAAGTATCATCCTAACCCTCTTTGAAGGAGGACTTCTTTAAATACTTAGTATGAATGGCAACAATGGAGAATGCCTTATCACATCCTCATAAATAAGCATCCTCATTGTCTTTATTGACCATAGCCTTCATATCTACCACTTAATCCTTCTCCTTTTCTACAACCTTTTTAGCCTTCTCGACTGCCTTCTCATCTCTCTTCACAGCATCTCTAGCAGCTTGCTCAGCTTGAATCTTTCCATCTTTAAGATCCTTAATAGTATCAGCCATCTTCTTTTTGTCATTCTCATGGGCCCGTTTGACAGCCTCCAAGGAGTAATGTATGCCCTTGAAGGTTGCCTCCACATCAGTAGAAGATTCCATTAACTTATCATTCCTCCTCATCATTTGGACTTAGTCAACCAAGAACTGTAAAAATTGACATTCAAAAGCATTGGTAGTAAATAGTGATGAAATATGATAACAAGAAAATATTAAGTGGTACTTACAAGAGTCAAATTATGTTTGGCCCATTCGACTAGCCTTACATGAGGAAGGGAGGATTCGACCTCATTGATTAAAAGATCCCCCACTCCAATTGGACAGTGAGCAAGCCCTGGGTTCACACCAATAAAGTGGGAACTTCCTTGGCTCTTGTCGGCCAAAACTTTTTCATTAAACTCAAAATTAGGGGTTGGACTCTTTTCAACCTCTTGAACTGCGGATCCTAAATTTTATTTAGATAAATTTCAACCACAACGAGTTATTTCGAACCCCCGGTAGAGTACTTCTTTTCTAGAGGAGGGGGAGACTTGGAGCAAACTAAGAGGTTGGGGATCTTCCTCTTAGCCATTTCTGTTGAGAGATATCGATCATCACAAGGGAGATGTCCAGAGATTTAAAAGATGAGGAAGTACTCTTAGCTGGGAAATTCCCTTTTAGTTGTGGTGGGGTCTCAAACTCGGCACCAGAAGAAAAAAATGAGGGTTTTTTTTAGATGTATGGGGGATACTGGAATGTCCTCCATTGGACGAGCAACGAAAATTATAATAGAGTTGTGGTATCCAAGCAAGACTGAAGCCGAGCGAGGATGGGGTTCATCATTCCTCTTTTGTATGGACTAAATAATCTTCAGGTCGATAAAATTAACCTCTGAGACATGAGGCGTATCTTTCTTCTTCTTCTTCTTTACAAAACAGAAAGACGAGAAATGAATTTAATGATAAAATCAAAAGGAGGTCCAAAAGATGAAAAAGCATGCGTATGTGTGTGAGTACCAACCTATGACTTGGCCTTTTTGAGGGAAATAAGGCCCACTGTACTCCTCACCCTTAGGAAGAAGGGAAATTACCAATCCTTTAATATCAGACCATGATCCCTATAATCCTCAATGGAATCAGACTAATTTACTACGTGGGCTTTGTTTGAGAATCTCATTCTTTAGATAATAAATATTCTCGTTAGTTATTCCCCAACTGTAACAGTACCATAACTCCTTTATTCTTATATTATTCCCATACCGCTCATTAATACGACTTACTTTATTTACCAGTCTGCAAGTGTTTGGGTCCACTTGAGCTGGGACCACAACAAAATATTGAAAAACTATAGAAATAAGTGACTGGGAGGAAAGGTGGCCCAACATTCAATAATAAAAATGGCGAGGATCCAGTAGCCCTCCTCCAAAGCACAGAGGTCACAAGGACCTGTTAATAACTCTGTTTTTACCCAAGAGTGGATTCTATGGGTAGTTCTAAAAAGCTCCAGAGAACTCTCATCAACAGTTACACTATTTTTCAATAAAGATGAAAGAAATACAATAAGGTAAATATTCTTACAGTGAAAGCGAAATGGTAAGGAAGAACAACTATCATAAATGGAGAAAGAAAAGCTTGAGAGGGAACAAAAGGATTTTAAATTCAGAGTGAAGTCAACAAAGGAGGGAACTGACATTTTATATAACTCAGTGACGTCTCATGAGTTGGATGAAGTGAAATGATTAAATATACCCCCACTTCATCTTTTGACGTCGTGTTAGTTCCTAAGAAACTAAAAGACCAGCGTACACCAGATGGTTTGCTATTTTTGCTATTAGTTACAATATATCCATGGACTCAATGAATGAAATTAAAAAATCTTCAAACTCTTAAAGATTGGCAACCAACAAGAGCTCTCCAAAAAGGCTAGCAAACCCTGATGAAAAATACATTATCCTTTCACTGAGACAATCATTACTCATTCTAATCAAGAATGAAGTATTCCAAGCTTTTATTGTAACCTAAAATAATAACACTATGTGGATAGTAATGATATCACACCTCTCATAGTATCCAATGGGTCCAATCCCTCAATATTGATATGGTTGGATTTATTATCTCCTTAGATTGGCAAACTGGCCGACCACCATCAAGAATGCGAACCATTAACAAAGTGAACATGCGTAGGTGAGAATTTCTATAGTCACCCATGTACATGTACGTGAAGATATGCTAAGCTATTATCTATAGTGTAAAAAGGTGTAAATACCTGATATATAATGGTATTTTGCCTCTTCTCCTCCCCACTACTTTAAATAGCTTACTACATCCCTTAGTTAAAAATAACTGAAAAATAATACACACTTACCCTATAGAGTTCTTGAGAGCTTGTACTGTAAACCCTAACACTTAGTGGCTTCACACCCGTGGATGTAGTCATCATATTTGGCTGAACCACGTAAAAAACTTTGTCTCCTTATTTGTCGCTTATCTCTCTCTAATACATTTCATCTTATACTTTATATGTGGTATATAATTATTGGTATAATTAAATTAAGACTCATTATAATCATTGTACCAATTCTAGAAACGAACAGTCGCATGGTCTTTCTTGTATGCATCTCAAGGATATATACCAAGCTTAAGGAGGTGACAAATGTCGTAATACCACAATCCTATCATGTTTAGATCTTCTTCTGTAATGAGCTTAATATAGTAACAGTGAATGGGTGCAACCTATTTCTGGACTAGAAATGGGGAATTATTATCCTCTCAGACATGTCGACCATTGAGGCTGAGGACTCTAGTGCATTAGCTAAGCTATTCCTCGAGAAAGGGAGGTAGTGGAAAGTGACATTTATGAATTAGGAGGCGAGATCTTCTAGATGAGTGTGGAAGGAAAGGAGCTTCTCGTCTTTTAATTTCTAATTTCTAAGGATTTTCCCCACGATGAGGGTGGAGTCTCTATAGACATCCATTCCTTTAATTCCTTTTCAAAGTGAGATCTTGATCCCTACAATGGATGCCTCATATTCTGTCATATTTCTGATACAAGAAAAATCCAATTTGATGTCAATTGGATTGTGAGAATTATCAGGGGCGATTTGAAGTATCCTAAAACAACACCCTTTCTTATTAGCGGCTCCATATAATAACATCTTCCATATGAGGTGTTCATGAGAGGTGCAGAGGATTTCTTCGTCTAGGAATTCATAATTCCAGACCTCAACTCCTTCTATGGGATTGTTGGCAAGGTAATTGGAAATGGATCTACCTTTCATAGCCTTATGTGTGAACTATGTGATATCAAACTCATCCAATAACATCATTCACCAAGATACACAGCTAGATAAGGTGGCCTTATCTAACATGTATTTCATTGGATCTATTCAGGACCCCAGTTTGATAGGGAATGCAAGCATGTAGTGTTGCGAATTTTATGTGACCCATACTAAGGTGATGCACGCCTTCTATAATTCAGTTTAATTTACCTCATATTCAACTAACTTTCTACTAGAGTAATCAATTGATCACTCCTTATGATATTCTTCAATGTATTGGGTCAGCATAGACTTGATGTCGTGTCAGTAATAGTTAACTATAGGAGGAGGGGGAGACCTTACTGCGGAGGCATGAATACCGGAGGTCAGGCGAGGTATCGTTTGATCTGATTGAAGTCTTCCTTACATGCCTTATTCCAAAATTTAGTTGGATCCTTCTAAAATAGCTTGAAAATGGACTCATAGATAGAGGTCAGTTGGTTGATGAACCGACTGATGTATTTCTTTTAATTTAGTGGGTTCCACCTCACCCCTTTTTTCGCTAACCATGAATTCGAGTATTTTATCCCTCGTGACACCAAATACATAGTTCTATGAATTGAGTCACATATGGTATTGTCGTATTCGCTCAAATAATTTCCCCAGGACATCAATGTGATCTTCCCGAGTCTTGGATTTCATGATCATATCATCGACATAGACTTCGACTTCCTTATTGATAAGATCATGAAGAATGGTTGTAACGTCCTTTTAGTAGGTATCCTCGACATTCATGAGACTGAACGACATGATTGTGTAGTAAAAGGTTCCCCATGGGGTGATGAAGGAGGTCTTTTCCTGATGGTCAGGATGCATATTAATCCAATTATAACCGAAAAAGCCGTCGAAAAATGACTTGAGGGCGTGACTAGCAATGTTATCTATGATCATGTCGATGCTATTATAGACACCACATTCTAGGACCCCCCCACCCACCCCAAGTCTTTCCTTATGTCCCTAGCACCTCCCCATTCAACATAAATCCTAAGTCATACTCTGAGTACCGATTTAGAGTCCATCGGGCACCTTCAATACGCAATTTGACCCTAATAAACATTATCGTTAGAGTGAAAGCTCAATGAATCTTTGAAGGTCCTTGAATCTCCTTTCCAACGGTCCTCTCTGTGCGCAAATTGGACTTACTATTCGGATGAACGATCTATTTTCAGTCGAAAACTAATCGGGAGAAAACCGGTCGCTCCCGGGCTCCATTTGACGAAAGTCAACTCTTCAAATCGAATGAGACGGAATGAATATTTGTAGGGCACTGAATAACCTTCCAATGATCCGCCTCGTGCATGAATCAACCTTATGGTAGGAACAAACGACTTGTTTTACTTTGAAGGGTCACAAGGCACTTTTGGGCCTCATTTGACCAAAGTCAACTCTCGGAGCCGAGTGAATATCTTTTAAATATCTAAGTGCCTCTCATCACCTTTCCAACGGTCCATCTCGTGCACAAATTGGTCTTAAGATCCGGACGAACGATTTATTTTCCTTCAATAACCTTTCTGTCCAAAAGACCGCCGGGCTCTTCTAACACCTATTTGATCCAAAGTTAACTCCCAGGCCCGGAAGAGGCCTAAAGGATTCTATAAGGTCGCTGAATAATCTTTCCAATGGTATTCCCCGTGCACAATTTGGACTTAAAGATTTCATTTTACCACCATTTTTCTAAAAAATCTACACGAGACTGCTAATTGACATGTCATTTTCCCTCTTTATCGAAAGTGTGTCTAGAGTTACCTACCGATAGGAAGGACAAAGGCAATGTCAATCGGCAGTCCCTTGACCCTATATAAGGAGAGCATGAGCTCACCTCAAAAGGCACCTCAGAAACATCAACTTCAGTGATCTCAACAACATTCTTCTAAAGTCAGGGAAATTTCCTTGTTTGAAACCTGTCTCCACCTTTCATTTCCATCACTTTCACACCCAATTTGGTAAAACCCCTTAGATTATGCACCCACTTGTAAGTAAGCTCATCAACAATCAAGATCATTCTCCAAGTCTCCAAAGAATGTCCAAACATTCTTCTCTCTCTTTAAATTTCTTTATTTTTGCATTAGTTATATAAGTTATTAATTTAGCTTTTACTTTAGATCATACACATATTAATTTTTAGTCCTTTATTAGTAGTATTGCACATAATATATTTTCTATAGAAAAAACCAAAACAAGAAATAGAGGGTTGCGCCTAAAAATTCCAAACAGGATTCTTCACTACATTTTCTCAAAACTAAAACACCTTTTTTACACACACACATATAATAAAAACCCACTTTGAATTTATGGGATAAGCCCCACCCTCGTGTCGTATGCGAACTATGGGACTTTGATGCCTTTATGGGCTACGTAGGTGTCTCGAGATAATACCCGGGACTCGAGTCCTATTTTCCCATTCTATCCATACATTATTTATCTATATTATACTTGTGATTCATATGCGCTTCTTATCTAGCACATATTATCTTTTCATCATAACGATTAATATCTCGATAAGCGCACACATCATATTTTTAATTATTATTTTGGGAACACTCCTATGGATGACCTCACTCCATCTTTGTTCATGATGCGAGTCGAATGATTCCGATCTCCACTTATATATACACGTACATTCACTTCACGGATAAATTAAGGAGAACAAAAACATAAGCCCATGAGAGACCGAAAGGGAGGCGGGATGGGTGCCTAACACCGTCTGATTCCATAACTTAGCCCCTGAACCTCTAAACTAATTAGTTTTGCAAGCATCAGTATGTCTTTAATTTCGTTGTCTCAAGGAAAAAACATTTTCTTTTGCATGTTTTGTACAAAATAGGTTGGAGCCTCTATCTCTTTATATCACCCCAAAATCAACGACGGTCGATGTGACCCGAGGAAGGGCGTGAGACATTTTATCTCCCTCTTATCGCATGCGTGTGAGAGCACCGAAAAACCACCCCCACGCGAGAGGTAAGATCTCTGGGATGGCCACAGTGGCGACTCTGCTGGGGACCTTACTTAAGAGGGCCAGACTTTTCTTTCATGGGTGTTATTATTTTCTGCTTGTGTACATGTGAACCTGCCCCTATGTTCCATTTTCTCCTCTATTACTTCTTGTATATATGTACCTCATGTTTATATCACCTCCCACTCACTCTTAACTTCACACACTTGTAAATACTCTAGATGTACACCTCATACTACTTAAACTTGTATATAAGGTCACTTGTTCCCTTATGCTTCACACACTACTTAGAATGTCCACGTTTAGGCTTCACTAGCACACACCTTCACTTACCACACTTATATATGTCCATGCTCACTTGCACTAATCACACACCACTTGTAGTTTATCGATGCTTATCTTCACTACTACACACTCATTTATTGATATTCACACATCACTCACTCTCACGTATCCACGCTTAGTGTAATCTTCACGCTCTATGCTAGATTTTCTTCTCATGATACTTGTATATTATTCCCTATTAGTATAGTGTCCATCATTACAAATAAAATACTCTCTCCATAACATACTGATCAACAATCACACATTTTGCACACTACATCACCAAGAGCATTGCTATATTAACCAAATATTATCTCGCACTGGAGGGTCACTTTGTGATAGGCGCTGGTTCGGTAGGGCACAGTTAGCCTAAGCAATATGACTCTCAAATTCCATTGCCCAAGCACCTTCGATGTATATCAAATGGTTCCCCTCACATTGTACCGCTTGAACGAACTCATGATGGGAGGTATATAGAAGGGAACTCGTTCACGTACATCGAGTATATCGAATTTTCTCTCACATGTACTGTACCCATGAGGTATATCAAATGGCTTGTCCACATGTATATCAAATGGCTTGTCCACATGTACCGATTTCCCTCAAAAGAAAGAATTATATCGTGAAAGTCATGCCAAGGGGGGAACCTTTCCACTAACCTAACAACTATATACCCTCATATAGGTGTCAAAGCTAAGGAACTCATATTTAGTGTGACACCCCGCCCAATTAAATACCGGGAGATTACTCATTTATTAAATTAAATCAAGGTATACAGTTGGTTCATTCTCAGCATCACTGTCGATAAAAATAATTTTTCCAATTTAACACCCTAAATAATTAAGCTAAGTGTCAAAACCATTTTCATACATAACTTTCCAAATTTTATTTAAAGAAAAACATTTAATTTATTTATTAACAACATTCAATAAGTAAGAATCACACCACATTAAATATCTGCAACATAGTCTAATTAATTTAAAACATTCGTCAATCGAATGTCAACATGCGAAATATAAAGTACAAAATCAAACTGAATAAAACCCATAGTAACAATACTGGAAGTAACTGAAATACAAATGTCCCAATAATAATGGAATAATGGAAAGAGCTACACATGCTCAACTAAATGAAAATACTAAGAGTGGATCCTAATGAACGAAGTCGTCTAATCAAGAGACCTGCAACTCCCACCTAAGCTGCAGCGCGTTCCTTCCAAGAGATCCTAAGCAAGACGCCCCTGTGGCTGGGCACCTGTTACACATACATATATATACAAGAGAGAGAGAGAGAGAGAGAGAGAGAGAGAGAGAGAGAGAGAGAGAGAGAAATGGGTCAGAGCCCGAAAGTGTGTTTGATTTAAAATACGTTTAACAAGTATTTAAATTGATACAGGACAATGGAACAACATATTAGAGCGGCACTCTCTTTAGAAATTCTCACCTCTCTTCTAATGTGCACGCCGATTGTACTAACCTTTCCAACGGGTTATCTTATTATTATATCATACTACCTTCCCAATAATTTAGCTTATCTTAGCTTACTCATAAGATTTCAAACCGAACAATTTCATTGTTTAAAAGGATACTTCCAATTAACAGCACAACTCTCATTTTAGTTTTATTAATTCATAAAGTTTCCCAGTGACACATTATACTTTTCAAACAAGTAATTCCGATTTAATATCCAGAATTATTTCTCACTTACTATATCACAGCAACATTTTAAATTTCCCAAATTCAGATATATATATTAAGCACCCGTATAATATATATATTCTAATATCACCAACATGCAAACTATGGTGTAGGCATACTCTGCTATCCAATCCCTGTATCGCTCACACTAAGGGATATACAAGTTCGGAATCACTCTCGAACTGTATCAACATATATACACAAAACAAAATTGAGGCGAAGTATAGATTCCAAGTCTCTAAGAGGTCAGTACATACCCCACGCCTCTTAGGACCGTCTGAACAATAGATTCGATAGCCTTTACCAAGGATATCTATCTTCTAGGGTACAAGTCAATATCCCCCATAAAGGTCCCATCGAGATAAGACTGTCCCAGCGAGGTAACCTCAGGGATAACAAGTAGCGCGGGTACGTTTTCCACATGTATATAATATATGTACACACAATCATATAATTATACCACTTTTATCGTATTAATATAGGTTCCTCTCGTCACCCATAATTACAACATTTATCCTTAATTTCACATTATTAGTATTACGTATAAGGTTTCATCTCTAACCTTAACTCGAAGGGTTTCCTCACTTATTTCGTGATACTCGTGGACTTTATCCTTCCAAGTAGAAAATTCATTAGGTATACCTCTATTCACTATCGTAACTATTCATCGTAATCTCTCACTCTGAATACGTAGTTTCATCGTTTATTATATAATTATCCCGAAAGCCAAATTCTCATCGCATAAGAAAGTTCCCAACACTTATTCATATGTTCTACTGGTCTTTCCTATCTCCCAAAACATTTTATGAAGAACACCCAAGAATTATATCACGACAATTCAATTTTTAAATCATTTACAAAGGGAAATAGTAGTCTGCCAGGAGGGGTCGATCGATCGAGGTTTGGGGCTAGATCGATCGAAGCACTAGGCTCGATCGATCGATCAAGCAGGTCTGCGAAAATCTGCAGAATTGCAGTTACGGGTCGTACCAATTTTCTTCATCCAAAACCATGTTTTTCCATTCTAAACATCCCAAAAATCCTACTACTAACATGATATCATTATGCCAGATGTTTTCAACGTAAAGCATGTGCATATCTAACATTAAACATGGATAATTAACCCAAAATCTCATCTAATCATCAAGAACCCTAGAGTTTTTCTTAATCATGGTTCTAATATGTTTTTACCAGAATTTCCTTCTAATATATCATCAAAATTTTGTGATTTATATTCCTCTACATGGTAAGGATTCCAGAATTTTCATATAAATTAATTCTACATGAATTCTCCTATCATAAATTGGGTTTTCTTCCATAGTTTTCATCACAAATCATTCCTAAACTAATATGAAGATTGCACCAATGAAAATACGCAAGAAATACTTGCCTGGGATTTTTGGTATTCTGATTCACGGCTGATTTTGGTATGGCTGCGTTCCTCGTCTCGCGATCTACGCGGTGGTGGTGGTTGTGGTGCAAACCGGTGACTTTTGGGGCCTTGGATTGTCTTGGAGCTTTCTCCTTCCCTCTCCTATGGCCGTTACTTGTGTTTTTATTTTCTAACCCTAGCTGACTAACCCAAATGGCTGATATAGGTTGCTGAATTTCGTGGGTTTAATTACCCAAAAAGGTGAAATGACTAAATTACCCTCTCGGGGTACCAATTAGGCCTAAAAATGCCCCGAGACCCAAACTAAACCCCCGGGTACACTTTTCTGACTATCTCGACCCTTCCGGACGCGTTGGCGCACTCAAAACGACCATACGAACAACTTATAAAATATTCACTTTTTATTTAACAAAATTAGTCCCGACGTGACACGGGCACGTCCCGACTTAAATTTCTGAAATTGTCATTTAATTCACTCGTGACATTCAATATAAATAAATATCATATATTACTTTGCTCATTAGTAATATTCAACAATTTTTCCATAATTACTAACTCTCGTCATGTTAATAATTATAACATAATTAATTTCCGAATTTTTATTAAATAATTCACTCACATCAAATTTAATAAATCCCAAAATTAATATAGCATAAAAATACGGGGTATTACATACTCCCCCCCCTAATAACGGAATTTCATCCCGAAATTCGGAAAATAAGGCATACCTGGTAAAAATAACTCTGGATATCTCTCGCGCATATCTGTCTCGCGCTCCCAAGTGGATTCCTCCACATTATGATGCTCCCACTGGACCCGCACAAGTGGAGCTATCTTCGACCTCAATATCCTCTCACTATAGTCTAGGATAGCCACCGGTCTCTCCTCGTAAGAGCTATCAGGCTGTAAGTCGATCTCATCTATCGCAATATGAATATGGGCCATATCATCCCGAAGGTATCGTCTCAACAACGAGATGTGGAATACATCGTGGATACGATGTAAATGTTCTGGCAGTCCCAACCTGTATGCAACTGGCCCAATCCTCTCGATGATGGGAAATGGTCCCACGTACCTCAGAGCCAACTTCCCCTTCTTCCCGAACCTCATCACTCCCTTCATAGGAGATACCCGTAATAACACTTAGTCCCCCACACCAAACTCCCAGAAGAATCGTTTCGCATCGGCGTAGCTCTTCTGCCTGTCTTGGGCTATCCGAATGCGACTACTGATCATCTCAATCCTCGCAGAGGTCTCCTGAATCACCTCTGGTCCTAGCAACTTGTTATCCCCCACTTCGAGCCAACAAGTTGGGGAACGACAAGGCCTTCCATACAAAGCCTCAAATGGATCCATGCCAATCGTGAACTGATACGAGTTATTATAAGCAAACTCTACTAGTGGAAGATGTGGCTCCCAACCTCCTCCAAAATCGAGAATACACATGCGCAACATATCCTCTAACATCTGATTAGTACTCTCTGTCTGTCCATCTGTCTGTGGGTGGTAAGCTGAACTCAGCCTCAACTCAGTACCCATAGCCTCCTGAAAGCTTTCCCAAAAACGTGACACGAAAATCTTGTCTCTATCTGACACAATATTCAGGGGTACCCCGTGCAGTCTGACAATCTCAGCGATAAACAACTAAGCATACTGACCAGTGGTATAATCTCTTCGCACCGGCAGAAAATGAGCCACCTTGGTCACACGGTCTACAATCACCCAGATATAATCGTGGCCCCGCTGTGATGTAGGCAACCCTGTAATAAAATCCATGGAAATACTCTCCCACTTCCACGCGGGTACTTCCAATGGCTGAAGCAATCCTGACGGTTTCTGATGGTCCACCTTCACCAGCTGGCAGGTAGAATACTTGGACACGAACTCAACAATATCTTTCTTCATCCCACTCCACCAATATTGCCTCCTCATATCCTGGTACATCTTATCGCCTCCCGGATGTACTGAAAATCGGGACCCATGAGAATGAGTCATCACTGCATGACGTAATTCTACTCCTTCTGGAACCACCAATCTCCCATTAAATCGTAAACCTCCATCAGAACTAACAGAATAAGACTCAGCACCCTCGGCTAGAAGTCGCACAATCTTCTCCTAAAAAAATGGGTCTGTGGTCTGTGCCTGTATCACCCTCGTAATAATCTCGGGTGTGACTGACATCACGGATATGAAAGAACGTGCTACTGCGTCCTGGTGACCCAACTCCTTCCACTTTGCTTTCCAGACATCCGCTACCTCGTCTATCGGTCTATGACTCAACGCATCAGCAACTACGTTGGCCTTTCCCGGATGATATTGTATATCGAACTGGTAGTCCTTCATAAACTCTAGCCATCTGCGCTGACGCATATTCAGCTCTCGCTGAGTGAACAGGTACTGCAATGACTTGTGGTCTGTGAACAAACGGAATTTCTCACCCAATAAGTAGTGCCTCCATATCCTCAATGCAAAGACGACCGCTGCTAACTCCAGGTCATGGGTGGGGTAATTCTTCTCATGCGGCTTAAGCTTGCAGGAGGCAAAAGATATAGCCTTCTCTTCTTGCTGAAGTACTCCCCCAAGTCCTCGTAAGGACGCATCGATGTAAACCAGGTACTCCATACCCGGCTGTGGTAACGCAAGGACTGGCGCTGAAGTAAGCTTGTTTTTCAGTTTGTCGAAAGCCAACTGACAAGCGTCATCCCAAACATATGGTACCCCTTTGTGAGTCAGATTGGTCAATGGACCCGCTATTCTAGAGAATCCCCGAATGAATCTCCTGTAGTAACCAGCTAACCCCAAGAAACTACGCACTTCCGTCGGTGTCGTGGGATGTCCCCACTCCCTCACCGCTGATACTTTACTCGGATCGACTGCTATCCCCTGCTCAGAAACAACATGCCATAAGAACTGTACCTCTCACAACCAGAATCCACACTTCTCATACTTAGCATACAACTGATGCTCTCATAGAGTCTGAAGAACCTGCCTCAAGTGCTCGGCATGCTCCTCCTCGGAGTGTGAGTATATCAAGATGTCATCTATTAAGACGATGACAAACTGATCCAAGAAATCTCTGAATACTCGGTTCATCAAGTCCATGAAAACGGCTGGAGCATTTGTGAGTCCGAACGGCATCACCCTAAAATCATAGGACCCATATCTCGTCAAGAAAGAAGTCTTCGAAACATCCTGCTCCCTAATACGTAGCTGATGGTACCCCGACCTCAGATCTATCTTCGAAAAGAAAGTTTCTCCTCTCAGCTGGTCGAACAGATCATCGATTCGAGGCAACAGATACTTATTCCGTATCGTGACCTTGTCCAGTTCCCTGTAGTCCACACACAATCTTAGTGAACCATCTCTCTTCTTCAAAAACAAAACTGGAGCGCCCCAAGGTGAGGTACTCCTGCAAATGAAGCCCTGACCTAACAGCTGCTCTATCTGATCTTGTAGCTCTCGCATCTCTGCCGGAGCCATACGGTACGGTGCGCGTGCTATAGGTCTCGTACCTGGAAATAAATCTATAACGAAGTTTATCTCTCGACTAGGGGGTAGGCCTGGTATTTCCTGAAACACATCAGAATACTCCCTGACAACTAGGATCGAATCTAAGGGAATCACAACCTCCTTAAAGGTATCCTCCTCTATGTAATACAAATGAGCGGTCGAACCTCCCTCTGGGCGAGGCATCGCCACTACAAACATCTCTTGCCCCGGAATGGCAAAAACAATGCTCCCACCGAAGCAATCAATCATGGCTCTATAAGCTGCGAGCCAATCCATACCAATAATCACATCATGCTCGTGCATGTCTAAAACTAACATGTCTGCAGGTAATACCAAGCTACCAATATCTACCTCCACTCCCCGACATATAAAGAAAATAAGTGACCCACTCCCCAGTGGTGAGTCCACACATGTCACTGTGCTCTCTGCTGTGGCTAACAACCCTAAGGCCTTCACAAAATGCGTAGCTATAAAGTAATGTGTTGCCCCCGTATCAAACAAAACCCGACCCATAGTACCATGGATAGGAAACATAACCTTAATCGTGGGTAGTGCCTGTGGAGCTGCTACCTGGTGGAAGTTATAGACACGTCCATACTGTAATTGCCCCTGCTGCACTGGAGCTGCTGGAATTTTTGGTAAGGCTGGCACCTGGGCTGGAGCTGGGAGGGCAGGTTGAAATAGTGGCCTCTGTGGCTCATTACGGGCTCCCTGCTGCTGTGGGGCCCTATCGCCCTCTGGGCAATCCTGGCGCCTATGGCCGTGCTTACCACACCCAAAACATCGGCCTCTGAAATTACCTCCCCTCTGTCCCTGTTGACCACGACCCTGCTGGCCGTTACCTCCCCGCCACTGGCCCTGATTAGCACGCTGCTGGCCCTGCTAGCCCTGTTGGCCCTGCTGGCCCTGATGATTAGGCTGGCCCTGCCTATAGCCCCCATATCCCTGCCTAGAATCACGTGAACGGAATCGCTTAGCAGGGTCCCCCTGATGGGAACTCTGCTCGTGCTGACGAGTTTGCCCATGAGATGGTGCCCCACTAACACTATTACCCCCGATCCTTCTCTGCTGGCTGGACTCTCCTGCTCTCTTGCTTCCCTGCATATGTAAGCGGTGATCCTGGAAATGTAGCAACGCGGCATTGAGTACATCAGTGAACGTACTCAGGGATAGATTCCCAATAAGGTTCTGACGGATCCTCCAAGCTAACCCGTCGACAAACAGCATAATCTTCTTGCTCTCAGTAAGTGCCTCATCTAGCACAGTGGTGAGAAGTCTCGTGAACTCCTCCTCATACTCCGCTACAGTAAGACTCTCCTGTTTCAGATTTAGTAATCTCCGCCTCATCTCAGTCTGCACTGCGGGTGGAAAATATTTGCGGTCAAACCGCTCCCAGAACAACTGAATAGGGATCGTGTCCCTCTCCTCCAGAGTGGTAGTGGATTCCCACCACTGTAATGCATCTCCCACCAGCTTAAAGGAAGATAATAACTGCTTTTGTACATCAGGGCACTCATACATACGGAGGTGACGCTGGATGTCTTTCTTCCATTGGCTAACTGTGACAATATCGAAGCTACCAGAGAACTTAGGGGGATGCGCTTTCTGAAAAGCATCCTGAACCCTCTCCCATGCAGATGGGAGCTGTGCTGGTACTGGCGCCACTGCCTGAACCTGGGGTGGAGCCTGCTGAATCACTGCTATCGCTGCATTCACCGCCTGAGCAACAATGGCGGCTACTTCATTTGCATTCATTGTGCCTAGTGCCGGAGCTGCTGACTGCTCGGCCTGGGCACGCCTATCTTTCGGAGCACGTCTCGGAGGCATCTGAAATGTGAACAAGTTTATTAGTATACAGTTATTATCAAATCTCAAATATCTGAAGACTTAAACGTAAAAGCAAGAATACAACAATCCTAAAAATAGGGCTCTATAGCAATAACGTTAAGCTGAAAGCGAAATAAGCCGTACAGATCCTATGGACACTAGAACCTGATGCTCTGATACCACCTGTGACACCCCGCCTAATTAAATACTGGGCGATCACTCCTTTATTAAATTAAATCAAGGTATACAATTGGTTCATTCTCAGCATCACTGTCGATAAAAATAATTTTTCCAATTTAACACCCTAAATAATTAAGCTAAGTGTCAAAACCATTTTCATACATAACTTTCCAAATTTTATTTAAAGAAAAACATTTAATTTATTTATCAACAACATTCAATAAGTAAGAATCACACCACATTAAATATCTGCAACATAGTCCAATTGATTTAAAACATTCGTCAATCGAATGTCAACATGCGAAATATAAAGTACAAATCAAACTGAATAAAACCCATAGTAACAATACTGGAAGTAACTGATATATAAATGTCCCAATAATAATGGAATAATGGAAAGAGCTACACATGCTCAACTAAATGAAAATACTAAGAGTGGATCCGAATGAACGAATTCGTCTAATCAAGAGACCTGCAACTCCCACCTAAGCTGCAGCGCGTTCCTTCCAAGAGATCCTAAGCAAGACGCCCCTGTGGCTGGGCACCTGTAACACATACATATATATATAAGAGAGAGAGAGAGAGAGAGAGAAATGGGTCAGAGCCCGAAAGTGTGTTTGATTTAAAATACATTTAGCAAGTATTTAAATTGATACAGGCCAATGCAACAACATATTAGAGCGACACTCTCTTGAGAAATTCTCACCTCTCTTCTAATGTGCACGCCTATCGTACTAACCTTCCCAGCGGGTTATCTTATTATTATATCATACTACCTTCCCAATAATTTAGCTTATCTTAGCTTACTCATAAGATTTCAAACCGAACAATTTCATTGTTTAAAAGGATACTTCCAATTAACAGCACAACTCTCATTTTAGTTTTATTAATTCATAAAGTTTCCCAGTGACACATTATACTTTTCAAACAAGTAATTCCGATTTAATATCCAGAATTATTTCTCACTTACTATATCACAGCAACATTTTAAATTTCCCAAATTCAGATATATATATTAAGCACCCGTATAATATATATATTCTAATAGCACCAACATGCAAACTATGGTGTAGTCATACTCTGCTATCCAATCCCCGTATCGCTCACACTAAGGGATATACAAGTTCGGAATCACTCTCGAACTGTATCAACATATATACACAAAACAAAATTGAGGCGAAGTATAGATTCCAAGTCTCTAAGAGGTCAGTACATACCCCACGCCTCTTAGGACCGTCTGAACTATCGATTCGATAGCCTGTACCTGGATATCTATCTTCTAGGGTACAAGTCAATATCCCCCATAAAGGTCCCATCGAGATAAGACTGTCCCAGCGCGGTAACCTCAGGGATAGCAAGTAGCGCGGGTACATTTTCCACATGTATATAATATATGTACACACAATCATATAATTATACCACTTTTATCATATTAATATAGGTTCCTCTCGTCACCCATAATTATAACATTTATCCTTAATTTCACATTATTAGTATTACGTATAAGGTTTCATCTCTAACCTTAACTCGAAGGGTTTCCTCACTTATTTCGTGATACTCGTGGACTTTATCCTTCCAAGTAGAAAATTCAGTAGGTATACCTCTATTCACTATCATAACTATTCGCCGTAATCTCTCACTTGGAATACGTAGTTTCATCGTTTATTATATAATTATCCCAAAAGCAAAATTCTCATCTCATAAGAAAGTTCCCAACACTTATTCATATGTTCTACTGGTCTTTCCTATCTCCCAAAACATTTTATGAAGAACACCCAAGAATTATATCACGACAATTCAATTTTTAAATCATTAACAAAGGGAAATAGTAGTCTGCCAGGAGGGGTCGATTGATCGAGGTTTGGGGCTCAATCGATCGATCAAGCAGGTATGCGAAAATCTGCAGAATTGCAGTTATGGGTTCTACCAATTTTCTTCATCCAAAACCATGTTTTTCCATTCTAAACGTCCCAAAAATCCTAGTACCAACATGATATCAATATACCAGATGTTTTCAACGTAAAGCATGTGCATATCTAACATTAAACATGGATAATTAACCCAAAATCTCATCTAATCATCAAGAACCCTATAGTTTTTCTTAATCATGGTTCTAATATGTTTTTACTAGAATTTCCTTCTAATATATCATCAAAATTTCGTGGGTTATATTCCTCTACATGGTAAGGATTCCAGAATTTTCATATAAATTAATTCTACATGAATTCTCCTATCATAAATTGGGTTCTCTTCCATAGTTTTCATCACAAATCATTCCTAAACTAATATGAAGATTTCACCAACACAAATACGCAAGAAATACTTGCCTGGGATTTTTGGTATTCTGATTCACGGCTGCTTTTGGTATGGCTGCGCTCCTCGTCTCGCGATCTACGCGGTGGTGGTGGTTGTGGTGCAAACCGGTGACTTTTGGGGCCTTGGATTGCCTTGGAGCTTTCTCCTTCCCTCTCCTATGGCCGTCACTTGTGTTTTTGTTTTCTAACCCTAGCTGACTAACCAAAATGGCTGATATAGGTTGCTGAATTTCGTGTGTTTAATTACCCAAAAAGGTGAAATGACTAAATTGCCCTCCCGGGGTATCGATTAGGTCTAAAAACGCCCCGAGACCCAAACTAAACCCCCGAGTACACTTTTCTGACTATCTCGACCCTTCCGGACGCATTGGCGCACTCAAAACAATCATACGAACAATTTTTTAAATATTCACTTTTTATTTAACAAAATTAGTCCCGACGTGACACGGGCACGTCCCGACTTAAATTTCCGAAATTGTCATTTAATTCACTCGTGACCTTAAATATAATCAATATCATATATTACTTCGCTCATTAGTAATATTCAACAATTTTTCCATAATTACTAACTCTCGTCACGTTAATAATTATAACATAATTAATTTCCGGATTTTTATTAAATAATTCACTCACATCTAATTTAATAAATCCCCAAATTAATATAGCATAAAAATACGGGGTATTACATTTAGTTTATCGATTACTACACGAAACTCTGTCGAAATGCCGGGTCAGCATACCGCCTAAATTTTAGCAGGATTATAGCTTTTTTCAAAACGGGACACTGTCTATGAGCCTGGTAACAAGTCACACCATATTTTACATATTTATCACACCAAATATTCCCGGGCTCAGGTCCTATTCGGTATTTATTTTTTCATTTATCTAAACCTAATACATGCGAAAACATAATAATAGTCATGTTGAGATTCTTCCCTCGCTCCTTTCTTTCATCCTTTCTCGAAAAATCAAAAATACCAAAAATATTTTTCTTCCCTTTTATCATAAATGTCAAAAATATTTTTCCTTCTTTTTATAAAAAAAATACGAAAAACATTTTACCCTCAAATTTCTTAAAAAAAGAAAATTTCAAAACATTTTCCCTCATATTCAACAAAATAAAAACCATTCTTCTTCATCTTTTTCAAAAAATTAATTAGAATCTTTTTCCTTCTTGGGTCGATTTCATACCCGATTCGGCTCCCTATTCACTTCGATCTTCCATCAAATCGCACCGAAGATCCATAAGTTCCCCTAGAACTTCATCTGAGTATGAAATCCACCGTCACCAGTCCTTCATGGCAAATACTAATCAAGAACTTAACGTACTAGTTGATCCAATGGCAATCCTAGTCCAATTTAGTGCCAAGATTGACAACCTTCAAACCGAGGTTCACAAGATGCAGTAAAACCTACCTCATATTCCCGAGGAGCTCGAGATCCTCTTCCCTCATGCTATGTGTCCACCCCCACTTGATATTGTCTGGGTCATGGAAGAATATTAGCACGCTACACTTGCCCCTCCTACCAATGGGCCACCACCAGCTCAACTCCTTATACCTAATCTTGCCTAGACAGGGGTTAACCTGCCAGTGCTTATCGATCCAAAGAAAAAATAATTAAACAATGTCAAAGAGGAGATTAAGATATTAACCAAGAAATTTGACCAGGTCCGAATCTCCAAGAACTACACGGATTAAACCCATATGTTTCCCTACCCTAAAGCAAGGCTGTCGAAAAAGTTCAAGATGCTTAACATTAAGAAGTTCATGGGCAACGAGCCCCCAATTGTTCATCTACGAAGCTACCACCGAGACATTAATCTCCTTGGTGCCTCTAAGGAAATAAGGGCCTAGATGTTCCAACATACTTTAAAGCATAACGCTCTTCGTTGGTTTCTGTCCCTAGAAGAATACCGAATTCTCAGTTGGGAGGATGCTGCCCTGGAATTCATGTCATAGTGAAAATACAACGAGGAGTTTAAGGTTATATACCGTGATCTAAAGCTTCTCAAATAGAACACTGGATCCGTCAGCAGTTTTATAGCAAGGTGGAAAGAAAAAGCTTCCGCTATGACCAACCGGCATTCCGAAGAGGAGTAAGTTAGTATTATAAAGAAAAAATTCTTACTCCATGTCCGAGTAACAATGGGAGGATAATATTACCCACATTTTCGAGCCCTGCGAGAAGTACGAGTGGATATTGAAGAAAGTATTGCCAAGACAAAAGCTGAGTAAAAAAAAGTATCTGAATAGTTCACTCTAATAAAATATGAGAAACTGTAACAACCCGCGTAATTTTGGGCTATTTTAATTAATTTTTGAAAAATGGAGGAAAATAAAGTTTTTGATAAAATTATTTTTATTTCTCAAATATGTTGGTTATTATTTTTAAAGGCAAGAATTTCAAACGGTTTCAAAAACGGAGTTAAAACAGATTTTAAAATGATGTTTAAATGTTTTTAACTCTTGGAGTTGTTTTGACTTCCAACTCTTCATTTATTTGCCTTATTTAAAATAGTCTTTTGGATTCAAACTCTTCATTTCTTTGCATTATAAAAGGAAGTCATGGGCAAGCCTTTTAACATACTTTTGGCACAAATTTTGGCAGCAAATATATTTTATATTCCTCTTCTTTTTATATACACATTGGCCCTTGAGATTTGTGAGTTCCAACCTTAGATTAGAGGTATTCTTGGGGCTATTTTGTTGGAGGTTCTTGGAGGAGCTTTTGTAGATCTTTTGTGTTGATCTTGAGGATGTGATCATTGGTTTCTCATCATGGTTTGAGGTATGGGGTTTTACACAATATGATCCTTAAATCTCGCGAGTGTCATTATCTTTGAATTCTTGTTAATTGAACTCATATTTGAATTGATAAATTCATTGAAATCTGAAAAATAATTGTTGAAATTATTTTGATTCATGTGGTATCATTATATTGTTGATGATCACGTTGTCATGAGATTTTAATATGGCACGGATGTTAAGTACCCGCCAAAATACCTATTCCCGGGCTATGGCTTGATAAAGCATATGCGAATGGGGTGAGGCCTAGTGACTCATTGATGTGTTGTTGAGAAATTTAGTGATAAATTCTATTGAGATTTTCATTTGATTTGAATATTCGTACTCATGTTGTTACATTTTATTCATCGCTAATATATTTGTTGAGCATCTTTCCTATCATATTGTGTACTTCCCTATATTTTCTTTTAGTGGAAGGTTAGCGCGGATTTTGGGGTGCTATGGAGATTGATTTTAGCGAGGATTGTTTGGGAAAGATTTGTATTATTTTGATGTATAGATCTTTGGAGATTTGTATTTTATTTTCGAGTTAGTTGTTGTATGTAATTCGAGAGATTTGGTATTTAATTTGAAGAGATTGAGATTAGTGGATTTATATTATTGTGGATTTATTTAGATGCTCTATACCTTGTTACTTATGGATTAATTTATTTTATCGAAGTGGCGCTCCGTTCTCTCTCCCCGGGCGGGCGGGGTGTTACAAATGGTATCAGAGCTTAGGTATACGACAACCCTCGGGACTTGGGTTTTGGGTTCATTGCGTGGTTAGCAATATTTGGAGATAGAAAATTTTAGGTGATATTCGCGATAGGTTTCGAGATGAGATGTGAGGAATTATGTTTGGCGATCGAGATTATTTTTGGAGATTGTTGGCCTCATTTTGAGAGTTAAGCATTCGGCGAATTTCGAGGGCGAAATTCCATTGTTAGTGGGGAAGTGTAACAACCCGCGTAATTTTGGGCTATTTTAATTATTTTTTGGAAAATGGAGGAAAATGAAGTTTTTGATAAAATTATTTTTATTGCTCAAATATGTTGGTTATTATTTTTAAAGGCGGGAATTTCAAATGGTTTCGAAAATGGAGTTAAAACAGATTTTTAAATGATTTTTAAATGTTTTTAACTCTTGGAGTTGTTTTGACTTCCAACTCTTCATTTATTTGCCTTATTTAAAGGAGTCTTTTGGATTCCAACTCTTCATTCCTTTGCATTATAAAAGGAAGTCGTCGGCAAGCCTGTTAACATACTTTTGGCACAAATTTTGGCAGCAAATATATTTTTTATTCCTCTTCTTTTTATATACACATTGGTCCTTGAGATTTGTGAGTTCCAACCTTAGATTAGAGGTATTCTTGGGGTTATTTTGTTGGAGGAGATTTTGTAGATCTTTTGTGTTGATCTTGAGGATGTGATCATTGGTTTCTCATCATGGTTTGAGGTATGGGGTTTTACACAATATGCTCCTTAAATCTCGCGAGTGTCATTCTCTTTGAATTTTTGTTAATTGAACTCATATTTGAATTGATAAATTCATTGAAATCTGAAAAATAATTGTTGAAATTATTTCGATTCATGTGGTATCATTATATTGTTGATGAGCACGTTGTCATGAGATTTTAATATGGCACGGATGTTAAGTACCCGCCAAAATACCTATTCCCGGGCTATGGCTTGATAAAGCATATGCGAATGGGGTGAGGCCTAGTGACTCATTGATGTGTTGTTGAGAAATTTAGTGATAAATTCTATTGAGATTTTCATTTGATTTGAATATTCGTACTCATGTTGTTACATTTTATTCATCGCTAATATATTTGTTGAGCATCTTTCCTATCATATTGTGTACTTCCCTATATTTTCTTTTAGTGGAAGGTTAGCGCGGATTTTGGGGTGCTATGGAGATTGATTTTAGCGAGGATTATTTGGGAAAGATTTTTATTATTTTGATGTATAGAGCTTTGGAGATTTGTATTTTATTTTCGAGTTAGTTGTTGTATGTAATTCGAGAGATTTGGTGTTTAATTTGAAGAGATTGAGATTAGTGGATTTATATTATTGTGGGTTTATTTAGATGCTCTATACCTTGTTACTTGTGGATTAATTTATTTTATCGAAGTGGCGCTCCGTTCGCTCTCCTCGGGCGGGCGGGGTGTTACAGAAACCTTCTATAGTCTCGACCATCAACAACATCTCTCAGTCCGCTACCTCCTGGGCTCCAAAAAGACGTTTTAGTCTAGTAATAAAAGAATACACCGAGCTCCAAGCTCCCCCCTCTAAATTCTATCAAGCCTTTTTCAGACGAAATTCCATCAAACCTTTGGACCTTCGTCAACTACCAAACCCACTTTCTAAAAATTTCAAACCAGTTGCCCATTGTGATTTCCACCAAACTATCGGCCATACCACTGATCAATGCTTCCATCTTTGAAATGTAATCTAAGGTTTAATTGACCGGGGTATCATTGCTCCACTAGCCAATCCCAAACCTAACACCACTCACAATACACTTCTAAACCATACAAATGCCATATTCCTGGAGAATGACCTTCGATCCATATACCCGAATTTTTACCCAATAATGCACTCATCATATCTATATTTTCACCCAAACCCCTTAAAATGTGCCCATATTTTCTCCTATACCCCACATGTTTTGCTAACCAAGCTCTATCGCTTCTCACAAGAGTGTGTATTATCGTTCGTACTCGGTATGGAGGGAAAGATATGGAATTTCCAGTAGTACTGAACCCGTATTTAGAGTTTGAGCTGAAATTGTCCTCTTAAATGACCATTGACTTCCAGAAGTGCAGCATCCTATTCATGAAATCCCGAAAGTGGGCTCGAGAGTCAGATAATTAGGTAGTACTCGTTGATGAAGTCAGTTTGGATAATGAAGTACAGATTATGGAAGAATTATTCCATCTGACTAATGAGATTTGTAACATGTCCAAGCTAATCAATACCTTAAAGCTATAAGCGCGGTTGGTCGCTTCACTTATGCACCTCCCCGTTGAGTGGGAGGATCTATATGAAGAAGCCATTGAGGTTATGGAATGCATTGACTTCTCATGGCAAGATGACATCATTTCCACCAAATTGGGGGGATGAGTTTGATAACTTAAACTAAAGACCAATCCAATAAAATGTTAGTTCGATAATCAGTACGTCTGGGATGATATCTTTTGAATATATTTTAGGGAAATTAACAAAGTGGCTGTACAACCTAAAATAGATGAAGAAACATGTTTTTTTATCCTTCCCCTCCTCCGTGAACCATATGACAAGATCTGGGAGACACTATTAGAGTCTGATTCTTTAGTCAATGGGGATAGATAAAGGAAAAGGGAGTTTTTGAGGAACTCCCCTTTCCAGAAATGACCACCGAGGGAAGCACGATCCTCGAACAACTTAAGAAAACTTAGGCTAACATCAGCTTATGGGGACTCTTCATGTCTTCCCAGCTACACCAAAACGCTTTGATAAAATTGCTTACTGGCCCCATAATTCATCCTTCGACCGCTTCAAAATAAATCGTGAACCTGGCTAGGTCCTTAACCTCTACTAGATTTCTTTCTTTATCCGAAGAAGAAATCCCACAGTTTGGTTTTGATCACAACTATGCTCTCAACATCTCCATTAATGTGATGGGGAACAAAGTTGTGACACCCTGCCCAATTAAATATAGGGTGATCAGTCCTCTACCAATTTAAAACACGACATTCAGTTGGTTCATTCTCAGCATCACTGTCGAAAAACATTTTAACATATTAATCACTTGATATAAAATTAAGCTAGGTGTCAAAATATTTCCAATTTAGTAAAACCAATTAAATCAATTTCTTTCCATCTTAAAATATAAACCATTCACTACACATAGGAATGAAAATAAATACTGAACATGAATCAAGTACTGAAATAAATAAGACTGGATAAAACCTCCCAGTTCAAAACTCCAAACCAAAAAATAAACTGAATACAATATCTCTGATGAAAGAACTAGAAGTGGGCGACATATACCCTAAACAAGAAGTCTAGATGAAACTGAATGGAAAGGATAGATGCGTCTAATGTAAGGACCTACAGCTTCCACAACAGCTGCAGCACGTCAAGCAATCCAAATCTCAAAATCTGATACTCCTATGGCTGAGCACCTGATATAATACATATATATAGCAAAACAGAGAAGAGATACAAGAAATGGGCCAGATCCCGATGTGTAAAAAAATGATTTAGCAAGTATTTAAAACTGGTTCTTAAAACAAGTCTTGTACGCATGTTAGTTATCGAACTCTCACATGAGTTTCTCACCTCTCGTTTATTGTGCACGCCTAACGTACATCTAATCTCCCCTAGTTATACCTCCCAATCTAACTAGTAAGAAACCATACTAATACTAACTATGCTCACTAGTAGTATTCTCGTATCGCCCATACAATACGCTATTCAGATAGTTTATATCATATACAAAATTTCATTACTCACCGTTTGAATGGTTAAATCTTTTATTCACTAAGATTATTTTACTTCTCATTTTCATTTTTCTCTACTAGTCTCACTAAGTAGAATGTTACCCAAGTACACTCATACATATATATAGTCTCATCATCCCTATATATATGCACTAACCCTGCACTCTTAGGTGAAGACCACTTGGTGTAATGTAATGATTATTATTATTACCAAGTCTACTAATTTCACACAGTAGCAATATTCACAAGTCCATATATATATATAGTCACATCATCCCTATACATATATATATATATACTAATCCAGCACCCCCGTCTATTACCCATTAGTGCACCTATCCAGAAAATCATGTATCCCCGGGTTGGCACCCATTAATGCACCTATCGGTAATAGTTCAGCACCCCCGGGTTATCACGCATTAGTGCGCCTAACAATAAAATCTTGCATCCCCAGGTTAGCACCCATTAATGTGCCTATCAATAATAATCCATCACCCTCGGGTTATCACCCATTAGTGCGCCTAACAATAATCATCCTTGTACCCCCGGGTTATCACCCATTAGTACACTTAACAATAGAGTTTCTGTACCCCTGAGTTATCACTCATTAGTGCGCTAAATTATAAGATTCTTGCACCCCCGGGTTATCACCCATTAGTCCTCTTAATAATAATATCACGTAATAGGCATACACAGATCCTATTATAATTTATAGGTATTTTCCCCAACCTACATATATGCTCCCCATACGTATTTTAACCTCATTACTACGTATAATATAAATAATTAGATTACTATCTCTCTCGTAATCTCCAATGTACATTTTCTCTATACCGAAATAATTAAAGTATTAATTCCTACATTCTTTTTCCAAAATTCCTTCTTATTTGAATTTACTATTTGGTAGTTTCTCTCACTCCAATAAACCAATAAACTCCAAACTGGGCTCTAAGAAAATTCCCGGAAATTCACCCTGTGGTTTGAACCAGAATGACATGTGGTTTGAACCAGAATGACATGTCGTTTGAAACAGAATGACATGTCATTTGAATGACTTCCAATGTCATTCGAACCACTTCGCGCGAGATCCCCATCTCGTTTGAACCACTTCGAGCGAGATCGCGCGAGATCGCGCGAGATCGCGCGAGATTGCACTGTTCCTCTTCTTCACCAAACTTCAGTGTTTTCACCATTTTTAAACCTAAAAACCTCTAAGATTCGATTCCCAACAACTCATCATCAATAACCATCAACACCTAACAGGTTATAAATCATTCCTAACCTCCTAGGATCATTAATTCGTCATAAATCATCATAAATACATAAAATCCCCAAATCAATTTATATGAACCCTAGTTTCCAAATTTTCAATTACAGAACCTAATCAACCCAGATTCGTTCATCAATATATAATAAAATTCCGTGATTAATCATATACATACATGAAGGAATTCCAACCACTAATTAAACCAATCCTTAATCATAATTTAAATCTCCAATTTTCACCCAATTAACATATAAATCATGATTAAATCCACCTATATTAACATGAGCATGATTATTGCTAAAAGTAAGAAAGTAATAAAAACTTACCTCGAATATGACGGTCTGATACGTTGGCGATGCTGGTGCATACGCCTTCCTCTCTTCTCGATCTAGGCGTTGGTGGTCACGGTTGTGCAAGGTGATGCCAAATGAGTCTTCTCTCTTGGAATTTGGTTCTCCCTCACACCCTCCATGGCCGTTCTTGATTTGTGTACTAAAACCTAATGGAAACTCCCATAGATTATATAATTATTCTCTAATTTTCGTCCATTTAATTATCCCAAAAACCCAAATTACAAAACTACCCTTACAGGGTGCCGATTTGGCCTAAAATCTTCCGGAGTCCAAATAAAATACCCGGGTAGTGTTTTCTGACTATCTCAACCCTCCTGAACTCAACGGCACACTCAAAATGACCATACGAGTTAATAAAAATAAATTCTCTTTTTATTCCATTCAATTAGTCCCGACACGACTCACACGCGTGACAGACTTAAATTACCAAACTGCCATATTTCTCACTTTCGACAATTTATCAAATTTCATAATTTCATATTACATATCACATGGTAATATTTAATAGTTAACAATAATAAGTATTAACCCTTGGAACACTAGTTAATAATTATTTTAATCCGGATTAATAACAAATTAATTTCTCACATTTTAATTTAATTAATCCAACAACAATAATTAATCGCATACTTATTCCCATAATAATAATTAATCGCATAATTATTTAAATCGCCAAAAATACGGGGTGTTACATACTTCCCCCCTTACAATGGAATTTCGTCTCGAAATTCGAAAAAAGTATACCAGGTACAGATAACGCTGTAAAAATATTGCGCATCGCATCCTGGCGCTCACTAGTAAGCTACTCCGTACCACCCATATAGTACGCTATTGTATACCCTTAATAATGAACACTTCACATGTGTTTGCTTTAAACTCCAGGTTACCCTGTCATATAGGCTATTGCCCAAGCCTTTCTGCTTAAGTTTCACTACTTCAACAATATTTTAGATATTCACTATCTAGCCTTCTACTATTTACACCTTAGTAGATTTATCCTCTTTCCATATACATACGACTCTTTCTCGTGTCGAGCCTACAAGTAAATTTGCTGTGCAATATATATTTCACACACAATATATAGAATAATATCGATTCTTCTCCGACATTTGTAATCATAATTGGTCCCTCACCTTTAATTATCAAGTAGGACAACAACAAAGTTTATCATGCCATACTTCCACTGGCACTCTGCCCGAACGTGAACTTATAGGAATTATTTGGACATAAAATCTACTAGTGTAAGATACTGCTCCCGTACTCCTCTAATATCTAAAGGTCCACATACAATTTTCTCTCCTGCATCTGATTAGACCGCTTATCCTGTCCATCCCTCTGTGGGTATTAGGTTTTACTCAATCGCATCTTAGTACCTATAATCTCACCATCTCAGCTACATGAGAAGATCCTTGGGGATACTCTTCCATTCTCTAGTGGAAGGAGCCCCTACTGGTTTCAAATTGTCCAATATTTTTCAATCCGTCAGGTTACCCACTGCAAGACTATCCTTGCAATATTAACCTACTTCGTAACCCATCACCACTGTTGTTTGTATTCTGATACATTTTATAATCTCTTGAATAAATTTCAATTCATCTTGAAACGTAAGTTTCTGACAAATCTCACAGAGTAATCTTCGGATTACCCGATTACATGTTATCTAACTCAAGATAATCATAACCCACCATTTGATTCAATCCCCTAGGGCGCCCATACACCTTATGCCTCACGCATCTTTATACAAAAGACATAAAATTTTCTTACCTCAATTCTTGCACACTCGGTATGCTGATGTGGTAGGGGTAAACTCAACCACCCCACTTGTCAAAACTTAATCAATCCTTAAATGGCATCATTCATCTATTCCGAAAAATACTAAGGCCAGGCTACTCTATTGGCCTTAAGTTATAAAAGAATTATCAACTCTCAAATATATTCTCCTATAGGTACAATAACCAACATACAAAACTTATGTACTATCGACCAAACTTCTCTCCAACTCCCAACGTTCGCTAGTTTCATGCGTGGGATGTCTCTCAAAGGGAAATTCAAACAAGGAACCCCCCGATACGCTACTATCTAACCAAGCCAGTTGTTGAGTTCCGTAAGGCTTTCAGTACCTACTATGTACTTTCCCTCACTCTACGTATTGTGACACAAAAGTTTACTCGTCCACTCTCATGTCCCTAAAAATGTAACATGAAGCATGGAACCCTAACTATCCCAAGTACTTGGCGCTATAAATATATAACGAGCTATATTTCACCGCTCGATAAGAACACAATGTATTTAAGTCTTAACAGACAAATAAATCCCTATGCTCGGGAATCGCCTATAATTAGACACTATACTCGCTGAGGTCTATATTACCATGAAAGTTTCATATATACTCATATCTGGGCCCAACCCTATTTCAGGTGGCACCGTAAAAAACTAATATCACTCCTCCCGGAGTATACGACACGACAGTCATAACACTACATATTTACTATCATTTAACCATACGGTAATTAATCACAACACATTACCATAATAAACTTTACTAAAGTTGACTCAATGCAGTAGTAAATTATAATAATAAAACATATTCTTAGGGCCCGCCCGGATCCCTCACGAGCAATCATCAAAATGCCCTGCTAACAACAAGAAATACATTTGGTACAAGACTGTTCAAACTAATGTTCCCACTAAACTCGACCCGCACGTGAAGTTTAGGGTTTCCAATTTACATAAAAGTTGTGTCACACCCGTGTCACTAGAATATATCCTTTACTCACAAGGAAGAAGCAAAACCTCACCAGTTTCACCAAATCACAGGGTCTCAGCACATGGATGCCATCACGACCCATGAACATCTGCAATCATCATACATCCTAGGATTTCATCCTTTAGTTATCCTCTTTCATCATGGACAATTTAGTCCATCATGTGGGTTTTAAACCCATTATTAAAACGTTGGCCAAAACTCTCCAGACCTCAATTATAGCTTTATAAAACTCCTATTTACATCCCGGGTCCCATAGACTCTGACATAATGTATGCTACTATTAACGAGGACTCTACTGGTCCATCCTGAACCCATCACTCTCGGGTTATAAATTTCGTGGGCCTAATTCTCTTGACCCCAAATTCTTTTGCTGGAAGTCTCGCTCCTCCAGTTATGCCTAACTGGCATGGTTTTCCATTTCTAATCTATTTGGTCTCACTTCTCAATTGTGGACACATTCAACACTTGTAGTTCTACTTCCTTCATATAAGGAAAACTTCACGAACCATTTCCCCGTCATTGGTCCCACTGACCATTTTGGGAATGTCCTTCTCTCGGACCGACAGTCTCAACTCACTATTATTCTTACATTATCCCTTTTGATACGCTAGCTATTCGGAACTATGGTTGGCCTCTACAGCCTGATTGAATTCATCATCCTCTTGAAGTTAATCACTTAAAATCATCTAATCGAGTTCCCTATTGGGTATACTCTCACGTGGGGTTTCACTAACACCGTTAAATTCAGTTTTTGCTCTTCAGCAGGTTCGTTAACCCTCTTTACTCCCTTCTCTTGGAAGGACTGAAATCACTAGCGACCGTATACTTTGATGACATCAATATTAGTCATCCTAGCTGGATTTCTCATTCATACTGGTATTCTACTCACGAGTCCTTTATCAACTATAAACCCTTTGGATAATTTATACCCTTCTGCCAGGTAGGAAGTTCATTATGCAGTTCAACCTTTCTCTCACGATCGTTTTCTATCTTATCCATTGTGCTAAACATCAAAATTTCACTCACATTTTTTTACCACACCGAATGGAAGACCTCACGGTCAAATCATACTCAAATTTCTCACTAAATTTCAAACACACTTCTTCATATATGGTGATTGCCTCTAATCACTACATGATGCTCCTAAGAGCTATAGCTTTTAACTCTAAATTTAATTATGAGTGTCGTCACACCCCACTCTACACAATTGCCTTCGAATTTTCTACTTCCATTGGTCTGTTACACTTCCTCATTTTTTTCTCCGCATCGTCACCGATGGGTTTTCAAAAGAGCTCCTCTGATTTCCCTTTTATCGACTATATTAGGTGGTCCTAAAATCACTCCACCATTATCTACGACTGTGTCCTGGGAACCCACAGTTCCTGAGTGATGATTTTACTATCCCTTACTTAAGTAATTCTCATTGTGATTTTTGTCCCAATCACTCTTACCCGATTGCTATATGTCTTCTGTTGAGCTTCTCCTCCCGCAGTTCTTCTTACGGCCTCGCTGGTCGTCCTAAAATGATCGGTGTTCGAATCACACAGAATTTCATATAATGAGTCACATCCATTATAATTCATAGTAGGATAAAGTAAGTCTCACACGTAAGGGGACACAACAATCCTATCATAATGCTCTACATCAAAGAACGATACGTTGAAACGTAATAAGCTGCAAAAATCCTAAGGACACTAGAACCTGATGCTCTGATACCACCTGTGACACCCCGCCCAATTAAATATAGGGTGATCAGTCCTCTACCAATTTAAAACAGGATATTCAGTTGGTTCATTCTCAGCATCACTGTCGAAAAACTTTTTAACATATTAATCACCTGATATAAAATTAAGCTAGGTGTCAAAACATTTCCAATTTAGTAAAACCAAGTAAATACATTTCTTTCCATCTTAAAATATAAACCATTCACCACACACACGAATGTAAGTAAATACTGAACATGAATCAAGTACTGAAATAAATAAGACTGGATAAAACCTCCCAGTTCATAACTCCAAACCACAAAATAAACTGAATACAATATCTCTGATGAAAGACCAAGAAGTGGGCGACATATGCCCTAAACAAGAAGTCTAAATGAAACTGAATGGAAAGGATAGATGCGTCTACTGCAAGGACCTACAGCTTCCACAACATCTGTAGCACGTCAAGTAATCCAAATCTTGAAATCTGATACTCCTGTGGCTGAGCACCTGATATAATACATATATATAGCAAACGAGAGAAGAGATGCAAGAAACGGGTCAGAGCCCGATGTGTAAAAAAAATGATTTAGCAAGTATTTAAAACTGGTTCTTAAAACAAGTCTTGTACGCATGTTAGTTATCGAACTCTCACAAGAGTTTCTCACCTCTCCTCTATTGTGCACGCCTAACGTACATCTAATCTCCCCTAGTTATACCTCCCAGTCTAACTAGTCAGAAACCATACTAATACTAACTATTCTAACTAGTAGTATTCCCGTATCGCCCATACAATATGCCATTTAGATAGTTTATGACACACCCCAACCCAGTTACTTATAATTAAGTTTGAAAGTCAAAGTGAGTCAAACCATAATTAATCTAACCAAACCATAATCACGAGTTTTGATTTAAGAGTCGTCATTGTAAATCCATATAACTGAAAACCTTTTTAAAACATCAGAGTAATCATGTCCACAAAAACTTTCTTGAAGGATAAGTTAACTTAATTACATCATTTACATTTACACAAAATCATAGTTTTTTTCATTCCTGGCTAACCCAACCCGACCTCCTAGATTTGGCAGTGACATCGCGTTACCTGAAAAATGTGAACAAAGGAACCATGAGAAAAAATAGCCCAGTGAATGCATCACTACTATACTACTGCATAAATTTACATGCAATATATCATGTCCATATAATTATGAATTAACTTATCCGGCTCATTCATAATGAATGACCAACTTTTTCGAATCATGATTCACATATCCCGTCTAAATAGACAATTCTCCCCCATTCCTGGTCGAGGAGTAACCCCTTGTCATTAATAGACAAATCTCCCCCATTCCTGGTCGAGGAGTAACCCCTCATTTCGGTAAACCGAAATGAACAATTTCATATTCATTATATTATGATCATATCAATAACACGATACAAATATCTCTTTCCAATGAGTACACTCACTTGGTTGACAACTATGTATTCACGTTTTCCTCTGGTGGAGCTGAATTGGGTTGATTAGACCTTACACCTGTCAATCCAACTAAATCAGTACTGAACCTCAATCATAAATATTATCCAAACATAATTATGTAACTTTCCATGACTATACATCATCAATATAATTCCAATTAAGTCACATACCATAAAACATAGGTAAAGGCAAAACAATGATATACATGTTGATAAAGTTACGGACATTCAACCGTAGGAAATACCTTATAAGGATTTTATAACCAAAGTCAAGTAAACATGAAATTATACTTCTCAATGTATATAAACATGAAACATGTACTCAAAGTACTCTTTGTAAGGACGAAACACAAACATTCATTCAAGGGGTACCCAGTATGGCCTGAAATTATTGTCTTACATAATTAACCATCCTATATTCCTAAATTGTACAAATACAGGGGTCCAAACTCATTAATATGAAAACATATATGAATATACTATCCATTACAAGTGACAGTGTAATTTTTCAAGCTTCCTAGGGCAAGTTATGACTATTTCTCTACAACACAAGAAATCTGCCCTATAAGCTCCTCTATTGTTCCTTCAACTTCAAGGAATTTTCATAATTTTTCTCCACCATAACTTTCTATGATTTTAAACCCATTTTCATTACACATACTTAATAGTACATAATTAAAGTTTCATAATTGTTTGACTTCATTTGCTATCTCAAAAGCTTGACTAAACTCAGGGCATACCGAAATGAAGTATAAAAACAAAAACCATGTACCAACTTGAAATCATCATTACGACCTAAACACAAGGAGATAAATTCTAATTTTTAGATATGATATGAATATTTGAGTCTAATTTCATATCCAATTGTAATTTCTCAATTACAGTAAGTACACAAATAGATATGAAGGTTTGAATACAAGGGATTTCAATACAAAGCAATTTTAAGGGTTTCTACATTCAACTTAACATAAACTTGCATATAACCATACATACATATAAAGGGCTGAAACTTTCGTAAACCTATGATTATTTGTATCATATAAATCATTAATATAAGATAAATAACTAGAATTTCAATTAGGATTACCTTAAGGGCTTTTACGTAATTTCCACAGATTTTTCTACACTTTTTCTCCTCACTTTTTCTTCCTAAACATCAACTTTCTATTTCCTCAAGCTAACAACACTTGAAACTGAACCTAGGGTTTGTTTTGCTAAATAAATATGTTAGAGGGATGGTTTTAAGTCGGCCAAGTCTGCCTCCCAAGCCAACCAATCAATTTAAAACATTTGGTTTAATAAAAGACAATTTACCACTTAAAGGGAATGGACAACTTTGCCCTTTGTTCGTAAATTCAGTATAACTCTTTACTAGGTCATCTATTTGATGATCATTTTGTTGTGTTATAACCCTAACTCACATGTCTACAACTATCTAGTTTTCACCTCAAGTCATTTATAATGTTATAAAGGTCAAAACTAGTCTCTAACAGGAACATTTCTACCGAAAACAACAAAATTTGTGTTTGTAAATAATTCGACCTTTCATGATTTATGAAAGTAGGATTGTAATAAACATAATCACTTAACTTTAGATATACTAATATCACATTATTCATATCACATAAGATAATCATGATTTTAATATAATTCATCATAATTATATTCGGGTTGTCACAACTTCCCCCCCTTAGAAAATTTCATCCCCGAAATTTAATATGAAGGTCACTTACCAAACAAGTGGGGATACTATTTCCTCATGCTATCCTCCGTTTCCCAAGTTTCTTCTTTAACTCCATGGCTTATTCACATAACCTTAACTAAGGGAATAACTTTATTTCTCAATACTTGGTCCTTACGATCAATAATTTCCATTGGTTCCTCGATGTACGATAAGTCTTCCTTCAGTTCAATTGGTTGAGTTTTCAACTGGTGAGATGGATCCGCCAAATACTTACGAAGAATCGATACGTGAAACACATCATGTAAACGAGATAAATCTGGAGGTAATGCTAATCTATAAGCCAGGGGTACAATTCTTTCCAACACCTCATATGGTCCAATGTATCTTGGACTTAGTTTCCCCTTTTTTCCAAATCTCATAACGCCTCTCCATGGTGAAATACGCAGGAATACAAAATCTCCCTTCTGAAATTCTAATGGATACTTCCTCTTATCTGCATAAAATTTCTGCCTACTTTGTGCTATCTTTATCCGTTCTCGAATAATTTTGATCTTTTCAGTCATCACATCTATTAATTCAGGAGCCAATATTTTCCTTTCACCCACTTCATCCCAACACAAAGGCGTTCTACATCTCCTCCCATATAAAGCTTCATAAGGAGCCATACCAATAGTCGACTGATAACTATTATTATATAAAAATTCCATCAATGGCAAATGATCATCCCAACTACCTTTGAAGTCAAATACACAGGCTCGTAACATGTCTTCTAATATTTGAATCGTCCTTTCTGATTGCCCATCAGTTTGTGGATGAAACGCAGTGCTGAACTTCAAACTTGTGCCCATGGCATTCTGGAGACGAGGCCAAAACTTAGAAGTGAACGTTGGATCTCTATCTGATATAATTGACACCGGTGCCCCATGTAAACGGATAATCTCATCAACGTACATACGTGCATACTTGTCAACAATGTAGGTGGTCTTAACTGGGAGAAAATGAGCTGACTTCGTCAGTCGGTCTACAATCACCCAAATAGAATCATGCCCCTTTGGTGACCGGGGTAATCCTGTAACAAAGTCCATCGCTATATGCTCCCACTTCCATTCCGAAATAGTCAACGACTGTAATAATCCTGCCGGTTTCTGATGCTCTGCCTTTACTTGCTGGCACACTAAACATTTAGCTACGAACTCTGCAATCTCACGTTTCATATTATTCCACCAGTAATACTCTTTCAATTCTCTGTACATTTTGGTACCTCCCGGATGCATAGAGTAAATAGAACTATGTGCCTCTTCTAATATATCTTTCTTTAAAGGTGGATCATTAGGTACACAAATCCTATTTTTATAACACAACGATTCATCATTCTTAATTTCAAAGTCACTCTCTTTACCATCAAGGACATCTTGTTTTTTCTTCTCAAGGAATGGATCACTCGTCTGCAAATTTCGTATACGTTCGGCCAATAAAGGTCTCACTGTGACATGTGCTAATAATCCTCCACTTTTTGAAAACTTTAATTCAATCCCCATCGATGCCAAGTCAAGAATATTTCCAACACGGGCACACCGTATGCAACCAAGCATCCCTGATGATTTTTGACTCAAAGCATCTGCTACTACATTGGCCTTCCCAGGATGATGATGAATGGTACAGTCATAGTCTTTAATCAGATCTATCTAACGCCTCTGTCTCAAATTCAGTTCTTTCTGTGTAAACAAGTATTTCAAACTTTGATGATCCGTAAATATCTCACACGTTTCTCCATACAAGTAATGTCTCCACAACTTTAAAGAAAAAACAATGGCTGCTAGCTCTAGATTGTGTGTAGGGTAGTTTCGTTCATGCGTCTTTAATTGTCTGGAAGCATATGCTATTAACTTCCCATTCTGCATAAGAACACATCCTAAACCCTGAAATGAAGCATCTGTATAGATCACAAAAGACTCATTCCCACATGGAATAGTAAGTATAGGGGCTGAAACCAACCGATTCTTTAATTCTTTAAAACTCCTCTCACATTCTTCATCCCATACAAACTTCAGTTCTTTACGAATCAATTTTGTCAGTGGTAATGCTATTGCTGAAAATCCCTTAATGAATCTGCGATAGTAACCTGCCAATCCTAGGAAACTCCTCATTTCTGTCACATTCTTAGGACTTTACCATTCAACAACTGCTTCCACTTTCTTTGGATCAACATAAATCCCATTTCTCGAGACCACGTGCCCTACAAACACAATTTCATTCAACCAAAACTCACACTTGCTGAATTTAGCAAACGATTTCTTCTCTCTCAAAATCTGCAATACAAGTCTCAAATGCTTCTCATGTTCCTCCATGCTACGCGAGTAAATCAACACATCGTCTATGAATACAATCACGAATGAATCAACGAAAGGGTGGAATACCCGGTTCATCAAATCTATAAAAACTGCTGGAGCATTAGTTAATCCAAATGGCATCACCTAAAACTCATAGTGCCCATATCGAGTTCGAAAAGTTGTTTTGGAAATATAGCTATCCTTCACTTTCAGTTGGTGGCAACCCGATCTCAAATCAATCTTTGAAAATACTGTGGCCCCCTGTAATTGGTCAAACAAGTCATCAATACGAGGTAAAGGTTACTTATTCCTAATGGTCACCTTATTCAACTGCCGATAATCAATACATAATCGCATTGTCCCAGCTTTCTTTTTCACGAATAAAATTGGGGCTCCCCATGGTGAAACACTAGGCCGAATAAAACCTCTACTTATCAGATCTTGTAATTGCACTTTCAATTCCTTCAACTCTGTTGGTGCCATTCTATAAGGAGCAAGGGAAATTGAACCAGTAGCTGGAATTAATTCAATAGAAAACTCTACTTCCCTATCGGGTGGCAATCCTGGAAATTCTTCTGGGAAGACATCAGAAAACTCTCTAACCACTGGTATATCTTCAACTTTAAGTGCTTCCTTACTAACATCAACCACATACGCTAAATACCCTGTACAACCCTTACTCAATAACTTTCTGCACTTTATTGCTGAGATAAGACAATTAGGGACAACATTCCTTTCTCCTACAAATTGGAACTCGTGTTCACCAGGAAAATGAAATGTAACTTCTTTGCAAAAACAATCAATGGAAGCATGGTATGATGATAACCAATCCATCCCCAATATAATATCAAAATCTCGAATGGTCAATGGTATCAAATCAACATAGAAATCTCGTTCCCCCATTTGTAAGATACAATCTTTATACACATGCTCAACCAGAATCACACTTTCCATTGGGGTAGAAATATATAAGGCACAATTGAGAAATGAACATGGTCTACCCAAATATGAAACAATATGTAATGCCACAAATGAATGCGTAGATCCAGGATCAATGAGTGCATATAAATCTTTGTTTGCAATAGAAAGTTTACCTGTAACCACTTCAGGTGTAGCATGGGAATCTTGCAGTCATCGCAAACACTCTTCCTCCTTCCTTCGATCCACTTGCTTGTCATGTACCTCTTCACCTGGTGGCACTTCCTGGAGAGGATCCTTTATGAGGCCCCACACTACTGACTGAAACTGCTCTTGATAGCATAGGGCAATTCTTTCTCAGATGTCCTTTCTGATGACAGTTGAAACATTCTATACTCTGTAACTTTGGGCAATTTCTTTTTATATGGCCCGATTTACCACAAAAGAAACAAACGTTCGAATCTCCTTGTGCTGAAGCTCCTGAGCCTCTTCCACTACTAGCCTCACCCCTCTGCGAACCACCTCCCATACCTCTACCATGCTGAAGTTTCTGCCCTCGAAGTCTTGAATATTCTGCATCACTACTGTTTTGATAAGTTGGATTGAATCTGCTTCTTTTTACACCTCGTTCTCGATTCCTTCTTACTTCATTCACGTCATTTTCTACCAGAAGGGCTTTATTCACCAAGGCTGAATAATTAACAGTCTCTAAAGTCGATAGCCTTGATTTAATAATTAACTCTAGTCCATCGAGAAATCGGCTACACATATCTTCCTCATTTCGTATAAACCTCGAAGCAAACCGAGATAAAGCTGTAAGTTTAGCTTCGTATTCTCTAATTGTCATACTCCCCTGATTCAACAGAAAATATTCTTTCTCCTTTTGTTTTTGATACATCGGAGGAAAATACTTATCATACAAATCTTTAACAAAAGCTTACCATGAGATCACATTCCCACCTCCTGGAGTAATCAAAAATGTTTTGTGGCATCCCACCAGTACTTGGCTTCTCCTTTCAGCATATACGTCGCCAAGGTCATTCGCTGATTTTCAGGCATTCTCATTACCCCAAAAATAAGTTCAATCTCTTTAACCCATACTTCTGCCTCTACTGGATCAACTGCTCCTTCAAATGAGGGTGGATTCATTTTAATAAATTTCTCATGTGAATTACTTCTTTCTTCCTGGTGTATCACCTACTCAGCCCTGGCCAATGCTTATGCCTCCAGTTGTCTGGCCTGTTGTTCTTCCATTTGAGCCATAAATCTAGCTTGTTTCTCTGCCATTAACGTCATAGCACGTGCTATTTTTTGCATGCCTGTCAATTGTTCTGGGCCAGGTTCTACATTTCCATGAACAGGTTGCTCAACCTCTGCCTCTGGTTCCATATTTGAAGACTCATCTTATATTTCCACATTAACATTCCCTCCTTCCATTATTTTATATCTGAAATGGATCAAAGATATAACAACATGCATATATACATATTTTTCCTACCATAATCGTTAGTATCAAACAAAATATACTTATAACATTCACTGCCAAATCTAGACTCTTCTCACTCCAGAACCTCTAAAACCTAGGCTTTGATACCAAAAGCTGACATACCCCAACCCAATTACTTATAATTAAGTTTGAAAGTCAAAGTGAGTCAAACCATAATTAATCTAACCAAACCATAATCACGAGTTTTGATTTCAGAGTCATCATTGTAAATCCATATAACTGAAAACCTTTTTACAACATCAGAGTAATCATGTCCATAAAAAATTTCTTGAAGGATAAGTTAACTTAATTACATCATTTACATTTACACAAAATCATAGTTTTTTTCATTCCTGGCTAACCTAACCCGACCCCCTAGATTTGGCAGTGACATCGCGTTACCTGAAAAATGTGAACATAGGAACCATGAGAAAAAATAGCCCAGTGAATGCATCACTACTATACTACTGCATAAATTTACATGCAATATATCATGTCCATATAATTCTGAATTAACTTATCCGGCTCATTCTTAATGAATGACCAACTTTTTCGAATCATGATTCACATATCCTATCTAAATAGACAATTCTCCCCCATTCCGGGTCGAGGAGTAACCCCTTGTCATTAATAGACAAATCTCCCTCATTCCTGGTCGAGGAGTAACCCCTCATTTCAGTAAACCGAAATGAACAATTTCATATTCATTATATTATGATCATATCAATAACACGATACAAATATCTCTTTCCAGTGAGTACACTCACTTGGTTGACAACTATGTATTCACGTTTTCTTCTGGTGGAGCTGAACTGGGTTGATTAGACCTTACACCTATCAATCCAACAAATCAGTACTGAACTTAAATCATAAATATTATCCAAACATAATTATGTAACTTTCCATGACTATACATCAGCAATATAATTCCAATAAAGTCGCATTACATAAAACATAGGTAAAGGCAAAACAATGATATACATGTTGATAAAGTTACGGACATTCAACCGTAGGAAATACCTTATAAGGAATTTATAACCAAAGTCAATTAAACATGAAATTATACTTCTCAATGTATATAGACATTAAACATGTACTCAAATTACTCTTTGTAAGGACGAAACACAAACATTCATTCACGGGGTACCCAATATGGCCTGAAATTATTGTCTTACATACTTAACCATCCTATATTACTAAATTGTACAAATACAGGGGTCCAACCTCATTAATATGAAAACATATATGAATATACTATCCATTACAAGTGACGGTGTAATTTTTCAAGCTTCCTAGGGCAAGTTATGACTATTTCTCTACAACACAAGAAATATGCCCTACAAGCTCCTCTATTGTTCCTTCAACTTCAAGGAATTTTCATAATTTTTCTCCAACATAACTTTCCATGATTTTCAACCCATTTTCATTAAACATACTTAATAGTACAGAATTAAAGTTTCATAATTGTTTGACTTCATTTGGTATCTCAAAAGCTTGACTAAACTCAGGGCATACCGAAATGAAGTATAAAAACAGAAACCATGTACCAACTTGAAATAATCATTACGGCCTAACCACAAGGAGATAAATTCTAATTTTCAGATATGATATGAATATATGAGTATAATATCATATCCAATTGTAATTTCTCAATTACAGTAAGTAAACAAATAGATATTCAGGTTTGAATACAAGGGGTTTCAATACAAAGCAATTTTAAGGGTTTCCACATTCAACTTAAGATAAACTTGCATATAACCATACATACATATAAAGGTCTGAAACTTTCATAAACCTATGATTATTTGTATCATATAAATCAGTAATATAAGATAAATAACTAAAATTTCAATTAGGATTACCTTAAGGGCTTTTACGTAATTTCCACAGATTTTTCTACACTTTTTCTCCTCACTTTTTCTTCCTAAACATCAACTTTCTATTTCCTCAAGCTAACAACACTTGAAACTGAACCTAGGGTTTGTTTTGCTGAATAAATATGTTAGAGGGATGGTTTTAAGTCGGCCAAGGCTGCCTCCCAATCCAACGAATCAATTTAAAACATTTGGTTTAATAAAAGACAATTTACCACTTAAAGGGAATGGACAGCTTTGCCCTTTGTTCGTAAATTCGGTATAACTCTTTACTAGGGCATCCATTTGATGATCCGTTTGTTGTGTTACAACCCTAACTCACATGTCTACAACTATCTAGTTTTCACCTCAAGTCATTTATAATGTTATAAAGGTCAAAACTAGTCTCTAACAGGAACATTTCTACCGAAAACAACAAAATTTGTGTTTGTAAATAATTCGACCTTTCATGATTTATGAAAGTAGGATTATAATAAACATAATCACTTAACATTAGATATACTAATATCAAATTATTCATATCACATAAGATAAGCATGATTTAAATATAATTCATCTTAATTATATTCGGGTTGTCACAGTTTATATAACATACTAAATTTTATTATTCACCGTTTCAGTGGTTAAATATTTTATTCACTAAGATTATTTTACTTCTCATTTTCTTTTTTCTCTACTAGTCTCACTAAGTAGAATGTTATCCAAGTACACTCATACATATATATAGTCTCATCATCCCTATATATATACACTAACCCTGCACTCTTAGGTTAAGACCACTTGGTGTAATGTAATGATTCTTATTATTACCAAGTCTACTAATTTCACACAGTAGCAATATTCACAAGTCCATATATATATATATAGTCACATCATCCCTATACATATATATATACTAATCCTGCACCCCCGGATAATACCCATTAGTGCACCTATCCAGAAAATCATGCATCCCCGGGTTAGCACCCATTAATACACATATCAGTAATAATTCAGCACCCCCGGGTTATCACCCATTAGTGGCCCTAACAATAGAATCTTGCATCCCCGAGTTAGAACCCATTAATGCGCCAATCAATAATAATCCATCACTCCCGGGTTATCACCCATTAGTGCGCCTAACAATAATCATCCTTGTACCCCCGGGTTATCACCCATTAGAAAACTTAACAATAGAGTTTCTCCACCCCTCAGTTATCACTCATTAGTGCGCTAAATTATAAGATTCTTGCACCCCCCGGGTTATCACCCATTAGTGCTCTTAATAATAATATCACATATTAGGCATACACACATCCTATTATAATTTATAGGTATTTTCTCCAACCCACATATATGCTCCCCATACGTATTTTAACCTCATTACTATGTATACTATAAATAATTAGATTACTATCTCTCTCGTAATCTCCAAGGTACATTCTCTCTATACCAAAATAATTAAAGTATTAATTCCCATATACTTTTTCCAAAATTCCTTCTTATTTGAATTTACTATTTGGTAGTTTCTCTCACTCCAATAAACTAATAAACTCCAAACTGGGCTCTAAGCAAATTTCGAGAAATTCACCCTGTGATTTAAACCAGAATGAGATGTGGATTGAACCAGAATGACATGTCGTTCGAACCAGAATGACATGTCATTTGAACGACTTCCAATGTCGTTCGAACCACTTCGCGCGAGATCCCCATCTCGTTTGAACCACTTCGCGTGATATCGCGCGAGATTGCACTGTTCGTCTTCTTCACCAAACTTCAGCGTTTTTCACCATTATTAAACCTAAAAACCTCTAAGACTCGATTCCCAACAACTCATCATCAATACCCATCAACACCTAACAGGTTATAAATCATTCCTAACCTCCTAGGATCATTAATTCGTCATAAACCATCATAAATACATAAAATCCCCAAATCAATTTATATGAACCCTAGTTTCCAAATTTTCAATTACAGAACCTAATCAACCCAGATTCGTTCATCAATATATAATCAAATTTCATGATTAATCCTCTACATACATGAAGGAATTCCAACCACTAGTTAAACCAATCCTTAATCATAATTTAAATCTTCAAGTTTCACCCAATTAACATATAAATCATGATTAAATCCACCTATATTAACATGAGCATGATTATTGCTAAAAGAAAGTAAATAATAAACACTTTCCTCGAATATGACGGTCTGATCCGTTGGTGATGTTGGTACATACGCGTTCCTCTTTTCTCGATCTACGCGTTGGTGGTCACGATTGTGCAAGGTTATGCCAAATGAGTCTTTTCTCTTGGAATTTGGTTCTCCCTCACACCCTCCATGGCCGTTCTTGATTTTTGTAACTAAACCCTAATGGAAACTCCCGTAGATGATATAATTATTCTCTAATTTTCGTCCATTTAATTATCCCAAAAATCCAAATTACAAAACTACCCCCACGGGGTGCCTGTTTGGACTAAAATCTTCTAGAGTCCAAATAAAATACCCGGGTAGTGTTTTCTGACTATCTCAACCCTCCCGGACTCAACGTCACACTCGAAATGACCATATGAGTTAATAAAAATAAATTCTCTTTTTATTCCATTCAATTAGTCCTGACACGACTCACACGCGTGACAGACTTAAATTACCAAACTGCGTATTTCTCACTTCCGACAATTTATCAAATATCATAATTCCATATTACATATCACACAGTAATATTTAATAGTTCACTACAATAAGTATTAACCCTTGAAACGCTAGTTAATAATTATTTTAATTTGGATTAATAACAAATTAGTTTCTTACATTTTAATTTAATTAATCCGACAACAATAATTAATTGCATACTTATTCCCATAATAATAATAATTAATCACATAATGGTTTAAATCGTCAAAAATACGGGGTGTTACAACGGTCCCGCTCTTACTTGTCGATAATGGATCATCACTCAATATTTACTAGTTAAGAACCTTCAACTTCCTGGGTTTGAAAGTAAGTGCCTTGCTCCAACTTTCACCGCAGTGCATGCCTATGACAACACTCGCTGAAAGGTGATAGGATCCATAAAGCTCATAATTAGGCTGGACCTATCGATATTGTTATCGAGTTCTAAGTTATTAGCACACCAGCTTATTTCAGTCTATTTCTTCGTTGATCGTGGATTCACAACATCAAGGGGTCCTCTTTATCTCTCCATTAGAAATTGAACTTTTTTTCCAAGGGGTAAGTCATTATCATTTTAGGAGATGATAACGATACTAAAAGTGCCGACACTAGTAGTTTGGTACTAGAAATACATCATTGTATGAATGGCATGATTCTTTCTGTCTTCAAGGTTGATTCGCTCCCCCTTTTGGCAGGGAACGATTTCATAGACTGAGTCTATCCAGAGAATATCCCTCATTGCAATGTCAATGTAATACAAATATTCAAGAATATGCACTTCATGCCCATACTGGGGCTGAGACAAAGACAACAGGGGATACTGGAACCTATAGTCCTGAAGAAGGCCTTTACCCTATGTGGTCTGGGTTATCAATCGTCATTAGAGAAACTCAAAATGCTCCTCCAACCCCAGTTGAAGAAAATTTTAGAAGTTGCCAAGCCTGTTTAGAGGGATTCCTTAAACGAAAGATTCGTCAAAGAGGGTGAAGATTTTCCCTTTTGTGGCTTTCTTGAACCATGGTATGATCATGTGGACAAAAAGATGAATCCATGGATGCAAATCTTCTCTAAAGACTGTTACTCCTAGACCAAAGACTCCCAGCATAACATGCAACCCCTCGTTGAGAAAGCTATAGTTGTTGTCGAGGATTCCTAGGGAAGTGACTCCGAGTACTCATTCAATGAAGACACTGGGGCTGACACTTTGCATGATCCACTAAAGTGTGTCATCGTCGGACCTATCCACTTTAATCAAATCCATTCATGAACCCCTCCTTAACTGGAATGCTATACCAGTTTCGCCTACTAAAATGAAATCCAACCCAAATGTTTATCATATCTCTTCCTCTTTTGTTGTTCCTACTTTTTCTGATAACAATGTATTTGATACTTACTCTACTGAGGTTCTCAATGCCGTTTTACCAAAAGTGAAATAAATGAGGATTCTGAGTATCTTGTTGTGCCTTACATTAATTTTCTTGATTCTAATCAAACTCTTGCTGATGATGATTTTGTAAATAAACAATTCTTAATTGATCTTAATAGGTTTAATAATAAACAATATAACTGCATTCATATTAATGAAGATGAAATTATCGTTATCAATCTCGGTTCTAGTTGCCAACTGCACGAGATTAAGATGAGGTCCACCCTTGACAAGTATGAGCGCGCTCAATGTAAAGAACTGTTAAAGGAATTTGTGGACGTCTTAGCATGGTAATATGATGACATTCCCGACATCAATCCTAAAATATCTCATCACGATATTCCAACTCTCCCGGAATACAAACCAGTCAAACAGAAACTGCTAAGTCTCTGCACCGAATGGTCTCTCAAGGTTAAAGATGAGGTGATCAAATAATTGAACATAGGCTTGATTTGGGTGATCGAATATCCCACATGGCTAACCGACATTGTACTCGTGCCAAAATTAAGAGGGAAAATCCACATATGCATCGACTATTGGGATTTGAACAAAGCGAATCCGAAAGATGATTACCCACTGCCCAACATCAACATAATTGTGGAAAACACGACTAGTCACGCTCTTAAGTCAGTTATTGACATGTTGGCCAGATATAATTAGATCAAGATGCACCCTAATCATCACGATAAACCTCATTCATCACCCCTTGAAGAACTTTCTATTGCACAATAATTCCACTCGGGCTAAAAAATGCAGGGGCTACAAAAGAAAGGGACACCGTGACTATCTTGTATGATTTGATACATAAAGAATTTGAGGTCTACGTGGATGATATGATCATTAAGTTTATGAATCAGGAAGATCATATTCCCACCCTCCAAAGTTCTTCGAACGGCTAAGGCAATAACAGATGAGACTTAACACACATAAATAAAATTTAGTTATCACCAAAGGAAATCAATTAGTATTTATGGTTAGCGAGAAGGGAAATAAAGCTGACCATGCCATACTTAAAGACATACTCAAAATTCCACCACATCGAACGGAGAAGGAAGTTCGATGATTCTTAGGAAAATTATAGTATTTCAGTTAGTTCATCAGCCAACTGACTTCCATTTCTGAACCCATCTTTAAACTCCTATGAAAATATTCCACCATAGTATAGATTGAAGCTTGCCAGGAAGCCTTTAATAGAATCAAGAAATATCTTACCCTACCTCCGGTACTTATGCCACCATAGCCTGGTTTCCCTCTACTCTTATACTTGACCATAATAGATACTGTAATTAGGTCTTTGCTAGCCCAATACCTTGAAGAATCCCATAAAGAAAGGGTCATCTACTACATCAATCATAAATTGGACTCGTAGAAAGTAAATTACATGACCTTAGAGAAACCATATATCTCTCTTGTTGGGTCTCTAAAAAATTATGGCACTATATGCTCGCTTTTTCCATCAGACTAGTGTCCCGAATAGATCCTATCAAATACATGCTTGAGAAGCCTTCCCTATCTAGCCGAATGGCCTAATGGTTAATGATGCTAGCTGAGTTGGACATTATGTATGTCATGCAGAAATCCATGAAAGGAAGAGTCATCACTAACTACCTTGCTGACTACCCCATGGAAGAATCTGATGTTTGGATCTCCGAGTTCCTGGATGAAGATATCCTTTGCACATCTCAAGAAGACCTCCAATGGCAAATATTCTTTGACGAAGCTTCCAAAAAGAAAGGATATGTCATTGGGATACTCCTGATCGCCCATGATGACTCTCACACTCCCATTTCCATCAAGCTAGATTTTCCCTGCACTAATAATATAACTGAATAGGAGGCATGCACCGTAGGCCTCAAAGTCTCTCTTGAAAAAGGTATACAATGCCTAGATGTCTACGGGGACTCCACCTTCATCATCATCCAAGTCCTTAGAAGATGGAAAGTCAAAGATGAAAAGCTCTTACCCTTCTACGCCCACCTAGAAGAGAAAGCTTCCTAGTTTTGGGATATCACCTTCCACTACTTGCCTCGAATGAGGAACAACTTAGTCAGTGCTCTTACTACTCTCGCCTCCATAGTCGATATGCCTGAGGGAATAATAAAGGCCCTATTCCTAGTCCAAAAACAAGACAAATCGACCCACTTCTACCATATTAAGCTCGTTACAAAAAAGGACTCTGATATGATCGAGTTATGGTATTATGATGTTTCGTGCCTTCTCAAGTATATTAGGTATTACTAAGACACCAATAAGAAAGACCGTGCAACCCTCCGTAAATTGGCTACCTAATACATTGTCTACGATAAAGAAATGTTCAAGAAGAACTTTGATAGAACCCATTTGCTCTGCATCGTACAGACTGACATTGAAGAAATGATGCAGAAAATCCATAGCAGGGAATGCGGACCTCACATAAATGGCCATATGCTCGCTAAGAAGATTATTCGACAGGGGTACTATTAGACCACCATGGTTTAGTATTGGACTGTCTATGTCAGGAAATGCCTCAAATGCTAATAGTTTTCTAATCTCCAACACTTATCTCAGCAGGAATTATACAACATAACTTCTCCCTGGTCATTCTCTACATGAGGAATCGATATCATAGTGAAAGTCACACCTAAATACTCCAATGGGCATTAGTTCATCTTGGTCCCCATCAATTACTTCACCAAATGGGTCAAAGTCGAGTCATATGTAGTGATAAATGATAAAAAGGTAGCCAAGTTCATTCAGAAGAACGTCATCTGTCGATATGGGGTCCCTTATGAGCTAGTGTCTGATAATGGACATTTTGAGGCAAAGGTCACATAAATAGTCAACAAGTACGGGATTAATAGACACCAATCTTCTCCCTACTGACCACAAACCAACGGTGCTTTGAATCCGCCAATAAGAACCTCAAGGTAATCATCAGCAAGATGATCGAGAGTTGGCGTGATTAGGCCGATCGGATCCCTTACACCCTCAGGGGATATTATTCTTCAATCAACGCATCTATTGGGGCTACCCATTGCTCTCTGGTATAGGACATGGAAGTAGTCCCACCCATTGAGCTAGTTATGCTTAAGAGAAAAGTCGACGAGGAATAATAGCATAAGAGTCGTTTTAATGAGTTGTCACTCTCAGATGAAAGGAGGTTAAATGATATATATCATATACAAGGGTACCATCATCGGATAGCGTGATCGTTTAGTTGAAGAGTCAAGGAGTGTAGTGCCCAAGAAGTGAACTTAGACCTCAAAGAAATCATAGAATCCATTTGGGACCCGAAAAGGAAATTTAATCCAAACTAGAGTGTTCCTTACATCGTGAAAAATATCTCATTAGGCGGTGACACTAAGCTCACTAATCTTTATAGAGAAGAGATGGCAAGTTCAATCAACCTCGGCCGTCTCAAGAAATTCTACCCTTAGTCCGAAAGCTCGATGCGCTACGACTCTTCTTATCCCCCTTCCATTCTTGAAAAAATCTTCATTTCTCTCTACTCAGAACTACGTGGGGTCTGATCCCGTAAAAAAAATTCTTTCAAGATGAAACTCAGGATTTTTTTTCAAAAACCCCCAGAGGTACATAGACAGATCATACCCCTTATATCAGTATAGTCCCCTTCTTTTCATAAAATGCTATTCTTTTCTTACCTCCAAGAATAATAATTCGTTTAATCATTTACATGAACAAAAGGATTATGTATGCCTTTACGATTGGCATAGATAATTTATATGCAAAACTCATTAAGAGGCGCAACTAGATGATTAAAAATCTTCTGTATTTCAAATAAGGGAGTTTGGTACTATTACATGAAGTATCAGCGGACGGATTCAAAACAACCACCCCTCTTTCCACTGACCGATTCCTAAAATAAAACCAAACCCCACAAATTTATTCCTAAAAATAAAAACCAAAAAAACATACCAAACCCCCCATCATATAAAAGCATCACAAAATAAACCTAAACCCTATATACAGCTTCTAGAAGACCCCGCCTCATCATCATCGGTCCCCCGGAGGTCCCCAAACTTCCCCTACTTGGTTGGTATTTCGAAGACGATCCATGGAGCGATAAGCCCGAACTAGTGGGAGAAAACCACTACTCTCCCTCCATAGTGTTAAACAAAATGAACCACCTATGGTTGGTTTCCTCTGCCAAAATCTTCTTCATTACCCTCTTCCACATCCATTTAAAATAATCTCCAAAAACATGCCAAACCCTACTGGCAGATTGAGATGAAGGGGTTGTCGATCGAAGACTCTCCCACGGAAAACCTAACTGCATGCACAGGGCTTTAGTTAAAACCTCTACAGTTAAAAAGCCTAGGGTACGTGAACGAATAATTTTCTTCCATCCGACTTGGTGCAGAAGCTTCCAAGGGAAGTAGAATGAAATTTATCGAAGGCTAACTAACTGAGCGTACCAATGTTCTCCCTGTTCTAAAATGGGTTGCAACTCTCCCCACCATGGCATCGACCAACGCAGACATCAATCTACGTGTTCCACGAACCAATTTAGCCAGTTCTCTGTGGGTGGGCCAAAGATGATGAAATAACGCATGAAGAAATTCAGCATAGCTGCCAAATGATATTTATTAGGGATCGCCAAACCAAATATCTCGACCAACCACATAAACAACATCAATGAACTTCCCGCCGGGCATCTAGTTTGTTCAGTGTTTTCGTCACAGGATTGCAATGATACTACATCTATGCTGTAATGGCATCCAGTTGAGGGTCCACCAGTAAGTACCCCGTCACCAGCAAGAGCCTAGAAGTTAGGCCCAAGCCAACAATTCCAATATTAGTACAGTCTCTTTAACACACCAAATTCAACATAATCTAACTAAGGTGACAATCTCTACTTTACAACCAAGTTTTCTATCTCTTTATCCATATATCGACCAAGCCTTCAAGGCCTTCCTCAACTCAAAAAAAATTCCAAAAAACATATTTTACTACTTTTTCTCGAAATAAATCCCTTTAAAAGGAATTTTTTTGCCACTATGCCTCCAAGACCTCTCTTTATTAAAAAAAATGTTCTCCCAATTTTTCTCAAAATAAAAACTCAGCAGCATATTAAAGTGTATGTAAAGTAAGCCACTAAATAAAGATAATCAAGAAAAATATGCATCCCTTTATCCTTTTTTTAAATCTTTTTTCAAGTACAATGCCACAACATTAAACATGCGATATGGAAAATGCCAAGCTCCCATAATCAAAGATGAACCTCTAAGAAAATCCCGAAGGGAAAGAACCATAATTGGATGTCACCTCATCTACCTCACAACCCTCTCTCTTAGGTACCAGATATACCCAAACTCATGCACAATCGATCGCTACATCTGCGCACACTGACCCATAAAACCCAAGGGTATAAGTTCACCTACATCACCAATAGAAATTCAGTAATCCTACCCAATGTTGCACGCACCGCCTCCGACGTCACCCTCGGCATACGATCCACCTCTATTTGAAAACCCTTGCAATCAATCCCCAACAGCTGTTGAACCCCATATCGATCGACACCTGCCTCTTCCCCTTCCCAAGGAAACCTAGAAGATCATGACACCAGCGTAGGACAACCTATACTACTCACCGATCGACAGTCCACCTAAAATTTTGTAAAAAATTCCCATAAATTCTAAAAAACTCCAAAAATTCTCCGATAAATTCCTAGAAATGCCAAATAAATATTAGAATATTTCTTCACCAAGAAAACCATTTTTTAAGCTATCAAAATACCCAATACGGATTAAAACTACATTTTTATCCCCAATTTAAACGTTAAAATGGTGCGCCCGCATCCCAGAGTCCACTCTAATTCTTCAACGGAATCCCAAAACCTTAAGTCATCCTCATAGAACTCAAAACCTCAAAAATAGATGTCCCCCTTCCTTAACTACGTAATATCCTACCCATTTACCCAGTGGAATTTCCAAATTAAACTTTCTCCCAGAGAAATTCCAACTTCCCTAGCAGAGCTATAAGCCCTAACAACATATCACTCCATGGCGGAACCACAACTGCACCAAACTCCTAAAGTTAAATTAAAGACTCCCCAAAAAGTAAAACCCCCGCATTATAACTATAGGTCCTCATAATTGACCTTGACCCGTAGAATTGGTCTCCATTACTAGAGACCCTCATAATTGATCTCGATCCACATAATTTTACGCCAAAACTATAAGTTCTCAAAATTAACCTCGACCCATAAAATTGATTGCCCCAACTTTAGGTCCTCAGAATTGACATCGGCCCGCATAATTAGTCGCCCCTACTTTAGGTCCTCAGAATTGGCCTCGACCCGCAGAATTTGTTTCCACAACTTTAGGTTCTCATAATTAACCTCGACCCATAGAATCGGTTGTCACAACTTCAAGTCTTCAGAATTGACCCCGATTCGAAAAAATTTTCGCCATAACTTCAGGTCGTCATAATTGACCTGGACCCATAGAATCGGTCTCCATAACCTTAGGTTCTCATAATTGACCTCGACCCGCAGAATTGGTCTCCCAAACTTTTAGTCCTTAGAATTGACATTGACCCAAAGAATTGGTTGTCCCAGCTTTAGGTCCTCAAAATTGACCTCCACCCAAAAAATTGGTCCCCTCAGCCTTAGGTCCTCAAAATTAACCTCGACCCTTTGAAATGATCATCCTCGTCCATTTGTTTTGGAGAATTGACCTCTTTCTCAAAACATCCATGTGGTTTCTATTTGATAACATTCACTTGTTCCAAGCTCACCCGTCGAGGAGCTTTGTAGACACCACATTCTAGGACCCCCTCTAAGTTTCTCCTTAGGTCCCTAGCACCTCCCCATTCAACATAAACCCTAGGTCATACTCTAAGTACCGATCTAGAGGCCATTAGGCGCTCTCGAGTCCCGATTTGACCCCAATCAACTTCATCGTCAGAGAGAAATCTTAATGAATCTTCGAAGGTCACTCAATCCCTTTTCCATCAGTCCATCCCGTGCATGAATAGAACTTATCGTTTGGAGGAACGATCCATTTTCCCTCAAAAACTTATCTAGATGTGACCGGGATCTCTCGGGATCCATTTGACCAAAGACAACTCTTCAGTTCGAACGGGACTATATGAATCTTTGAAGGCACTGGATATCATTTCCAATGGTCCCCCCCGTGTGCGAATCATCAGGCACTTTCGAGCCCCATATGACCAAAGTCAACTCTCCATTCTGAGCAAAGTTCTTTAAAACATCGAAATGCCTCACATAATCATTTCAACGGTCTATCCCGTGCGTGAATCGGTTATACAATTCAGACGAATGATCCATTTTCCTCTGAAAATGTCTTATCCAAAAGCCCATAGGGCGCTTTTGAGCTCCATTTAACCCGAAGTCAACCCCCAAACCCGGGAGCATCCTAAAAGATTCTTAAATGTCTCTGAATAACTGTTCCAATGGTATGCCCTATGTGTGATTTAGACTTACAAATTGCATTTTACGACCGTTTTCCCCAAAAATCTGCATGAAACTACTAATTGGCAGGTTCATTGCCCTACCTATTGGAAGTGTGTCTAGGGTTAACTGTCGATAGGCATGATAAGGACAATGCTGATCAGAAGTTTCTTGACCCTATATAAGGAGAGCATGATCTCCCCTCAAAAGGAACCTCAAAAACATCAACTTCAGTGATCTCAACAACATTCTTATAAAGTCAGCGAACTTTCCTTGTTTGAAACCTCTCTCCACCTTTCATTTCCTTCACTTTCACACCCAATTTAGCAGAAAACCCCTACATTCCTCACCCACGTGCAAAGAACCTCATCAACAATCAAGATAATTCTCCAAGTCTCCAAAGAAGGTCCAAACATTCTTCTCTCTCTTGAAATATCTTTATTTTTGCATTACTTATATAACTTTTTAATTTAGCTTTTACTTTAGATCATACACATATCAATATTCAATACTTTATTAGTAGTATTTCACATAATATATTTTCTATAAAAAAAAATAAGAAAAAGAGGGTTACACCTATAAATTTCAAATAGGATTCTTCACTACATTTTCTCAAAACTAAAACACCTTTTTTTTACACACATATATAATAAAAACCCCGTTTGAATTTATGGGATAAACCACACCCTCGAGTTGCTTGCGAACTACGTGTACTTTGATGCTTTTATAGGCTACGTAGGTGTCTCTAGCTAAAACTCGAGACTTGAGGCCTAATTTCCTATTTTCCTATATTTCCTATTTTACCCATACATTATTTATCTATGTTATACTTATGATTCATATGTTCATCTTATCTAACACATATTATTATTTCATCATAACAATAAATATCTTTATAAGCCCACACATCATAGTTTTTAAACTATTTTGGGAAAACTCATATGGACGACTTCATTCTATCTTTTTTCATGATGCGAGCCGAACGATTACAATATCCACTTATAATACACGCACACATACTTCACGGAGGAATTAAGGAGAATAATAACATAAGGCCATGAGAGATCGAAAGGGAGGAATGGGTTCCTAATACCTTCACATTCCGCAACTTAGCCCTTGAACTTCTGAACTAATTGGCTTCGCAAGTATTAGTATTATTTTGGTTCCATTCTCTCAAGGTGACAACATTTTCTTTTCCATATTTTGTGTCAAATAAGTTGTCAGCTCTATCTTTGTACATCACCCCAAAATCGATGACAATCGAAGTGCCCCAAGGAAGGGAACGAGGCCTTTTATCTCCTTCTCCCCACGTGCATGCACGAGCGCCAGAACACCACCCCCGTGCGAGAGGGAAGATCTCGGGGATGGCCACAGCTATGAAGAGTATAATCATCCTTTTGGAATGACTTGTTTAGATCTCGATAGTCAATGAACATGCAAACTTTCCATCCTGACTTCGATATGGGATAATTTCTGCAAGTCATGTAATATATTCGACCACGCAAATGAAGACTACGATTAATTATTTCACCACTTCTTCTTTGATTTTGTGGGACCATTTCATTCAGAGTTTTCTCAGTTTTTGATTAATATATTTCCTCTATAGGAAGGTGAGGATATCATGTTGCGCTATCTCCGGGTCAATGTGAGGCATGAGGTCATATGACCATGTGAAGACGTCCACAAACTCTTTTAGAAGATTTTTAAACTACGAACATCATGCTCATAGAGGGTGGTCCCTATCCTAACCTCGCACTCATGGCTACTAGAACCAAAATTAATAATAGAAGTTTCAACATTATTAGTTTAAATGAGGTTATGTTGTTTAATTTTTTCCTTATTGAGATCAGTTAAGAATTATTCATTTATTAAAAACATCATTTATTTCATTGAAAATATTTCCAGGGAATACAACAGTGATAACCTCATTAAAGGAGGCCTCGTTCACAATTACATCAAAAATGGAAGAAAAAGTAATAGAGTCAGGTGTTTTTTGGAGAGTATGAACAGCGGGGTACAAGTTGACTTACACATGATGGACATGGATGGCATGCCAATTAAAGAGAGGTCCATCAGCAACGGTGATATTATCGAATGGGTCAGAAAATTCATCTTTCAGGTGGATCATAAAGAGATCTCACCCCAATGTATGCAGGTCGAATGACTCATCAGTATCATTATCCTCAAAAAAATTTATGCTTTCCACACCTTTAGCTATTAGAGGCTCCACCTTATGCTTTTCATCTTCACCCTAGGCGATTTTATTTTCAAATAATATCTCCATTCCCGATTTCATATTTTTCTTTATGGTGTCATACCATAGTTTGGTGAATCCATAAAAAGTGAAATCCTCACCTTCAGGTTCAACGTTTGAGCTATAAAATTTATTGCCCCATCTGGTGGAAATAATGTTTTCTTTCCAAGAGAAGTCGATTCATTCCACGACCTCTATGGCTTCGTCTTACATATCTTCCATTTAGTCAGGTAGTGGTGAAAGAAAGTAACCAAGTGACCTTGGAGTTTTAAAATCTTGAGTAACTCGAAGAGAGTGCATACTTCTCGATTTTTGATGAAAATATCTTACATGACCTGCACAATGTCGTCTAGGTTGAATTCTTCTACAGGTACAACCCATTCATCAAATTGTCAGTCCCACTTTTGGGTTTCCACAAACAAGTCACATATGTGTTTTCACAATTAATGGTGATTTATGAGAGCAATTTCAGCCCGAAATTCTAAAATTGATCTAGAACCACGAGCAGTTCCATGTATCCCCCTTCTAAGCGAATATGAATGTTAACATGAGCCCTAGTAATTAGTGATAGAGTTTGGCCGGATGTAAGGAAGGACATATTTTGAGGGGTTTAGGTGAGATGGTAGGTAGATTGGATGTTTGAATGGTTTTGATTCTATTTGAAGGGTCAAATTATGGATCTCACTATGAAAGTATGGCATTTACCCCAGTTTCGTGTGTGGGGAGAGGATTCTTCGTGGTATTGGGCTAAAGATTAACTGGTGGGGGAAATGATCCCCCTATTTATGAGGCTCTATACAACATTTTTGAGATAAAATCATTGATCAGTGGTATGCCCAGTAATTTGGTGGAAGTCACAATGAGCATCATGTTTGAAGTTTTTAGGAAGAGGATATTTTAAAGGTTGGGATTCCAAAGGTTTTATGAGGTTTCAGGAAAGAAGGGCTCGATACACTTTCAATAGAAGTATGAAAAAGTCTGGTAAAAGAAGAGTTGGAAAGGAAAAAGGAGGGGCACAACCGCAGATGGTGGTGAAAAAGATGAGACGAGGAGGTGACTGAGAAAATAAAAGGGCAACAATGGAGGTCGCACAAAATTTCTCTCTCTAAAGGAGGTGGGGAGTTTTGAAGAAGATAAAGAAGACGAAGATATAAAAGAGTTTTAAAATTAACAAAAAGACGTTTGAAGGGTTTCAAACTTAATGGTTGACATTTCCCACAAGCGCACGTGCAAGGGAGGCCTATAATCATTTCAAAAGAACATGTGGCACATCGGGAAGGGTCTCGACAGCTGAAAAGACAGCGCTACGTCGAATACGAAGCGACGTCTGGGAAACAGAAGGGGCTGCCTACTTAACCAACTTTATGTTTTGGCGCCAAATTGGTGTCAGACTTATCCATCAACGCCTAACGGACAATATATTTCAACGATTCAGAAAAAGCTACGATGTCTCCTCGCCACATGTCCAAACCTTGTTTAAAAGGTGACTCAGTTACATCGGGAAGTATTTCTACTTTTTTTCAACCATAGTGAACCATCCTAAGGGATAATTTTACTTACAAGTCCAAACCAGTATTTGAGAAGGTTAGTAGGCTTTTCGAGAGAATTTTAAATAGTAAAGCTACAATGGTTGAGGCTCAGTATGAGGAAAAAGTGGCGATGTCCCTTCGCCCAAGCCCCAACGACATTGGAGCTTCGGCTCCGATACATCGGGGAGAAGTTTACTTTTTTCCAGGAGATTATATCACTGCGGTTCTAACGAAGAGACGAACCCATAATTTTTTGACGCAAAAAGGATTCATCGAATTGAGAAGTTTCGTGCAGACATTTCTTGTTCCAACAAATCTCTCCCCGAAGGGGCAAATTAGAGGGGGCTTGAAGGTGATCCTGAGATTAGGGATAATTCCTTAATTGGTAAAAGTGTTTGAGATTAAGTGATCGAAGCAACTCAAGCGAGGGAGCTTGGCGTGGCAACTCATACTTTGGCTTGTTGAATTAGTCATATTGTATTTCTGTTTATGTTGATTGTAAGCTATAACGATTTTAATGTTGTAACGAGAATGATAACGTATTTTAGTGTGAGGTCAAACGGTACTCGCGAGAGACCAGGATTGGCAGGGTCTGGGAGAGATTTCATGCTCTATCGAATGACCTCGTCGTGGGAACTTTAGAGGGACCTGGTTTGGAGGATTAAGAAGTGAGGCACCATTGGGGATTGTCTTGACCATCTTATATACACCTGGTAAAAACACCTAAGGACCCTTACCGTGGAAGCTCGGGCGGAGTAGCTTAGAGTTCCATCGGGCGTTGAATTGAGAACCAAACAACCCTCTACTTAATGTCACATCTACTGTAGGTGATGTCAGACATGCACTCGAGTAAACCACCGTGGTATTTAGGGCTGTCAGGCAGTTGGTGAGCCACCTATGCGACAACAGCCCCTGACATACAGTGGTTGAGAAAAAGTCATTTCTTAGCATTTAATGTTTGTGACGTGGAGGCAACTAATGCATCAGGCATTTAATGTTGTGACATAAAGTATGAGGGATGTCTTTCATAGTTTTTAATGACTGAGTTGCCTCGGGGGTGGTGTGAGGGGGCTATTTAAGGACCCCAACCACCTTTGAGGAGATGATGATCTTTTGAGAGTTCAGGAGTTATTTCTAGAGAGAATACACATCATAGAGGGTTATTGCAAATCAAAGGGTTCACTCACCCACCATTGTTATTTATTACGAAGCTTTTAATACTTGACAGAGATTCTTGAGAGCGTTTGGGCGTGTTTCTACCTGCCTACCAAGGTGTATCTAGGGTGCTTACTTCTCTCTCCTTCTAGCTAAGTTACTTATAAAGTTTATTACTATCTTTTAAGTTATACACGAGGGCTTTGTGAGTTTAAACTGAGTCATATCTTCATTAGATTTGTGTTTGCATGTTCTATCACTAATTCAAGGTTTTAGCTAATTAACTTATCATCACCATACTTCAAATGGTTTACGCCTCCATCTATTATCTAAAGTACCCTCTTACAGTGTTAATGATACAAGTCGCCTCTCATCTTTTTTTGGAGTATGGATAAATCTTGTGTCTTCATACACTCTCGTCTCAAAAAGAGAGTTTTAACTTTTAATCCACCACAAGGTGATGTTTAAGCAACCATAATGAAATGATTTTTAAGATTGAGTCACCAAACGAATGATGTTAACCTCTAAGTCTCCTCTATTTGTTATTGAGAGTGTATGGATGAGACTTATTTCTTTATACACTCTCCTATCGCAGAGAGTTTTGACTTTCAACCCACCATATTATGTTGTTTATATAACCATAATTAAATGATTTTCTAAGTTATGTTTCCCACCACTTAAGTCATGTTATTACACTCGTCCCCCCTCTCGGCGTTATTGATAGTTCATGGATGAGAAAAATCACTTCATGAACTCTTCTATCACCGAGAGTAAGCTATGGCTAGTTCACTAATAAATTACATCCTTTAGTTTAGCATCATCCAAACCACACAACAATGATTTAAGAACATAAATATGAAACAACACTTGGATTTTTAATTCTTTAATCAACTTGGACTTTCTTATAAAGTACCACTATCATAGAAACATTCAAACCATCATACAATTTTGAGCCATCGTGCAAACTAATGAAGAAAATATGATCACTGATAATATCTATTTAGATGGTCGACGTTTTAGGGATTAGAGAAGGGACCTCCTTCTAATTTCTCCAACCTGTAGGTTCCTAGGATGACTTCTTTTGTGACCCAATACGACCCATGCCAATTTGGATGTAGTTTGTTTGGCTTCTGCCAAACCTTTTCAATACCAAGTCTCCAACGACTATCATCTTGGCTTTATCCCTCTTATTATAGAATCTAGCATCTCATTATTGGTTAGCGTATTATCTGACCTCCGCATCCTCTTATCTTTCTTCTATCAGATTTAGGTCAAGCCTCCAATCCTCATTGTTAGCATCAGGGTGGTAGTTTTGGACTCTGTGCCCGGGGAGCCCAAGTTTAGTAGGAATGACCGCTTATGATCCGTAGGTTAACATGACTGGTGTTTCACATCTCGGCATTTTCTCTGGAGTCCTATATGCCCATAGGATTTCTGAAACTCCTCAATCCACAAGATCTCTTCATCATACAATTTCTTCTTAATTCCATCCAATATATTCCTATTTGTGACTTCAATCTAGCCATTGGACTGGGGTCGGCCAGGTGCAAAATAGAACTGCTTGATGCCGACATTTTCGCTATATGCCTTTAACGATTTATTTTTAAACTATTTTCCATTGTTCGATATGATCGTGTGAGGCAAGTCGTACCTACAGATGATATGTATCCAAATAAATTTGAAAGGTTTAACCTCTGTGATGGAGATTAAGCTTCGACCTCTACCCATTTAGAAAAATAATCAATGTACAGAACTAGATAGTGATAACCACCGACAGCCTTTAGAAGTGGGCCAACAAGGTCAATTCCCCTCACTGGCGAATGGACATGATGTTGTGATGGAAGAGAGTGGCTAATGAGTTTGGTGAGGGATATTAGAGAATCACTAACACTTATTTCATTTTTTCACATACTCGGATGCATCTTCAATAAACGTCGGCCACCAATAAGCTTGAATCACTACTCTTTTCCCTAGCGATCATGTACTAATATGACTTGCACATGACCCTTCATGGACATGTCGTTAGCACATATTCCACCTCAGTTGGATGGAAACATTTGAGTAGAGTTCAGAGGAACCCACTTTTGTATAGGACATATCAAATAAAGGAGAACTTCGTTGCCTTGTACCAAAATTTCTTCCTTTCTACCTTGGAGTCTAAGAACTCTCCATCTCGGATGTACCTCATAAACGGGTTAATCTATGAGTCTCCCAATTCTATGTTTATAAAAAATTAAACTCCTCTCTCGCTTCCTTCGATTATCGCCTCGTTTAAGATTTGAATTAGGACGGTGTGTCTCATCTCTTCTCTGGTTACCGAGGCCAGTATTGCTAAATCATCGAGTCAGTTGTTCTCTATGACACCCCGTCTAATTAAATATCATGTGACCACGCCTTCATCGAATTAAAACAGGTTATCATATGGTTCATTCTTAGCAACACTGTCGAAAACCAAGTAAAATACTAACCACCTAAGTTATTTAGACTGTTGCCAAATTTTATCTTTCAAATAAACACGATAAAAGTATTGTTTGAGAACTAAAACAACATTCACAAGATACTAAAATCCAAACCATCACTAATATGGAATTGCATCAAAGTTATGCCAAATGAAACTTCGGTAATAACTACAATCGAGCAATAATCCAAAATCCATCTACAAAGTAAAACTAAAACAAAATTGGAACCGCAAAGTAGTCAACTGACAACATCTCTACACATGAGATACTGGAATGAGATCCTATGCTAGATCTAAATGAAAGAGTCGAGTAATCAACAATCTTGTCATCATCCACAATGCTATAACTCCGAATCCCTAGAATGAAATCAAGTATGGCGTCCTTGTGGATGGACACCTAAAAGGTTTTCAAAAACATTTAAATAGCAAAAGTTTGTACTCGAAACATTTTGAAAATATTAAACAAGTAATTTATCGCGATATAAAATCAGTTATTGATTACACATATTAGGTCCGCACACACTTACTTGAGTTTCCTCACCTATCATCTAATGTGCACGCCTAACGTTCCATACTTAGCCCACCTAGCTAACACTCCCTAGCTATCTCGACTAAAGTATATAACCGATCTTATCAATAGCATACTCTCCTATACTGCCCATCCAATACGATTTATTATTCACATATCTCGTAATGTCCTTCATTACTTAGGTAACATTCACATATGTTACATTTAAGCATCATAACTAAGTCTCACCACTTAATTTATAAAGTAATTCAGAATTTATCATTAAACTTCAAATTTTATGTTCCACTACTTACCTTACTATAAATCATCTCTAATCTATTTAATATTTTAATGAATCTACAAGTCAACTTTAGCACATAAGTAGAATATCATGCAGTATATATAATTCACACACAATAAATACTATAATGATTATTAATTCGGATAATCATCGACCCCAATCATCCTATCATTTACATTTGTCCAGATATCTCTTGGTCCCAAAGTAAATGTTATGAATATGTATATTGGTGTGGATACTCATGGACCCCAATATCCTTCATCTTCGATTTGGTTCGGATAATCATCGACCCCAAATCGAGCTATCATTCATTGGTCCGGATAATCATCGACCCCAATACAAAATTTAGCATACTTTAGGTATTCACAAGGTCTCAGTATCAATAGGATAGGTATTCACAAACAAAATTATTTATACTAATAAGTAATATTTTTCTCTACAATATTCACCGTACTCTACCAATCATTTATGAATTTAATTCACTTTTGTAATTATTTGAGTGTTCACATAACTCTAAGGTTCTAGTTACCCCTTGTTATATAATAATTTAGTAGTTACCATCTTTACTCTACTGATGTACATAGTTTCATTAGATTCTTGTAATTCTTTATCCATATCTCTGACTAATTACGAATTACTTTAGCCAATCCCATTCCCGTCTCAATTCTCTCTCTAATACGAAGTCGTACTCCCATCGAAGGCCTACTATAAATACTAAGTCTGCCAATATTATTTTCACAAGTGCTTAATGATTTTCCACCACGTCCATTTAGTAAAAAAGAGAAAAAGGGAAATTTTAAAAATTCAGTGCACCGAACCGATCCGCCTTCCCTGGAACCAACCAGCCCGCTATTCAGTTAAGATCGAACCAAACCGCACCATCTAGGGCCAAACCGGTCCGTTTTTCTGCAACTTCATACTCTCTGTTTTGCAGTAGCGTTTTACACCATTTGATTTAACCAAACCTCATAATTCTTCAGAAAATTCACAATCGATTGTTCCTAACTATTTCTACCTGAGTTAAGATGATATATAATGTTTTAAACACACTAAAAATTCACTGAAACCAATCAAGAATGAATCAAACCCCCAAAACTCTTTTATAAATCAAGTTTTGTGTTCATCCATTTCATTCAATATAAAACCCGGATTTAAATCCATAGTAATAATCAAAACTCTTCTGATTTAACATTCTCTACAAATATAAACCCTAACTACATGCAGTTTCACCCAAATATGAAATCAATTGGTACTTTTCATCTAAGGTTTTTAGATAAAATCAATTTATTCATGAAATCCCTACTCATGGATATTATAACATCAATTTGATTTGCGATAAACACTTGCCTGAGATTGATTGATCTGATTTCTTGGTTCTTTATTGATGATGGATTTCTTCTCCTCCAATCTTCCTTTCAAATTGCCTTGAGGTGCAATAAACCCTCCACCGCCTTCACAATTCTCTCCTTAGGCTTTGGGAAAATGCTTGACTCTTTTCTCTAATGGCCTCTCTAATATTTTATATAATGAGGCCTAACCCCAATCTCTAAATATAAAAAAATGGATCTAAATTTTGTAAGCCCCTTCACCTCGTTTTGAAAAATGACCGAAACGCCCCTTAATAGGTGCCGATTTGGTTCAAATTGACTCGGAACCCAAACTATACTTTCAGGTACACTATTTTGACTATTTTGACACATCCGGAGTCATCAATGACCTCTAAATTCCCATCTGAGTCACTTAAAATATATTTCTCATTTATCATCTCAAAATAGTCTGCACACGACTCCCGATGAGATAAACTCAAATACGCACATATTACTCGGTATGTCATATTATAATAATCATTTATTATTTACTATCCACACTGAGTAAATTTTATCAAAATATTAATCAATATCTATCTCTCGATTAATATTTTATAATCACATTTATTAAATAAATCACATTAAATTAGTTAACTCACGTAATTTAAATAAGTGTATTTGCCTAATTAATTTTCGAATTAATTATAGTAGAAATACGAAGAAATATGGGGTATTACATACTTCCCCCCTTACAAAGGAATTTCGTCCTGATATTAGGACATACCTGTGGTGAATAACTCTAGATACTGCTCTCGCATGTCATTCTCCAGCTCTAAAGTCGACTCATCCATATTGTGGTGTCCCCACTGAACTCGCACTAGTGGCACCACTTTGGACCGCAGTTTATGCTCACCACAATCTAAAATACCCACGAGCCTCTCCTCATATGAGACGTCTAGCTGTAAGTCAATCTCCTCAAGTGGAACATTCCAGAAAGCCCTCTCGTTCCTCTTATAATTCTTCAGTGATGACACATGGAACACATCATGTATTCGCTGAAGATTATCTAGAAGTCCCAGTCTGTATGCTACCGGTCCCACCCTCTCTATAATAAGAAATGACCCCATATACCTCGGTGCTAACTTCCCTTTCTTGCCAAATCTCATAATCCCCTTTATAGGAGATACTCAAACTAACACCTGGTCGCCAATCTCTAACTCTACATATGTCATGTAGGCATAGAAATAACTCTTGTGCCTATCCTGAGCTATCTAAATGCGTCCTCGAATCAACTCAATCTTGGTAGTAGTCTCCTAAATCATATCGGTCCCTAACAACTTGTTGTACCCCACCTTCAACCAGTATGCAGGTGAACGAAGAGGTATCCCATACAATTCCTCAAATGGTGCCATCCCGATAGTGAATTGGTATGAGTTGTTATACGCAAAATCTACCAATGGAAGGTATCGCTCCCAACCACCCTCAAAATACAGGATACACATCCTCAGCATGTCCTACAGTATCTGATTCACCCTCTCTGTTTGTCCGTCCATCCGTCTGGGGGTGACATGCCGTAATCAATCTCAAGTCAGTACCTATAACCTCCTGAAAGCTCTGCCAGAAATTTAACAAAAATGATTTGTCTCTATTAGACACAATATTAATTGGGACTTCGTGAAACTTAATAATCTTCAAAATGAATAGCTGTGTGTACTCCATCATGTCATAGTCGGTGCGAACTGGCAAGAAGTGAGCAACCTTGGTCAACCGATCCACTATCACCCATATCGAATCATGACCTCCCTGTGAAGTAGGTAGCCCAGTAATAAAATCCATCGAGATGATCTCCCACTTCCACATGAGAATCTCAAGTGGATGTAGCATCCTCGAAGGTCTCTGATGGTCAACTTTAACTAGCTGACGAGTAACACACTTTGAGACAAACTCTGTTATGTCTCTCTTCATGTCAGCCCACTAGTACTGTCTCCTTATGTCTTGGTACGTCTTATCCCCATTGGGATGAACCGTAAACTTGGAACTGTGAGACTCGGTCATCACTGCCTGCCTCAACTCCTCACCCTCGAGAACTACTAATCTCCCATTGAAGTGCAGGCATTCCCCTCTGACCTGACTAAGTAAGACTCCACATCCTCAGCTAGTACCCACCTCATCCAGTCCTAACAAAACTGGTCCTCTGCCTGTGCCTTCACTACTCTCATAAGAATCTTGGGAGTGATAGTTATAACTTCCATGTATGCTCTGACAACCTCATCCTCCTGCTGGAGCTCAATCCACTTTGCTTTCCACACCTCCGCTAAATCTATAGTAGGTCATCGGCTCAATGCGTCTACCACCACATTAGCCTTACCAGGATGATACTGTATATCAAATTGGTAGTCCTTCACGAATTCTAGCCACCGCCTTTGTCTCATATTTAGATCCTTCTGTGTGAAGAGATATTGAAGTGACTTATGATCCGTGAAAATGTGAACTGCTCTCCCAACAGGTAGTGTCTCTATATCCTCAATGCAAAGACGACCATTTCCAACTCTAGGTCGTGGGTGGGGTAATTCTTTTTGTGGGACTTAGCTTTCGATACGCATAAGCTATCGCCATCTCCTCCTACTGTAACACACCCTTAAGTCCCTGTAAGGATGCATTCATGTAGACCCGATACTCCACCCCACTCCTAGGCAATACAAGTATGGGTGCTGATGTTAATATATCCTTAGCTCATAGAAAGCCAACTAACGTTGGTCGCTCCACACAAATGGTACTCCCTTTACGAGTAAAGTTCATCAAAGGCCCAACAATCCTTGAGAACCCCTTGATGAAGCGACGGTAATATTCGGCCAACCCCAAGAAACTATGAATCTCATTCGGTGTCGTGAGCTACCCCCACTCCCTCACCATCGTTACCTTACTCGGATCAATAACTATGCCCCTGTTTGACACAATGTGGCCAAGAAACTGTACCTCCTGAAGCTAAAGTCCACACTTACTTAATATAGCATACAACTAATGGTCCTGTAATGTCTGCATAACCATCTATAAAAACTCGGCATGATCCTCCTCCGTATGTGAGTAAACTAGGATGTCATCGATGAATACTATCATAAAATGATCCAAAAACTCCCGAAATACTCTGTTCATGAGGTCCATGAACACTGCAGGCTCATTAGTAAGCCCAAATGGCATCACCCTGAACTAGTAGAATCCATACCGTGGCAGGATAGCGGTACTAGGAATATCCTCATCACGAATGTGCAACTGGTGATAGCCTGACCTCAAATCGATCTTGGAGAAGTACGCAACCCCTCTCAACTGATCAAATAAGTCGTCAATCCTAGGTAACGGATACTTGTTCTGTATCTTCACCTTGTTGAGCTCCCTGTAATCGACACACAAGCGAAGAGAACCATCCCTTTTCTTCCCAAACAATACCAGAGCACCCCAGGGCGATGCACTCCGCCGAATAAAACCCTGACCCAAGAGTTGCTGAAGCTTCTCTCTCAGTTCCCGCATTTATGAGGGAGCCATGCAATACGGTGCTCTAGCAATCGATCTCGTCCCCGGTGCTAAGTCGATGACAAACACTATTTCCCGGATCAATGCCAACCCGGGTATCTTCTGGAACACATCCTCACCACAAGGATCAAATCTAAGAGAATAACCAACTCCTGCGAGGTCTTATCCTCGATGTAATATAAGTGAGTGCACAATCCTCCCTTAGGAAGAGGCATCGCCATAAGGAACATCACTTGTCCCAGAATAAAAAACACAATAGTCCTCTCATAGCATTCTACCATCGCTCTATATCCTGCTAACCAATCCATACCTAGAATCACATCATACCCCTCCATATCTAACACTAGGAGGTCTGTCGCTAGACTCAGTCTCCCAATCATAATATCGAAGTCTCTACAGATCGCATATATCAATGAACCACTCCCCATCGGTGACTCTACACACATAAGGAGACTGTCAGTTTTCTTTAACAAATCGGCGATTCATGAAAATCTAGTCTTAATAAATTAATGAGATTCTCCAATATCAAAAAGTATTCCACCCTCAATCCATGAATAGAAAATGTGCCCGCTATTACAGGTGGCATCTGAGGTGATGGAGGCACAGATACATCCTGAATGTTGAATACATGCCCCTAGTGCATCTGGCCTTGCTACTAGGTTGGGGTTAGCGTTGATGATGGATATGGATCTAACCGAACCTATTGGGCACCCTGACGGTGCACCTTGATAAGTTGTGGACAAGCCCTATTCTTGTGACCCTGCTAGACACATATGAAACACTGACCCTGTAACTTCCTTTGACCCTGACCCTACTGGCCTTGAAGTAGGCTCTGGTGGCCCTGACCCTGCTAGCCTCCCCTTGGTTCCCCTAGCCCTAACGACCCTGAGGAATCTGCTGCTGTTGGGGACCCTGTTAGCCCTGTCTCTCCGATCTGTGCCTGCCAAACCTAAATCTCTTGGCAGAGTTCCCTTGTAGGGAGTTATGCCCCTGTGTACCCATTGTCTGTTGTTGCTGGGGTGGTTCCCCACTAACACTGTTACCTTCAGTCTTGATCTGCTTCATAGACTCTGCTCTCTTCTTACTTCCCTTTCCATTTGAATGGAAGTCCTGACAGTGCAAAAGTTCTGCATTAACAACATCGGTATACGTCATCAGCATTGTATTTCCAATCAAATATTGCCTGATCCTCTAGGCCAAGCCATTCATAAACTTTTCCTTCTTCCTCTCTTCGTTGCTAACCTCATTTGGCATAAAATTTTCTAGATAGGTGAGCTCCTCCTCATAATCAGCAACTGAGCAGTCACCCTAACATACCTCTCTAAACTTCTTCCTCATCTCTACCTCCACTGCAGGTGAAAAGTACTTGCAGTCAAACCATACCCAGAACTCTGAAATAGTTATCGAATCTCTCTTCACAGCGATAGTCACTGACTCCCACCACTGAAGGTCTGCCTCTGCTAGCCTGAAGGTGGCCAAATCTTTTTCTGAACCTCACAGCAATCAAACATATGCAGGTGTCGCTGAATGTTCTTATTCCATTGGCATGCCTCCACTACATCCATGCCACCCTGAAACTCAGGAGGATGGCCCTTCTAGAAGGTCTCCCTGATCATTTTCCAAGTGGGTCGCCCTCGCTGGGCCGGAATAGCTGATGTTATGGGCTGCTGAGTCTGAGGCTGAGGGAAGTGGGATGCCTTGGCCATCATAGCCGTCTCTATTTCCTGAGCCACTATCATTGCCACCTGAGTAGTATAGATCATCTCTGGTGGTGGTGGTGGAGGTATCTGCTGCTCCTGAGGGTCCTTTCTCACCTCATCTCTAGATGCAACCCTCTTAGCTCGCTCTCTCCTCGGTGGCATCTGAAAATAGATCGAATTGTATGAGCACATAGTTTATACAAAATTTAATAGCAGAAGTACGATATCTCAAAGCATGCAAAGGTATAAGCAATAATCCTAATAATAGGGATCTATATCAAATAAACTCTACGCTGAAAAAGTAGTAAGCCGAACAGATCCAATGAACACTGGAACCCGATGCTCTGATACCATCTGTGACACCCCGTCTAATTAAATATCGGATGATCAGGCCTTTATCGAATTAAAAAAAGTTTCTCGTATGGTTCATTCTCAATATCACTGTCGAAAACCAAGTTAAATACTAACCACCTAAGTTAATTAAACCGGTGCCAAATTTTATCTTTCAAATAAACAGGATAAAAGTATAGTTTGAGAAATAAAACAACATTTACAAGATACTAAAATCCAAACCATCACTAATATGTAATTGCATCAAAGTTATGCCAAATGATCCGTCGGTAATAACTACAACCGAGAAATAATCCAAAATCCATCTATTAAGTAAAATTGAAACAAAACAGGAACCACAAAGTAGTCAACTCACAACATCTCTACAAATGAGATACAAGAATGAGATCCTATGCTAGATCTAAATGAAAGAGTCGGGTAATCAACAATCCTGTCAGCATCCACAGTGTTACAGATCTGAATCCCTGGAATGAAATCAAGTATGGATCCCTTATGGCTGGACACCTAAAATATTTTTGAAAACATTTATATAAGAAGATTTAGTACTCAAAAACTTTCAAAAACATTTAACAAGTAATTTACCGTAATATAAAATCGATTATTAATTACACATGTTAGGTTTGCACACACTTACTTGAGTTTTCTCACCTCTCATTTAATGTGCAGGCCTAATTTTCCATACTTAGCCCACCTAGCTACCACTCCCTAGCTATCTTAACTAAAGTATATAACCGATCTTATCAATAGCATACTCTCCTATACTGTCCATCTAGTACGATTCATTATTCACATATCTTGCAATGTCCTTCATTACTTAGGTAACATTCACATATGTTACATTTAAGCATCATAACTAAGTCTCACCACTTAATTTATAAAGTAATTCAGAATTTATCATTCAACTTCAAATTTTAAGTTTCACTACTTACCTTACTGTAGATCATCTCCAATCTATTTAATCTTGTAATTAAGTTTCTCTTTACTTAATTTACCATGTAGATATATATCTATATAAATATCATCTACAAGTCTACTTTAGTACATAAGTAGAATATCATGAAGTATATATAATTCACACACAATATATAATATAATGATTATTGTTCCGGATAATCAGCGACCCCAATCATCCTATCATTTACGTTGGTTCGGATATCCGTTGGCCCTAAAGTAAGGGTAAGAATTTGTATATTGGTCTGGATACTCATGGACCCCAATATCCTTCATCTTCGATTTGGTTCGGATAATCGTCGACCCCAAATCGAGCTCTCATTCATTGGTCCGGATAATCATCGACCCCAATACAAAATTTAGCATACTTTAGGTATTCACAAGGCCTAAGTATCAATAGGATAGGTATTCACACAACCAAATTATTTATACTAGTACGTAATATTTTTCTCTCTAATATTCACCGTACTTTATCATTCATTTACGAATTTAATTCACTTTCATAATTATTTGAGTGTTCACACAACTCTAAGGTTCTAGTTACCTCTTGTTATATAATAATATAGTAGTTACCATCTTTACTCTACTGATGTACATAGTTTCATTATATTCCCGTAATTTTTATCCATCTCTCAAACTAATTACGAATTACTTTAACCAATCCCATTCCCATCTTAATTCTCTCTCTAAGACAAAGTCATACTCCCATCATAGGCCTACTATAAAATAATAAGTCTGCCAATATTATTTTCACAAGTGCTTAAGGATTTAACACCATGTCCATTTGGGAAACAAGAGAAAAAGAGAAATTTCAAAAATTTAGAGCACCAAATCGATCCGCCTTCCCAGGACCGAACCGCACCCTCCAAGGTCGGACCGGTCCGTTTTTCTGCAACTTCATTCCCTCTTTTTCACAATAGAGTTTTACACCATTTGATTCACCCAAACCTCATAATTATTCACCAAATACACAATAGATTGTTCTTAACTATGTCTACCTGAGTTAAGATGATTTCTAACGTTTCAAACACACTATAACTTCACCGAAATCAATCAAGAATGAATCAAACTCCCAAAACTCTTTTATAAATCTATTTTTGTGTTCATCCATTTCATTCAAACTAAAAACCATATTTAAATCCACATTAATAATAAAAACTCTTCTGATTTAACATTCTCTACAGATATAAACCCTAAATATATGCAATTTCACCAAAACATGAAATCAGTTGGTACTTTTCATCAAAGATTTTTAGATAAAATCAATTTATTCATGAAATCCCTACTCATGGGTATTATAACGTCAATTTGATTTGCGATAAACACTTACCTAGATTGATCTTATTTCTTGGTTCTTTGTTGACGATTGATTTCTTCTCCTCCAATCTTCCTTTCCAATTGCCTTGAGGTGCAAGAAACCCTTCACAATTCTTTCCTTAGGCGTTGGGAAAATGGTTCACTCTTTTCTCTAATGGCCTCTCTAACCTTTTGTATTATGATCCCTAACCCAAATCTCTAAATATAACAAATATGGCTTTAAATTTCGTACATCCCTTCATCGCTTTTTGAAATATGACCAAAGCGCCCTTAATAGGTTCCGGTTTGGTCCAAAATTGACCCGAGACCCAAACTATACTTTCGGGTACACTATTTTGACTATTTCGACACATCTGAAGTCATTCATGACCTCTAAATTCCCATCTGAGTCACTTAAAATATATTTCTCATTTCTCGCCTCAAAATAGTCTACACGTGACTCCCGATGAGATAAACTCGAATACGTCCATATCACTCGCTATGTCGTATAATAACAATCATTTATTATTTACTATTCAAACTTAGTAAATTTCATCAAAATATTAATCAGTATCTATCTCTGGATTAATATTTTATAATCACATTTATTAAATAAATCACATTAAATTACTACACTCGCGTAATTTAAATAAGTGTATTTTCCTAAATAATTTCCAAATTAAATAAATTAGAAATATGCAGAAATATGGGGTATTACATTCTCTTTTCCAGGTATTCTCCTGAGTTTCACCTCTTAGAATCTTGCAACCACCTTCTTTACCCTTGCTAGGTACTTGGCCATTTTTCATCCTTTGCTTTGTATATACCTAACACCTTGTTCACAATCAAGTGTGAGTCACTATGGAAAATCACGTGGCCAATATTAGGCGCCTTTGTAAGGTAAAGGACTGCCAGTAGGTATTCATACTCTAACTCATTATTTAACGCCTTGAATTTGAATCTTAAAGCTTATTCAATGTCAGTTCCATTCAGATATGGGATTATTAGTTCGGCGTCGCTTCCATTTTCACAGGACGATCCGTAAATAAATAAGCTCCACACGAGATCTTCCCCTGAGAAGGGTCCTTCAAATAAAATACAATCCTTGAACAACTAATATTTTTTTATAAGGTCGACCTTATCTGAGTGGGACCTAGTTGGTTCTCTCAAACCTTCTGTAGTCTCGTCCACTGGTTGAATGTCTCTTACTTTTCATCCGTGTCATCCTCAGCCCATGTGAACTTTGTCATAAAATAAGCAAAAGCTTAGCCCTTAATGTTGGTCCTCGACTGATATATAATGTCAAACTCTCCTAACTCTATTGAAGAAGCCATCTGCCTACCTGATTTCTCAGGTTTGTGGATGAATTACCTCAACGGAGTGCCTGCGAGCACCGTCATAGTATGAGCCTGAAAGTACGACTTCATTTATCTTGACACATGAATAAGTGAATATGCCAACTTTTCCATTCTAGGATATTTTAGCTCTACCCCTTGTAGTGCCTTGCTGTTGAAGTAAATCGGCTTCTAGACACCTTCATTATCTCATATAATTGCATCTCTGGTGGCTGAATCAGATACTACCAAGTATAAAAATAGCTTATCCCCTTGAATCAGTCGAGACAGCAGCATAGGGGATCCTAAATAAGTTTCAGATCCTAAAAAGCCTTCTCACATTCTTCGTCCCAAACGAATGCTTTTTCAAGATCTTAAAAAATAGTAGACACTTAACTGTGGCTCTGGAGATAAAAAAGTTGAGAGAATAAACTCTTCTTATCATCCTCTCAACGTCCTTTATAGTTTTTAGTGTATGCATATCAATCAATGCTTTGATCTTTTTTGGGTTTGCCTTAATCCCCCTTTAGTTGACGATGAAGCTGAGGAACTTACTAGCTCCAATGCCAATCACACTTTTTTGGATTCAATTTCATCTTGTATCCGTCTATGGTGTCGAATGTTCTTTCAAGGTCGTTCACATGATCCTCGACCTTCATGCTCTTTGTTAGTATGTTATCCACATATACCTCCATCTTCTTCCTAATTTATTCTTCAAACATTTTACTGACCAACCTCTGATAGGTTTCCCCTGCGTTCTTTAGGCCCAAAAGCACGACCTTATAGCAGTAGGTTCCTTTATCACTAATAAATGAAGTCTTCTTAGTGTCATATTTGTGCATGAAGAACTGATTATACCCCGAATAAGCATCTATGAAGCTCCATTGTATCCACGATTTGATCTATTTGGGGTAAGGGAAAGTTATCTTTAGGGCAAGACTTGTTTAATTTGTGACATCACACACATCCTCCACTTTTTGTTAGCTTTTGGCACAATAACAACACTGGACAGCCACTCTGGGTAGTTCACTTCGCGAATAAAGTCGACTAATATGAGTTTTTTAACTTCATCATGGATAACCTCATGTCTGTTTCTGGCATAGGTCCTCCTTCTCTTCTTTATTGGTTTGGCACCTTCATCAATGTTTAGCCAATGTCATATAATCTCGAGTCAATCCCGGCATATCCCCATGGCTTCATGCAAAGATGTTATGTTTCTTCCATAGTATGTCCACTAACTTTTCTTTCACCTCTTTTTCAAATGATGAGCCAATTTGGATGATTTTTTTAGCTCGTCCTCATTGAGGACCATATATACTACCTTGTGGGTCTCCTTTTATTTTTTTGAACTAAAGTAACATTCTCGTGCTTCCACCTGGTCACCTTGGACTTCCTTTATCCCATAAGAAATCAATAATTTTACCATTTGGTGAACTGTTGAAAGGACCTATTTAAATTCCTTGAGTGCTACTCTACCGAGAATGATGTTGTAGGCCAATAATACGTTCTCATCCATTACAAAGAAGCTTACTCTCTTTATTAGGCACCTCGACCAGGTGCCCATATACACGTCCATCTCAAACACCCCTAATGGGTGCACCTTCTCTTCACTTAATCCTATCAACGGTTAATGATACCAAACTAGCCTATTCTTACTGAGTTTTGACCCCTTGAATTAGTCCCAAAACATGACATCGGTTGAGCTCCCACCATCCATAAATGAGACCCATCGTATCCAAGGACCCTAGTACTAATGACCAGCATGTCATCATGAGGGGCCAAGATTTCCTTAAAATATTTACTTAAGAAACCTACTACCAGGGTATCCATGTCCACTTTCTAAATTTTACTCGGATTTGGCTCTGTAGTGGTCGAGTTCACATCCAACCTCTCGGCCATTGATTTTTCTTCTACAATATGTTCTTTATAGTCGGTCGACTCAGTTCCTATGCTAGCTAACCCTGTACTAATTATATTCACGTCAAAGGAAATTATGTGCATGCGTCCCTTAGGCTCAGGGATCTTATATGGGAGACCTGGGTCATCTTCATCATTGTATGATTCTTCATCATCTTTCTCATCAGCTTGGCTTTTTTCCCTTCCCCCATTGCATTTTTTCCTTAAATCCTCTCTGACTCCACTTCGGTCCAAGTGTGCCCATGATCTTAATGGAAATCACACCATTTGCCCTTGTCCCTCTTATGAGGAGGAGACTTAAGATTTTTGGGCCACCGAAGTGCTATGTCGTCCTTAATTTCATTTAGGATTAGGTCGGGACTCACTGTTAATGGAGTATAACTTAAAAACTTATTATGAGTTGACCTTTTCTTTCCATTATTCCCCTTTTCTTTCTGAGACTTGCCCCCACTTGCTTCTTCTCATCTTTTCTTTTGGTTGCCATGGCCTCCTTAACGTTCATGACTCTCTTGACTATGGCCCGAAGTTCTGTCATGGACTTGGGAGGATCCTCAGCCAGCTTCCAAAGCAGTTTACCTTTTTGTATCCCACTTATAAGGGCCGTCATAGGAATATTTTACTCATAGTCCTCCACTTTAATTTTTTTTTAACTGAGTAATGTAGTCTCTCAGTGTCTCATTTTTCCCTTATTTCACATATGAGAGATGAGTCACTTCTTTGAGTTTCATGCCCAAACAAAAGGTATGGATAAATCTTTTGGATAACTTCTTGAATCTCTCGATTGAATTCTTGGGTAGGGATGTATACCACATATGGGCCGCGCCCGTAAGGTACCGGAGAATGCCCATCATCTTATCTCATCTAAGACAGAATAAATATAGGTCACTAATTAGTACATATCAATGTGGTGTATCGGATTCATACTTTCATTATAGTTTGGAGTTATAGTAGGAGGTTTGAACTTACCTGGAGTGGGGAAATTCACTATCTTAGCTATGAAGAGAGATCCTTCCACGTAACCCCTGTGGGTTGGGTCTCATCTTTTTAAGAGATCACCGATCTTATCCTTCAGCCTCTGAATTAAGTTATTCCAAGGCTTCTCTATTATCATTGTATTGTCTCTTATGCCTTCCTTAATGGCTGGAATATGCACCTTCTCTTATCCAATAGTTCCTCAATGACTGTTCACTTACCTTTTCTCTCCTTCTCAGCCTTGTCATGGCCGACCCTAGCCACATCCACCATTACCTATAAAGGCAACGTTACTGCGAGCTCGGGAAATTCGGTCATGTAAATATCCCATAGATCCAAGATGATTAAATGTAACCTTCTATTGAGCCTATTAATGTCTAATGTTATAGATCGACCTTCTAGTAACGTTATTGCGCTATTTCCCCTATAGGTTGGTGTTGGGTGAATCGTTCCATCAAAAACCTCATATGGTTCCTAATAATCCTCCTCATCACAGTCATGACCATTTAGATTATCTTGCACTTATTTTTCCAGGGAAAGTCTCCTAGGTTTGTCCATCTCTTTCCCTCTTTGGTGGCATTATGCCTTCTTTTATGAGGCCAAGGGTGGTCCCCCTATCGTCGAATCCACAATCTCGCTGCCGTCCAAAGTTATGATCTCCTTTCCATCGTAGTTTAGCTCAAAGCCATAAATTGTTCTTATATCTTTTACTGGCTGACCATTAGTGAGCACAACGCCATCGCTATATTAGACATTTTTAACTGAGGTGGTGCTCGGCTCTAGACCTGTCAAAGGGTTGTGTTGGGTCATGTACGGGTCGGGTTAATGGGTTAACGGGTCAAAACATCATTAGTCCATACACGAACCTGTAATACCCCGTATTTTTGGCTATATTTATTTTTGGGATTAATTAATTAAATGCGTATTAATCGAAAATTAATCCGGGATAAAAATACTAATGTGATACGAGTTAGTATTTGATTATGTGCATATATGATTATATATGAACTTGGTATTATAAAATTTGTCGTGGGATTTATATACGGCATTTTAGAAATTTTGTTGAGACGCGTGGGACCGCCGCATCACGGTATAATATTTTGATAATAAAAGTGAATTTAAAATCTATAATCCGTATGGTTGTTTTGAGTGCGCCAATGCGTCCGGAAGGGTCGAGATAGTCAGAAAACACTAGCCGGGGGTATAGTTTGGGTCCCGGGGTATTTTTAGGCCATACCGGCAACTTAAAGGGTATTTTGGTAATTTTACATTTTGAGGAATTAAAAGTGACGAAAATTGGTGATGTAAATCTGATGTGGAATTTGGCCCACTAAGCCCATAACCAACCCATATTAACCTAGAAAGCTACGTAGGTTATCATTTAGGTTTTCTAAGTTTCCCCAAATCAAAACCCTAGCCACCTTAAGCCACCATTGGAGAAGAGCTTGGAGAGAGAGGAATTTCTGCAGAAAACTTCATCTAATCTACACCAAACTCAGAGACAACCAAGGCAAGTGACTTTATTCCATTTAATTTCTGAGAATGTTTCCTCTATGTTAGAAAATTCGGATTTATGGTTTGTTCTTGAAGAAAATATGAAAACCCATGTAGTTTAGATCATAGAACTTGAGAAATTGTGAAGAGAATTGCATGTAGTATGATAGGTAGATGATTTCCCTTATAATAATTGTGATTTGAAGGAATTAAAACGAAATAAATTTTGGGATTTGAGGATGATATAAACCTAGGGTTCATGTTCTAGAGAAATTGGGAAAAGTGTAGAGATTTGTAAATCTGGTTGATGTTATGATGATTCAATCCTTGAAAACATGTTAGGAGATGATGTAAATATGTTTAGGATGAATTAGAGACCCTAAAACGTTATTTGGATGAACTTTGGAAGAGATTAGAATTGATAAAAATGGTGAAAAACGATTTTTGGAAAAATCTGGGCCGAAACTGGTGGCTCGTTAGAAGCAGCCCCCAGGTCGTTCGAACGAACTCGTTCGAACGAGCTTCTAACGAGTTGACCAGTCGTTACTAACGAGTAGGGATTTCGTTCGATATTTCGTTCGAACGAGATATCGTTAGAAGGGACAGTTCGTTCGAACGAACTGGGATCTCGTTCGAACAGCCTCGTTCGAACGAGACTTCTAACGACCTGACAGTCCAAACTCGTTCGAAGTCTCGTTCGAAGTCTCGTTCGAACGAGACTTCTAACGAGCTGGCAGTTTGGTCCTTTTTGGACTGTTTTGACTTTTGGAGTTCCGTAAACTTGTTCGAGGATATAGTTAACCTTCGTAGTGATAGAATTGGGACATTTGGGTATTTACGAGAAGGAATTTACATACGAGAGTGTATTACATGAACGGTTTGGGTTGAGACGTGAGTGTCTACTACGACGTGAGATAATTATGGCGCGTATAATTACAAACCGGAATAGTATGAATTGTGTTAATTATAGTTAGTATGAGAATATATACTACGATTAAAATACGGTATTACTAAGATGTGTGTTTACTTAAGTATTGGTATATGGATTGTGTGTATGACATACCTACCATACTTGCTATCACGGGAGGTTGCGTTCGCTTAGGACCCTCTATTCCTTGTGTGCCTACGGGGGGGATATAGACTGGTACCTTGATGAACATAGGTCATAGAAAGACTTATTGTGATATTAATAAGTCCGCTGACCGTGGGAGCGTAGGTATGTGCGTGACCCACGTGATGGTGACTGTGTTCGCCTCCACTACTTGTGATTTGTGTTATCTGGACTATTCCTGAGAGATTCGGAATATGTGATCCTTATGTACGTGATGTACCGGGAGGGATAGCAGAGTATGTGTGCACCATAGCTTATATTGCGGGGTGCTTGTATCGTATATTTATGATGTGAATAATATACATTTAATTAATGGAAATTCTCATGTTAATGTTGTAAAAATATTACGGTATTGTTTTGAGAAATATAACGAGTTAACTGATAGTTATATATATTGCATATTGAGTATCTGAGTTGACGTTAAACCCCTATTTAATTACGAGCATTATTATGTATATGGAACCAAGTATTATGGGCAGGACCTTTGGCAGTCTAGCTAGATACGTTGTCACTTAGCTAGTAGTATGGTTAGTTATAGATGGGTATTTGCGTTAGGAGTGCACAGTTAGACGAGAGGTGAGAATATCATGCGAGTGTACGTCCTAACATGTACTTTGCATTTAATGTTTTAAATGTTTTTAAAGCACTTGCAGGTTTTTAAAATACAACTCCACATTCGGGCTCTGACCCGTTTGCTTTTCAAATCTCTTTTTCTTTGTAAAACCATTTTAGGTGCCCAGCCACAAGGACACCAAGCATAGGTACTCATTCAGGTGACGAGCTGTAGCTGCTTGTGGAAGCTACAGGGATTTGCATGTAGACGCTTCTATCTCTTTGGATTCCAGAGTCACTATTTATCAGTTGTAGGGCATGTTGCCCATTTCTTTAGAGACATCTTTTACATTTCAGTTTTCAGACTTTAGCATGTATTGTTTCAGTTTATTTATTTCAGTTATGGGATTGTAGTGAGGGGTTTCCTCCAGACTTTATTTACACTATTGTGATGGTTATTCATTTTACTTCAGCATGGTGAATGGTGTTATTTACTTCTTCATTACTTTTGTTGCATGTTAATCAGACTTAAATTAAAATTTGGCAACTTGATTTTTAAATACTAGGTGGTTAGTAATATTAAAATGTTTTCGACAGTGATGCTATTAACTGAGCCAACTTGGCATTTTGAATTAATTTTATAAAGGAGTAGCTACCCGGTATTTAATTAGTCGGGGTGTCACGGGTGGTATCAGAGCATCAGGTTCTAGTGTCCTTTAGGATCTGTACGGCTATTATGTTTCCGCTACGTTTCTTTGATATAGAGCCCTATATTTTAGGACTGTTGTATTCTTTTGTGTATGCTTCGTTCTTCAGCTATTTTAAGTTTATAAACCGTGAACTTATAAACTTTGTTCTTATTTCAGATGCCTCCACGACGTGCACGACGAGTTCCCAGAAATGCAACGCCCGAACTCCAGCCCGCTCCAGTTCAGGGCATGTTGAACGCCGCTGAGGTTGCAGCTATAGTAGCTCAAGCGGTAAATGCCGCGATTGCCGTGATTCAGCAGGCACCGCCACAGGCGCCGGTTGCCGCGCCAGTACAGGTTAATGCATTCCCGTCTTCTTGGGAGCGTGTACGTGACGCTTTTCAGAAAGCGCATCCGCCAGAGTTTACAGGTAGCTCAGACGTGGTAGTCTCGAGCCAATGGAGGAAGGACATACAGAGGCATTTGAGGATGCATGAGTGCACTGATGTTCAGAAACAGGTGCTAGCTACTTTCAAGCTAGTAGGATCTGCACTACAGTGGTGGGAGTCTATTACCACCGCGGAGGAGAGGGATACCCTCATGATTCAGGAGTTCTGGGTGCGGTTGGACCGCAAGTACTTTCCGTCCGCAGTTCATACAGAGATGAGGAGGAAGCTGATGAGTCTGAAGCAGGAGGGCAAGACAGTGGCCGAGTATGAGGCCGAGTTCACTAACCTGTTGAATATCGTTCCAGACGAGATTCTAACAGAGAAGAAGAAGATAGAGAAGTTCACCGACGGGTTGAATTGGAGGATCCGTCAACATCTGCTAGGGAACCTATCGTTGGCCACTTATTCTGATGTGGTTAACGCAGCATTGTTACACTGCCAGGACCACCGTTTCCATATGGCCGAGGGCAAGAGGTCGGGGGAGTCTAGCCATCAGGGCAGGACTGGAGGACATGGTGCCAGCGGGGCACAATCTGGTCAGGGGCAGAGGCAGAGTGAGCAGGGTACCCAGCAGGGGGATAATAAGAGGTTCCGGTCAGGGAACTACAGGCAGGGACAGGGAGGTTTTCGTCAGGGCCATCAGGGGGGCCATCAGGGCCAACAGGGACATAATGGGCAGCAGTTTCACCAGGGCCAGCAAGGCTAAGGGAGGAATGGTAACGGCCACCAGGGCCGGGGACAGCAGGGGCAGAGGGGAGGGAATTTCCCAGGGAAGTGCTTTACTTGTGGCAAGACTGGCCATAAGAAGCAGGATTGTCCTGATAGGGGCAGGGCCCCACAGCAGCAGCAGCAGGGTGCTCGCCAGGAGCCACAGAGACCTATATTTCCCGCCGCTCTTCCCGCACCGCCACAGATGGCAGCATTGCCACCCATTCCAGCAGTCCCAGCTCAGCAGGGGTAGCTACAGTATGGACGTGTCTACAACGTCCACCAGGCTGCAGTTCCACAGGCACCGCCCGCGATCGAGGGTACGTTTCCTATCCATGGCACTATGGGTCGGGTGTTATTTGATACGGGTGCTACACATTGTTTTATATCTACACACTTCGCGAAAGCTTTAGGATTGTTAGCTACGGCAGAGAGAACAGTGACGTGTGTCGACTCACCATTGGGGAGTGGGTCACTTATTTTCTTTATATGCCGGGGAGTGGGAGTATAGATCGGTGGTTTGGTATTGCCTGCAGACATGTTAGTGTTAGACATGCATGTTCACGATGTGATCATCGGTATGGATTGGCTCGTAGCATATAGGGCCATGATTGATTGCTTTAGCGGGAGCATTATTTTTGCCATTCCGGGGCAAGAGATGTTTATAGTGGCGATGCCTCACCCAGAGGGAGGATCGACCGCTCATCTGTATTACATAGAGGAGGATACCTCTAAGGAGGTTGTTATTCCCTTAGATTCGATCCCGGTTGTCAGGGAGTATTCAGATGTGTTTCAGGAGATACCAGGCTTGCCACCCAGTCGAGAGATAGACTTCGTTATAGATTTGCTACCGGGTACGAGACCTATAGCACGTGCACTATACCGTATGGCTCCAGTTGAGATGCGAGAGTTACGGGATCAGATAGAGCAGCTGTTAGGGCAGGGCTTTATTCGCAGGAGTACCTCACCTTGGGGCGCTCCAGTTATGTTTGTGAAGAAGAGGGACGGTTCACTGAGATTGTGTGTGGACTACCGAGAGTTGAATAAGGTCACGATACGGAATAAGTATCCATTGCCTCGAATCGATGACTTATTCGACTAGTTGAGAGGAGCTTCTTTCTTCTCGAAGATTGACTTGAGGTCGGGATACCATCAGTTGCGAATCAGGGAGGAGGATGTCTCGAAGACCGCGTTCTTATCGAGATACGGTTCTTACGAATTTCGGGTTATGCCTTTCGGCTTGACCAACGCTCCAGCAGTGTTTATGGACTTGATGAACAGAGTGTTCAGGGATTTCCTGGATCAGTCTGTCATTGTCTTCATTGATGACATTCTGGTTTACTCTCAGACAGAGGAGGAGCACGCCGAGCATTTGAGGCAGGTTTTGCAGACACTCCGTCAGAACGAGTTGTATGCAAAATATGAGAAGTGCGGATTTTGGCTGAAGGAAGTCCAGTTTTTGGGTCACATTATTTCCGACCAAGGGATATCTGTTGATCCGGGGAAAGTATCAGCGGTGAGGGAGTGGGGACAGCCCACGACACCAACGGAGATTTGTAGTTTCTTGGGTTTGGTAGGATACTACAGGAGGTTTATTCGGGGTTTCTCGGAGATAGCAGGTCCTTTGACACATTTTACTCGTAAAGGTGTGCCGTTCATTTGGAGTGATGCCTGTCAGTTGGCATTCGATGAATTGAAGGACAAGTTGACCTCAGCACCTGTGTTAGCATTGCCGAGACCGGGAGTTGAGTATTTGGTTTACACCGACGCGTCTTTGCAAGGGCTTGGAGGTGTATTGCAGTAGGAGAGACAGGCCATAGCTTATGCTTCCCGTAAGCTTAAGCCTCATGAGAAGAATTACCCCACGCATGATTTGGAGTTGGCAGCAGTGGTATTTGCCTTACGAATTTGGAGGCACTATCTTTTGGGGGATAAGTTTCAGCTGTTCACGGACCACAAGTCCCTACAGTATCTGTTCACGCAGAAAGAGTTGAACATGCGGCAGCGTAGGTGGCTCGAGTTTGTGAAAGACTACCAGTTCGACATCCAGTACCACCCGGGTAAGGCTAACGTGGTAGCAGACGCGTTGAGCCGTAGGCCAGCAGATGAGGTGGCAGAGGTGTGGAAGGCTAAGTGGAAGGAATTGGGACACCAGGATGCAGTGGCCCGATCTTTCATGTCTGTGATGACCGTTACACCGCAGATTGTCACGAAGGTAGTACGGGCACAGGCCGATGACTCGTTCTGTCAGGAGCAGATAGTTCGATTGCTAGCAGAGGGAGCCGAATCCTATACCGTTAGCTCAGACGGGGGATTACGCTTCAATGGGAGATTGGTAGTTCCGGAAGGAGAAGAACTGCGGCACGATGTGATGGCAGAGTCGCACGGCTCACGGTTCGCGGTACATCCCGGAGGGGACAAAATGTACCAAGACATGAGACGGCAGTATTGGTGGAGCGGTATGAAGAGAGATATCGCTGAGTTTGTCTCGAAATGCGCCACTTGTCAGCTTGTAAAAGTTGATCATTAGAGACCATCAGGATTGCTACAGCCGTTGGAGGTCCCGGTGTGGATGTGGGAGAGCATATCCATGGACTTTATCACGGGGTTGCCTACGTCGCAGAGGGGTCACGACTCCGTTTGGGTAATTGTGGACAGGTTGTCCAAGGTCGCTCACTTCTTACCCGTAAGGACTGACTACACTACGGGACAGTATGCCCAGCTCTTCATTTCAGAGATTGTGAGACTTCACGGTGTGCCCCTAAATATCGTGTCTGACAGAGACAAGATATTTGTTTCGAGGTTTTGGGAGAGTTTCCAGGAGGCCATGGGCACGGAATTGCGGTTGAGTACGGCTTATCATCCGCAGACCGATGGGCAGACAGAGCGCACCAATCAGATGTTGGAGGACATGCTACGCATGTGCATTATTGAGTTCGGGGGTGGATGGGAGCAGTACCTTCCACTGGTGGAGTTTGCTTACAACAACTCCTATCAGTTCACGATTGGCATGGCTCCGTTTGAGGCATTGTACGGTAGGCCTTGTCGTTCCCCAGCATGTTGGTTAGAAGTGGGGGACAACAAACTACTTGGGCCGGAAGTGATCCAGGATACTTCGGCAAGGATTGAGTTGATTCGGAGTTGCATTCGGGTAGCTCAAGACAGGCAGAAGAGTTATGCTGATGCGAAGAGGTTTTTCAGGGAGTTCCAAGTGGGGGACCAGGTTTTGCTCAGGGTATCTCCAATGAAGGGGATTATGCGATTCGGGAAGAAGGGGAAGTTGGCACCGAGGTATGTGGGGCCGTTTCCTATTATTGAGCGGATCGGACCCGTTGCGTATAGACTTGGACTACCGGAGCACTTGCATCGGATTCACGACGTGTTCCATATTTCCTCGCTGAGGAAATACCTTAGAGATGATTTGGCTCATTCTCACATTGTTGTGGAAGACATCGATCTCCAACCGGATAGCACCTACGAGGAGGGGCCAATTGCTATTTTGGACCGAAGCGAGAGGAAACTGCGGTCAAAGATAGTCCCGTTAGTGCGTGTTCAGTGGCAACATCACAATGTCGAGGAGTCCACATGGGAGCGCGAGGATGAGATGCGCGAGCGTTATCCAGAGCTGTTTTTAGCAGGTACTTTCTAGTTTCGAATTTCGGGACGAAATTCAGTTATTAGGGGGGAAGTATGTAATACCCCGTATTTTTGGCTATATTTATTTTTGGGATTAATTAATTAAATGCGTATTAATCGAAAATTAATCCGGGATAAAAATACTAATGTGATACGAGTTAGTATTTGATTATGTGCATATATGATTATATATGAACTTGGTATTATAAAATTTGTCGTGGGATTTATATACGGCATTTTAGAAATTTTGTTGAGACGCGTGGGACCGCCGCATCACGGTATAATATTTTGATAATAAAAGTGAATTTAAAATCTATAATCCGTATGGTCGTTTTGAGTGCGCCAACGCGTCCGGAAGGGTCGAGATAGTCAAAAAACACTAGCCGGGGGTATAGTTTGGGTCCCGGGGTATTTTTAGGCCATACCGGCAACTTAAAGGGTATTTTGGTAATTTTATATTTTGAGGAATTAAAAGTGACGAAAATTGGTGATGTAAATCTGATGTGGAATTTGGCCCACTAAGCCCATAACCAACCCATATTAACCTAGAAAGCTACGTAGGTTATCATTTAGGTTTTCTAAGTTTCCCCAAATCAAAACCCTAGCCACCTTAAGCCACCATTGGAGAAGAGCTTGGAGAGAGAGGAATTTCTGCAGAAAACTTCATCTAATCTACACCAAACTCAGAGACAACCAAGGCAAGTGACTTTATTCCATTTAATTTCTGAGAATGTTTCCTCCATGTTAGAAAATTCGGATTTATGGTTTGTTCTTGAAGAAAATATGAAAACCCATGTAGTTTAGATCATAGAACTTGAGAAATTGTGAAGAGAATTGCATGTAGTATGATAGGTAGATGATTTCCCTTATAATAATTGTGATTTGAAGGAATTAAAACGAAATAAATTCTGGGATTTGAGGATGATATAAACCTAGGGTTCATGTTCTAGAGAAATTGGGAAAAGTGTAGAGATTTGTAAATCTGGTTGATGTTATGATGATTCAATCCTTGAAAACATGTTAGGAGATGATGTAAATATGTTTAGGATGAATTAGAGACCCTAAAACGTTATTTGGATGAACTTTGGAAGAGATTAGAATTGATAAAAATGGTGAAAAACGATTTTTGGAAAAATCTGGGCAGAAACTGGTGGCTCGTTAGAATCAGCCCCCAGGTCGTTCGAACGAACTCGTTCGAACGAGCTTCTAACGAGTTGACCAGTCGTTACTAACGAGTAGGGATTTCGTTCGATATCTCATTCGAACGAGATATCGTTAGAAGGGACAGTTCGTTCGAACGAACTGGGATCTCGTTCGAACAGCCTCGTTCGAACGAGACTTCTAACGACCTGACAGTCCAAACTCGTTCGAAGTCTCGTTCGAACGAGACTTCTAACGAGCTGGCAGTTTGGTCCTTTTTGGACTGTTTTGACTTTTGGAGTTCCGTAAACTTGTTCGAGGATATAGTTAACCTTCGTAGTGATAGAATTGGGACATTTGGGTATTTACGAGAAGGAATTTACATACGAGAGTGTATTACATGGACGGTTTGGGTTGAGATGTGAGTGTCTACTACGACGTGAGATAATTATGGCGCGTATAATTACAAACCGGAATAGTATGAATTGTGTTAATTATAGTTAGTATGAGAATATATACTACGATTAAAATACGGTATTACTAAGATGTGTGTTTACTTAAGTATTGGTATATGGATTGTCTGTATGACATACCTACCATACTTGCTATCACGGGAGGTTGCGTTCGCTTAGGACCCTCTATTCCTTGTGTGCCTACGGGGGGGATATAGACTGGTACCTTGATGAACATAGGTCATAGAAAGACTTATTGTGATATTAATAAGTCCGCTGACCGTGGGAGCGTAGGTATGTGCGTGACCCACGTGATGGTGACTGTGTTCGCCTCCACTACTTGTGATTTGTGTTATCTGGACTATTCCTGAGAGATTCGGAATATGTGATCCTTATGTACGTGATGTACCGGGAGGGATAGCAGAGTATGTGTGCACCATAGCTTATATTGCGGGGTGCTTGTATCGTATATTTATGATGTGAATAATATACATTTAATTAATGGAAATCCTCATGTTAATGTTGTAAAAATATTACGGTATTGTTTTGAGAAATATAACGAGTTAACTGATAGTTATATATATTGCATATTGAGTATCCGAGTTGACGTTAAACCCCTATTTAATTACGAGCATTATTATGTATATGGAACCAAGTATTATGGGCAGGACCTTTGGCAGTCTAGCTAGATACGTTGTCACTTAGCTAGTAGTATGGTTAGTTATAGATGGGTATTTGCGTTAGGAGTGCACAGTTAGACGAGAGGTGAGAATATCATGCGAGTGTACGTCCTAACATGTACTTTGCATTTAATGTTTTAAATGTTTTTAAAGCACTTGCAGGTTTTTAAAATACAACTCCACATTCGGGCTCTGACCCGTTTGCTTTTCAAATCTCTTTTTCTTTGTAAAACCATTTTAGGTGCCCAGCCACAAGGACACCAAGCATAGGTACTCATTCAGGTGACGAGCTGTAGCCGCTTGTGGAAGCTACAGGGATTTGCATGTAGACGCTTCTATCTCTTTGGATTCCAGAGTCACTATTTATCAGTTGTAGGGCATGTTGCCCATTTCTTTAGAGACATCTTTTACATTTCAGTTTTCAGACTTTAGCATGTATTGTTTCAGTTTATTTATTTCAGTTATGGGATTGTAGTGAGGGGTTTCCTCCAGACTTTATTTACACTATTGTGATGGTTATTCATTTTACTTCAGCATGGTGAATGGTGTTATTTACTTCTTCATTACTTTTGTTGCATGTTAATCAGACTTAAATTAAAATTTGGCAACTTGATTTTTAAATACTAGGTGGTTAGTAATATTAAAATGTTTTCGACAGTGATGCTATTAACTGAGCCAACTTGGCATTTTGAATTAATTTTATAAAGGAGTAGCTACCCGGTATTTAATTAGTCGGGGTGTCACGGGTGGTATCAGGGCATCAGGTTCTAGTGTCCTTTAGGATCTGTACGGCTATTATGTTTCCGCTACGTTTCTTTGATATAGAGCCCTATATTTTAGGACTGTTGTATTCTTTTGTGTATGCTTCGTTCTTCAGCTATTTTAAGTTTATAAACCGTGAACTTATAAACTTTGTTCTTATTTCAGATACCTCCACGACGTGCACGACGAGTTCCCAGAAATGCAACGCCCGAACCCCAGCCCGCTCCAGTTCAGGGCATGTTGAACGCCGCTGAGGTTGCAGCTATAGTAGCTCAAGCGGTAAATGCCGCGATTGCCGTGATTCAGCAGGCACCGCCACAGGCGCCGGTTGCCGCGCCAGTACAGGTTAATGCATTCCCGTCTTCTTGGGAGCGTGTACGTGACGCTTTTCAGAAAGCGCATCCGCCAGAGTTTACAGGTAGCTCAGACGTGGTAGTCTCGAGCCAATGGAGGAAGGACATACAGAGGCATTTGAGGATGCATGAGTGCACTGATGTTCAGAAACAGGTGCTAGCTACTTTCAAGCTAGTAGGATCTGCACTACAGTGGTGGGAGTCTATTACCACCGCGGAGGAGAGGGATACCCTCACGATTCAGGAGTTCTGGGTGCGGTTGGACCGCAAGTACTTTCCGTCCGCAGTTCATACAGAGATGAGGAGGAAGCTGATGAGTCTGAAGCAGGAGGGCAAGACAGTGGCCGAGTATGAGGCCGAGTTCACTAACCTGTTGAATATCGTTCCAGACGAGATTCCAACAGAGAAGAAGATAGAGAAGTTCACCGACGGGTTGAATTGGAGGATCCGTCAACATCTGCTAGGGAACCTATCGTTGGCCACTTATTCTGATGTGGTTAACGCAGCATTGTTACACTGCCAGGACCACCGTTTCCATATGGCCGAGGGCAAGAGGTCGGGGGAGTCTAGCCATCAGGGCAGGACTGGAGGACATGGTGCCAGCGGGGCACAATCTGGTCAGGGGCAGAGGCAGAGTGAGCAGGGTACCCAGCAGGGGGATAATAAGAGGTTCCGGTCAGGGAACTACAGGCAGGGACAGGGAGGTTTTCGTCAGGGCCATCAGGGTCCAAACGGCCATCAGGGCCAACAGGGACAGAATGGGCAGCAGTTTCACCAGGGCCAGCAAGGCCAAGGGAGGAATGGTAACGGCCACCAGGGCCGGGGACAGCAGGGGCAGAGGGGAGGGCAGACCTATTAACTTATAATTTCGTATCGGTTCATGTCTTATTAATGGGTTATCCTAATTTTTGACACGTCTAGTTAACACCAATGCTTGGAGGCTGATCTGAAGCCATGTTTTCGATGAGAGTGTAGATGAGATAAAATAATCTTGAAGATCCCAACCTGAACTTTTTCAATGGTGATTTAGGTCCAATAATGGTTGATATGGATCACCGCCAGAGATTCAAGCAAGATCTAAGCTAGAAATGAGAGGAAGAAAATGAAATCGCGCTTACCATAGATAGCGCAAAAATGATGATACCAGAGATATCACCACTTAAACTTGTATGAAGATCAAGATAGCTAATTATAGTAATGGAGTTGAGATTGCAGTAGAGTAAATACAGAAAGAGGTTAGGCAAATAAGATAACACAATGGTATAAGTGGTTCAGTCGTAGCTTACTCCACTGTGCAAGGTGTTTGATTGTGTTTTCATTATAAAATGACGAACTAATGGACTTAAGAATACAACTCTTAAGTTTTCTCTCTCTATTGTATATCTTCATATATTTTATCTTAGGGTTTAAATATTCGATCCCCCTCAATGAAGAATATGAATGTTATTTATATCCTTGAGGGTGCACTGTCCTCCCCCCAAGCATGTAATAAGCATGCACAGGATGAGGTATCCAATTAGATCCATCCACCTGTTCCTAGCACACATATGTTATGATGATGAAATATTACATCATGTTCCTATTAAGATATGTTGTAAATGCATACCCATGTGGATTAACTATGTTGGAACCTTATGTCACACATTAGGTAGATGTCGTCCTTAGTAGTTTCGGTCTGGCGGAGTCTCACATAGAGAAACTTCGCTATAGATAATTATGAAGCAATGTCGAATCATGGTCTCGACTTTCCACGTTGATAAAAGGCCGAGATGAGAATATTGAAGATGACCTTGGTTCAGTTTAAGCAACCGAGGCTGAGACTACTGAGGATGGATCTCACTGGGATGACCCAAGAATGTCCAACTCGATGAGTGAGTGAGTTTGGCTCAGTTGGGTTGGGTTAGTACCTTTCTTGGATGAGGTCACACTTATGAATATCAGTAGTTTCTTTCTATTTTCACCTTCCAATGAATATAATAAATGATTCTTACAGATTTTGTTGAGTAGATCTTACTCTCGACAAGTAATTTCTAGTTCTTGATTATACTTGTACTGAATCATGAACTCTTGGTCTATGTCTTCCCAATTACAGATTCTAGACTCTTCAAGGGACATGATCCCCCTGAGGGCACCTTCCTTGAGTGTTTACTAGAAAATTTGGAACATTACATCCTCTGACGCCCCAAGTAGAGTCATTGTACGATGATAGCTACATAGGTGCTCAATTGGAGTCCCATTACCTCCAAACTTCTCAATGTTCGAAATTTTAAAATTCTCCGGTAATCGATCTTTGGGATAGGGAGACATGTGGGTGTAGTCTATACAGTTACCTGAGAACATAACATGGTCGAACCTCTTAAACATTAACCTGAGGTACTCTTTGACCTTGTTCAATTCTTCTTCCTTGGGATCAAACGACACTAGTAGATTACCCCCAGCAGGACAAGATTCGATATTGGTAACGGAGCTGGAAGCAACCCATTAGGAGGTACGTCACATAAGGAAAGTTGGTACTCTTCTATAACCCATACTAGTTCTGTAGTTGGTGAACCCATGGCATGAAAAAAGAGGATTTTGAGCTAGAGAGCCTCGAGATTTTGAACCCGGTGTCTTTACATTTCCTAAACTTTTAATGAAGGTTGTCAATCTTAGCGATGAGTTGGGCAAGGATTGTCATCAGATCTGGTTGGACATTCACGGCTTGTTCAATGTCTTCCATGAATTTCCTTTGAAGAGATAACTCGAACTCTATAAAAGCAGCAAAGAAAGTAATGGAGCTTTGGGGTAGTTTAACCGATGACCTAAGCTAATAGAGAGCCAGGCGAAAAATCAGCGTACGCGATCGCGCCTGAGAGAAAAAAATAATTTTTGGTTTATTTTGAGGTAAATAGGAATATTTTTGGTATATATGTTTTTTTTCCTTTTTGAAAAGGGGGAAGATTTTTTTGGTATTTTTTTGAAAAGGGGAAGAAGAAAAATCCTCATCATGATTATTAGTATTAGTTTCCACTTGTATTATGCTTTCCCTAGGATGAAAAAAGAATGTTGGATAGGACTCGAGTCTAGGAAAATATAGGTTACATGATGCAAGCCATGGTTTTGACTTGTTTTCGGACTTAAGGAGGCGAAATAGTGTGAAACTTTGGGGGGTAAGGCGACCCAAAATTTTGGTTGGGTTTTGCATTGTAACTGGCAAACTAGGTATGATTATCCTAGGATAGATGCCTATATGAGGTTGATGCATTTAGTTAGTTAGTAAAAAGGATCCCCCCCCTTTGGCATGACTTCCACGATATACTTTTTTTCCAATGAGGGCAATCATTCAACAGTATATGTGGACAAGATATTTAATATACATGAGTGTACTTGAATTGCCTCACGATATACCTCATGGAGATGGTACACATGAGAGTGAATTCAATATACTCGATGGACGTGAACGAGTTCCCTGTAATATACCTCCCATCGTTAGTTCGGTGAAGTGGTACTATGTGGGGGTAACCATTTGATATATGTTTGAGGTACTAGGCCAATGAAAAGTGAAAATCATATCACTTAGGTTAACCACGGCCCACAGGATTGGCACCGATCACGAAGTGACCCCACTTCCCCCATATGGGATAAAATTTTGGTCAATATTGCCATGCTCAAGTGGCGTAGTGTGCAAGAATGCATAAGTCTTGATCCGTATTTTATGTATTCTAAATAAGAGAAATACTACCACTATGAGAGAGCATAAAATATACAATCAACATGGGATAAATATGGAGAGTAAAACTAGCACGTGTGTATATGAAGCATGGAGACTATACAAAGCATGGGGGAGGATAAAAAAATATTAGACATATGAATATACACAAACGAGTGGGAGATATATGCAAAGTGAGGGTGACATGTGAATATATGTGAGTGAATAAAGTATGTGAATAAATATAAGTGGGATAAATATAGAAGTGTATTAGTTTGACTAAGAATGAATATCTACAAGTGGTATGTGAAATATTTGAATAAAAGTGAAACTATATATGAGTGGGAAGAATGTGACAGTTCTTGCTAGTGTGACTAAACATGGATATCTACAAGAAGTGTGAATCATTTGCATGTGAGAGAGAGTGGAGTGAAATAGGGTGAATATACATAAATGAGTAAAGGGTGAAACATGGTGCATATAAACAAGTGAGTAAAGGGTGTAACATGTGACAGGAATATGGTATATACATGTTATAAGAAAAGAAGATAGCAAAGAGAATCATAACGTATATACAACATGTAGGTATAAGAGTGAGAAGAACATACAAGTGAAAGCATATGTACACATCTAGGAAAGTATAAAGAGAGTAGAGAAAAATACACAAAATCCATGTGAAATGGAGTCTAGTCCTCTAAAAATAGTCCCCAGTGGATTCGCCACTATGGCCATCTGGGACGGATTCCTCTGGCATGGGCTGACCCCATAATTGGAGAGGAGAAAAAATCAGAGAAATATCTCTCTGAGCGTGTGGGTATTTGAGGATAAGGAGTCCTCTTTTTTTCAATCACGCTGATCTTTATAATTTCAAGGATATAAATTGGTCAATGTCGAAGGGGAGGAAAGTGTAGAAATAGAGTCACCGGCCTATTTTGCTCAAAACAAGTGAAAAAATATAGCCATACCGATATAATGTCATCAAAAGACATACTGATGGGATATGATAATATTCTCGTGGGATACGAAATGGGAAGGTGTTAGGCATTCATTCCGCCCTTTCGGTCACTCGTGGGATATGATAATATTCTCCTTTTCTCCAAAATGTGATACGTATGTAATGTGTGCGATATGAATAATGAGAGAAAGAAATTATCCGAGTCACGTCAGGGGAAAGACGGAGAGAAATCATTCTATGGAGTGTACAAAATAATAACATAAAAATATAATGTGAGTATCCATTAAATCATAAATCACTACGAGGAGGTGAATGTGTATAACGAGTAGGAACACTAATATGTTGGAGTACGCGTATCCCTAGTACTACTAAACACGAGATTCCATAAAATGATGAAATGAGAAAATACGACTCGAATCCCAAGACTGGCTTGGGATGCCTACGTAGCCAAAAGGCATTAAAGTCCAGGTACTTAGATAGCGCACGAGGGTGGAGTTTAACCCATAAGTTCGAAACTAAAACTTCCCTTATTTTGTTTTTACAAAATGTGCACAAGTGTAAAGAGTGTGGAAAATGAGGAAATTCTAATTTAGAATTTATTTTTGGATTTTTTAGATTTTATGAAAAGATGTTTGGTGTGGAATAAATAAATAAAAAGGATATTAGTTTTGAAGTGAAGATATGAAAAAAAAGGATATATAAAACGTGTAAAGAAAAGTAAATGACTAATAGTAATTAAATGAGTTATAAAAGGATAAGAGTAGACCTCTATAGGAATTCAATTCAAAATTTGTAATAGATGTTGTTTTTTAGGTGGTTGAATGATAGTGAAGTAAGAGTAAAAAGTGTGATGATCGGTGGAAGATAATGATGTAAGAAAATGGAGAGAATGTTTGGAAAAATGAAATTTCGGTGCAATGTTTTTGAGGAAATGCTTTTGACTTCAGAAAGGAACCCTTGGGAATGAGGTCATGGTCATCTTGAATAGTAAAAAAATAGGGTTTTAGGGGGTGCCAATGGCATAGGCACTAGCCTGCCTATCGTCATACTCCAACCTTTCTGATGAAAAAAAGTATGTCGGCAAGGGGGTTTAGGGTGTCTATAGGCAATCCAGAACAAACATTTTTGAAAAAGGGCAGAAAATGGAAAATCTTAAGTTCAAATAGTGCACTGTCAGGACCATTGGAAAGGGTATCCTTAGACATATTAAAATCCATTGAGCCATTCTCGGGATCAAGAGTTTTCTAAGTCAAGTAGGGCTTCGAAGCACCTGATGGCCTCTTGAGGTGGGCACTCGAAGTAAAAGACAAGTACGCTCAAACCGTGAGGTTAATTTGTGCACGATGTGGACCTATGGAAATGTAATTCAGAGACTAAGAGATTTCAATGAGCTTAAATCGATTTGATGGATAACTGAGGTCAAACGGGGTTCAAAAGAGCCCGTGGCCTCGAATCAGATTACAGAGTAAAAAGGTGAATACACGCGAATCGTGAGGCCGATTCACACACGATATGTATTGTTGGAAAGGGGATTCAAAGCCCTGTGAGGTTTTAATGAGATTCACTCATGTTAGAGATTTGACTTAGGTCAAATGTGGCTTGAGAGTTTCTGGTAGCTTTTGGATCAGGGTTTGAAGTAAAAAGGTGATTACGTACGAACCGTGAGGCCGATTTGCAAACGGTATGGACTGTTAGAAAGGGGATTCAGATCCTTATGATAATTTAATGTGTGTCGCTCAAGCTAAGGAGTCTAACGAGGTGAAACGGGGCTCAAAAGTGTCTAGTGACCTCTAGACCAGGGTTTAGATTAGGACCTAATGGTCTTATGGTGGGAGGAGAAGTGTTAGGGACCTAAGGAGGTATTTATGGGGTACAAGAATGGAGTGTCTACACGTACATTTTTTGTTTAAAAACAACCACCCAAATAAAATATCCAAGGATAATATTCTAAATGCATCCATACCTTACGAGATCCTTGATAAATGTGAAGAAAAACTTGGCACAAAACATGGCACGATGCATATCCAACTTTGAAGCTTTTCCTTTACTTCTTTCTCAAACATGTCATAGACTTAAATTATCGACAATACAAAGCCTAACCTATGACTCAAATATTTTGTCCAAAATTAATCTAATTTCAAACAGATTGATTGAATTAGGAATTTATCCATACAAAATATCCCCATTTGATTATTCTGTGACAAAACCAAAATAAAACCCTATGGGCCGTCGAGCTATCTAATAGGACTCAATCCCTAAACCCAAAAGGAAAAATAGTATAGATGCTCAACAAACACATACCTTAAGTAGCTTTTCTCGATTGAAAAAACTTTATTCTATGATTTAAACATGCACACATAAACATACCTTTAATTAAAAAAAGAATATACCATGTATAAAACCCACATAAGGATAAATGTATCCCCATATCTAAATAATCTTAACCTAGTTAAGACGTCTCCCCCTAAGATAAAGACATCGTAATCATGAAAGAAAAAAAATACTATTTCGGCACCTTTTTTTTTGGGAATAGACAAAGTAAGAATGCATAAAACTATTTCTCCCCGATAAACTAAATCTCTCCTTAAATGTGTGAACATATGATATCAATTTGAAATAGGGAGGAAGGAATAAAATCATGCAACCGTAAAACGTACAACAAAAATGCAACATGGCAATACAAGAACAAATGATCTAAACATTGATCAACTAATATCAATATCGATTCAAAAAGATACCAATATGAATAAGAAATAAAAGATAATAGCAATTTGAAATTTCAATGCACACAATGAGAGATGCTAATATGATCATATATCATGCCAAATAAAGTTCAAAGATAAAGCATATGGAAAACATGGATTAAGTGCAAACATAAATAGTCAAAACAAAAAAGATACCATATATATAGATATGCAAAAATATACTAATGAAATACCAACATATATATATATATATATATATATGTGTGTGTGTGTGTGTGTGTGTGTGTGTATGTATGTATGTATAAATAACCACAGAAAATCAACACAAAACACATAAAATTTACACACTATTATAGTATCGATGTGTCTAAACACGTGGGATGAAATGAATGGGCATGAACTGGATACAAATGATTTATGACCTAAACATTTAAATATGTCCAAGGAGTTCTATTTGATCTCAAATTTCAATAAAACTAAGATTTAGCCTCAAGTGACAAGATAAAGTGAACTCTATGAACAAATAATCACAATGCACACAAGCCTAGAATTTTAATGATTCTACAAATCAATAGTATCATGACAAAATAAGCATAACTAGGATTCAATGTGAAAACCCGTTGATCTTCAACTATAACACCCTCAAAAGATAAACAACTATCATATTTCTTTTCATTGAACTCTTTTGAAGCTAGCACTCTTTAAAATAAAAAAACTAAAATAAAATTTTTGGCCTTAGCAATATTTCAGTATTTATTGCCTTTAATATTTTTATTAAGCCCTTGCCAATGATGCATTTCCCACAAAGGATATTTTCACCTTTCGTAGACCTTTCCCATACACCCTCATATTTTTCAATAAAGAACAAACTATTTCATAGGCAATGGTTCTTACATGCACAAATCCCTCATAGTCATAAAATATGTAGATGGCAATATTGATGGTAGAACATCGCACAAAGCTCAAATATAACACGTGAAGTTAACATTAAAAAATCTCATTCATGTGCGTGAAGAGGTATATACAAAGTCGAATCCATAATGCAAATCCAAGTTGAAACAACTCCATGCAATCATGATTAAGAACAAACTAAGTATTGACAATCATAACTAAATGTCCTTGTGATATGAAAAACATGGAATGAATTTTGATTCAAGCACACCAATGCAACATAAAATGGGTAAAAATAAAATACATAAAAATCATTTTTTTTTTCATTTTTTTTCAGTTTTAAAAAAACTAACTCAAAAGACAAACAAAATCTTTTTGTATTTTCCAAAGTCAGCATTGATAGATTTCGATGTATCTCAATAATGAGAATATTTGAACACATTCTTATCAAACTGTGCTTTCAATTGATCTATTATTTCCTTATGATTCAAAATCATAACACTTAAAGTTCCATAACAATCAATATTAGCCAAATTAGGACAAATAATTTCCATTACGGTCACAAAAACTAGATTTAGTGACAAGCAAACTAAATCTCAGCAAAGAGAACTATAGACACACAAAAAACATAAAGATCAACTCGAGCACGTTAATGCAATTCAAATTAGCACTTTGATCTAATACCAAATGAGAAGGTGTGTTATGTTTACTAAATGAACATCAACAACAAACCTAGAATGGAGGGGGGGGGGGGGGGGGGAGAGGGGTTGAATATGTTAGAAGACAACATATAACCATTTTTAATTTCAACAGATTTTACTTGCACACACAAGTTACTCAATAAACGTTATACAAATTTAATATGCTTAACTCGTATAACAAAGTAATTAGGTTAATTTAGATGAACAAACCTAGATCTAATGTGACGCCCCACATATTAAAATAACAGGTGTCCAGCCCTCTAATAAAAAAATAGGAATCTCGAATGGCTAATTCTTAGCATCATTGTTGAAAACCCATTAATTACTAACCACGTAATATTTAATCAAGCAGTGTGTCAATTTTTAATTTTAATTAAATTATCATAAATAAAACCATTCACCATCAATTGTGCCAGATAAATATTTAAATTCACGATTATATAAGCAAATCTGAATACTAAAATAAAATAAAATCCATTAACCGAATAAACCATTGGTTTATAATCTAATATAATAATCCATTTAAAACAAAATTAAATAAAATAAAAATAAAAATTGACACTGGGCAACATGCCTGGATTATAACTGACAGAATCCTATGTAGAATCTCAAAGATAGAAAATGTTTAAACAATCCCTATGAAACTCCATAGCAGCTTCAACTCCGATGACCTGGAGATAATAACTGATGATACGAGAAATCGTCCACTTGTCGTTCTCGTACTAGCAAATCAAATGTAAAGTGTATAACAAACAGATATAACTAGTAAAAGAGATAGAAGACAAGATATAGAGTGGTTTGGCTATAATAATCAACCTATGTCCACTTGGCTGCCACACTCTCATTATATGCGTTGTTTGGTACATAGTAAATTTTCCTAAAGAGGCGTACAAGCATGTGAATAGAAGAGAATACATGTTTATGAGGATTTTGGTGTGCTGAAGAGTTGGCTGCCTAGCCGGCGAGTAGCTCACAAGCTTGACCGAGTGGTCTGGAGACCGTCAAGGAGAGGATAATCTACTCTGAGCTAAGTTTTGGTGTTCAAAACGAATCGGGATCTCGAATGAGTCATCATGAATCTGTCCATTTACCTCGAGGTATGGACCTCTATTTATAGGTGTTACAGAGGCTGTTGTTGTGAATAAGAGGGGTGCGGCCTATTGAGTGAACCAAATTGTGGCCGCACCCCGTAGTTTGGTGAGGAATGCATCGTGTAAATGATGTTGCATTGGATAATAAGGGCGGTGCGACCAGTTAATAAGGTAAGACTAGGCCCACACCCTGTAGCAAGTAGGACCACACCCTGTGGATGAGAGTCTATGGCAGGTATATGGGGCATACTCTGGAGAATGAGGTTGTGGTAGCTGGAAGTACTCCTTAGCACATTCTGCGGCAGTAGAGTGCAATATCCGTACTATCAATAAGCCCCTAAGTCGTAGTGCCAAGAGATTGCGATTGGGCCTGAGACTGAGTAATAGAGTCTTTTCTAGGTGCCGCGGTATTTCCAAAGTGACGCTTCGGCGTCCCACGCCCTCTTATATAAATTTTACCGACCGTGGACTTCATTACGTTTCCCAAATCTTTGAAAGCACATCAAGAACCAACTCTTGTTCATTCGACTTCTTGCTTTTTTGATGACTTTCGAAAGCTACGTTTGGTGGTTCTAAGGTGATTCAAGGCGGTTTGAGGCTGAGCATCGTTGGATTCTCGATTCCCAGGTAATTTTTTAAATTAACAACCTCTTGAATAGCTTTCTCAGTTCATGATTCACAATTCATCAACTGAACTTCTTAATTTCTGAATTTCTGCTTTTGTGAATCACCCAATCTTGAATTGAACTTACTTGAATGTGTTTTGTTGAAATGAAGAAATATTTACTGCTTTCTGAACTTGTACTTTGTAATTTTTTAACTATATCTGTTTCTACCAATGCCCAACTGATCGAACCCATATGATAATGTGTAGTTGTTTGGATTTGAACTAGGTAACCGATCTTGAATCAATCTTCAATATTGACCCAATAAAGGAATTTTCTTGAGTTGGGTTAGACTTTAGGGTTTCTAAACTCCCATTATGTTTTTGATGCTTTTGAGAGGGACTCTTCGTATTCTAGGGTTTTGATCTTTAGGATAAGAATCTTCAGAGTTAAGATGTTTAGAGGTTTGGCTGTGGCATTATTAAGTAATACTGACCTGATTGAGTGATAGGCTGCGGTATGGTAAAATATCCCTTTAGAAATTTAAGTTTGTCCTGAGTCCATACAAACTTCAATTGGTTTAATAAACATTTGCGGTCTGTAGCAACTACCTTTAGGTTCTCAGATTAGACTCCGCAGCATTTAGCCATAGTGATGACTATGACATGCAAGAAGATAACACCCCTAAAAATAATATGTCGCGGCGACAATTAACTTCTAGTGGCTTTAGAACCCAATACTTGATATGCTGGGCCATTTTGGCCTAACATTACTTACTTATCCTCAACTTGATATATCATTTACCTGTCGCGGCCTATGAGAGGCCTTAGGACCATATTAGCTGCACCGCCTAACTACGGACTCTATGCTTTTCAGGTACTGCTCCAGCCATATGAACTTTGACCCAAATGAATTCCAGAGAGGCTTTTGGAACAAACATTTTGGAGCCTATCCTCCCTAACTTCCATCTGTGCACCCATTGAAATCAATTAGACCTTGTCGACTAAAAGATTGCCCTAACTGTGTGGCTCTAGATTCAGACTCAGATTCCGTGACCATGGAGGAAAATGCCAATTCTAGCAATCAGATAACGGATATAAATGAGAATGTTGCGGTAGAGGGCCCGTTTGAGGTTAGCGATACACTTGTTAATAAATCTGGGAGAGTTAAGAGACCACCCACTGCACTTGTTATCCGCAACACTATGACCCAAAAATGGGTTGATCAGGAAGGTGAGGTCTTTGAGTTCCCTAAGGGTTTGATGTGCTCAGCACCTGTCATGGAACAAAGGCCATGCACAACACTTGCTGACGATAGGGTTTGCTTCCCCTTGTACGCTTTCGTTTACGGGTTACGGCTGACTGTCCCTGTTCCCATTAGGAGAATTTTACAAACAATGAGGTTAGCCCCAACCCAATTAGATCCCAATGGTTGGAGGGCCATTCTCGTACCTATCATACTATAGGAGAAGAAATTCAAGAGAGATATTACTCCTATAGAGTTTTTCCACTTCTACCGCCCAAAGGAAAACTCGGTCAAGTTTGTGGGGTACTATTATTTTTCTGTCCACGGCAGGGATAAAACCCTTTATTCTGGGAGGCCTACCAGTGTAAAGAACTAGAAGGGAAAATATTTCTTCATTTCTAGAGAAGGGTGGGAGATCCACCCTGAAGAGACTGAGAGGGAGAGAAGCTTTAGGATGCCACGACAATGGGGGTGTCGCTCCAAACTTGGTACTTTTTCAATTATAGTCGCGCCCCTTCTTTGTAGTTGCACATTATTCTCCACACTTTTCTTTTGTACTAACCTTTGTATTTTTCGACAGTTCTTGATAATTTTCAGTTGAGTAAGCAATAGGAGAAGAGAGTTGATAAGGCCGCCGTGAGGAGAAGAAGTTCAGCATACTTGTAACCTCTGCCTCCATTTTTGAAGCGGGTTACTTCCCCAATAAATCTATTCCGAAAGAAATGTCCACAGAAGGTAATAACCCTTTCACTTATAAAATGTCGTGGTAATTATTTTTAAACTTCCCCTTTTTATTGTTGCATTTCTTTTTTCAGGTGAGGAATTTAATAGGGAGCTTTTAACTGCCCAGCTAACAGAAATGGACGAGGATGCAACTGTTCTCAACAACACTGCTAGGCAAAGGAAGAGGAAGAGGAAGAGGACAAAGACCAAGGCTCCCGTCACGGTCGCAAGTGATCAAAATCTTCCTCACGCTACCCAAAATTATATCGTGGAATAAACTATCCCTTTCGTGACCCAACTCCAAGTTGAGGAGGAGACCCTTTATGAGAGGCCTGAGGGTAATTTTGACGATGATATTGGGCTAAATATGGCCGCAGCACGGCAAATGTCAACATCTAAGGGTCCAACCCATTCAAATTCACCACCACCACCACAATTGTTTCCATTAATGCCAACTTGGAGCCTCCTCAGTGTCATGCCAGTGTTGGTCATGTGGCCATCCGCGGCCACAGCTTAGGCAGCGCAATCCTAAATCCTCTTGGGACATAACTGCAAGGGCTGTCCACAAGATGAAGAGGGTCCTAGATGCCGCAAACCTTGATAGACTCGTGGATGAAGACCATGATAATTTGGAGGATTATGGTCTCCACAGTCTTTTGAGGGTAAGTGCAAGTACCTTCTCAGCTTTATTTTTACATTTCATATTTTGCCCTTAACTTTAAATCTCTTTTCAAGTCACAGACGTCATGATTTCTTAGAAGAGGAAGTACGGGGCCTTGTACAAGCTGAAAGAGGCCGCGGATAGGGTTCACTCTATTGACTTGGAAAATGCCAGGACAGCTTTTTTTTAAGCTAGAAAGAAGTCTTTCGCTGCGTCCCTTGAGTTATGAAAGATGAACATGGATGCCACTATTAAGGCTGTGGAACAGGACAAGCAATATGCCAAAGAGAATTTTAGGTAGGCCACAGAGTCCCTCAAGGTTTCCCAATCTCAGACTGCGGAAGCTGCTAAGGCCGCGGAGTTTGCCAACAACAAGCTTGAACTTCTACAGAAGAAGTATGAGGAATTAGAAGCCAAAGTTTCTAACGATGTTGAAGCTCATGCCGCAATGGTTAAGAATATGGGAGAAGATCATGTTGCGACCCTTCAATTAGCAATTGACAGCACTGTGGAGTCATTCGAGGGCTTCAAAGACTTATACCTTATCAACAATAGAGCCTACCTTCACGGCTACCAAGAGCTCAGGCATATAGTCATAAAAAACTTCCCAAACTCTAAGGAGACAATTCTTGCATGGGGCCTTAATGATGCTGAGCATCTGTGATCCGTGGCTGAGATCAAGGCGGCAGAAGAAAGAGCCAGATTAAGGGCAGAGGCTGAAGTAATGTCAGTTGAGGAAGATACCATGACGGCTACAGAGGGAGAAGACGGAAATGAAGTTGAGGATGTTGTATCTTACGGTTGCGTCCCTCTTTATCTTTTGTTGTATTTTGGAATGGCTGTGGGCTTTATTTGTATAACTTGAATACTTGTATTTTTTTGCTAAGGCTTCAGCCTTTGATCTTTCCATTTGTCTCAACTGCTCCTTTACTCTATATTTTTATTCTCTGAATTTGAATTACTTGCTTGAATATACTAGAGTTTCCTCTTTAATGATGCGCTTGCTCAAATTAGCCTACTTCATTTTCCCTTTGAGATTGACAGTGGCTCCCTTCTCTTGCCACTAAGTATTTGCCTTGATGTTTGATAGCTTTATTGAATGATCTAGTAAATATTTAACATGAACTGCATTGGACGTAAGGCCACGACCACATTAATGGGGTTGCGGTGCCTTTCAGACCCTTGACAAATTTGATGACAACATCCTGGGCTGAGGTCATCCTTTTTCTGTAGCTTTGGCGCACTTTATGATGTGAACGTCACAATTTCTTGCTTTGATCGCATTTCACAGCTTTCCTTTAGTCGCTTCGATTGCCTTTAATGGATTTCCTTTAGTCGATGGGGTTATTTTTAGACCCCCCCACTCCCCGGGCTAGGTATTATAAAGCTTTCCCAAGCTATGCTTGGATATATATAATGCCTTCCCAGGCTATAATAGGATTATTCGCATACAATTAAGTCTTAGGCCCCTTCAAATATAGGATTATCCGTAGAAAATTAAGTCTTTGGCTCTTGTGGGTTATTTTCAGGCCTTCCCGAGCTAGGTATTATGAAGCTTCCCCAAGCTAATATGAGATAACAAAGTTAGTGATGTTTTGTCTCTATCCACCAAGTTAATGATGTTTTTGCCAGGAGAGTAACCTCCCTGGGCTAATTGCGCATATCGAAAGCTAAGAACAGGCACTTGAAGCCCTTGCAGCTAATGACGCATCTCGAAAGCTGACACCGGGCATTGTAAGCCCTTACAGCTAATGACGCATCCCGAAAGCTGAGAACGGGCACCGTAGGCCTTTGCAGCTAATGACATATCCCAAAAGTTAAGAATGGGCACTTGAATCCCTTATGAGTGATGTTGCAAATCAATTTAGATAGCTTCTCTCAATAGTTGCTTTCGCCTTTTTCAATTATCACTTGCTTTCGAACAATCAGGCGTCTTGACGGTCATTGTGGGCCAATTTAGATATTATCATTCCCGATATAACACATTGTCTCGAATCGAGATCTGTTTAAGACAAAATGGTCTTTTATAAGATAACATTTCATGGAAATAAGAATCAAAATATGGCATTATAAGAGTGAACTTGATTTCACATATCTATTCATATATATATATATGACTTTGTAAGGACAATACAAAGTTTAATTTAAATCAGCGTAAGAAGAGTTTCACTGTAAAATAGAAACAAATGAAATATAAAATATAAGCATGAAAAATGGACAAGTGGACTATCAAACTAGGCCGGTCCCTTAGGCATCCTTGAGGAAGTGCTACAGCATCCCCTGCCTTATGAGCCTCTCAATTTCATCTTTCAGAGCGTAGCACTTCTCAATGTCGTGGTCGTGGTCTAGATGGAATTTTCACCACTTGGCTTTGTTCCACTTGTGGGGTGGAGCTTTAAACTTCTCTGGCCACTTCAGAATCTTGCCCTCTCTTATGGAATCAAAGATGTCATCAACTGGGAAGGCCAATGGGATGTAGGATTTAAAGACCCTTTCTGCCTTTTCCACTTTCCTTTTCTAGCTCTTGTTGGATGCTTCTGCAGATGGAACTTCTGGTATTGTCACGACAGAGAAGGCTGAGGAAGCAATGATCTTGGGTGTTGCACCCACATTGGATAGGGCTACGGCCTCTAGCATGAGGACCCTCTAGGTCAAATAGTTGATCTGGGTTTGGAGTGAGGTATGACTGTCATAGAGATGGTTAAGGTGATTATACAGCTACGCAATCTCATCTTTGACTTCTGTGTTCTGATTGAATTCTTCTACCATTTTATGCTTTGTTAGTCTTTAAAAATATATAATCTGAGACAAAACTAGCAGAAATGAGTAGTCACAGAAATGTTAGGCAAAATTGGCCAAGTAGGAAGTTGGGGTGCAACGTTTACACTGTTGCATGATACTACTGCTGAGGCCGCGGCCAGTGAAGCACATAAGTGTATTGCCGTGGCTTTTGAATTATATTCACCAAGGTTGAGCTGGAGACCACCTGAGCCCATTCCCCGATGATTTGAAGCCACTATAATACAACCGCACTAGTAGAGGCCGCGGTATAAAAGGCAGTTGAACTACTAAGCCGCATCCTTACCTAGGCAGGAAAGGGAACAGTCCTAAAATTGAAACATAGTAATTGATTTTTTCTCCCGAAGCTTATGGAGAGCATACCTATTAGGGTCTGTCCGTGAGAGAATAACCTCTCGGTTAACAAAACGGCACCATTCCTATGATAAACCCTAGATCATAGGCAAAGAATATTAAAAAAGGGAGTGAATATAACTCTTCCATAATCGCCTACCTTTACGGGGCTAAATCCCATCAAGCTTTCCAATCTTATCTAGGTGAGGCAATATCATAGGGTTAAAATAGATCTAAGGTCATAAAAGAGAGACCCGTAAACAAATCTGGCTATGAAAAATACCCATTTAAGGGTGTATATATAAAATAGAGCTCAATAACCAAAATTTACTCATGAGATGATGATTCGAAGGATCCCCATGAATAAATAAGGTGTTTAAGAACTCAAAACATAGAGAAGCAAGATTGAAATATCTTTTTCCCACATACGGCACCAAATTAATGATATGAGAAATCGTCCACTTGTCGTTATCTTACCAGCAAATCAAATGTAAAGTGTATAACAAACATATATAACTAGTAAAAGAGATAAAAGACAAGATATAAAGTGGTTCGTCTATAATAATCAGCGTACGTCCACTTTGGTGCCACACTCTCATTATATGCGTTGTTTGGTACATAGTAATTTTGCCTAAAGAGGCGTACAAGCATGTGAATAGAAGAGAATACATGTTTATGAGGATGCTGGTGTGCCGGAGAGTTGGATGCCTAGTCGACGAGTAGCTCACAAGCTGGACTGGGTGGTCTGGATACCATCGAGGAGAGGATAATCCGCTCTGAGCTAAGTGTTGGTGTCCAAAACGAATTGGGATCCCGAACGAGTCATCATGAATATGTCCCTTTACCTCGAGGTGTGGACCTCTATTTATAGGTGTTGCAGAGGTTGTTGTTGTGAATGAGAGGGGTTGCGGCCTGTTGAGTGAACCAAATTTTATCCGCACCCCGTAGCTTGGTGAGGAATGCACCGTGTAACTGATGTCGCGTTTTATAATAAGGGCACTGCGGCCAGTTAATAAGATAAGACTAGGGCCGCACCCTGTAGAAAGTAGGACTGCGCCTTGTGGATGAGAGTGTGCGCCAGGTATGTGGGTCATGCTCTGGAGAATGAGGCTGCTGTAGCTGGAAGTACTCCTTAGCACATTCCGCGACAGTAGAGTGCAATATTTGTACTATCAATAACCATGATTGGCGTTCCCGTGGCTGGACACCTAAAACTTTGAAAATATTTTAACACGGGTCAGATCCCAATACCTTTTGAAACTATTTTGCATAATCAAAATGAATTAACAAATATAAGTGTACTTCCATATTTAAACTGGGGTCGCACTCCTATGAGATAATACCCACCCATCAACTATAGCACAAACCTAACGAATGCATTTTAACATCCTAGTCATGCTACCCAACCTAACTAGTCTCAATATACCCTTAAGTACATACACTAATGTGTGTCCCACGTATTTTATATGATTAGATTTCACATCGACTTAACAATTATAATTCTTAATTAGAGTTAATCAACTCATTTCAAATATCATTCACTAATTATTAATCCAATATTCACACCTCAGTGTCTCATGCACATATATAATTTTCTTCACTTTTATATATGCATTTTCATATCTAAAAAAACATACATAGATATATATCACTCACTATATATTTTTAACCGCAATCCCTCAAAGTAATAACTAACTAGATGTGAATCGTTAGCATGTTATCAAGCTCTAGGGAATACACATCTCTACATGGACAATCAGGTCGGAATCTCACCACTCACCCAAACTATAAACATAAATCGGAGGTGGTCATTGTCATACATATGTGGGATATAACCATACCACATTACCCCTACGAGACTCTAAACTCCCAAATAGGGTGGTCATGCGACAAGCCTATGGCCCAGGGGACTAGTAGTACACCTATTGAGATCAATCAGGAGAGAACGCCCGTATCGTGCAACCTCCACCGATAGCATATCCGCTAGGATAGGTATGTTTCATATAAATATATTGTGCACATAGATATAATCAAATATATATATATATATAAACTCGGCTAACCGTGCATGTCACTCGTAACACTAGCCTATATTCCCGAGTCTAAACCCGACTTTTAATTATTAAATAATCACTTATTTAATTAATTAATCTCTCACAATAATATTTTGGACACCAAGCCCGTATCTCGTTTTAACCGAATTTTCATCACAAATTCCTTATTTATTTTCTCGAGTATTATTCATCTCCAAATACTCTGAATTTCACCCCGAATATGTCCCAACCATCCCAAGGTATTTTATCACTGTTATATTAATATTTCCAAAGAACATAACTCATTTATGAACCTTCTAAATCCACCCGAACCCATCCAAATCACAAATTCCATTTAGATACCCAAACCGGGCATAACATGGATGCTAAACCGGTTCGGCTTCAGGGCAAACCGGTTCGCCCCTGCAGAACAACACAATTCTACTTATTTCTAATTTTAGTAAGGTTTTCTCAATTTAATCCACCCAAAATTCCAGAATCATCAAAAATTCCCATTCTCTATATATTCTAAACATGAAACAAACTCATTTTCATATTCAATTCATATATATGTGATCAACTACATAGGATTCATCATTATATTCAACAATTGTGAAATTCTCAACATATCACAATAATTCATAAATTTCCAATATTTTTAATCAAGATTCAATCTTTCTACATGGGACCCTATTTTCAGAGTATAATTCATATAATTTACTTATCAATTCTATGAATTCATATCCCCAAAATTCATTTTCATATGAATCCCACCCCAAATCAATTGTCTGAATTATAATATGAATTGACATACAACTATAAATTACTAAGCAAGTTAATCACTTGCTTTAAGGTTTTTAGAATTTTTTGTCTTTGTTGATGATAATCCTATCCTAAGAATCTCCAAAATCTTCTCATAATCGATCTCCTATTGAGTTCCTTTGGTGTTCCACTTGAGTTCTTTGAGTTTCTTCCTCTTTTCTCTCTAACTTCTCTTTTAAATCTTGATATAATAACTTAAACTCTTAATATAACCAATTGACTCTACTCTAACCCCAAACCATACATTTTATAAGACTAATACCGAAATTAGGTTAACATGCATATTAAAATGAACCATATTCCCCTATGTGGTTTCCATTTAGTTTAAAAAGCCCCCATAACCCAATCACTACCCTTTGGTACTTAAATTTAACTATTTTGACCTTTTTTGGATCAACCATGCACTTAAAATCATCATTCGAGTTAGCCAAGATCAATTTACCATCTTATTCCTAACCCCACATGCGCGTCCCAAATAAGATATCATCTACCCGTCGCTTTTACCCACTTACGACGTAATATAAATTAATACAATTTTAATTACTTATCACACAAGTATATATAATAACACATAAATATTAATCCATTTTTCGCTAATTAATATTTATTTAAAATCACTTTATTTTTGTAATTTAATTAAATTACCACGACACTTGTAATTTAAGTATTCCTAAAAATACGGAGTGTTACATCAAACACAAAAGTCAATTTTAATTTAATTTATTAGATTCGATTAAGATTTAAGTGATGTGAGCGATCAAATGTGTGCATAAGAGTATAAATTAGTCATAAACTCCCACAAGACAGATTTACAAGGAAAAATCTCAACCTAGGGGTATAAAACCTCGACTCACTCCAATTCTCATGTATACATGAAAATAAATTTTACAATCGGGAATAAGGTACCCTCACACAATCCCCATCGTCTAGTTACCTACGAACCTTTCATCTCGTCCCTATAGTCAATAAGAACCCGTAAGGAGATTCACATCGCGAATGAAGAAGTCCATTATCTTCCATAGAATCATGCAACAATCCACTCTCCTTAATATATTGAATTGCCTCCTCTTTTAGATCTAGGGTGATAAATTATAGTAATTCAAAAAAGGTAGATTTAATTAACCAATGCTAGTGCATATATATGAACCAAAACACTCGTAATTATCTCTCAAAGGCATATATTACATATAGATCTATGTTTTGACAATTTTGAAAGGAACGCATGAAATTGCAAAGAGAAAAAGGATAAAATGCTCTCAACCTCGAAAATACTCTCAGAAAAGTGTTTGACTTATGAGGTATTCATATATCTAAAAAATGACAGGGAACTTGGTCTATTTGTAGAATTTTTCCAAACTTTGATGTCGTTGTGCGCATGGTTAGATCTGTCTATTCTCACGATTTTGTTCAGTGGGACTTTGAACCTTGGCCATTCGAATGCACCCATTTTTTGTCCATTCGAATGCCCCCATTTTGTGTTTATTCAAATGTCTCCAAATTTTTTTCTCTAAAATCATTTTTAAAAGATGCGCCTTAATCCCAATACTTCAAAGCGCAAAGACCAACTTCCAAAATTATTTTCTCAAAAGTTTTGAGTCGGTTTTAAAAAACATTTAAACACTTGTTCCATAAACTTTTGTAATCCTCACAAATTTTCAAAGACATTTTTTAGATGTATGTGTGTTTAGCCATAATTAATTCACTATCTAATAAAAATGATATAGTGTTCAAATTTCAATATGATTGCGTGGCAATGGAAGTCTTCAAATGAGGGGCGTTTCATAATCTTCAATCTTCAAGGTTCATTCAACCTAAAATAGACTGCGTCTCACTCATGACGAATCAAGTCTATATGACTTGATAGACTCAATGTTTTGACATGGGAATATACCCAATTTATATAACAGTATAAAACATACATTTTCAAACATCAAAGTCAACTCTCCTCATCAACTTTCGTATCTCTCTTATAAGGTCACTAATACGATATATTTTCACAACATTGCTCCTATTATCAATAAACCTCGCATTTCTCTCTTTTAAATACCTAAAAGTTCGATTTGAATGATAGTGTAGCCTATAATAGGTACAAAAAGGTACATCTTTCCTAAACATATGTTTCGGCTCATGAGCTATTTTCTCAACATTCTCATAACTCTTTCTTTTAAAGAAAAAATGGGCATTATGATTCTTTTCGATACACAATAAACACCAATAGGCTTTTAGTCTAGATGTAGACGTAGGGACAACTTCATTCTTTTTTCAACTAAAGTACACTGCAAGTAGAAATCTCAACACTTAATTTTAAGCCAACATTTTTCCATTGGTTTAACATATAAAATATCATGTTTGTCATTCTTAACTTGAGCACGGATCATTAAAATTATATAAAGTACATGTATTCTATCAGTCATATCAATCTTTAAATCCCTAGCATGTTGTAACTCAATTTTTAATTTCTCTAAGTCAACTTTTAAAATATCTCTTTGGAGCACAACCTTTTCTTTTTTCTTTCAAAAGGATTTCATATTTGCTTGTTAAAGAATCATTCTCATGAATCAAAGCGTAAACCTTCTTCTCTAGTTTCATCATTCCAATTAAACATTTTCAACTTTGTCATCTTATTCAAATTGAAAAAATATATTTTGATTAGGAGATTGATGTTTGATTTATTAAATTTAACGGATTCTTGATATATTTCACCGAAGGCCTCATCCTCATCCTCGTTATCACTCTCATCTAGTGACATAGGATGCGATGTGTGTGAATCTTTTCTACTACCAGATGAGGAATCACTAAGTGATTTTCGACCAGACCCTTTCATACGACTTATCTTCACCACACTATCAACTGGAATATTATCCTCACACACCTTATCATTTTCTTCTAGCCTAACCATAAAGGCAATTTAACTTTCGCTCCCCTCACTTGAGGTACTTTCATCGAAATTGCTCTTCGAATCACTCAAAATTATAGATTTTCTTATTCTTATCTACATCTTTACTCTTATCTTGCTCCTTTAAGAGAGTTGTACTAACATTTTTATGACGTATTACTCCATCACAACCATAAATATTGTCTTCATCTCTTTCGCTACCTCTCTTAGGCACACTCTTATCTTGACTTCTATAAAAGTGTTGTCTAGTGGATTTGTAAGGTTTAGGTTCAAACTTCTTTTTATTTTTAGAAATTTTTTTGTTGTTTTTACAAATATTACTAAACCTTTTACCAACCAAAGCCATATCCACTACAACATTCTCTTTTTGTCTCTCATCACTCTTGCTAGAAACATCTCTCTTACTAGACTCAACTATAAATGTTTAATCCTTTTTTGGCTTTTACACACTGAAATTATCTTCTTGATCATAATTTTGAAGTGATCCTATAAACGACCCAAAATTAAATGAGGCCTTAGCTACTTCGGTCAAACTAGTGTAGTAATGATTAAATTTATCTTCATCATTATTTACATCGTTTCGAACATAGTTGCAATGTTTTGCAACGTAACTCTCTTAATGCTAGAGGTTCCCTCATGTGTCACTATAAAAATGACCCATTCTTCCTTCACCATTTCACAATTGAGTATACAGTTATTCTCTTATGTACTCATGGACACAAACAACAAATTCAATGGAATCGATTTGTAATTGCGACCCACAAACTTCGTATCCGACCACAAAACTCTCGATTTTTTCACTCGCATGCCATTTCCTCTATCACATGATAACTTCATCCATCCTCATTTCATCCACACTCTCTCATGTTTCAATTTCAAATGTGTACGCATTTTCACTTTCCAAGGCCCGTAATTTGAGCCATAAAAATGCGGTGAACGATTAGTGGAGTTGATACTATCATGGTATTGATCCATTTTCAACACAAGATCTAAACACAAATTAAACTAGATCTAAGAGTAATGAACACTACAAGAAACATACAAAAAGAAAGATCTACTCTAACACGTGAGTGTTTATAAGAGTAACCATTCTGATACTAATTAAGGGCAGTGTTTTCTACACAACGTGTTTAAATTGAATAAACCTAGAGGGGGTGAATAGTTTTTAATAATAATTTTTACTAATTTTTTGAATTAGCTCAGTCATATTTAGGATACACCTAATTAACATGCAACAAGGTGTAAAATATAATAAAATCTAAAAAAATTAACTAAATTAGTGTGACAACCCGAATATAATTATGATAAATTATGTTTAAATCATGATTAGATTATGTGATATGGATAATATGTTATTAGTATATATAATGTTAAGTCATTATGTTTATTCTAATCCTACCTCCATAAAGCATGAAATAGCGAATTAGTTAATAATGTGAAATCTTGAAGTTTTCGGTAGGAATGTTCATATTTAAGACTAGTTTTGACCTTTATGACATAACAATTGACTTGAGGTGAAAACTAGATAGTTGTAGACAGGTGAGTTATGGTTGTAATAAGACAAACGGTGTGTGAAACGGAGGTCCGAGTAAGAATTTATACTGAAACTAAGAAACAAGGGCAAAACAGTCCATCCGTTAAGTGGTATTTTGTCTTATTATGGCAACAAATGTTTTGTTTTCATTGGTTGGGAAGGGTGGTGGCTTTGGCCGACTTCAAACCCTTAGAATTACCTCCTTATTCATCTAAATTCATCCATGAGAGATTTGAAGCTTAAATAAAGAGAATTAGGAAGTTAGGAAGAAAAAGTGAGGAGAAAATTATAGAAAAATCCATAAAAATTACGTAAAAGTCCCAAAGATAATCCTAATCGCAAATCTTATTATTTTTCTTATATTACTGTTTTAGATGATAGCAATCATCATTTTTTTACTAAATTTCAAGCCCTTGATATATATGCGTGGTTAGATGAAAGTTTATATTAAGTTGAATGTACAAAACCCTAAAATTGCTTTGTTTAGAAATCTTGTCTATTCAAACTTCCATATATTTTTTTATACTTACTGGAATTGATTTATTCCAATTGTAGATTAACATGAACTCATATATGTGTGACATGTCCTAAAATCATATTCAAATACCAAGAAATGAACATTGGGTGATGATTTGAAGTTCAGGTATGAAATCTGCCCTAAAAGTGTAAATATGCATACCATATGTTCGATGTTTTGGTTGGCATAGTAAATGAACCTTGAAAAATAGGAAATTTTAATTTTGTATTATTAAATATGTTTACTAATATTGGGAAGAATGTCATAGAAATTTATTATGTATAAAAATTATGAAAATTCTTGAAAGTTGATTGGACAATAGAGGAGCCTATGGGGCAGATTTGCAAGGTAGTAAAGTAATGGGCCTATCTCGCTCTAGGAAACATGAAATGACGCACCGTATTTTGTATTGGAATCCTAATATGATAAGGATTGAATTACCAAGAATAAATGAATGTATATTTGGTCTATGATTTGGATATGTCAAATATATTAACATGAATTTGGATGGAACTTCACTTGTGAGAAATGATTTGAATGAAATCATATGATGCTTCTGGATTGAATTATGTTTAAATCATTCTTTGGATTATTAATATTCTTATGATTATACTAATTTTGTAATAATCATAGGAAGGGAAGAAGAGCTGATTGAACAAGTACCGGATAAAGGCAAGGGAAAATCCAGTTAAATTATCAAGGTGAGTGTACTTATGATTGTTTCATATATACAGATATATGAATATAGCTCTAAGAGCAAAATTTGTTTGAATACTTCGGTATTCAGGATTTGTTTGGATATTCAAATATCCAGGATTGGTTGGATCTTATGATCCAGGATTTGTTATTGCCAATGGGCAGAATTGTTTGGGTCTTATAATTGAGGATTTGTTATTGCCAATGGGCAGAATTATTTGGGTCTTATGATCCAGAATTTGTTATTGCCAATGGGCAGAATTATTTGGATCTTATGATCCAAGATTTTTTATTGCCAATGGACGGGATTGTTCGGATTTTATATCCACATATTCGATATAGAATTATCATTCCATTGTAGGGAAGGAGTACCTCACTAAGCTTAATGCTTACGGTTTATATTTTAATAATTTTAGGTTTGTACGCTGCCAGCTAGGATACTATATGACCGACAACTTTGAGAGTTGCACCGTTAGAAGAGCTGAGGTTTAAATATGGGAATTTTATTACTGTCACACTAAAGATTTTAATATACTCACACATTGTATATATTGAGTTAGCATGGATTGAGTTGATCATAGTTAATCATAGTGTTAACGAAAATGTTTTTTATCCCTAATTAAATAAAGTTAGTTTAATTAATGTACATTTTAGTTTAACTTAATATATTGATTTTGATGATTCCAAACACATTTTTATTAGGTTACTTTATAGATATTTATTATTGTATAATATTTTTTATAGGATCTTGTTTATATACTATGATATACATATATTTATTCTGTATGGTATTATCCTGTTTATTCACGACTCAATATACCTTGATTCTACTCAATGACACATTCGAGTAAATGTATTCACGTGTATTGCACATTTGCACTTGACACATTAGGCACACATGCATTTTTTTTATCTATACTTTTAAATTGAGTGATTAATCAAGTTTGAGCGAAATTTTTTATGAAATTATATTTTTTATAAAATACGATGACACTAAATATTTTCCTTAAATTTGTTTTGTTAAAAATAATTTTTTGCCATAATTATACATATGCGTGTATATTTTTTTTGTGTGTGGTCTTGAGTTTCTTTCTACATGTAAGCTTTTGTGTATATAATATTTTAGTAACTTTTGCTAGCATTTTGGCAAATGCCAAATGCTGTTGAGTTGATGCCTTTTTGTCCTAATCGATTATATGTGTATGCATGCATGTATGTCCTTTGGCTTATATATGTTTATATATAATATTAGTATGTTTACATACATGGTTTGAGTTTTAAAAGCTTTTTGCAAAGAGTCGTAACTGTACAGCCTTGGCTACTTTTACTAGCTGTACTGCCTTAGGCTTTTACATTTTGACAAACAAAGTTTTGACACCCTACAACAAAGGCTACGACATGATTGTCTGCAAAAGTAAGTTTAGCTCTTTTATGAGCCTCGAAAACTCTTACATGTTTATATTTTTTGGTGTCCGAAAATCTTTACATATAAATATCTGTCTGGATTATTTATTTCTGTCCGAAATATATTTTACGAAAAAAAAATTTGTTCGAATTTTTTTTTGTCCGAAAATAATTTTATCTGTTATATATTTTTGTTGTCTTGTCCGAATTTTCAACCTCCATAAAACCCATCCATTGGCTTCTTCACTACCATTAATTACAATTCACAAAGTATCCCTCTTTTTGTTCATTTCGTTTTGTCAATCACAGCCATTAAGTTGAGTCACACCCAATTTCATGGCTTCCACCAATCCTTGAGTTGACGTTATCTCTTTTGTACAAATGATGATATATATATATATACACACATACATAAATGCATGCGTTGGAACTTGTTTTAGCCATCCACTCACACTAACTAGACTTAAGGCTATGCCAATACAGGTTGAATTGTTTTTCATATCTGGCCGGAGATCTTTTTCAGACTTACGAAATCTGTTATTTATTTTTTATATACGAAATCCAATGTTTTATATCTGTTCGAAAATCTCTGATATATATATATATATATGTATTTCAGTCCAAAATTTTTATATACATATCTGCTCTGAAATATTCTTTTATACAATATATATATACCTTTCTTATATATATATATATTTACAAACCTTGACTGAATTGAACATCTACTGTACACGGTTTTGACTTGATTGGAGCTTTTAATATTTTCTAGTCCTTTTACTATTCGACAATACTAAGTTAATGAGATTCATTTATGTACTCCAAAATCTGTATCTTCATACCTGATACCTGCTAGTATCACTAGGCCAAAACAGTACTACCAACATATCTGACTTTGTATCGTTTTATTCTCTTTTATCTCTTGGACTAAAGTATTTTTTGCAGAGCCATCCTTTTATATCTGAAGAGCCTCATTTATTGTGAGAATGCTAATATCACATCTCGACAGTCATATTTTTATTGAGAAGATAAAAATATTGAATATCTACATATCAGTCTTGAAGATCATTTTGAAGCTACAACATCTCAGAAAATCCGGAGCATTAAATGCTCAAAATGCATGAGTCTAACAGCTAGTTTTTGAAGACACATTTAAAAGCTGTGAGAGCTGCATTGAAGCAAAAAAAAACAGACTTGAATGAGAATATGATCAAGACTTGAAATAATATTGAGAGCATTTATTTTACTACTCAGCTACACATTCAAGAGAGCAATTAATTTTATCATCTGCTCAATCATTTGAAGAAGAAGACTTGTGCCTACTTCAACATCATTTATTGAAGTCTGATTCAAGAAGGAGAAACTCAGATTACAAATTGTATTTTAAGGAGTTTGAGTATTTTATTTTGTACTACAAAAAATTCATATTTGTTGTGAAGCTTTGTTGAAGCTTCGGTTTGTACCGGTAATTGGTTCCTACCCGTAAGTGGGCCACGGGGTTTGAAGCTCAGAGTTAGCTTGCAAACAGTTGTACGCGGTGATTTGATTCTACCCGCAAGTGGATCAGGTTTAGTGAAGCGCAAAGGAGACAGGGGCTCTAGGCGCGTGGACGTAGGCCGGGATTTGGCCGAACCACGTTAAATTTCGGTGTCATCTATTTTCCGCACTCTTATTTATTTATTTGCACATGCTTGCTTGAGTTAATATTTTCAGCACACTATCTTGCAAATAAATTAATTCCGAAGTTTGACTAAATTAATTTTAAGGTTAAAATAATTATTTTTTGAGTTAAATAATTAATTTCAGAATATCACTTTAAATTAAATACGAAAATTAATTTAATATTTCTAGAGTTTTAAAATCTGCATCTCTAGTTGTTTAAATTAGTTAGTTGCATTTATTTGATATTATTGGATTTATTCTTTATAGATTTATTAATCTGAAATTTGTTTAAGTGATTTAAATTTACTGTTTTTCTAAAATATTAATTTGACTTTAAAGTTTGTAAAAACTCAATTCACCCCCCCTCTTGAGTATAATCTGGGAAACACGTAGTATTGTATAATCTCTAATTATGACTCTGATGTTGACTTCGTTATGGCACAAGAATAATATTATGTTCATTATGCATAAAAATATTGATAAATGAATTAAATTTCCAATGGGATCAAGATTATGATCCAATTATTCTAATAACAAATGATTGGTATGGATATTGCGTTTGGGGTGTGACAATTATTATCTAATTTTGTGAATTAGATAGATAAAAACACTAAGTCAATTTAACAATGGATCTTTTGGATCCAACTTAGATTTAAATGGGTATGTGCAATTAAATGTTTTTACAAACAATAACCAGTCACATAATAAGTCACGAGGCAAGCTATAAGAGGAAAACCCCATACTTAAGGGTAAAAAACTTTGTTACATCCTAGTGTCTCATTATATTTGAAAAGTACTTTTACACAACGCAAGAATTTACCTCTCTCACGGTCCCTAACAAGAAGTTACTTATGTACGCTAAAACTCACCCCCCTTTCTGATGGGTGATCCATCTAAAGATCCATTGATCGAATAATTAAGTCACATTCTCCATCCTCGAATTGAACCACACTTAACCTCTTCAATATACCAAACACGAACTTTAGATCTCGAAGTCTAGATCTTCAAATTCAGATATAGAATAGGTATAATTGAATCTAGGCTATATGGTGTTCAATTTCAAATTACTCTCAAATCTCACAATTCATGTATTTATGTCGATTTGAGTTTTTTCTCTCAATTTTATAAGATCAAGTGAAGATAAAAATTGAAGCGCTTAAATTCGATCACTTGCCTTGAAAATACTGTCATTAGGTGTGACAAGTACTCAAGAAAACGATCACTTAAAATTGGAGGGAAGCAACTTTTATTTATAAAAAAATTCAAAATCTAGCCGCGTCTTGGGCATGGTGGGAGGGAATTAAGCCATGTGCTCACGATTTTAAGCAGTAATCGTGGTTATGTTAAAAATATTACAGTTATGCGCATATTGTACCAAAATGACCCAGTGCACCTGCTTTTAGGCAGTAAAAATACTAGATCCAAAACGTGCTTGGTCGCGCATAAGGTGGTTATTTGCAGTCGTGGGCATGGATATTGGCAGAGAATAAACTAAGCATATTCGAGGTAGCCGCACACATGAGTACAAAACCCGTCTGTGCGCATGCTTGTAGGAAGAACTTATAGATCACCTAAACAAGCTATGCAAGGCAATAGTTTTAAGAAACATATTCACTTGATCAAAATAAAAATTATATTATAAAAGTACATATAATCCTTAATTCAGTGTGCATAGGTCCTAATGAACACGACTCTCTCTAACATATCATCTCAAGTATGCATCAATCTTTTTGGCTTGATTTTGTGCATGACTCAAATGCTTTAACACATAACTAGGCCAACTAAACTATAGATACATATGTTTTCATTTTCACTACACACATGAAACATCTTGAAACATTTTATCTCCTTGGGCATTAAAATTTGAAGCCACGCCCATTGTTTATATGTACTTATTAACTTATATGTATGTACATTAATTTTTTGACTTTCTATGTATGTGCATAAAATATATATTAACTTTTATGTGTTTACATATTAAACTTTAAGCTTTTATGTTTGCAGATATTGACTTTTAACCACACATATTGTTTTTTATGTATAAGTCCTACATGAATCTTATTAAAAAAGTACACATCTAAGTAATAAAAACATAAAACTCTCTTTAAATCGATATAAATTAATTTATTAATAAATTATTCATTTGTCGATAAAAAAATAACCCCTATATAATAATAATTTCTTTTAGTTCCAAAAGTATTGTTTTAGGGGTTTTACTGTACACTGTTTGAATCCTCTCAAAAACAAATTCTTTGTGTGCTTTGTTTATGATTGACTTACTTTCGTGTCTATTTATTGAAGTCAAACCGAAATTTAGAAGGCCAAAAGGGGATAGAAATATTAACTTTCATGTACCCAATCCATAAAAAAATGTTCATATTGCTTTAACTTTGACATTGTAAATGAGTTAACAACTTTAATAATTTTTTCCTTACTTTACCCCATATCTTTTATCCTAAATACGTTTCACCTGCATTTTTTAAAATTGTTGTAATTAACCCTATATTATAAATTAAGTTAATTTTTAATGAAAATTTGTGTCAATCACTCACTTGATTTTTTAAATAAAAAAGGGACTGGAACCCCTTGGATTTATTCATAATAAGTAGAAAAATCCTCAACTAGGTGACACTTACAAGTACTAGAGATAACTTAAGGAAATGAGTAACATTAAACCAAATTCACATATTAGACATCTTTGCCTTCATATGCATGCTTGATATGCATAAACTTAGCTTCACTTGTGACTATTATGGTAGCAATGTGTTTTACCATCTCTTGCTCAATGATTTTGGGATCTAATATGGAGAATCATCTCTTCCTTAAAAAGGTTGCCTAAACTTTCACTGACTTTTTCCATCTTCATTTGCTAGTTTCGAATTAGATTTCGAGTCTGCAAGAATAAAAATCTATTCATTTGCTTTATAGTTGATAGCACGTTTTTGAAAGCTTCTTAAGGAAAATGAATACAGGTAATTTTCGGCTTTTCTAAACAGCTCATCAAAGACCAAGCCATGAGATTAGAAGAAATCACTCTCAGTGTCATCAACCATGTTTTCATCAACCACACAATCAGGAGATGAAATTGAATTTTTTTCACAATCCTCACTTGGTTCACTTTCCTCACTCTAAAAAGCATGAGCCGAATCTATCACTTGGATTGGTTTGAAAGGTAATTCAACATAAATCTCTAACCCATGTGGATAATCCTATTAATTCTTTCTACTAACGGTTTTGAACTCCATTTGAGCTTCAATGTTTGGGATGTCCATGAGAGATAAATTTAGATTTCTAACCATAGCAGTGCCTTCTACCTCCTTGTGTTGCTCATTTTTAACATCAGTAAGAGCAACTCTTATGAGAAGTCCAAAATTACACTCAACTAGTCCAAAAATAACCTATCAAAACTAACAAAATTATTACGGGCAAGTGCAAATATGGGGTATGAAGACTAAAACGACGCCGTAAGTAGTTAAAGGAAGAAAACATGCTAGAAAAGTCCAACCCCTTGGGCGGAACATGATGTTCCGCTTAAGGGTTCTTCAAAATTCCATTTTCCTCCCCAAAGGTTTTATGTTATTATGTGGTACCCCAAAATCATATATTTTTTTATAAGAAAAAAATATCCGTTGCCATTTAAAAAAAAAGTAGTCATTGCCATAAAAAAAAAAAAAAAAAGTCGTTGCCACACATTAATCAAGCCGCTGCAAACATGTGGGATACAAAATGAAAATAAGGAAACTTTGTTGAAAGCTTGGGTGGAACATGATGTTCCGCTTTAGCCTTTTTTTTCCTCCTTTGCGCGGAACAAGATGTTCCGTTTTAGGGTGGGCCCCACAAAAAACTAATTAGGCCAATTCTATCTTTGTTATTTTTTACCCTGCCAACCGCTATATTGGGCCTTTTACCCTATCCGTAACATACATATATACCGCATAAATATATGTTTACCCTACCCGTAAGGGTTTCTCTAACACTACCCTCAATGCATACCTCTCTCATATTAAAGACAGTTGTGTCTTCCTATCCTGAAAGATACTAGGTAACTAACTAACTCATGCTCTGTTTATGTGACATTCTTACATATTCTACTGACTGGTTGGGGTTAGTTTACGAGCTTGTTGTTGCTATCCTCCTTTCGCATTATGGTTTGAGGCTCATTCTCTCCATACTGTGTCTCTTTAGGAATAGTATCTTACTGAGGCAATTGTACAAACAGTTGGGAGGTCTAGGAGTCTTTGTATGCTGTTCAATTCCTATTAATGATAACTCTTTTCCATATGTAGTAACTGGTTTATTAGTCTGAGGTTCTTGGCTTTTGAATTTGGTTTGGACTCACTTTTGCGTTGTCCCCTTTTTCTTCATTGGTTGGCCCACCTCCGTTATTGTTTTGTCTTGAAATTTTTGCTTTGGGGGCTAATTTTCACTTTTATATTGGGTGTTAATGTTGGTAGTTTTACATGTCTTGGCCTCCTGTCCTTTTCTCTCCCATTCTGAGAAACAGTGAGGAATGTTTTCTACATCAACCAATATCCTGAACCCTTTCCCATTCGTGCCATACCCTATCCAAACACGCTTTGGTAGTGTTCTAGTCAAGTCCACTTCGATCAAACGCGGGCTAGGCTTGGTCTGGACAAGCTGCAGTTGTTGAGTTAACTTTCAACGGGGAGCCCACTACTCTACCTATAGAAAATATACAAGTTTTGTTATATAAGTGTGACCTGGAAAAGAAATCTACACCGGAGCAATGGGGGATTCATAAGAAGGGTGAAATTTTGGGCTCCACTTAAACACACGCAAAGGTTAGCCATTAATGAATGAGATTTTTTTAAGGCAGACATTGAAAATCTTCTTCATGGAAAATTCTAATCAGTATATGTTTATAGTCCACCACTTTTATGTTAAAAGCATGTTTTAATTCGAAAAGAGGAGGAAACCCTCCTAATAACATCAATAAATCGATGTCCATTCCCCTCTGTATTGACTAACCTCTATTAATGGAATTGAGGAGGAAAAAGCAGTATGAGTATCCCCCACCATATCTGGAAATGATTTGGAAGTGGGTAGTGGTTGGTGGATTGATCCCGGATCAAAGGTGGGATTAGGGTTATGTATTATTAGAATTCTTATAAAGAGAAAATAGATGAAAATTGTATATTTATCTCATTAACTTTCTTTTCTGATTACATTTCATTTTATACAGCTATTGATCGGTTCCAAACACTAACAGAATTATAACTACTATAAAGAGGCGACACGTGTATGGAAGAAATGACAAACTTAATTACTTCTAACTTCCCTTCTCAAACTCATGGTAGATAAGGACTCTATTTTGAGTTTTTCATGAATAGTTAAGAGGTTGTTGTTGGAGATTGCCTTGGTGAGAATGTCTGCAAGTTGGTTTTGAGAAGGAACATGCTTGACTTTAAGACATCTTTGAACCACGTTTTCTCTGACAAAATATAGATCAAACTCGATATGCTTTTCACGAGCATGTAGAATAGAATTTGCTGCTAACATTACTGTGCTGAGGTTATCACATCAAGCAACTGGTGTTTTTGATAAGTGAACTTCTAACTCGGACAATAGAGACTGAATCCAGGTCATTTCAGCAACCAAATGAGCCAAACTTTTATATTTGGCTTCAGTACTTGACCTGGATAACGTGTGTTACTTCTTAGATTGCCAAGCTACCAAATTCAAACCTAAATAAACACAGAAACCTGAGGTAGACGGTCTGAAGCCCAATCTTCATCACAATATCCTACCAGATCCAAATTGCCTACTCTTCTCAAATGTAAGCCATGATCTAAGGTTACTCTAAGATACCTCAAAATTCATTTCACTATTCTCCAATGAGACTCCAAAGGGTTTTGCATAAATTGACAAACTTTATTCAGACTACACACACACCAAAAACAGCAATTTGGCACACCCTGATATTAAAAATCTGACACAGTTTAAAACTGTGTCAAATTCTGACACAGTTTAATAACATACTGGCACACTTTAAAATAGTGCCAAAATTTGGCACTGTTTTAAACTGTGCCAAAATCGGGTACACTTGACTAAAATATAAAATGCCCTAAAAAATCATTATACTAGCTTTGAGGTTTCCCGCTCTCTCATTCCCGCTCACCCTCTTATCCTCTCTCTCTGATTCGATTTCTCTCGTCTCAACTCTCTCTCCATCTCTTGCATCTTTTTATCATCCAAGAAGGTACTCTCTAAGGTTTATCACTGTGTTTGTTTTGGTATTTCAAGGGTTTGGATTTTTGGTAGATGCATACCCATTTTCGTATAATATTGCTCTTTCTCTGTCTTTAGATACGATAAATAGACTTTCTCATATAGGGTTTATCATTATTAGATTACTTTACATTTTCTACTACTTTCTTAGGGCATTGTAGATTGTTTTATTAAGGCATTGTAGTTTATATTTCCATTATTCTTGATGTTTTGATATCTCAATGTGATTTTATTGAGGTCTTTAGTTTATATTTTCAATATTGTTGATGTTTGATATCCCAATGTGACTATTTGGTTAGTGGCCTTGAAGCTACGATGTTTGAAGTGACATTGGAATAAGTGTTTTGGAACATGATACCTTTGTGAACTTTTTCTAATTATAAATTTTTTTCGGTCTATTTAGTAGGTACATAATGCTTGTTAGTTGTTCAACGGATGTGTTTTTTGTGTTTGCCAATTTTTTTTATTAGTGGAGTTTAATGAAGGTAATTACTATGTTGTGTGAGTATGAGTATGTTTCTTTTACATTAATTCTGTAATCTGACTTCCATCGTATTTAACTATTGTTTGGTTAATCCTCAGGTAGGCATGGGAATCAGGTTAATGGACTGTGAGGAATTAAGATTTTTTATTTATCGTCTATGTTATTGTAAAGATTGTTGGAGTTTTAATTTATAACTGCAATTAACTCTTTTATATTGGTGATATTTAAAGTTGATGAAAGATGTTGAAGTTATTACATTAATTTGGAGCTGTAGTTACCTCATAGTTCAAGATCTATTGCGAACTATTGCTGAAGATTCATTGTAAGTTACTCGAAATTGCCTGCTCAACTCATTAATTTTACTGTCCTTAGTCCTTAAATATTGAATAATGAGTTTTTTGGTAAAATGTAACTTGAAATATGTTTATCTGTAGATGTGCATTTTAACTTTTAACTAGAAAGATCCTACCATTATGGTATGACACGATTACGATCTATGATAACTATTATGATTATACAATAGTTCGTTATGGTATGATACGAGAGTTCGTTAGTGTACTTTAGTTGCACGTTCTTCAGAGATCCTACTGTACTTAATCCCCACGTTGCATTTTCTTTTTCAAATTTACAATTTATGTGTGTATGTTACCTTAATCACATTTATATTCCTGTACAGATTGTGTGTGCCTTGATCAAAAGTTGTCCTCAAGAGAGGAGGTGATTCATATGACTTTGGTTTCAAAATAATGATACTTGCTTTGTTGAACATCAACTGCTTGACAGACTGGGAAAGTAAATATTAGGATTCTTGGTTGGAATTTTTTGATTATATTAATTTAGACATTATGTGAATGAGTTTATGGATGTGAAAAGACTTTATTTTTTATTTGATTTCATTCGGGAAAAAAAATTGTATAGTCCAAAACATAACTATTTATTTCTTGATCACTTCTACATTCACGAGTGATTTCACGAGTGTTTAATACGTTCAGCTGCTATGAGTGTTTGGACCCTCTTTAAATGTGGGAGGGATTCATGAAAAATGTAACAGATCATGGCCTCCATCTTTCCTTGCATCCACATTAACCTCTCCACTTACACCTTATATGACACTCACTAAGAGATGCAAGTTAATTTTTGTGGTTCTCATAACACATCCTCATTTTTATTTTTCGTTAAATTACAGATCCATAACTATTGAGATGTTTTCAATATTCCAAACCATTTATATAGTCTCAGTAGCTAAAGTCATGCCTTAATATAAAAATCCTAATACAAAACTTATTTTTGGTTTGGCCTATCTTATGCAGAGTTATCCCTATTTTAGGCAAAGCCATGCCTTGATTCGATCCGTTACAGATTGCTCTGGACTATTTTAGGTAGAGTTATCCCTCTTTTAGACGGATTGATCGATTATAGATCTGGTTTTTGTTTTCCATATTAGCAATTTTCTGAGCATTAAATCTTTTATTGTAAATTCAGTCTATAACTTTCTTGTTAAGTTGCTCGAAATCTAGTGTTAAAATCCATATAAGATCGATCAACCTTAAAGTAATAGGTCTTAATTCTAAGAGCTCCTTACATTGTTGATATATCCAAACGATGCCCTATTTCTGAACCAATAATTTAAAGTGCCTCATATAATAAAGATAACATTCCATATTCATTACCATTTGGTTCATCTTCATATATTATAGTAACCATTTTCCAATTATAGTTATGAACAATAGAAGTTGGTATGCACTATAGTGAAGAACTGAAGTGTTTCTATTCAAATACAAAGTATGTTGGTTTGCATTATCTGTTGGTTTGCATATACAAAGTATGTTGGTTTGCATTATCTAAGTAGGCTGGTTTGCATTATCTAATTATCTTGTTGCTTTAATTTCCATTTAAGTCTGTTTATAGCCTTGTTTAAAGGGAAAACAGTCAGTATGACACAACTTACTAACATACAACAGTTGAGAGTACATTTTGACTGTTAGAGTATAACAATGGGCGCTTTGAGTATAACACATTGTGTTTGCCATTTGCATACTTATATAGATACACGAGCATACTTATAGTATAACACACCACATACTTATATAGAAACACCATTCATGATTAATTTAATCATGATCATGTATAGTTCATTTTCAAATTATCTTGGCATGATGCAAACATGAATTTTGGCACCTTATATTGAGCAGCATACTTATTGTTAGGGCCAGAACGTAAAATAATGAAATAATAATTCAGTAATATAGTTTATTATTCAATAATTGTTAGAAAAACTACATTACTAAAATAATAAATTATATTACTATATTTTATATCGCGGAATATAAAATACCGAAATAATAAATATTGTTACGGCCAAAACATGAATTTTGGCAGGATACTTATATAGACACACCATTCATGTTCAATTATTAGATGGTTCTATTGCTTGATTCAATTCCCTTATGGAGGTTGCAGATGGTTCTATTGTTAGTTTTGGCAGGATGCAAAAATAAATCTATGACACTGTATCGGAACTATAAAAAAAATTTGCTCATAAGACACCTTATATTGAGCATCTGATGCAAAAACTAATATACTACTGGGACATCTTATCTGAGAGTCTTATGATTGTATGTATTTATGTACTCACATAATAACAACTTCAATAATGCTTAATTAGTATCAATGTAATGCATTCGTTGGATCCATGTGTTCACACAATCTAGAGTTGGCATTGGATTGGATCTCAAATGATTTGGCTGTCACATGTTCACAATCTATACTGTAGTTTTAATGAATGAAAACGCCACCACTCATAAATCTACCTCAATACAATTGAATCATTTTCTTGTTTTTTTTCAAGAAGTTCGTAATGATTTTGTTTCACAGTTGTATTTCTTCATATTCTGATTTTTGCAAAACTTATACTTTTATTTGTGGAAGAAATTCAACTCCCTAAGTTCTATACGTACTACTGTTGATTGGATAACTTTTCTGAAGGTATATTTTCCTACCTACGGCATCCTTGTTTCCATGGTATTAAATCATCAGTAGGTAATCTAGCATGTTGGCGATGAGATACCCCACTAATAGAGGGTGACACCTTCTTTTGTATATATTGGCCTATTCGGAGAACACTTTGCCTTTATATCCTTGCATTAGGCATATTGTATTTTGTTTTTGTCTTATTGTATTGTATGAGATACAATAGACAAGCTCTTAGTGCTGGATAAAAATATTAAAAGTTCTTTAATACAAATTTCGTTACTAAAGTAATTGGAGAGGTCGATTTGAATAAGGTTGAGCCTTGGGAGTTACCTTGTAAGTCTTTTTTCCATCTTTTCTATTTTTTTCTTAATTGAGATATGACTTCAATTTTGCTCCACTCCGCTCCAATTTACAATTTTATCTTTTTAAGAAAATGAAAGGAAGGCGAAAATGGGTGAGAAAGAATGGTATTTCTTCTGTGTGAGAGATAAGAAGCACCCTACTGGTCTACATGATCACCCCATCGAAGGTTCAATCCGTAGTTTCGTTCCCTCGAGCGATGCTGGAGATGCGGTCATGAAAAGGTGGCTCCAATATGCGAGGTTACAACACCTGGCCTCGCCTTTGGCTTCCACTGGGAATGATCAATGTCTCCTGCCCAATCTCCTTATGCAGATATTAATTTATATTCATAGCAATGCCCATTTGTTGGATGATGATATTGCATGTTTAAACAATATTTAGAACCCATTATACTATACTGGTGGCTGCATTATACTAGGTGTTTGAATTGAGTTTTACACATGTTTCGTGATACCGATGTCGATTCTACATTTGGATTTTTGACATGAAATGAAACCCTACTCTGTAGATTGTTGGTTATGTCAGTTTCTTTTTTTGTTGTTGTGCAAGAGATTGTGGGGTTATGTGTGCATTCTGTGTTTTTATCTAGGTAATGAGATTTATTAAATTTATGATTCATGGAACAATTTTGATACTTCTTAAAGGGTTATGGAGCACAATCTGCTGAAGAGAAACAAAGGCTTTTCAAACTAATGAGAAATCTTAATTTTAATGGTGAATATGGTTCCGAACCATATACTCCTACTATCCAAAGTTCTAGTGGGTTTGCTGCATCGGATGGTCTTTATTCGCCTGACTTCAGGGGGGATTTTGCAGATGGCCTTTTAGATCTACATGTTATGGATGACACACCTTTTATCCGAGGTATGCAAATATAATTGTCTTCATTTTTTACTAATAATATTGGTCCAAGTAAATCTTGCTAATATACATCATAGTAGGGAGTAACATCAGGGACTAACTATTAGTCTAAGGAACAATATGAAGTCATTTATGGTAAAACCAAAATAGCATGTAATAGAATGGCGAACAATTAGAAATAGAGATAGTTTCAGAAAATCAAATGTGCAAATTAATAAGTTAAGAAAGCATTAAGAATTTCCAAATTAAATCATATTGTTGATAGCATCCATGATATCTTATCGGTATCTACACATATTATAATCTTTATATTAATAGAGAAACAAATGAGGAAAAGAGCATGTACGAAAGTGGTGATTTCATGTAGTCTACTTTTTTAATTCTATGATAATAGGATTTTAAATCCTATACAAGATTAATTTTAGAACTCCCTAAACACTACTGTTGTCCGAAAAGAAAAAACACCCTGAGATGCTCTTAGTAAAATTTCTCAAGTCAAAATATCTCCAAGTCTACTCAGTTCTAAAATCAGAGCTTCTCAATGATCCTACTTTTGACTTCACCAAGGATTTTCACCAATGGATCGACTGGATGCTGAACTATTTTTGTCATTATATTCTGCGCAATTAGTTCCTCTTTTTTCACAACCCAATTAATCCTATCATTTATTCAACTAGGAAGCACGGACACTTCACTCGATGTGAAGTGTCCACGTATGGATCACACACAGATACGAACACACAGAAGTTAGGCACTTTGCGGACACAAGAAAGTGTGTTTAATTGTCACTATTATTTACAAACAAGAAACCAACCCCCAAACGGCCTCATAAGAGGCATGAACACCTCACACGGGATCAATGTAACTTGTAGGAACTGACCGCATAATCACGGGTTTTCCAGTTTGAGAAATATGATGATAATTTGAAAATATTTAGATTAGGCTTAAGAACATGTTGTTAGAGGATGAAAACCTAAACCAGCCTTCAAACTACCCCGTAAGAGGCACTAGCACTTCGCACATGACCAATGTAACTTGTAGGAACTGATCACGTAGTCGTGGATCTCCCAGTTTGAGAATATGACGATAATTTGGAAATATCTAGATTAGGCTTAAAAACAAGCCGTTAAAGTGTGAAAACCCAAACCAGCTCCCAAATGGCCCCGTAAGAGGTACGAACACCTTGCAAGGGACCAATGTAACTTGTAGCAATTGACTGCGTAGTCGCGGATTTCCCGGTTTGAGAATATGACGATAATTTGAAAATATCTAGATTAGGCTTAAAAACAAGCCACGAAAGGGTGAAAACCTAAACCAGCTCTCAACCGGCCCCGTAAGAGGCACGAACACCTCGCGCGGGACCAATGTAACTTATACGAATTGATCACGTAGTCGCGGGTCTCCTGGTTTGAGAATTTGACAATAATTTAAAAATATCTAGATTAGGCTTAAAAATAAGCCATTAAAGGATGAAAACCCAAACCAACTCCCAAACGGTCCCGTAAGAGGCACAAACACCTTGCACGGGAACAATGTAACTTGTAGGAACTGACTGCGTAGTCACAGATCTCCCGATTTGAGAGTATAACGATAATTTGAAAATATCTAGATTAGGCTTAAAAACAAGCCATTTGAGGGTGAAAACCCAAACCTGCCCTCAAATGGCCCCCTAAGAGGCATGAACACCTCGAACGAGACCAATGTAACTTGTAGGAACTGATCACGTAATCGGGGGTCTCCCGATTTGAGAATATGAAAATAATTTGAAAAAATCTAGATTAGGCTTAAAAACAAGTCGTTAAAGGGTGAAAACCCAAACCAGCTCCCAAACGGCCCTATAAGAGGCACAAACACCTCGTACGGGACCAATGTATCTTGTAGGAACTGACCGCGTAGTCACGGGTCTTCCGGTTTGAGAATATAATGATAATTTAAAAATATCTAGATTAGGCTTAAAAACAAGTTGTTTGAGGGTGAAAACCCAAACCAGCCCCCCAAACGGCTCCATAAGAGGCACGAACACCTCGCACGAGACTAATGTAACTTATAGGAACTGATCGCGTAGTCACGGGTCTCCCGATTTGAGAATATGATGATAATTTGAAAATATCTAGATTAGTATTAAAAACAAGCCGTTAAAGGGTGAAAATTCAAACCAGCTCCCAAACGGTCCCGTAAGAGGCACGAACACCTCGCATGGGACTGATGTAACTTGTAGGAACTGACCGCGTAGTCACGGGTCTCTCGATTTGAGAATATGACAATAATTTAAAAATATCTAAATTAGGCTTAAAAACAAGTCGTTTGAGGGTGAAAACCCAAACCAACCCCGTAAGAGGCACGAACACCTCGCACGGGACCAATGTAACTTGTAGAAACTAACCGCGTAGTCGCGGGCCTTTCGGTTTGAGAATATGACGTTAATTTGAAAATATCTAGATTAGGCTTAAAAACAAGTCGTTTGAGGGTTTTCCCAAATGACCCATAAGAGGCACGAACATCTCGCACGAGACCAATGTAACTTGTAGGAACTGACCGCGTAGTCACAAGAATTTCGATTTATGAATACAATAATAATTTTAATTCGTATATGCAAATTTTCAACTTGAATAAGATATTTTTTAAATTACTCGGTTACTAATATCATCTCCTTTTGTATCTTTTTTTTTTTGCAGGATAACAATTTGTCGTAAGCTTTTATCCACGTGGAACACGTGAAGTCAATGGTCTACAATAAGGGGATTATTTACTTAATGTCGTTAATATTCATGATTCTATTTTTTTGTGTTATGGCCGTGTGGGATTTTGTAGTTTTATTGTTAGCTTTTATGGGCGTGCGGGCTTTTGTAATTTTATTATTATATTTTATGACCGTATGAGCTTTACATACGGGCTTTACATTACGCAGGTATTATATTAGCAAGTTTTAGAATGTCCAGAAAATAGAGAAAACTCTGCCCAATTTTTTGGGTCTGTGAACTATTATTACTTGTAATATTTTGAAGCTTATATGTATATTAGTTTATCAACAACTTTTGAGATTTGAAATTTGTGAATTTTCTTGTTTTTAAATAATTAATTTTTTTTCTTTGATCTAAAAAATTTGGCACAGTTCAAAAGTATATCAATTTTTGGCACGTTTTTTAACTATGCCAAAAGAGAATCAAAAGGTACTCGATCTGGCACAGTTATAAAGTGTGTAAAAAGTGTGCCAGAAATATCAAATTCTGACACAGTTTTAAAGTATGCCAGAAGTGTTCCTCTTTGGTCAAATTTGGCACACTTTTGACCTATGCCAGAAAAAACTGGCCATTTTGGAACACCTGATTCTAGCATAGTTCAAAATCGTGCCAGATTTGATATGGCACAGTTTTAAACCGTGCCAGATTACTGTTTTTGGTGTAGTGCTATATGAGATTTTTGGTCTAGTAATGGTTACATGTTGTGCATAGCTTATGAAAATAAACTCAACACGTTGCTTCCTAATTTCTTTCTCTTAGTTTCAGGTAGTCTTACAATAGCTGTACAACCCCAAACTTTAAGATTACCTAAATTAGCTATTCTATTCTTCCATAATTCGCAAGGAGTTTTCTTATTATCTTTAACAGGTATCCTACTCAGAATATGATAAGCAGTTAAAAGTGCTTCTCCCCAAAACCCTTTACTTAAACTAGAATAAGAAAGCATAGCGTTAACCATTTCAGTTAGTGTCCTATTTTTTCTTTCTGCTACTCCATTTTGTTGTGGTGTATAAGGTGCAATAACTTCATGTATAATTCCCATATCTTCACAAAATTGAGGAAAGTGATATTCACCACCTCTATCAGATTTAAGACATTTTATTTTATTATCACATTGATTTTCAACTTCATTTTTATATGTCTTAAATCTATTAAACACATCATCCTTAGAGTTTAAAAGATATACGTAACAATATTTTGAAAAGTCATCGCTAAATGTAGCAAAATATTTACTACCACCTCTAGTAGGTGTTCCATGCAAATCACAAACATCACTATGTACTAATTGCAACAAAGATGTAGTTGTTTCTATTTTTGGAAAAGGCAATCTTGTTATTTTTGTTTGCATGCATATTTTACACTTTTCATTCATATCATTCTCATATTTAGGAATTAAATTTAAATTCACCATGAAATGCATTTTCTTTGTATTAACATATCCTAAACGACTATGCCATAATGAAAGAAAATCAACGATATAAGCAGAAGAATCTTTTTCATTGATATTGAGCTTAAACATTCCCTCATACAAATATCATTTGCCTACAAAGGTACCACTCTTAGTCAGAATAAATTTGTCTGACTCAAATACAAGCTTAAAGTCAAATTTGTTAAGAAGACTTCCAGAAACTAAATTTTTTTCTAACATCAGGAACATGAAAGACATTGGCGAGGCTAAGAATTTTTCTCGAAGTGAATGCGATATCCAGTGTCCCTTTGCCTTTAACCGCAGCAGTAGAAGAATTTCCCATATAGAGAACATCTCATTCCACTGTTTCATAGGCAGAGAACAAGCTCTCGTCCTTACAAACATGCCTTGTGGCACCAGAATTAACCCACCAAGAGTTATCTTCTCCAAGCATATTAGCCTCGGATATCATAGCAGCGAATTTTTGCTTTGTGTCTGATGCCCCTCCTTTTTCCTTTAGTTTCTTGAACTCACTACAATCCTTCCTGAAGTGACCTGGTTTGTTGCAATGAAAACAATTTCATTTCTTCTTTTTGTTTGCTTTAGAATTATTTGAAAAATTCTTCCACTTGTTATTTTTTCCATGATTGCCATATTTTTGCTCCTTTCCTTCCTCCACCACATGGACCTTGGAAACAAAATTTTCTTGTTCCTCTTTACCATCTAGAATTCGAGACGCTTGTTCAATTCTTAAACGAGTCTCTAATTCTTCAAGTGAAAGATCCTCCTTTTTGTGTTTGAGTTCTTTCTTATAATCTTTCCAAGAAGGAGGAAGTTTTTCAATTATGGCAGAAACAATTACATTATCATCTATATTTAACTTTTTCAGTTTGCAATGATTTATGATGCGTTGGATGTCATGAAATTGTTCTAGCACAGGCCTATTATCATGCATTTTAAAGCTTAAAAACTGACCTATAAGGAACTTCTTACTTGTAGCGTATTTCGTAAGATATTTGGTCTCCAATGTTTCCCACAAAGTTTTTGCAAACCCAACATTGTGATACATGTCGAACAAATTATCAACAAGTGCATTGAGAATGTGACCACGACACAAGTAATCATCGGTCTCCCATTTTGTGCGTTGCCTAGTCTATTCCATGGGTTCATCTTCTTCACTTGGTTTCGATTGTGACAAGACATATACAATCTTCAATGTTGTTAGAAGAAAATGAACCTTTTTCTGCCAACGCAGAAAATTACCACCATCAAAACGGTCCAACTTGACAAAGCCTTATTATTTGTCGAAGTGATTTGGAAGAGTCGGTCATTTCTGATAATACTGTATTTAGATTGTTGGATAATATGAATGCAAATACAGAAATATAACTCTTTATATATCATAGTAATGTCAACTTCCATACAATAATGTAACTTCTGAATAGATACTAGAAAACTTCAAGGCGTGATGTCACTTTGCTAAATACAGTATTTGCCCCACACGAATAACTTCGATATACAAATGGGAATCCGCAAATTCGTACTCAAGATACAATGAAGCAACTTGTACTGCTTGCAACTTGTATATTTGAAGACAGTCTTTGGATGCAGCAGCGAAGAACAATCAATCAAGTTCTTATTCTGTTTATGTGCACAAAACAGAATAAGATAATTTATATCTTCTGAAAATTGTAAGAGAGTAATGGCAAGGGTTGGAAATTTCGAAACTGGGTAATATATATTATGTGCAATTTCGAAATAGGATGCCTTTATTTATAGGAATTGAAAGGCAGCATCTCAGGGGTCATGACTGTTAAGTTTTAACAGTCTTTACTTAATTTCGAAATGGTATGACTGTTAATTATCAACAGTTTTAAACCATTTTTGAACAGGTACAGTAATACCGAAACGGTTTTACATGGACCCACCAAAAAGTGACCGCGCTCGAGCTACCGCAATCCAACCCGAACAAATCCCGACAAGCCGCTACCACTGCGGACACGCGACATACGAAGTGCAAAGTTCTCCACAAGCGCCTCTACAACCCACTGCCCGCACACGCGCATGCCCGCATGCGCGTACGGTGCTTCGCACCGTATTAGAGGTCTTTTGAATAGCCTCTTAAATGCTAAATGAAGTAACTCTTCAACTTCCATTTCTACTTATTAAGTGCACACTTTCATAATATTTTTCCAATATGGGACTCAAAGGTTGCCCACTCGTTTTATAGCTTAGTGGGTATCACTTAGCTTTACTCATTTTTCAATGTGGGACAGTCTCCCTTTTATATTGAGTTAACTTCCCACTTTTCTCCACGTACTTTCAATGTGGGACAAGCTTTTAAACTTTACTCCCAAAACTCTTCCTCACTTTTTTTAAAAATTCTCCAACAGTAATGACTCTATTTCTTCGACTATATACTCGTCCTTCCTCAAGCAAACAGACACCACGAAAGTGTCGTATTATGAAGTGAGGCCATTAAAAATGGCTTTAAGATGATCCGCCGAAGAGATATAGCAACCAATAGATGCTAATTGATCTACAACAGTCTTAATTTTAAGTAGGTACTCATTTAGGGTAGAATCTACTTTCTTTGTATGTTGAAGTTGAGTTTTTAATTGTGAGATCTTAGCCTTGGTTTGTGGAGAAAAGTAAAATTCTAAGGCTTTCCAGACCTGTAATGAAGATTCACATCCAACCATACGAGTGAGAAGACCTTTGGACATTAATGATAACAACCATGAAAGAAGGAGTTGATCTTGTTTCTCCAAATTTACACATTGTTGATTTAATTTTTCAAGGGTTTCATCCTCTGCAAAGAGAAATTTCGCCGGAACACGAAAAGATTGAAAGATGAAATTTTGTAATTTGTAACCCTTAATTGCTGCATTGACTTGTTGATGCCACAAAAAAAGTTGGAACTATCTAATTTGACTGAAATTGAATGGGTGAATGTGTTCGGGACAGATTTCAGCGAAAAAGATGATGCAACCTCCATGGTTGATGTTGACGAGTTTTCCACCATTGGTATTCACAGCTCTGATACCATATTAGAATTCTTAAAGAGAGAAAATAAATGAAATCTGTATATTGATCTCATTACCTTTTTTTACTGATTACATTTCATTTTATACTCTTATAGGTCGGTTACAAACACTAAGGCCTTGTTTGCGAGTTCTATTTTGGAGAGAAAAGAAAGGAAAGGAAGGGAAAGTGTGTTTCCTTTCCTTCGTTTGGGAGTTTAAGTAGGAAGGAAAGTGACTTTCTCTCGTTTGGGAGTTTAAAAGGAGAGAAAAGAAAGGAAACTTTTTAAAAAACTTTCCCTTCCTTTCTCTCCAAAACTTTCTTTCCAAATCGGAAAGAAATGAAGAGAAATGAAAGTTTTTTAATGAATTGTTCCTTCTTCCCCTTAAAAAAATTATTTTCCTTCCAAACTCCCAAATACAAGAAATAAAGTTTTTTTCTTTTCTCTCCCAAACTCATTTCTCTTCTCTTCTTTTCTTTTCTCTCTTATTAACTTTCCCTTCTTTTCCTTTCTCTCCAAATAAAATTTTCCTTTCCTTTCTTTTCTCTTCGAAACTCCCAAACGAGCCCTAATAGAATTATGACTACTCATATAGAGAGGTGACACGTGTATGGAAGAAATAACATACTTAATTACTTCTAACATGTATAATAGACTCTCCAAGATAAGCCATCGGATTTTCATACATATCTAAAATTCATATGTTTCCACGAAATTCAAACTCTTACAAGCCTCTTTGGGGAATAACAACAAACATTTGGTAGGCACTGCAGATTGATCAACCAGTATTCTTCAACTTATCTCCTGCTACTTCATCCACTAAAAAAACACTAATAAGCTGATAATACTTTCTAGGCTAATGAATCAGTATATCATATTGGCTTTTTGGCTCTATGTGTTTTAGTGGTAAATGTTTGGTTGTGTTGGTTAATGCGTATTGAAGAGGATTGAGAACAAGATAAATCGGAAGGTAACTTTTGTAAAGAGAAAAACTATACTGTTGAAGTGTTGAAGTGATGGCCTTCCCCTTCTTCGAGCCTTTCTTCGTCCACTCTCTCTAGTACTATGAGTGTCACTTGATGTTATCTACACTATCAATTTATGCACTTACGCACTTACAGTCTATTTGGGAATTCTATTTTGGAGCAAAAACGAAGGAAAATTGTATTTTCTTTTCTTCGATTGAGAGTTTACATAAGAGAAAAAGCGTTTTTATGTCCTTTGGGAGTTTATAGAAAAGAAAGAAAAATTACTAAAAAAATTTCTCTTCTTTTCTCTACGAAACTTTCCTTTCGATTCGGAAAGAAATGGAGAGAAATGAAAATTTTTCAATGAATGTATCTTTTTCCCTTTAAAAAAATATTTTCCTCCGAACTCTCAAACAAGAAGAAAAATGTTCTCTTCTCTTTTAAACCCATTCTTTTTCTCTTTCTTTCTTTTCTCGCTTATTAATTTTTTCTTCTCTAAATAAACTTTTCTTTCCTTTCTTTTCTCTAGAAAGCTCCCAAACAAGTTATTAGGGTTCTGTTTGTTGTTGATAAGAGAGCTGACGGTTGGACAATGACGATGATTTCTCTATTCTTGTAAATATTAGTCTTGTTTCTATTTTTGAGTTACAACGTCTAATGTTTGTGGCACTAACAAACATTTTTCAGGGTGCTATTTGCAACTATTGCATTCATGGGGTTTCTTGCAACTTAGCCTTTACAAAATTGCAACCAGGCTTGTTATTTCAATTGGAATTTGGTTCATTACATACTCGTAATTGCCAAAAACTGTTAGCACGCTATTATTAGGGATTGCCATTATTACAATTTGAAAAGGGTGGAATAAGAAATGAGGAAAACAATGGGGAAAACAAGTTTGCCCTGTAGTCGAAGCAAAAAGAAAAAGTATACAAACTCTACAACACGGAACCTGGTTTGACTGTAGTCAAAGTATCGTTTGTTTACATTGAAATACCCTATACTTGACAGGTTTTTATTCAAAATCACAACTCAAAATTCATTCTTTCACTGTAATTCTTCTTCAAACACAAGAAGGCTAGCTATGCTTGGCTCTGCTATAAAACCATGAACTCCAAATCCACCAATCAATAAATTATCGTTACCTTTCTGAAATGAATAGTCTTATGGTTCTTCCATCTTTGGACCACAAGTTAGAACAGCATCTGCTACCGTAAGGAAGATCTTGTCCTCCCCAATCAAGTTTGTGAAATCAGATGCGTGAAGCTTGTCAAGAACAACTTGCCCCGGATTCGCTAAAACAAGCTGTTTATATATATCAAAACAACAATAAAATATTGAGTTAACTTCCATGATCCCAAAAAGCACAATACTTGAATTAAAAAGAGTTTTAGTACTCATTAAAAGGGAGGAGTCTAGGACAACTCTTGAAACACACACAAAAAAAAAGAAGAGACAGATAGAGAGAAAATAAAAGAACAATCGGGTGGTCATTTTCTGGGTGTGGCTTACTTGAATATCTCTCTTCTGGAGACTCCTGTACAACTCTTCCAAGGCATGAATGCCGCTAGTGTCTATATCAGTCACAGCTGGAAGAATAAAATCATAACATATTTAATTAAGATGCTTTTCATCAATCAAAACTTGTCACAGAATATATGCTAATACTAGCTATAGTTAGGTCTATTACGTGACATTTCAACAATCAAATGTTTAATTTGGGGTAGATTATTTTCTTTCAATTGCTCTTCCTCGTCAGTTAGCCATCTCAGAATCCTGGAAAAGAAAATGTGGAGGGAGATTTTATTATTCATCTGGTTCTACATTACAAGAAAGCATAGTTCATTATTAAAACTTATGTTTGTTGTCTAATTGCCGCATTTAAAGTGTATGTGACTTACACGCCATAAACTTAGTTATACATGATAATAAATGGATTGAGTCAATTTTAGCATGACAACACACAAACTCATTGCCTGGAATACATACCTGTCCTTAATATAGTTGGAATTGGAGAAGTAGATTGCAGAGTCTACTCTTATTATCAGCAAGCCAGGAACCTTAGTTGCTTTTGGATACTGCTTCGTGTTCCTATAAACTGTAGTCCTCGGAATCTTTCCCAGTAATGCAGTCCGTGGCCTAGTCACTTGTAAGAGAATTTTTGCGAACGATATGGAGACCTATTGTACCAAATATTAAATTAAAAAATGCTAGTTGAAAAATTGAAACATAAATTCAAAGAGAACTAGTGTTGTTTTCTCATACCGCTATTAAAAGACCGATCTCAACAGAAACAAAAACCACTCCAAAAAAGGCTCCCATGCAAGCGACGAAATCGAATTTATCAATCTTCCAAATAAGAGTCATTGCACTAATGTCGATGAGACCAACCACGGCAGATATGATGATGGAAGCAAGTATGGCGTTTGGTGTGTACTTAAATAGTGGTGTTATCACTTCCAGTGTTAGTAATACAACACCAGACATCACGATGTTTGAAACGGCAGTATTGCATCCAGACATATAGTTCACCGCAGAACGAGAGAACGATCCTGCAAGTAATTTAGAGCAACAATTGAGACTTTGATTTTAGACAATGCACAACCAATATAAAAATGGAAATAATTCGGATAATTGTAGACAGCATAGCTTTTTTTTCGGCTCACCTGTAGCCACATAACAAGATGTCATTGAACCAACAATATTCATTGTTCCTAATGCTACCATTTCTTTGTTCCCATCCAGTTGATAATCCTTCATTGCTGCAAATGTTCTTCCAATTGCGACAGCTTCCTAGAAATCAATATACATGTCATCAGTCACAACGATGAATGGGGTTACTTTTTACTTTAATGCGTCATGATATGGGGTGTGAAGTGTTTACCGTCAATGCTACCATACCGGCCACAACACCGATCCTAAAACCTTTGGCAAGATAATCACCGGTGAAATAAATTTTATTCAACGATGCTGGATTGATGCCTCCATCAATGTGGTTTACCTTCAAACATTATGAAAAATTAGCTATAATAACTATGTTACTCGATATGACTAATGAAATGAAACAACTACAGTGTCAAGCACTTACAATTTGAACGCCTTTCTTGTTAGCATGTGTGATGAACACACAAAAAGTTGAGATAATGACAGAAATTAAAGGAGCAATTGCAGCCACCCAAAATAGTTTCTTGTTCTTTTTACCCTGATCAAATAATAATAATTACAAAAAATAGAAAGTCAGGACAATTACAAGACAAATTAAGGCATTGTATGAATCCCTCTTTATCTGTGGTAAAGTGAAACGATTTCAACTTACATAAGTTGAAAAATGTTACACATTTACTTAGATAAAATACACTCCACCCCAAATTAAACTGAGGCCTAAGGGGAAAAGCTAAGTAGTATTTATTCTTACAATGTACTTGGCGGTTAGAAGAAAAGCCAAGAAGGATACTCCAATGACTATAGTCTGCCAGTTCCACTGTTACACGCATGAAGAAAAAAAAGTTGGTAAGCTAGTCAAGATGAATTAGATAGTTCGTGATTTTGTGACAACCAAAAATAAATATAAAGAATTGAAAACAAATTTTTGATCATTGTATATAGATAGCAACAAATAAGGTAGAAGTAACTCTCTCTCACCCCATGATGTACTGAACCCCATACGGAGTGCATAACTGAGATAATATCAGTCTTTTTTGTGAATTTTTGTATGCCAAGCAAGCCTTTAAGTTGTTGAAGGGCGATGGTAATGGCAGCTCCGGCCATGAACCCAACAATGGCAGCATGGGACAAGAAGTCAATTAAGAAACCCAATCTGAAAACAAAGCCAAAGCCACAACTTTAATTTTTTACAAATACCGACAATATTACGAGCGCTGTCATAATACTAGAAAACTACATGTGTTTATACCATTACTCAGATTTATATTTATGATGTACTAGTTGTGTTTACCACATTATCTCTATATCAATGATTTGTTTTAACACAACCCAAGTTTATGAGTACACTAAATTACTAGCATGCAAATCACGCCATGCAGGGTGATTTTTAACATAATTGTTAAAATATAAACTAAAATATCAAGTAGTGTTTTCGAAATCATAAAAAAAACTTATTACGTGTAGAAATTTGTCAAACATAATCCTAAATGATTAAAATAAAAATTGTAATTTGCTTCAAATCCTATGTTACGGTTTTTTCAAATACAACGATATCCTTAAAATCTTTTTCTTACACGCTGACGTGTAAAAATTAAAGTTACAATAAATAGAAACATAAAATCAGTAATTAGAACAAATTAAAAATTAAATAGCTAAATTAAACATTTCTACGTGTTTGACGACCAACATCTCGAGCAATTAGAAAAATAAAGTCACACGATGCAAGATGTATCAGGCAAATAGGGTATAGTAGTGCAAATTTGAGTGTTAACTGCCATAGCAGTCTCCAAATATAACATAACCTATCGGTCTTTTTTATACAATTTGAACATATACACTAGGATGTTCTAAAAACAAATGATATTTTAGGGTGAGTTGTGAATTACAGAGATGAGAGGAATGTGATGAACCTCATTTATTTTTTAAATAAATAAAAGGAACAATTAAGTATCCATGCCTAAATTAAGTGGGTTTGATGGTTGAATTTTAAAATTGAATAAGTTGAAAAGAATTGTTAGAAAGTGACATATAATTAGATTTGTCCTATAGGAATTAGAACAATTTCAATTAGCAAAGAAAGGCTTACAATCATTATTGAAAATAGAATTTGACAAATTATATGAAAATGATTTGAAATCTCCAACATCGCATAAAGAAAGTATCTTGGAGAAAAGGTGCAGCTGGAAGAGCTTATACATTAGTGGTTTATTCATAGGATTCATTTTCTTTTCGTATGTTATGCTATCTTGGAAAGAGAGTTTTATTGGAAAGAGAGATGAGAGGAACGGGTCATTTGAAGAGTCATGAATTTGTAGAGGTGTATTAGAATCTGAAAAGTTTTGAATTAAAGTATTCCAAATTTGTAATTATATGGAATACAAAAAGATTTAGGGATTACTTAATTTGAGTCATTAAAATTGTCAATGTTTCTTTTTGTGAAAGCGACAAATGTCGACACCTGATTTCGCTGTCAATTTTAGTTATATGTTATAATTGGTGGCTAAAACACTACTTAAATAAAGTAAAGAAAACTTTACAAGAAATTTAACAGATTCAAACAACCCTTAAACATGAGCTAATTTATTATTTTCTCTCTTAAAAACCTATGTATATCTTTTGTATAAGGAATTCCGCCCTTAGACCGCCTTTTTTATATACTTGATGTACTTGTAAAAAAGAGTAGTAGATTTTCCTTTAGGACTCTCAAACTAGTAATTGTGTTTTAAAATATATGATAGTTGATTAAGTTTAATTTTAACTGTTAATTAAATTATATTAATATAGTTTTTTTAATAAAATGACTTCCAAATAGCGAATCCTAATATAAGACACATGAGTATATAGATGTGTGGACTTGGTAGATTTCTATAATTTTATTTGAAAATAAATTACTCAAAGTAAAACATAATTTTTAAGTGTCAAATAAAAAAAATCGTATCAATATTAGTGATGTGGCCTGATTTTATAACTTCAAATCTCCATCTCTGAATAAATAATGTTGTTCGTGATCATAAGTAATAAGAATACCTGAAAAATCCCAGCGTTGCCTGAGTAACCCCAGCAAAAAATGTTGCGGTAAAAGCGAGGCGTTGATACTCGAGTTTATGTGTAATAGGATCAATCTCATCCTGCAAAAGGGTCCCCAGCAACAGGGACACCACAGCCACAGGACCTATGGCTATATCTCTTGAGCTACCCATGAATGCATAAATCAGAGGTGGAACAAAGCTACTGTCTGTAATTTAACAAAACAAATGCATGATTAAGACGGGTCATTAATAAGATATGCATTTTGTTGATAAAACAAAGAAATTAACAAGAAAAACTTACACAACCCAAACTGGGGATCAAGATTAGCAAGCTTTGCATATCCAATATCCTGTGTAGCAAAAAGTGAAAAACAATTGGTGTGTATAAAACTGGACAAGTAATAATTAGTTTGACGTCCATTTATCCCCATCCGACTAGCTTAACCACTTCAGCTAGGGTGGAGGTACATGTTTTACAGTGGGGTAATTACCCCACTTCAACTTTTGAATTTTTCAAATAGTACTACTAAATTTAAGTTTTTAAAATAAAAGTAAGCACAGATATTTATAATACCATTTTGTCCCTTCCATATTTATAATACAATGTATGCACGTCCCTTAAGGAAAGATTAGGCCCATCTAGAGCCCTGCTGCCATCAGTTACACAAGGAGTATGGTAATGGTAGTATCCTCATAAGTCCAAGCGTAATTGTTAGTATCATACCACACATAGTATGTATAGTACGATATTAGACAACAACAAATTTATACGTATCGAATGAGTGAATCACGTATAGTATTTGTATCATAAGCGTATCAGTTCATATCATAAGTATATCAGTCCTATCTTTATCCTAATGCAAATGAATATACCTCAAATTGGGCTCTATATATTTATGTATTATTTAGTATTTCTTTTACATATTGCATTGTAACTTGCAATATGATCATTCTCTATTGGACATACGAACACGAATCATATGGGTGATTCATACTTATTTTGATAGGCGAAAGAATACACACTTACCCAACAATGCATTTAAGAATAGTGAGTGAAAATTGTGTACTATGTAAACTGTATATTCGTAGGATGTTCGATATTCCTTCGGATGTTGCAGATGTGACATTATTTTGACACCTAGTTCCTAACCTTAATTTGATTAAAATAGATGAAGAAGAAGAAAGAAGAAAAAGATAAAAATAGAGATAGTATACCTGAGGAATACATAGACTTGCAATGGTAAGTCCAGCTATGAGATCCCCTTTAAACATGGAAAGCCTGTAGTCTCTTCCCCAATCAAATATGGGAAAAACAGTTTGGAGGCCAAGGACTAGTTTCCTCGATTTCGTTTGGTCCTTGAAAGGCCGCAATGGATCGTCTGCCATAAAAGTTTCCTTGAGAGTAGCCGTAATCTCCTTCAACAGGTTAGGCTTCGGTGGCACTTCCACCTTGTGCACATACGGCAAGTTCTCTAACTCACGGTGCGATGAGGACATATTCCTAATATCCATGTCCTTCTCTCCCAGCTCGTCAGTAACACGGCGACTCATTTCTTCAGAAGATCAGAAATCACCTTCACACGAAAAAAAAGTTTAAGAAACCACTGGCCACACAGGACTTAAATAGATAAGTTTACATTAAAACTACTGAAGTATATTTCTAGTGATTGAGATTCTTTATGTCCCACTAAGTTCACTAATTAGACTCGTACCCTCGTATAGGGTGTATAGTAATAAGGGAAACTTTCCCAAAAAAAAAGGTGAATAATAAATATTTGCCAGGAAACCTCTAAACTAATTTTAATGCAAGAAAGAACTATGCATATTCTTACAAAGACCTCGTCCTTAGAAGATAGTATTTACAACAAAAGACAGTTTATGGTGTTATTTGTAGAACATGGAAGTTCAGATTATTATTTTTTTGTTCACATCCCACTAAGAACGAAGAACCAACATTGGGTATAACAATTAACAAGTACAATAGAAGGTGGTGCTGAGTTTAGACGAGAAAGAGTTGATTTACCAACCAAAAACTACGTAGGAAGAACTAAGAAGTATAAGTGGATATGAAAAGGATTAGAGTTGGCTTGCTTATATAAGCAATGATAGAAAATAAATGTCAACCATGTGAAATTGTAGCAATGTCATCTAATCAGAGAGAGGAGTGCATCTAGATCTCTATTGATACCGTATACAGAATGCTCAGAGGATTGATTTGTACGTGGGTACTTAAACAAGTATCACTTGTATTGTTAATTTAGCAATAATCGATGGATATGGTAATCAAATACGTGTGTACTTGGTCAAAAAGCATAAAGAATGTAGATTGGATTAGTGTTGACTTTTATGCTTCGGTGTCCTCAGCCTGAATATTGAAATATCTACTCGATTTTGTATGTTCATTAAGCTAGGAATTTTCATCAACTAAAAGCAGTTTTGAGTGGTGGTAATTGGTTGGTATGAACCTGCGTTGACTCAGGGGAAAAGACGTAGGTGCGATTTTTGTTGACCATGTTCAGCCGTTCGAAGTGCAACTTTCTCATCTCTACGTGAACCATCGGATGTCAATCAAAGCCTTTTCACTTTTTCTAGAAGTGTAATGCTACATACCTCAAATCTTCCTTAAAATAACCTGATTTTTGTACCTTGCGAGAACTTTCACCACATGACAATAGATGATAAGTATGTAAGAAAATAACGTGACGTTCACATCAGATTTTGAAAATATTTGAGGGAGATATTTTATACTCATAACATTATTCTTTTTACAAATATTTGCAAGCGTTTCCTGCACTCATGAGCTAACATACAAACCTTTAGTAAGGGTTTAGAATTTATTAGATTAAACAGTTAGGCCTTTTGTAGTAGCCGGACAAGAATAACAGGCGGATAGCTTCTTGTGTAATCCGAACAATGAAGTTACCACAGCGGCCCTGTGCCTAGGCCGTGTAGGGCCCCAAACAATATATTTTTATTATAATAATTTTGTGCATGTAAGTTCCAAATTTTGTTTTAGACCATGAAATAAGAGAGTCACAATTTATCAAAATAATTATTGTTCTACTTTCTGAATTTTTGTAGTGTATTTATCATACATATGTATAGGGGCTTCCGAGCAAAGGATCTTCCTAGCGCCCCTAAATCTCAAGCCAATTCGAGACCGGCCCTGGAAGCTACAATAAAGTTAGGAACTGTATTTCCTAATAAAAAAAATAGATGCACATTGGCGAGCAGGATTTTTAGGCTAAAAGCCTGTAAAAGATTTTTTTGTTTGTTTTTCATTAATACTTATTCAATGTAAAGTTCATTACTCAAATTTCATTAATACTTATTCAATAAGTCCATTACTCAAATATTCGGCAACAAATTCAACAATAATTCCAATATATACAAACTAAAAAATTCAGCACTAAATACTCAGTTAATATAAACCAAAAAAATATCCATTCAATTCCAATAAATATTCAGTTAACTCTCAAAGACTCAACATAGCGAGTCCTAAATACTCATCAAATAATTAGCCGTGTTAAAACTTCAATTTCAATATTAATTTAGCATATTCAGAGTAATTAAAATCTCATCACTAGATCCCTAAATTAAATATCAGAATATTAATTTTCATAAAATCTCTAATTTACAAATATCTGCAATTTTTTTGTAAATTTACTACAAGTGGAGCAGTGGCGAGTTTGGCCGCTTAAGAAACCAAATATTAGGATTTCATTTGTAGTTCAAAAACACGCAGTTGTATAAGAATCGATTGTGTAAGATTCTAGAAGTTATTAAACTTTTTCACGCTCCCTCAGGTTCAGCCTCGAGATTATGGGGGCCCGAGGCAAGCTCTTGGTATGAGGAGTCTTAATTTTATTTTAATTTATGATAAAATATAATTATTTATTATCATAATAACATTCTAAAATTCAATATATTTTCATCCCCAAATGCAAGTGTGTGTGTGTGTTGTATTTTAATTTAAGTATACCATATAAAAATAAATGTGCTCACTTGAAAATAGAGAAAAAAAGCTATATTATTTTGGAGAATTTGATTTAAGCTTTAGACTAATTTAATTTAAATTAACTAATTTAAAAATAATAATGGTAATGAAATCTAAACTAAAAATTTTAAATATTTTGAGACTTTAAAATATGGCATTAGAAGTAATTTTCTAGTTAGTTGTCTTGCTTTTCGCACAATTGGACCAATTGTTACTTATTTTATACAAAATAAAATAACGTAATGTAACTCCTTGCGATTTAACAAGGAACTCATACATTTTTTAAAATGTATGTGACCAGTCGAGCTATTAGTATAAATATTTAAGTAGTTACACGGATTTAAAATAAAGGTACATAAAAAAACATTATTTAAAAAAAATTGGGGCCCCTATAATTAACCAAAATTGGGGGTCCATGGTGATCGTCTCTCTCGCTTCCCCTTAAGGCCGGCGCTGCGCTCCCTTTGTAAAAAATATTATTCACCTTTTACATTACAATATTACTCTAAGAACTTTAAATGTTTAAAAAATATTGTAGATGCATTATAAAAAAATAAAATTTTAGAAGAACTTGTAAGGAAGCCCTTGTTAAATGTATTCTTTCTTTGCTTTCAACTTTGTTTAGAAGAATTTTTCCAATATTTAATTTACCTTTTTTTCAATAAAAGAAGTTTATCTTGGGCTGGAAAAAATGTTAGGGACTTTCATGGTAAGCTTGTGAGTATTTTATATAAAAATTTGTGCTTTATATGGATCATGGAGGGGGTGTAAGGATTACAAACAACAAATACCCACATTGATTTGGTGATATGTGTGATGTGTAATTGCTATATTAAGGGAGGTATGCAATCTTTAATGACTGTGTGTGTATTTAGGCAAGTTTGTCGCTTTAGGCAGATGTAAAATTTTCTTCAGGGGTTGTACACTACTTTGCCCGAAGTCTTCAAAAGTTGTCACCTACAAACATGTAATGTTCAAGGAACCGGAAAATTGAAGACTAAAATCTAAGAGTTCATTTTCAGGAGACCGTCATACTAAACTGAAATTGTTTGTTCTTAAACATATACATAATTATAAATGTTGTAATAATCTAAATAAATGATCATTACCAAATTCCAAAAATCAGTTTAGATAAATTTCAAAGAATTGCAAACACCATGCATTCTTGTAAAAATCGTCCACATATTACCATTTATGAATATATATTGATCAATTAAGGAAGAATATCGTGCACATCGTGATTCACAAGTTAAACGCAGGTGCAGTGTAAAAGATGGTAAGAGAACAAAGTTGAAGCACTAAAAGTGGAAGAATAAGAAGGAACTTTGAAAGAGGCCACGACCAACTGTCAATGTACAATATTAATGAATATATCCACACCCATTATATATGTAGAGAGAGTAATGCTAGGCCGACTCAAAATTGGGATTCAAAATGGCGACTTGTTGACATGGCGTGTTGTGAATGGTTACTGTCGCTGGCGCGGACCCACGCTTATAAAAGATCAACCAATGACAACACGCCACGTAAGCGGGAGTCCCAATTTTGAGTCCGAATCAAGAGTCCAGCAAGTGTTATATATATATATATATATATATATATAGTGCAGTTTTGATGAAAAGTAACACGTGTACAGGTAAATCTATCTATTCTGGCATTAAACTTGATCAATGTATAATGTCTCAAAGAATGCACATACACAGGAATGGCACGTTACCACGACAATTAGTCTAAGACATGATGACTAAAACCTTTCTCACTAATGCTAATTTTTCCACAAGAAAACGGTGAAAATTATTCTGAATCCATGTGAAAACATCAAATAAATACCAATTTATAATCCTTAAAGAAGAAGAAAAAAATAGGGGTTACTTTTTCATGGCTCCACCAATAATATTTATAGAAGCTAAAACTTGCAATACTATGTGCTTTTTAATGGAGCCTTTTCACTTTTTGTGTGCATCATATAACTCCTAAAGAGGACCGAAGGTTTGAGAATAGAATAAGTGTGTGTCTGTCAAGTCTTACCTTTTCTCTCTCCAACTTGAAAATCTTTCCATGGAAACCATCCAGGGTGACTCATTCCATCCATACACGTTGATCATTACTGCAATAGAAAAAAACACAAAAAGAAAGACATATAAATTGTAAAAAAACATAATTATATATATATATTGTATACTGACCATGTTTTTGCCAGGCTTGCATTGATAACTCCGTATTCATTCTCCCATAAACTATTAAAAAATAGTCAGAAATCAGAAGAGAGCCCAGATTGCGTCCAGGTTCTACGAATCTGTCAGTTGAATTTTTCCATCAAAAGTGAGAGTTTTAGCTGTAATATAACAACCTCTAATGCCATCTCCAATGGGATGCACCTAAAAGATACAAATATGCATATTTTTACGTATGCTTTTTTGTTTGGTTTTGTAGTGGGACAATGTAAATATGAGGTGGAAGTAAGAGGGGCCCACTCTGAGCGGGTAAAACTTATGAGCCCAGATTCTGGGTGGGTAAGACTTACGAGCCCAGATTTGGGCGCACAAATCTTAGCCGTTCAACTCCTATCGGTTTTATTTATAATGGCTTGGGCGGACGAAAGTCTACCGCCCACAGTCTGGGCGGGCAACACTTAGCCGCCCAGCTGTGGGCCCCCCCGGTTACACATTGTGTATCAGCAATGTATATTTACATTGCCTATGCATTTTCTCTCTCCTAAATGTACACATTTTTATACCCACTGTGAAACATAAATGTGCACATTTGCATCTCCCATTGGAGATGGCCTAAATAATGGAGATTACAGTAATGACGTCTTGGTGAGAGGGAAAGAGAGAGAGAGTCAGAAACGCCGTGTGTCTTGCTTAGGTTATGTGTCATGTACTCATATGTCCATTAATATAGAATATAAGTGAGATGACAAATGTATGGAAACAAAATGTTTAAATTGACCAAAATTATATAAACATTTATAAAATAAAAGCGACAAATACACAATTTAAAGGAACAGAGTTTTTTATTTTATTGCTGTTGTATATTCAAGGTGTATGCCCCCATCATGGAATACAAGTGAACATTTATTAAACACATATTTTATAACAATTCTTCTAGGATGTACATTATTTTCACCATTCAATGTCTGTTGTCTCATTACAATTTTATTAAGGTAAAATTCAGTTGGAAAAAATCAAAGTGAAGAAACAAGAGTAGAATTTTTTTGATCATTGAATCGATGTCAGATGCGTTTAGTATTGCCTCATTAAAACCTTTTAACAGAAAACCCAATGGGAAAAAACATAATTAAAGGAAAAAAAGTACAACGCTCAGATGTCCTCTCGTTCTTCGATTTTCCCCCAGATTGGATACTCCGTCTCATTATGTCATTTATCTGATGATTGAGTCCATGCATTTTTATCTCATACACAACCTTTTGAAATGCCGCTTTGACTTGGTGAATAGATTTGATATGCTGTTACTCGCTATAAGAAAAAAATATTTTTACAACGGCTAAAAAGTGTCATAAGAAGCTACTTACATCATTTTTTATTATAATCAAAAGCGCCTTAAAAGCCACCGTAAAAAACAATTCAAAAAAACGTCTTAAACAATAGAGCCTTTTAAGACACGCTATTTACAAGGGTTGCAAAAAACTAAAAGAAAATGTCTTAAAAATAGAGTTTTTAAGACACGTTATTTACAAGGGTTCACTACAAGAAAAATGATCATTTATGTCAGTCAAAAACTGACATAAATGACCATTTATGTCAGTTTTAGAATTTTTCAAAACTGACATATAAAGCCCTGACATAAATGTTCGTAAAACTGACATAAATAAGATCACATTTATCTCAGTTTTTAAGGACACACATAAAAACTACAGTATTCACCATGTTTTTAATCACATTTTCACGAAAAGCTGATATAAATAACATCACATTTATGTTAGTTTTAGTAATTTTTATGAGAGTTTTATCAAAACTGACATAAATGTTGATATAAAATTAAAAAAAAATCATTACTCCATCAATAAACAACTATTATTTATAGTTAAATCAACCCATGTAAATAGATAATAAATAGTCGAACAATATTCAAATAGTCTAGATTTCATCAAACAAATTCATATATAACTTGAAATATACAATATTCATTAAAGAAAATTACATTGTGCCTCAAATAAAAGTCTCAATTTAAAAAAAAATGGACAGAGTCTCCTTTATTTATTGGACAATCCACCCAAAGGGTAACAACCAATCCAACAAAATGTAAAATTGAAATACAGGGCAACCTTTTAAGAATTCTCCTACAAAAGGTAGTTGCAGCCATCTTTGAATCAACACTTGGCAGTGCTTGGTCCCTTTTCACTTGGCAGTGCTAGGTCAATTTTCACTTCGCAGTTCTTGGTCCGTTTGGTTTCACTTGGTAGTGCTTGGTTTTGCTGTTGTTGGTCTGATTTCAGTCATTGGGTTGCTGGTTCATTCTGCCCCATTTGTTATCTGGCCCGTTCTTCCCCATTTGTTATCGGGTTAATCTTGAGTCGGTAAAATCGAACAAATAAAAAAATGGGTAAAAATGGAATACACAAACTGCAGAATCCTTACCTGAGAAAAAATCAAACATATAAGTAAGCATTAGAAGATGAATACTACAAAAAATACTACAAAAAATAAAGGAATACCTGAGATTGCGACGCCTTACACTGAAGCTTTAAAGACGGATTCTTAAAAGCTCTTAGTTACAAACTCTTCTGCTAAACACGCAATTTAGTAAAACAACTCGACCACTTGCAATACTATTGACCTTTACCTGTACATATTAAATGGATGACGACTACACATTCACATCAAAATTGTTAATAAACATTTTATAGTACACAACATTAGTTTTATATGATCTTACTCCTAGTTATTGTTCTAATTGTCTAAAAGTAAGGCATCATAATGAAGACTGTAAAGTTGGAGGACATAAGGACTATGGTAAGGCAGCTACTCCTTTGAAACCATGCTTCAAAACTAGCAACTTTATTTACAAGAAAAAGAGAAATAAGAATGTAGTCCCCAATGGATTAACTACAGTTCAAAAAGAGCATACAAATGAATTTTTTGACTTAGAAAAAGAGGCGATGATCAACTACAGTATATATATATATAGCTATATATATAGCAGTATATATATACTGCTATATGCTGTTATATATATATATATATACATATATACTGCTATATGCTGTATATATATATATATACTGTTATATGCTGTTATATATATATATATATATATACATATATATATACATATATATATACATATATATATATACTAGGGTATGCCCGTGCCTGAAGGCACGATGCACATTTTCGAAAGTCCACGTCGTTTATAGGACCATACGTCGCATTTAATTCGTAACAATTGAATCACGGACATCCATTACAAAACACCGTACTCAAATAGATACACTGAATCACATAAACAAAAAATAATCTATTACATTTTGAGTACATAAGATTGGGCCATCATCTCCACGACGCTAAACAGAAGGAAATAAACTGGACAAACATTAAAAAAAGTATATAACTCTCATATGGAGTACATAAGACTAAAAAAGTATAAGCGCATTTTGGAAGGAAAAAATAAATAAATTGCAAGAAAGAATGGTAGAAAGAGTGATCCATGTCCATATAGAAGATTGTGATCAGTATGAAACATATAAGAACCCAAATTACTCCTATAAAAAAAGGGAGAAATAAACTATTGAAAAAAGTATAAGCACATACAGGGCCAAAAGCTTTAAATTTGATCAACTTCTCATATCTCTGATCAACTTAGCATATCAACTTCTCATATTTCTGATCAAAAGCTTTAAATTTGAAATAGGAAAAACAAAGGGAAGAGTCAGTGTTAGTATACGTTATGAAACAGAGGTTTATTATAAATGAGTATACCATGGATCTATAACCTAAAAGGTACGTAAAAATGGCAATTGACATTGGTTTCCTTTAATTGAACATCACAGCCAAAATCATCTCCGTTGGTCTGGGCACTTGGTAGTCGAACCATGGTCTCGTTGGCTAAGATGTTCAAGCTTCCATCAAGCTTGGATACCTCTATATTGATTATACTCAAGTATAAGGCAATGATAAGGAGAATGGTTCAGTTTTGAAGAAGTTGTTTAAAGATGGAGTGGTGAATCCTGGAAAAAAAAAGATGGAGTGGTGAAGCAGGAGGAATATTTCATTACTGGCCATTCCCCCGAAGATGTACCCGTGGAATTAGAGAGAACTTTGAAAGACATGCATCTTGACTAAGTTGATTTGTACCTTATTCATTGGACTGTTCGGCTGAAGAAGGGGTCTGTTCGCTTCAACCCTGAAAAGTGAAAACCTTACTCCAACAGATGTGCCTAGCACACAGAGAGCGATGGAAGCACTTTATGACGCTGGCAAGGGTCGAGCTATTGGTGTTAACAATTTCTGTACAAAGAAATTGGGAGATTTATTAGATGTGGCATGCATCCCCCTGCTGTAAACCAGGTGGAGTGTCATCCGTCATGACAGCAGACCATACTGTAGGAATTCTGTAAATCTAAGGGTGTTCCCCTATCCGGGTATTCACCTTTGGGTTCTCCCGGTACAACATGGCTCAAGAGCGATGTCCCCAAGATCCAGTGCTACTTACAGTAACAGAAAAATTAGGGAAGACTGCTGCACAGATTGCTATCCCAAGAGCACGGATCAAAGTGTGCTTCCCAAGAGCACACATGAAGCATGGATCAAAGAAAACTTTGATATTTTTGGCTGGTCCATTCCCGATGATATAGAAGTATGCAATTATCCTTATCATTCCACACTCACTTTATGTATCCAAAAATTAATTTTCTATATGTATCAAAGATGGCACCTAAAATCATTAACAAACAAATGAAATCAAAGAATAACAAAAGAATGTCATCCACACTCACTTTAATCATATAGAAAATTAATTTTTATAAATCTTTGATACTGACATTTAGTAGTATGCAATTATCCTTATCATTCCAAACTTTAAAACAACTGGAGTAATAGCAAGGCATGTGTTCATATATAATTTATTTCCAAAATCCAATATCCCCCCCCCCCCCCCCCACACACACACACAATCCACGGTCTATTTGGTATCTCTTAGTAATTTCCAACAATATTAACTTCAAACAATAAATAAATGGAAGGTATCTAAGGTATCCAAACAAATATACATATACAAAAAGTAACATGGTGTAATTTAGTGTCACTATCAAAACATACATACAAAAGCGTTGATTCTTTGAAGTAAATTATGTTTTTATTATACTCTAGACTGGGTTGCAAGGAACATAATATTAGCAGACGAATTCAGAGTAAGCCATGACACCGACCACACTCACGGTAACCACACCATAAATTTTTACACTTTCATATTTAAAATACGTGTGTGCCATCTTCAAGTGGCATATCAAGTGTTTTGGAGCAATATTATGTATGCTACGACATCTAAATGAATCGGGTTCATCATTATCTTGGCCCTTCAATGTATATGTTCGTTTCAACTTAGTTGGCTTTAAGGATTAAGTGAATTAAAACTCATAAGCAAGAGTAAACCAAGGAAACTTAGCCAAGGAAGTACATTTAGAGAGCTGGGCAAGATAATCCTCACAGAAAAAAGTGCGTAGCTTGGCGGCAAATACAGGGCCAATAATCGGATCGGCAAGTAAGTACTAATGATGCATTCGTCTAGTACACCCTGTCAATGCCGATAACAGAGTTGGCAGCTGCAAGACTCATGACTATGGGATATACAATGACTTTTGCCTCATCGAAAATCATTCTCAGATCAAATACTTGCCATCTAGGCCCTGTATGGATGCAACGACCTCTTCTAAATTACCCATATCTGAAATACAAACATAAAAAATCAGTGTCTAAAGAGAACTTGTAACGAAAATCCAAAAATAAATACCCAGCGTCTAAAGAGAACTTGTTAAGAATATAGTACAGGACGTTTGGATTCTTATTCACAGATCAACATAACACACTTGAGAGCTCATTTTCATATCATCTTTAATTCGGCAAATCATTTTAATTCATCATTCCACGATTTTCGACAAATAAGTTCTCGAAAAATCATGCACACAACATGAGTTTTCAATCATCATCGAGATACATAAATATAAAAAAAATTCACATTCACATTATGTCAAACACCTAAAGTGCAACATATCAAATGCAACACTTGAGGAAAAGGTATGCAACAAATAATGATATATTTCAAGAATTAGCGCAATGGGTGAAATATTTGACCTTTAGTTAGGATTCACTTCCTCATCATAATTCATAAGCATAAAGTTGGGCTAGTAATACTTACACACTACACGCGTCGATCTTGAAGTAAAATGGGCAGTTCACTCTATCCTTTTTTGTTCCGAATATGGACGCTAAGTGTTCCTCCATTCTATTATAACACCATTTTCTCTCATTATGTTGCAGGTTGCTGCTAGCCTGATTAGTGGGAGCAAGAGTACCCTAGAACTCGAAGTGTTCTGCCATTCTGAATATCGATACCAAGTAATTATGTTGAAATGTGTTACATAGCACTACAAAATTTTAGGAGATAAAATTCATTGGCCATAATATCCAAATATCACCAATTCTCCACTTATTTCCATAAACCATCAACATAAATAACCAAGCTTGCTCATTATCTTCTATTTTCAGACTTGTTCAGCTGCAATATTACCTGCATAGAAAGTTGCCTAAAACTTATGAATTATTTATTGAGGATCCTTTTGAAAGCCAACTAATTGTGCAAGGTCGGTTAGCGCTAGACAACTACCAAAGATAGCCGAAGCATATCAAAATACACACCGTATGCTTACCTCAAGTTATCAGAATAAGGCGACTCTGGTTACTACTCTAGTCAGGTGATAATTATCACCCCTGATGGAGAACAGAACACCTGATGGAGAAAACATCAATGCATCAATAATAAGAAAACAAACACGCCCTTGTACATGTTACAGTAATTACATGTCTTTTTACATGATTTATGTTCTTATATTGACAACAAAAGTAACGATCTTATGGTGAACATCCATATCTGAGCATTCCTAATCGCTTCTCCAATGATTTTAACATGTAAATGCCAAAACGAAGAAAACCAAGAAAAAAGGTCAGTGTCATCATATATACACAGCACATACAGTACGGTTATGGATACATTCACACTAAAACATGGGAATAGGGGATGTTGGGATTCTCGATATATACTTAATCCCATAAGTGACACTCTTCCCTAACTTACAACTAACAAATACAAAAAGTTGACATAAGCCATAGATAATATCACTACCGATCCATTCAACAATTAGTTGTAAAGAAATCAGTAGTAGTTAAGTCATTACAAGTAGGAATGGAGTTAATGACTTCCTATGCTTCTAATCAATCTCTGTTTCAGTCTCTAAGAAGGGGTAATTGATGAAGTGAGCATGAAATAGTACCTCGAATCCTAAACTGTTCTCATCTTTTAAATATTTAGGAAAATAAGCTTGCATCTGTTATGTATGCATCAACACGTCAATACAAAATTTTAAGATTGAGCCTTTGTAACAGAAGGAAACAACCAAATCGAATTATATTTTCCCAGTTGTAGCTCAAGGAAAGAATCCATAAGGAAGTGAAACAAGTCAAATACATGATGAAATTTAAAGGAGTTCCTTTAATTTACTTTGGAATGACAGAGATGTTATATGATGGAATTTACCTTAATACAACTCCACGATGTGTTCGGCCTTTTCCCATCGATGTTTAACGTGTTAATCCCACTACATGTAAAGAGAATTCAAAGATGTGTATTAGGAGATCGCAATAATAACGTACACATAATGCATGTCAAACAAAAGTGAAAATTATATTATACTCACGTAGTGATATACAACTTATCTTTATCACTCGGTATCATATTCAATGAATCCAACCAATAAATAGTTCTTATGGACAAATGAACAAATTCTTGTCCACAACCAATCCCCTAATCAAAACAATCCCCTAATCAAAACATACATACGTATATGTTCAACACGATTGTGCACGTGTGCGCGTGTATAGAAATAGAGAAAACAATATAGAAAATGATAGTTCACCATGTGTAGCAATAGAGAGGTAGAGATGATGAAGGCCTAGTAAAGATGGTCGCTGAGTGTCAAAGATCAGCTTGATGAAAGCGTGGCAAAAAAAGTTCATAATCATACTCAAAATGTGTGAAATGATACTATGTAGATGTTATTTATCTCATCTTGAACCTTTTGTGACATAATGTAAACTTAAAAACAATTATTTTTCTTGTAGTGACACTAGCCAATGGAAGGAGGCACAACTCTCCCGAATTCTAGGAATTGCTCGTGAACTCATGGTATGATATGGGTTCTGTCAATGACTACAATCCTCGCATCTACAATTACATTACACATGGTATGATATCATATGTTATGTGTTGACTCTCACCACTCTAACATCGCAAATAGTCACACAACACACACAGACACACAGACACACACACACACACACACACACATCAAACACAACAAAGATATAACGATAAATAAAACTAAATCTAGATACGAATGATAAACACAACGGAGATGATTATTAAAGCAGTAATTCACATCTTAGTCGATGGGAAACGAGAATGTCATCAATAATGCATAGTAATAGCCGACAATCTTCTCCCATTTAGTATCTTGATTATTTATGCATTTGATAAACTCAAATAGACATATTATGTGATTCTACAATCAACTCAACCTTAACACAAACATACCAGTGACGCAAACACATTTCCATCTCTAATATCATAGACAACAAAATTAAAGCTTCCTTCAATATCTTATATAAACTTATCAGTTGGTTAGGGATCCGATAATGAAGAAAACGATATTCTTATATGACAAACATAGTCACATTGATCGCCTATGATATACCATATCATCTAAACAGAGCAAACATGTTATTTAGTATCCGCAAGAAAAAATCTATTCCACAAAATAACCTTCAATATGGAGAAAAAAACATGATCTTACAAACTCTAACAACCATTTATATCAATAGAGAGTCATTTATGAATTATCTTTGATGAGGTGAGGATATGTTAACAATATGATGATCTCAGATTGGGTTATTTATATGAATAAGTCCACTATGACATTGAGTCATCAGAATTACTATTGGTCTTTGGAAACAACTCACGCATCTATACAAAAGACAACATTAGTGATTAATTTATAAATGATATAAACCAAAAGAACTATCTCATTAATAACATATGTTTACAAATAATAGTCCCATTGTCAAAATAACGACGCGCCTCACAAAACCCACGAGTAAGATTAATTATTTATGTACAGGTGTAACAATATATTTTCTAATGAATGAACTCACTCCCAATAACATTATCAACGTTCTTAAAAAGATAGAAAACACATTAAACTTGAAACAAGATAATAAATCACAAAATTTCAAATCTAAATTACTCACAGGACAAAACATTCAAATATTAAACCTTCTTAGATTTTTCTATTACTGTCAACCCCATCAAGTCGACATTATTAATGTGTATGGTTATATTGGGTAATTTTATGAAACAAGTAAACCACATCAGCATTTCTGAAATTTCAAAAAGTTATAGAGATGTATATCACATTCCTTTCAATCAATTCATTATCATAAATCGTAATGCAATCATCCATATGCATTTTGAACATGATTTCCACAACTTATATTCTTTCTGTATGAAATTGTAAATGTAGATGAAGAAAAACAAAATATCACACAAATTGAGCTATATTCATTACTAGTTTCAACAAAATCAAAGAAAAATACTAGTGTAAATGCAAGCTCAAGTGGGTATAAACAAATCGTACAGCCTGATTTGCACAAAATCCTACTAACTATAAAACTTCAACCCTTATTAGCGCAAATGCACAAATATCGAAAATGAAGAAAAGTTGGATAATGAACCATATGTATTTTGATTTCTTATGTCTGTATGCTTCTATGGAGACTGTGAGCAAAATGGGTCTTAAGTGGTGGATGGCGGATAAACCCTAGCCTCCACTACCATCGGGACAACACAAACCGCCGGGAGAAACACAATGCAATTTAAGACAAGCTCAAAAAGATGAAATCAACGGTCCAAATGTCTAATTACAAAACACTGGATCACAAAACACAATAATCATCAAGAATCCATATAATTTTGATAACAGGCACTTATTTGATCATACTTTGCTTCATACACATACATATATGGGTCATACACATACACATACATACACATACATGTATGCTTCATACACATACATGTATTCGTGCATATTATTATATAAGCTGAGATAATGAAAAAATATAATAGTTGTTGTTCCTATATGGTGCATATTATTTCATATGTAAGATATACCAAAGTTAAGGAAATCAAACCTCTTCACTTCACGAATAAAAATTTCACTAAAAAATAGGAACTTTCATAAAGAATACTACATAATTTGATAATATAGTATCACAAACACGCATTGCCCCCTTTCTAGAAGAGAATCAAATGAGGAAAATTTAACTAGGTACTAACTAATAATTAAAGAGTAATACTACATGTACCCTTATTCGGTACCCTTATTTGGTACCTTATAATAAGACAAGGCAACAAAAGCTTGTACTTATTGTCTTGACGGGACCCACAACAATAAGTACAAGCTCTTGGTGCCTTGTCTTATTAGAGGGTACCAATGAGGGTACCAAACAAGGGTACACATAAGTTTATTCATAATTAAATGGCAAAAAATCAACAGTAATAAGGAGCTTTGCCTTATATCTGAAAAACCAAAATAGGTTAAAAAACATAAATGTAAAGAGAATTTATCAATTTGACTAGTAGTTCTTCAAGCACAACTCAATTTTAGACATTAAAAGAGAAAAATGAGAGAGAATAAACATGTCCATAAACTCAATTTTAGACATTAAAAGAGAAAAATGAGAGAGAATAAGTCTTAAGTAAGGAGATCGATTCATTGAACAAATCGATTCAAGCTGGAAAACTCTTAACAAATCGAATCACTGAAGAAATCGATTCACTGAACAAATCGTGAATCTTTTGAAAAACCTAGGAATTAATCTTAAGGACAAATCGTAAGAGTTGGAAAAATCATAAGAGTTGGACGAATCGTGTACCTATCGTGGCGATGGTGACTTGCCGGCGCCGGTGCCGCTGCCTAGAGAGGTGGAAGAGATGAGGCAAGAGACCGAGAGAGATGTGCCGTTGGACATTGCTGGATCGTGCAAGAGAGGTGAGAGAGAGTTGACCCTTTTTTTTTAGAAAGAATTTGATATGGAGCCAATTCTACGGGGCGAGATTGCAAAAAAAAAAATGACCGCGCTTCTTTTTCTCATTTATCTCAGTTTTTAGTTAAAGTCTAACAGAACTAAAATTACAAATGGGTACATTTATGTCATCTTTATATAAATTTGAGATAAATGATTTAGTTTTTATCTCAGTTATATTTAAATTGGAATAAAAATTTACCTTCAAAGCCAACCTGACATAAATGTATATAATTTATGTCATTTTACATTTGTCTGCCATAAAGCTAATTTTCAAACTGACATAAATGATACTTTTTCTTATAGTGGTTGCGAAAAAATTCTCGACTACCTACCATTTGCCCAAAAGCATCTTAAATATGTTTTTTTATAGGATGCTTCACTTGAATGCATATCCATATATTACATTCAAAAGTTTTCCTGCGAAATAAAATCAACGTAAATGTTCTCAAGATCAATTCTAACTAGTCATATCCATATATATATTCAAAAGTTGCCCTGTTAATATATACATTCAAAAGTTGTCCTACAAAATTAATAGATACATTCAAAAAGGTATTTCACTCAATTCCATTCCACCCAAAATCAATTAATTAAAACTATACATTCTCATCCAAAATAGTGAAAATATTATTATTATAAATCAAATATGTCTTCGACATTCAACCACAAACGCCTGCTCCATTCTTTCTTTATGAAACCACTTTCCATAAACCTACAACAAAATAAAGAAAATATTATAATCACTCGCAAATAGAAACTAAATTATGAAAGTTCGTACAACCAAAATAACCACATAATGACAATTTGATTGACCATAAGGAAAAATAAAAACAAAATTATTAAGGTCTTGTTTGGTTTGCAACTATAATTCTGTTTTTTGTGTTTAAATACAATTCTGATAAAAAATTGCATTTGGCAACCTGTTTTCAAACACTGAATTGTAATATTTATTTATTATAATCAAATTTTTCAGAAAACAGGTTGAGGGTGTTTTATTATTTCTGTTTTTTATTTTTCTACTCAGAATTATTCATTCTTAATATTTTAATGCATTTATATATTAATATATAATATACATACATAATACTTTAATATACGTGTAATTCTTATAAATAAAAAATATATATGTACATGTACACAAAATTACGTATGGAATAATATAAAGTTAAATAATATTATCAATAGTTACATGATACTTATATATAGTTTTTTACATATATTATTAATGTATGAAATAATATAGTGAATTATACATGCAATATATATATATATATATATATATATATATATATATATATATATATATATATATATATATATATATATATATATATATATATATAGAGAGAGAGAGAGAGAGAGAGAGAGAGAGAGAGTGGATCTCATGAGGACCTCTGTTTGCATACCGCTGGCGCGGACCAATTTTGATAAAATAGTAAAAAAAATATTTTTCAGCTAATTTTTTTTATGTAGTTTTTAAACATTTCAGTAGGGCCATATAAAAAAAATAAGGTCAAAATGAATTTTTTTACTATTTTAAAAAAATCGATCAAGCTTTGTAAGTTTTTAACCACTTAAAAACTGAAAAAGTTTGACTGATTTTTTTAAAATAGCAAAAAAAATCATTTTGAGCTGATTATTTTTTTATGGTCCTATTGAAATGTTTAATAATCATAAAAAAAAATCAGCCCAAAAATATTTTTTTTACTATTTTAAAAAAATGGTCCTCATTCGGGGTCCTCAAACTGGGACCTCACTTGATCCTTTCCCTATATATATATATATATATAGTGTTAAACTCCCCAACATATATATGTATACATTCATGTTTCATGTATGTATGAAAAAAAATATCATACATCCAATGAATAGTAAAACACTATGGCTCCATATTATATGGATACATTCATATATCATGTATGCATGAAAGTTTTATATATATATATATACACACACATACACATACACACATACACACACACATATACACATATGTATCATATAAATATACATGTTTGCCGATTTTGTCAAATTTTCAAAAAACAGTATTTAAAAATAAGTTTACCAAACGCGCGCTAATAATCATAAACACCAAAAACTTAATTCTAAAACTGTATTTAAAAACAGTGATTAAATCGAGTTTTCTGAATACAGAACCAAGCGGGCCCTAGGTATTTAAATTTTATGTTTAAAAGGGGTACATTTTAGACACTATAAAATTGAGCCAAAACTTCACACGATACGTTGTGTTTGTGTTAAAACTCTTTTATAATCGACTAGTGTCGTGTGCGTGCCACAATAAATAATGGAGTTATAGTTGTGTTTCATGTAATAAATTTCATTTTTAATTTATTTTTGTGTCCATAGTGGTATCACGTAAATATAAGTATAACACTTTTAAGGTTTTATGTTTCTTTTCATTTAGCCTGCAAAGTCACAACCATTCATACATCATCTCACATTTTTTTGTCAACAACCCATGAGTTATGGCATTGCCTTTCCGTAATAATATTGTAATTTTACTCTATAGCTTTTCTTTAATGGTTTTTTGACTTTAATTCTTGACATTATTTACAAATAGATACAGTGTAGACGCTAATTATAAAATTTTAAAGGCTTTTTTTTACTTAAGTACGTTCGTAATTATTCAGTTTTGAGCTTGGTACCCTTTAGTAATTGACTTTGAGTTTGGTACTTTTCCGTTAAAATTGTGTTACACTTCAACGGTCTATGAAATATAAATAAATATAAAATAAAAAATAAAAAATAAAAAATAAACAAAAGCAGTTGCCCCTACCTCTAGCATCCCCCCCCCCCCCCAACCCAATCTCCGTCACTCACCATCACCACCACATGATGCCAGAACAAGCGCATGCGAGAATTCCTTAACGATCCTAGAGTGGAAGAGGTGGGTGAAGAGTTATATCTCATTTTTTACGATGTTCTGTCGTTTTTCTAGTGTCATTTCCTCGCAGAGACATTATTATAGTATTCGTGGGCAGGTCTGCTATTGATCTCGACCAACAATATAGACGACTATAAGTCATCCACCACCTTTTGAGTTCAAAATTTTGATCGAGGCCTTTATTTATCACCACCTAACATTTAGCCACCCCATTTAGTAAACAACAATTCACGAGGCGTAATAATCATGCGTAACTTGTATCTCTATATTAATTTTTGTTATAATTTCTAAGGTTGTTTCCATCATACATTATTTTCTTGAGGATTGCAGTAATTAATGTGACATATTATACATAATTTCAATATTTTCATTCCTTTTCTCTAATTTTGCATTGTTTCGGTTGAGTTTCTTAAACATTTTGAAAAGATATTTTTTTGCCAATAAAAACACACCATTGAGACAATTATGAAGCATTATTCGTAGACCCTAGTTTGAAGATGAAATAAAAATATACCTTTTTCTAGGTCTTGTGACTTTTAGGCCTATGAAAGGGTCCAAATTAAGGTATGAATTATACAAAGTTGAATGATGATGTAATCACAAGAACAGTGTGTGTAAAACAAAGGTGTATTCTTTATGTTGATATTTTATGTCATTTATACTCTTTGTCGTTAGTGTAATGCATTGATAGTGTGTTTGGGATGATTCCAAAATGTTCCAACTACTCAAAGGTGATTAACCATTTTAAAAAGTGAACTTAACCCCCCAAACGTATGTCACCTCAACAGTTTACATTGTCTTTTCAAAACGATATAACATTTAATAATTGAATGTTCACCATAAATATACACGAATTTGTACACTATAAATATACTTACATAAGCAGTCTCAGCCTCCAAATTGATCCACCCTTTCTCACTTTTGGTATGAGTATCGTGAAAGATGTTACTACATTCTTTTGGTTCCTCTATTACCTTCACATCATCCTGCCATAAAGAATAAGAAAAAAAAAATCAATAATCCAACTGTAACACCCCGCCTAATTAAATACCAGGTGGCCAGTCCCATACAAAATTAAAACAGAATATATAGTTGGCTCATTCTTAGCATCACAGTCGAAAACATTTACAACTCACCCAATACCCAATTAAGCTAGTGTTAAAAAACTTTCCAAATTTTAATTTAACAAAATCCATTTCCATTTTCAGATTAACACTACACATTTTATTCTACAACACAGATAACACAATAAATAACTCAAAAGAATTTAAATGCAACTGGAATAAACATTCCCAAATAATATAAATCCTTTACAATAATCCCAACAATGTTAAATGTATTAAAAAGTCCCGAATACAATAGTATTTGACTCCGACAAAAAATGATAACTGAAATCCTTTGGGCGACATGCCCTAACTAAGAATATTGTGAATCAAAAAGATGATAGGCGTCTAAGAAAAACTCCATAGCTTCATAGCTCGTCACAATCAACTATGGTTGGCGTCCCTGTTGCTGGACACCTGATATAGAAATACAATAGAAGAGAAAATATGCAGGGAAACGGGTCAGAGCCCGAATGTGTAGATGATTTTTAAAACAGCAAGTATTTAACAAGTGCAATAAAGCATTTATTATGTACATGTTTGATTCAACTCTCACTTGCTATTCTCACCTATCAACTAGAGTGCACACTTAACGTTTCCTATTAACCTCCTAGTTAATGGTTCCTTTTTTCTAGTCTCCATATTATAAATTCCATTCCCATATCATAATCCCCGTATGTCCCATACCATACGTCACATTATTATTCATTTACATTTCTTCTTTATATGATTAGTTTTTCATTAACATGAATCATTACTCATTAATATGAATCGTTTCTCATTAACATGAGTTAAGCTTTTCAATTCTATAAGCATAAACATTCATTAACTTAATTCCATTATCTTTCTCTATTCACCGTTTTCTACAATTATCACCGTAGATAGATTTAACCACAATATATCCATGTAACCATTTAATCCATTATATATATATATATATATTCATATATAATACAGCACCCCGAGCCACAGCTGTGGTGCAATGCATTACTCTGCTATCATGTCCCATCATCGCAGGTCGCCGAATAGGGGACTAAAGGTTCGGTAAGATTCCACGAACCACAAACAACAACAAACAAATTGGAGGCGAACATAGTTCTCGTATCCATGGGTCACACACATACCTACGTACCCACAGTCAGCGGACTTATCAACTCCCCGATAAGTCTTTCATAGACCTATGTTCTCGAGCGATAAATCAAAGATCCCATGGATTCATCAGGATATGACTGCCCTCACGCGCAAACCTCCCACCGATAGCAAGTAAGCTAGGTATGTCATACACATAAATCATCAATCAATCAAATAGGTATTATCATACCTATAATATAATATCAATAAGGTAATTATCACTACCCTTAGATATTTCCCATACGTAGAATTATATCTCTTTAAATTCCACGTATTAAAATACCATATCTTTACTTCATAATTTAATTATCCTCGCATCCTATAACATCTCTCCACTCCCGACGTCGTTAAGGTTCATGCGGGGAGCATCTCGCAAAGCGAAATCCAAACAAGGAACCCCTCTATTACACTACTACTTAACTTTGTCGATCGAGGAGGTCCGAAAACTTTAACTATGCGATCGGGATAACCTCATACCCTCTTTCAATCAAATGTGTTCTAAACTCCCATCTCACAAGATTCAAGTAGGATTTCCGCATCTTATATTCAGTAAGAAATCACTAATATCCTACTGGTCCATAACATTATTTCTCCCGAACTACTACGAGTTTAGTTCTCCTTTAATTAAGGTTAAAACCGATAGTTTCAAATCTCTTATAAACACATATTCTTTCACTTAGGATTAAACCCTCTTGTAAACTTAAGGATACCCAGGTGTTATATTCAATCACCCCTACTGGTCCTATCTTAAATCCTCATACATCCCCATTTGGAATTTAACAAATGAATCTAGCAACCGAAATTCCATTCAATATAATTTTCATCATTTAAATCACTCGAATCCAAATCAAATTAATTCAAATCTTATCAAGGGTTTACTGATATTTTCTAGGTCTCATAATATCCAAATAATAATCACCAAAGATCCACAAAAGGTTTGGGTTAAGAATCAACATTTAAAAAGAAACAACTTTACATATTCTGGGGAGGTCGATCGATCTATCCCTCAGGTCACAGCCTGGTTTTTCTGCATTTCAGCAACTACGGGTTTCACCATTTTTACTCATTCAAACCTTCATATTAACCTCCAAAATGAGTTATAATTATTACTACATGATATGTCAACATATATGAATGATTTCCAGTACTCTAAACATCTTAGGATCATCAAGGGATTGAATTAAAAAGCATGTTTATCTCCTTATTTCCAGAAAATTATCATCATATCATCTTCAAGAACAATGGTTTTCATAATTTCTTCAACAGATTCATGACTATTTCATGGATTAATATCATCCTAAAACATGATTTAAATTCCTATATCATTTAAGTTTTCCAGAAATCCATTTAATACTCCATTATTTCTTCCAAACATGAATATTCTTCTCTTTTCATACTATTCTAACATGGACAATATACGAACTTAAATTGCCATTATCAAACACTTGCCTTTACTGTAGGTCTGATCCTTTGGTGTAGTATATCTCAGTTGGTTGTCCCTTCTCCGGTCAAACTCCGGTAGTGGTTGGTGGTGGTGAACCTTGGTTCTTGTTTTTCTCCTTCCCAAGTGGGCTTTTCCCTTCCCAAGCACTCTTACACTCTCTCTAGGAAGATGGCTGCTCTAATTTGTGAAGAGGAGATGAATAACCCCCATACACTTAATCTACTAATACTTATAATAGTACCAAATCCGAAATCACTATTCATCCCCCCTAGAAAAATGACCAAAATGCCCTTTCGGGTTGTCTATTCATTTCCAAATGACCCGAGACTCAAAATTAACATCCCAATAGACTTTTCTGACTATTTCGAACCTTCCGGACGCAACGACGCAGCCGAAATGACTATTAGATTGATAGAAAATAAATTTCCTTTTTAATTTAATATACTAGTCCCGACACGTCCCATACCGCGTCTGACTAAAAATATAAATTACCGAATTTATATCATACAGTCATATCAATGACATCACATTCATATATTACCTAAATATCTTTAAGTAATATTCAGAATCATCCATTTTAATATCCACCGTTTGGATAAAACCCGAATGAATTAATTAATAATAAAATCTAATTAATCCATTAATTTAAAATATAACCCATTTTAAAAGTCATTTAAAATTACGGGGTATTACATACTTCCCCACTTATAACAGAATTTCGTCCCGAAATTCAGGAATATAAGTCATACCGGTAAGGTCAACTCCGAGTATAAATCTCAAATCGCAAGAAATCCAAGATGTACCGCCCATACAGTACATTAACAAAGTCCCTATCGATGTTATACGCCAAGCCTCACCATATAGTTTCAACTGAATCAAATTTAGACTTTATCTAAACTTCTCTATACCGTCCTCGTGACAAACTTTGGGAAAAATGATCCTCTCGTAGTGAACAAATAAATCCTGAAGTCTCAATTACTTACCTTTTTCACAATTATGAAAAATACTACAATCCAATCATCCAGGGCGCCCATACACCCTCTAGTACCGCTTTCAATATTAAAAGTTTCGCAAAGGTTATAAACTCGTTTCCCAAAGACCTAACTTATTTTGACTCCCAACGGTTATTAGTTTCATGCGTGGGGTGTCTCGCAAGCGAAATCCAAACAAGGAACCACCCCGATACACTACTTCCTAAAGCAGTCGGTCATCGAAACTCCTAAGGTCCTTAGTCAATAATATATAAAAAAAAATTGGTTTAAAAAAAATAATATCAGGTTTATCGATTTTAAAACAAAAATTTAGTTTTTATCGATTTCAAATAGGGTCTACGCATCTACTCTTTTATAGAAGACAAGATGCAAACATATGCTCTCATATACCACAAGTCAATGCACGCCGATAGTCAAATCACACTCGGACATGCTCAAGGTAAGTAATCCCATGATACAAATCAAACCCACGTGATAACATGTAATATAAAGGTGTCCCACACCCCTCAGTGAGTCTACATAAATAATAGTGCTATAGGCTAAGTTTAGCAACCCTTTTGCCCACACAACATTAATCGTAACAATATACGCTTCATAATCCCTTAGATAGAAAACATACCCTCATTCGCGGGTGGTGGTTGTTGATTCACTTCCTGATGGACATTATATACACGCCCGTACTGACCCTGCTACGCGGGTGCTGCTGGAATGGGAGGTAGTGCTAGCACCGAAGCTGGAGCTGGAAGAGCAGCTGGTGGAAACACTGGTACCTGTGGCTCCTGTCGAGCATGTTGTTGCTGAGGGAATTTGTCTTTCTCAGGACAATCTTGACGTTTATGGCCATACTTGCCACACACGAAACATTTTCCCGTAAACTTTCCACCACCTTGCCCCTGTTGACCCCGAACCTGTTGGCCATTACATCCCTTCCCTTGGCCCTGATGAGCCTGTCTCTGGCCCTGATGGCCCTGTTGTCCTTGCCCAACACCTCTATCCTCAAATCGAGAATCTCCAGATCGCAAATGCTTAGCATAGTCTCCTGTCTGGGAACCCTGCTCACTCTGACGCTGATGACTCTACCCTGGCTGAGTCCCACTAGAACTGCCCCCAATAGTCTTGCCTTGCAGGCCTGACCCAAACCCCCGCTTGACACCCTGATTATGGAAGCAGTTATCTTAGCAGTGGAGCATTGCAGCATTAAGAACATCTGCATACGTACGTAGTGAAAGATTCCCCAATAAATGTTGGCGAATTTTATAGTTCAACCCATAAGTGAACATTAGGACTTTCCTCTCCTCAATAGGTACTTCAGCTGGTACCAAATTAGTTAATCTCGTAAACTCTTCCTCATATTCCGCTACAGTTTTCTCTCCCTGTTTCAAATCAAGTAGCTTCCGCCTCATCTCTGTCTGGATGGTGGAAGGAAAATACTTCCCATAAAACCGTATCCAAAAGTCTTGGATAGTCAATGTGTCCCTCTCCTCCATAGTGGTCGTAGCTTCCCACCATTGCAAAGCTGCCCCTACTAGCTTTAATGTGGCTAGTATCTGACGTTGAACCTCAGTGCATTCAATCATTCTCAAGTGCCGTTGGATATCTTTCTTCCACTCGCTAGCAGCCACAACATCTGATCCTCCCTGAAACTCAGGTGGGTGCGCTTTCTGAAAGGCATCCCTCGCTCGTTCCCATGCAGTAGGAAACACTTGCCCTTGAGCGGGTGGCACAACTGGTGCCGGTGCGGGAGCCTGCTGAACAGCAGCTACAGCAGCATTGACTGCCTGAGCGACAATTGCAGCAACTTCGGCTGCAGTCATTATACCCTGAGCTGGGGCGGGCTGAGGTGCACGTCGAGGAGGCATCTGAAACGAGAGAACATTATCAGTATTTGATATCTCAAAATAGTTGAAGATCGTAAGCGTAAATAGAAAAGCAATAATCCTATTCATAGGGCTCTACATCAAAGAACGCTAAGCTGAAGACACAATAAGCCGTACAGATCCTAAAGGACACTAGAACCAGATGCTCTGATACCACCTGTAACACCCCGCCTAATTAAATACCGGGTGGCCAGTCCCATACAAAATTAAAACATAATATACAGTTGGCTCATTCTTAGCATCACAGTCGAAAACATTTACAACTCACCCAATACCCAATTAAGCTGGTGTTAAAAAACTTTCCAAATTTTAATTTAACAAAATCCATTTCCATTTTAAGATTAACACTACACATTTTATTCTACAACATAGATAACACAATAAATAACTCAAAAGAATTTAAATGCAACTGGAATAAACATTCCCAAATAATATAAATCCTTTACAATAATCCCAACAATGTTAAATGTATTAAAAAGTCCCGAATATAATAGTATTTGACTCCGACAAAAAATGATAACTGAAATCCTTTGGGCGACATGCCCTAACTAAGAATACTGTGAATCAAAAAGATGATAGGCGTCTAAGAAAAACTCCATAGCTTCATAGCTCGTCACAATCAACTATGGTTGGCGTCCCTGTTGCTGGACACCTGATATAGAAATACAATAGAAGAGAAAATATGCAAGGAAACGGGTCAGAGCCCGAATGTGCAGATGATTTTTAAAACAACAAGTATTTAACAAGTGCAATAAAGCATTTATTATGTACATGTTAGATCCGACTCTCACTTGCTATTCTCACCTATCAACTAGAGTGCACACTTAATGTTTCGTATTAACCTCCTAGTTAATGGTTCCTTTTTTCTAGTCCCCATATTACAAATTCCATTCCCATATCATAATCCCCGTATGTCCCATACCATACGTCACATTATTATTCATTTACATTTCTTCTTTATATGATTAGTTTTTCATTAACATGAATCATTACTCATTAATATGAATCGTTTCTCATTAACATGAGTTAAGCTTTTCAATTCTATAAGCATAAACATTCATTAACTTAATTCCATTATCTTTCTCTATTCACCGTTATCTACAATTATCACCGTAGATAGATTTAACCACAATATATCCATGTAGCCATTTAATCCATTATATATATATTCATATATAATACGGCACCCCGAGTCACAGCTGTGGTGCAATGCAATACTCTGCTATCATGTCCCATCATCACAGGTCGCCGAATAGGGGACTAAAGGTTCGGTAAGATTCGACGAACCACAAACAACAACAAACAAATTGGAGGCGAACATAGTTCTCGTATCCATGGATCACGCACATACCTACGTACCCACAGTCAGCGGACTTATCAACTCCCCGATAAGTCTTTCATAGACCTATGTTCTCGAGCGACAAATCAAAGATCCCATGGATTCATCAGGATATGACTGCCCTCACGCGCAAACCTCCCACCGATAGCAAGTAAGCTAGGTATGTCATACACATAAATCATCAATCAATCAAATAGGTATTATCATACCTATAATATAATATCAATAAGGTAATTATCACTACCCTAAGATATTTTCCATACGTAGCATTATATCTCTTTAAATTCCACGTATTAAAATACCATATCTTTACTTCATAATTTAATTATCCTCGCATCCTATAACATCTCTCCACTCCCGACGTCGTTAAGGTTCATGCGGGGAGCGTCTCGCAAAGCGAAATCCAAACAAGGAACCCCTCCAATACACTACTACCTAACTTTGTCGATCGAGGAGGTCCGAAAACTTTAACTATGCGATCGGGATAACCTCATACCCTCTTTCAATCAAATGTGTTCTAAACTCCCATCTCACAAGATTCAATTAGGATTTCCTCATCTTATATTCAGTAAGAAATCACTAATATCCTACTGGTCCATAACATTATTTCTCCCGAACTACTACGAGTTTAGTTCTCCTTTAATTAAGGTTAAAACCGATAGTTTCAAATCTCTTATAAACACATATTCTTTCACTTAGGATTAAACCCTCTTGTAAACTTAAGGATACCCAGGTGTTATATTCAATCACCCCTACTGGTCCTATCTTAAATCCTCATACATACCCATTTGGAATTTAACAAATGAATCTAGAAACCGAAATTCCATTCAATATAATTTTCATCATTTAAATCACTCGAATCCAAATCAAATTAATTCAAATCTTATCAAGGGTTTACTGATATTTTCTAGGTCTCATAATATCCAAATAATAATCACCAAAGATCCACAAAAGGTTTGGGTTAAGAATCAACATTTAAAAAGAAACAACTTTACATATTTTGTGGAGGTCGATCGATCGAAGGTAGGGGTCGATCGATCTATCCCTCAGGTCACAGCCTGGTTTTTCTGCATTTCAGCAACTACGGGTTTCACCATTTTTACTCATTCAAACCTTCATATTAACCTCCAAAATGAGTTATAATTATTACTACATGATATGTCAACACATATGAACGATTTCCAGTACTCTAAACATCTTAGGATCATCAAGGGATTGAATTAAAAAGCATGTTTATCTCGTTATTTCCAGAAAATTATCATCATATCATCTTCAAGAACACATCAATGGTTTTCATAATTTCTTCAACAGATTCATGACTATTTCATGGATTAATATCATCCTAAAACATGAGTTAAATTCCTATATCATTTTAGTTTTCCAGAAATCCATTTAATACTCCATTATTTCTTCCAAATATGAATATTCTTCTCTTTTCATACTATTCTAACATGGACAATATACGAACTTAAATTGCCATTATCAAACACTTGCCTTTACTGTAGGTCTGATCCTTTGGTGTAGTATATTTCAGTTGGTTGTCCCTTCTCCGGTCAAACTCCGGTGGTGGTTGGTGGTGGTGAACGTTGGTTCTTGCTCTTCTCCTTCCCAAGTGGGCTTTTCCCTTCCCAAGCACTCTTACACTCTCTTTAGGAAGATGGCTGCTCTAATTTGTGAAGAGGAGATGAATAACCCCCATACACTTAATCTACCAATACTTATAATAGTACCAAATCCGAAATCACTATTCATCCCCCCTAGAAAAATGACCAAAATGCCCTTTCGGGTTGTCTATTCATTTCCAAATGACCCGAGACTCAAAATTAACATCCAAATAGACTTTTTTGACTATTTAGAACCTTCCGGACGCAACGACGCAGTCGAAATGACTATTAGATCGATAGAAAATAAATTTCCTTTTTAATTTAATAAACTAGTCCCGACACGTCCCATACCGCGTCTGACTAAAAATATAAATTACCGAATTTATATCATACAGTCATATCAATGACATCACATTCATATATTACCTAAATATCTTTAAGTAATATTCAGAATCATCCATTTTAATATCCACTGTCCGGATAAAACTCGAATGAATTAATTAATAATAAAATCTAATTAATCCATTAATTTAAAATATAACCCATTTTAAAAGTCGTTTAAAATTACGGGGTATTACACCTACTTGAGAATTCACAAAAGAAAAAAGAGAAAATAAAGAAAATAAAAATATGGTCTATATAAGAAACATATACTACTTGATCAATTTCAGATACACTGTCTTGAAGTTTATTTGGTCTTTAGCATGCATATACCCACAATCATTAATAATCCCATATTTAATCTAATGATAAGTAAATCTAAGAAAAAAATCATTTCTGGTATTTTAGATATGTCACGAATTGAAATCGACCGACATCAGGAGAAAAACATAATAAAACATGATTGTATGGTAAGATGCTCACCCTGTATATTTTATTGATTCAAACTAACATAATAAGAGTATCTAACAACAAAAAGATTTTTTAATCAGTTCATGATATTTTTCCAGTGCTTCTAAACAAAATAGATGAAGAGATAAATTAAAGTAGATATGGTTAAGAAATTAAGTATCAAATTACCTCCTCATATGCGTGTTGCACAAATGCTTTGGACCCACCACGGTGATTAAATAGAACTTTTTGTCAGCTTTCACTACACTTTATTGAACGATTCTCGAATAATACAAACATATATATATTTTTAATAAACTACTTTACTGAATAAAAAATTGAAACAAAAATGAAAGAAATATATTTGTTATTTATCACAAATTTCGAGTTGCTCCAAAGTGTGCAAAGAATTCCAATCTTCTTCTAACGCAACCTTTGGATGCAGGTGTCGTCATGCCTCTTCACACTGAACTTCTTAAAGTGTGTCCTAATAAGGTAGCGATGGTCGTTATATCTCGAGTGCATTCTATCATGTACATATATAGAAACAATTTGATTTGACATGTCTTCATTAAAACTTGGTCTGCAAAGGTTGTAAGAATTTAAAAATATTAAAGCTCAAAGGAGATATAATTCTATAATTGAGAACAAGCTGGAATAAATGATCTTAGACTTCTAAATTTAAACATATCAAAATCCTTTTAATTCATTCATCCTTCTCTTTGTCATTTATCTCAGACCACTTCTCTGCATGTAAAGACGCGTAGTTCCACACTAAAACACTAATTTTAGTAACAAATCCCTTGCGATTAATACCTAATGGTCTACCATGTGCAAACTCCATATGAAGCTTAGTCCTAGTAGCGATAAATACTTTTTTTGTTGCCAAGTTTTGAGTAACTCCCCTAGCTTTCTTTCGGGTAGTAACAACTAGACAGATATCAAATTCCTTTTTTCTTTTTTTACCAAAACCAAGTGCATGAAGAGTGCAGGGGTTATGACGTACTCAAAGCAATAGAGTACACCACCGTAGAGGTAGCGGTTCAGGAACGAGGAGAAAACCACATGGCCGTCGTCTGGAGGGATACACGTGGGGCAGGGTATAAGCAAAAACCTTGGGCTCCAACTGATCTCCAAATTGATCTTAAAAGAGAATTAAAACCGATTGCATCTCAGAGAAGACAAAATAACATTTATCCATCTTAACGCGATAGAAGACGAATCAGATAGTCGTTCACATGTTCGTACTGACTATCAAACAAGAAGATCAAAATCATATAAAGTTAGAATAGCATCCGAAATCTAATCACTTAAAACATAATTTAAAAAACCAAATCCCCCTAACCGAGTCCATGAATTAAGTGTTGAAATAAAAGAAAGGAGATAGATGTAATCCCAAGAAATAGTTTATGGTCAAACTCAAATGAAATGATCAAAACTATGAACCCATTATAACATTGATTATATTTCTTTGTACGAAAATAAATCAATGCGATCAACTTAATGAATTACACAATAGTGATATCCTATGACATATATAATTAGAAAAACATATATACAATTAAGAAATGAATTTAACATAATTAAAAGAAGTAAGGTTCATAAAGACAACATATTTGTATTGTATGGAACTAAATGCATTACCATTTCTAGCTAACAACTACAAAATAATGTATATTTTAATAAGGCTAAAATTTAGCCTTTAAACTTCAATTATGCTTTGGGGTTTCTCTTTCCATCAAGAAATCTTGTTGAGATGAGTAATTGAGGTCTATATTGTACAAATAAAAATAGAAAGACGTTAGTTAGTCTCAAATTTTGATAATCAATATTCCTCTATATCAATATTAGCGGCTACAATATTAATTTTCATGTAAACCAATTATATCCATGAATGAAAAGCATAAAACCTTAAAATGTAAGATACAAATTTTTTACACTACTTAGAAAATAAATTAATAAATTCTAAAGCACAAAACTTTACCGTGGCCCATTTACAATTAAGATCTTCAGGCTGAAAGGATCTAAAGCACCCAAAATTCTATCATTAACACAATGCAGCAACATATTTTTTTGACTCATGACATCTAAGTTGTGACAACTTACTCAATCTCATTATCATTTAGATTTAGTGTATGCGATGCCTCACCATTCATAAGCATCCAAAGATCGACTTTTAGCTCTGTCACCCCCTCCTCTAGAACTGCACAAACTGGAGAAATTAGAACACCAAACCAGTGGTGGAGCCAGGAGTAATTGGTGTCCTTGGCACGAAAGGAAAATTCTGGGGAAATAGGGGCGGGAGCCCCCCAATTTTTTTTTGGAGTAATTATAATAATCTTTTAACTGCATAGAAAATAACATATAAATAGATCAATTACAATGATTTGAAAAATAAAACATCATTACAAAACGATATTAATGTAAGTTCATAAAAAATAGATAGTTGTCATTACAACATTTTTAGAATATATATTTTGATTTGGTGTAGAGTATAGGCTTATAGAAAAAAAAAAAATCAACAACAAAATCAGATATATATTTTCAGAATTTCAACAACATATTTTCAACAACTTCATGCCCAAAAATAATTACTATAAACCAATAAAAACATTTATACAACAAACCTTAACAATGAATATTTACTAAAAGGGGGGGGGGGGGAGTAAGAGAAATGATAAATATATAAACGCTAGATAAAATGGAGGGAGATTGATGAACATGCCTTGATTTGGTGTAGAGATTTAATTTTAACTCAATAAAATAGGAAGAGAAGAAGGGAGAACGTGGAGAGCAAAGCAAAGAGGTAAAATGGGTATAAAATTTAGGGATATTTTTCTTTTTAGGGTGAAAGAGGGGTTTTGTTCTCACTTTTTCCCCCTTTAATGCCCTTACTAATAGAGTTACATAGAAAAAAAATCGGAATTACCTATTCTGGCCTAGGCCCCGTGCCCAGGTCAAGTGCACTGTGGCTCCACCGCTGCACCATGCACCCTTGTTTCTAGTTCTTCATACATTTTGTCAGCCCCCTCCTGTAGAGATTTATTGAAGAATGTTCTAGATATATTTGTCAAAATTGAAATGGGGCAAATGGATTATTATGAAAATAATTTTGAAGCATCCATGCTCAAAGATTCTGCAGCATATTATTCACGGAAGGCTTCAAATTGGATTTTAGAAGATACTTGTCCAGATTATATGTTGAAAGCTGAGGAATGTTTTAAATGAGACAAAGTTGCTCGAGAAAGTTCAACATGAGTTGCTGACCGTATATGCAACCCAACTGCTTGAGAAGGATCACTCGAGGTGTCACGCATTGCTTAGGGATGATAAGGTGGATGATTTGTCAAGTATGTATAGGCTCTTTTCGAAAACACCTCAAGGCTTAAATGCCGTTTCTAATATATTTAAACAACATGTTACTGTTGAAGGTACAACCTTGGTTAAATAGGAGGAAGATGCAGCAAGCAATAAAAAGGCAGATAAGAAAGATGTTGTCGGTTTGCAAGAACAGGTTTTTGTTAGAAAATTGATTAAGATCCATGACAAGCCTGGCCTATGTAAATGACTATTTTATGAAACATACTCTTTTCCATAAGACATTTAAGGAAGCCTTTGAAATCTTCTGAAATAAGGGTGTTGCTGGAAGCACAAGTGCGGAACTACTTGCCACATTCTGTAATAACATTCTTAAAAAAGGCGGGAGTGAGACATTGAGTGACGAAGCCATTGAAGAGATCTTTGAAAAGGTAGTAAAGCTTCTTTCATACATTAGCGACAAAGATCTATGTGCTGAATTTTATAGGAAAAATCTTGCTCGGAGACTTCTGTTTGATAAGAGTGTCAATGACGAGCATGAGAGAAGTATTCTGACAAAGCTAAAACAACAATGTTGTGACAACCCGAATATAAGTATGATAAATTATATTTAAATCATGCTTAACTTATGTGATATGAATAATGTGTTAATATTGTATCTAATGTTAAGTAATTATGTTTATTATAATCCTACATTCATAAATCATGAAAGGTCGAATTATTTACAAACATAAAATTTTGTTGTTTTCGGTAGAAATGTTCCTGTCAGAGACTAGTTTTGACAATTATAACATTACAATTGACTTGAGGTAAAAACTAGATAGTTGTATACATGTGAGTTATGGTTGTAACACAATAAACGGAGCATCAAACGGATGACTGAGTAAAGAGTTATACCGAATTTACGAACAAGGGGCAAATCTGTCCATTCCCTTTAAGTGGTAAATTATCTTTTAGTAAACCAAATGGCTTAATTTAATTGGATGGAAAGGAGGCATTCCTTTCCTGACTTAAACTTCTCCCTTTAACTTATTTCTTCAGTAAATATAACCCTAGGTTCAGTTTTGAGAGATTTAAGCTTAAGGAAAGAGAAAGTAGAAGTTAAGGAAGAAAGATTACAAGGAAAAACTAGGAAAAAAATTCCAACAAAGTCCTTAAGGTATTTCCAAGGTAAAATTATGTGTTAATATTGTTTCAATCTTGTATTATACTTATTTCAAAGTATATAAATCGTTAATTATTGATTAAAATTCCATCATCATTTGTGATATTATGTATTGGTTCATATGTGAGATAAGTGGTGTTTATAGGTCCTATTGCTTTGTATTGAAACCCCTTGTATTCAAACTTGCATATCTCTTTGTGTGCTTTGTGGAATTGAGAAATTATAATTGTATATGAAAGTAGACTCATATATTCATATCATACCCTAAAATTAGAATTTATCTCCTTGTGGTTAGGTCGTAATAATGATTTAAACTTGGTACATAGTTGCTGTTTGTATACTTCATTTCGGTATACCCTAAGTTTAGTCAAGCTTTTGAGATAGCAAATGAAGTCAAAAAATTATGAAACTTTAATTCTGTACTATTAACTATGTGTACTGAACATGGGTTGAAAATCATGGAAAGTTATATCAGAGAAAAATTATGAAATTCTTAGAAATTGAAGGAACAGTAGAGGAGCTTGTTGAGCAGATTTCTTATGTTGTAAAGAAATGGTCATAGCTTGCTCTAGGAAGCTTGAAAAATTACACCGTCACTTGTACTGGAAATTATATTCATATATGTTTTCATATTGATAAGGTTGGACACCTGTATTTATACAATTTAGGAATATAGGATGGTTGAGTATAGAGGACAGTAATTTAAGGCCATACTGGATACCCCATGAAAGAATATTGTTATCTCCTCTTTACAAAGAGTATTTTGAGTACATGTTTCATGTGTATTTACATTGAGAAGTATACTTTCATGTTACTTGGTTTTGGTTATAAATTCCTTATGAGGTATTTCTTACGGTTGAATGTTCATAACTTTATTAACATGTATAGCATTGTTTTGTCTTTACTCATGGTTTATGGAATGTGACTTAAGTGGAATTATATTGTTGGTTTATAGTCTCGAAAAGTTACATAATTATGTTAGGATAATACTTATGATTGAGATTCAGTAATGATTTAGTTGGATTGACAGGTGCAAGGTCTAATCAACCCAGTCCAGCTCCTCCCGAAGGAAACGTGAATACGTAGTTGACAACCCAACGTGAGTGTACTCACTGGAAAGAGATATTTGTATCGTGTTGTTGATATGTTCAGAATATAATGAATATAAAATTGTTCATTTCGGTTTACCGAAATGGGAGGTTACTCCCCGACCCGGAATGGGGGAGATTTGTCTATTAATGACAAGGGGTTACTCCTCGATCAGGAATGGGGGAGAATTATCTATTTAGACAGGATGTGTGAATCATGATTCAAAAAAGTTGGTCATTCATTATGAATGAGCCGGATACGTTAATACATAATTATATGGACATGATTTATTGTATTTAAATTCATGCAGTAGTATAGTAGTGATGCATTCACTGGGCTATTTTGCTCATGGTTCCTATGTTCACATTTTTCAGGTAACACGATGTCACTGCCAAATTTAGGAAGTTGGGTTGGGTTAGCCAGGAATGGGAGAAAGAAAGATTTTGTTCAAATGTAAATGATGTAATTCAAGTTAAATTATCCTTCAAGCAAGTTTGTATAAGTATGACTACTCTGATGTTGTAAAAAGGTTTTCAGTTATATGGATTTACAATGATGACTCTGAAATTAAAACTCGTGTTTATGGTTTGGTTTAATTAATCATGGTATGACTCACTTTGACTTTCAAAGTTAATTATAAGTCACTAGGTTGGTGTGTGTCAGCTTTTGGTATCAGAGCCTAGGTTTTAGAGATTTTGGAGTTAGAAGATCCTAGATTTGGCAGTGAATGTTAGAAATAATTTTTGTTTGATACTAACGATTATGTTAGGAAAAATATGTATATATACATGTTGTTATATCTTTGATTCATTTTAGATATAAAAGAATGGAAGGAGGTTATGTTAATGAGATAATAGAAGATGAGGCTTCAAATATGGCAGCAGAAGCAGAGGTTGAGCAACCTATTTATAGAAATATAGAACCCGAGCGAGAACAATTGACAGACATGAAAAAAATGGCGCGTGTTATGACTTTAATGGTAGAGAAGCAATCTAGATTTATGGCTCAGATGGAAGAACAGCAAGCCAGGCAATTAGAGGCACAAGCAATGGCTAGGGATGAGGAGGTGATACGCCGGGAAGAAAGGAGTAATTCACATGAGAAATTTATTAAAATGAATCCACCCTCATTTGAAGGAGCAGTTGATCTAGCAGAGACAGAAGCATGGGTTAAAGAGATTGAACTTATTTTTGGGGTAATGAGAATGCCTGGAAATCAACGAGTGACCTTGGCAAGATATATGCGGAAAGGAGAAGCTAAGTATTGGTGGGATGCCACAAAACATTTGTTGATTACTCCAGGAGGTGAGAATGTGATCTCATGGGATGCTTTTGTCAAATCTTTATATGATAAGTATTTTCCCCCAATGTATCGAAAACAAAAGGAGAAAGAATATTTCATGTTGAATCAGGGAAGCATGATAGTTAGAGAATACGAGGCTAAACTTACAGCCCTATCTCGGTTTGCTTCAAGATTTGTACATAATGAGGAAGACATGTGTAGCCAATTTCTCGATAGAATAGAGTTAGTTATTAAATCAAGGTTATTGGCTTTAGAGACTATAAATTATTCAGCCTTGGTTAACAAAGCCATTCTAGTGGAAAATGATGTGAATGAAGCGAGAAGGAATCGAGAACGAGGCATAAAGAGAAGTAGATTCGACCCAAATTGTAAAAAGGGTAGTGATACAGAATATTCAAGGCTTGGAGGGCAAAAAATTTAGTATGGTAAAGGTATGGGAAGTGGTTCACAGAGGGGTGAGGCTAGTAGTGGAAGAGGTTCAGGAGTTTCAGCACAAGGAGATCTAAATGCTTGTTTCTTTTGTGGCACATCAGGTCATATAAAGAGAAATTGCCCAAAGTTAATGAATATAGAATGGTTTAACTATCACCAGAAGGGTCATCAGAGAAAGACTTGTCCTATATTATCAAGATCAGTTTCAGTTAGTAGTGTGGGGCTGCATAAAGGATCCTCTCCAGGGAATGCAACTAGTGGAAGAGATACAAGACAAGCAAGTGGATCGAAGTAAGGAGGAAGAGTGTTTGCGATGACATTGCAAGATGCCCATGCTACACCAGAAGTGGTTATAGGTAAACTTTCTATTGCAAACAAAGATTTATATGCACTCATTGATCCTGGATCTACGCATTCATTTGTGGCATTACATATTATTTCATATTTGGGTAGACCATGTTCATTTATCAATTGTGCCTTATATATTTCTACCCCAATGGAAAGTATAATTCTGGTTGAGCATATTTATAAAGATTGTGTCCTACAAATGGGTGAGCGAGATTTCTATGTTGACTTGATACCGTTGGCCATTCGGGATTTTGATATTATATTGGGGATGAATTAGTTATCGTCGTATCATGCTTCCATTGATTGTTTTCGAAAAGAAATTACGTTTCATCTGCCTTGTGAACCTGAGTTCCGATTTACAGGAGAAAGGAATGTTGTCCCTAATTGTCTTATCTCAGTAATTAAGAGAAGAAAGTTATTGATTAAAGGTTGTACATGGTATTTATCTTATGTTGTTGATACTAGTAAAGAGACAGTTAAAATTCAAGATATACCAGTGGTTAGAGAATTTTCTGATGTCTTCCCAGAAGAATTGCCAGGATTGCCACCCGATAGGGAAGTAGAGTTTTCCATTGAATTAATTTCAGGTACTGGTCCAATTTCTCTTGCTCCATATAGAATGGCACCAACAGAGTTAAAAAAATTAAAAGTTCAATTACAAAATCTGATAAGCAGAGGTTTCATTCGGCCTAGTGTTTCGTCATGAGGAGCCCCAGTGTTATTTGTGAAAAAGAAAGATGGGACAATGCGATTATGCATTGATTATCAACAATTGAATAAGGTGACCATTAAAAACAAGTACCCTCTACCTCGTATCGATGACTTGTTTGACCAATTACAGGGGGCCACAGTATTTTTGAAGATTGATTTGAGATTGGATTACCACCAGCTGAAAGTGAAGGATAGTGATATTTCCAAAATAGCCTTTCGGACTCGATATGGGCACTATGAGTTTTTGGTGATGCCATTTGGATTAACTAACGCTCTAGCAATTTTTATGGACTTGATGAACCGGGTATTCCACCCTTTCATTGATTCATCTGTGATTGTATTCATAGACTATGTGTTGATTTACTCACGTAACATGGAGGAACATGAGAAACATGAGAAACATTTGAGACTAGTATTGCATATTTTGAGAGACAAGAAATTATTTGTTAAATTCAGCAAGTGTGAGTTTTGGTGGAATGAAATTGTGTTTTTAGGGCACGTTGTCTCGGGAAATGGGATATAAGTTGATCCAAAGAAGGTGGAAGCAATTGTTGAATGGGAGAGTCCTAAGAATGTGACAGAAATTAGGAGTTTCCTAGGATTGGCAGGTTACTATCGTAGATTCATTAAGGGATTTTCGGCAATAGCATTACCATTGACAAAGTTGACCCATAAAGAAGTGAAGTTTGTGTGGGATGAAGAATGCGAAAGGAGTTTTAAAGAATTAAAGAAACGATTGGTTTCATCCCCTATACTTACTATTCCATGTGGGAATGAGTCTTATGTGATCTATACAGATGCTTCATTTCAAGGGTTAGGATGTGTTCTTATGCAGAATGGGAAGGTAATAGCATATGCTTCCAGACAATTAAAGACACACGAACGAAACTACCCTATGCATGATTTAGAGTTAACAACTATTATTTTTGCTTTGAAGTTATGGAGACATTACTTGTATGGAGAAACCTGTGAGATATTTACGGATCATCAAAGTTTAAAATACTTGTTTACACAAAGAGAACTGAATTTAAGATAGAGGCATTAGATAGAGCTGATTAAAGACTATGATTGTACCATCCATCATCATCCGGGGAAGGCCAATGTAGTAGAAGATGCTTTGAATCGAAAATCATCAGGGATTATGGGTTTCATACAGTGTGCACGTGTTGGAAATATTCATGACTTGTCATCAATGGGGATTGAATTAAAGTTTTCAAAAGGGGGAGGATTATTAGCACATGTCACAGTAAGACCTTTATTAGTCGAACGCATACAAAATTTGTAGATCAATGATTCATTTCGTTGAGAAGAAGAAACAAGAAGTTCGGGATGGTAGAGAGAGTGACTTTGAGATTAATAATGATGAATCGTTGTGTTATAAAAATAAAATTTGTGTACCAAATGATCCATCCTTAAAGAAGGATATATTAGAAGAGGCACATAGTTCTGTTTACTTTATGCATCCGGGAGGTACCAAAATGTACAGAGATTTGAAAGAGTATTATTGGTGGAACAATATGAAATGTGAGATCGCAGAATTTGTAGCCAAATGTTTAGTATGCCAGCAAGTAAAGGCGGAGCATCAAAAGCCGACAGGATTATTGCAGTCATTGCCTATTCCAGAATGGAAGTGGGAGCATATAACGATGGATTTTGTTACAGGATTACTGAGGTTACCAAAGGGGCATGATTCTATTTGGGTGATAATAGATCGATTGACAAAGTCGGCCCATTTTCTTCCATTTAAGACCACCTACAGTGTTAACACGTAAGCACGTTGATGAGATTATCCGTTTACATGGGGCACCAGTGTCAATTGTCTCAGATAGAGATCCAACATTCACTTCTAAGTTTTGGCCTCATTTACAGAATGCCATGGGCACAAGTTTGAAGTTCAGCACTGCATTTCATCCACAAACCGATGGGTAATCTGAAAGGACGATTCAAATATTAGAAGACATGTTATGAGCTTGTGTATTTGACTTCAAGGGTAGTTGGGATGATCATTTGCCATTGATGGAATTCTCGTATAATAATAGTTATCAGTCCACCATTGTTATAGCTCCTTATGAAGCTTTATATGGGAGGAGATGTAGGACGCCTTTGTGTTGTGATGAAGTAGGTGAAAGGAAAATTTTGGGTCTTGAATTGATAGATATGACAAATGAAAAGATCAAAATGATTCGGGAACAGATAAAGATAGCGTAAAGCATGCAGAAATTTTATGCAGATAAGAGGAAGCATCCATTGGAATTTCAAAAGGGGGATTTTGTATTCCTACGCATTTCACCATGGAAAGGCGTTATGAGATTTGAGAAAAAAGGGGAAACTAAGTCCAAGATACATTGGACCATATGAGGTGTTGGAAATAATTGGGAACCTGGCATATAGATTATCATTACCTAAAGATTTGTCTCGTTTACATGATGTTTTTCATGTATCGATGCTTCGTAAGTATTTGATGGATCCATCTCATCAGTTGAAGACTCAACCAATTGAACTGAAGGAAGACTCGTCATACATCGAGGAAACGGTGGAAATTATTGATCGTAAGGAGCAAGTATTGAGGAATAAAGTTATTTCCTTAGTTAAAGTTATGTGGATTAGCCATGGAGTTAAAGAAGCAACTTGAAAAATGGAGGATAGCATGAAGAAACAGTATCCCCATTTGTTTGGTAAGTGACCTTTATATTAAATTTCGGGGACGAAATTTTCTAAAAGGGGTGAGTTGTGACAACCCGAATATAAGTATGATAAATTATATTTAAATCATGCTTAACTTATGTGATATGAATAATGTGTTATTATTGTATCTAATGTTAAGTGATTATGTTTATTATAATCCTACTTTCGTAAATCATGAAAGGTCGAATTATTTACAAACATAAAATTTTGTTGTTTTCGGTAGAAATGTTCTTGTTAGAGACTAGTTTTGACCCTTATAACATTATAATTGACTTAAGGTAAAAACTAGATAGTTGTATACATGTGACTTATGGTTGTAACACAACAAACTATGCATCAAACGGATGATCGAGTAAAGAGTTATACCGAATTTACGAACAAGGGGAAAATATGTCCATTACCTTTAAGTGGTAAATTGTCTTTTCGTAAACCAAATGGCTTAATTTGATTGGATGGAAAGGAGGCATGCCTTTGCCAACTTAAACTTCTCCCTTTAACTTATTTCTTCAGCAAATATAACCCTGGGTTCAGTTTTAAGAGATTTAAGCTTAAGGAAAGAGAAAGTAGAAGTTAAAGAAGAAAGATTACAAGGAAAAGCTAGGAAAAAATTCCAACAAAGTCCTTAAGGTATTTCCAAGGTAAAATTATGTGTTAATATTGTTTCAATCTTGTATTATACTTATTTCAAAGTATATAAATCATGAATTATTGATTAAAATTCCATCATCCTTTGTGATATTATGTATTGGTTCATATGTGAGATAATTGGTGTTTATAGGTCATATTGCTTTGTATTGAAACCCCTTGTATTCAAACTTGCATATCTCTTTGTGTTCTTACTGGAATTGAGAAATTATAATTGGATATGGAAGTAGACTCATATGTTCATATCATATCCTAAAATTAGAATTTATCTCCTTATGGTTAGGCCGTAATAATGATTTAAAGTTGGTACATAGTTGATATTTGTATACTTCATTTCGGTATTCCCTGAGTTTAGTCAAGATTTTGAGATAGCAAATGAAGTTAAAAAATTAGGAAACTTTAATTATGTACTATTAAGTATGTGTAATGAAAATGGGCTGAAAATCATGAAAATTTATGATGGAGAAAATTATGAAAATTCTTGGAAGTTGAAGGAACAATAGAGGAGCTTGTTGGGAAGATTTCTTGTGTTGTCAAGAAATGGTCATAACTTTCTCTAGGAAGCTTAAAAATTTACACCGTCACTTGTAATGGAAATTATATTCATATATGTTTTCATATGTATAAGGTTGGACACCTGTATTTATACCATTTAGGAATATAGGATGGTTGAGCATGGAGGACAGTAATATGAGGCCATACTGGATACCCCATGAAAGAATATTGTTATCTCCTCTTTACAAAGAGTATTTTGAGTACATGTTTCATGCGTATATACATTGAGAAGTATACTTTTATGTTTCTTGGTTTTAGTTATAAATTCCTTATGAGGTATTTCTTACGATTGAATGTTCATAACTTTATTAACATATATAACATTGTTTTGTCTTTACTCATGGTTTATGGAATGTGACTTAAGTGGAATTATATTGTTGGTGTATAGTCATGAAAAGTTACATAATTATGTTAGGATAATACTTATGATTGAGATTCAGTACTGATTTAGTTGGATTGACAGGTGTAAGGTCTAATCAACCCAGTCTAGCTCCTCCCGAAGGAAACGTGAATATGTAGTTGACAACCCAAGGTGAGTGTACTCACTGGAAAGAGATATTTTTATCGTGTTGTTGATATGATCAGAATATAATGAATATGAAATTGTTTATTTCGGTTTACCGATATGGGAGGTTACTCCCCGACCCGTAATGGGGGAGATTTTTCTATTAATGACAAGGATTTACTCCTCGACCAGGATTGGGGGAGAATTGTCTATTTAGACAGGATGTGTGAATCATGATTCGGAATAGTTAGTCATTCATTATGAATGATCTGGATACGTTAATACATAATTATATGGACATGATTTATTGCATTTAAATTCATTGATTAGTATAGTAGTTATGTATTCACTTCGCTATTTTACTCACGGTTCCTATGTTCACATTTTTCAGGTAACGCGATGTCACTGCCAAATCTAGGAAGTTGGGTTAGGTTAGCCAGGAATGGGAGAAAGAAAGATTTTGTTTAAATGTAAATGATGTAATTAAGTTAAATTTTCCTTCAAGCAAGTTTGTATAAGTATGACTACTCTGATGTTGTAAAAAGGTTTTTAGGTATGTGGATTTACAATGATGACTCTGAAATTAAAACTCGTGTTTATGGTTTGGTTTAATTAATCATGGTATGACTCACTTTGACTTTCAAACTTAATTAAAAGTAACTGGGTTGGTGTGTGTCAAATGTGGTGGTCAATTCTCATCAAAGATGGAGGGGATGGTCACAGATTTGACATTGGCAAAGGAAAATCAATCCAACATTAAAAAACCACATCATGTTTAATTATCATGATGATTCAAGATCCAATTTTAAGAAAACCATACCATTTTAATCAATTAATCGATTAACATTATCATTAATTAAATTATATTTTACAGTTCATCGTTGTATTCTTTTAATTATGATTACCGCCGCTGGCCACATTTAAAGTGTACCATGAATGTCGTGGTCCATACTATAACTACTTCATCATGTAGCACGATTCTCTTTTTCTCTTTCTCTCTACAACTCAATAAATGATAACAAAACCTGTGTGTTAGTTTGTTATTTTTAGTTAGTTAGAATAGTTACTATGTGTTAGTTTGTTATTTTTAGTTAGTTAGAATAGATACTATTTGTTAGAATGTTTCTTTTAGTTTTTTCTTTATACTCGATGTATCTCTGGCAAAGTAAGTGAACAGAATAAGAAAATGTTTTTACATTCTCTTGGGTCAAATATGGTATCAGAGCTTCATTATGCTTCCCTATTGATCGATCTAATTCCTTTCAATTGATATTCATTTCCATTCTTCATCTTAATTTCTTTAATCATTTGTTCTTTATTTTCATTCTTTCAATCTGTTTCTCTAATGATCATGGCATCATCTGAATTTATGATGCAATCATCTTCTTCTCCATCCATGAACACTTCTTCCATTGATGAATCTTCAAGCCCTTATTTCCTTCATTACTCGGAGAGTCCTGAACTTATTCTTGTATCACAACCTCTTACTGGAGATAATTATTCTTTGTGGAGTAGAGCTATGGTAATTGCTTTATCTGTGAAGAACAAGCTACGATTTATAGATGGTTAAATTCAACGTCCTTCAGGTACTGATGCTCTCTTCAGTTCTTGGATCAGAAATAATAATATTGTTATCTCTTGGATTCTCAATTCTGTGTCTGAGGAGATTTTTGCTAGTGTGATTTACTCTCAATATACATATGATATCTGGAATGATTTCAAGGAAAGATTTCAACAATGAAATGGTCCTCGTATTTTCCAATTAAGTTGTGATCTTATGAATCTCACTCAAGGAGATCTTTCTATTAGTTCCTATTTCACTAAACTGAAAACCATCTGGGAAGAACTTAGTAATTACAAACCTTCTTGTTCTTGCGGGAAGTGTACTTGTGGTGGAATTAAAGCATTAGCAGATCATCACCATATGGAGTATGTAATGTCATTCCTGATGAGATTACATGATACATATGCTCAAGTTCATGGTTAAATACTTCTAATGGATGCCATTCCTCCCATAAACAAGGTGTTTTATTTGGTTTCTCAAGACGAACATCATAGATCTGTCAAAACTACCAGTTCTGATTCAATAGCTTTCTCCATTAAGACTGAAGCAAATCAGTATGCTAACAAGTCAAATCAGTATACTAACAAGTCAAGTTCATTCAATCAATATGCTTCTAAAAATCAGAGATACTTTACTCGCAGACCTATTTGCACCCATTGTGGTTATGTTGGTTATACCAAGGAAAAATTCTACAAACTTCATGGATATCCTCCTGGGTACAAACCACAAAATTCAAATAATTCTCAACCAAATGTTGTTGTAGCTGGACAAGTTACTGATTCTACTACTAATCAGAATCAAGGAGATGTAGACAATTTCATCCAGACTTTGAATGCTACTCAATATCAACAACTTATGACTATGTTTAGTAACCATCTAACTTTTGCCAAAATATGTACTGAACCTGGCACTACGACTTCAGGTATATGTTTCTCAGTGTCTCTTAATCCTGTTCTTAATTCTCCTCAATTTTGGATAATTGACTCAGGATCTACTAGCCACATATGCTTCAATAAATCAACATTTCACATGATAGCAACTATACAAAATACCTTTGTCACTCTTTTTGGTAGAAGTCATATACCTGTGCATTTTTCTGGAACTGTACAACTCTCTTCCTCCTTGGTTCTCACAAATGTTCTATATGTGCCTCAGTTCAAATTTAATCTCATTTTCTGTGAGTTCTATGACTAGGAATTTTAATATTCAAGTTCAGTTTCTCATTGACTCCTGTCTTATTTAGGACCAACACACACAGAGGACGATTGGCAAGGGTGAAAAGATGGAAGGCCTTTATGTTTACAATATTAATGTTGTTCTTCCAGCCAATAATTATTGTACTTTCATTGCCAATTCTACTGATTTTAGCACCAATAATGTAGTGACTAGTCAAATTTGGCATGATAGGCTAGGTCACTTATCTTTCAAGAAACTTGAATTATTGAGAGATAAATTACATTACTCTCGTAAGAATCATGAACATTTGCCTTGTAATATTTATCCTTTGGCAAAACAAAGAAGACTTTCTTTTATGTCTAATAATAACCTTTCTCAAAATGCTTTTGATCTTTTTCACTGTGATACCGATGTCCCTATCACATACCTACTCATGCAGGCTACAAATATTTCTTAACTATTATTGATGACAGTACAAGGTTTACTTGGGTCTTTTTAATGAGATAAAAATCTGATGTCAGCTTCATTATCCCTCAATTTTTCACTTTCATTGAAACTCAGTTTCATAAAGTAACTAAGAAATTCAAATCAGACAATGCACCCGAGTTGCAATTCACTGATTTTTTCAATTCCAAAGGAGTTATCCACCAGTTTTCTTGTATAGAAAGACCCAAGCAAAATTCAGTAGTAGAAAGGAAACATCAGCATTGGTTGAATGTTGCTCGTGTTTTGTTTTTCCAGTCTAGGGTTCCTATTAATGTGCTCACTGCTACTTTCTTAATCAACATGACTCCTTCACATGTTGTACATAATGACAATCCATACCAATTGCGATATAATTATCCAGTGGATTATAATTCTCTCAAAGTTTTTGGCAGCTTGTGCTTTGCATCCACTCTGCCTTCTCATAGGTCAAAATTTCATCCCAGAGCCAAACCTTGTGTGTTTGTTGGCTATCCTCCCGGTATCAACGGCTACAAGTTATATGATATTGAAACAAAAAATTTCTTTGTTTCTCGAGATGTCATCTTTCATGAACATCTCTTCCCTTTTCAATCTATTCCACATTCTCATGATTTAATTGATCCATTTGTTGACCTTATTTTACCAAATTCTACCCATATTTTTATTCAGTCCACTTCATCACATTCTCAATCTACTACTTCAGTTCCTAATATTACTATTGATACCAAATTTAGTCTGCTGGCATGGCTCAATTGAGTGAAGACACATGGCAATCTATGTGGCAACAACAAACACTTCCGAGGAACTCACGCGCTCCGAGGAACCTTACTCCAACGAGGAACACTACTTCCCCGAGGAACTCATACGCTCCGAGGAACTCTTGAGTACCGAGAAGCTTAGGCGGTCCGAGCAACTTAGGCGGTCCTAGCTGCACCTCGAACAAAGCATTAATAGCAGGATAACCAACAGTTTGACTGTTCATTAAATGCTTATCATTCAGACGCATATGCTTAAGGGGCATTGAATGTATTACCCTTTCACATTACAGCCTCAGGGCTATAAATACATTGTACAATCCTCATTGTAAGGGGACCGAAATTTCTTGATAGAACTTGTAATCGAGAATTCCCAAACAATCAGCAATAACATAACAGTGAACGTAGGCCATTCTTATAAGGCTGAACCACTTTAAAAACTCTTTGTTTCATTTATTTTATCTGTGATTGAATAATTAGATATGATCTGATTTTTTACATCAACAGATTGGCGCCGTCTGTGGGAAACGATTGGTAATATCATTTTTCATCAAAAACAATTCATCACAAATGGCTGATATTCCAGAATCCAGCAATCAAAATGCTGGAAGCCCTCCAAATCCATCTGCTCCGCCAAATATTCCAGATCTGGCTGGAATAATGACAAATCTGGCTCAGGGCCAGCCCGTCATGCAAGAAACTATGCTACAACTCATACAAACCCTCCATGGCGGTGCACCAACCCATTCAGGACTGCGAAGTATTCAAAAAAATACCCGTGCACCTTCTTCACGTACTAGACGTACCGATTCATGTCGCAATGAGGAGTCTGAAGATTTTTCTTATCAACCTGGACGAACTTCGTCAGTGCGAGCCACAGATACTGAACAACGTATCACTCTCTCCCCAGAAAGGACCAGTGCGCTAGAAAGATTAAGCAGAGTATCTCCTTTCGATCGATTAGGTCCTAGGAGGAGCAAAAGTCCTCCTAGAGCCCCATCGAGGAGTTTTCGACGACCATCAAACTTAAGGGAAGGATCTGCCCAGTCGCGACCAGTTGCTCGTCAAGATAGATCCCAGGAAGCCACCTCAACGCGATTAGTTGCTCGAACCAACAGGCCCGAGGAAGGAAATGATGCATGGAAAGGCTCTATTCAAAGGCTGGAGGATATATTGGGGGAAATGGTTAAAGCTAAGAACCCTCTACAACAAACCTTTGTTCGAGGAACACCTTTTGTCCAGGCCATTATAGATTTTCCAACACCATCAAAATTCAAAGCACCTGTTGTGACCCCCAAATATGATGGAAAGACTGACCCCGTCCTTCATATAGAACAATACCAAGCTGCAGCCGATATCTATGCTGTTCCAGATGAGATGAGATGCAGGGCATTCTCGGGAACTCTTACCGGATCTGCTCAAATATGGTATAATAATCTTCCTCGGGGTAAGATCTCAACTTTTCTTCAACTGGCCGAGTTATTCATTGGGAATTTCTATTTTGGGGCAAAGCCAGTTAAACGAGTAGCACATTTGTTAAGTGTTAGACAAAAAGCTGGTGAGAGCACCAGAGATTATATAACTCGTTTTAATAACGAGAAACTTGAAGTCATTGATTATGAGGAGAAGACAACGATTATCGCCTTGATGAGTGGACTACTGCCAAACATGTTGTACTACACTTTGGCCAAAGATCCACCTAGAACCATGTCGGACCTGATGGGAAAAGCGTCCAAGATTATGAATGTCGAGGAGGCTATGGCTGCAAAGAAGAATATGGATGCTAAAGAAACCTAGGTGGAAGGTGATAAAGCTAAGAAGAAAGAGCATAAGAACAATGGTAATGACAAACATTCAAAAACTAGGTCGGTATGGGACGTAATGAAGAAATTTGATAATTATACTCCTTTGAAGAAGGATATCAACCATGTTCTAGAAGAAATCAAGAATAACGAGGAATTAAACTGGCCAGAGAAAATGAAGGCAGACCCTGACAAGAGGAATAAGGCAAAGTATTACGAATTTCATAAAGATCATGACCATATGACCAAAAATTGCATAGCTCTTCAGAATGAGATTGAAACACTTATCAGACGAGGAAAACTGGCAAAGTATGTTGATCGTGGAAGCGAAAGAAGAAACAACGACCGACAAGAGAGAGGTCTAGATCTCCTCGTCGAGCAGAGGGGAACAAGAAAAGAAACCATGAAGTTGATCCCGAAGACGACCCCGATCTTCCCAAGAGACCAAGGAATCCAGAACGAGAGGTATTTTCAATACGCTTTGGGTTATTTGACTGTGATGTTATAACAGGTGGAGATGCAGGAGGAGGAGACCTTACAACCTAGAGAAAAGCTTACCTCTGTGAGGCTCAAGCTTGCTCATACATTCAACGAATAAATCTAGCTGAGGAGGATCGCCCGAGAAAGGTAAATAAAGAGAAATTGGTCATTGGTTTCTCAAAGAATGACCTCGCAGGTGTTCTATACCCTCATGATGACCCATTGGTGATCAAAATGAGGATGAAGGAAGTAATAATTTCAAGAGTACTAGTCGATAATGGTAGCTCGGCAGACATTATGTTCTACTCGTGCTTCGATAGTTTAAATCTAAAGCTATCTCAACTGGAGCCTTATCATAGACCCCTCCTCGGCTTTGCTGGCAAGAAAGTATTTCCACTTGGGACGATCAAGTTGGATATATTCATTAGTACGTGGCCTGCTTGTCGAACAGAAAGAATATGTTTCTTCGTGATGGATAAGAATGTTCAATCATCATACAATATCATCATGGGAAGAGTAGGATTGAAGAAGTTCGAGGCTGTACCATCTACAGTACATCAATGCCTAAAATTTTCAACAAATTTTGGAGTAGGAGTTGTGAAAGGTGATCAGAAAGTAGCTCGGGAATGATATTATTCATCTGCCGAGCAAGAGGAACTGGAGGAATCAAGGAAAAAGACTACTACCTATCAAGTGGATGAAGGTGCAAAAATTGAAACATTGGATCCTAGAGATGAGTCTCAACTCGTGAAGGGTTAAGTGGTGGAAGCTACTGAAAACATCATTCTGGACGACGAGCACCCTGAGCGAACTACTCAAGTAGGTTCGTCGTTGGAAGCCTCACTAAAACAGGAATTGATAACTTTCCTAAGAAGCAGAAAGCAAACTTTTGCGTGGAGTCATGAAGATATGCCCGGAATAGATCCAAATTTCTTATGTCACGAACTCAATGTGAATAAGGAGATCAAGCCAGTGAAGCAGAGAAGAAGAGTGTTCAGCCCCGAGAAGAATCAAGCTATACAGGAGGAAGTCGAGAAGCTCTAGAAAGCTTATTTCATTGAAGATGTTAAATATCTAGACTGGTTAGCCAATGTGGTGATGGTAAAGAAGAAAAACAACAAGTGGAGGATGTGTGTAGACTTCACCGACCTCAATAAAGCATGCCCAAAGGATCACTTTCCATTGCCCCGAATTGATCAACTGGTGGATGCTACCTCGGTACACGAGCTGCTGAGCTTCATGGATGCTTATTCTGGTTACAATCAGATTAAAATGAAACCTAAAGACAGGGAGAGTACTTCTTTCATTACCCCTAGGGGAACTTATTGTTATAATGTTATGCCTTTTGGTTTGAAAAATGCAGGTGCGACATATCAGCGGCTGATAAACAAGGTCTTTGCTGAACAAATCAGTTGCAATATGGAAGTCTATGTTAACGATATGCTGACAAAGAGCAGGAAAGCTGCCGATCATCTAGTTGACTTAAGTCAAACTTTTGATCAACTGGATAAATATCAAATGAAGCTGAACCCGATGAAGTGCATATTTGGAGTACGAGAAGGCATGTTTCTCAGGTACATTGTCAATCAACGAGGCATTGAGGCAAATCCTGAAAAGATCAAAGATCTATTAGGGCTGCGATCTCCAATGACGAAGAAAGAGGTGCAAAGTCTTACAGGACGAGTAGCAGCACTCAACAGATTTGTATCACGAGCAACTGATCGATGTCTCCCATTATTCAAGACACTTCGAAAGACTTTTGAGTGGAATGATGAATGTGAGAAGGCTTTTCAAGACTTGAAGAAATACTTGGGAGCACCTCCACTATTGTCCAGGCCGGTGATGGGAGAAAAATTGTACTTGTATCTAGCAGTATCGGAGAATGCAGTTAGCTCGGCGTTGATAAGAGTGGAGAATGGAGTACAAAAACCAATCTACTACACAAGTAAGGCCTTCCGAGGAGCAGAGATCAGATATCCAAGGCTGGAAAAGTTTGCACTGGCGCTAATTGAGGCGAGTAGGAGAATGAGGCCATACTTCTAGGCTCATACTATAGTCGTATATACTGATATGCCGTTGAGGCAAGACCTTCATAAACCAGAAAAATTAGGGAGATTGATGTACTGGGCAATAGAGCTCGGTGAATACGATATAGTCTATGAACCCATATCATCGCTTAAAGGGAAAGCTGTAGCGGATTTTATAGCAGAGTTCACCTATCCTGATACCCCCGAGGAGCAAAAGTTGCTCGCTGATCAACCTGTGGATGTTACAGGATCAACAAACACAAGCTTAGACCAACTTAGGTTGGTAAAAGGGCAAGTGGATGTTACATGATCATCAAATTCGAGCTCAGACCAACTCCGGTTGGTAAAAGGGAAAGAAAAGATGATCGACGAAGAGCGAGAAATATCAGGGGAAGATAAAAGGAAGCAACAAATATTTCACCGAGGAACTCTGACAGATCAGAAATTTGAAGACGAGTTACCTATATGGAGGCTATATGTAGATGGCTCATCTTGCACAACAGGCTGTGGGGCGGGGATAGTTTTGAGCACTCCGGACAAGGTCGACATGGAATACGCCCTACGTTTCCAATTCAAAGCTTCCAATAATGAGGCTGAGTATGAGGCCATGATTGCAGGTCTTAGTTTGGCAAAAATTATGGAGGCGTAGCAGGTTATTGTCTTTAGTGATTCTCAATTGATCGTAAATCAAATGTTGGGAGTATATGCAGTCAGAGGAGAATTAATGATCAGATATCATGCAAAGGCAAAGAAGCTAGTGTCGGAATTTGCTGCTATTCAGCTGGTCAGAATACTAAGAATGGAGAATGCGAGAGCAGACACCCTAGCTCGATTAGCCTCAGCTACTCGTACCGAGCTTCGGAGAACAATTCCAATTGAAGTTTTAGCTGGTCGGAGTATAGATGAAGATCTGATGATGAACTTTATTACCCTTGATTTAGGACCATCTTGGATGGATCCCATCAGGGCATATATTGAAGAGGGAGAATTACCAGTTGACAAGCTCGCAGCCAAGAAATTGAAGTTTAAAGCTGCTCGGTATGTATTAACTAACGGTATTCTGTATAGACGAGGAATTATGGCAGGTTTGCAAAGATGTATACACCCCTCCGAGGTGAAAAAATTGATTGAAGAGATCCATGAAGGGTCCTGTGGAGCCCATGTAGCAGGTCGGACGCTTTTACAAAAGGTGATGACGCAGGGATACTACTGGCCAACGATGAGGGCTGATTGTATAGCCTATGCCAAGAAATGTGATAAGTGTTAGCGGTTTTTCTCCATTCGAAGAACTCCACAAGCATTGTTGACACCCATAACTTCCCCTTGGCCATTTGCCATGTGGGGAATAGATTTGGTCGGGCCACTACCAACGACCAGAGGAAGATTCAAATACCTCGTCGTCGCAGTGGATTATTTTACTAAGTGGGTTGAAGTTGAACCTCTCATCGATATGACGTACGACAAGGTGTACAAATTTGTTTGGAAGAACATCATTTGTCGATATGGTCTTCCTCATGCTTTCATCACAGACCATGGAACATAATTTGATAACGAGGAGTTTGCTGCCTATTGTCATCAGTCAAATATTTTGAAGATCCACTCAGCACCAGGCCATCCTCAAAGCAATGGACAAATTAAAGTGACAAACAGAACGCTGCTGAATGGCTTGAAGAAAAGACTGGACGATGCGAAAGCAAATTGGATCAACGAGTTACAGTCAGTACTGTGGGCTTATCGTACTACTCCCCGAGCAACAACTGGAGAATCTCCATATATGCTAGCGTTTGGAAGTGAAGCTGTTATACCTGCCGAGTTGGGCCTCCCAACACACAGGGTACTGAATTTTAATTCCCCTGTCAGCGATTTAATGAGAAGATTGGATTTAGACATGCTCGAGGAAGTTAGAGAAGAAGCAGCCATCAGGAATGCTGCATACCAATAACGAACAGCTTTGTTCTACAATAAGAGGGTGAAGAAGTGCGCCTTGAAAGAAGGAGACTATGTGCTAAAGAAAGTGATTCAAAAGCCCAACAAACTAGAGGCAAACTGGCATGGACCATACCGAGTTACAGAAGTTGTTCGACCAGGAACATACCGAATAACAACTTTAGAGGGGGGGAGTTTAAGAATGCATGGAACGCAGAGCACCTGCGCAAGTATTATCAGTGATGGATATTCTCTCCTTTATAGAAAGTTTTTCGAGGAATACTAGTGCTACTCGGCAAAACTCGGCAAAACTCGGACTACTCAAATTTATTCTCGAAAATGCCAACTAAGGTTGGTCGAGAAACAAATATATTCCTCTGGGAAGTAAAACTTATATTCCTCTGGGAAGTAAAGCTACCTATATTCCTCCGGGAAGTAAAACTTATATTCCTCCCGGAAGTAAAGCTACTTGTATTCCTCCGGGAAGTAAAGCTACCTGTATTCCTCCGGGAAGTAAAGCTACTTGTATTCCTCCGGGAAGTAAAACTTGTATTCCTAAGGGAAGTAAAACTATGTGTTCCTCGGGAAATAAAAGTATTCCTAAAAATTCCAACTTATGTTGTTTAGGAAGTAAATATATTCTTGAAAACGCCAACTAAAGTTGGTCGGGAGGTAAAATTATTCCAAAAAGTGCCAAAGCTCCTCGTAGAGGAAACATCCACTAACTATGGCTGGTCGGGGATAAAAACCCACTAACTGTAGTTAGTCGAGAAGGAAATTTACCGACCTTGGTTGGTCGGAAATATTTTATGAATACAATAAAGTGATCGAACAAAATTTTTGATACTCGTAACTTTTTAATTATTACTAAGTTGATTGAGAAACAAAACATCATTTTTGTCAAATGATTACCACAAATTCAAGCTACTCGACAATAAGTTGGTCGACGAATAACACAATATCATTATCTTTTTAACAGATACACATGCACAAATATAAAGTGTTTTACAAGACAATAGCAATTAAGATTGCGAACAAAAATAAAAGTCTTTCATTAAAATAAAAAACAAATTACATTGAGAATGAAATGTATACTAACTATTACATCAAAATTCCTACTCTATTGGTGTCTTCCCCTATGCTTTTGAAATAGGTTCCTTGCCAGCAGGCGGATCATTTAAAGCAAGAGGAGAATTTATAAAGTTCAAATCTTTTAACATCCTGATATTCATCACGGATGGTCGATCTAGGAGGTGCTCGGGACGAGATATCTCGACATTTGAATGGAGATTGTAGTCACCGAGATATTTGGAAATTAAGCATCGAGGAATGGCCCGAGCAGGGATCCAACTCATATCAAGTTTGAATGGTGGCACGGGTAGGTCGAGCAGCCTAGGATCATGGTAGTCCCACAGGTAATGACCCTGTTCGAGTTGCAGCACACCTAAGGCATTCAACCATCCTTGCTTGTAGCCCTCATTATTGGCATTCTGGATACGATCGTCCAAGTGGTAGAGATCCTATTTGTACCCAGCCATCCAGAACTCCCTGGGCTATTTATGGAATTAATATGTCAATCTTTCCAGCTGCTCGTGGAGATTTTTGATGAAGAGTTCCTTATTCTCCAAGACTGACTTCTGCGCAGAAAGCTGCTCTTCCAGGTCCCTGATCTTCTTTGACATTTCAGCCAACGCCTGGTTCTTTGCCATTAATTGGAAAGCTTGGTTCTCTAAAGCAGATTGAGTCCTCTGTTCCTCGACAGGAATTCGAGCTGCTCTTGCTCATCCCCGAGGAGCTGTTACTCATCCACGAGAAGATGTAGAGGGGCCAGCTCTCTTCAAGGTCTCCAATTCGTCCCTCAAGTTGGCGTTCTTGACCTCCAAGAACGAGAATTCCTCATCAGTCACTGGGATCAAGGCTTTTGAAGTGGAAGCTGCAGACTTCAAATGCGATAACTCTCTTTTCAGGTTATTATTTTCTTGCTCTAATAGTTCAGCTATCTGTCTGCACTCCTCGACTTTAGCCCTCAGAGTTCTCTCCCTCACATCGTAGCCCGCAAAACGCTTCTCGTATCCTTTGTCGGTAATGATTTATTGATATTTCTTCCCCTACCCCTCGTGCAAGAGGGCAGTGGATTCTTTGTATTGTTGCTGAAGGTCTTCAAGAGTTCCTTGGAGATCCTAGATCATATCATAATAAGCCACATTATTGGCCACCGCACGATCAAGCAGACACTTCAAATATTGGTAAGCCTCAATTGCCTGTTCCGAAGAATCTTGGCCGAGGATGTCGACGATTTGTACTGCACTCAGATCTGTGTGACCAGCCTTAAAAAATTCATTGCATTACCGCAACAACTTTGTATCATGAGTAGACAATAATTCCATCATGGCCAAAAACTAGCAGAGGAAGAAAAAGCAATAATCAAAAAAGAGCATGATGAAGAGACAACAGTATGCAAAAACAAAAGTTCAAGTTTTATTATATCATAAAATTCAAAGTTACATATTCATGGTTATATTTGACAAAGGAAAAATAAAATAGAGATAAACCCGAACAACTCTACACCTTTTCCTTATCTCCCAAAACTTTCTCAGGAGGCTGGGACGAGGAGGTAGGTTGCTCGGATGGAGCAGATAGTAGCTGGGGAAGTGCTGGAGGTTGCTCGGAGGAAGTAGCGAGCTACTGAAGTTCCTCGTTAGCAGGCTGGATGGCTGGGGGATGATCTCCCATCACCATGGAAGACTCTTCGGAGGCAGCTTCGTCCTCTTCTTCGTCTTCAGGAGTTGGAGGGGGACCAGGGATGTGTTGCTGAAAGAGTTCAGAGTTGTCATCAACCTTCATCTCCTGTAGAGCAGCAACCCACCCATCTCTAAAGTATTTAAGGTTGCCATATTCTACTTGAGACATCATGGCAGCAAAGCCTTTGTTCCACCCCTTGTCCCAACCGGCGCTGAAAGACTTCTTCATAGCTATTTTCCTCTTTGTCTTCTCCAAGGAAAGCTTCTCGGAGAGAAGGTTATCAACAACTTTCAATTTATTCTCAACCTCCTCTTTCTGACGACTTACTTCCCGAAGTCTACTTAACTCCTCCTCAGCAACCTTGAGTTTATCTTCAAACTCCTCAGTATTCTTGATCTTCCCTTCAAGCTCTTTATTTTTCTCCTCTAAGTCCTTTATTTTCTTCTCCAACCCCTTGGAGACTTCAATAACTTGAGCCTTCTCCTTCTCGGTGGAGGTAAGTTCCTTCTCCCAAACAGCCTTGTCAGCATCGTACTTCTGACGAGAATCTTCCAAAGACTGCCTCACTCCCATCAGAGCTTCCTCCACACCAGATGAGGAGCTTGAAGCTTTAATAGCTTCATCTTTCTTCAAAATTATATTGAAGCAGCTCACCAACTGTGAAAAGAAAATTAAAGCAAGTCAGAGACAGATATAACAAGGGAAAGATGAAAAGTTCAAAGCAACAAGACTTACAAAAGCAATATGGCGAGTAGCCAATGATGTAACCATGTCCCGAGAAAGGTTCTCTTCAATACCTTGGATCTCGGGAATGATCCAAGTCTTCACCGAGCTCATGGCAGAGCTCGGGGGAACGAAAGTAGGAACACCAGTTCCAGTAGTTGGGGGCTGGGAGATGGTTTCAGCCAAATTGACCGAGGAGCTCTTCTTCAGCTTCCTCGGGGGAGCAGGAATATATTCAACTAAGGAGGAACTCTTGGTCAGTGATATGACAATCACTTCTCCTGGAGCAGCAGCCTTGCTCGAGGCCATTGGGGGCTTCTCTACAACCTTCACAGGAGCAGCCGAGGAAGGCGCATCAACTTTCTTTGTCCCTTCTGGGATGTCAATCTTACTTCTCTTTGCCCCTCCAGCACCAGAGGCAGGTTTCTCGAAGAGAGTGGGAGGTCTTCTCTTCTTCATCCTTTTACTTAAAGGAACGTGTGACTCAGGCGAAGAACTGGTAGAGGCTGGTACTGGCTCTGCGTCGCTTATTACCGGACAAGCAGTAAAAGAAGTGGTGTAGCTCTTGTACTGCAGCAGATATGAAGCTGACCTAATGTGCTCGTCGGCAACAGACTGATGCAAACTCCAGATAAGTTTCAAAAATTCTTATGTTAACGTCTGCCTCTTTTGGACACTTTCTTTTACTATCAACTGCAAATAAATAAACATTAAAATATCAGTGGCACATTTTATCAAACATAGAGGAAGCATAATTTCAAAATAAATAAAATGAAATAAAAATAACCTATCCCATTGCCATAGGGAGGGCATCTGGGACCCTGATACACTTCATCTCCAGATAAAGGAGCATGTTGCCAATTTTTTATGACAACCCCGTGCTCAAAATAGTCCCTATTGGCATCCGGGAGATTGACCATTAAAGCCCTATTTAAAAATCTAGTTTTTAAATAAAAGGTGTTATCACCAACTGCCCATCTATAACAAAACATGATTTCTGGAATTCCTATGCGAGTTCCATGGATTTGATTTAATTTATGAACCCCATTAACTATTCTCCATGTATTGGGGGCTATTCTTTTAGGAAAAACGTCAAAGTATTGACAGAATTCCAGACTTAAGGGATTGGGTGGAAAAGAAAATTCACACTCAGCAACAAAGAGACTGGGGAACCAATGTCCCTCAGCCAAACGAAAATAGTCTGAAGGCTCAGAAAGCTCTTCTAAAATAACCCAGGAGGGAATAGAAAAATCAGAGCGAAACTTATCAAGAGATTCAACAGGATAAACCATGATGAATAAAGGAAATGAAGAAGAAGAAATAAGATCTTACAGAAAAAGAGTGGATATGTTGACAACGAACAATGAAAAGGATGAACGCACAAGAGAGTAAGACAATGGAAAACTCGAAGATACAAATTTGAAAAAGTAAAAGACGATGGGATTGTCTGTGATGCTTAAATACTTTGCCTTGGGAAAAGGAAAAAGTAATGATTACAAAAAAGAGACGATTACGTTACCGGCGGCTAAAAAGACAAAAAGGGCGCGGGAATCGAAGCGATTATAAAAAAATAAAAAAAAAAAGCCTGATTATACGAATTTGGAAGGAAAAATAAATACGAAGGAAACACTCCTAAAAATCAGGAGGATCATTTAAAACTGCCATATTCCAAGAAAGAATGTTCCACACTCCTCAAATTTCGAACTATGAAACATTGGGGGTTTCTGTTGATACCAAATTTAGTCTGCTGACATGGCTCAATTGAGTGAAGACACATGGCAATCTACTTGGCAACAACAAACACTTCCGAGGAACTCACACGCTCCGAGGAACCTTACTCCAACGAGGAACACTGCTTCCCCGAGGTACTCATACGCTCCGAGGAACAAGAACTCTTCGAGGAACTCTTCGAGGAACTCTTGAGTACTGAGAAGCTTAGGCGGTCCGAGCTGCACGTCGAACAAAGAATTAATAGTAGGATAACCAACAGTTTGACTGTTCATTAAATGCTTATCATTCAGACGCATACGCTTAAGGGGCATTGAATGTATTACCCTTTCATATGTACATCATTTAATGTATTACCCTTTCACATTACAGCCTCAGGGCTATAAATACATTGTACAATCCTCATTGTAAGGGGACCGGAATTTCTTGATAGAACTTGTAATCGAGAATTCCCAAACAATCAGAAATAACATAACAGTGGACGTAGGCCATTCTTATAACGCTGGACCACTTTAAAAACTCTATGTTTCATTTCTTTTATCTGTGATTGAATAATTAGATATGATCTAATTTTTTACATCAACAATTACTATATCTGTAAGGACATAATTTTATAAATGTCCGGGGTAGATTCTAGGAATTTTCTGTTTTCTCCTAGATCACAGTTCATATGTCTGATACCGCTACATTCGGCACGTCAACACGATCATCCTCGATGGCCTCTATCCGAATTCAATGCATCCACTTTCTTCGCGTGCATCATGCTACATGCAACGTGCTGCTTAGCTCATTCCCACTACTCCACTACGCTCTATCAGTAATATGTTTTATTGGAGTTTTAAATATTTGCATAAATATTTGGGAAATGTTTTTGAAAATTATTTTTGAAGTCTGGATTATTTTTTTATCAAAAGCAGAATTTTTCTAAGTGTAGAAGCGAATGGCCTCGATCGACGAGCTCGCTCAAATGACTTTGAAAGTCGCTCGCGCGAGATAGGCATGTCGCGCGATATCGTTCAAACGACTTCTGTCCTTCGTTCGAGCGACATGGCTATCTCGTTCGAACGAGCTACCGCCTCGATTTTTATATAAAGATCTGATCTCCTTCTACACGTTTTTCAAGTCTTTCTGCAATCTCAAAATTCTGCGAAAACAGCCCAGAATAAGACTTCACTTTTTAAGGTTTTCTAAACCTTTTTTGATTTACAAAACCATTCTCATATATGTGTGTGAATCTTTAAACCTTCAATAAGATCATTTACTCATCTGGAGTAATTTGTGAGGAAGCCGCTCTCTTCTTCACTACTGCCCTACTGGAAAGGGATAGTTCCAGCCGTCGATAATATAATCGACACCCGAGGGTATTTCTTTGTCATATATTTTTATTATAATCCGTGTAAGCCATTTTCTTACAAAATTATTGTGAAAATAAAAGGTTTTGCCCCTTTGGGGAATTTTTCCTCATATATGTGCTCTTGCATGTTTCATCATCGTATTTAATCACATATAGATGCACATTTAGGACTTAAGTGGTACAAAATGTGTTTAATTAAATAACTTCCTTTTTTGAACGCAAGCGCACTCTTCTCAAATTGGTATCAGAGCCAGTTACACAAGTTTACCGTGTAATTTTCTGTAAAATTTTTCTAAGATATCAATTTTCTGAAAGATTGATTTTTGAAAACGAGTGTGTTCATAATGGAGAAGTTAAGATTGTTTGGAGAGAGAGAAAGTCTTTGTGAAATATAAAAAGAGAGAAAGGAAAACCTTGAGAAAATAAGATGCTTTGAGTGTGATGGGACAGGGTACAAGAAATTTGAGTGTCCCACCAGACTTAGAAGAAAGGGCAAGAAAGTTGCCATGCCCGCTACCCTAAGCGATAGTGAGGATGAGAAGGGTGATGAAAGTGTGATCCAAAAAGCTTTTAGAAAGTTATTTATAGAGACCATGGAAACACAAACGTCAAATAGAATTCTAGGTCTTCGGATTTGTGAGTTGAAGGAAGAGAATGTTGAGCTAACAAGGAAAAAATGTGACTTGACCAACACGGTGTCTAGTCTGACGACACGTGTATCCCATCTTGAGGATAATCTCATACAAGCACGGGAGGTTCAAGTTTCATTAGAGAACACATCTGAGAAGGTTGATAAGATGGTTCCCTATCCCGGTTTGAATAATGGTGAGAATGTTGGAAAAGGTCATGACGGTGCATTCACTACTTCTAATGCACTAGAGCCTATCTTCACTTTGGTGAGTGATTCTCATGGGTGTCCGTCTAGGATAGTTCGTCCCAGGATTTTTGATAAATTAGTTCCTAGACCGGTTTATGTTTGCTCCCACTACAAGAAACGAGGACATCTTAGGGAGTTTTGTTCTAAGTTGGGTTTTGTGTCACATCATTCCACTTCACACATTCATGCACATGAACCCACTCATGATACTTTGCTTGAACATAATGATAGAGAGTTTGCACACATTCGTGAGCACGTGAAGTTTTTGATCAAGACCACACATGATCTTACGGAGTTGGTTCAAAAGATGTCACCATCTTTGGAAAACTCCACCGCTCTTCCCGGTTAAGGTCTTGACATGTTTGCTAGCATAGGGTGGTTTTCATGATGTCTCTTTTGCCTATTGCTAGCATGTACCATTAATTTATTTATTCTTTTGAAAAATCCAAAAAGCTTTATTTTATAAAAATTTTAAAAAAGCCCAAAAAGTTTTTTGTATTTTTTTATGCACCTTTTATGGATGAACATTTAAGATAGCCAAGTCACAATTTCATTCCATGTATTCCTGTGACTGTTTGATAGAGATTTGAGACGCTACATCATTTCATCCATGTGCTTTACACTGCTTGGAGTCTTTGATATGTGATTCGTGATATCTTTTCTACATGTTTGACTCCTATCTCCTTTATTGCACACATGCACGACTTTATTTGATTATTTTACTTGTCTATCACATGTTGGCTTGAGTGTTTCCATCTCAATTATGTCTATACAACTAACAATATACGATAAAACTTGACAAGATTGGAATGCATGTAAAAACCATTTTTGTGAGACTGAGTGTTTGTTTAAGAACGGGGAGGGGCTGCGAAAGGTAATTATCTATTCTTTGCGCAATAGCCACCATTCAAAAGGACCTAAAAATGGAAGAATTTTATTATCCGAGGTCCAAAGAGGTTAAAAGAGTCCCGAAAAATGTAAAGGCAATAAAAAGAAATTCATGCCAAATATGGGCCATTAGGTTTCACCATCAATTCTCCAAAGTTTGAGAATTTAGAGCCTCTATTCAAAATAAAAATCAGAGGGAGTTTGGCTGGAGAATATAAATGGGTTTGCACTTCCTTGAAAGTATTGAAAAAGCATGAAATAATTTTGGACGTTATTGGTGTGGAAATCACTTTGAGCTTTAATTTGTTGATTTGATTGAGTCAATGTCTCATATTACCACCTTTTTACACCAAAGGAAGACTTTGAGTTCATTCGTTAGGAGTATTCGATATTCATCGTGCACATATGTCATGTTTGTATGCATTGATTTTCCTATCGAATTTGATCACACCCCTTCATTTTCACTATCTTGGTTGTTTTTGTGATCTTTCATGGTGTGATTCTTTGTTGTATACTATGTGTGAAATTTTTTTAAAAATACAAAAATAGCAGTTTATTCCCATGTGTCATTCTCCATGTGCATTCATTTCTGCTTCTCATATTTGTCTATTTGGGGACATCATAGAAAGTGGGAGAAGAATTATAGGGGAGACTTGTTTTGGTGTTTGGTTGCTGCATAAATGATTTGTTTGAGCTTAATTGATCATCAATTTTTGCATATCATTATATTTTTAAACTGTTGCTTGTCACGGGTATTTGCTTTAACTCATGTGTATAGGTACAACATTGCTCATTATTTGATTACACACCTTGATGAGAAAATCTTTGGAAGGTACAGGAGAGCTGAAGATTTGGAAGACATGTCATTTAGTATTCTCAGTTTGAGGGTTTAATGGGTATATTATCTTGTATGTCATTTGATTGCATAATTCGGATTTTTTATGTATGTATCGGCATAGACATAGGGGGAGATTTGTAAGGACATAATTTTATAAATGTCCGGGGTAGATTCTAGGAATTTTCTGTTTTCTCCTGGATCACAGTTCATATGTCTGATATCGCTACATTCGGCACGTCAACACGATCATCCTCGACAGCCTCTATCCGAATTTAATGCATCCACTTTCTTCACGTGCATCATGCTACATGCAACGTGCTGCTCAGCTCATTCCCACTACTCCACTACGCTCTATCAGTAATATGTTTTATTGGAGTTTTAAATATTTGCATAAATATTTGGGAAATGTTTTTCAAAATTATTTTTGAAGTCTGGATTATTTTTTTATCAAAAGCAGAATTTTTCTAAGTGTAGAAGCGAATGGCCTCGATCGACGAGCTCGTTCAAACGACTTTGAAAGTCGTTCGCACGAGATAGGCATGTCGCGCGATATCGTTCGAACAACTTCTGTCCTTCGTTCGAGCGACATGGCTATCTCGTTCGAATGAGCTGCCGCCTCGATTTTTGTATAAATATCTGATCTCCTTCTACACGTTTTTCAAGTCTTTTTGCAATCTCAAAATTCTGCAAAAACAGCCCAGAATAAGACTTCACTTTTTAAGGTTTTTAAACCTTTTTTGATTCACAAAACCATTCCCATATATGTGTGTGAATCTTTAAACCTTCAAGAAGATCATTTACTCATCTGGAGTAATTTGTGAGGAAGTCGCTCTCTTCTTCATTGCTGCCCTACTGGAAAGGGATAGTTCCAGCCGCCGACAACAGAACCGACACCCGAGCGTATTTTTATTTCATATATTTCATTGTAATTCGTGTAAGCCATTTTCTTACAAAATTATTGTGAAAATAAAAGGTTTTGCCCCTTTGGGGGATTTTTCCTCATATATGTGTTCTTGCATGTTTCATCATCGTATTTAATCACATATAGATGCATGTTTAGGACTTAAGTGGTAAAAACTGTGTTTAATTAATTAACTTCCTTTTTTGAACGCAAGCGCACTCTTCTCAATATCCCCTCATGTCCAACCTTCACATGCCACTTCTCAAACTGATATTATTCCTTCTTTTAGTATTTCTTCTCCTCTTCCTCTTAGGAGATCAAATCGAGCCATAAAAGCTCCAACCTACTTGAGAGACTTTCACTGTAATCTCTCACTTAACAAGTCACCACCTGATTTAAAATCTTCTTATCCATTAGACAACTACTTATCCTATAAAAAATTCTCTTCCACTCACCAAAAATATTTACTCAATGTGTCTTCTACGTTTGAACCTCAATTCTACCATGAAGTTGTGAAGTTTCCTCATTGGAGAGCAGCTATGTAAGCTGAGTTAGATGCTATGGAAGATAATCACACTTGGTCAATTACTACTCTTCCTAAAGATAAGAACTCAATTGGTTGCAAGTGGGTTTATAAGGTTAAATACAAATCTGATGGTTCTATAGAAAGGTATAAAGCTCGGCTTATAGCAAAGGGATACACTCAATAAGAAGGGCTAGATTTCATTGAGACCTTTGCACCAGTTGCTAAGCTAGTCACTATTAAGGTCTTACTTGCTGTTTCTACCATTTATAATTGGCCTCTTATTCGACTTGATGTGAACAACGCCTTCTTAAATGGAGATTTATTTAAAAAGGTGTATCTAGACTTGTTGTTGGGATATAACAAGTCCAATCATTCTGATGAATAGGGGGAGAAACTTGTTTGCAGGCTTCACAAATCCATATATGGATTGAAACAAGCATCCAGACAGTGGTTCTCAAAATTTTCTCAAGTTCTACTTCTTTATAGTTTTTGCCAATCCAAATCAGATTACTTTTTGTTCACAAAAGGATCTGGTTCTTCCTATGTGGCCTTTCTTATCTATGTGGATGATATTATCATCACTTTCTTAGACCCTAATGAAATTGACAAGTTAAAATGTTTCCTTCATAGTCAATTTAAACTCAAAGATCTTGGAAAATTAAGGTACTTTCTTGGCTTAGAGATTGCTCGGTCTACTAAAGGAATATTTCTTTTTCAAAGGCATTAGACATTATAGTTACTTGAAGATACTAGTTTTTTAAGCTGTAAACCTACAGCTCTGCCTATGGATCGTCAAACTAAGCTCAATTATTTTGAGGGCGATCTTCTTGAGGATGGTTCTTCTTATAGAAGACTTATTAGTAGATTATTATATTTAACAATATCTAGGCTCGATATTACTTTTGCTATTCACAAACTCAGTCAGTTTGTTTCAAATCCCAGACAACCTCATCTTGCAGTAGAAAATCACTTATTACAGTACTTTAAAACTCATCCTGGTCAAGGTCTTCTATTTTCTACTACTTCTTCACTTCAGCTTCGAGCTTTCTCTGGTGCATATTGGGGGTCTTGTTTAGATTCTCGAAAGTCTATCACTTGTTTCTACATTTTTCTTATTGATTCTATTATATCTTGGACAACTAAGAAACAAAGTACCGTCTCTCGCTCATCTGCTGAAGTTGAATATCGTGCATTGGCTTCAACAACATGTGAATTAACTTGGTTACACCAACTCCTCAAAGATTTTCAAGTAACCAGTTTTTCTCCTACTTTGGTGTTTTGTGATAATCAAGTTGCGGTTCATATTGCCTCAAATCCAGTATTTCATGAATGAACCAAGCATATTGAGATGGATTGCCATTTTATTCGTGGCAAGATTGCTGAAGGCTCCATCAAAATTCTTCCCATTCGAACTCAACATCAATTAGCTGATGTGTTCACCAAAGCCTTACCTGCAAAAATCTTGTTTCCTCTGTTGTCCAAGATGGCAGTTCTTGATCTTCACTGTCCATCTTGAGGGAGAGTAACAGAACCTGTGTGTTAGTTTGTTATTTTTAGTTAGTTAGAATAGTTACTGTGTGTTATTTTGTTATTTTTAGTTAGTTAGAATAGATACTCTTTGTTAGATTGTTTCTTTTAGTTTTCTATTTATACTCGATGTATCTCTGGCAAAGTAAGTGAACATAATAAGAAAATGTTTTTACATTCACTTGGGTCAAATAAATGACATGGAACTTTGGTTCAGCGTAGGACACTTTGATTACAAAAAATGGGCCAGTGTCATTCCACGTCAACATCATCACAAGAACACCACCATAAGAAGTCTTTAAGTTTTAGGAAAAGAAGTATCGCTATAGGAAAATAGCAGAGATCATGGTTTTACATACTAAGAAGATGTACTCTTATGTTACTATGCTTGCACAAATACGTGGACAAATATTGAACTACCCGCAACTCTGCTATATTTTTTTATTTTTTTAAGGAAGATCAAATTCAAACTTTTATGGGTTATGTATATTCAACTCCACTTCGGCTGCGGCTTGCTAAAGAGTTTAAGTTGAGTACAAACCGAGCAGTCTCTATCGAGTAGATGAGTCTTTATGCCCGTGGCTGGGGGTTTCTAAATTCGAATCCTCCAAGGGAACACACGTCCCATAGGGATACAATGTCATTAAATTTAATAGAGGTGAGCAATTGGGTTAGTACATAAACAGTGGAAGGTTCTAATATTTGGAGAATTTGGGCAGGAAGGTTAATTTTTTGAAGCATCAAACTCATAAAATAAATAAACAGATAAAATGTAAAAATCATGAATATTAATATTAACTTTATAATTGCTACATTTTTTTGTGGGAGCCGGGGCCACCATTCCCCGTCCTCCTTTGCACATAAGCTTGAAAAGGTTCAATTACATACTACAGGCGCCTACAGGGAAGATTTCTCTTTTTCGATGCACCATTGTAACCGAGGTAACAATGACATATATGTACCCATTTAAGAGCTCCATTTAAAAGGGCATGTTTCTCTTTTTGATGCACCATTTAACAGATTTAACAATGACATATATGTTTACAACCAGCTCCATTTAAAAGCATAATTTAGTTCTAATATAATATTACATTGCCTGTGGAAGCTTTAACAATAAATTTACCTTCCACAGTATCTGAAACGACATTTTCCAATATTGTCCGTTCGGCAAAAACCTTTTAGTTTTCTAATTAGGGAGATTAAAGCATTTACAAAAGTAAAACTCAATTTCAAGGAATCCCAGTCTTGCATTGTGACAGCATAGTGAATTGGGAAAAAGGAAAAACAATGAAGTCTTCCTTTTGTTTGTGGAACTACTTCAATTAATTTACCCCAAATTTGGAATGTGATCCATTCCGAGCATTTTGTTGTTCACTATTTTGGAATAAAAATTCTCGTAGTGAGAGAAAAAACTATGGTGACTACCACTGAAGCCTAGAAAAATCATCCCTTGATACTTCATAAATGTAATAGTGTTGAGTGTTTCTGTCCTAACTAGTGGGTATAGATTTTATTTTAAAGCTTGGGGATAAAACAACATTTCACAAGAGTCAACATTAATATATATATATATATATATATATATATATATATATATATATATATAGAAAGAGAGAGAGAGAGAGAGGCAGACTCATGTGCACACTAAGTTTGCACAGTGCTAGGGCACACTAATTTTTTTAAAACATTAAAAAAATATTTTTGAGTTAATTTTTTTATGTGATATTTAAATATTTCAATGGACCCATGTAAAAAAAATCAACACAAAAAATATTTTTTGCTATTTTTAAAAAATCGGCCAAACTTTCACACCTTTAAAAGTGCTTAAAAGCGGCGAAAGTTTGACCGATTTTTTAAAAATAGTAAAAAATGTTTTTTTGAGCAGATGTTTTTTACATGGGTCCGTTGAAATGTTTAAATATCACACAAAAAAAATCAACTCAAAAATATTTTTTTACTATTTTAAAAAATGATGTGCAAACTTAATGTGCACATGAGCGTCTCTCTCTCTCTCTCTCTCTCTCTCTATATATATATATATATATATATATATATATATATATATATATATATATATATATATATATACATATATATATATATTAACCACACAAATTTTCTAAAATCAATCAAGAAAACTAATGGTGTCACTCCTTTGATACACATAAATATTAAGACTAATACCACCCTGAGACTTGTGCATAAAGCGTCACTTAATCAAGAAAACATCATGTGTTCTTTTATGTAGAGAAATAACTCTGTTCAAGAAGCGCACATGTATTCCTGAAACAGTAAAATATGGTATCTCAAATATTACGCGTATGGGAGCCTTTCTCTCAGGAGATGCTTCTTCATCAGTTATACTAGGAACAGTAAATTTTGCTCTCAACACATATTCCTACGCGTAGTTGGACAAATAATAATTTCAAATCTTCGATAGCCATAAACAACACCATAGTAACGGATGATGAAGAAAATGCAAGATCATTCTAGATCTAACTCTTACCTTACCATCAAAAAAAGATTTTATTTTCCACATTAATGCGTCATTTTCAAGTGCGTAAGCAGTCGATCCCATTGATGTGCGAACATTAAGTTTGACAGCATCAGATGGCATAGGCAACTCAATTTCCACATTTGTTACAGTGCTGTAAAGTCAAACTAGAATTCGTGAAATTCTAAACGTAGTAGAGTTTAATACAGAGATAACAGTAAACACCACACCAAATCTGTCGACTTGCCACGGTCATTGATCACGACAAGTCCGACTTGTCAAGGTCATTGATCGTGACAAGTCTGGGGGTGACAATGTTTGTTGTCACGGACTTGTTACGGTCATTGACCGTGATAAGTTTACTATACTTGTCACGGTCATAGACCGTGACATGACCGTGACAAACCCGTGACAATCTTTAAATAATTGTCACGGTCAATAACCGTGAAAATTCTGGACAGAATTGAAAAAAATCGGTTGGGCAGTATGACCACTGCCACTACCCAGCAGTATATTTGTACCTATTATAGCAACGTTCTACCTGTTCAAACATCATATATCCAAATAAAATAGAGATAATGCAACTATACATTTAAAACAATATGCATCACGATATAATTCAAATGTTACAACTTAAAACAATTTAATTCAAATAATGTCACTACATGTCTGGGGTAACGTTAACTCTGAGGAGGTGAGTAGGCCACACGATATACGAATTGACACACCCAGCAATATACATCGTGACGCATTATTTGCGCAACCACAATGGGGAGTTCTCCTTCTCGGGTATCATATGCGTGACGAGCACCTTGGACTCGATGTCTTGAAGCGAACGTCTATGAACTAGTGCACCCTAGACGATATTCGGGTCCCTCAACCCCTGCCCTATCCACTGGCCATCAAGTATGTTCATTATAAACACGCTCGGCCAACCAAGTGTCGACATCGGTCGGTTGAAGGGAGCCAAATAGGGGAGTGGATCATCAAAGTTCGTACGTGTTGGCGATGAAGCAGCGAGGTCCACCTCCTCATCATCCTGCACCTCCTCCTCCACCACCTTCTCCTTCCCTTTCCCCTTACGTTTTCCACCCAACGAACGCTTCACAAATGATAACATATCTTGGACTGCCGCCTCTAAATGGGACAGCTTCTCGTCATGCAAGTCCACCGTTCGAGCCAACCCGATGTTGCTCATCTCCAATTCGATGATCCTAGATTTGGCCACCCGCGAGCTCACCCCCTTGTCCTCCCCTTATGATCAGTGCCAATCACTTGACTGAGTGCGTCTGTGGACTAAAATGCCTTGTCAGCATCAGACTGCGACTCATGCACTTCCTTAAGCTTTGCCTGAAACGACAAAAAGCACATGATTACTTAAATAAGTAAATAAAAACATTACAACATAATTAAAAAAAGTAAATTATCGGATTACTTACAATCGTGGACGCGACCCTCGGGGACACCTCCTTATCCTTCCCCTTCTTCGTCCGAATAGCCACATAAGTATCGAGCCTATGTGGCATTACCCCAGAGCCACTCCCGGTCCCCTGAAATAAAATAATGTAAAATTAGTATCGGCCCTGCAAAGTAAAATAATGCAGAATAACATATTTCTGTAATTATAGGAAAATCAAATCTTACCATCATCATATGCTCCACCTCGGCGTAAGACGTCCGGTCGGAGTAGCGCACGTCCATCTTTTTCTCCCGATTTTCCCTCCCCGATTAGCGAGATGCCAATTGTCTCTCCCCGATCTCATTGTCAATGAAATTTTACCATTGTGCCAATGAGATCGGCTCCTTCGGTGGTACGGATTCACGCATTCGAATAACGGACTCTCGGGTTTTTCTAAAGTACCGGATTCACATATTTTTCTTCCACGTCTTGTGTTGCTCCCTCAACTGCTCCAAGATGGAATCGTGTAGTTTTGGGTCCAAGCTAAATTGTTCCTGTCCAACAAATACAATGTTAGTTGTGAATAAATATAAATATAAATATATATTAAAATTGAAATATTCATATAAATATAAATATAAATAGAAACACATTACCTGTAGTGCCGCCCAAACAGCTAACTTGAGCTCACTTGGCACCTCCCTCCGACTAGTGTACCCCGGGCCGATGATAGTCTTTACCAGCTCAAGGGTTCTCGCTAATAACCCCGTCTTGTTCTCGACGGTCATCCCCAATTTGCCCCATTTTGGGAGCCTAGGGGCCGATGAGCCCTCCTCGCCTCCGCTACCACCGAACCCAGATGACATCATCACAATCAACATCACCATCCTCGCCTTAATACTTGAAGGAAACATTTTTTGTAAAAAAATGTTGTTATCAGTACAAATCCAAATGAATTTGAAGAAGACATGCAAATATGTACAAGAAAATAATACACACACGAATACTACACCCACATTACCCCCTCTCCCAACACACACACGAACAATACACACACATTGCCCCCCCCCCCCCCCCTCCCCAACACACACACATGAACACTACACACACATTTCCCCTCCCCCCCCCCCCCAACACACACATGAACACTACACACATATATATATACAAAGGAAATAGACAAAGATAAAAAGAGTGCAAATGATAAAGTGCAAATCAATTAAAAACATTAAAAATTGATTCATGAAGTACAAATTGGAATATTTATTACAAATTGAAAAATTGTTTCAAATTTGGGTTATCATAAAAAATGGATTGATATTTGGTAGGAGCCATCAAGTCATCCACACTACTATTTAGACGCTTTGGAGCATGTAGGAAAATTGACCACGACTCGTTGTTATATACTCCGAGTAAAACACTTGGTTGACCTTTTGAAATGCACAAACAAATGGCTCATCACTCACGTGATCGTTGCTCTTCAAGTTGGACAAGTCAACCATGATTAAATTGGTGCTAGGATCAACTTTACAAGCATTTTTATCCTCAACTCTTACCCAGTCACAGTAAAATACAACCTCTTTGAAGCTTATATAATCCAATTCAAATATATTTCGAATTACACCATAGTAAGTCATTTCAGTTTCAATGAGGTATTTATCTTTTGCTCTCTCTCGAAAGAAAGTAAGAGCCTTGTATGAAATGCCCGAGTTCTGTACATTTGTACTTTCCTTGTACACAATTGCGCCGAATATGTAATTGTTCAATCGATACTTTTTGTACTCTTGTGCCATGAACAAGGGTCTAGTGGCTAGACGAGCAAGCCTTGATGTCGCATCACCCGTCTTAAAGAGCTCAGAATATAGATAAATTAATTAGGTTAGTTGTAAAGTTAGAGTGTAATGTAACGTTATATAACGACCATTTTCACTATAATTACCTCTTGTGACAACCACAACCTAAATTCGATGTCTGATTGTACCAATATTTTTCGTCTTTTATTGTTCTCAAAGGCTTCATATTTTCTGCATATTATAAAATTAATCATGTATAAAATAATCTAAAATATTCTAAAACTTGAAATAAACTTACTTTTTCCATTCTTCGACATCTTCATGTGTGTCAAATAAGTAACGAGCTACTTGTTCATGTTGCAAACTCGTTAATTTCACTCGTTTTCCAATCATATGACCACCATCATTGACGAACTCATTAGTGTCATCAATGATGGTCGAGTCAGGCATATATTCCCGAGTATATATTGATGACTCCACGGTGATGTATTCCTCTGCAATTGAACCTGCAATGTATCGCGTATTCTTGATGTAATCTTTAAAAACTTTCATCAATCTTTCAAACGGATACATCCATCGATATCTAACTGGACCACATAGAAGTGCCTCATCGCATAGGTGTACCAACGAGTGAACACTTATGTTAAAGAATGCTGGGGGAAAGTACTTCTCCAACACACAAATCGCTTGGGTCATCACCAATTTTGCGGCCACTATGTGTTCTCGATTGACTACCTTCTCACACAAAAGTCAGAAGGCAATACTAATTTGCATAATAGCCCTCCGTAAATCCTTGTGCTTGGAGAAATAGTGCTTAAACAGTAGAGGGACCAATTGCATGATAACATGCCAATCCTGGGACTTACATTTATGTAAATCATGCGTAGCACAATTCACAATCCTTTGCAAGTTGGACGAAAAATTAGATGGAACCTTCAAATTATATATTGTGTCTAAAAGCTCCTTCCTTTCCCCACTCGTCAAAGTAAACACACCAGGGGGAATTATTATCTTTCCTCTACTATCTTCTTTCGACCATAGTTGTGGCTTAAGTTTTAACAATTTAAGGTATTTTCGTACATTTTCTCCATCCTTCGAATGACTCCCCCCAAGACAAGTGCCCACAATATGTTCAATGACGTTCTTCTCTGCAAGAATCACATCCAATACATAGCGCACCGGATTATTCTTCCAATAAGGCAGGTCAAATAAAATTGACCTCCTAGACCATGCCTTTCTTGTCTTAGTTCATTCCCAGTTGGGGTCTTCTTATGCTTGACATTCTTAAATTTGGGATTCTTACCTGGCATATTAGGGCCACATTCAGAAGATTTACTTTCAATTTCTAAACCTGAAAGTTGTCTCGGCGGTAGCCTATGTTCAACCCCGCCTAATAAAAAATTGGAACTTTTCTCAAATCTGAAACTATGCTCGGGGGTAAAAATGTCCTATGGCAATGGTATACATTTTTTGAGCTAGCGGAGAGACGAAGAGATTCAGTCTCCTCTCCACAAATAGGACACCCCAAGTAACCATGTACTACACAACCGGATAATGTCCCATAAGCTGGAAAATCATGAATTGCCCACATCAACATAGCTTTCAGCGTAAACTCTTATTTTCTAAAAGAGTTAAATGACTGCACACCATGTTCCCACAACTCATTTAATTCTTCTACCAAAGGATACAGGTAGATGTCGATGTCTTCACTTGGTGCCTTTGGCCCAGGTATCAATAAAGATAGCATCGAAAATTCAGGTCTCATACACTGTGAAGGAGGGAGGTTGAGTGGGGCTAGGATCACTGGCCATACACTCTGATTGGTGCTTAGATTTCCAAATGGATTGAAACCATCTGTTGTTATAGCCAAACAAATATTGCATTGTTCTCGAGCAAAATCGGGATACTCATAATTCATCCTCCTCCAAACTGTAGAATCAATAAGATGACGCATGAGATTAGCCCCTACTTCTGCCCTAGCATGCCAAGTCATTGCCTCCTCTATCCATGGTACTGTGAAAAATCACTTTAATCTTGGCCCAACGAGAAAATATTTTAATACTTTTTGAGGCACTTTTTAGCCTGTTCATTCCTTGCCAGTAGATTGGACATATCTAGGTTCATCGCAGACCGGACAACGATCGAGATTTTCATACTCCTTTCAGTATAGTATGCAATCATACACACAAGCATGAATCGATTTATACTTCATTCTGAAACCTTTCAAACTGTTCTTTATAATAGGATAGCTAGTTGGAAGCGTATTCTCCTTGGGTAGTAAGCCCTTCATCCAATTCAGAATTCCTGTCACGCTATTGCTAGACAAACTGTACCGCATCTTCAAACTATGAAAACCAACCATATCATGTAAAGTTGTTTGTTCTTTCTCACAGCCAGAGTGTAACAATTGGGTCGCCTTAAATTTTTAACTTTGGTAGTCATCGTCAAGGTTTATCGTGATATTTTCACAAGCACCTGAACCTTGTACATCATCAGTAACCTCATTCTCCTCCGCTTCATAAACTCCGTACGCATCATCAACTAAACCCTCTAAAATATTATGATCTACGTCGTCCCTTTCTGCATCTATCCTACTTGTTGAAGGTTGTTGTGAGGGTTATTCGGGGATAAAAGGAACTTTCAATTCATCGTGAAAACTCCAAAATCAATAAATATCTTGCATACCCCATCTTAACAAATGTAGTTCAACTGTTTTCCACCCAAACACCTTACCATTCTTACACCTAGCACACGGACACGAAAACTCTTTATCATTATGACATCTCTTTGAGTATTTCACAAATTCATTAGCACCTCTGCGAAACACATCCCACATTCTATTTGTCTCACCCATCCACTCTTTGTATTTAGGATATCCCATCACAGCTACCACAAATAATCACATATTAAAGGTAAGAAGAGTATATTCATGGATTAGTATAAACAAAACTTAGATTTATAGTATGTTTCATTTCATTATGTCTTATTTATATTTGATTTTTAAATTTCAAATTCAAATTCAATTTATAATAGAAATTCCTATTTCCTCCATCTCCTCTAAACGGTGAGTGGTCCTATCCCATTCAAGACCGCATATTTCTGTAATTTACTTAATAGCTCATGCACATTGTTACGATTTGAGAAAAAATCGACAGAATATCCCTGTAGTTCTCCAAGTACATGACGTAGATTGGCAAGTGTGAGTGTTATTTCAATTGATCAATTGAAATAACAGTCACACTTGTCAATCTAGTATGTAGCCAGAGAATATTAGGATATGACAGCAGAACTTCCTCCAAAGTAACAACTTTAAGCCACTAAGAATATTATTATACAGAAATTATGCAGTCCCAAACCGTCCAAATGGGACAATTCGAGAGATCTCATTACAGGGGTAATGACTCTCGAACGGGTCTAAGGCTATTGAATGCGTATGCATAAGAACTAGAAGGCTAGTATCTATGCGCACTATATGTAATTTCAAGTATGTTTCATTTAATTATCATATTATATATATATTATTCGTTATACAAAGTAATTTTAAAAAAAAGTTGAAAAATCCCACGCCATATGGACAATAATCCAGTGGTCACGCCACTTATAAAATTAACCAGCCCAACATCGATCCACTATAATCCAACCGCAATAGCAAAAACAAATGTGTATCCCGTACTCCTTTTAATTCATCTACTCAATCAATTCATTTCATCAATTAAACTAACAATTAAAGTATACAATTATTAATTTACTAATTTACAATGAGGGGCAATCCTACTTTCATATGAAAGGGCATTAATTTACTAAAAAAAATAATAATCAATCAATTCGTTTATAAGGGACACTACTTGCATATGAGGGGAAATATCTAATAAACCAATCAAAATTTAATAAAAAAAATTAACAAGCCCCACCCCCTCCCCATTTCCCCTTGCCCCACCCCCACCCCCATCCCCCCTCCCCACACACACGCACACACACAAATGCACACAGACCCACCCTCCGTCCCACCCCCCGCATCATTTCCCCCTCCCGTACATACGCACACACACGCACATACACGCACACTACATATACACACGCAGCCCCCTCCCCCTTCCCCACCCCGCACCCCCAGCCCTGCCCCCTCCCCCCGTCCCTGCCCACCCCCTTCCCCTACCACCACCACACAATCACAGCCCCACCCCCACCACACACACACACACATGCACATACACCCCCTCCCCTCCCCACCCCCAGCCCCCACCACGCACATGCACACACACGCGCGCACATACATACACACACATGCACATATATACATACACACACACGCACATATATACACACACACACACACACACACACACACATATATATATATATATATATATATATATATATATATATATATATATACAAATGGAAGAGAGAGAGAGAAAGAGAAACCAACCTGAAAGTAGAGAGATAAAGGGAGAGCAACGCGTAGAGAGAGAGAGAGAGAAAGTTGAGGGAAACAAAGCGGTGGGAAAAAAAAGGGGAAAGGGTTTTTTTCTGCTAAACTTTTCACGGGCCTGTCATGGTCCTTGACCGTGACAATATTATAAGGATTGTCACGATTATTGACTGTGACAAAAATGCGTGTTTTTTTTGTCACGGTCAATGACCATGATAATGCTGGTCAGCTAAAGGGTGCCAATATGGCTTTTTTAGTGTAGTGAAAGTAAAGAAATAATTTCCACATTTCTTGCAGTGCTTCAAAGTCAAACTAGAATTCGTGAAATTATAAACTTTAGACTACCTAAGTTTTGGATTTCACTATAGATACAACAACAAGGAAAACATATAACTATATATACATTCGCTCCTTGAACTGGTTCCAAGATTTTACCATGATTTCCATGCTACTTCTGGAATGCCTTTCAAATATTAGCTTCCAACCATATCAGAGGCTTTACCTGGAGAGAGAAGGGAAAAAAAGAACAATCTCATTTGTAAGAGGGTACTTTAGATTATAGATGGAAGCGTAACCCCTATTGAGTATGGTAATGATAAGTTAATTAGCCCAAGACCTTGGATTAATGATAGGACATACAAACACAAAGATGAACTCAGTTTAAACTCACAAATCTCTCGTGTATAACTTAAGGGATATTAATGAACTCTAGAAGTAACTTAGGTAGAGGGAGAGAGAAGTAAGTACCCTAGATACACCTTGGTAGGCAGGTAGAAAACACACCCTACACCCTCAAGAATCTCTGTCAAGTATTAAAAGCTTCGCAATAAATAACAATGGTGAGTGGATAAACCCTCGGGTTTGCAATAACTTTCTCTCTCTCTGATGTGTATCTCTTAGTAATAACTCCAGAGTTCTCAAAAAGATCACTAAAAAGATCATATCTTTCCTCGGGGGTGGTTGGGGTCCTTAAATAGCCCCCCACACCATCCCCGAGGCAACTCAGTCATTAAAGACTATGAAAGACATCCCTCAAACTTTATGTCACAACATTAAATGCCTGATGCACTAGTTTTCTCCACGTCATAAATATTAAATGCCAAGACATGCCTTTTGCCTAACCACTGTGTGTCAGGGGCTGTTGTACCAGAGGTGGCTCACCAACTGCCTGACAGCCTTAAATACCACGGTGGTTTACTCAAGTGCATGTCTGACATTTCTTAGCTAGTTAGTGACATTAGATAAAATAGATGTGAAATTAAGTATAGGGTTATTTGGTTCATAACTCAACGCCCAATGGAACTTCAAGTTGCTCCGCCCGAGGTTCCACGGCCAGGGTCCTTAGGTGTTTTTACTAGGTGTATTTAAGATGATCAGGACAAGCCCCAACGGTGCCTTACTTCTCAATCCTCCAAACCAAGTCCCTCTGAATTTCCCATGGTGAGGTCATTCGATAGAGCATGAAAGCTCTCCCAGGCCCTGCCAAGCCTGGTCTCTCGCGAGTACCGTTTGACCTCACACAAACTCATTTATTATTATCGTTATGTCATTACAACCGTTATAGCTTACAGTAAACATAAATAAAAATACAATATGATTAATACAACAGGCTAAAATATGAGCTGCCTCGCTGAGTTGCCACGCTTGAGCTGCCATGCTTGATTAATCTTAAACACTATTGCTAATTAGGGATTTGTCCCTAATCTCAAGATTACCTTCAAGCCCCCTGTAAATTTGCCCCCTTGTGGAGAGATTTTTTTAGGACAAGAAATGCCTACACGAAACATCTCAAACCGACGAACCTTTCTCTATGTGAAAAGATTCATGCCTCTTCTCCTTTATTCAGAACCAGAGCGTTAGAGTCTCTAGGAGACTCTAAAATTCTCCCCGATGTACCTGAGTCCTAACTAAACAACATTTTAACTTATGACGAGGGAACATCGTATCTTTTTGGAACCGTTGGGACATCTTCTTCATTAGGAGTTTATTGGATATATCTGACAATGAAATTTTGGCGCCAAAACTCAATCTTCCTTAGGAAGGAAACGGTTTGTGTTTCCCAGGCGTCACTTCATTAATGACGTGGCGCTGTCTTTTCAACTGTCAAAACACTTCCCGAAGTGCCACGTGTTCATTTGAAATGATTACAGGCGGCCTTGCACGTGCGATGGTGGGAAACTTAAACGACAAACCCCAAAATTTCAAACGGCTACATCCAAACACTTAAACCCTTTTTTCTCTTACTTTGTCACCATCTTCTTCAAACTTCCATTTGCTTTACAGAGAGAAAGTGTGTGAGAACTCCATTGTTGTTAATCTCTTGATTACCTTCTTCCCCTCTCATCTTCTAAACCACCGCCTGTGGTTGTGATATTCCATTTTCGTTCTTCAAACCCTTCTTGCTCGAAGTTTTCCTATTACTTTATCATCATTTGCCATGGCATCCTCAAGCAACCCTGCAATCTCTGCTACCGGTGCTCCGTCTGCTACCACTATTGCTACCTCCTCCTTGGATGTTGCCCGTCAGGAACAGCTGAGGTTTTATCGTCGTTCTCCTATTTTTGGAGAAGGTGATGATTTTGCTGTTGCCTGTAAGACTGTGCATTTTTCTTCTAAGTTTGACGCCTTAATGTTGGGTGACAAAGACGAAGATTTTTTTGAGTGGGGCTTTCTTCCTCCAGAGGGAACTCTTCGATTTCGCCTGGAGCGAGGGGACTTCTCATGGTCCCATATTGATTTTGAAGCACCCGGGGGATTTCCTGCCCACTTCGCTGCCTGAAACTCCCATATGCAAAGTTCCTATGCTGGTATTCTCACCAAGCTTGGGTTGCAATGGTATAAATGGTTTGGTGAGTTCACTCTCTCGAAGAATAATGTTTCCCTTCCTATCCTGGTCTCTCGATGGAACGTTACTACTCATACGTTCATCTCTACGTGGGGTGAGTTCACCATAACTTTGGAAGACGTGTGCGAGCTCCTGGGCCTCGATGCAACAGGTCATGAGCCCGATACTGATGAGGCTCTAGATGCTCAAGAGGCTACCGATCGTTTGGAGTTAGATCGTATATGCCAAAGCTGCATCGGTTCGTCTAATAAGGCTACCTTCTCTCCTCTGATTAATTATTTCTTTAAGGGTTCTGATGAAGGCAGTTCTTCAACAGATGCTCCTGGTTAAGGTACACCGTTGGAACTTCCTGCCTATAGTCTTGTAATTCTCTCCCATTTCCTTTTGATGGGAAAACCCAATGACCAGCCCCGAAGGGACCTTATTAATATGTCCCTTCGTTTGGCCCGGGGCATCAAACTTCCATTGGCTATAATTGCCTTGGGATCCCTCTACACCTGGCTGGATAGGACTTTGCTCGATATGGAACGATCGCTTAGCCGTTATAACTTGGCCAATTTTTCCAATGACGCCCTTCTAACCAGCTTCCTTTACTTTTGTTTCCTTACCATAGCGGCCAAAACCAACTGCCCTCCTTCGGGGGAGATAATTTTGCCTCCACGGTCCTTTATTTATCATAGGAGACAAAGTCGAAAGGAGTTAATATCTGTGATTGATCGCTTTGAGAACTTCGTCATGAGGCCTTACCAGGAGGAAATCTTCTTTCACACTTGTGGATTTTTTCAGCATGAAGTGAGGATGGTACAAGCCCCTACCGTGTATATTGAGGATCCCTCGCTGGCTGTGGTCCTTCTGTTCTCCCCAGGATATCTGCCTTCTTACACCGAATGGGGTTATACTAGTGATCACTATAATCCCAACCGATGCAGCCGCCAGTTTGGGTTTGACCAGGGGGCTCCTCGTCCAGTGTTCCAATCATCAAGCCCTAAGGTTTCCTTTAGCGAGGCGTGTTCTCTATTTTCTTCAACCGCTGCATGGGGAATAAGTTCTACAATGGCTGGGCGAGTCACCATTCCCAGCATTACTAAGCAAGGGGATGTGACCCCTCTGTTTTCAACAAAACACTGGCCAAAACAACTGGCTAAAATTACTGAGTTCATTGAGAGAGATCCAGTGTATCCTCCCGTTTCTTCATTTTTTTCCTTAGAGTTGGGGTTAAAAGGCAACTCCGTACTTGGGATGGAATTCCCTCTAAGTACGACCCCCAAGGCACCTCCTATTGATCTTCTACCACTCTGTTCCATGATCCCTGTTGCCATGCTCAAATCCAAAACTGCCGCAGCCCTGAAGAAACCTGTCCCTTCAACTGAAGCTGCTACAGGTGAGGGGCCTTCTCAACCACCTGTCAAGAAGGCGAAAATGGCCAAAAGTGGGGTGTCAAAGTCAAAATCTAAGTCCCAGAAGTCCCAGACTCCCGTGGAAGCCTTCCCCATAGCCTCTGTTCCTCCTCCCATGTCTGTCGAAGTGGCTGAGTGGTTAAGGAAGGAAGCCCAGGCGGAGATAGCTCGAATAAATGTTGAGTATCAATAGCACGCTATCGTTGTTACTCCTTTGGTTTCTTTTCCCCCGATCGTGGTTAATCCCACAGAGCTAACGGCAAGGAGGAGAAAGAGTTCAAGGGTTCCTCGAGATATTGGTACCGGTGCAACGGGGATAAGGAAAAAGTCTCTGGGTACCAAGTCTCAGAGGAAGCAAACTCCTGAGGTGCATCTAACTCCTGCCCCCTATGTTACTGCCACTCCTCCTTCTTCGCTTGTGGTTATATCCTCTCGTTCCCCTTCCGAATCTGAGGTATGTATACTTGTTTTACTCATTTCATTTTTGGTTAAGGCAAGCTGCATTTGCTTATTTTTTCTTGACAAATGTGGTGCAGGGGGTTGAAGAGGAAAGACCCAATCCCCCTAGTCCTCCCGTGAGCCCTTTTGTGGGGGGACGTTTCGGTATTTCTCGTACCGATGTTACTCCTCCCTGTTCCCCCATGACGGGGCTTACTTATTCTCACCGTTCAGCCTCCCAATGTGCGAGGGAAGTTTCTGTGGGGGTGATACCGTCGAGCTTGTGGGTGTCTCTTCACCACTAGAGGCAATGCAACTCGAGACAACTCTCTCAGTCCCCTTTGATTTATCTACTCCACCCGAGGTTCCTCTGCCCATTGTTCTGGTTGAAGAAAGTGAGCCCGAGGTATGATTTCCTCTATAGTTTATTTGGTATAACATCTTTTCGGTCTCACCCCTTTATTTATTTATCCTGCTGAACCTTGAGATGTTTTGGGTACCCCAGGTTGAAGTATCCTCGTTGTTATCTAACATTCTTCTTCTAACGATGCTGATGAGACCTCTGACCGCCATTTCCCTTTTCAGTGCCATAATCGAGGTAAGTAACACCTAGAGATACTTCTTCGCTTTTTCTGTACTTATTCCTCTTTTCTAACACTTGCCTTCATGTCACAGCTTTCTCCTGATCTTGTACCACCTACTTCTCTAGGTGGTCTTCATACATACAAGGCCAAGGTTGGTGCTTCTGCCCAGCATAGTAGCTCTTCTGTGCCCCTTCATGTTGGGGCTTCATTTGGGAGTCTATTATCTTCTCCAAATGAATCCACTGTGCTGGCCTTGGTGCCTTATGTTGGTGAGGGAGTTTTGCCAATTGTTGAGGCTTCTGCGACCAGGGACCCCGTTGTGGCTTCTGAGGTAATGATCCCGCCCCCAACGACTCATGTCCCTGCAGCTGCAATAATGACCCATTCTTGCCCCTGCTGTGACTGAGGTATTTTTGTTACTTCTCATGAGCTCCACCTTATAACGGTGACTTAACAACGAAAACCCTTGTTAAGATTTTTCATAAACTCCACCTCATAACGATGACTTAACAACGAAAATGCTTGTTAAGATTTTTCATAAACTCCACCTTATAACGGTGACTTAACAACGAAAACGCTTGTTAAGATTTTTCATAAACTCCACCTTATAATGGTGACTTAACAACGAAAATGCTTGTTAAGATTTTCCATAAATTCCACCTTATAACGGCGACTTAACAATGAAAACGCTTGTTAAGATTTTTCATAAATTCCACCTTATAACGGTGACTTAACAACGAAAACGCTTGTTAAGATTTTTCATAAACTTATTATGCCCTCTATCTCTTCTCAGGTTACTCAGGAAAATTCTCCCCCAGTTCTTTCGCCTATGGGCTCACCCCATCGGGAACCTGCTGTTTCGAAAAACTCTGGTCATGATGATCAAGGTTCCACGATCGGTGTTGTAGCAAAGAGCGAATCTGGGTGCGAACTTCCTCTTCCTGACTTGGCTCCTCACGCTTTATGCCTGATCGTGCTTCAGCATTCTCCTCAAATGCCTATCAACCATCGCTTGGTGATTGAATAACTAGTGAATTGACACCCTGAGACCTTCACAGCTGATTGCTTACGTTCCAATATTCACGTAATGAGTCACAGACTTCAAGGCATGGCTATCGTTGTTTCTGAAATCGCCAGTACTCCCACTACAAGCATTACCACATCCCTCATTAACCAATTTTTGGGTTTTCTGAGGGAGTTGGGTCACGATGGTTTCCGTTTTGACTGGCTTATAACACATTTAAAGACTTTGAAGAACCAACAACTGATCAACCAAAGGGAAGTATTGCGAAAGCATCAGGAGAACCAGCGGGCTAAGGAAGCTAAGTTGGTCGCATTAGCACCCCATTTAGAAGCAATGGATCAAGAGGTAAAGGATGCCGAAGAAGCTTTGTGTCTAGTCAAGCTGAAACGAGAGAGACTCCTCATCGAACGTACACAAGTGCAAACGAGGCTGGAGGTTTCTATTAACGCCCAATGGTCTTTCACAGCAGCTTCTTCGGGTCTTCTTGGAGATTTTTTCTCTTCCTCGGATTTATCGTTTCTTTTGGGCTAATGTATTTTTGTATATATCCTCCATCTGGTTCTATCTATGTAATTCTTGGGCGATAGCTCCTAATTTTGTAATGCTCTATTGTTTATGAATGAAGAATGTATATTTTCCAATTCTTTCATGTGTTGTGACTGCTTTTGTATGTTATAAATTTCTACATTTCTGCAATTCTTTCATTGTGTTCAAATCATAACTAAAACTTGTATATTCATAACAACAGCTAGTTATAACAGTGGTTCAAAATTGGTTGTTTACACATAATAAACCTTCATCCATTTATTGTTAATCTTAAATGGCTTATCTTCCTCCAACTTCGAAATTAAACAATAACCTAAATCATGAGCTTCCCTTACAATGAAAGGTCCCTCCCAGTTGGCTGCAAACTTTGGTAGAGGAAGCCCCCTGATGTGCTTCACTACTGCTTTCAAAATGAGGTCTCCTTCCATGACTTCCTTGGTCTCACCAAGTTATCGTATGCCTTGGAGAGTTATTTCATATACATTTGAAAGTGTTGAATTACATTATCTCTGTGTTCATCCAACGCTTCCAACTGCACATGTCTATTTTGAGGGAGCATGCTACTTCGCAAGGCATATCGAGCAGAGGGAACTTCCAACTCTACTGGAAGGACTGCCTCAGCCCCACAAATAAGAGATAACAGACTGTATCCTGTGGGTTTCCACTTAGTTGTTCGATAAGCCCACAATACAGATGGTATCTTGTCATCCCACGACCCTGGAAAGTCCTCCATCATCTTGGCCAAAATTTTAATCAAGGTTTTGTTAGTCGCTTCGGCTTGACCATTTCCCTTTGGGTACGCCACCGTTGACGTGTGATGAATAATGGAGTACTTGTCTGTGAGCATTGTTACTTCTGAATTGACGAAGGGAGTCCCATTATCTGAACGAATAACTTTTGGGATCGTAAAATATCAAATGATGTATTCTCTGATGAAGTTGCTCACCATCCCAGCCGTTGCTCTTCTAAGTGATATCGCTTCGGCCCATTTTGTAAAACACTTCGTTGCGACCAGTATCCATATCTTGCCCCTCGAAGAAGGATGTATTACCCCTACCAAGTCGAACGCCCAAGTATGAAACGAATAGGGTGTTGCCAAAGAGTGTAAGTCTACCGATGGGGCATGGATCATATTCCCATGAAGTTGTCAAGCTTTGCATTTTCGGACGAACTCAGCCGAGTCTTTCTCTATCATTGGCCAATAATACCCTAACGTTATCAGCTGATCACATAACTTGGCCCCTCCTATGTGGGTTGGGTCATGCGCTTGTTTGAGGACCTCAGCTGGTTCTTCCTTTGCGATGCAACACAACGGCCTGTTGAAGTATCCCCTTCGATAGAGCTGCCCCTCCTAGATATAGAACCTTGGGGCCCTTCGCCTCAATCTCATCGCATCCATTTTCTCTATTGGGATAACTCCACCCTAAATGAAGTCGATATAGGTCTGCCTCCAGTCCGTTTGAGTTTCAATAAAATGGCACTCAACTGCTTCGAAGAATAACTGACACTTATCGCACTTCTGTTGCAGCTCTGCCGCATCTTGCTTCATTCTAGGCCAGAAATACCCCTCTTTGAATTCTCCTATATAGAGGTATCTCATTCGTTTCGCAGTGCTCCTCATGTGTTTTCTTCAACCTTCGCTCTGCTTCCTCTAGGTTGATACATCTTGACAACCATCTCCCAGCATTTCTGTAGTAAAGATTTCCTTGGTTCGTAAAGTATTGGGCTAACTCTCTTAGTCCCATAGCTCCTTCGCCAGACTCCAGTTTCTTCCTAATCTCTCCCCTCCAGTCCACGTCCTCATCCATCGGTAGTATTGACTGTACCACCGAAGGAGCTGTCCTTCGTTGAATCACAACGATAGTCTTATCATTCCTCATGACCATTTTTTGGGCGATAGTGGCATAGGTATCTAGGTGGAGGTTCATCGTTCTGGGATGTCTTCTGATCTTGGTCCGATGGAACTGGTTGAGAAGCCTCTGAATGATTATTCTGTATGGCGCCAAGCTCATGTGCTTCAACGCATATTCTCCGTTTACTTGCTGAATTACTAAGTTCGAGTCACCCTTAATGCAGAGTGAACGAATTCCCCTTTGAAGAGCCTCCAGCAGCCCCAGTACCAACACCTCGTACTCTGCTTCGTTATTGGAATAAGGAAAATCTAGCTTGTAGGAAAGGCAAATCTCCTCCATCCCTTTTGAAAGAACAACCCCTGCTCCTCTCTTCTTTTTTGCAGAAGATCCATCAAACTACATCGTCCATTCCTCATCAGTTGTATCCAGATAATTAGTCTGTAAGTCGTCTCCTGGAATGTCTTCTTTAGGAGGTTCAAAAGTTCCTGATGGAAAGATTTCCAATAGGTCGGCATACGCCTGGCTCTTGATCTTACGAGGAGCCGCACACTTCAAGTCATATTCTGAGAGGATGAGGAACCATCTGGCTGCCCTGCCAATCAATATAGTCCTTGCAAATAAATACCTAATAGGATCACATCTAGTTACAATATGAATTATAAAAGACATCATATAATGTCTAAGTTTTTATGCTACAAAGACTAAGGCTAAACAATGCCTTTCTAAGCTGCTATATCTAATCTCTGGCCCATGTATGATTTTGCTAAGGTAGTAAACTGGCCGTTCTTTCCTGTGCACTTCTTGTGCCAGCAGAGCTCCAACGGACCTCGTGGTAGATGTAAGGCATAGCTGCAACAGTACTCCTGCCTGGGGAGGAACCATGATTTGTGGTGAAACAAGCAGTTTCTGCAGCCCAACAAGAGACTCCTGGTGAACCTCCTCCCACCTGAATTTCGTGTTCGTTCGCAACAACTGCATCAGTGGGTGTGTTATTTCGGCTAATCCAGGCACGAATCTCCTAAGGTAGGAAACTTTATCGAGAAAACTCTTCAGCTCCTTCGCCGTTCTTGGACATGGCATCTCCAAAAATGCCCGATGTTTATCCTGGTCCATCTGCACCCCTTGTTAATCCACCACGAAGCCTAGAAACTTCCTGCTCGTTACTCCGAAGACACACTTTAACGGGTTCATCCTCAATTTATACCTCCTGCACCGAACAAATACCTTCCTTAAATCATTTAGATGGGTATCCTCCTTCTTCGATTTGATGACCAAGTCGTCCACGTAGAACTCTACAAATTTGTGGAAGAAGTCATGAAAAATGGCCATCATTGTCCTCTGGTATGTAGCCCCAGCGTTCTTGAGTCCAAACGGCATCAACTTGTACATGAAGTTGCCCAACGGAGTTTTAAATGCCATTTTCTCTGCGTCGATGGGGTCCATATTGATCTGGTTGTACCCTACGTACCCATCCATGAAGCTATACATCTCATGACCAGCCATGGCATCTATCAAACTGTCAATGGAGGGTAGGGGAAACTCATCCTTGGGACAAGTCCTATTCAAGTCTCTGAAGTCCACACAGATCCTTATTTGGTTCTTGTCTTTCTTCCCCACTGGCACAATGCTGGATAGCCAAAGGGGATATTGTATTGGCTTGATGAATCCTGCTGCCAACAGACGTTGGACCTCTTCCTTAATCTTTAAGTCTAGTTCAGGTTTGTAAGTCCTCATTGCCTACTTCACCGGAATAGCTGAAGGCATCACGTTCAGTTTGTGGAAGCTCACTTCCTCATCCAGCATTTCCATTTTAGTGTACTTCCATGCGAAGACGTCTATGAATTCCCGAATCAGTTCAACCAAGGCTTCTCATTTCTCCTCATCGAGATCTTTTGAGATAAAGATAGTCCTTGGATCTTCCCCTTCTCTTGCTAAGTTCAGCTGCTCCAACTCTTGTGCCTGGGGCTTCGGTTGATTTTCCATGTAGTCTGGTTCTTCGACGACAGCTTCTACGAACTCCTGTATGTTGGAGTTGTCTATCACCATACATTGCCCCGTTGATCCACCAGGAAACACTCATATATCGGGTCAACCTCATCCTTGGTCTCTTCGGCCGCCCGTTCACACCGTTATAAGCGGTACCCACTTTTCCCTCTTCCGTGACGATTTTCTTGCATATTCTACTGGTAGCTGTTGCCACGACCTTCCTCTTCTTCTCTCTGGAAACCTCAGCAATTATTTCCCCTAAGAAGTGACTCAACACGCTTTGTCATTAGATCTCATGCTCCACGGGGTCTACTCTAGGCCTCATCCTGTCTTTGAGTTGCTTCGAGATATTTTGGGGTCGAGGGATCACCTGATGGGCTTCTTCGGCCCTCACCCCTTCGCTACTTGCACCCTCTTTACTTTGCTCGTTCAAGGGCCCCATTCTCTCTCTAATGGAGGGAACCCATGGTCCCTTCATTATCCTTGTCAGGACCAGCACATCTTCCTCCAGCTCTGTATAAAATGCCGCATCCACCAAGTGTGCTTCTTCGATAGCGAAAGGCCTCTTTGTAGCCCTAATGGTCACTTCTATTCCCTTGATATTTACCTTGGCGCATTGATGATAGGTTGAAGGAACTAACCCTTGGTTGTGCATCCACACTCTCCCTATTAGTAAATAATAGGAAGTTTCACTTTCTATTACATGGAACTTGATGTGGGAACTCAGATTTCCCATCACAATCCCAATATTCACATACCCGATGGACTTGGAAGATTGGTTGTCATACCCTGAAATTACCAAAGGCATGGGAACCAACCTTTCTTCCAGGATATTAGCCACGTGGAAGGAGTTGATCGACATAATATTAATGGAAGAACCCCCATCCATAAGAGTCCTTGCAAAGCTAACCCCGTTGACGCTAGCGGTTACATACAGAGGCCTATTATGAGGAAACCTTACAGCTCTATCTGCATTGCTGAAGGTTACTTCTGATAGAAACTTCTTCACCAGCCTAGCCATGGGTTCCCTCCACCTTAGCGAGGGGAATGTGTTCCTCCTTTCAATGTCCAAAATTGCCTGAGTTATCTTCATTCTGCTCTCCTTCGGGATCCCCACTTGATCGAAGAACCAAGTGAACTTTGGAGATTTTGAAACTGCACTATACTCTATGACCGGGTCTGCTTCCTCACCTTCAATGCTATATATGTCTTCCACGTCTTTATCGCTTGCTTCATCATAGGCTAAAACTATGTTAGCCATTCACCTGGTGCAATGTTCTAGAGCTTCTTTGAACTCCTTCTACTTCATCGTTAACCCTCCTCCTTCTCTTTCTACCTCCTCATCATAGGCCATCACCAGATTGGCCCCGTGTGCTTGAAGTGGGTTGTTGTTAATGTTCTGCGGGGGGATTTGCAATGTCCCCGCCTTCATGTACTTGTCGATGATTGTTCGTAGTGTGAAGCAACTCTCTGTTGGATGCTAGATCTTTCAATGAACCTGGCAGTATTTGGGATCCGCCCTTGTCGCAGCATCGGGTTCTTCTGCTGGAATGCCTTTTGGTTCATAAACCGTTCCACCTTGGACCATTGTGTTATAACAACTCACAGCCTCTTCTATCGTACAAGGCAATGGTGGCGGGTCTTCTCTATCCCTTCCAAACTTTCTCTTGTTATCCTTCTTCAGCGCCTTGCCCCCATCTTTCCTCTTGACGTATCCTACCCGTGGGGGCTGAGACCTTCCCCTCACGGGTTGCATCGACTGCCTGAACATCATGGGAGCCACCACCGGGTTGGGTCGTACCACTAAAGAGATGTTTCTTATGGATTTTAGGAATGATGAAAAAGTTCCCTCGCGCATCTCATTGACAAGGTGGCAAATATACTCAGGAAGTAGTCCCTCAGCACAAATCTGCAACAACTTGGATTCTTTGGCTTCTTCCCTTACATCGAGGTACCTTTCCTTGAACCTTCGAATATAGGCCACCACCTCTTCTCCCAGTCTCTGCTTCTCCCTACCGAGTTGGATCAGGGTGAACTCATCTTCTGCCAAGAAGAACTTTTGGACAAACAATACATGCATCTCCTCCCACGTAGAAACGCTGTTGGGAGTTAAATGGAAGTACCAGGTGTATGCCTTGTCGGTTAGGGATTTGGAAAACTCCCTCAATCTATGCTTCTTATCATTGTAATCTGCTCCTAAGTGTTCAACGAAATGCTTAATATGCTCCTTGGGGTTCCCGCCTTTCCCTGTGTATTTTTCAAAGATAGGGGGAATATAGTCTTTTAGGTAAGGCTCGTCGTTGTATTCCTTAGGGTAAGGTGTTCGGAAGTCATCGTAGACCGAAGCTACCTCGCCCACAGATTACGAGGAACCCTGCATGAACTTCAGCATCTCCTTTTGCATCTACCTTCCCATTTCTTCCATGGGCGATGGGACAACGACCAATGGGGTTACAGGCAGAATACTCGTTAAAGATGGAGCCATCGTTACTTCTGGCACCGTTGATACTCCAGAGGTTCCCACCGCCGGATTCACGATGGAGGGTATGGTTGCTGGGATCGTTCTAGCAATACCTGAACCTGGTAGGGCCGTTGGAGCTACTCCTGGTGTTACGAAAGCATTAGCCTCCAAACCTCCCAGCATAGTTGAAGCTACTGGGGTTTGCAAAAACTCGTAAAACTTGCTCATGAGGAGAGAAATCTGGGCGGGTCCCAACCCCACGCTCGTGGAAGGTTGTGCCACCCCTGGAACACCTGACGCCATTGGAACCGGAGGTATCTCTACCCGAGGAGCCCCATCCCTTAGGGCCGCCAGTTCTCTCACGGCCTGTTCTTCATTGTGCTGGATATCATCAAAGTTGAGTCTTCGAGTAGCATTATCTTACGCCATACTCCTTATGTAGGAGAATGCCTCCCCAGCAGAGTCGCTAATTGTAAGAGGGTACTTTAGATTATAGATGGAGGCGTAACCCCTTTTGAGTATGGTAATGATAAGTTAATTTGCCCAAGACCTTGGATTAATGATAGGACATACAAACACAAACCCGAAGAAGATGAACTCAGTTTAAACTCACAAATCTCTCGTGTATAATTCAAGGGATATTAATGAACTCTAGAAGTAACTTAGGTAGAGGGAGAGAGAAGTAAGCACCCTAGATGCACCTTGGTAGGCAGGTAGAAAACACACCCTACACCCTCAAGAATCTCTGTCAAGTATTAAAAGCTTCGCAATAAATAACAATGGTGAGTGGATAAACCCTCTCGTTTGCAATAACTCTCTCTCTCTATCTGATGTGTATCTCTTAGTAATAACTCCAGAGTTAAAGATCACTAAAAAGATCGTATCTCTCCTCGGGGTGCTTGGGGTCCTTAAATAGCCCCCCACACCATCACCGAGGCAACTCAGTCATTAAAGACTATGAAAGACATCCCTCAAACTTTATGTCACAATATTAAATGCCTGATGCACTAGTTGTCTCCACGTTATAAATATTAAATGCCAAGACATGCCTTTTTCCTAACCACTGTGTGTCAGAGGGCTGTTTGTCCTAGAGGTGGCTCACCAACTGCCTGACAGCCTTAAATACCACGGTCGTTTACTCAAGTGCATGTCTGACATTTCTTAGCTGGTTAGTGACATTAGATAAAGTAGATGTGACATTAAGTAGAGGGTTGTTTGGTTTATAACTCAACGCCCGATGGAACTTCAAGCTTCTCCGCCCGAGGTTCCACGGACAGAGTCCTTCGGTGTTTTTACCAGGTGTATCTAAGATGATCAGGACAAGCCCCAACGGTGCCTCACTTCTCAATCCTCCAAACCAAGTCCCTCTAAAGTTCCCATGGTGAGGTCATTCGATAGAGCATAAAAGCTCTCCCAGGCCCTACCAAGCCTGATCTCTCGCGAGTACCGTTTGACCTCACACAAACTCATTTATTATTATCGTTACGTCATTACAACCGTTATAGCTTACAGCCAACATAAATAAAAATACAATATGATTAATACAACAAGATAAAATATGAGCTGCCATGCCAAGCTGCCTCGCTGAGTTGCCACGCTTGAGCTGTCACGCTTGATTAATCTTAAACTAGAATTCGTGAAATTCTAAACTTTAGACTACCTAAGTTATGGATTTCACTATAGATACAACAACAATGAAAACATATAACAATATATACATCCGCTCCTTGAACTGGCTCTGAGCTTTTACCATGATTTCCATGCTACTTCTGGAATGCCTTTCAAATATTAGCTTCCACCCATATCAGAGGCTTTACCTGGAGAGAGAAGGGAAAAAAAGAACAATCTCATTAACATTACAAGAAAACTACTGCGATTAAAGTAAGGTGTACAAGAGACACAAGGCAAACCTGAGTACTGAGCCTATATGTCATGAGATCAAAGGATCCATCATGTGGTACAAAAGATATCGTCCTATCATTTTCGAATCGGGCCAACCGGACACACCTATTATGAAAATGAAAATATATGAGAAGGAAAAATTCCATAGAATTCTTGTACACAATAGATAAGTACATACACCCAATAATTAATACATTCAATAATCATAGAAAAATATCATTAAAACCACAAAAGTTGAGATACATACTGATGAAACTTTATGTCATCCAAGTCGTTGGATTTTCCCTTAATAAATATTCCTTGCGCTTCAATAAGACTCTATCATTTATCCCAAGCTTACACTCAGGCATACCACTGCAACATGTGTAGCATGAATATTTTATAGATTCCATAAGCCAAGAAGATAACGAGAAACTCGCAATGGGAAACACTTTTAGTTCTACATTCTTTGTTATGTGGACCAACATACCATTATAGAGAGTTATCAAATGTCAACTTTTACCATAAGAAGCTATTCAAATAGGACAAAATCAGCAAAATAAGCCGTCAAAAACAAGAATGGAATGACAGGTAAGATATTTTCATAGCATGAGGTCACAGTCAATATTACATAATCATACAGAGATAAATAAAATAGCAATTTCTTCTTAAACTAAATTGGATGTTTTTATAATTTATCAATTGAGTTACTGATGTAGTATATGGAACCCTCCCACTGACATGCTTCCTTTGATACCCTATGTAACATTAAAAATACAGAAGCAAAATGTCTCTCTCAAAACAAAACCGCGAGGGGCGCAAGACGCCTACAGAACAAGTTCACATAGGCTCTTTGACTCAGCCCAAACAAGAGCACATCCAAACAAGCCAAAGATTTGTGTCAATATTTAATATTGCATCGCAGTTTTGGGGAAATTGGGTGTAATAACATATTGATGGGATATTTTGTGCTGTTACACACTCGGATTTGTGACGATCCACATCACTTTACGTGTGCCAATTTTGTATTTTTACACGCCATTTCCTTGATTTCATATATAAAATAGAAACCTTAAATGGTTTCTTGAATAACATAACAAAACTAATTCATTTTATGAAGAAAATAAAATATAACATTAAGTGGTTAACATTTTAAGGCGCACGCCTGGTTAAAGTTGCCCTATTCTTAAAAAAAATTGTTTTTTTAACTAGATCTTTTTTTATTTCTTCTTTATGCTATTTTTTCGCTCTTTTTCATTTCGTAATTTACGGTTCTGCTCATCTTTTTTCTCACATTTTTTTAGTTTCTTGCCTTTCTCTTTATCCTTTTTGATCCTCTGGTTTGTGTGTTGCGAAGAAATATGAACAGTCCTCTTTAGGTCTCTAAGGGCTCCGCAGCGGAGTTGAATATACTCACAGCTGCAACTCTGCTCTTTCATTTAGACTACCTTGGAAATAATCCAAATGTAAATTATGGGATTGACTTGACTGTTACTGTTTCGACTATTGGCTTTTGGCCAAGTTATAAGTTTTTTTTATCTCAACCTCCCAGTAGAGATGGTTAAGTGTGTTGAAGTTTTCAAAGAATTCTATCAAACACAACCAAAGCATAGAAAACTTACATGGATATATCCATTGGGTACTTGCAACATCATTGGGAAATTTGATCCGAAAACCATAGAGTTGATTGTGACAACCTACCAGACTTCTACTCTGTTGCTGTTTAATTCCTCAGATAGACTGAGTTATTAGGAAATCATGACTCAATTTAACTTATCCGATGATGACATTGTTAGACTGCTCCATTCCCTTTCATGCGCAAGGTACAAGATTCTTACGAAAGAGACAAGCACCAAAATAATCTCTCCAACACACTACTTTGAGTTCCATTCCAAGTTCACTGAAAAAAAGAGGAGGATCAAGATTCCTCTCCCTCCTGTGGATGAGAAGAAAAAGGTAATTGAAGATGTTAACAAGGACATATGGTATAATATTGATGCCTCGATTATACGTATCATGAAGAGTCGTAACATTTGGGCTACCAGTAGTTGGTTATGGAGTGTGTTGAGCAAATGGGTTGCATGTTCAAGACTGATGTCAATGCAATCAAAAAGAGGATCAAATATTTGATAACTCGAGATTATCTCGAAAGATATAAGGATAACTAGAACTTGTTCAAGTACTTGGCATGATTTGACATAGTTGATGATTATTCAAACAAACTTGTGTGTGACTGCTGCAAATAGCACTGAAAGACAAAAGGACCATCTGGAAGTGGAAGTTGAGTACAAACTACGTTAAATTTTGCCGATGCTTTAGTGCCTCTTTTGATGGATGATTAGACACATGAGATTGACATTTCTTGTACATTTACCCTAAAGTCAGGTGAGGACAATTACTACATATGCCCATCCACGTTGGAAATTTTGTAAGTTTATCTTTTAGTTTTGCTTGCCGCTGCACTAATTAAACCATACAGCTTCTTGCTATCTTGTTATAACTTCAGTCCCTCTGACATGTCTCAAATGATATTTGATTCTTAATTACGTCAGATTACTTATTAAAAAATTAATCATAGTTATGAAAAGAGATCAAACGATTGTGGAAACCCATAAAAGTTTTCTTTTTCCCTCTTTCTCGACTCTTCATCTCTGTTTCTTCACTTTATCTTCATATTTTAATAAATCACTCCAACCTGATGGAGACAGACCATGTTCAACCACCATTGTGGAGACAGAGACAATGTAGCAACACATCACCAACGACCGCAACTAATGAATAAAAGAAAAATTATATAAACCTATAGTTGTCAATTCAACTGATCTGGAATCCCAATACTTTTAGTTACCAACAAAATTAGGTTGGAAATTAAAAAATTAATAAATTGAAAAAAACAAATAAGATGAAAATTGATGATCCTGTAAACAACACCACCAGATAAGGTGTTAATAAGCTCAAGCTAGCAATAATAATGGCAATAAAAGAGTAAATATATAGTAGAAAGAGGTGAGGAGAAGAGGAGAAAGACTGGTATATAAGTGGTTCAACCAATCTGGCCTACATCCACTGTGAGTGTGTGAGTAAGAATCACTAAGATGATGGCATTAATGGCCTATGATACAATCTCTCACTTTCTCCATTTACTCTGTGTACAAACAAAGTTTTTTTTAGTGTTGTAATTTTGGATCCCCCTCCAAAGTAGGAGAAGATATGTATTTATAGTGCTTGGGGGGTGTAGTGTACCCCTTAAGCATGCCATGAGCATGTGTGAATTTAATACACCAATCGTAGGTGGATTCTCGACTGGGCCACATGTAAGGAATGATGACCAAATATTCCTTCACGTGAGGGGAATGATTTGGTTATAACTGATTTGCTCACGTGTTCCAAATCTTCCATGTGCTTGTGTGTGCTCGGACTTGTGACATCATTTATTGGAACCTCGGCCTGGCCGAATACGACATTGTGAAGTTCGATAGCTGCCTTATCCTACCAATCTTAAGTATGACCTCGGCCTGAACGATTAGCCGAGGTTAGGTATGAGGTTGGATGCAGTGTCGGCTAGAGCAAAGGATGAGATTGGCAATAGTTTGATAGCAAAATATGTTATTGACCTCGGCTGCTGTCCAGCCGAGGTCGGTCAATGAGGAGTTGACCTTGTAGAAGATGACTTTTCTGATGGCTGCTATGAGCTTCCTAACGACTCGACTATGAGGTTAGCCGAGGTTAGTTACTCCAAGTACGAGGGTACACTTTGGTCATATCAATCACCCCCTAGGCCTTAATCTTCAATGTGAGTAAGTTACTGAGGGGTATAAGAGTCTGGCTAATGAAGAGGCGCTTTGATATATTGGGGTTTAGAGTGGTGCTTTGGACACATGTCATTCACTGAAGTGGCTAGCATTTTCTTGCAGCTCTGACGATGTTTTTAGACTTTTTAGGGCAATGATGAGTGCCTCGATATTCGTGCCTCATCATTAAAAGGATATTTAAACCCGTTTGTCTTTTCATTTTCTTTCTTCTTCTTTAGCTCTCCCGCCTATAGCTTTTCTGAAACTTTTATCCTCAAAACCTCCAAACTTTGCTGTAACTCAAGGTTCTTGCTTCTAATTTCTTCTTCCTTCCTTCGAACTCTGCCAGGTATTATTTTTCAACTTCAAGCTTGTTATTTCTGGGTATTACTTTACATTTTTGGTTTTTCGATAACTTTTCCCTTTTCGGTGAGGGTTTCCATCATTTTCATGTGGTTGCAGGGTTAGGATTGCAGCGGTTAGGTAGAATTGGAGCCATACCAGGCTACTCTGAGGTTTTTTTAGCCAAAAATTTCCATATTTTAGGCTTTTTCGGTGACTTGTCGGTCATCTTCTTCGGTGACCTAACTTAGGGTGTTCTTGTTCGAAACCTTTCAATTTTCAACCTTTGATCTTTAGTTTAGGTAGCATAAGTTGTGTACCTATTTCCAGTTTGAGTTTTTCTCATAAGTGTAGTGTCGTTCGCCATATTCTCAGACCTTTGTATAAGCTTGTTGAAGAGTTTCCAACTCTGCGCGAGAAGACCTTTGAGAAGATTAGACAAATAGAGCTAGCCCAAGCAGAAGCTCGTAGGGCCGAGGCCTTTACCCTCAGACCCATCTTTCTTCCACCGTTGAAGGTCATATACCTTAATCCTTCCTGAGGTACCTGAGCCAATGTCCGAGTCAGCTTCTTCAGACCCTATGTCTACCTAGAGGCTTTTGAGTCCGTAGACTCTTTCTAAGAGGTTATGGACTACTGACCCAAGGGAAGTGGAATCTCTGAAGAAGCAGAGGTTTCTGATCATTCCTCGTCTAACCAAGATGCTAGCACCTCTCGTAGGTCTCCCTTTATAGAGATCTTAGAACCTAATATAGTTTTCCAAGCCCCTATTAAGGCAATTCCTTTAACAACTTTTCCTGGGGCCCCTTCTGAGGCCTGTACTCAGACCGCTAAGGGGTACGATGATGATGATGAAGAGAGTGTACATGACACTTCTAAGGTTGATGGTCTTGAGACTTTTATCACTGAGTATGACCTTCTTGTCTTCAGACATCTATATTCCATTCCTTCATCCGTTACTTTAAGGAAACCCCTGAAGGAAGAGAGGGCCTTCAACGGTCGAGAGGGAGAGATTTGCGTCTATAATCAGATGTTCAAACTGACTTTCATCTTCCAATCCACCCTATTATCCGAGTTGTCCTCTCTCATATCAACCTTGCTCCTTATCAACTTTCCCCAACTCTTGGAGGGTCTTGGTTGGGGCTATCGTTCTTTGGAAGGTGGTTCATCATACCAACCTTCTAGTTAGGATATTCTTATTTTGCTACATACCCTCGCCCGCTAAGAATCATCCTAGCTACTATCACTTCGTAGATAGGAAGTCTGACAAGAAGATGTTGTTGGTGACCCAAACCTCGAACCATAACTGGAAGCCTCGGTTCTTCTTTGCTTTAGGGGCTTGGGAGTTTGGCCCTAATGAGGTTGGTGGAACGTCTGTTCCAAGGACTCCCCTTAGGTGGGCCAAGGTCTCTGTCTCTACTAAAATCGATACTGGACTAAGTCAGGAGAATCGTAAAAGCGTTGAGGACCTTTGTAGTTGGGGTGAAGATGGAAACCTCATCAAATACGAGCATCTGATGACCCCTTACTATTTATCTCAGTTAGGTCTTGGGAGTGGCCCCTTGGCCGAACTTCGTAAGTGTCTGATCTTCTAACTCCGATATTTGTATTTTTGTAAAGAGACAAGAGGGCATTTCAGAAGATATTTGGAATATGTTTGCTCCAAGAATCACAAAACTGCTAAAGAAGCGTGGTGGCAAGACTGTACCACCCCCTGTCCACACAAAGAAGGGTAAGGCCCCTATTGACACAACTAAGAAGAGGAAGTCTACGACCGACCCTCCACATACGAAACCTTAAAAAATTCTAGCCACGAAGCGTGGCATCCTAATTTCTACTGATGAGGCTTTGGCTGCTCGTCTCTTTGCCTTGAAGATCAGCGATAACATCATCGATCACAGTACCAAGGCTTCTGATGCCCTCGGCCAAATGATCACCCCTGATGATAAGTGCTTCCTTCAATCATTGGACGTACCTATGCTAGCCTAGTTTGCTATTGATAGGGTCGTTCAGGTATTTATTTGCAGTTTTTTCTTCAAGCGTTCTCTCTGAGCTTAGCTAGTCATTCTTACCAATGTGTCTGACCTCTTTTTACAGGGTACCATTTCTCTCCACCGTTTATCCAGCTATACTCTTAAGAGGCCACCTCTAATTCAAAAAGGAGAGGACGCTGAGAAGCTTGAAATGGACCTTAGGAAGGATATTTTTGACTTGAAGATGGGTCAAAAGGAGAGAGATGTTAAGATTGCTAAGTGGAGACTGATCATGCCCAGGCTCTGAGGGATAAAGATCAGAGCCTTTAATCCAAGGTCGATGCTACTGTCTAGGCTGCCTAAGAGAAATCCATCCAACAGTACCAAGTCTCCGATGAGTTTGTCAGCTTCAGCCTCGAGTATCTGGAGAGGGACATAAAGGAAACCAACCGATGGGCTTCCAAGAAGCAAGAAAGTTCTGGTAGTCTGTCGGCCGAGGACTTTATTAGCCTCGACTTTGGACATGCTCAGCTTGCTAAGGCCCTATAGGAGGTTGAAGAGGGTGGCCCAGCCGAGATAATCCATCTTAAGGTGACTGAGACCGAGGATGGTGGGCATCAAGATGACGGGGTTGAAGTTACCAATCAAGTCTCAGAGCCAAATGACCCTGCTGTCGGTGTGTCGGCTGAAGCCGAGAGTGAAGCTGAACTCTGAGTGCCTCCTCTACATGTCTGAACTTTTGTGAAGATTTTTATGTAACTTTTATTTAGTGAACTGTGACCTCTTCCCTTAGAATGATTTGATATTTTTTGGTTCAAATGAATGTAATTCCATTTCCTTCACCTGTGTTGCTTTCCTTTACTTGTTGCCTTGCTGTTTCATGTCTATGATGTTTCATTTATCTGCCGTATCACAAAATTTGGATAATGGGAATAAAATAAAGTAACATCATACATATATATAATTCACCAAATAAATGATGTTAAAGGTCTGAGGTCATCAAGTTAATGATGTTTCACCTCATATTTTCACCAAATTAATGATGTTAAATGTCTGAGGTCACCAAGTTAATGATGGTCCACCTCATAATTCACTAAATTAATAATGTTAAAGGTCTAAAGTCACTAAGATAATGATGTTCCACCTCATATTTTCACCAAATTAATGATGTTAAAGGTCTGAGATCACCAAGTTAATGATGTTTCACATCATATTTTCACCAAATTAATGATATTAAAGGTCTGAGGTCACCAAGTTAATGGTGTTTCACCTCATAATTCACCAAATTAATGATGTTAAAGGTATGAGGTCACCAAGTTAATGATGTTTCTCCTCATGTTTTACCAACTAAATAATGTTAAAGGTATGAGGTCACCAAGCTAATGATGTTCCACCTCATAATCCACCAACTAAATGATGTTAAAGGTCTGAGGTCACCAAGTTAATGATGTTTCACCTCATATTTTCACCAAATTAATAATGTTAAAGGTCTGAGGTCACCAAGTTAATGATGTTTCACCTCATAATTCACCAAATTAATGATGTTAAAGGTCTGAGGTCACCAAGTTAATGATATTTTACATCATATTTTCACCAACTAAATGATGTTAAAGGTTTGAGGTCACCAAGTTAATGATGTTTCACCTCATATTTTCACCAACTAAATGATGTTAAAGGTCTAAGGTCACCAAGTTAATGAGGTTTCACCTCATAATTTCACTAACTAAATGATGTTAAGGGTCTGAGATCACCAAGTTAATGATGTTTCACCTCATACCCCACCAAATAAATGATGTTTAAAAAATATACATTGTAACAGAAGTATTAGAACAACATTTCTATTTTTTCATTAACATCCTCTATATAATCTAATACATGTATTACAAAAAGATAAGAACAATTATAACATCATAAGTAATATTTCATTAATTGATCGGCATTCCAAGGGTTGGAGAAAGGCTCTCCTTAAATATTTTCTAGTCGATAGGTACCCGGTACGACCTCATCAATGACCATGTAAGGACCATGCTAGTTGGGATGGAGCTTATTGGTTTTCTTCCACGTCTTCTTCATGACTAGATCTCCTATAGCTATCGGCCTTAACTTTACCCTCTGATTGTATAACCTTGCAGTTCTCTGCTGATATGCTGCTTGTCTTATCTCTGCATCTTCTCTTCTTTCTTCAATCAAATTAAGATCAAGTCTTATCTCTTCCCCATTCCTCTGAGGGTTATATGCCTAGAATCTATGAGTAGGGATCCCTATCTCTGTTGGGATGATAGCCTCTGTGCTATGGGCTAGCATAAATGGGGTTTCCCCTGTAGGTGTCCTTACTTTCATCCTTTAAGCCAAAAGCACAACATATACCTCCTCTATCCATCTTCCGTTGGCCTCTTCCAGTCTCTTTTTTATCCCATTAAGAATTGTTCGATTTGTGACCTCGGTCTGACCGTTTTCCTGGGGTTGACCAGGAGAAGAGAAAAACTGCTTGATCCTTACTCTTTTGTATTATTTTTCTAAGGAAACATTCTTTAATTGGGTTCCATTGTCTAAGATGAGGGTATTTGGAAGGTCATACCTAC